>QNQO01000011.1:0-1497500 GCA_003290165.1 Berberis thunbergii
GTCTTTTGCAGGCTCTTGAGATGATTTGAGGTCGAGGACGGTCGCGAGGAGCGAGAACGAGGCCGAGAACCGCGCTGTCTCACTGGAGAAGACGAGCGGCTACTTAGCTGCACTGTAGCAGCATTGTAGCGAGGGCGGGAATTGGTTATTTCGGTTATTCGGCTATTTCCACCCCCAGTTTTGCTCTGTACCACCACAGAGCGGGTTTTGGATCATTTCCTCGGGATTCATGCACACCCACTTGCTGATTTTCTGAGTGCCACCATCTCAAGCTTGTGATAAACTACTTGGGTCGTATGAATTATTTTAAATTTATTTTACTGAATTAAGGTTTTATTGTTCAACAACAATTTATTTCTGAATATTGATTAATTGCTTTCACCTTTCATGTTCAATTAAAAATTGATATGTTTGGTAGTTAGATTTACCTTTGATTAATATTCAAAGCATATGCTAAAAAGTTTTAAACTTGAACTTTGATTAAGTGTGCCCTAAAAAGACACTTAATGCTTGGTGAAAGTTCAATTGCTTGAGATAAATTGTTAATGTTTAAAAGAAACTTGATATGATTGGAATTGAAATTTTAATGATCACATCTTCGGTGTAAGCAAGGGATTCTCATCCCTAAAGCTTCTCATTTAATATTTCAGTAATTTAGATTTAAATATATTTTTGTTAACTCATCGGTGAATCCAAACTGCACAAAATCCATTCCATCCATCTTATCATTTTATTTTGTTTTATTTTTCTTATCTTTAATTTATTTTTAGTTTAATTTTAAAAATGCTGTAACCCCCTTTCCTATAAATTAGTTTAATTAAATTCTAAAATCAATTGCATCCACCTTCTTCGTGGGATCGACCTGTACTTGTCGTTGTCTACCAGTTAGGCACCGTGTACTTGCGGTTATTACAAGTGGGTTAAATTAACCTATTAATTTAGGTTAGTTAAATCCGCATCACTACCCCATTATGATGTGGAGTGTCAGGAACTGTCTTTTCATGCCGTATACCAAGTTTACTACAATAAGCTTTAAATTCTTTTGATGTGTACTCGCCACCATTATCATTGCGGAGACACTTCAAAACTCTACCTGTTTCTCTTTCAACCTTGGCATGAAACTGCTGGAATAATTGAAAAACCTGGTCCTTAGATCTGAGAAAATATATCCACACCTTTCTTGATGCATTATCAATGAATGTCAAGAAATATCTACTACCACCAAGAGAATCTACTTCAATGGGACCACAAACATCATTGTAAACCAAATCTAACAAACCATATTTTCTTTTTGATTTTCTACAAAATGCAACTCTATGATGTTTACCAAATAAACAATAATCACAGGGGTTAAGAGGAGTACCTTTCAAGGAGGGAATTAGTTTCTTCTTTTCTAAGAGTTGCATACCTTTCTCACTCATGTGTGCAAGTCACTTATGCCCCAAGTTTGTAGAATAACCATTTTCAACTGCATTAAAACCAGTCTTACACAATTTCACCTGAGTCTTGTATAGTGTGCAACACGCCTTACCCTTTGCCACAACAAGTGAACATTTGGTAAACTTCCATGCACCATTACCAAAATAATTAATATACCATTGTTTATCCAAAACAAGTCCATAAATCAGGTTCAGACGAAGATCAGGAACATGATGTACATATTTCAAAGTCAACGTGCACCCCGTATTAGTCTGGACACACACATCACCTATTCCCACTATTTTAGAGTTGCTACTGTTTTCCATCTTCACACTGCTAAAATCTCCTACTATATAAGTAGTAAAATAGTCTTTCCTTGGGGTTGTATGATAAGATGCACCAGTGTTAATAATCCATTCACTTCCTTCATTTGCAACATGCAAACATTCACCTTCGCCATACAAAAGAGCCACGGGTTCATCAGTAACAGCAGTTGTAGCTTCTTTACTATCACCATTCTTCACTTTTCCCTCTTTCAAATCTCTTTTGTAACTATAACATTGTTTTCTGAAATGGCCTGGTTTACCAGAATAATGACACTTAAAACTTCTATCTCTTGACTTTGATCTCTCTCTTAACTTATCATTGTTCTTATCATAACCATGATATTTCTTATATTTTTCTCTCCCCCTGTTTTCAGTCACAAGTCTTTGGGAATGATCAGTACCGGCAGACTTCCTTATAGTCTCTTTATTAAATAAACTACCAGTAACCAACTCCATTGTAAGTTTTCCATTCGGTGCCGAATTACTAACCGACACCACCAATGTTTCCCAACTATATAATAATGAGCTAAGAAGTAATAGTGTTTGCATTTCATCATCTAACACTATTTTCATGTTGGACAACTAATTCACCACACTTTGCACCTCATTCAAGTGCTCAACAATAGAACTACCTTCCTTGAATTTTAAGTTCACTAACTTCCTGATCAAGAAGGCCTTGTTTGCAGCAGTTTTCCTTTCATATAAATTCCGGAGTTTGGTTCAAAGGACATGTGTAGACGTCTCAGCTGACACATGATGAAATACCAAATCATCTAACCATTGCCTGATGTGACCAATAATCTTTCTGTTTAATTTCTTCCACTCTTCTTCTGACATATCCTTGGGTTTAGCTGCATCTCCCTCAATTGGAGGGTACAAATCATTACAATATAATATGTCTTTCATCTTGGTTTTTCAAATAACATAGTTTGAGCCATTAAGGCTAATCATCCTTGTATTGTTGTTATTCTACCTGTCAACTCTCTTAATTGATAATCTCCTAACAATTGCTTTCATACCACTTTGTTGGGACAAATACCAATAAAACAATATCAAGAAAATAATCTAAAGCAATAATAAAGGAGACGCCAAGATTTACGTGGAAAACCCTTCAATGTGAAGGAAAAAATCATGGGGCAAATCCGAGAGAATCCACTAATCAAATAAGAAGAAGTGCAATAACTTCTCAAGCTTTTTGCCCAAAGCTTGAGTAATACAAGGAATAAATAACACGGGTTACCTCATAGCAAATTAACCCAAAAACTCCTTCAACTTCTTCTACCAAATCAATCGACAAAACTAAGTTGATATCGCGTCCACGCGTCACACTTTGTCGCACAAAATCGCGCCCAAAGAATCAGACACAAAGTCACCATCCACACGCACACAACCGCACCAAACACCAAAGAGAATGCTATGTTATCTGTTGCTTATTCACGCAACAACTTATCTTAAAACACTATAAATCAAATTTTATTTTATGCACCTATTTATACTTGTTTGCAGCCGCCCAACACCGCCTCAAATAGAATTTTGTTTCTATTTAATTAACCAGCTCCCAACTCATTCCTTATTCAAAACAAAAACTCTGTTTTTTTTCTTATTGAAAATCTTTTCCTTATTCAACCAAACTTGAAATTATGTTTGATAATTACCAAAGTTGGATCCACCCTAATGGGCTGGACCTCAATAGTAACAGTGTTGTCAACCTCATTCCTAGATAATGTTGCTATGCTACCAGGGTTTATCATCAGTATTTTCCCTGCGAGTTCTTATAACCAGCCTCAAAATTGCCAAAAGGCTTGCCCAATGCAATAGCTTTTGCACACAAAATGTGTTCGCTAACCTTCATCAAGCGTTAATATAGTTTATCCTAAATTTTTTTGTCGTTAGCAAACCGGTGTAGGTAATGGTACTAATGCTTGTGTTTAAATGCCACTGACATGATAGCTCAACGGTTAGAGCTTGGAGGATGGTACCATTAGGTTATGGGTTCAAACCCAGCTTGCGGCATCTTTATGAGTTCTGAGATTCTATAAAAACCCTGCTTGCCTTTCAAAAAAAATGTTTGTGTTTAACTGTTTGAAGCATTAGTGTCTTTCATCATATACTTATGGAAACAAACGTTGGAAATCTATCACCTACGTTTACTATGTTTAACACTACTAAGATATTACCAACGGTTATAGCCGTCGGCATATTAAAAATAATACTAAAAGAATTAAAATAAGTATAGTTTTGAATACATATAGAAGCTGTATAGAAGACAACAAGATAAGACTAAGAACTATTTTCTAGTAGTTTTGATTACATAAAAGCCATGTATAAGACAACAACATTAAAACTAAGAAGTATTTGTTTATAGCAAGAACAAACCAAGCTCCAAAATTCTCCTCCACATGCAAGCATCCATCCAGGTTTGCCAAAATTCCCATCCTATAGTGAACATCACTCAAATTGAGTTAGAAAAAAAATTCAAGGAAAGTACAAGTAACCAAATGTTTAAGCAAATGATGTTGCTACGACTAACATGTTAATTCTAACATACATGTACTTTACTGAGGAAGCTTAGAATTGATTAAGCCTAGAACACCAAAAACCTTAAACAAATAAGATGGTATAAAGCAAGTTGAAGTTACTTGTGATAACATGTTCAGTTGATGTTGATAGAATATATGCAAATCTGTTATTATTTAGTAGGTGTATAATTAGTCTGTTATTATTTAGTAAGTGTATAATTAGTTTCCTTAATTATAGCCTAGGATCTTGGTTTGTAAACCTGTATATAAACTGACAACAGTGAATGAAAAGGGGACGAAATTATCTTCCTATATGGTATCAGAGCATTGGTCCTCGGGGGTCGTGGGTTTGAGTCTCGTCCAACACAATCGCTGCGAGAATTTTTAGTATTTTCCTCGCGCTTGCGCTGAGGGGGAGTGTTGGAATATTAAACCCACTTCAATTATCTATGGGCCTAAAATTGCCCATGTACTTATCCACGGTAGTACCGTGTCAATTTACGGTATAGTTGTACGATTGGTACCCACCGATATGGTTATAATCTCACGACTCCGCTCTCATTTCCGCTTGATATATGATTGGATTCACCTTCTCTACAAGTTCAAACTTTTAGAGAGTTGGCAATTTATCATGGTATATAATTGAATGTTCCGATACCAGACGCTCGACATCTGGTTATCGTGTTTTTTTTTGGTGCTAATTTGATTTCTTGGTCATCTAAACGGTAGGCTACTTTGTTTCACTCTAATGCAGAAGCCGAGTACCGTGGGGTTGCCAATGTCGTATCTGAGTCTTGTTGGTTACAAAACCTTCTCCTGGAGCTTCATTGTCCTATTCAGAAAGCTACATTGGTCTATTGTGATAATATTAGTGCGATATATCTCTCAGGAAATCCGGTTCAACATCAGCGTACTAAGCATATCGAGATGGATATTCTTTTTGTTCGCGAGAAGGTAGCTCGTGGATAGGTACGCATCCTACATGTCCCGTCGCGATATCAGATTGCCGATATTTTAACAAAAGGTCTTCCTTTGGTTCTATTTGAAGATTTTTGGGACAGTTTCAGCGTACGACAACCTTCTGCTTCGACTGTGGGGGTGTGATAGAATATATGCAAATCTATCCAAATCTGTTATTATTTAGTAGGTGTATAATTAGTCTGTTATTATTTAGTAGGTGTATAATTAGTTTCCTTAATTATTACCTAGGATCTTGGTTTGTAAACCTGTATATAAACTGACAACAGTGAATGGAAAGGGGACGGAATTATCTTCCTATAGATGTTATGTGCACATATATTTCTTCAACAAACTTCCTATTTAAAATTAGAACCAAGAAATAAAAAAGAAATGGTTGCTTCTTCTATTTGGATAACTACTTACCCCATGTTCTGTTAAGACATAAAATGAGAGAATGAGCAACATGTTCCACCTTGATTTGCTTGAGAAAGCACTGAAATAATTAAGTAGCAAATAATCGGGTCATATATAACAACACTAACTGGAAAGTGGTTTTGTAGGAAAAAAAAATTGTTTTAAACAAATTGGTTAAAAAAAACCCTTTAAATAACCCAATACCCAAATACATGATCCAATAAATAAATATTCAAGTCCAAATGTAACCTTAATCCATATGGCTTCCAATATTAAGATCTTTGGGAGGTCTGACAACGATTAAGGAGCATAAAGAGAATAAAAAGAAAGATGCAAATGCACTTATTCTCTACATTTAAAAGGGGTAAGCAAATCTATTTAAAAAAAAAAATTAATAAAAAGGCATAGGATATTTTTTTTGGCCAAACAAGAAAATCTTTATTAAAGAGAGGAAGAGATGAATGAGACACTCAATACAACAGAAGCAAATATATCACTCGTACAACAAAGACTGCCAAGACACCATAAAGGTGTCAAAAAATGACTCCCTAAATTAATTAAAAGTCAAACCTATCCTCCACAACAACTCCCTCCTATTCATCGTAATCGAGCGCTCCGTTTTATTAAGCACTTCAAAGATCCTCCTATATATTTCTCTCGTTCCACACACACTATAAAAGCACGTGAGGGACCCTTATCCAAAGCCAATCCGCATGCAATGATAATTTGGCACTAGACCACAAGCTTAACCACTCATGTATGGAGCCGTGGAAACTCATGCTCACCCTAAATTCTGTGAGGCAACTCCAACAAATGAACTTAGAAAATTTGCAGTGAAGGAGCAAGTGATCAATTGTTTCATCATTCTCATTGCAAAGAACCCAAACACTTTTCATATTGATTCCCATTTGCATTAAATATCTTTAGTCACGATCCTCCCATGCATGCAAAACCGACCAACAAAAGAAATTGATATCAGGGTGAAGATTCTTCACCCAAATTAGATTTGTATGAGCTGAAATAAAGGTGTTGGAATGAAGATCATTTAGTAGAGCAGACAACAAATTAGAAAACTCTTTGACTGAAAAACCAACAGACTTACCATTCCACACTAGCACATCTGAGTCTTCAGCGAGAACCTGATTTTCCATCAATTCAGTGATATTTGTAGCCTCCTCTAACCCCCCTTCATTGATGGTATTCGAAAAGAAAAATACCAAGTCACCCCATTAACCCAAAAGTTGCTGACATCACTACAACAATTAAGGCATTTTTCAAGAAAAAATTTCCTTGACAAAAATCAAATTTTTTTTGGAAAAAACTTTTAACAAGGAAAAAAACTGTTATTGGGTTCGTGGCGACATCCCCGTAGTTAAAGGTTTTTTTTTAATCAAGGAATTACATTTTTTTGTTGGTAAAACGGTTGATAAGTCAAGGAAACCCGGTGTTGGTAATACTAACAACTACTAAGAAAATTTGTTGGTAAAAATCAAATATCTTTACCAACAAAATGTTTTGTTTGCAATTTTTTTTTTATTACCTATGATTTTTTTTCTCTAGAAAAAGCTTAGAATCATTAGGAAAACTGTTGTGGGAAAAGGTAACTATCTTTATCATAGAACTTTTTCGTTGGTAAAATGCATTTATATCAACGAAAGTTGTCACAGGTACCATTAACAATTACCAAGTAAATTATTTCCAATGAAAAATCATCTATAAATTAAAACGATTCATCATTCTCGACTCTTATAACACCTAAGACCCCACAATCTACCTCCCAAACTCTAAGGATACCACAAAGGGTCATAGGCTCAACAGGGGTCGAACTCCTGACTTGCAGTAAAAGCTATTGCAATCTTTAACAATTAAGCTATTTGAATAATTGTATTGGTGAAACGACTTTGTAGCTTATTAAATCAAATTATCCTTCTTTTGCAATAAAAAAAATCATTGCTACGTATATAATATGGACCAATAGATAATATTTCGTCACTATAAATTAGGACTAAATATTTTAACGACTATAAGAAATATATACCACTTTTAGCCAGTGTTTTAAAAAATGCTAGGCGGTAGGCCCGTGCCAAGCAGGGGACTAGCACCTAGAGGACTAGGCAGGGGCGTAGGCGGTTATTTTATTTATTTGTTTAGTATAATTTATAATTTATAATTTATAAAAGTTAAGCATAATAACATATAAATTACTTCTAATTCAATGCCAGGATACATATGCAAAATGTATATAAACAGTCTATTTTTATAGTTTGAAGCATCGCTAATTAATAGTCTATTTTTATCTTTAATAAAAGAATTTAATTTAGTGCAATTAGTTGTTAGAACTTAAAGCCTTCAATCAAACAACATTACTACAATCAAGGTTTTTGTCAACGAAATTGTCTTCCTTTGAAAAAAAGTAGACTTTTAGTTGGAAAACCTGTACCAACAAAAAATTTCGCCTTAGATTCCTTGAATTATCCTTGTACACTATTTTTGCAACGAAATAAAAATAATTTCCAATAAATAAATTTGTTGTCATATAGTTCAACAATTTCCAAAGAAACAATAATGAATTAATGAACTTTTTTTTTACCCTTAACCCTCCCCAGCCCATGCTGTCGGCCGGGATCGAAATCGTGATGTGTGATACCATCTGTCACACCTCTACCAATTCAGCTAGTACACCTTTGGCAAAACATTTTCATGGAAATGATTATTGGTATTTAACAAGGAAAAAATTGTTACCACTAAGGTTGTAATTACCAACAAAATTTTATGTCCTTGTTGTAGAGATGTTATTACAATATATATTGTTTTTAAAAAAAATTGTTGCCAATAGTATACCAATTTCTAACAAAATAATGATTTTTCCGTATAAAATAGTAGTGAGCTTTAACGAGAAATAGATTTTTGTGAAAGTAATTATCATTTTCTACCAGCGAAAAAAATTTGTTACCAACAAGGTTAATTGCCAACAAATATTTTTCCTTGCTACAGAGATTTCATTAAAATAAGATATTGTTTCCAACAAACTAAAAAAAAAGTTGTCAATAGTGTAACAATTTTCAATGAAATATTACTTCGTTGTTATAAATTAGTAAACGACCTTTAACAAGAAAAAAATGAATGGAAAAAATTATCAATCATTATCAATGAACCGAATCATTACTAATAATGTGATTATTATATAGGAAAACATGTCTCCTTACTAAAGAGAGATGGATAAAGGTTAATATTCTGTTAACAAGGAAAATGATTTCTTGTCAAAATTAATCTTTTTTAGCAACAAAATATTTCACTCTATAGAATGCCATAATTACCAAGGAACTAGTATTTTGTGGTCATATAAATATTATTGTTAAATTAATTTGGCGGGAAATTAGTTTTGGAGGGAATGCTTCTCGCCACCTATTTAACAAGGAGAGTTTTCAACAAAATATATTTTGTTGGAAAAAAAGTAACAAGTTTATGGCTTTTTCAAGGATTTGTTTTTCGTTGACAATGATACCATATTAAAAAGGAAATTAATTTTCGTAAAAATATTTTCGTTGGTAAATGAAAGATTTCTTATAGTGCACGCCCATTTTTTTATTGCAAATTTCGAGCAAGCTCGGAAACAAAACCTTTAAGGGTAGATTGCTACACCAACAATCATTCCAAAAGAAATCAACTCATCGTTAGAACATCTAATCGAGGTGTGAGGATAGAATGTAGCTGCTTAGATAGTCTGGACGGAGCGAAGCGAAAGTTAGTCTTCATGCGAGCTGGAGGCAATGAGAATATTGAGTATCAATAATATTGTAGCCTTCGATCAGGCCTAGTTTGGTTAGCCCTACCTATAGGGTCAATCATGTAGCCTTCGAACATGGACTAATAAATAATAAAAAGGTCAACAACCAAATTTTTGAAAAAAGAGAGATAGAAGTCATGTGCACAACGAATATGGACTTCCACATAGTGCACCCAAATGGAACATACTTTGTTTAGCTTCCCATTCCCATCTATTTCGGCCATATTTGTCAATTATAATTGATCTCTATAAATTGTCTTCTTCCTCCGCAAACCTCCAAAGCTACTATGATAGCAAAACAATGTTAGAAAGTAATGGACATATAATTGAAGATAATAAATTTTTGAAAATGTCTTAAGAAGCTTGCAAATTTTGAACATGTTATGGCTGCTATTGAAGAATCTAAAGACTCCACTAAGCTATTTGTGCTTGAACTAATGGTTTCTCTTGAAGCACATGAAAAAATGATGAAGCGCATGAAAAAATGATGAACATGTTTGCTGAAAAGTCGTTGAAGCAATCATTTCAATCAAAACTACAAATTAAAGACATGAAAGATGAAGAAGCTGGAAAAGAAATACAAAGAAAAAACTCTTATCAACATGGAGGGAAAACAATATTTCAGTCGTTGAGGAAAATCTTACCATGGATGTGAAAGAAGAAACTGTCACAATAATCAAAGTATAAAATCTAATTCTCATTGCAATGTTTATAAAAGATCTAGCCATGCAAGTTAATATTGTAGACTTAAATGCACAAGATGAAAGAAGCTCAATCACATGGATAAAGGTTGTTGGTTTAAACAAGACAATGAAGCTAAGTATATATATATATATATATATATATATATATATATATATATATATATATATATATATAGATTCTCCAGACCAACTCATTTATTCATGTTATAATACTCAAAATGAGTCTCAAGATGTTTGGTATTTTGATAGTGGTTGTAGCAATCGCATGACTGGCAACAAAAAGTCAAAAACTATTTTGTAAGGTTGAACGAGCTGAACATAAATTCTCAAGTCAAGCTTGGAGATGGGAAACTACAAATATTGAAGGCAAAGGTGTAATTTCTGTGAAGAAAAAAATAATCATAAATGAAGTATTCACGATGTGTTGGCCCAAAATCTATTAAGTGTTGGGCAATTCATTCAAACCGGGTACACCATGAACTTTGTCAAAGATGAATGCACAATTTTGGATAAATAAAATAAGCAAATGGTGGATACTATAAAAATGTCCCCAGACAAAATTTTCCTCTTATCATGCCATCAAACTAGAATTGTGCTTTAAAATTTGATGATGTTGATGAAAGTGTGCTTTGACCCTTGAGATATGCCACTTGAACGATGGACACTTAAAGTGCTCAATACAAAAAATATGATATTCAGTCTTCCTACTCTTGTTGATAAAAACATATTGTATGAAGAATGCATTTAGGGGAAGTTTCAAAGACTTCCATTTGTTATGCCCTCATGGAAAACAATGTTAGAAGTAGCTGGAGTAAGTGGTTGACAATTGTGCCCAACTTGAAGGACATACATACACCAACTTCACTCTCTAGACTCTTCTCCCAGCACTGTAACAATTTTAGACAACTAGTAGCTCTCTAAAACATCAACCAACTACAATAACTCAGAGAAAATGGATATACACCTAAACTTCTAGAGCATGACTCTTTTGCTACTCAAGACTCTTATAGTTTCAAGTACATGGAAATTTTAAGTTACAATTTATCACCCCTCCTCTTAGAACTCCTATTATTTCAAGGTACATGGAAATTCAAATTACAAAGTTTCATCACCCCTCCTTAAATTGAAATTTTCATATTAAAAAAAATTGGACTTTAGAAGTTTGCCTGGATTAATGCCATCATGTTGAAATTTTGAGATGCGCAAAGGAAACATAAGTTGAGAATTTCTTTTTTATATTAAGACTATAACTTCCAATGTAATGTCATTGAAGACTCTGTCTTAATTAAAAACTTTCCTACTTGATTAATAATCTCTCTTCATTACATTCTTCAAAGCCAACTTGGATTACCTACTTATACACAAACATAAACCTATAATTAATTAATTTAAAAGACTCAAGACTCTCTAGAACAACTAACAATAATAAGTCAAGGGACATGGATAAATCCACTTTCACTTGCTTAAACTTCTAGAGCAATGTAACATTGATTTTCAATTACCTTAAATTCTAACAAACTTCACAGTGCTTGGCATTGATAATTCTAGCTACTTGATTAATAAACTTCTCAAAAGAAAGGCGATCAAGTGGCTTGGAAAAAAATGAGGAGTTGCAATAATCTAGAGAAACTCCCTACTTGTTTGGATATGGATCTACTCAAGTTGTTAGATGAGAGATCAAGGTGATTCAAGATTGGACAACATCCCAATCTGAGAAGGAATTGGGCCATGTAAGTGGTTGTGACTCAAATTCAAGCTTTCTAAAGATGTCATCTTCCCCATTGCATTTGGAATTTCCCCTTGTAGATAATTTGATGACAGGTCAAGCATTTTTATTTGAGTCAACTCACTGAGTATATGTGACAAGCCACTTGTAAATTTATTGTTTGATGCTCGTAGACTTGATAAGCAATGCCATTCACCCTAATTTCGATGAAGCTCTCCATGCAGTTCATTATGAGTCAAATCAATGAAAAGTCGATATATCTGAAAAATTCTGATATATCTCCGGAAAGTCGATTTTCGTCTAGTCGTACTCGTTTTAAGCTTGTGCAGTTGTTCAATCCTTCGAGAGTTAGGCCTGTAAGTTGGTTGTCAGCTGCTGAAAAGTATACAAGTGACCCACCTTTGCATATAACATTTTGTGACAAATTGCCACTCAACTTGTTATTGCTAAGTTGTAGGATAGCCAAGATTCTTAGGTCACCTATTTCTTTTGGAATAAAACCAGAGAGTAAATTGTCTGAAAGGGATATAATTGTCAACTCTGTCAAATTAAAAATAGAAGAGGGGATAGAACCAGAGAGTAAATTTTTTGAAAAGAGTATACTCGTCAACTTTGTCAAATTACCAATAGAAGAGGGGATTGAACCAGTGAGATTATTTTCTAACAATTGTAAAGTTGTAAGAGATTTGAGATTTTGTATTTGGGAAGGAATATGGCCAGAAAGTTGATTTTCATAAAGGTATAAAAAGATGAGATTAGTAAAATTACCAATACAAGAGGGGATTGAACCTGTAAGAAAATTTTGAGATAGGTCCAACTCAATAAGAGATAGATTTCCAATTTCTAGAGGAATATGATGAGAAAATTGATTATTGGAAAGGTAGAGATGAGTCAGATTAGTCATATTACCAATTGAAGAGGGGATTGAACCAATCAGACTGTTTCCATACAAATATAGTCGCTCAAGAGATTTGAGATTTCCTAATTCGGAAGGAATAGGGCTAGAAAGTTGATTTCCCATTAGAGACAGTCCAGATAAGTTGGTCAGGTTGCTCAGGGCCAAGGGGATGGACCACTAAATTGATTTGCAATAAGATAAAATTCTTGAAGATTAGAAAGCCTACCTATTACAGAAGGAATTTTCCCAGACAACTTATTGTAAGAGAGCTCGAGAATATTAAGTTGAGAATATTTTGCCAGAGTTGGTGACCCAGGAAAATAAGGCCTTTGTGAGATGAAGATTTATTGTGGAGAATATTGGTCTGGCTTAGGAGTTGGTTAGAGATATTCATAAAAAGGCTTTTGGCAGTAATGTGGTGTTAAAGATTGCTTGGAGAAAGATTATGCCACTTAGAACGGAGTTTTCTCTTTTCGGTTCTCAGAAGGCTTGGATTTGATAACAGAGTATGTCATATTATATCTAATTGTGGTTTCTCGGTGCTTCTGCAAGGGGTGTATAATGGTTACTTTAAATCTTCTAGAGGAGTGCGACAAGAGGATTCTCTATCTCACTTGTTGTTTATTATTGTTTCTGAGGTCTTGAGTAGGTGACTAAAAGTGGCTTTAAACAAAGGAAAATTTGGTTTTTATTATACGCCCGGAGCCTGCAGGCCTATAACTCATCTTCTATATGCAGATGATACGTTGATATTTATTAATGGTAGAAAAACATCAGTTTCAGGGTGTATGGAATTTTTGGAGAGATACAACACAGCTTTAGGTCAAAAAATCAATGCAGGAAAAAGTTCATTTATATTGGAGGAAAAGGCGACGACGAAAAGAGTAGTAGCTATGAAGACTTATACAAGATTTCAACACAGAGGGTCCTCCATGAAATATTTAGGCGTCCCTATTTTTCAAGGTAGAAGTAAAATAATTTACTTTGAAGAACTAGCTAACAAGATTAAAAGGCGCATTCAAGGTTGGAAGGCAAAATTTTTATCCCTAGGGGAGACTGATTTTGATTAAGCACGTGCTCAACTCTATTCCTGTTTATTCTTCAAGTGCTATGTGTGTGTCGTAAAAGATTTTATCAAGGATTCAGAGGTTGTTAGTGGAATATTTCTGGGGAGATTGTGAAGGTAGGTTGAAGAAAAAATAGGTGTCTTGAGATAAGATTTGCACCCCACGGGATGAAGAAGAATTGGGTGTAGAAATTTGGCAGTGGTGATTAAAGCTTTTCAGGTTAAGGCTTAATGGAGTTTGCTCAATTTGAACTCTTTGTGGGTGAATTTCATGAAAAAAAGATACTGAAAACCGAGGTTCCCATTGAGCAATCAATTAGAAAAAAGTGGGGCATCTTCGTTTATGAAAGGGGTCATGATGTGCAAAGTTGTGGTTATGAGTAACATAGTTTGGAGTATTGGTAAAGGCAACTCCAGTTTCTTTGCTGAAAATTGGAATTTAGTGGCAGTGTTTAGAAGGTCAGGGGAATTAGTTACTCAAGGAAAATGGCCTACAGTTAGGGAGGTGAAGAATGAGGGTTTTGAATTGGTTAAAATAGACTTTAGAGAGGTGACAAGTAATCTTTTTGATGACAATTTGTGGTAAGAAGCACAGTGATGATACATGTGTTTGGACTCCAGATTCGAACAACCTATTTTGACAACCTATTTTGCCATCTAGAATTTCTGTCTTTGTGTGGAAAGTTCTGCTGAGGGGTGTCCCGGTGGATGGGGAACTATAAAGGTGTGGTTTCAGCTTAGCCTCGAAATGTGGTGTTGTGATTTTCCTAACACTGAAACTTCGAAGCATTTATTTTTTGAAGGAAAGCTTGCCTCTGTGGTTTGGATACACTTTGAGGGTATCTTTGACGTTCATATAAAGAGACCTGTAGAGATTTCAACTATTTTGTCGGTGTGGTTTAGAAGAGCCAATCCTACTACACAAGCATGTATGTTATACTGCCTTACCCCCTATGTTTATTATATGGGAAGTATGGAAACAAAGGTGCAAGTGTGTTTAAGAGGATGGTTAGACGAACCATGCCTTTGTGATTTTGAATGTTAGGCAGTGTTTGAAATTGACAAACTCTTTTATTACGCCAAAACAAATTAGTACGAATAAGTTTCCCTTGATGGCGTTGGTAGTGTCTCTTTTGCACGATGGTAGCATAAGTTGAAGACTCTCTTTCTCAATTAAAAACTTTCTTACTTGAATTAATAATCTTTCTTCATTACTTTCTTCAAGGCCAACTTGGATTACCTGTTTATACACAAACATGACTCTTCTCTCTGCTTAGAAGTTACATGAACCTATAATTAATTAATTTAAGACTCAAGACTTTGTAGAACAACTAACAATAATAACTCAAGTAACATGGATAAATCCACTTTCACTCGCTTAAACATCTAAAGCAACGTAACATTGATTTCAGATTACCTTAAATTTTAACAAACTTTACAGTGCATGGCATTGATAATTATAACTACTTGATCAACAAAACGTCTCAAACCCTTGCAAAGAAAGATGATCAAGTGGCTTGAAAAAATGAGGCGTATGTAGTGCAAAAGAAATGATTGTAACTAGACTAGACTGCTACTATTTTTTTCTTATTCTTTTGAATAACGAAACAAAACAATCAACTTGAACTTTATTCCAGACGGGTCTAGATTGGGACATGTTCTAATTTGTTCTATGCAATACTTCAGTAGATAGGGAGACTTCTTATGCAACTAATTGTTCACCACACAATTTATGTATCACCATCCAAAGATGATGTTCAATTATTGTCATCATTTTATGTTAAATGAGAAAAATTAGAGACAAAGGAATTAGTTTACTCGATATTCTTTTAGGTTATGATGGGGATGTGTCGTTTTATGGTATACTAAGCAAGGCCTAAAGTTTTCTGAATTATTATATTTTTTTAGAGTTTTTCAATGTGTAACCATTTTGCCCTGAATGTTACGAAATTTCCAATGTGCTAGAGTCAGGGAAAAATATCTTTTTCTATTGATGTATCAGAGGACGGAACATTGAATTCATGGTCCAAGATCATGACCTAAATAGTACATCTCAAAGTTTGAAGTGCCCTATTATTGTGGAATCAACCTCTAAAATTCCCTTTTCCTAAAGACTTCCACTGATTATGGTTAAACTTCAATATGTGAAGGTGCTCCACTATAACTAAAAGTCCCATCATTGTAGCTGTGTTTGGAAATTAAATTTTCAAAGTAGTTTATTTTTCTTTCAATACATAATACATATCCAAAAGAAGTCATGCCAATGACGTACAGTGTTGCAACCAACACATTAATAGGGTTAATGGGTTTAATCTGATATGTTAATTTAATTAGGTCATGCACGGTCCCTTGCAATTAATTAACCATCTTGTCAAGGGATATTGTCACGCCCCGATTTTCGAAGAAAACAAAAATCCCAAAATCCACGTAGGATTATCCGTTTCCCCCAAAACTCGTGACTTGAGAATTCAATACACTACTACAAATATAGGCTTGCATAGCGCTTAAAAATAGGCTTAGATAGCGCTTTTTAGCGCTATCTAAGCTACCGCTATGGTAGCTTAGATAGAGCTCAAAAAAGTGCTATGCAAGGCGCGTACTTGAATAGCGCTTCGCTTAGATAGCGCTTTATTAAGCGCTATCTAAGCGTTGATTTTTTTTTAATTAACTTCAATAACGCCTTAGGAAGCGCTATGTAAGCTCTAATTTTTTTTTAAATTAGCTTGAATAGCGCTTTTATGAGCGCTATTTAATTTTGTTGATTTTTTTTTAATTAGCTTCAATAGCGCTTTAGAAAGTGCTATTTAATTTCGGTGAATTTTTTTTATTAACTACCATATAATATTTTTTTTTTTTTGAAGTCGGAAAAGGAAATGGTACTTAGATTTTCAAGTTGAAATAACCAAAATCTGCTTCCAATCATACATAACCAACAAAAGCTAATGTCAAAAACATAAACAAATTTCATCAAAACGCCTAAGGTGATTAAACAAAGTATGTAGGAAATATCCACCCTAATTCTTATGCTTAAATCTCTGTCAATACTTTTTCACTCATCCTCGTCAGCACCTGCTGCTGAGTTGAGGGCATTCAACCTCTCAATGAGCTTAGTTTTCCTCTCTTCGTAAGTCAGCTTCTTCAAGTTGAACCTCTTGCGCTCCTTTGGTGGTGCCTTCTCCAATTTCTTTGCTGTTGGATCAGCACGAATAGCAGCATGGACAGCCTTGTAGATCCCTTCAATGTTATCAGGATCAATTCCTCTTTTAATGTACTCGCTGAAATGAGTCTGATACTTCTCAGGTTCATCCTCAATTAGAGTCTTCATGTATCCTGCAACATGGCCACCATAAATGTATTTGCGATGAATCTCAGCATCCAACTGTTTCCCTTCCTTATTGAAACCTGCAAACCTCTTGTCGCTGTGTGGAATGTCAAGTCCACCATCCAATGCACCCTTGAGAGCACCAAAAACCCGATTCCCTGTTGTTGTTCTGACAAGGCCAACATCAAGAAGAGCTCTGAAAGGCCTCCTGGTATCAGTAGGCTCAACTGAGAAGTCTTCACCATTTGCCTCAACATTGCCCTGATATTCCTCGTCCATCTCAAGCATTTTCAGGACACGACGAGCCAAGAGAAGCCCAGTGCAGTAAGCTGCAGCGTAATTGGTATGGCCAACTTCAAGCCCATATCGAGGCAATTCATGAGCATAAGCCGATGCAAGCACGATATCACCAGCCATACTTGCAGATATGATCTGCGCAGTAATATCTTTGTTGGTGAATCGAACAACAAATCGGTACTTAGGGGTGTTGTACTTGTTCTTGTCCTGGTTAATCAGACGAATCCTAGCTCTGTAATCAGTCTTTCCCTCTCTCCCATAGAGCACTCCACCAGCAACTACAAGCGAAGTCGTGGCATACTTGTCTTCCATCTTGTCCCACTGCAAAAACAATCAGAAAACTAAACTAATAACACTATTGTTTAACACAAATAATGTCAACATTTTACTAATCCAACTTTTAAGCCAACAAAACAAAACAACAGATATATGTAAAGAACTAATAACTCAAAGTAAGCCAACAAGAAGTACCTCAACCACAGCATAGATGGAGTACTAAACTTCTAAACTTCTATTCCGAGAACTTCCAGTACCTAAGCCAAACCAAAGAGACAAAAGTCAATAACTAACATTAGTTCTCTCGCATTTACTACCTCTACAAATGGACTGGAAATGAGATGAAATTTTAAATGGAGAAAAACATAGATGGAATAGGCTACTGAGCATCATAGTTTGAGCCATTGTTCTTGATTAATTTCAGGGAGATTGCAAAGAACAGGAATTGATTAAGTGGAATAGGCTGTAACCATTGGAATGATGTTAACTTTGAACCGTACTATTCACTTTACTATAGAAACATGTTGCTGTCACAAAATATTGCCTTAGCTACAGGGTGCTCTGAAAATTTCGCATACCTCCACTTCAAGTTCTGCAATTTCTACAACACAATACCTTGATCTTCAATACAGGTAATCCAACATGTATAGATAGAAAATTAGAAACTAGCATACCTTGATCATTGATGGGCTTTTCTCCAGTGTTTTCCTTTACAGGATTGCTAGACATTATAAAGCGAATCTTTTGGACTCTAGACTTCACTTGTGAACCCTTGATGTTTTTCTCATTAGACACATTCTCGCTTTTTGTGTGCTCCTTTACTTTCTCTTCTTCTTCCACTTTCTATTTCCCCTTCTTTTCATCCCCGTAGCCACTGTCCTCTTTCAGCACTATCTCTTCTTCACTATCCTCATCAGATTCACATTTCAAATTAGCAGATTCCACTTCATTTTCAACTTTCTTGTCAGCTTTGGAAAAACTAATTTTGCTTTTTCTCAACTACTTGACTTTGTTTCTGTTAGTTGACAATAACAAAAGAAAAATTAAAACCTAGAACCTAACCTGGTAATAAATGTAGTAAATCAAAACTATAATGCATAGGGAAAGGACTACTTGTAGTAAAATTTGCAGCCTGAAATATTTGTGAAACTTACTATTTCTGCTGCTTGTACTGTTACCATTTCAGTGGTAGTGACCCAAGTACAGAAAACTGAGCAACATCAATGTTACTAAGCACAGACCAAGATTTTGAACATTTGTTGGTTGACCACTTTTTTTGGCTCCATCTGCTGCCGCACTAGCAGGTCCTGGTGCTGAGACCAACTTGCTTACTGGTGGTACAGGTGGATCTAGAACATCTGCTGCTGTAAGATCTGGTGCAGGCGCTTCAGTTCAGCCGGTGCCAATGATTCTCTTGGAATCAAGTTAATCAAGGAACAAGGTTGTAACGGTAAGATAGGGTACTCAACGACAGAATTTGGATCAAAACATGGACTTCCTGTAGTCAGTCACATAAGAAAACAACCATGTCATTAGAATGGACTTTTAGGTATGTAAGCTAAACTGCTTTGTAACAAACATGAAAAACAGGGATGCAGGGTAGCGTAATGCATCATTTAGGGTAGTGGGGTTCTTCATTGACAAAAGTTGGTCGTTGTGCCAGATCAGGTAAGTGGAACTTACTCTTGAATGAACTAAGTTCATGCATCATTTAGGTACATTAGAATTTTATGGTAACAAGAGTAATACCAGGTATCCACAGAATGCAGTTTGAATCTTGATTGCCGCCACTTCTTCCTTTGATTTTCCTGGGTATTGAGAGACACTAGTGAGACGAACAACCTCTGCAGCTGCGTGTGCGGCTGCAACAGCAGCCTCAGCAGCTGCTGCAGTGGCAATTGCCATCGAATAAGCATGCTTGCTCTGCTGATTTTCCGCTTCAGCTAATTTTACCTCCTCTGGCGGTGAAGGAGGAGGCCTATTGACAGTTTCTACAGTGGAAGAGGAAGGAACTTCGTCCTTCCCCAATGCAACCCCATATTTCTTCTTTAAATTGCTGACTTTCTGATCAATAACATAACAACAATTCAATCAAAAGGCAGAAACCAAAACTTCCAATGACTATTCTGATGTGTGAAAAAACAGATAAAAAGTGTTCTTAAGACCTTCTCCTTCTTCTTCTCCTTGGATTCAGGACTGAATGCCTTCTTTACTGCAACAAACCAGTTCCCCTTCTTCCCCATCTTCTGAACATTCGACAATTCGATCTGTAACAACAACCCACAACATTGCAAATCCAGATCAGATCAAATCAGCCACTTTCACATATAACTCAACTAAATAACTACAACTGTGACTCCTTTCAGGAAAAAAAAAAACAGAAACACAAGGGAATGAAATGAAATTGCACCCACCTATTGACTGCATATCAAACAATTCAAAGGGGGCAGTGAAAAACCCATTAACAGATCTACAGCAAATAACACGCATAAGCTCTCATTCAAACTAAACCCATCATAAAAATTCAATCTTTATTCAAAATTTCCAGCTCAAATAACAAATGAAGCAATACCCAGACACTAAAATTGAAAGATCTTCAACAATATCAAATACCATGATTACCTTCTAAAAAAATGAAGAAACAGCCCATAGATCTAGAGTGATTTACCTTCAGGCTAGTTCAGGAGTAAAACACATCTTTTATGTCTTTCATGGCATTAATACTAATTTTCTACATTAATTTGCTCGGATTAAGATATCCAGATAAAGACATGGTTGTATGGCAATACCTATTTTGACATCTCAAGGGCGATAAGTTCAGCAATGCCAGTTCCAGCCTAAAAAGAAAGAAAGATGGAATGTGTGCAATCTTATAACCTACAGGGTGTATATACAAGCAAGATATGCAATGTGTTTTACATCACAGCGGTGAATTCTTTTTGATAAGTTGTATATATTATGATGCAGCACTGGCCGAGATACATGAGAAGATAGAGGTTGTCAACCTGTTATTCAACCAGACCAGGGCATCTAGGATTATTCATCCACAAGAGAAGAAAAGAAAAGGGGACAGGACTTACCTCAGGTGGACCAGGAGCAGTTATGACAGCAAAAGCCACATTCAAGGCATACTCTTTGCACCTAAATTTTGACAATGGTTAGAAACCAATACGAAACTGACACTTCACTCATATTGCATTCCTTAAACCCTAAATTCCACAAACAGGGATTCCATATCTATTCAAATACATAAAGAACTATTAAAAAGAAAAAGAAAAACCCATTTAATATTTATTGGAATAACATTTCATATCTATTGGAATAAACAAAGACAGATTACAAGACTAAAACCCAATTCAAATCAACACACCAATCAACCAAAATACATTCACAAACAAAAAAAATCATTCAAAATCAAACATAAAGGAGACAACTTCAAATAAAAACCTTACTTTTCAAGCACTTCTTTCAAGTCAGAAGTGGCCTCCATGGCCTCCTCCATACTGGGTGCACTTCCGAACACAAGTCTGTTGACAGGATTAATCGAATCCCTCGTCGCAAACATCTCCTCTTCCCCACCAGCAAACTCCCAACCCTCCCCACAACATCCCTATTTTGCGAAGACAACACAACCCCAGATTTGCCATCTTCCGTTGACGACACGAGGCCCCCTGCAATCGGCCTGGTGACGGTGCGTGCAGCGGCGGACACCGCTTGATCTGGGAGAGTCACAGTGGCGCCTCGTAGGCCGCCGCTGATTTCGAACCCCGCAACCTTCGCTGCTGCTCGCATGACTGCTCCACCTCCCATTTCTTGTGTTGTTTGCTTTGAGAAGATAAGAAAAACAGAGGAGGTCGTGTTTGGTTCTTTTTATACAGAGATCGATAAAGAGGATATCAAGCGTTGGAGTTTATGTTAACGAGAAAGAGAAAGAGAAAGAGAAAGAAAAGCGCTATACTAAATGGAAGTAGGATAGCGCTTTGAAAGCGCTATGCAAACACTTTAAAAGCGCTATGGTAGTTTTGGTAACGTTTTTTACATAGCGTTTTTTAAAGCGCTATATAAGACATAATTAAGATAGCGCTTAATTGAAAAAAAAATTTAAAAGCGCTATTGTAGCGTTTTTTTTGATTTTTTTTTAAAAGACAAATAAGCGCTATCCTAGCGCCCACTTGGATAGCTCTTTAAAAAAGCGCTATCTAAGTGGCGTTACCTAAGCTAATATTTGTAGTAGTGATAACAACAGAAACAAATAGCAGCAACAACTAATCATGATTAAATTATTGAAATAAATAAAACTCTAACCCGGAAAGGACTGGCGTGGCTAGCTCACTAGCGGAACTCCAGTAATGAAGTTCAAAATCTCTAAACCTGAAAGACTACTCGGCTACATTCCAAAAGGAATGTACCCAAGAAGCAAAAGCTCACTTGGGTCAGCAATAAAGCTGGTGTGAGAAATCTTCATCCCAAAATTTAATAAATCCACACGTGATAACATCAAAATAAACAAAACAATAAAAAACCACACCATCAGGTAGTTCCTCACTGAGGCAATGGTGTTATCATCCTAATAAATAAATATGCATGATTTATTACTAATAAATAAAATTTATGAGTTATCAATCCTCATAAATGCAACAACAATACAATTCATAATCATATTAGACTATTATTGAAATATTAACAAAACACATTTTTCTACCTTTAGGAAGACATGTAGTTCTCATTCAATAATTGAATGAGCATTTAGTTTCTTCCTTTAAGGTAATCATGCATATACACAAAAAGAAATTTCGCTTCTTTTTCACAATCGCACCATCCTCCTTGTGCCGAACACACCTCACCCAAGTGTGTCTCCCTTGCCTTCGAAACCACTCGGAGCGTACATGTTCCAAGTGGGGTGCCACATCGAGGAACATGTCATCTCACCCGAAGTTCGATCCATGGCAAGTATTCTTCCTAAATCTACACGTACAGCCGAAACTCACATGGAACGGTGCACCGATATGCAAGCAAGTCTGCATACCCATAATAATGTCACACGTATACAAGCAAGTATGTATACAAAATTTCTTTTCTTTTCACATTTTTTTCTCTTCGGACTTGTGGAAAAGAGCATAAAAAAAAATTAAACTAAAACTCAAAACTCTTTTATGGTGACACTTTGTCAACCATAAATAAATCCACTACACCAAAAGGGCTATTTAGCTACGCCGAGCTGCCCACGGTTTTAAACCGTTGCTGTATTTGCCACGGCCAGTAACCGTAGCTATACGTACCAACGGCTTAAAACCGTGGGTACAAAACAACTTGGCCACGGTTTACAACCGTTGGTAATGTTGTCACGGCTAAACACCGTGGCTAATATTAGCCACGGCTCCAGACCGTGGGCATGTTTTGCAATGGCTTAAAACCGTTGCAACAAAAATATTAGCAACGGTTATACGCCGTGGCTAAATGTAGCAACGGTTCAAAACCGTTGCAAAAAAAACTTTAGCAATGGTTTTAAACCGTGGCGACATTTAGCAACGGCTCAAAACCGTGGTAACAAAAACAATTAGCAACGGTTCTAAACCGTAGCTAAATCTAGAAACGGCTCAAAACCGTGGCTAAAAATAATTTAGCAACGGTTTTAAACCGTGGCTAGATCTAGCAACGGCTCAAAACCGTGGCTACATGAAAAGCTGAAAAAAAAAATTGGGCGGGCTTCCCTCCTTTTGGCGCTCGACCTTCCCTCCTTTCGCAATTTCACCAAATCGATCGACTCTCCCTCCCTCGACCTGCTTCTCCCTCCATTCGATCGACTCTCCCTCCCTCGACCCGCTTCTCCCTCCATTCGATCGACTCTCCCTCTCTCGACCTGCTTCTCCCTCCATTCGATCGACTTCCATCGACCTGCTCCCTCCCTCGACTTGACTTCCCCCCTGCTCCTTCTCCTTCCCTGCTCCCTCTCTCGACTTCCCTCCTCCCCTCCTTCCCTGCTCCCTCGACTTCCCTGCTCCTCCCTCGACTTCAAAATCGATCAACCACTGCATTATATATAGGTACTCTCTCTCTCTCTCTCTCTCTTTTATTTATGATGAAATTAGGGTTCATCAGGGTTGTGTTTTATTTAGGATGAAATTAGGGTTCGATGATTTTTTTTTTTTACAATGAGCATTTTGTTCGATAATTAGTATTATTGTTAAACTCCAGAATTATTTCCTTTGATGATAATTAGTATTCTTGTTAATCTCATTGCTCAATACAAGCTTTCCAACTGTATTTTGATGGTATTTTGTTGCTTCCAGAATTCTTGTATTGTTTAGTGAAAATAGTGAAAATAAGGCTGTCATCTTCAGAAGGTAGAAGTCGAGAGAGAACCATTTTTTATCTGTTATACAAGATGAAGAATGTTAGGCATTGCAGGTAATGGAAATTTTTGCATATACCTATTATCTTTTGAAACTACTGAACGTGGTTTAATAGAATGGAATTTATAAGTTGGTACTATATAAAGATCTGTTCATTCTGAACAGCTTAGTGTGAGTTTCTGTGCTGATTGTTTGCATCTTTGGTATTTCAGTTGACGGTGGTTGATGGAAATTCGAAGGAAGCTAAATTTGCGGAAACTGCCTTGTTCTCAAAACACTCTGAGATGAAGGGTAAATCTTGATGACATCTCATGCATGGTTTCAATTAAAATTTGTTTTCATCTTTTTGTTGCTCTTGGTTGCTCATTATTGATCACTTTATATGTTTTGCTTTGAATGTTTGGCAGATTGGCCCAAGAGTCACAATTTCCAGTTTTTCAAACTCGGCATTGAAAAGTTTTTCTTGATCAAAATGTTTGGTGGTCCTAAACCTATCACTTTGGATCAGTACCTGCATGCCAAAGTGTAAGATATAGAGCAGTAGTAGTAAAAAAATTTACTCTGTATTTTATCTATGTTCCTCCTGCTAAATAAATAAATTAAATTATTTAGTTCCATACATTGATCCATTGATCCATAATTCTGGGTGGTTCTTTGATGAATGTGTTTGAAAAAGCAAAAGCAATATATTTTGGACTTACAGTTGCATTGTACTATAATAAAATTCAACCAAAACTTAATAACAAAAGAAATATGATTGCATAACATGAGGAATATAGACAATTTTCTACGTGCCAAAAAGCCATATCAACAAATAGTATTGAGAGACTGTGAGAGCATTTTTGATTGATTTGTGGAAATTTTAGAGGCTGGTTCCACAATAATAATAGGATGCTATCAGTATGGTGGTTATGGCCCATTTCTAATAAAGTGCTCTTCATCTTCATGTGTCTCTACTCTTTCCAAATTTTCCACGACTTATGTAGTTTGAACTCTGCTTCTTTCCTTGCTTTCATGTTAAAAAAATTTTATTCCAGGAATTTTTTTTTCAGTTTTAAAGGTTTTTACTTGGACTGCTAGTAGAGATTCTGCAAAATACATCGTATAGCTCTTTACTAACTTTGACATCAACAGCCGCAGCATTTCATGCAATCTTTGCCACCAATGCAACGGGCCCAGTTGCAACATCAAGCTGAGACAGCAAGTGCAGCAACAGGGAATTCAACCGGTCTGTTTTGGGGCTGACTCTGTTTTGTGACAGCAAGCTGGGGGCTGAGTTGTGACAGAAATTTGGACTGAATTAGATGGTTCAATCGTCGAATCTGTTAGCTGCCTAAGTGGGTTGGTTGAATCCTCCCAGACTAAGATTTCTTACCTCATTCTCAGTGACTTATAATAGTTAAACTCTTGGAAATAGCACCTGCCTCATATTTATCATTCAATTCTTTCTTAGTTAATATTAGCAAACTGCTCATATTTATCATTCAATTCTTTCTTAGTTAATAATAGCAGACTGCCTCATATTAGTTGTAGAAGAAACATTAGTGGATTTTGAAGATGGGAATAAAAATATTAATTCTAGAAACTTGCGATTTGTGTCCTCACTTACTAAGCTTATGACCATCTTAGAATTGCCAAGAAAAAAAGGCTTAGCTACCAATTTTATTAGAAGTGAGCTCCCCGAGAAATTGTGATTGACTTTGATTATCAGTTTTATTGATATACTTGTCCAGCATTACACAAAGTATCAATTTTTTTTTGTCAATTGGCTTTGGACATTGAAATTTTTTATCCTTTTTGTTCATATTTCTAGGCTATTCTTTTTCCAGGTTCTGATTATGATTACAATCATATTCTCACAACTTCATTGTTTTCGACACTTCTACCTTTTTTTGTGGATATTGTTTTTTGACACTTCTACCCCTTTGGTCGTTAGTATTGCTTTTTAAGGAAAAAAAAAACAATAAAGAACAAGATACCTGGCCTTTGGACTTTTGCACATATGGAATAGCCTTAGCATTGACTAAGGTAATTTTTAACGTCAGAGAAACAAAAACAAATAAATTGGTATAAGTTAACCTAACTCTTGTATGAACTAGCGATATCCTTGACTAAGGTAGTTCACATCGATAGACAAAAACAAATAAATTGATGTAAGATAACCCTAAATTGTATAGAGTAGTGATATTCTTAACTAAGGTAGGTTCGAATGTTGGATAAAACAAAACAATCAATGTAGTAGATAGCTTTAAGTTGATTTGTCGCAGAAACGCGCGTGTGCTGCGTGTTCTACGGTTGAGAGACTGACTGTGAGTTGGTTTAAGTTGATTGCTTTAAGTTTTGTATTTTCATTGTTTTTAGTTTTTGCCTTGGCTTTCAAACAAAAAAAAAAGGACATGCCCTGGTAGCTTATAGTTCACTTTGTGCTTTTTTAGGATCTATTTAACAATAGCGTAAATGTTCTTATAAAAGAAAATTAGCAGGCATGTTAGTTCACCAGACCGTTGCTATTACTAAACTAGCATGTTTCCTCCTTCTCATGTTCTTATCGTGTGTGAAATAAATCAGATCTGTATTCTGTGTTTGTAGATGTTAATTTACTTCATTTGATATGATTTATTTGCCAGTAAAATGTGTTTTGGTTTATTAAGTTCTAAACATTGTCTTTGGTAGCATTTCTTTGATTCTTGATTGCGTAATTTTCGTTATAGAATTATTTGGTTCGCATTCTTGATTCTTCTTTGCTGCAATGCATTGCATGTGACTGTTCGGATATCAAGATGTTGCTATCAATCAAATGTATATGCAGCGACCGAAAAATGGCACGTGGAATCCGATGGCCTTCATAGTGTTGGCTGATCGAGAGATGTGTGTACGAAAAAAAATGGTTTCTTTAACAGCTGAGCTTAAAAGACTTCTGATGAGAGGTTAGAATTGTTCATGTTCATGTCTTCGAACAGAATTTTTCAATTGTTGTGTCAGAATTACCAAAACACTGTTGATAATGTTCGTATTTTCTATATAAAAATAATATACATGACTTGTATTTTATTTTTTTTCTTGTAAATCAGTTTTTGATAAATTAGAGTTTTCATGTTTTTCATAGGAATAGCTCATTGCCATTAAATTTTTGAGGTCTTATATTTGTCTATACCATGAGATGATAGTTTTGTTGTCTTGTGGTTATAAAGAAAATGATGGAATGAAGATCTCACTGTGTTGTTTTTCCCAACATTAATCTATCATCTATGATTTTTCACTAAACGTGTTGGTTTTCCACATCATGATACGCAGGAAACACTTTTAAGGTATTAGCTTTCAATACCTTAACTACTTCGCATAATATGAATACATATACCATATACTGAGTTCAACTTCCATAATATGTCTTCATTATGTCAAACTCCTTCATGAATTATTTTGAGCATAGAGAAAAACAGAACCAACTTGTAGAGAACCAGAAACTTTGCATCATTTTTTTATCCATTTTTTTTCCGGGTTTGTTGTACTAGAATACATTAAAAACTACAAAAAACTAGAAGAAGAAGCTACATCAGTTCTGATGCTTATGCATATAAACTAGAGCCCTAAAACACATCTTCTTTCAACTTATGTCCTTTTAGCAGTAGTATTGTTAATCCAAGTGACTTGCATAAATGGTTACTAGTCAAGGCAACGGGAAATCATTTCAAGAGCTATATTGATGGTATTTAGGATATCTTAATGTAGTCGGATTTTCATAATATTTATGGTGATGCTTCGTGCTTTTAGGTATTTTGTGTCGGTCCTTGCAATAATTTAACTCAATTATCTATCTATATCTCTTGAAATCTATACTTGTCATTCAGAAAAAACATGGATGCTTCATTTCAAGCTTTTTAGTCTCATCACAGCTCAGACTGTTGCAGTCATCAAAACGACTCAGTAAAAATCAGTTGACTCAAACTGGAGTTGAATTTTTTTTAAAAGCCACTGAGGTGCACGTGCTCCATATTTTGACATTTTTTTCAAAGATATTTATATTATTTAGTTATTTGTTGCAAGTTTCCAACCATATCAATAAGGTCAATGACCATTGTAATTACTTGGTTGAAATATACTATCAAAGGAGGCTGTTCTACGCTATGTTGTCAGGGGCAAGGCGGGGCATATAATCTGGTCTAGTAGAATTTTTTTTTTCAGCATGGAACCTATATGTTGTTGATGATGATACTTCTACTTGTGCTTTTGCTTTTGCTACAACTTATTGTTACACCCAGGTCCAGATTATATGCAATAAAGCACTTAAAGAGTATATAGTGTGGTAAAAACATATGTTTCATGCCCGATACTCAGAAAAATGTCATGAATAACTTGGAAATATGACTCCTCCTTTTGGGCATTTGATAATTGATAGTACTGGCTTTATTTGAAAATTGAATATGTTCTTATTGCAGTTAAGAGAAAAAGAGAAAAGAGCAAATGAAGGACATGATATTGCCATTTCTCAAGCCAAAAGGCGTAGAATGATGATTGCAGCCCTGCCAAAGCTGTTCAACATGATCCGTCTTATGTTTAACTTGGATAAGTGTAACGTTCTTACAAAGCAGGAGCTAATGCAGAGAATAATCTCGGGCAACGTTGATATTGTAGATAGAGGTAAGGTTTTGTTGGTTATTAAGAAACAACCAACACAAACAGATTCTAAACCTTGATGAAGACTTAATAATTATGTTTTGATTTACAGCTGAATTTGAAGAGCAGCTGAAGTTGTTACAAGAATTAGTTCCAGACTGGATATCAGAGAAGACTGCATCTAGTGGGGATCATCTCTTTTGGTGAGCCTGTTAAGCTTAATTGTCTTTTATCACGTTTAGGCCTAAATTCTTTATAGCTGGCACGAAATGCAACCAATGGGCTGCTTCTATATTGCAGCAGTCTTAACAATCATCAGTCTGATTTTGTCAGCTGCGACATTCTTTACTTATCTCTATCAGACTGCTGTCAGAATTCTCTGCTAATTTAGGTATGGATCAATAGCTTCTGGATGAGTAACTTGGGGACTAAATCTAATCCAGTGCCATGTTCACGTTATTTTAATGATTAAGTGGCTGGTTTTTCAGATGTCTTTTTCTAAACCCATCTCAGAGATATGAGAAGCCCTGATCTCAGAGAAAGGAGTAGCAGCTCCTAAAAATTTGCCCGACTTATCATCCCATTCCCAAACACTTTTTCTTGGGGTCAAGCTCCTTTAAATTATTCAGTTAAAAAGATAATACTTTGAAAGGCAGCCTTACCAAACTCCTTAAACCATCTTATGTCGCAGAATTTTTACAAAACTTTGTTAAAAGTCCCCTTTATAATTATTTACTTCAACAAATTAGTCATTTCAAAGGAACTGACATCGTCTATCATTCCACAATCACAGGAGGCAATCAAGTGCATGCGACACTCAAAGCGAACTATTTTGACAACAGATGATGTGGATAGTGCACTTAAATTACGCAATGTGGAGGTATATAACTGCTAAAATGATAAAATACTTAAAGAATTGAGTGTTTTTACCTGCCTGTTTGCTATTCTTAGGTCTGTTTTTGTTTGTTTGTTATCTGGAGAACGTACACGTTCGCATCCAGAAACTACAAATGTTTAATTTTGCCTTTCCCACTGAAGTTCTAATGGTTTTTGTTTATTTGCATTTCTGCCTTGGGGAAAGGTATTTGTTGATGTTTAAGGGTTCCAATGTACTTCATTTCAATGGTTCTGCATGTGTATGGTGTTTTTTATTTGGGAAGTATTCGTTTTCTTTTCTCAAAGTAAATTTATATAAATTTTATTACAGGATTTCCATTTGCTTATGTATGTCAAATCTTGTTACTTCAGCCAATTTATGGCTTTGCTACTGGAGATCCTTTGCGCTTCAAAAGAGCTATAGGTCACAAGGATTTATTCTACATTGACAACAAGGATGTCGAATTTAAAGATGTAAGAATCAATCGTCTTGTTAACTCCAGATTATTATTTGTAACTATTTTCAGATTCGTTCTATCCCACACAGTATTCGATTGTGTAGGTGATCGAAGCTCCCCTGCCGAAAGCCCCTCTAGATACATCAGTTGTAGCTCATTGGCTTGCTATTGAAGGTGTACAACCAGCCATTCCAGAAAATGCTCCAGTTGAAGGTCTGTCTCTTAGCTCCAGTTTCACCTTATGCAGAAATTACTCGTATAAAGAGTTTGAGACAACCTTTTACATTGTCATTTTTTTAACATTGACATTTTCAACATCACATGCATGTATTTCAAATTAATCCAAGAACCCCATCATAGTTAGAAACTAAACATTACAGAGAAAATTGGTTAAGGCATTGCTTGAATATATAAATCTTATTAGGTGAGTGTGAAATTAGTGTCAAACTGTCAATACTCATCTCAGTCATGCCATATTGGAGCCACTTGGTCTGAAAGTATTCTAGTGGTGTTCTATCTTTTGATTCCTTGTTTTAGTTGCAACTGCTAAATGAATGAACAAAAAAAGTTAGAATCAAAGAATTGCATTAGAGTTGTTTTGTTCCCTTTTGTTTTATGAGAAGTAGCCTGAGAACGAAGAAGCAAGTAATAGCATCTTGTTTCCTTTCTCTATATTGCTCCGATCATGTGGATGTCACTCCTTTCCAAAAATATATTTAGAAGTTTACCTAAACGAGAACACTTTCTCATATTCAGAAGATCTTATGAATTTTTCTTTAAACTGGTGCAGGGTGAGAAGGATCATCCACTTGATATCCAAGATAGGAAATGTTTTCTCGAAAAATTGGATGAGGTTGCTGATGATAGGGATGCTAAGGAGGATTTAAATATGAAATGCCTCCTAGATATGCTTAAAGACTCTCATTGACCATATGAAGAACTATAGTGGTACTCACATGAACAATCAACAAAGTTTAACAAGGAAAAGTCAAGATTCAAACAGTAGAAGAAATTTGGATGAAACAAGCTTAGATATGCTCCTAGATATGCCTCCTAGAAATTTGTATTTGAGATATTATTTGATAGATTTTGACTCAATGTAATACATTTTCTTATTAATTACATTACTTTGCCTCCATTATTTGATAGATTTTGACTCAATGACTCAAATTCATTTGATAGCAAAAAAAAAAAAAATTTAAAAAAAAAAAAAAAAAAAAATTTGCCACGGTTTTAAACCGTGGCTAACTATTGCAACGGCTCAAAACCGTTGCTATCACGTTTGCCACGGTTTAAAACCGTTGCTAATAGCTACATCTTGTCACGGCTTAAAACCGTGGCCAGGGTTAGCCACGGCTAAAAACCGTTGCTACCTTGTTAGCCACGGTTTAAAATCGTTGCTAATATCTACACCTTGTCACGGCTTAAAACCGTGGCTAGTTTTGCCACGGCTAAAAACCGTTGCTATTCTCCTTGCAACGGTTTAAAACCGTGGCTAAATGCTGAAAATCACCACCCCTACTCAAACATAAAACCGTTGCTAAACATTTTAGCAACGGTTTATAGCCGTTGCAACAAATTTCGCGACGCCTCTGTAGCCAACGGCTCTTAGCCGTGGCAATGGGTTACGCCCACGGTACAGAACCGTTGCTAAAGGGGGTTTTTGGTGTAGTGATCAACCACAGTATCCACCATTCTTTTGGGGAACAAGAAATATTTGACACATTGCCAATTCACATATCTCATCTCTTTGCATCATATGGAAAACAATATGCACACCAATTTGCATAACAATACAAATACTCAAGCTAAAACAAGTGCTCAGATAAATTCCAGCCAATATCTATTACTAGAAATGAGAAAACAACAGTTTTTATATCGTACCCCAGTTGGTTACAAACGATGAAACTATGATAGGACCTTGGCAACTAGGTATACTCCAGGATGCAACATGGAAAAGCTCATTAGGCAACCACTTCATATGAATTTGTTGGATGAACTATCAAAAGAGAACACATGCTAAGGTAGTTCACAACCACCATTATTATATCACAACACCATTTCATTTTCCTTTGTAATCAGACTTCTACCTATAATTCCTAATCATCACGTAGTGGGTAGAACAGTGAGAATATGACATATGCGTGGGTTAGCTAATATCAAACATTTTCATGTTACAAGTTGTGTCATAATTTGGTTCATTAAGCTTATGCAGATACACAACTAACGCACCGAGGACCATGTACTTTAACACCTAGAGTTCTCCTGAACTCTCGCCACACTTGTGTTGTGACTCCCAACTCTCAAGCCCAAAATCAGTCTGCCAGGAATCTCTATAGGAGAATACTCCTAAATGAATGGGAACTACAACAGATATGATAACAGAGCAGGTAACCTATCATTATCTACAGCATAAGTAATGTTTGGGCCCATCAAGAGAAGGTGTTGAAAACAATCAAAACACTAATTGTCCAAAGGTTGAAGCCAAGTTCAGAATATACGGATTGGTGTCCTAGTGCTTTTGGGGAAGTCAAGTTACAAATGCATTGCAAACTTGGAGATTTCAGTGGTGTTATGTTTCCATTCCCAATATGAAGCATTTGGAAATTTCATTTTGTTCATGTTGTTTACAAACAGACAGTCCTTGTTTCATGGCTCCAATATAAACATTGCCATTCAAGTCACCAAGGTGCTCTGTTCACTTCAAATGATGAATTAAAACATCAAGTAGGCTTTGAGACCAAGTAAAGCTATAAAGAGCTAATTTGGTGAGCATGTGCTACAAAGATAATTTGTGCTTTAAACAATGATTTTCCCTATCTACTTACACTTAACTCATACCAAATTTTATAACTTTAATCTAAGAGAGTTGGTCAAATGTTTTATATTTGGCTATTTGAGCTCAAAGACATTGCTTGGAAGGTATGGTTCCTTAGTCAAATTAAGAAACACAGTTTATCACCACTACACTCAACTCCAACTACATTATGGTTTGTAGGCTATGTGTTACTGTGTTTATCCTTCTATGTGATCTAATGGTTGGAAGTTGGAACCTTTATGTTGTTCACAGATCACAATTCACGAATTTCTGGTAGTAACTCTGTTCCTAAACTACATTGAACAATCATTCGATTTCATAACTCTCAATTCATATAAAATCAAACCAATCTCACAATCCAAAATCATCAAAGACACACAAATACAGGTCATCACACCACCAAACCAAAATCCAAATCATAACCACACATCCTCACAACAAAACTCACAAACCCCATCATCAAATCCTCAAAAATCACTAATTCAGTCAAGAAACAAGGATTGCAAGATACAGGGAATAAGAAAATTCACTGGATGAAATAGCAACCGAATTGCGCAGCCATCGCCTCATCGACCGTCCTCTGTCGCAACACCACCCAGCAAATCAACTCTGGAACAGCCTGTAACGCAGCCCTTCCACACCCTCAAAACCACTGCAACAACACGTCCAACTCACCTGGAACACTCGCTGAGACTGATTCCTCCACATTGCAGATTAGTCACCGGCCAGTGACAACCACCCCACATCCCTTCGTCCTCAACCACAAACCACCTCTCATCGGCTGACTCTCTTCTTCCATCTCAATCTCACAGCCTCCTCTTCGATCACAATCGACTCACCATCTCAACCTCTATTTCCCTGAAACAATCCAAAAAGCAACATCCCACACGCCCACCTCCTATCCAAAACCTCCGCCTTAGATGCCATCTTCTGAATAGTAACAATATCCTCCACCGCATCCAAAACCAACCTGGGTGGATTCACCGCCTCCGGAACCGCCACTGGAACAAACACCACCTAGTTCTATGCTTCAAATCCAGAACCTATCAGATCATCATCACCATCTTTACCTCTCCTTCTTCCCATCTTCATCGCCTCGCCACTGTCAGCCGCCATCGAAATGCAACAAAAAAAGAAAAGAAGAAGGAAAAAGAGAAGGAAAAGGAGAAAAGAAAAGGAGGAAGCAAAAGGTTTGGTTTTTTTTTTTTTTTTTATATATGGTGGGTGGCTATTCGCCCCCACCAAACTTTCGAATGCACCCACCCTCTTTCACAAAATATAACCCTACTCATTAGTTTAATAAAAGCCCAAATACAATTGAATAACAACCCATCAACATTAGGGTTTACAAATTTTTGGCTAAACACCCACACACACACTTTATCCTATTTAGCCATGGCAAACAAAACTAATATTTTTCCAAATAATTGAGATTACAGTATATGCCATAATTAATAAATAAGAAATTTTTACATTTATTTAATTAGGCGGTTATTACAATATATACAACTCAAAAGAATCTCGTCCCGAGATTCGGTAGAGGAAGGTAAGCAGGAAATTAATTCTTAAATAAACAAACTACACATCACATGGACAAACAAATAACTCATACGTATGCCCATAACTTAATGAAGACAATCACACAAAAATATAAAAATTCAGTAAGTACAAAAATTACGGGGTGCTACAGATATCTTGGCACACGTATAGCATGTGCCAAGACAAAATCAGGGGCACACAATCTTAAGATAACCCTTGAGTGGATAATCAACTAATGACGAAGGACCATGACAAAATTAAATTAAACATAAGACCATAAGATACTAAAGTCATTTACCCTATTAGTAAAATGGACTAACATCAAATTTATCCAAACTTTAAACAATTTTAGGATTCTTGAATGTGTTGATTTTTTATATGTTTATTGCACAATTTTTTTTTTTTTTATTTATTAATTTCATTCCAATGTTTGAGAAAACATAAGTTAATAGAAAAATATTACTCGGAGGTTGTTTAAATAAGAAATTTATTCCTAAACTATTCTTATAATTAAATTAGCTGAATTATAAAATATGGTTACTTGTTTAATAAAATTTATGATTAATTCTTGTAAAGTCCGAATAGAATACATGAACTTGCTGAGTATATAAATAAAACTCATGTGACATAGACGTGTTTTGAAATTGATTTTTTGTCCCTAATGTGTCAATATTTAATAAGACTAGTTTCTTGTATGCGCATTGCATGTCTATTTGTATTGTGTGGTCAATATTACACGTGCAAGGGTCGAAGTTGTAATTTTAAAATACGTCAATAGAGATTGATGAAACAATAGATTCAGCAAACAATTTGCTAGTCCTTGAAGAGAGGGGATTAAATCACTCACAACGACTTGTACTGACTTCTTAAACAAACCCCTCGTTACGTTACGTTACGTTACGTTACGTTACATCACCATCCGTTCCACCACCATGAGATGTGTGACATCTGGACTTTGATGGGTCCGGTCTAACTAGTCCAGGAGCTAAAATGCTTTTAGTATTAAGTTACGATAGGGATCATTTTAAGCATGGTGGCTAAAATTTTCTGAATTACTATATTATTTTAGTGTTTTTCTGCACAAAAATATTTAGGCGCCACTTGTTGGGAGTTGGGGTTTGATTTTCCTAGAGGCTTCCCCTAAAAAATTAAGAACTATGGCTTGTACTAAACTTCAAAAGGCAAATTCAAGGGAACAAAAATCGCATAATTTTCACTTTAAAAATGTTAATTACTCCAATATTTTCTATTGTCATTTACATGACATATAATATGACATTAGTATATTGAGATTTCATTATCCAAAAGAAGTAAACAAGACTTGGAGCATTTCGAAGCGAATAAAAGCCATTGAAACACGTTAAACAAGCTATATAATTTGAGAATACTTAACTAAAACCATAGTTAGAGAACAATTCACTACGTCAACGTCCTAGTGCCAAACGTTATTTTACTATTGGGTTCAGCCAAAGAAGTACAAGATGACCATCATTCATGATGGGAAAATTTTGTGTATATATTTTGCAATTAAAAAATGTAACTAAAAATTGCATGTAACTTAAATGGTTGGGGCTTAAAATAGTTTATCCAGGCCATTGACTAAATTCTTGTGATGTTAATAGTAGTGGATGTTCTACTTATCATCAATTCACTTTTTTAAATAAGGTTATTGCACAAATTTTCCTTATTAATTTCATTCTACAGTTCCTAAACATAAGTATAGTTGGAAAATTTTTTTCTTTTCAATCAAATATAGGTACAGAAATATATACTTTTGTCATTGGGGTACTAACTCGCTAGTAGACTTGTGACAAATGGTATCACAAGTCTAAAGTTCAAACCCTGCCAAGGCGTCTAATAGTTTCGAGTGCAATTAAAACCTTGTGTATACATTATATATATATATATATATATATATTTTTTTTTTTCACAAAATGTTAGTTGTTAAATCCAAAGCCCATGGACTTAATCCCAAGTGAAATGCAGGCTCAAAGTTCTCTCTCAATGTATGCTACTAGGATATTCCCTATATCGTTAACGTATATTTTTTTTACTAAATATCATGTACTAAACACCTCCGTCACCATTCACATGCACTTTTGCCCTCAATTATTTTAAAAGTGCAAGCCTATCCTAAGATAAAATTATATACTATAAACTTTAGAATTAGACTTAACCAATGTAACAAACATTGTTAAGTTCATCATGATCAAGCGAGACAAAATGCAAGCGTTTGATATTGAAGAATGAGTTGCTTGGAGTGCTATAAATAGAGGTTAATGAAACGATATTCAACAAATAATTTGCTAGTCCTTGAAGAGAGGGGATTAAATCACTTGCAAAGACTTGTATTGACTGTCACAATCAAATGTAAAATGTAGAAAAACTGCTCCATTGATGATGCTTCTTTCCAAATACCTACTGCTACTTGTAATTAACCCGGATAGGTCAAGCTATTCCCTTGAAGTCTTCCTAACTGTTTCACATGGATTATTACTATAGCAATATTTGTGATTTAGTTTTCTTACGTGGATAATCCGGTTTCCCTATGTCAATAATCTTGATTGAACCGTACTTTGCAAAGATATGCGTTTAACCCCATTTCTATACCCTAATTCTAGGGGGCGAGGGGGAGGAAGCGAGGGCGATGCGAGGGAGGGGGTGTAACCGCCCATCGCCCTCAAGATGAGCGACACCACACTTCTCAAGAGTGCGATGGACGGTTACACCCCTCCCTTGCGCCCTCCCCTCGCTCCCTAGACTTACTCTTTTCTATATCTATGCAAAAATTACTCAACTGTACAATTTCATTTTTAATGTTGACTTAGATTTTTATTGGTGCTTTCTGCAATTATTAGAAAAATGGGTAAGCACAGGAGGAAATTAATCAGTGATCAGGGTGACCATATATGTAATGTACGTAATTGTCTAATGTGCACGAGTTCATGGTGCTTAGCAATAATAACTCTAGCAGCTTGATTGACAAACTTGTCAAACACTTGCAAGGAAATTTGATCAAATGGCTGGAAATTAAAATCAAGAGTCAGTGTGTATACAGTGCCAAAGAAACACAAATCAATAAATTTGAAATTTATTCCAGATGGGTCTAGCTGAAGACTTCTTCTGCAATAATCCTCCACCACTCAAAAAATGCATGACCATCATATACATGTATATCACTATCATATTAGACCCAAAGACGATGTCTCCAAATCTCGTGATCATTTTGTGGTAAAGGATGGCAGAAAAAAATTAGATAAAATGATTTTAGTATTCTTGATACCCTGGTAAGTTACGATGGGAATCATTTTAAGCGTGGCGGCTAAAATTTTCTGAATTTCTATACTATTTTAGAGTTACACGAAAAAAAAATAGGCGCGATGGAGTTAAGAGTTACTTGCTGGAAGTTGGGATCCGATTTTCCTAGAGGCTTTCCCAAAAAATTAAGAACTATAGCTTGTACTAAACTTCAAAAGGAAAATTCAAGGGAAACAATTGCGTAATTTTCACTTTAAAAATGTTAATTACTCTAATATTTTCTATTGTCATTTACATGACATATAATATGTCATTAGTATATTGAGATCTCATTATCACTACAAGAAATCTATCTTTTACCAACAAAATTATTGCTACGAAAATTGACTTCCTTGTAATATTGTAGCATTGGCAACGAATAAAACATTTCCTTGAAAAAGTCAAAAACTTGTTACTGTTTTCCAACAAAATATATTTTGTAGGAAACATTCCTTGTTAAATAAGTGGCGGGAAGCATTCCTTCCAAACCATTTTCTTGCCAAATTGATTTAACAACGAAGTTATTTTCATGACCACAAAATACTTGTTCCTTGGTAATTATGGCATCATCTGGAATGAAATATTTTGTTGTTAAAGAAGACTAATTTTAACAACAAATCACTTTCATTGTTAACGAATATTAAATCTTATTCATCTCTCTATAGTAAGGAAATATGTTCTCCTAGACAATAATCACATTATTAGTAATGATTCGGTTCGTTGATAATGATTGATAATTTTTTTCATTAGGTTTTTTCTTGTTAAAACTCGTTTATTAATTTATAGGAACAAAGTAATATTTCGTTGAGAATTGTCACACTATTGGCAACGTTTTTTTTATTTTATTGGAAACAATATCTTTTTTAATGAAAACTTTGTAGCTATGAAATAAGATTTTGTTGGTAATTATAACATTGTTCGTAACAAATTGTTTTTTAGGTAAAAACTAATAATTATTTTCATGAAAATTTGTTTCTCATTAAAGCTCACTAACTATTTTATAGCGACAAGTCATTATTTTATTGGAAATTGGTATACTCACTACAAAAAATGTTTTATTTACTAACAAATTTTATTTTCCTTGTTAATATGTTATTATTTCTAACAAAAATAAATGTCATTGAAAAAACCATAGAGTTGTCACTTTTTGTAACAAAATATATTTTGTTGGCAACTTTTCTTTGTAAAGAGGTGGAGAAAAATATTCATTCCAAAACCAATTTCCCTCCAACAATATTTAGCAACAAAATATTTATATTTCAAAAAAATTTTAGTTTGTTAGTTATAATGACGTCATTCACAATAAATTATTTCATTGCTAATAAATATTAATATTATTGACAAACATTTTCTTAGTAAATGCACTATAACACTTGTTTGTGTCTCTTCAACAATGAAACTAAATTTTTTCTAGTTAATTACCACGTTATTGCAACGATTTATTTGGTTACTTATAATGAAATTTTTTTTCTTGAAATTTATTTATATTTAAAGCTCCTAGTCTCTTTATAGTGGAAAAATATCAATTCGTTGAAATTTTTTATTAGTAGCATTGATATTATTTCATCTGAAAAAACAAATAAAATTTATTTAACAGTACAACATTATTTTACTGTTAATTATATTATTAATGGTAACAATTTATTTCGTTGCTAAATATTGATAAAATTTCATGAACTTTTTTCTTATTAAGGCTCATTTTATTATTTACAACAATTTTATTTTATTTCATTGGAAATATAACCAATTTCAATAACATATAACATTGAAATGTTATTACTATTTTGTTGCTAATTATAATGGTGTTATTGTGAATTTTTTTCATTGCTAAAAGCGGTAGATATTTAACATAAATCTTATAATCGTGAAAATATTTAGTTTTAATTTATAGTGACAAAATATTATATATTGGTCTATATTATATACGCAACAATGATTTTTTTATTGAAAAAAAATGAGTAATTTGATTTAATAATCTATAAAGTTGCTTTCACACAACATAATTATTCAAATAGCTCAATTGGTAAATATTGTAACTTATTTTACTATAGGTCAGGAGTTCGATTCTCGTTGAGCCTAAAAATAAATATATTATATATGAAATTCCATAGTGGGGTCTTATCATCAAAAGTGATGTCCCTAGAGTTTGGAAGGTAGTGGGTGGTTTCCTTGGAGATTGGGATCTAGATTAGCTCGTCTAAGAGCCGAGAATGATCATTTTAAAATATAATTTTTATATTGAAAATAATTTCCTTAGTAATTGTTAACAGTACCTATGACAACTTTCATCGATATACATTCATTTTACAAACGAAAAAGTTCTTTGATAAAGGTACTTACATTTTCCCACGACAATTTTTCTTGAAGATTCTAAGTTTTTTTGAGAAAACAATTCATAGGTAAACAAAAGTTTTCTTGCAACAAAACAATTTGTTGGTAAAACTATTTGATTTTTACCAACGAATTTCCTTGGTAGTTGTCATTATTATCAACACCGTGTTTCCTTGACTTATCAATTGTTTTACCAACAAAAATGTAATTCCTTGGTAAAAACCTTTAGCTACGGGGATGCCTGTACGAACCCAATAACGAATTTTTTCCAACAAAATTTTGATTTTTGTCAAGGAAAATTTTTCTTGAAAAATGCCTTAATTGTTGTAGTGTATCCAAAAGAAATAAACAAGACATGCTGGAGCATATCGAAGCTAATGAAAGCCTTTGAAACACGTCAAACAAGCTACCTAATTTGAGAATACTTAACTAAAATCATAATTAGCAATTCAACATACGAGAACAATTCACTACGTCGATTGTCCTAGTGTCAAACATTATTTCTACTATTGGGTTCGGACAAAGGAAAATTTTGGGTATATATTTTGCAATTAAAAAATGTAATTGAAAAATGCATGTAATTTAATTGTTTGGGGCTTAAAATAGTTTATCCAGGTCATTCACTAAATTCCTGTGATGTTAATAGTTGTGGATGTTCTACTTTTCATCAGTTAACTAATTTTAATTAGGTTGTTGTACAATTTTTCTTTATTAATTTCATTCTGCAGTTCCAAAACATTAGTATAGTTGGAGAGTTTTATTCTTTGCAATCAAATATACATACAGAAATATATATTTTTGATATTGGGTACTAACTCAGCTAGTAGACTTGTAACAAATGGTATCAAAAGTCCAAAATTCAAACCCTACTATAGGCATTTTACAGTAATGAGTGCAATTAAAACCTTGCATATATATTGATGCAGTCATTTTTTGCTTTCTGCTTTGACATGGTTCATGATGACCTGCAAAAGTAACGCACGTGAATCACGGACCACCGTTGTGGTGGCCGATGACACTCCAATACTAAAGTCAAACAGTGATTTGAGGAAGGTGTAATGTTGTAATAAAAAATTTGTAGTTTATCTTAGCTTACCAACCTCATGTCTTAGTTATAGTGCAAAGAGTCATGGTTCTACCAAACCATCGTAAGCATAGTTTAGGAAGGAGATCTTCGTGGAGATCCTCATCTAATTAGGAATCATGTTGTAGGAGGGAAGCTTCATGTTAGCTATGGGCTCCTGATACGTGGGGGTAGTTCCTAATACAAGAGCAATCCGCAGAAGGGAGTTTCCATGTGTGGAATGTACTCTGGTATTTGCTTCCTAGTTGGAAGCAGATAGCAGCTATAGTTGCCCATTCGAAGCCGATCCTCGAGATATTTGCCTTAATAGGACTTATGGGTATTGAGGATAGCTATGAGACGTGTGGGCCAAGCATAATATGAGAATTCCGGTCTGCCTGACATACTAAATTGAGCGGGCTTAGAACCGCTTAGGCCGGATCAGTGTTGGGCTGACGCTAGGGCTTATAAATCCTCGAGATCCTCATGACACGTGTACGGCTCGGAGAGGTGATTGTTTTTATCTATCATCAGCTATACTCCCCCTGAGTTAGTGGTTTGTCACATCGGTCCGCTAAGTAATCTCTTGAAGGGATGCGCCGCTCATGATAATTGAGTCTGAATCGTTGTTTGAGCCCCGCGCTGCATTAATTGAACGTGCGTTGGTTCAGCGAAAAAGAGGCGGGAACCCAACCTCTATTTAGGTCATCTGCAGTGTAGAGCCCGACTCTTCTACTTTTCTTGCTTTCAAAGATATCACTCTAATTAGAAAAAAATTGTTCATCTTCTTCATGGCTCAACAAAATCTTCTTGAAGATGCAACCTTGGCCAAGGGCTGGGAGTTCTTCGAAAACAGGTTGTTGTCCGAACCTAGCCTCGCCGAAATTCGTACGAAGTTTGAAATCCCTGAAGACTTGTCGTTGTATGTCCTGATGGGTGACCCAACGCCAATGTCACCTCCAACCGGTTTCATATGTTTACACCGTTAAATTGAGATTAGTCTATTGAGATTTCATTATCCAAAAGAAGTAAACAAGACTTGGAGCATATCAAAGCAAATAAAAGCCTTTGAAACACGTTAAACAAGCTATATATATAACCTAATTAATTTGAAAAAGCTTAACTAAAACCATAGTTAGCAATTCAACATACAAGAACAATTCACTACGTGGACTATCCTAGTGCCAAACGTTATTTTACTATTGGGTTCGGCCAAAGAAATACAAGATGACCATCATTCGTGATGGGAAAATTTTGTGTATGTACTTTGCAATTAAAAAATGTAACTAAAAATTGCATGTAACTTAAATGGTTGGGGCTTAAAATAGTTTATCGGCCATTGACTAAATTCTTGTGATGTTAACAGTAGTGGATGTTCTACTTATCATCAGTTCACTAATTTTAATAAGGTTATTGCACAATTTTTCCTTATTGATTTAATTCTACAGTTCCTAAACATAAGTATAGTTGGAAAATTTTATTCTTTTCAATCAAATATAGGTACAGAAATATATATTTTTTTTCATTGGGGTACTAACTCAGCTAATAGACTTGTGACAAATGATATCACAAGTCCAAAGTTTAAACCGTGCCAAAGGCATCTAATAGTTCCGAGTACAATTAAAACCTTGTGTATACATTATATATATATATTTATATTTATATATGTTTTCAAGACCTAAAATTTATCACAAAATGTGAGTTATTAAATCCAAAGCCCATGGACCTAATCCCAAGTGAAATGCAGGCTCAAAGTTCTCTCTCAATGTATGCTACTAGGATATTCCCTATATCGTTAACATATATTTTTTTACTAAATATCATGTACTAAACACTCCCGTCACCATTCACATGCACTTTTGCCCTCAATTATTTTAAAAATGCAAGCCTATCCTAAGGTTAAATTACATACTACAAACTTTACAGTTACGCTTAGTTAATGTAACAAGCACTATTAAGTTCATCATGATCAAGCGAGACAAAATGCAAGTGTTTGATATTGAATATATTACTCGGAGGATTTTTAAATAAGAATTTTATTCCTAAACTATTCTTATAATTAAATTAGCTGAATTATAAAATATGGTTACTTGTATAAAAAATTTATGATTAATTCTTGTAAAGTCCGAATAGAATACATGAACTTGCTGAGTATATAAATAAAACTCATGTGACATAGACGTGTTTTGAAATTGATTTTTCCTCCCTAATGTGTCAATATTTAATAAGACTAGTTTCTTGTATGCGCATTGCATGTCTATTTGTATTGTGTGGTCAATGTTACACGTGCAAGGGTCGAAGTTGTAATTTTAAAATACGTCAATTTTTTTTTTATGAAAATCACATCAAATGGTTGAAGTATTATGATTTACATGGAAAAAAAAGTAAAATGAATTAGATGAAGTAACCTATGTATTAAGCCTTTTATTTACAACAATTTTAGTGTTATATCACATCTAATATTAAAATTTTGAATGGGTGTTATATAATTACAAATAAGGTATTTTTAATAATTTGTCATTGTTGAAGGGGTTACTTGTAAATAATATGATTGCTAAAGTTGTGTTTACATAGCAGTTACCCAAAATACCCATCCATTCTTTTTATCTTCTATACCAAGTTCATTGCATGGATTGTGATTTCCCTTTTCGAGTTAATTTCGGTCTCCTGATTTTCACAAATATTTCAGTGTGTAAAGAAAAAATGTAAAAAAATTTAGGATACATGAAATATATATAATGAATTTCGAAGGTCTATTAAATATGTGATAAAATAATATGCAAGTAAATAAATGTATTAAACAAATTAAACGAAACCAAAATACCTAGAATTAGAAAATCAGGGATAGTTTCAAAAATCAATATATAAGTAGAAGAAGTGATAATTAGGAAATAGAGGGTGGCTTCAAAAATCAATAAGTAATTAAAACAAATAATAATTAGAAAAAAAAACCTCAAAATTTATGAAAAAACCCCAAAATATTTTTTTAAAAAAAAGTAAATTTTAATAGCTAGTTTTTGTATTTTTATGAAACTTGCAAAAAAAAAACTCTGAATTTTACAAAAAAAAACAAAATTTTTCCAAAAAAGTACTTTTTTCATTCACCCTTTTTCTTTTCGTAATTTCAAAAATATGAAAAATTCGCAAAATCACAATCCTTGGTTCATTGTAATTTTCTACTCTTTATGAGGTAATTTTGGGATACCACAAAATGGTGTTGAAGATATAGCTAGGCACTATTCCTTTTGGGATTATTTATAATTGTAGAGATGATTTTTCTAATTTTTTTTTTGTTCAAACATTCATATCCAAAAAGACTTTGTGATCACGCAAGCATAAAAAAAGGCCCAATTCTGATAACTATAATGAGGAAGTTACAATCATAGTAGCAGTGAAAATAGAAACTCAATGAGAAACTAATGAAGAAGGTTTACACAATGGAAAAGTCCATAATATTACATAGGGATTTGTAACTACAAACTAGGAAGCAAGACTATTTATCATCCTCTACATGTGACGTTGGCCTAGGCTACCTCTTAAACATCTGAAAGCTACCCCCATGTTTTCTTTTCATTAGGCTCAATGGAAGATGATGTAAAAGCTGATAACTCTTGTGATACAACTTTCATTGTGGGACGACATTCTGGAGTGATATGTAAGCATGCAACTGCTAATTTTGCAATAGAAATGATGTCCTCAAGGTTTTGTCCAGCAGGAGGTGGAAGTCGTTGGTCCAATATATCCTTTACAAATGCACTTTGATTCACTTTTGAAGAGGAAGACGAACTAATGTAGGAGAGGACTTCACCTGGATGCCTTCCCATTATCACTTCTAGTGAGAGCACTCCAAAGCTATAGATGTCACATTTTTCGGTTACCCTCATTGTGTAAGCAAGTTCTGCATCAAAAGAGCAAATGTTATTTATTTTTATTTTTTTGTAATTTTGCTTGTAATAAATTGGGAGACATATATAACAGACTTTTGTAGTCAAAGTAAGTTGATAGTCTAAGTATTTAAACTTCCTCTGGATCTAATGCAAAATATCGATCATGCTTAATTAATCAAAGTAGTAGTTGTTGATTGCTTAAGAGATTTCAATTAAAAACTTAAAAAAAAAAAAAAAAGGAAAAGTGAAGATAAAATGTGATATTACCAGGGGCAAGGTATCCGTAAGTTCCTGCAAGCATCGTCCTATTAGATGAGTTTGGATTTAGAATTCTTGCAATACCAAAGTCTGAAATAGAAGCCTCATACTCCAAATTCAACAAAACATTGCAACTCGATAAATCCCTGTGAACAATTGGCGGAGAACAATCATGGTGCATGTAGGACAAGGCAGAAGCTACACCTTTGATGACATTTTCTCTTTTTAACCAATCAAGGTTTTGTGCCGCCTCCGTGTTGGTCAAGATCTTAGCTAAGTTCCCCATCTCCAAATACTCGTAGATTAAAAATGAGTGTCGAGGATGTTGACAAAATCCATACAATTTCACAATGTTTCGGTGCCGAACTTCTGATAGTACATGTAACTCATTTTGGAATGACCTTAAATCAACCAATTCATCTTCTTGTGTTGGTTGATGAAGCTTCTTTATGGCCACCACTTGACCTGATGATAGCTGTGCTCTATAAACATCTCCACATCCTCCACTACCAACACGGTGCTTGGTGTCAAAGCCTTCTGTTGCTTGGATGATCTCTTGATATAGTATCTCCCCATGGTAATTCCATATGCAAAACAGATTGCCAGTTAGCAATTCTCTTTGCGACAGGTCAACGTCTTCTTTTTTTTGACAAAAGCCCAAGAAATAGATTCCAGCAAGAGCGAATATGAAAACAAGTGTTCCTAGAAAACAAAGAACAACTATAATCACAATCCTTCGCTTCCCATCTGTGCCATGTTTACTTGTTGTAATCCCGTATTTACAGGGTTTTAAACCCTTGATATGACCACACAACCCTTTGTTATTTGTGAAGGCAAGCATTGATGCATTTTGAAAAGCTTTGTTGTCTGGGAGAGGACCCTCCAAGTGATTGTAAGAGACATCAGCTGATATCAAACTAATCATCCCACTCAACGATCGTGGGATCTGACCAGAAAGCATATTATGCGAGAGATTCAACTGCACCAATGTCTTTAGATTTCCTAGCTCTTGTGGCATCTCACCGTAAAACATGTTTTGGCTAAGATCAAGTAAGATTTGCAAGAAAACTAGCTGACCTAGTTGTGGAGGAATGCTACCACTAAGTTTGTTTCTACTAACATCCAGGAGCAATAATTTAGAGCAACTCCCTACTTGTTTGGATATGGATCCACTCAAGTTGTTAGATGAGAGATCAAGTTTTTCAAGATCTGACAACATCCCGATCTGAGAAGGAATTGGGCCATGTAAGTTGTTATGACTCAAATTCAAGATCTCTAAATATGTCATCTTTCCCATTGCCTTTGGAATTTCTCCTTTTAGATAATTTGATGACAGGTCAAGCATTTTTATTTGAGTCAGCTCGCTAAGCATATGTGACAACCCACTTGTAAATTTATTGTTTGATGCTAGTAGTTTTGATAAGCGATGCCATTCACCCCAATTTCGAGGAAGCTCTCCATGCAGTTCATTGTGACTCAAATTAATGTAATCCACATTGTGGTACATAGATCTGATGAATTCTGATATATCTCCGGAAAGTCGATTTCCATCTAGTCGTACTCTTTTTAAGCTTGTGCAGTTGTTCAATCCTTCGGGGGCTAGGCCTGTAAGTTGGTTGTTCATCGCTGAAAAGTATACAAGTGACCCACCTTTGCATATAACATTTTGTGACAAATTGCCACTCAACGTGTTATTGCTAAGTTGTAGGTTAAACAAGTTTCTTAGGTCACTTATTTCTTTTGGAATAAAACCGGAAAGAAAATTGTTTGAAAGGCCTATCATAGTCAACTTTGTCAAATTACCAATTGTAGAGGGGATTGGACCAGAAAGAAAATTGTTTGAAAGGAATATACTAGTCAACTTTGTCAAATTACCAATTGCAGAGGGGATTGGACCAGTGAGATTATTCTCTAGCAATTGTAAAGTTGCAAGAGATTTGAGATTTTGTATTTGGGAAGGAATATGACCAGAAAGTTGATTTTCATAAAGGTATAAAAAGTTGAGATTAGTCAAATTACCAATACAAGAGGGGATTGAACCTGTAAGAAAATTCTGAGACAGGTCCAACTCATTAAGAGATTTCAGATTTCCAATTTCTAGAGGAATATGATGAGAAAATTGATTATTGGACATGCCGAGATGAGTCAAATTAATCATATTACCAATTGAAGAGGGGATTGAGCCAGTCAGACTGTTTTCATACAAATATAGCCGCTCAAGAGATTTGAGGTTTCCAAATTCGGAAGGAATATGGCCAGAAAGTTGGTTTGCCATTAGAAACAGTCCAGACAAATTGGTCAGGTTGCTCAAGGCTGAAGGGATGGAACCACTAAATTGATTTGTATGAAGAACCAATCCTTGAAGATTAGAAAGCCGACCTATTACAGAAGGAATTTTCCCAAAGAACATATTTAAAGAGAGATCGAGAGTGTTAAGTTGAAAAAGGTTGCTAATATGCAAGGGAAGTGTCCCAAAGAGTGAGTGATTACTAAGAGCTAAGAAAGTTAGGTATGGAAAGAAATGAAAGTCAAAGGTATGAAGTGTACCTACCAAACCTAAGCCTCGTAGTTCTATTTTAACCACCCTGTTGTCTTTGTTATTGCAAGAAATTCCATACCAGTTGCATGCATTGGAGGAAGAATTGGAATCAGGATGAGAACTAAGAGTCCATGAAGGCAGGAGAGATTGGGTTTGATTTTGGAGGCTGGCTTTCCATTTGAGTAAAGCAGTAGCTTCTTGCTGTGTTGCAAGATTTGGAGAGACGCTGGTGGATGTGGTAACATGGAAAGAAAACATTATGAAGAAAGTGAGGGCCAACGTAACAAACATTGTTAAGTTCATCACGATGAAGGGAGACAAAACGCAAGTATTTGATATTGAAGAATCAATTGCATGGACTGTTATAAATAGAGGTTGATGCAACGATAGGTACTGTTAGAGAAATAGGTGAGCAGTAATAACTCCAACTATTTTCCTAGAGGAAATTAAAGAGCCCTTCTAGAATTACAGGAAATTAAAATCAAGAGTGAGAGTGTATGCAGTGCCAAAGAACCACAAATCAATCAATTCCAAAATTTATTCCAGATGGGTCTACCTCAATAGGTAGGGACACTTCTCAATAGGTAGGGAGACTTCTACAATAATCCTCCACCACTCATCATATAGTTATATATAACCATCATATAATAGACCCAAAGACGATGTCTTCCAAATCTCGTGATCATTCTGTTGTAAAGGATGGCAGAAAAAATAGGAGAGCAGTAATAACTCTAGCTAATTGATTGACAAACTTGTCAAACACTTGCAAAGAAAGGTGATCAAATGGGTGAAAATTAAAATCAAGAGAGTGTATGTAGTGCCAAAGAAACACAAATGAATAATTCGAAATTTATTCCAGATGGGTCTACCTCAATAAATAGGTAGGGAGACTTCTTCTGCAATAATGCTCCACCACTCATAAAATGTATGACCATCATATAGTTATATATCACCATCATATAATAGACCCAAAGACGATGTCTCCCGAATCTCGTGATCATTCTGTGGTAAAGGATGGCAGAAAAAAATTTAGATAAAATGCTTTTAGTATTCTCGATACTATGTTAAGTTACGATGGGGATCATTTTAAGCGTGGCGACTAAAATTTTTTGAATTACGATATTATTTTAGTGTTTTTCTGCACGAAAAAAAATTAGGCGCGATGGAGTTAAGAGCCACTTGTTGGGAGTTGGGGTTCGATTTTCCTAGAGGCTTCCCCTAAAAAATTAAGAACTATGGCCTGTACTAAACTTCAAAATGGCAAATTCAAGGGAACAAAAATCGCATAATTTTCACTTTAAAAATGTTAATTACTCCAATATTTTCTATTGTCATTTACATGACATATAATATGTCATTAGTATATTGAGATCTCGTTATCCAAAAGAAGTAAACAAGACTTGGAGCATATCGAAGCGAATAAAAGCCTTTGAAACAAGCTATATATATAACCTAATTTGAGAATACTTAACTAAAACCATAGTCAGCGATTCAACATACAAGAACAATTCACTACGTCGATTGTCCTAGTGTCAAACGTTATTTTTACTATTGGGTTCGGCCAAAAGAAATACTAGATATATGACCATCATTCGTGATGGGAAAATTGTGTGTATATATTTTTCAATTAAAAAATGTAACTAAAAATTGCATGTAACTTAAATGTTTGGGGCTTAAAATAGTTTTTACAGGCCATTGACTAAATTCTTGTGATGTTAATAGTAGTGGATGTTCTACTTATCATCAATTCACTAATTTTAATAAGGTTATTGCACAATTTTTCCTTATTAATTTCATTACATAATTCCAAAACATAAGTATAGTTGGAATGTTTTATTTTTTTCAATTAAATATAGGTATAGAGGTATATACTTTTGCCATTGCGGTACTAACTCAATTAGTAGACTTGTGACAAATGGTATCACAAATTCAAAGTTCAAATCCTGCCAAAGACGTCTAATAGTTCTGAGTACAATTAAAACCTGCGTATATATTACATTTTTTCAAAACATAATTCATATCCAAAATACTTCATCACCATGAGAGCTAGCTAGAGCAAGTTGAGAATCGTAATGGGGTCCCAACCAATTCACAGTCTCTTTAAATATCTTTGCAATTACATGCACAAAAAGGAATGTGATTGATGGGCGTGAAGGACATGCAGTTGTCTCAAGTCTTTGCATTGAGTGAGAGTCTACGATTGCTACTTTCCAAGTCTTTCTTTGTTTCTCCAAAAGTCTTCTCAAATCAATTTTAATTAAGATATTTACAAACCTAATTTTGTTGCCCTACATTATTTGTTGTCATTTGAAACCAACCAATAGACCGGGAAACAACAATATATACTTCGACTCATTTTTATACAAGTTATTCAAAATATAATTTTCATTAAATATTGTTATTCTTATTGATGTAGTTGATTCCTGCTTACCTTAATCTAGACCTGCACAAGGAACACACGTGAGCCAAAACCACCATAGTTGCGATCGATGACACTCCGATGCTAAAGTCAAACAAGATTTGAGAAATGCATAAAGCTATAAATAAGGTTCTATATCATGTGTCCTACTTATAATGCGGGAGTCCTAGTTCAGCTAGGCATTAGGTGACGTAGTTTAGGGAAAACTATCTTGTTGGGGATTAAATCGCTTACAAAGACTTGAATTGACTTCTTAAACAAACCCCCTCGTTACGTTACATTATGTTACCATCCATTCAATCTAATAAAATAAAATTTTAAGAATGAATTGCACGGACTGCTATAAATAGAGGTTGATGCAACGATAGCTATTGTTAGAGAAATATGATAGCAGTAATAGAGGCCGGTGGCCATGGATCCGGGTAAGGTGGTGTTGTCAAACAAAATTGAGTCGCTTACAAATATTCCTGATGCCGATGAAAGTGAGAAAAAGGTCCCAGATAATGCCGAGCTCTTTCCAGAATCTACAGAGGAATGCCTCCTAGAGGCGGGGTATACAATTTCAGAGGTTGCAGAGGTTACTGATTTTCAAGAACAGCCGTCACTACATGCAGATGAAATGCATTCGGTGGAGATGAGTGGTCGCTTTGACGACACACATACAAGCGTGGAACAAGTAGGGCAACAGGTTTCAGATAGGCAACGAGTGGAGATCATGCAAATGTCTACACCGACCCAGCCAGCTGCAACAGCCAACATGGCTATTCCTTGCATCCCCACAGGGGAAATGGCTCCGCCGGATCACGGCCCCAGCCCGCTCAAAGCCCCAGCCAGACCGGAATCACAGCCTGACCACGACCACAACCCGCCTATGACTCGAACAGGGCAACAGTCAGACCATAGCCCAAGCCAGATCACGGCCTCAGCCTGCCCACTGCCTGTCTACGGCCAGTCCGCGACCTCCGTCAGTTCACGACCCTAGTCAGTCCACGTCCAGTCCTCGGTCCCAGCCCACGGCCCCAGTCACTTCATGGCCCCAACCCAGGGGACGTGTTACCCCAGGCAGCGCGTGACTTGATCACAGTTGGCGATTCTTCTAATATTCGGGATTCTCGGTTAGTGACGCAACCAAATTCGACTGGAATGACACAGGAAGTAGGGGTTGGCATGGTGAAGCCGACAGTGATGGAACAGTTGACAGAAGTCCTGGCCAAGCGAGCACAACCCGCGGTAACTGGTAATTCTTCAGTGCTCGCGGCAGCAAGGAACGACAAGGGTGGGGCGTTTTGTATGATGTTGCCATCCAGCTGGTCAAGGAGAATCGTGTTTTGAGAAAAAAGAAAAAATCAATGAACACTAATACACTTGATAGCGCCACAGATGATAGTGACGAGGCTGCGTCGGAATCGGAGTTGGGGCCGGAATCACATGATATTAACGATTTAACCTTGGGGGCGCACTCCGATGAGGATCTTCATAACAAAGTTAAACCGGCGGTCTTTTCGAGCAATCGTCGTAAGACCAAGAAGGGTAAATCTTCCTCCCGCGCTTAAGATGATGGAAAATTTTATGTTTTGGAATGCTCGTGGGGTTGGTAATAAGGCCACAAGGAGGAGGTTAAAAAATATGGTTGTGAATCATAAAGTCATAATTCTTATGATTGCGGAGCCTATGATTGATACTAGTAGATCTATGGAGATTGGCAACAAGCTCCACCTTGGTGACTTTGCCTCGAACGACACATTTGGCGAAAAGATTTGGATTATTTGGGATACTTTCCTTACTCTCTCGGTGGTGGATATGTCGGACCAGATCATTCATTGCCAGGTAACGGATTCTGCTTCAAGAATTTTTTTAATTTCTTTTGTTTATGCTAAATGCTCTGTGGATGAAAGAAGGGATCTATGGTTAAATATGGCCAATTTTGCTGCAAACCATGACATTCCTTGGATGGTCGGAGGAGATTTTAATACTTATTTGCATTCGGGCGAAAAAGTAGGGGGGGTGGAGCCGTCCATGGCAAGCATGTCACATTTCTCTGACTGTATTGAAAACAATGGCTTAATTGATTGTGGATTCTCGAGCCCTCGTCTCACTTAGTGCAATAACAGGCGGGGCAGTGAGCGTATTTGGGCCAGACTTGATAGGATCTTTGTAAATTTAGCTTGGTTGACAGATTTGGGCAGTCCTAAAGTGGAACATCTCAGCAAAACTTTTTCAGATCATTCTCCGCTGTTGGCCTCCATGCCAACTCAATCAAAATTCGGTTTTGCTCATTTTCGGTTCCTTAATATGTGGACGACACATGCTGGTTTTCTGAATCTGGTAAAGGACACGTGGTTGACTAACATGGGTACCATGAGACCCATTGATAGAGTGGATGCCAAACTTAAACTGACACGACGAGCTCTTATACAGTGGAATAGGACGGTCTTTGGCAATGTGTTCAGCGGGATCCGAGCATTAGAAGATGAAATGCAACAGTGGGAAACAACACTTTTGGCAGATTTTGCAAATAACAATAATAATGGTCTAAATGCTTATGCTAATTGGGATGTCCAGGCTTACTGCAATTTACATTGATGTCAGGCAGAGTACAAATTAGCTTTGAAACAGGAGGAGCTTTACTGGATTCAGAAATCAGGTGCAAAAGAGTTCAAGGAGGGGGATGCCTGCACTAAATACTTTTTTGCTTAAACAAAAGCGAGGAGCCATCAATCAGATTACTTTACCGTGCGGTAGAATTATTTCGGAACCTGGTGAGATTCTTGACAAAGCCAATGAGTTTTTTGCTAATCTGATGTCTTATCAAGGTGATTGTATGGAGGATATGAATTTGTTAAATTGTATCCCGAAGTTGTTGGAACCTGGTCAATGCGAGCTTTTGGTCAAACGACCTTCCTTGGCGGAAATAAGAAATGTTGTTTTCGACATACCCAAAAATAGTGCGCCAGGCCCGGATGGTTTTACTGCTGATTTCTTTCAATCTTGTTGGGAGGTTTTGAGCATGGATATTTGGGAGGCAACTATACAATTTTTTGAAGGGGAGGCAATGCCGTCGTCCTTTTCGGCGAACTTCATGGCTTTGATTCCTAAAATTGAGAATCCAGGTTCCTTTTCTGATTTTCGCCCAATCAGTCTTTGTAATGTGATTTATAAGATCTTTAGTAAAATCCTTTGCAATAGGCTGGTAGATATCTTGCCAATGTTGATTTCTCAGGAGCAGGGGGCTTTTGTCAAAGGCAGGTTCATTGGTGAAAATATTAGCCTGGCGCAGGAATTGATTAGAGACATTAACAGGAAGGTTTTTGGAGGCAATGTGGTGCTGAAAATTGACATGGAGAAAGCATATGACATAATGGAATGACACTTTTTGCTTGCAGTTCTTAAAAGATTTGGCTTTAATGGTAGAATCTGCCACCTCATCTCCAATTGTATCGCTTTTTGTGGATTTTCGGTTCTGCTCCAGGGAGTCTACAAAGGTTTTTTCAGATCCACTAGGGGTTTAAGGAAAGGAGACCCTCTTTCCCGTTTCTATTCATTATTGCCTCTGAAGTGTTGAGTAGGGGATTGAAAACAGCTTTTGAGAATGGCAAAATTGGGTATTATTATACTCCCAGGAATTGCAATCCTATTTCCCACATTCTGTATGCAGATGCCACTCTTATCTTTTTAAATGGCAGAAAGTCTTCAGTCATGGGATGCATGGAGTTCCTGTGACGGTACTGTAAAACCTCGGGGCAAAAAATAAATGAGGGAAAAAGTTCTTTTACTTTGGATGACAATGCAGCAGCGGAGCGTATTGTGGCTTTAAAGAGTTGTACAGATTTCCAATTTCACGTTGCTCCATTGAAATATTTGGGCGGACCAGTTTTCCAAGGGAGAGCTAAAATTTCATATTTTGAAGATTTAATTACTAAGATTCAGGCTTGTATTCAAGGATGGAAGGCAAAATTGTTATCTCCAAGAGGCAGACTAATCTTGATTAAGCATGTCCTGAGCTCGATTCCTATTTATATTCTTAGCACCATGTGTGTACCAAGGACAGTTTTAGCACGGATTAATAGTTTGCTGGCGAACTTCTTTTGGGGGGATTGTGAAGGCCGACTAAAGAAAAAATGGGTGTTATGGGATAAAATTTGCTTTCCACAGGCGGAAGAAGGTTTGGGAGTTAGTGACTTGTTGGTTGTGATGAAGGCTTTTCGAATCAAGGCTCTTTGGAGACTTCTTACTTCAGACTCTTTAAGGGCTACTTTTATGAGGAGCAAATACTGGCTACAAGGCGTTGCGTTGAATAGTCAACCTGTGAAAGGTGGGTCTTCTCCTTTTTTTAAAGAGATCATGCTTGGGAAACTTTTTCTTTTGAGTAACTCGCTTTGGCGTATTGGCATGGGGGATATCAGTTTCTTTGAGGAAAATTGGAACATGGTGGCTTCTTTCAGGAGATCGGCGACACTGGTTAATAAAGGTTTTTGGCTTTCAGTTAGCGAGGTGATTTTGACAAATTTTGAATTGGTCCATCCAGATCTCAGAAGCTTGGCGCGTAGTCTTTTTGCAGATAGATTAAGTGGTGAGGCCCATGAGGAAGACACGTGTGTGTGGGTTCCTAATCTGAATGAGTTCTTTTCCCTTCAGTCGGCCTAGGAACTGTTACGGAAACATGGGAAGGTCAATGCACTAAGTCAAACGCTTTGGCATAACCCCCTTCCTTCCAGAATATCAGTCTTTGTTTGGAAATTACTCCGTAGACGAGTGCCAGTGGATGGAAAATTATACAGATGTGGCTTGAGCCTGGCCTCTAGATGTCGTTGTTGTATCTTGCCACAACAAGAATCTTTGACGCATCTCTTTCTAGACGGAGAATTGGCGATGCAGGTGTGGAGTCACTTTGACAGGATTTTGAAGTACATATCCGGCGACCAGCAGAAATCTCAACGGTGCTAGTAATTTGGTTCAAGAGAGCTAAACGAAATTCGCAAACAAATGTGTTATTCTTTCTTACTCCTATGTTCATTTTATGGGAAATTTGGAAACAAAGATGCAAATGTGTTTATGAAAATGCTCCCCCAAATCCTGCCTTTGCGATTTTGAACATTAGGCGTCAGTTGCGATTGTCAAATAATTTTATAATCCCCAAGCAAGTTAGCAGTAACAAGGCTCCCCTACAGGCTTTGGGGTTGGATGTGCTCTCCGTTAGAAGGAAGTTCGTTAGAATTATTTTTTGGCAACCCCCCCACAGATTTTGTTGCGCTTAATGTGGATGGATCCTCCCGCAAGGACAAGGCATCTGGCGGGGTGATTATTAGAGACTCGCGGAGTTTCTGTGTTGTGGGAAAACAAATATTTTTCGGTGGAGGCTCCAACAATAAAGCGGAAATTTTTGTTCTATTTGAGGGCCTCCGCCTCTGTCTCGACTGGGGTTTCAAAAAGGTGGTTATCCAAACGGATTCGAAACTAGTTTGTGGTTGGTTTAAGGAAAATTTGAAAATCCCTTGGCATTTGGAGAATATTTTGAAAGAAATTAAGTTGTCGGCATCGACAATGACGTTAAATTGCCAACATATCTATAGAGAGGCCAATGCGGTGGCAGATTCATTAGCGGATAGAGCACAACAAGATCATAGGACTGTGTCTTACAATGGGACTGATTTTCCTAGGCAAGTGACAGGCTTGATTGTGCTTGACAGATTACATACGGCGTACATTCGCCATGGGGATGAGTAGAGGCAGCTTTTACGGGTATTCGTGGTTCTACCTGATTTTGCACAACGGCTGTGAGAAGTTGGGGCATTCAGCTGGGGCGAGACGTGTAGCGCCCAGCTGCTGCTGCGTTTGTTTTGGCTTGCAGGAACGCGTGAAACGGGACAACGTCACTTCTTCCACTCTGTTAGCTGGGGCGAAACAGCGGGTGGGATTTGCGACCTGCTGCTTGTTGTCAGTTGGCTTGCTGGATCTCGCGAAACAGGACAGGCGCTGGAAATTTTCAAGCATTTTATGAATTGCTTTTGCAATTCTTTTTGGATGTAATTTGTGCGACAAGCTCCACTTGTTTTTCACTCTGTTTTGCTCTGATCTTATGGTCTTTTCTTTCAGCATTGGTGATAGGTTTTGCTTTGCTTTTATGTATTTTGGTTTCCGACTGCGACCCAAGTTTTGTGTTGGTTATATCACGGGTAAAGTCGTCATGTACCCCCGTATTGATTGTAAATCAATTTTTTGACAAGTAATAAAGGTCTGGCATTCCAGAGGTGCCCCTCCCCACTAGAGGTTTATTTAAAAAAAAATAAAAAAAAAATAACTCTAGCTACTTGATTGACAAAACACTTGCAAAGAAAGGTGATCAAATGGGTGGAAATTAAAATCAAGAGTCAATGTATGCAGTACCAAAGAAACACGAATCAATCAATTAAAATTTGATTAAAAAAAAGAGGTAGGAGACTTCTTAAACAAACGTAAAAGCTGGGGAAGGGGAAAAAAAGGAAGAAGACAAAAATGGAGGTTTCAACGATCTTTAAAATCGAGAAAAGAATAGGACTTGACAAGGAAGAATGAAAGAGAAGAGAGACTACCAATGCGATGAGACTGACGAACCCCTTCATTACGTTACCATCCATTCCACCACCATAGGCTCCGTGACATCGGACCTTTGATGGGTCTTGTCCCATCAGTCTATTCATTACATCAAATTGACATATTTATAACAACTTAAAAAATAGTAACACTTTTGAGCTATTACAATCCACCATGAATAACATCACTTGTAAGCCCATACTATTTGTGGTGATACAATTATTGAATCACTTTGTAAAAATGTGTAAAATTGCTTTGTGGATTGTTATACAAGCGATGAGCCTTACCATTAAGGTATCTAGATATACATTTTCAATGCCAAAAAGGCAGCATAAGAAGTAGGTGTTGAATATTATAAATAAAAGGGCGCCAGACCCATTGCATAGTAGAAAGCTGTTGAGAATCTTCATCCTAGATGAGGTCAACAAGTCTCCAAAAAGAAGTCTGTTCCTCCATCGCTGAACTTGAATGAGTAGCAAAGCAGCCTCCGCCACATATCCTTCCGCCATTGTGCTGTCTGAAACTTTATCGCCTATCTGACAGGCCACAGAAGCCAGAACATTCCCTACCAAGTTGGCAACTGAGGTTGGTGTGGTTGAAAGATCTGAGGTTTTGGCGGCAACTGAGTAAGAAGAACAAGGCCAGAAAAGGAACACCCAAATCAAATCCCTCTCACTCCAACGCATTCTCTTTATCCCCAAAAGGGCATGCTTCCTCCCTTTCTCTCCCCACATCCTGCAATTGTTCAATGATAGAGACATTAATTTTTTACCTTTTTCCTTTATTATTTAATTTTAAAGGGTTATTTGCTATATGCCCCCATAATAAATAGCTAGTTATGGAATATCCTCATCCTTAATCAATATTTTAGTCTTCTCCCAGGACTAGCGGTCAACGTGTCTTGACCGTCTGTTTTAAAAAACGATGACCAAAATATCCTTGACAAATTAAAGGGTGAGATTGAATGTTTCGTTTCTTGAACAACTCATCTTGAAGAAATCAAAGGGTCAATTGAAATCATAAACGTACCTCGAGAGAATATAATAGTTAATAAAAATATGTATATTGAACATCTAATCTCGAGAAAATTGAACGATCCAGTAGAAATCATAAACGTATCTCGAAAAAAATTAGTCTAATTGAAATCATAATCGCATCTCAAGAAAATCTTACAGTTTTAAAAAAAAAACTTCATATTCTTCCTCCCCTCCCCCTATCTCTGCTTCAAAATAAGGGGGGGGGGATGATGAGGTTGCGAACTAGAGGGATTGGGGAGGAAGAAGATGAAGGGGGAGTGGAGAAGATGATTATGTTAAGCAACTTTCATATTTGTATAGTGATGTGATTACGATTTCAATTAGATCTTTCGATTTCGTAGAGATACTTTTACAATATCAATTTGACTCTTCGATTTTCTTCGAGTTGAAATACTCGTGATTCAAAACATTCAATCTCAATTTTTTGATTTGTCAATGGTATTTTGGTCATCTATTTTTAAAACAAATGGTTAAGGCACGTTGACCGCTAATCCTGCGAGGAAACTTAAATACTAACTAATGATGGGGGCACTCCATAATTAACTATTTATTACAGGGGCAAATAGAAAATAACCCTCTTTTTAAGTGGGATTTGGAATTTTCAGCCCTAATTTTTTGGTTAAAGCCCTCACGAATGAAGAACCGGCTTATTTTTGGGAGGTTTAATGGTTAGTGTTGTTTTCACTTAGGTTATTTTTGGTGATGGTTATGTGAAAGTATTTTCTTTGAATTGAACTATAATTAGGTTATTTTTCAATAGTACAATGTGGTAATTATGCTTAAGAAAATGCAATGACTAGGCTGAGTTCATTACAATGGTTGAAATTGTCATTTTAAAGAATATTGCCTTATTAGCATCATGGGGCTGTGTGGGTTGTTGCTAAATGTTTTGTTCAGTCATCAAATATGTCCGTTTCATAAAAGTAGTCAATTGTGTATAGCTGCTTGAAGTTAGCTCGGTAATGGAATTATAATTTCAAGGCCCCTTTCATTGGATCATTTCTTTATTTGAGATTTCGAGTTTGTTAGTTGATTGCAGGCGTTTTTGTATTTTGGGTTATTTGCTATTTGCCTTTTATAATAAATAGTTATTTATGAAGTACTTTATCATTAATTATTATTTCAATTTTCTCAAGATTAGTAGTCAACGTGCATTGATCGTCTGTTTTCACACAAAATTGACATTTTTGTAACAATCCCTAAAACAGTAACACTTTTCAGTTGTAACAGTCTACCAGACAATTTCAAGTCAAAACTAAATTCAGTCAAAAAAATGAAAAACAGTTTCACAATAAAAGTGTAACAATAAATTGGATCACCATGAATAGTATTATTGTATCACCATAAATTGGATCACCATGAATAGTATCACTTGTAGCACCATACTCTTTATGGAGATACAATTATTGTATCGCCTTATGTGTGAAAATGTGTAAATTGTTTCACAGATTGTTACACCTCAAAAGTGATACTGTTTTGGGGTTGTTACAAAAATGCCAATTTGATATAGTGAACCAAAATATCATTGACAAATCAGAGGCTAAGATTAAATGTTTTGTATCTCCAATAGCTCATCTCAAAGAAAATCGAAAGGTCCAATTGAAATTAAAATGATACACGTATCTCTAAAAAAAATCTAACAATTACAAAAAAAAAAAAAAAAAAAACCCTCATCTTATTTCCCATACCCCCTCTCCTCCTTCCCCCTTCTATAAAGGGAAATTCTAAATGGCGAGGGAACCAGCAAGGGAGGGGTGAAGCCGTTCATCTTTTTCGAGATGCATGAAAATGTGTATTTCAAAGCAATTTCACGCATCACACCGTTCACCCTCGCTGGTTTCCTCGCCCCTTCCCTCGCTGTTATACCTGGATCTTTTATTCTCTCATAACTAGGGCCTTTTTGTGCATTTTAGACTGTTGTTATTAGATGGTATTGGTTATTGACGTATTTGAACAAGATATTGTTACCTAATTGGTTTGAAAATATTTGCAGATGGTGTGGTTTTGACTTTCTTCATAAATATTTGCAAATGTTAATATGTTTGCAAATATTTCTTCTCTTCTAGGTGGCTTCTCTTCTGCTGGATACAAGAGATGGGAAAAAGCTGCAATAGCTGGGGTTTCCTTGGTTGCTGATGCAGCTGAGCATTTGGAACGAACAAAAATCAACAAAGAGGTGTCACTTGATCAAGGAATGTCGGATGATTTACTTCCCAGTGCATTAGTTAGCCCCTCTGGTAAATTCTTGGATTTTAGTAAAAGTTGAGCCACAAAGGAATTTGTTAACATGAAGTTGTTCTTACTTTTGCCCAATGTGCTTCCAGGGGAAAAATGCATGCACCCTTTTGGAAACATTCTACGCGATTTGCCCCTTCCAACTAATGCACAGAATCAGGTCACAGGAGCTGGTGTACAGCCTATGAAGCTCAAGCTCCAATTGTTCCCAATTGATGAACCTACCCGAAGAGCCTTGGAAGAGGTAGGAAAAATAACAACGAGATTCGATCCAATAAATGATTTTCAGTAGCTGAAAATCTTAAAGTGGGTGTTATGTTCTTTAGGTTTAGGCTGAACTTTTTTAAATGGGAGAGTCTCCCACATTCAGTTGTCAAATCTTGTGAGTTATTTAAATTCAGTCACTGCAGTTGTCATCATTCATCCAAATTTTTGTTATTGTTCTAGTATTTTAAGGTGTCATATTTAGCTAGCCTTGTTAGGGACTTCTACAGCAAGATTAGTCGAGATTGTGGGATCTGGGAGGAATCAAGTGATTTCTCCCCCATTATTTTAGTTTTTATTGTCCAAAACTTGGGAATTTTTATGCACCAAAATAATATATTTCCAAGAGTCATACACTCTTTCAAGATTCTTATGCTGCCTTGCTACTTAGAATATAAATTTTTTTTTGTGGGAAGAAAGCCTTCATGCTTGAGTGTTTTTGCTATTTAGGTTGTGTATTGGGCTTGTTATTCCCCTAAGTATATGTGCTGACCCTGCAGGTGTTGAAGAGAACTCAAAATTTGGAATGCTTGCACCAGAATTTCAATTCAGAGAATTGAATTCGAATTGCAGTTGAATATCGTCAGTGTCCACATAGTAATAATATTTATTCAATAATATTTATCATACACAATTTATTCAATAATATTTGATGATTATTTATTTATTTATTTTTGAGAAAGAAGTAAAGTTTTATATTTCCACTTTGCAGGTGGCGTGCTCTGCAATGACTGGAACTGGAATGTTGATAGTGGAGGTGTTATAGCTGGGGCAGAGTATGCAATCTGCATTCTATTCCAGTGTTTAGGTGCGATTTCTGTTGGCTTGTTGTAGCATGACTCGTTTTGTCGATCTCTGCTGGATTGTTGTAGTAGAGATCAGGGCTGAAACTCTGCTGAAACAGTGAAATCTGGGCTGCACATTTCGGTGCATTGCGTGCTATCTCTGGATTGTGACAAGAGTGCTCTGTTTTTACAGAGTACTCTGCCTTATTGCTGCCTGTTTTGCTTACATATTTTGCTGCTTGGTTTTTTTTGTAAGTTGCAAGTTTTGCTCTTTGCCATTTGCAATCTTTTAGTGTAAGATGCAGAATGTTAAGGTACAAAACCCACTTTGGGGTGGAAACATTGATGTTGTTTTTGTGTTTTGTGTTTTCTTCTTCACTCATTCATGTAATTGTGTATATCTTTTCACTCAACTTTGTTTCTTGTAGAGTAGATGGTTTTTTGTGTTTAGAAGAAGTGATTATTGCATGGAAGGTCATAGAGTTGGAATGACTACTGATCTATCAGATTCAAGTCATCACCACAACATTGGGAGTTACTGTTCAATCTAATTGGAAGTTCAACATTGTACAGGTATATTTGGCCTGATCATTGCAATGCTTTTCATGCAGCAAGCTATTCGGGTAATGATAATGCTATATTTGTCAGTACTTTTTTTCACAGTAATGAATTTTCAGTTTATTGTAATGATCATTGAGAAAGATGTTTTGATTTCTGGGTTGGTTTGTTTGATGAATTTGATTTGGTTTGTGTAGGTTTCAGGTTATATTTGATAGGAAAAGTGCAATAACGATGAATGGGATGTCGGAGAAGGCGTATAATCATTTTTCCTGTGTATGGCTTTGTTAAAAAGTAAAGCTCCGAAGTCTGCTGGGTACCTTAAACCTGCACATAGTCACTACCTCTAACTTAAGTATCATTATAGTATGTAACATGCATTTCAAGCAAAATGAGCTGCAAAGTCCACATTGCATTTTATAGAGGCTATAGAAAGCTTGCTGATATAGATTTTTTTGTAATCAATATCTTCAGGGATTTGGCACGTAGAAAATGATAGGCTTGCAGTGCAGTCTCTTTAACCTTAGGCTGCAACATGTCTTGATTTTCCTGAAATGGAGCTTAATGACTGATTGATTACCTACACTTTCATATTTCAGAATCTTGAATGGGATTCGGGAAGGACACATCTGTACAATTGCCACTTTGATCCGGATGGAAATTAATTTTTTAAGGTCTGCCTTTTCTCTTAATAATATTTTAGAATTAATAATACATTTTTACCGATCAATGGAGTGCCTTTTCTAGTTATATTTTGAGTTAGCTGAAATAAGCTCCCATGTTGCTAATTAATCATGTCTATCCGATTTTAGTTAAAAAAAATTCAGCATGAGTATTTTAAAGAAAATAAGAATTGCAAAGCATTTTTTCTAGAAAAAAAGAAGAAGAAGCCCCTCTGCCTGAACACACGCACACAGATACATGAATCTACATCATGCATTCTTTTTTTCCTGTTTGCTATGAACACTTTTGTCATATGGTTGAATCACTCTCATTGATGACAACACACTGTTTCTACAAAAATCTTCAGGGCCCATATCTGCAAAAGCAGAAAACTCATCTTCAAAGAGTTTTAGGAGATGACAAAGTGTTACTTGTCAGGTTTCCCGACGAATTAGCTGAGAGAAATAATACTGCTATAAGTTCAAAACCGTTGTTTGCCAAGTACCAGAAGATTGCAAAAGATGGCATCATGGTGGGGTTGCAGCGTTACCATTTTTTTGGTGAGTTCTACGCTTTCTTTTTTCTTTTAATTTCGCTCATTAATATTATTACAATTGATTGCTCGGCAGGACAAACTTCAATAGGTATTCGGTATTTCTTGATTTGTTAATTTCCTACTTTTACCCTGGACTTGGAAGTTCAACATTGTACAGGTATATTTGGCCTGATCATTGCAATGCTTTTCATGCAGCAAGCTATTCGGGTAATGATAATGCTATATTTGTCAGTACTTTTTTTCACAGTAATGAATTTTCAGTTTATTGTAATGATCATTGAGAAAGATGTTTTGATTTCTGGGTTGGTTTGTTTGATGAATTTGATTTGGTTTGTGTAGGTTTCAGGTTATATTTGATAGGAAAAGTGCAATAACGATGAATGGGATGTCGGAGAAGGCGTATAATCATTTTTCCTGTGTATGGCTTTGTTAAAAAGTAAAGCTCCGAAGTCTGCTGGGTACCTTAAACCTGCACATAGTCACTACCTCTAACTTAAGTATCATTATAGTATGTAACATGCATTTCAAGCAAAATGAGCTGCAAAGTCCACATTGCATTTTATAGAGGCTATAGAAAGCTTGCTGATATAGATTTTTTTGTAATCAATATCTTCAGGGATTTGGCACGTAGAAAATGATAGGCTTGCAGTGCAGTCTCTTTAACCTTAGGCTGCAACATGTCTTGATTTTCCTGAAATGGAGCTTAATGACTGATTGATTACCTACACTTTCATATTTCAGAATCTTGAATGGGATTCGGGAAGGACACATCTGTACAATTGCCACTTTGATCCGGATGGAAATTAATTTTTTAAGGTCTGCCTTTTCTCTTAATAATATTTTAGAATTAATAATACATTTTTACCGATCAATGGAGTGCCTTTTCTAGTTATATTTTGAGTTAGCTGAAATAAGCTCCCATGTTGCTAATTAATCATGTCTATCCGATTTTAGTTAAAAAAAATTCAGCATGAGTATTTTAAAGAAAATAAGAATTGCAAAGCATTTTTTCTAGAAAAAAAGAAGAAGAAGCCCCTCTGCCTGAACACACGCACACAGATACATGAATCTACATCATGCATTCTTTTTTCCTGTTTGCTATGAACACTTTTGTCATATGGTTGAATCACTCTCATTGATGACAACACACTGTTTCTACAAAAATCTTCAGGGCCCATATCTGCAAAAGCAGAAAACTCATCTTCAAAGAGTTTTAGGAGATGACAAAGTGTTACTTGTCAGGTTTCCCGACGAATTAGCTGAGAGAAATAATACTGCTATAAGTTCAAAACCGTTGTTTGCCAAGTACCAGAAGATTGCAAAAGATGGCATCATGGTGGGGTTGCAGCGTTACCATTTTTTTGGTGAGTTCTACGCTTTCTTTTTTCTTTTAATTTCGCTCATTAATATTATTACAATTGATTGCTCGGCAGGACAAACTTCAATAGGTATTCGGTATTTCTTGATTTGTTAATTTCCTACTTTTACCCTGGACTTGGAAGTTCAACATTGTACAGGTATATTTGGCCTGATCATTGCAATGCTTTTCATGCAGCAAGCTATTCGGGTAATGATAATGCTATATTTGTCAGTACTTTTTTTCACAGTAATGAATTTTCAGTTTATTGTAATGATCATTGAGAAAGATGTTTTGATTTCTGGGTTGGTTTGTTTGATGAATTTGATTTGGTTTGTGTAGGTTTCAGGTTATATTTGATAGGAAAAGTGCAATAACGATGAATGGGATGTCGGAGAAGGCGTATAATCATTTTTCCTGTGTATGGCTTTGTTAAAAAGTAAAGCTCCGAAGTCTGCTGGGTACCTTAAACCTGCACATAGTCACTACCTCTAACTTAAGTATCATTATAGTATGTAACATGCATTTCAAGCAAAATGAGCTGCAAAGTCCACATTGCATTTTATAGAGGCTATAGAAAGCTTGCTGATATAGATTTTTTTGTAATCAATATCTTCAGGGATTTGGCACGTAGAAAATGATAGGCTTGCAGTGCAGTCTCTTTAACCTTAGGCTGCAACATGTCTTGATTTTCCTGAAATGGAGCTTAATGACTGATTGATTACCTACACTTTCATATTTCAGAATCTTGAATGGGATTCGGGAAGGACACATCTGTACAATTGCCACTTTGATCCGGATGGAAATTAATTTTTTAAGGTCTGCCTTTTCTCTTAATAATATTTTAGAATTAATAATACATTTTTACCGATCAATGGAGTGCCTTTTCTAGTTATATTTTGAGTTAGCTGAAATAAGCTCCCATGTTGCTAATTAATCATGTCTATCCGATTTTAGTTAAAAAAAATTCAGCATGAGTATTTTAAAGAAAATAAGAATTGCAAAGCATTTTTTCTAGAAAAAAAGAAGAAGAAGCCCCTCTGCCTGAACACACGCACACAGATACATGAATCTACATCATGCATTCTTTTTTTCCTGTTTGCTATGAACACTTTTGTCATATGGTTGAATCACTCTCATTGATGACAACACACTGTTTCTACAAAAATCTTCAGGGCCCATATCTGCAAAAGCAGAAAACTCATCTTCAAAGAGTTTTAGGAGATGACAAAGTGTTACTTGTCAGGTTTCCCGACGAATTAGCTGAGAGAAATAATACTGCTATAAGTTCAAAACCGTTGTTTGCCAAGTACCAGAAGATTGCAAAAGATGGCATCATGGTGGGGTTGCAGCGTTACCATTTTTTTGGTGAGTTCTACGCTTTCTTTTTTCTTTTAATTTCGCTCATTAATATTATTACAATTGATTGCTCGGCAGGACAAACTTCAATAGGTATTCGGTATTTCTTGATTTGTTAATTTCCTACTTTTACCCTGGACTTGGGATACCATCTACCACCCTCAAGCTTACCAGTTGAGCTAGTACCCCATTCACACACATAATTCGAATAATGAAAATAAATAAATAAACAACCCATATTACATTAGTAAACCTTAGAAAATTCACTTCATCTTCTAAATCAACTCCTACGTTAATTAGATTCCTTAGCCCTGGGACATAATCTTGAGTAGTAATTATCTGATCCATTGATAGTAGTGATCCCACATCTTATATTTTCACAAAGCATTTAAGCTATTGGTTTCAAGAATGTTAATTTTGTTGCTTTATTCATCAATTTTATTCAGTTTTTAAAGATGGGAGCAATAGGAAGAAGAAATATCTTAAAGATGTGGGCGAAATGGAGAATAAAAACCCAACTTCATCTTTTGTCATGTGTTTATTCGTATGCATCGAGTCTGATTCTCTCAATGATAGAAATCAACAATATATCTTATTTAACAAGCCTATACATGAGGCGCGGTGTGTGTTTATGCATGTGCACATGGTGTCCACTTTGGCTAAATACATGGCTAGGTTGGTGAAATACGACCTTTCTCCATTGAAGTTGCACATTGCACGTCACATTTTACTGAGTTAAAAGAATACTGGTAAATGCAGATTTTCTCTTATACTGTCGAAACAATCAAGTTGGAAGTAGATCTCTCGTCCGTGCAAATTGAGAGGATTGAAGATATACTTTGCCAGGTATAATTGTTTGCTCTATTTATTTGTATAATAGGCACAAAATACTGGTAAATGCAGATTTATTACTGTTCCATATTTGTAGTAAAAAAAATATAAAATCTTTTAAAATATGTAGGATGAGGATGGCGATATTATCTATGGTGATGATGGGGAAGCCTTGATACATACTGTTCATCATTTTATTATTATTTTTTTAGTCCATATAGTGATATTGTAAGCTCACGGCTCGTATTGGATATATGAATTAGACAGAAAGTTAGTATGTAATAGGTAAAGATCCTCCTGGATTAGGAAAAGATCCTAACTTGAAAGCATTTCAAGTCGAAGGTGTTTTTGTATCGTTTTAGGTAAAGATCCTAATATATTCTGACAGTGAAAGCAAAATTAATACAAAGTGAAGCAAAAAGAGCAGAACGATGACTTACTGCTCTTATGAGTATTGTTCTAGTAGCGGTGAGGTTGGCCTGGCACAACACAATGGAAGGCTTAGAGACTTGTTATGGTTTGTGAAAACTTTGAGAAGAACTGAACCTCTTTGGTTTTCCTGCATAGTCAGTCAACAACTAATTGAAGAGGCTTCAGGAAAATTATACTATCAGATGCAGTAATAATATGAGATTGGTGGGGACAAAATTCTATAAGTAATTTCATATAAAGATGTAGGTTTTTTTTTTTTTTTTTTTTTTTTTAAATTTATATATATCTATGTGCTCTAGTTCATTTGTTATTGCATTTATCATCCTTAATAGATTACCATTACAATTAAAAGAGTTCTAGTTTTATTTGTGTGAATCTCCCGGGCTAACTTTCACCACAATTTACATATTGCTCATTTTATTCAGGACTTGATAAGGCTACGACAATAGTTAGCAAGCTCGCATCAGTGCGTCCCTCGCAGCAGCAACAGTTCGTCCCTCGCAGCAGCTGCAGTGATTCCCTCGCAGTAGCAGCAGTAGTGCGTACCTCGCATCATCAGCAGATTGTCCTTTGCAGTAGCAGCATTGCGTCTCTCGCAGCAGCAGCATTGTTCCACTTTCTTTGTATTTGAGATATTTAAGTTTGTGTGTGTGTCATTGTATTTGAGATATTATTTGATAGATTTTGTGACTTAATGTAATACATTATCTTATTAATTACATTACTTTGTCTCCATTTATGGAAATGTTTAAGTTTGGCACATTAAAATTTTTATTTTCTTTTGATAGCAAAAAAAAAAAAAATTAAAAAAATAAAATAAAATTTGCCACGGTTTTAAACCGTGGCTAATTATTGCAACGGCTTATAACCGTGGCTACCTTGCCACGGCTTATAACCGTGGCTAGTACTGGCCACGGCTTAAAACCGTTGCTAAAGCTATTGCAACGGCTTAAAATCGTGGCCAAACTTGCAACGGTTTTAAGCCGTGGCTACTCCTGCCCACGGCTTAGAACCGTGGCTAAGATTTTGGCAACGGTTTATAACCGTGGCTAAATCATCAACCGTCCTCAAGATAAAAGCGTTGCTAATATTTTAGCCACGGTTTTTAGCCGTTACTAGGGATTTAGCGACGCCTCTACAGCCCACGGTTCTAAGCCGTGCCAATGGGTTACCCCCACGGTTTAAAACCGTTGCTAATGGCCATTTTTTGTGTAGTGTTTAGACAAACCCTTCTATAAATCACCCCCATCCATTCCTCCCCTTCTATGTGTTTCGCAACCTCCGTCCCCTCTGTCGCCTACTTTTTCCTCCCCCCTGTTTCGCAACGACTGACCCTTGCCCCTTCTTTATCCCCCTCCGCTGCCCTTTTTCTTTCCCCTCTCCGTTTCTCAACCTCCACCCCCTATTTCTCTATTTCACAACCTCCGACCCCTCTTCTTCCCCCTATCTCTGTTTTCAACTATTGTCGCCCTCTTCTTCTTCACCCATCTCTCTATTAATGGCAAATAAACAAAAAAAAATGGCATTATTTGTTCACATCCTTTTTTGTTCTTCGATTCATTCTGCTTCTGACTATGATCTTCTCACTTTTTGAACTCTCTCTCTCAGTTTTCTCCTTTATCTTCTCTAACAAAAATGCAAAACCAAAAGCCATTTGTTTCCTTCCCATCATTAGAGAAACGGAGAAGGGAATTTGATTTTCTCTCGTCCTTCAACTTGTGATCTTTGTTTTGTGTGTTGCTCATGATGATGATATGCAACAAATGCAATCCAAACTTAGGTAGCTTTAAAGGAGGATTTGGAGGAGAGATGAACAACTTCTTTCTTCATTCTCCTCCTTAAGTACCACTATCTCAATTACCTTCATTTTCTCCTACTTGTGTTGGTGGAGGATCTTCATCATCAGGATCACGATGTATTTCTTCAAGAGTCCTAAAATGGGGTATCAGATGATGACCAACCTTTTGGAGCAGGGCAATGGATGAAGTTTTCAAACACCAAATGAGGGTGGTTATGTGGGGAACCAAGCAAATGGAGTGGTTTGCATGAAACAAGGAGGAGGAGGTGATGAGAAGGGTGAAGGGAGTCAATGCTTTGTTGTTGAAAGGATAGACGAGACTGTGCAACACACCAAGCTTTGCTCCAGAGGCCATTAGAGACCTACTGATGATGTTCTTTTTGTGTACTTGCAGGGAAAAACTGCAACGTGTGATGGTTCAACCAGTAAATGCAAGGATCAACAAAAGAGGGGGAAGGAAGAAGGAAATGAGGGGGCGGAGGTTGCGGAACAGAGAGAGTGGGAGGAAGAAGGGGTGGTTGTGGTTTCCAAACAGAGAGAGGAGGAACAATGAGGCGACAATGATTTACAGAATAAGAGGGAAGGGGTATGGGAAAGAATACGAGGCTTTGTTTTTTGAATAATTATTAGATTTTGCCTGAGACATGTTCATCATTTAAATTGGACCCTTCGAGATAAAGTGTTTGAGATACAAAACAATCAATCTCATCCTTTTATTTTTCAATATTATTTTGGTATGAGATTTTGCAAAGCAACGCACGTTGACCGTTAATTTAAGGGGAGACTGAAATACTGATCAATGATAAAGATACTCCGTAAATATTTATTTATCACGAGGGCAATAGCAAATAACCCTTATAATTTTATTTTTAAAAGTAAAACTGAGTTTTGCAATGATTATTCTCTTGTGCAATTGCAATAGCAAAATTGAAAAGAGAAGTACCTCTCTACCATCAGATGGCATGTAACCAATTTAGATTGCACGTGCCGGAACTACTTCACCACTATGCGTTGTCCATACATCTTCACCACTTTTCAACATAAATTTAATGCAAAAGGAAACGAAAAACAATGGTGGACCTATTAACGGACTAAGGGGCAACTTCCTCTCAACTTTTAAAACATTTTTAGTAAATACCTAACCTAAAAAAATTAATTATACAATGCATAATAACAATATGAAAATTGTTAATTCAAATATTACTAAATACATTTTTGTTGGTGCAGCGGTTTGGAAGTTTATCATTTATATTAATGACTCAAGTTCGATCTTTTTGGAGTGTAAAATTTCTTTATCGTTATTGATAAATATTATCTGTCATTGTTAGTTCGCCCCTAATTATTTTTTTCAATGCAATTTTGTTAGTATATGCTTTATTTATGACTACTGACAATTACTATTTCTGTCACTATGATATGCCCCTAATTTATTATTTTAAATACAATTTATATGTAATTTTCACAAGTGAGATGACAAACTCATATAAAATCTAAACTAATAACTATAGAATTCAATGAAAATATATATCATTAGTCAACTCATACAAAATATAAGGTTCATAAAAATAATTTTTTCTATGAAATTATTATATTCGCAATTTTTTGAATTTTTTAAACTTCGACTTAGATAGTTATCTTAATTATTTTGTGAATTTAGTTATCTATTATAGTTATTACACTCAATTTCCTTTGCTAAGGTTAGGGATGGGCATCTCATCCCGCGATCCCGTTCCCGTCCCGATTTGTTCGGGTCTTAATGGGATAGAATAATTCCATCCCGATCACGTCCCGTCCCGATCTAGAATGGGATGGGATGAGATGAGATGAAGATTTTCAATCCCGCCAATCCCGTCCCGTCCCAAACTAATTTTTCAATATTTATTATTAATATTTATTATTTATTTATTTATTTATTTATTTTAGGATTGCAATATTTGGATATCCATACAAATTCCCTGTTGCATATAACATTTTAGCATCTAAAATTCTCAATGTTGTTAGGTTATCAACTCATATTTGAAGACCAACTTGTTTAATTGTATTTAACGAGGGTACATTCGATTTCATTGAAAAATTTGGATACTCAACCTATAATACAATTTAATGGGTTCCTAGTATCATCTCATTTGCAAGGATAGATATACATGAAAATTAAACCCTGTGAGAGATTCCAATGACAGCTTTATGTGCTTATTATGGCATAGGTTACAATATGTTTAGTTGATTGCATTTTGGTTTATTATTTCATTTTCAGCATGGTTATGTGTGAACATGCAATTTGCTGAAGATCTATTTTAGTTATTGAAATTGCATGGTCAATTTGAAACACGTTGATCTCGTCCCATCCCGAACCCGTTTGGGATGGAACGAGGTCGGGATGGGGTTTATCTCATCCCGTCCCGTCCCGATCCCGTATGAACGGGATGAGATAGGGATGGGTCTATCTCGTCCCATCCCGTCCCGTCCCGTGCCCACCCCTAGCTAAGATTATCGATGTTGTGACCTTATTTTGGCTTAAAATTTGACTACAATGGATTCAGTTTGATATATGTCATGCACTTTTGATAGTTGTATTTTCTTGTTGATTATTAGCTCGGGTAGGAAAAAATATTGGGGTTTTTTTTTTTTTTTTTTAGTTTGACACTCATTTATTTGTACCTATTAGAGTTTGGCCCTCGTTTTGAAAACTAATTTAATTTAACACTCATTTTCTGACGGAATCGTTAAGTTCACATCATTAACTAGTTAAGATTAGTTTTTGGATTATTTTTCCCTTGCTTTGGATTAATTACTTAGTTGGATATAATTTTTGGAACCTTAAAACCCAAAATTTCCTCCACCCCCTCACTTTTTTTTTCCTCTTATTTCTCCCTAAAGCACTTCTTCTCTTTGCCACGAACCCCACCCCCAAATTCCAACCCCCATTGCCACCACCACCTCCACACATGGACCCACCCCCAAATCTTTAACAAGAAAATAAATTGTGTTGGAGACTTGAGTTAGACAAAAGGGTGATCCTCTATAGGTTATTGGTTGATGTTACGACTCGAATTTGGACTCGGGCTTCCATAGGCCTTGTTTCAAAGGGCTGGTTTTAGTGACCAGTATATAATTTCAATTCAATGATTAGTTTCAGAAAAATTTTAATTGTCGAGGGAACCAGCGAGGGACCCCACAGGGGGGGTGGGAGTCGTCCATCTCTCCGGGATGCGCGTTTAAACTTTTGGGATGCGTTCGATGAAAAGTCAAGCGCGCATCCCGAAGAAAGATGAACGGTTCCCACCCCCCTCCCCCCACCAGGGGATCCCTCGCTGGTTCCCTCGACAATTAGTCGGGTTCTTTCAGAAAAATTCTAATTGTCGAGTTCTTAGTTTCAAGACAGTTGACGCATACCAATTAACACATGTGAGAATGCTTCTATAGATAAGCACTCACTTGTTTTCTAATCAATTACCCCTAACCCCTTTTCTCTTCCACTCATATAATCTTTGTATCAAATGGTGTGAAGAAAATAAGAACCTTGTTTATGGTTGAAGACGGGATGAGGGGTGAAAGAGAAACTCTCCCACAAATGGTTGTCTAAGCATTCACTTCTGAGTTGTCACCAATAACACACAAAAGGAGAAGATAAACTTGGGTTGTTGCTGCTTTGTTGTGTTTTAAGGCTTCAAAAGGGTTGTCCTTTATTATTTCCTTTGTTTTATTTTCTTGTTAACAAACAAGGGAGGTAGAGAAGGGGGAGCTTTAAAATATTTCTGACTCACGACTGTGCTACTGTCTTTATCATGTAAATGGCGGTCTCAGTTATTTTGTGTAGAGGGGAAGCCCGCGTTTTGTGTGAAGTTATTTTTTTCTAACATCAACCAATAACCCATAGAAATTCACCCCTTTCTCCAACTCCAACACAATTTATTTTCTTGTTCCGGATTTCGGGGTGAGTTCGTGTGTGGAGGTGGCAGTGGCAATGGGAGTTGAAATTTGGGGGTGGGTTCGTGTGTGGAGGTGGTGGTGGCAATGTGGGTTGGAATTTGGGGGTTGGTTACTACTGGGTGAGAGAAAAATAGTTATAGGGACGAATAACATAAAACAATGAAGGGGTGGAGGCAATTTTGGGCTCCAGGGTTTCAAAAGTTGGACCCAATTAACTTAAGGCAAGGATAAAATGGTACGAAAATTAGTCTTAACCAGTCAATGACGTAGACTTAACGGTTTCATCAGAAAATTAGTGTTAAACTCAATTAATTTTCAAAAGAATGACCAAATTCTAATAGATACAAACAAATGAGTGTCAAGCTAAAAAAAAAACCCAAAAAATATTAACTAATCATTATTATTAACTAATCATAATTATTAATTAAAAAAAACAAATTTTAGTTTGTTGATGGCTTCTATCCTACTCCACATGAGTTTTTGTCACAGATTAATACTGAAAGTGGTTTACCTGAGATGAATCATGCCGCCTATCTCTTATGGTGACGTATTGATCAACTCGTGTTGAGTTGGATCAATGACACCTTGTCAAAATGTGTCCTTGCATAAGTTATTGGTGTTAACACATCAAAGGAAGCATGGGATGCTCTCGAACGATTGTACTCCTCTCGTTCTGAATCAAGGCTTTTACTACTAAAGCAACAACTCCGTTCCCTTGATAAGGGAACAACTTCAATGGCAGAATATCTTGATAAAGTTAAAAGTTTCAGTGATGTTTTAGCTGCTGCTAGTGAGCCAATCAAGGACAATGATCTAATTTTGTATACTCTTAATGGCCTCCCTACTGAGTATGAGAGTTTCGTCACCTCGATGACGACTCGCTTTGGTGGATTTTCTAAATTCTATTCTTTGACTGAAATGTTAATCAGTCAAGATCGTTTATTGGAGTCTCTAAAGAAGAAACAACCCAATGAACATGTTGCTTTCTATACAAAAAAAGGTGATGCTCGGGGCACAGGCCGTCCGAACTATCGAGGCACAAGTCGTTCAACTTATCGGGGTACAGGCCGTAACATTCAAGAACGTGGACGGGGCCAAGGATATTATAATGAAAAAAGAGGTACATCTAACTCTTTTTCTCATCATGATTGATGTAACTATGTTGTTTGCCAAATATGTGAGAAACCAGATCATAAGGCAAGAAAGTGCTTTAACCGTTATGATCCTGATTACCAAGCTGATAATATTTCTCAATCATTTGCAAATATGTTTCTTTCGGATCCAAATTGGACTTCCGGTTCATGACTCTTGTAACATTTCTATTTCTATTCCATCTACACAATTTCATTTATGGAATGTCCTTCATGTGTCTGCCATTGCTAAAAATCGTATATCAGTGGAAAAGTTTGTTAAGGACAACAAATGCATTATTGAATTCACACCTTCTGGTTTTCTTATCAAGGACTTAATGACAAAAAAGGTGCTTCTAAGCGAACCGAGTAAAGGTGACCTTTTCCCCATTTCTCCACATTCTGTTTCATGTTTATTGGCAAGGGCTTGCTATGGTGAACGCACTTCAATGGAGAATTGGCACCGAAGATTGGGGCATCCTAATCCCAAGATTTTATCATTTTTGCAAAAGAATAAAGTCCTAAAATATTCAGGCAATAGGAGTTTTAATAAATTATGTTCAGATTGTCTTGCTGGGAAAGCTCATAGGCTTCCGTTCGTTGATTCAAGTTCTTTTTCTTCATGCCCTCTTGAACTGGTTCATGCTGATTTATGGGGTCCATCTCCTATTATTAGTAGAAGTGGTTATCGATATTATCTATTGCTAGTTGATGATTATTCAAGATTTAGTTGGATTTTTCCTTTAGTTCGAAAGTGTGAGGCACTTGCTTGTTTTATTAATTTCAAGTCATTAGTGGAAAACTTGTTTGGTCTTAAAATCAAAAGCTTTTAGTGTGATGGTGGGACAAAATTTACAGGTGGTCCATTCTCTTCATTTCTGCGCACTCATGGAATATTTCAATGTATTTTGTATCCTCATACTCAACAACAAAATGGAAGAGTTGAGAGAAAGATTCGTCATATCAAGGAACAGGCTTAACACTTATGTTTCAAGCAGGGCTTTCTAAACCATTTTGGTTTGATGCATTTCGCACTGCTACTTTCTTGATCAATCGTCTTCCATCCATAACACTTAACAAAAGATCGCCTTATCAAGTTTTATTTTCCAGAAGTCCGGACTATAGTGCCTTGCGAGTCTTTGGTTGTGTTTATTATCCATTTTTGGGTGCTTATGCAAAAGACAAGTTGGATCCACATACATTGGAGTGTATTTTTATTGGTTATCCACCAAATTAAAAATGCTACTTATGTCTTGATTACAAAACTGAGCGTGTGTATATATCTCGCCACGTTATTTTTTATGAACAAAAATTTCCATTGGCGGGAGTACACTATCGAGATGATATCATCTCTTCATATGGATCTATTAGTTCACCTCATGTGCTTTCTTTACCAACCAAGCCTTCTAATCCAGCACATATACCATCCTTATCAACTAATACATCAGCTCCAAACTCCCACCACATTACTGAAACTACCCAATTTGGAGATGTAGTGGTGGTGCCACATCTCTCAGGTGATCCATCCTTCCCTATATCAGAAACATCATCAATCCCAAATTCTTCTCCTAATGATCATATTCAACAACCAACCTCCAATTTAACCATCATCTGATGAACCTCCAACATCACATTCAATACCACCATCATCACCTCAACCTACCCATCATATGATTATACGATCAAAGACTGGCTCGCTGAAACCCAAAGTCTATCTAGGTGTCAAGCACCCAAAGCCCAAATGTTTTCAAGCTCAATTAGCTCAGATTGTACCTTCTTCATTTAATGAGGCATCTATTCATCTTGATTGGATGGCTGCTATGATGGATGAGTACAATGCTTTGATGTTGAATAATACATGGACTCTAATATCGCCTCCACCTGCTTCTAAATAGTTGGTTGCAAATGGGTTTATAAATTAAAGCGCCATGCTGATGGTTACATTGAACGATACAAAGCCTGTTTGGTTGCTCAAGGGTGTTCTCAATCACACGGAGTCGATTTTGATGAAATGTTTACCCCAATTGTGAAACCATGCACCATTCGGGTTGTGTTGTCTATTGCTCATAGTTTATCATGGCAAATTTACCAATTAGATGTCAAAAACGCATTTTTATATGGGTTTCTTGACAAAGATGTATACATGCGACAACCACCGGGCTTCAAGGATCCCACATGATCGAACTTTGTTTTCAAATTAAACCGAGCTATTTATGGTCTCAAGCAAGCCCCTAGAGCTTGGTTTACAAGATTCAGTTATTTTCTTATTGGATTGGGTTTTGTGTGTAGTCAGTCTGACTCCTCCATGTTCGTTCGTCGCGATGCTCGCGGGATCTTGGTATTATTATTATTATTATTATTATTATTATTATTATTATTATTATTATTATTATTATTATTATTATTATTATTATTATTATTATTATTATTATTATATGTTGATGACATTATTTTAATCGGATCTTCCTCTTCATTAATTAACTCGTTGGTTCATTCGCTTCAATGTCAATTTGCAATGAAGGACCTTGGCGACTTACATTTTTTTCTTGGAATCGAAGTGACTCGGACTAATGGCACTTTGTTACTCACACAAACTCGTTATATTCTAGATATTTTAAAACGTGCCAATATGCTTGATGCCAAGCCCATGAGTAGTCCTGTTCCTCCAGGTTCGAAACTGTCAATTAATGACGGTGATCCCCTTATGGATTCCTCATTTTATCGGAGTATTGTTGGTGCTCTTCAATATGCTACGATGACATGGCCATACATCTCTTATGCCGTTAATCAAGCATGTCAATATATGCACCAGCCAACAAATGTGATCTTTCATTGGTAAAATGTATTATTCGATACTTGAAAGGATCATTGGCTTATAGCATTCAAATTCGCCCATCTCTGGACTTCACTCTTAGAGCATATAGTGATGCTAACTGGGCAGGATTTCCTGATGATAGACGTTCAACGTTCGGTTCTTGTATTTTCCTGGGGACAAATTTAATATCTTGGACCTCAAAGAAACAACCCATTGTCTTTCGCTCAAGCATTGAATCTGAGTATCGAGCATTGGCCACAACAGCTGCAGAGCTCGCATGGATTCAATATATTCTCAAAGATTTGGGTTTGCTAGCTCGGCGTCCCCCCATTTTATTCTGTGACAACATCTCTGCCATTTGTCTCGCTTCAAATTCTGTGTTTCATGCACGCACTCGCCATATTGATGTGGACTATCATTTTGTTTGTGAATGAGTTCTTCGGGGTCAACTTTGTGTGTTGTTTCTCGATAGTGTTGACAAAGTTGCTGACATCTTTACGAAGGGGCTTACCTCCCTGCGATTCACTCATTTGCGATCCAAGCTTTCCGTGGTTGCTCAACCCGTTCAGCTTGCGGGAGGGTGTTAGGAAACCATATCGAAATTGAACTCTATCTAGTTGTTGTGAACTATGAGTTGTAGTATACTAAATCAGATATGTGGTATCAAGTAGTTGTAACAAACTCTACAACCATTGTATATATACAAATGTATTACCCATGAGAAGATGTATTAATGACAGATCGTTCCCTTTCAGAAATGAGGTTGGTAGTGACCCCACAGCAAATACAGGGCTCACCAAGTTCATGGGCTTTTCATACTAGTACCTGATCTTGGAAATCAGAGTGACATGACTATATATATCTCACCCAGCTTCACCGAGGTTTCCAGTTCTCATAGGGGCAGAGATAATTCACAGGAACACAACTTGCTTTTCACAATCCAGTGATTCTGGTTCTTCCTGTTAGTTTTCCAACAATTTGGATAACACTTTTGAGGAAGAGGTGACCGCCTCCAAAGGGTCGCCCAAGTTGCCATGATTCTAAGCTGGAATGCAAGAGGCATAGGGTCGCCCCAAGCATTCACCACTTTACGAGCGCTATTCCGACAGTCCAATCCTGATGTTATTTTCATCTTCGAGACAAAAGCATCTTCACCTACAGTGGATCGTATACAAAAGAGACTTGGCTATGGATTTGGAGTCTCAATACCAGCTAGCAGTCAATCAAGTGGTCTTGCTTTGTTCTGGAGAGAAGGGAGCTTATGGAGTTTACGCGGTGGATGCTTTTGGTAGAGTACGTGCCAGACTTGTGGATACGATTCCTGGCCAAGTATTTTATAGTACTATGGCCAAATGTTTTGCTACTGAAGGCCCTCTTTTGTTTGTTTAGGCTCAACATTGGCCATCAGGGGTCATTTTGGGAGATTCAGGTGCTTTACACTCGCTTTTGAATTCAGACTTGAAAAATCAGCAAACAAATTTACGATGGATGTGGTGACCCTTAGTCCATAGTATTAGGTCAATTCTATCAAATCTTCCTAATTGGGCTTGTAAGTTTGTTCCGCGAGAACTTAATAGTGAAGCACATTTGTTGGCTTCGATGGCAGGACAAAAATTATGTAATATTGTTTAATATATAATATGCTTCCTTTACCAAAATAAAATAAAATAATATCATTTGAGAACTCATACCATATACCGTATATAGTTTACGTATATACGTCCATTCATGGATCACATAGTGCTCCAAATGTTTTCCAAAATATTAGGAAATCAGGTTTTGCAATCAGGGTGACGTGGTGTGATCTTGAGATAATGATAAAATCCCCAAAGTGTTTATGTGTATCTCGAGGTGTGATTTTGGTTGCAAAACCTGATTCCCTAGTGATGAACAAAAAAGTTATCACATCCCCGAGCCATACACGTGTCATGATGATCTCGAGGAATTACGGGCCCCAACGTCAGCCCAACACTAATCTGGCCCAAGCGATTCCAAGCCCCCCTAATTCAGTCCGTCAGATGGACCCAAACTCTTACAACATGCTAGGCCCACACGTCCCACACCTATCCTTAATACCTGTAAGTCCTACTAAGGCAAGTATCTCGAGGATCAGCTTTGAAAAAGTAATTACATCAGCTCTCTGCTACTAATTAGGAAGCAAATACCAAAGTACATTCCACGCAGAGAAACTTTCTTCTATGGATTGCTCTTGGATTAGGAACTATCTCCCGCGTATCTAGGAGCATAGGGCTAACAGAAGACTTTCCTCCTACAGCACGACTCCTAATTAGAGAAGGATCTCTACGAAGATCTCCTTCCTAAACTACGCTTTCGATACCCTGGTAGAACCAAGACTCCAGCACTATAAATAAGACATGAGGTTGGTCAGCTAAGATATGCTACAAATTTTCTGTTTACAACATTACACCTTCCTCGGATCCCTATCTTACTTTAGCATCAGAAATACCATCGGCCACCACAACGATGGTCCATGGCTCATGTGTGTTACTTGTGCGGGTCAGCAAATCAGTGGGACTAGGTCAAAACAGGGAGCGAAAATTGATTACATCAGTTTGGCGCCGTTATTGGGGAACGACAAAGTTCCTAACTTTTCACTAGCATTGTCTCCCTTCGATACATAGAGAGATGGTGACTAGATCACACAATGAGAGAGAGCGAGGGGAAGCGTCGAGCACTCAGCCTGGCGCTGCTTCACCATCCTCGATAACGTGGGTAACGCATAAACATCAAGTTGGCACTCCTGGAACAGCGACAGCCCCAATGGACCATGAGTTTGATCCACGATCGTTTTTCATATGTCAGGCTTTGTCAATGATGAAGACGCTCACATCAATGAAGCAAAGACCTAATGAGACACTAAAGGCGTATTTAACTCGCTTTAACAGTGAGTTAACCACCATCAACATGTGCAACGACACAACAGCCGTCTCAGCCTTCATTAACGGACTGCGGAAAGGAAAGTTCTACAACTTTCTGACACTGGACCCTCCAGCAAGCATGACAGAACTAACAAAGGAAGCGCAGAGCGTCATCGCCCTAGGATAAAAACAGGTAGTCCGAAGAGAAATCAAACCCAGGGAGCAATCGATCAACAGAATATGCGTGTTTATGGAGCCATTCTGAGTCCGAACTATCCAACAGGTCCATGAAAAGGGCTTTCCGAGGTATGAGGATCCAAGCGATACGCGGGGAGCAGCTGATACTGCATGATCGGAAGCAAGGCCCCTCCGCGCCGCTAGTATTTATAGAAAACACAACCTCCAGAGCATACATATCCTGCACGATGACGCCCTAGTGGTAACAATTTTCCTAGCAGGCTGGGAAGTAAGAAGGTCCTTGGTAGACACAGTGAGCTCGATAAACGTCTTATTTCTTCGTATGTTCCGTAGCATGCAACTAGAAGAGACAACATTGACCATGATCATCGGACGAGTTCAGTGGCGAGAGACGGTTCCTCGTGGGAAAGATACAACTGACTACAACAGCAAGAGAAGAACCAGCTCAGAAAATCTTGTTTCAAGAGTTCATAGTAATCGACGCACCTTCAACATATAATGCAATCCTAGGGAGACCCTGGATACACCAGATGGGAGCGGCGGTTTCCACTCTACACCAGTGTGTCAAGTATCCAACGAATCTAGCGGTTGGTACATTGAGAGGCGCTTAGATAGCTGCCAGGGAATGCTAGTACATAACAACCCTGCCACCTAGCGATTCTCAATCAGCGGCTAGCCCAGCAGTTAAGATGACCCTCTGTTCTACTCGAACCATAAGAGGAGAACAACCGACCCTGGACAATGAGACACCAGTAAGCCCTCGAGGCAGGCCCAATGCCGAACAACTAGAGGAAGAAACCGTCACGATCTACCTTGATAGCCCTCACAATAGGAAGGTTATCCAAATGATTTTCGCTTGAACGAAGAATTGGTGAAGCAACTCACATAGCTGCTACAACGTAACCATGTCATCTTCGCATGGACCATGCGGGACATGGTGGGGATCGACCTGTCGATAATCACCCATTGCCTAGAGGTGGACCCTTCGAGGAAAATCGTTAGGCAGAAGAAGAGGCATGTGGCACCTGAAAGTAACACTATCATAAACAAAGAAGTACAACATTTACTCAATGTGGGCATGATAAAGAAATCATGATACCCCGATTGGCTGGCGAACATCGTTCTTGTAAAAAAAAAGGGAAATGGAGAGCATGTGTGGACCATACTGACCTGAATAAAGCCTGCCCAAAGGACAACTTCCCACTCCCCCACATCGATCAGATCGTGGATGCCACTTTCGGGCACAACTTATTCAGCTTCATGGACCCTTATTTAGGCTACAATCAAATATTGATGCACCCCCAGATCAAGAGAAAAGCTCTTTCGTGACGGAAAGGGGAGGAATATACTACTATAGAGTGATGTCATTTGGCTTAAAGAACCTAGGCGCTACATACCAATGACTAGTCAACCGAATGTTCAAAGAACAAATCAGCAGAAACATGGAGGTTCACATAGACGATGTGTTGGTCAAAAGCCTCCACAGCCCCGACTACATGCGTGATCTCGCCGAAGCATTCAACCAACTTAGGAAATACCAAAAGAAGCTCAACCCACAAAACTGCATGTTCAGAGTCGAGTTTGAAAAATTCCTAGACTTTATTGTGAACAAAAGGGGAATCGAAGATGACCCAAAACAGATTCAGGCCCTTCTCGATATGAAAGCCCCGACCAACATCAGAGATGTTCAGAGCCTGACTGGGAGGGTAGCAACACTCAACAGATTTATATCGAAGTCATCCGACAAATGCTTTCTTTTCTTTAAGATACTAAGAGGAAGCAAAAGATTCTCTTGGAATGAAGAGTGCGAACAAGCCTTTCAAAGCCCGAAAGCATACATGAGGAGTCTAGAGCTACTCTCAAAACCTATGACAGGGGAAACACTATGTCACGCCCTAACCCGCCACGGGAACCGCATCGTGATGTTGCGTGAACTAATATGTAATACAGGCGAATCGTAACCAGCCACAACATCATAATATAACACATTCTTGATATGTGAATCAAACGAAAATAACAACTACGATAAAATTTGAACAAAATAAGAATATTTGATTCGCCCCGCCAGAGTCATAGTGACAAAATCAATATATACAAACATTTAGTATTAACAAGGTATTACAAAGGAAGCAAAACATACCCGTACAGGGTGGACACAACTAAACAGCACAAAACAAGTCTATAGCTAGCTGGCCTGCACTCCAATAGAAGCACGCCCTTGCAGGGTTAGCAAAGCACAAAGCTAGCTGGCGCAAGCGAACTAAATTCAAATAACAGAATAATATATAGGGGAAATTCATGCCACACAATAATGAATAAGTGAGTAATCCTAGATGCATGATCCATAAAATGGAAAAGGTGTCCCTATACAGGTTTTAAAGTCTAAATCACACCGTGTCTCTAAGGATAATATTTCTAAGTTCAAGCACCAACACAAGCATTTCAGATTCAACAATAACTACAAGTTTATGAGATATATCGGTCATTACAAGTGATTCAAACATGGTAAATATCAAGTGATGAAGGCAAAAACAATATTGTAATCCTGCATAGCCTCCTAGGTATGGAAATCAAGTCGAAAGTCTTAAGTGTTTCATCGTAGGTATCTGCATACCCTACGAATGTGTCTCACCCAGACACATCCCACAACGTGCACCAGTACCACTTCGAGCTTGTTTCTATCATAATGGGGTGCCATATGCCTAGATACAAACTCAAACGTCCTGAACAACTGGCCTAACACAAATCCAACTCAAACGCGCTGGGAGGGAAAGCGAGTAATCTCCAAAGCATGTCCTCTTGGGACCTGTCCTACTGCACTTTCTAGTTGCAAGTGCGTGTGGGAGCTCACCGCACCTCAACAAACTTGCCATATGCAATAGCGTCCTCAATGTCTGCAGGTGTGAGTCATCTCAAGCACCACCAAACTCACGATGTGAGCAAACTCCTAAGCATCGGCACAATAAGAATTACAGCGGGGTAAAGACACTTACACTAATATCAGCATGCACGTATTACGAGTCTATACATAACATTTGTGTAACCATAATCAATTAGGAAATTTTCATAAATCCACGACTACGCTAGGGTCCCAACATGACCCAATTCACCACAATAAAGTCATTCGAGTCGAATTATCATACACACTCAAGACTCGGCAATTTACGGTAAAACGCAACATACAAGCCAATGCCATTACACCAAAGCCTAATCACACCCAAATTCAATCACCATTCTATTTCATTCTTGTATGTCATGCTTTCAGAAAACTCAATACATAATTCATTGACAAAAGAACCAACACAACCATCGAAATCTCCAAAAACCCCGAATTTTTGACTTGTATTCAATTATACACAATCGACGACATAATGTAACAATTAAATTCAAGATTTAAAATAAATATTTCTCAATGTAAATATTATAGTTACACTCACTTGAGCGGAATGGGTTTTCGAAACCCAAATCCTATCAATCAAAGCTCCCAACTTGCAAAACAGCGAATGCGGGACCAAGGAAACTTTTAAAAACTGCAAGGCGGACTCAAAAGTGAGCAAACTAGCCGAAAATTGGAAATAGAAATAAATAACAACCGGCGCGTGACTGAAAAAAATACTTACCGGCAAATTAAATCCAGCGAACATTCCGATGAAACCCAAAATTCGGCAAAAACTCACCGAAACCCACCCTACTCCGGTCTGATCGCCCTCAAATAGCACAACAAGCCGAAAATAGGTCCAAGAACACCCGGAATCACGAATCGCAACTCACCTGTGCGATCAAAGCTCGAATTCACGCCAGAGAACCTTCCTAACGGACATGCACACTGATTCTTTTAGAAAATTTCGGCCAACCCTGAAATCACCCTTGCATGCGGGGTTTACAGGTTCCAAATGACACCCCAACCACCACCTGAGAGACGAATTAGAGCCACATTGCTAGCACTGGCAATGAAAACTCCAAACAAGCCACAAATCCTAAAATTCTTGATTTTTAAAGCGAAAAACTGAAGCAAGATGGAGAAGGGCGAAAGAGGAAGAAAAATGAGGATGAGGGGATGAGATTTGGGGGACAGAATTAGGCAAAATACTCGAAATAGCGCCAGAGAAGAAGAGGAACGAAGAGAGAGTCGCTCTCTGTAAGAAAAAAAAGGAAGGAAGAAAGATAGGGGTTTTCTCTTTTAAAGGGTGGTTGGCTATGTGCCCCCACCAGATTTTCTAAATACACCCCCTCCAATTTTTTTATTTTTTTTAAAAGAAATGAAATCTATGGATATTACACACTATACTTGTATCTATATGTTTCCAAGCATGTTGTCAGTTCAGCCCTCGTACGAGACGACCGGGGGACCCAAAGACCAGTGTATTACACTAGCAAAACCTTCGTAGAAGTGGAAGCACACTATCCGAACCTGGATAAGTTGGCTCTGGCACTGATCGTATCCTCCAGGAAACTAAGGTCCTATTTTCAGGCTCACTCTATAACGGTCCTGACCAAGCATTCAATTCACTCGATATTACATAAACCCGAGCTATCGGGCAGGATGGTGAAATGGTCAATGAAGCTCGGACAATTTTACATAAATTACGCTCCAATAATTGCCATTAAAGCTCAGACGCTGGCATATTTCATTGTTGAGTTCACCGGTAGGGAAGAACCAAAGACATACCACCTGCCCTCAAATTCGAGAGTCCAAGCATGGATCTTGCACTGCGATGGGTCATCCACTGGGAAGGCAAGTAGAGCCAAGATCACACTCCACTCCCCCAATGGCTCCACCCTCGAAAAAGCAAGCAGATTTGGCTTCCCCGCTTCAAACAATGAGGCCGAATACGAAGCCTTCCTATCCGACCTAAAGCTAGCATTAGGAATTAGTATAGATCGCCTAACGACATACAACGACTCAAAACCGGTAGTCAACCAGGTCAAGGGGGACTTCAACAGCAAAGACCGCCGCATGACAACCTACTGCGACAAGGTACTTGGCATAATAGGCAGGTTCAAGAACTACGAACTCATACAGTGCCCCCGAGACAACAACAAAAGGCCTGACGCGCTAGCCAGAGAAGCCTTAACCTCCAATGAAATCTCCAACGGCCTCATTGAATACCAAGAGCAATCAAGCCCCGACGAAGAAGAACATAAAGACGTATGAGCTACGAAAACACATAGCAACAAGAGCCTTACCGACCAAGAAGGTCAAAGTAAGAAGACTAAAAAAATAAAGCAGCAAGGTACACTCTCCTAAACGACAAGTTATACAGGAGATCAGTGAAAGGACTCCAGCTCGGATGTTTATCACCTTCAGAGGCAAGCCAGGTCTTGGGAAGAATCCACAGTGGTATATGCGAGAATCATCCGGGAGGGAGAACCCTCACCAATAAAGCCCTAACTCTAGGGTACCATTGGCCAACCATGCAGTGAGACGCCAAAGATATTGTCCGCAAATGCGACAAATGTCAGTGGTTTGCGCCATACACGCATATGCCAGCCCAACCACTGACTCCAATGACTAGTCTGTGGTCATTCGCTCAATGGGGAATGGACATCGTTGGACTGCTCCTAGCATCTATCGATAAAAAGTTCCTTATTTGTGGTCATCGACTACTTCACTAAGTGGGTCGAGGCCGAGCCCCTATCCAAAATCGGGCAGGTCCAGATCGAAAAATTCATATGGGCCACCATGGTCTGTAGATTTGGCATCCCCAGAATATTGGTAAGCTACAACGGAACCCAGTTCGAGGGTAGCAAGGTCAAGAAACTGTGCAAAAGTTTGAGTATTGATCACCACTTCTCCTCGCCAGTGCACCCCAAGCCAACAGCCAAGAGAAGGTTACCAATCGAACGATCCTAGAGGACATAAAAAAGCTTATCGCAGCCAAAAGGAAATGGGTTCCAGAGCTACCGGAAATACTCTGGGCGTATTGGACAACCAAAATAGTCCCTACCGAAGAGACACATTTATCCCTAGCATACGGGTCGAAAGCTATGGTTTCGGTAGAAATCTAGGTGCCAACCTTCCGAACGGAGGAGTTCAAACCAAACGGTAATGACGAAGATTTGCGCATAGGGCTAGACCTCCTCGATGAAAATTAGGATCTAGTATTCGCCAAGATAGCCGCCTACAAACAACGAATGACGTAATATTACAACAAGAAGGTCAAACCACGCGAGTTCAAGGTGGGAGATTGGGTACTCAAGAAGACCCAATAGAACACCAAAGAAGTCGGTGTGAGAAAGCTAAACCCAAACTGTGAAGGACCTTACGGAGTCACCGAGGTCAATAGGCCGGGAACGTATTAGTTGGAAGATGCAGATGGAGGCAGGCTTAAATGACCATGGAATGTAGAGCATTTCAAAAAATATTATCAATAAAATAGTTTTTTTTACCAAAATTTCCACTACTGTCTGTTACAGCCGTCGACAAGCCCGGCTATGGCTAGACTCGAATATTAGCCCAACGCCTAATCCGCTACGCGTGGACCACGAGGACCAAGGAAGTGAGAGTCTAATTAGCGCTTGCCTGCTGATAATGATGACTCGCCAAGGGATCATTGCTTTCTAATAGACAATGATCGTCGAACTTATCAAGTAAGCTTAGTCAGTTCGGGACTGATGACGACGGATTTTGGTGCCCAATGCCTCGTCCACTACGTGTAGACCATGACGATTGAGGAAGTGGGAGTATAGTCAACACTTGTCTGCTGATGACGACGACTCGCCAATGGATCATTGCTCTCCAACAGACAATGATCGTCGAACCTACCAGGTAAGCTTAGTCTATTCACGACTGATGACGACAGCTTCTGGTGCCCAACGCCTTGTCAGCCATGCACAAATCACGATGGCTTAGGGAGTAGGAGCCTAGTCAACACTTATCTGCTAACGACTCACCAAAAAATAATTATAGATAACGATCGAAGGAGTCTGGACCAACGACGATTTCTGTTGATTAACCCCTAATTTGTCACAAGGTCAACGACAACGATCCAAAGCAGCAATATATTTTGACTGATAAAGACAACTATTCCACCCAGAAGTACAAACTCTATGATCTACAAAGCATCTAAAGTGAACACGATAATACAGGGCAAAACAATATTTTCATTCAAAAAATATACATGTCCAGGAAAGGACGTTACAACCATTTTAAGGAGACGCATCCTCCTCACAGCTAGTCCTGCACTGCCAGAGCCCTCCCCTTGATTAATCGGTCTAAAATCAGCCTTCAGTAGCGGGCAAAATCAAGATCGACGCCAGGATGCTTTCCCTGATTAGCTCTAGAAGCTCCAACCTACCCCGAATAACCACGGATGAGATCAACGGCTTCCTGCCTGACACGTTAAAGTCCACCGCACCTACCAGAGCTGCGTAGTGTGAACACTCCTTCGCCAACAGTTGCTCCTCCTCACGTCAATTGCAGATTCTCCGCCCGCCTCTTATTGGCTTCTTGGGTCTCCATATCTGAGACCGTCTGTCCACAGCTGCATCCAGGTGTTCTAGTTTGGCCCTAGTCCGCCTTAGTTCAGTGCGAGTAGACGCCAAATCAGACTTAGCAGCCTTCAGTTGATATCTCATACCAGTAAATTCCACTTCGATAGTAGAGGATGTGGCCCCAACGGGCCTGAGGTTCGTGGTAGTACCAGAATTCTGCGGCTAACCATTCAGAGAATCCACCCGATAAAGGGCATCTGAATATGACATTTGCAAATCTGCAAAGGCCTTCTCCAAAGAGAAAACTCTCCCGCGAGCTTTGGGGTGCATCAAAACAGGACTGTACAGCTCAAGGGCACGAGCAACCATCTTGGGACCATGGTGAAGTGATGTATAGACGATCGGTCCAACTTCCTCCCCCTCTAAGTCATTAAGGGAAGTAGAAGCATTTGGAGGGAAGCTACGACCCCCAGGGTGCCCCCTGTGCAGACCGCAACGTCCCAATGGGTGAAGTCGCCCGATCAAAGGGTTGCCTCTTCTTCGAAACAACGATTGGAGGCACAATTGCCTCCAATTCAGCAAGTCTGGACGGGCTGGGTAGGGCCAAACTTTTCTTCCTTGTACGATGATTGACAACTCCCTCAGCTGGTGAACCTAGCATGGGGCGAACACCATGAGAACACCACAACTCACTATGCACAACATTGTCTGGCATTATGACCTCCTCAATGAATGTCAAAGGGAGCTTGAGAAACTCCCTCTCTATCCGCCTCTCTTCCTCGCTAAGAGACTGAATAACAAACTTCCCTGAAACAAAGGAATAATGTCAAAACCAGCGCCGCATAAGGGATATATAAAAATATATATATAATATGCCGACAACTAATAAACTCACCAAGATCAAACTGAAAGAATCAAGACACTCTACGACTCCTAAGCTTGAAGTACGCATAATCCACCGAAGCCAAGAACCAATGTTTCTCCCAAGATTCAGCACTGTCAGCCACCAAACGCAGACAAGAAGGATAATTTAATATGCAAAGACCCCTGGAGTCCAATCAAGCAGTGGTCATGTAATGGATCACCACCGGGGTCAAACAGAGATCAGCATCATGAGCCCTTAGAAGAATAGCAAGAATAATCTTGAACCAGCTCGGAGCCATTTGAGTGGGAAGCATACAAAAATTAAGAAAGAAGTGTCAGACGTCATCTGGTACTGAAAATCGAAGCCCAGACTCAAACATGCCTCTGTGCAAACTTATGTACCCCTGAAGAGGTGTAGTCGGGCCCAAACCTCCAAACGTGGGAACAATTTCCAAATCTCTCGAAATACAGTACAAACTATGAAGCCTGATCAACTCGGCTTCATTGACCAAGCTACCTTCGAAGAACTTGATACGAGTGAAAGATAACAAATCCTTGGGAGAAAGTTCAACATTGTCAGCCATCGGTAGAAAGAACGAATCAAATTTCACAGCAATACTGTGGCTCGAAAGAACAATGCAAATAAGAATGAGAAAATATTCATCGAAGCGGCAAATATTTATAGGGAAAACAAATCGCACTTTCCCTCCTTGAGTAGTTGCGTACCCATTAATGTCATGCGCCGCTCGAGACGAACGCTTCGAGTTCAATCATCACGACAATACAATTGCTTTTTCAAAGAGTCAGTAGACCAACTTAACGTCCTACTAACTCGGGGGAGTAGTTGATGACACACAAAAGTAGTCACATATCTGAGCCATACACGTTTCATGACTATCTTGATGAATTACGAGTGCCCAGCGTTAGCCCAACACTGATCCGGCCCAAGCGGTTCCAAGCCCACCTAATTCAGTCAGCCAGACAGGCTCGAACTCTTATAGCATGCTAGGCCCACACGTCTCATAACTATCCTCAATACCCGTAGGTCTTACTAAGGCAAGTATCTCGAGGATCAGCTTCGGACAGACAATTACAACAACTCTCTGCTTCCAACTAGGAACCAAAGACCAGAGTACATTCCACGCAGGGAAACTTCCTTCTACAGATTGCTCTTGCATTGGGACTATCTCCCATGTATTTAGGAGCATAGGGTTAACAAGGAACTTCCCTCCTATACCACAATTCCTAATTAGAGAAGGATCTCCACAAAAATCTCCTTCTTAACCTACGCCTTTGATGGCCTGGTAGAACCAGGACTCCAACACTATAAATAAGACATGAGGTTGGTAAGTTAAGGTACGTTACAAATTCTCTATTTAAAACATTACACATTCCTCATATCCCTGTCTGACTTTAGCATCGGAGTGTTATCGATCACCATAATGGTGTTCTGTGGCTCACGTGTGTTACTTGTGCAAGTCAGCATATCAGCGTGACTTGGTCAAAGCAGGGAGCGGAAAATAACTGCATCACCTAACCTCACTCAAAATTTATTTTTTTTGGTAAAACTCATTATTATAATTTTGAATATTTTAGTAAAAAACACTACCCAAATTCACTAACATTTAAAAATTATGCACTTAATACAAGTAGAGCGCGTCAACACATGTATGTAATGGAAGTTGCAATAAAATGTTGCTATTTATAAGTTTTTGTTTTAAGAATGGAATTTTCTATATCTATAATCGTAATGATAAACATGTTGACGGTGCATCCTGCAAAATTCCATGTGTGGCTTTATTGATATTAAATCTTAGGTTATTTTGAATTTGGCCCCAATTAGTTTATATGCAACTTTGTTTGACCCCTCAAATAAAACTTAAGAGAATCCAACCCCCAAAATTGGATGGATTTGTTAAGTCAATGACGCAGACTCGCCTTGACTCAGCTCAGGACCAAAACGCCCTTACCTGTTAAGTTTGAAAAATAAAACAAAACCTTGACATACAAAACTGTATCTCGAGGAACATTGATGGTTGATGCAGTCGTTTTCCCCTCTCTGCTTTGACCTAGTCCTGCTGACCTGCACAAGGAATGCACGTGAGCCACATACCACCGTTGTGGTGGCTAATGACATTCCAATGCTAAAGTCAGTCAAGGATCTGAGAAAGGTGTAATGCTGTAAATAGAAATTTTGTAGCGTACCTTAGCTTACCAACCTCGTGTCTTATTTATAATGCAGGAGTCCTGGTTTGACCAGGCCATCGATGACGTACTTTAAGAAAGAGATCTTCATAGAGATCCTTATCTAATAAGGAGTTGTGTTGTTGAAGGGAATTCCCTTGTTAGCCGTGTGTTCTTAGATACGCGGGAGATAATTCTCAATCTCAGGGTAATCCATTAGAGGATGCTTCCCTGTGTAATATGCACTCTGATACTTACTTCCTAGTTGGAAGCGGAGAGTTACTATAGTTCGAAGCTGATCCTCGAATACTTTCCTTAACAGTGCTTACGGGTATTGAGGATAGCTATGAGACGTATGGGTTAAGCAAACTGTGAGAGTTCGGGTCCATTTGACGGGCTTAGTACCACTTGGGCCGGATCAGTGTTGGGCTGATGCTGGGGCCCATAATTTCTCGGGATCATCATGACACGTGTATGGCTTAGGGTCATGACCGTTTTGGTGTATCATCAATGGCGAAGATAAAAAAAAGATTCTTTTTGTTCTCCGATGGACCTAAACAACCTCCAAACCGTTACCACCACCACCCTAGCAACACTGCAAACTAAGCCAACCCCACCATTGACTGAATTCAAATTGAGCCCAAATTAATTGAACAAAGGGGAGAAATTAAAATTTTGATTTATCTTTGTAATTGAATGAACTAGTGTGAGTATATAACCAACAATCATTGAGAAAATGCTCGAAATAGGAGTGGTGGGTGGTTTGAATTTGGAGGCGGAGATGGAGATGAGAGTTTAGGCTATGCAAATCGATTTGCGAGGATATGGTGGTGCGAATTTGGGGGTGAAAATGGAAATGAGATTTTGAGATGGGTGGTTGGTAGTTTATGGTGGTGTTCTGATTGGATGGAATATGATTGGCGGTGAAGTGAGGGAAAATGATGGTAAATGTTGGCTGATTGTTTGCCATGTTTTGCGAAGATTGAATGCAAGGTCGTTTGAGTGATGGTTGTAAGTGGTGGCGATTGGAGAAGAAAAAGGGGGCATGTACAAAGAGATCATAGAATGTTGCCACATTCCGATATACCGTCAACCACAATGATGGTTTTTTTTTTTTTTTTTGGGGGGGGGGGGGGGGGGGAGGGAGATGATGGGAGAGTAAAATTAATTAGTAGTGAGTGGTGGTTTAATGATTGCGAGGTGGTGTTCAACGATGGTGAGATGGTTCAAAATAACTGTTTATATTGTGAGACTTGTGCAACTTGCAGGTTGTTGGGGAGAGGAAAATTGATTTTGTTGGAGAGGGGGTATTGGGAGAATGAACTGGGAAAATGATCATTAAGGAGGACGGGGAGTGGATGAATTGCGGAGGGAGGTGAGTTTTAGAGAGACGATGATGGAAAAAATGGAGAAGGTTTATTTATTTATTTTGAGATTACCTCGAGATAAGCTTTGCAAGTCCAAACCATTGAATTTTTGTTGTTTTATGAAGCTGACGTATTTTGGTCAATTATTAAACTTTGACTAGTCAACATAACTGAACTAACAGAAAATGAGGGTCAGTTTAGTTAGCGTTTAAAATGGGGCCAAATTCAAAATAACCCTAACTCTTAGCTAAATTGAGGTTTTGGAGGCTATCCCTTAAGATTCTTGTACCAAAATGCATGGATGAGAAGGAAGCGCCCCAAGAAATCATATTATGGTAATTTTGTATCAAATCTAGTTTCATTGCAAAGCCTCTATGTTGCCTTGCACTCTGCTAGACATTGTTGTTATCCCTTACCTGGCTTACTTAGTTTGCTTCGCTAGATTTAGTGACATATTTTCCAAGCTAGCGAATGGGACTGTGTATGGAGAAGGTCGTTTAAACTTCATAAAGGAATTTTGAAAAAAATTCATGCTCATAAATTGTGGAGGGTTAAAGACTCAACTCCGATCAAGGCTTGTTTAGTAACCAAAAAAAATTGAAAACACGAATACGACATGTCCATATCAGTTTAATATTTGAGTGTAGTATCTGTTATATCACCAATCCAAGTGTAGTATCTGTTCTTATCAGTTTAATATCTGATACGTGGGTCATCGACCCACATGATATTAAATTTATTTTTCTAAGGGGGAGGCCCATCACCGGTGGCTTGTTGTCGGGGGTCTCTAAGCAACGCCTATGCGTTGCATTACTGCACAGGCCTGATGCACCCTACCTAGGAAATAAAAATAAAAATAAAAAATAAAGTCAAACGAGTTAGGATTAAACCTCAAACACGAAAAAATTGTAAAACCCACTACCCGAATCCATTTATCTCGAGCAGGTTTTCGATGGTGTTATGTTGGGGCCAAATTACCAGATTTATCCCTACATTTTCTGCAGTTTCAACCCAAGGTGAGCATCAAGCAACAGCTAGCATGTGCATGCTCTCCATGTACTGCCCACATCCATTTCAAGTGCACATAAACCACTGGTAGTTATTTACCCGCCAAATTTGAGATTGTTTTTCCAGACACACATAGAGACGGTTGAATTCAGAAGTTTCTGTGTTTCCCTTCCTCAATTTGTCCACATTTTGAACTTAAGATGATTAAAGTTTCAAACTTTTAGAGTTCCAGTGCGTGCAATTGCTTTGAAGAACTTCAAATTTTCTAGGGTTTCAGCACAGGTTCGTTAATGACTTGTTTCTTCTTTATCTCATTGTTACTTGCATTGATCAGGGTTTCGAATTTCAACCCCAAAACGAGCAATTTGATTGAAATTGAGCTTATTTTGACGTAAAGTTGAGACTTTTATGTTTCTCCCCAAAATTTACGGTTTTGCCACTGGTTCCCAGAGGACATCGTTGTGCCACGTCATTCAGTCACCCAGGACCTTAGCTTCAAAGGGTTGAGAGAGAGGACGGAGATAACGAAGGAAGGAGGGAGGAAAAAAAGGGTTGTTAGTGAAAGGGAGCATCAAACATAAAGCCAAACAATGGGGGGCCCTAGTGGAATTTGGAGATCAAAAACATATGGCCTTATGTGGTGGTGGTGCTGTTGCTCTTGAAGAAGAAGAACCCCATTTTTTTTTTTATATTTGATTGGTCAGGGATTTTTAGAAGGTGAGATTTTGTGAGAGAAAAGTTTTGAAATTTTGAGAGGCTGAGGAGCTTTGTTGGAGTATTTGGAGGTGAAAAGGAGGAAAACAGAAGAAGTGCTCACATGGGTATTGTTTGGTGATTCAGTTGGAGTAGCAGAAAAAGCAACAAGGGCTGTCTAATGGGTATTTCCCTTTTTCTCTGATTCATTTGTGTCTTTTCAGTGTTAATGTTGTTTGATTCTAGTGACTTGGCAAATATGATCATTTGGGGTAGTTGAAGTTGTGTACTGTTTGCAAGATTTAATTAAGTGGCTTTGTGTTTGTTGCTGGAAAATGGGGTTTTGCTAACAATGGGGTTATGAAGGTGGAGGTGGTTGTTAAGTGTAATGGTAGTATTGGGTGATGCATGTTTGTATATCTTTGTGACTAGAAGCAATATCAGTTATAATTTGAAAAATTGAGGTGGTTCGTGATTGGTTTAATATTTGAATATGAATGAGTTGTGGTTGAGATTAGTTGTATATGTGTAATTAAAAGTGAAAGGAGTTTTTGGTTCAGATTGTGGTAAGGGTGATGGTGGTGCAGTGAGGAAGCGTATTCAGTTTGTTTGTTGTGTTTCTGGTGGGTGGCCTTGAAGATTCAGTTTTAGGTACTTAGTAATGGAGGAGAGTTCATCAGATTCAGATTGGGATTCTGATTCTTCTAGGGGATTGAATACTTGTGGTGTCTCGAGGGTGGTTCACGGTAATAGGCTTAGTGTTTCTGGAGATGCGTCAAATGATACAAGGTGTTTAGAGGAGCTGGAAAGAAATCAGGTGCCAATGCCTTGCACCAATCACCTTGATCACCAGGTTGGTCCTTCTCGACGATTTGAGGAGCGCGGGACAACGAGTGTTATTGCTCCTCGGTTGGAGAAACAGGGCGATGTCAACTTGAGGCAGTGGTTGGACAGACCAGAGCGATTGATCGACCACTTGGAATGCTTGCACATCTTTAGGCAGATTGTGGAGATTGTAAACTTGGCACATGCACAAGACATTATTGTCCGAAATGTTCGCCCATCTTGCTTTGTCATGTCTGCTTCCAATCGTGTCTCCTTTATCGAGTCTGCTTCTTGTTCAAGCACAAGTTCTGGTTCATGTGAGGATGCCATGAATGATAGATTTTTTAAGAAGGGCCAGTGCTCCTCACCTTTGACCCACGAATTACAGGAGAAAATTAGATTGGATGATGCTTCCCAACCGCCATGTTCAGGTGATTCACGGAGGAATTATGGATGCCTGTTGCTAAGTTCTACCAATGGAATGTATCAAAATGCAATTGAAGATATAGAAGAAAGAAAAATTCAGGATGGCAGGAATGTTGAAGAGGTGGAAGGGTCAAAAGACAAGTTTCCAATGAAACAGGTAATGATCAAGGAAGTAAGCTGGTATACTACTCCAGAAGAAGTTGCTGGTGGACCAACTTCCTTCTACTCAGATGTTTATCGATTGGGCGTTCTTCTTTTCGAGGTCTGTATCCAGACTTAACTTCTTGTGGTCTGAAGTTGAATCATGTATATTTTGATTCGTGATTATATCTTCTGAATTATTCTCTCTGTTCTTCCATTTGAGCAGTTATTCTGCACTTGTAGCTCAACCGAAAAAAAGCTCAGTACTATGTCCAATCTTAGACATCGGGTTTTGCCTCCGCAGTTACTTTTGAATTGGCCCAAAGAAGCTTCATTTTGCTTGTGGTTATTGCATCCTCTACCAAGTACTCGACCAAAAATGATGTAACTCTCCCACTTGTGCCTCTAACAGAATTTGGTTCTGTATGATGGTCTTCCTCATGAGATAATATATCCAGTTCTCATTCCTCAGTGAATGTAGATGACATTTTCAGCACTAGGAATTTTCTAATTGTTTGAAGCATGGCATCATGATTTTACTATTTTTTGCTTTGTTGAATAGAAACCGTGACATTGACTTTCAATTCCTTAATTTTCCTTCATTAATATAAGCTGTGTTATATACTTACATCTAGTGCTAGAAAATTTAATCTCTGCGACCACTAAAATGATTGAACTGCTAATATTTACGTGTACTATGAAATTTATTTATTTTAACTTTTTTTTCTCTGGCATTGCAGCAAATCTAGTAAATAAATGCTAAGCATGCAGCTTAATGTTAAATTTGATGTTATCAATCTTTGAAGCCATATTTATAAATCCTATCTTCATTACCTTAAGGCCTCAAGTTGCAGCTGTAGTATCCTTTCACACCTCTGTTCTATAATTTAGTAAACTTGTCCTCATATAATTACGTACTGTCAGTAAGCCTGTCATGAAATTACCTAAGCAAAACCAGATTTTGATTGTTGTTATAAATGTTTTCCAGCAAGTTTATTATCTTGTTACATTAAGTCTAGAATCTTACTTAAGACTTTGGCTATGGTATAACAGTGAGGTGTTACAGAGCGAGTTTCTCAACGAACCCAGTCATAGTTGGGAGGAGGGTGAAGATGCAATAAAGCTAAGAGAGGAGATGGAAGGACATGAGTTGCTGTTGGAATTCTTATTGCAGATGCAGCAGAGGAAAGAGGAAGTTGCTGATCAGCTGCAAGATAACATTTGTTGTTTGTCGTCTGACATTAAAGAGATTTTGAAAAAGCAGTTGTTCCTCAACAAGACTGGAGCTTCATACTCAGAACTGAACAAGACTGATTATTCCTCACTAGAAAATATATATTATCCAGTGCCTAATCCTATTAGATATGAGAACTTACCTAATTTTGGGTCCAGAAAACGCTTAAGATCAGGAAATAAGATGATTAAAGAAGAGAAACGTGAGTATCATGGTGACATTCCTAAGTCAGAGACACAAAAAGATAATCAAGGAAACATTCCATCTAAAAATACACGGTTGATTAAGAATTTTAAGATTTTGGAGTCTGCTTATTTTTCAAAAAGATCAAGGATGATAAAGTCAACAGAAAAAACACTGACTAGAGGTTCCAAGATTAGCAGCAATGGGAGAGAGTCGTTTTCGATTACAGACAGAAGTTCAGTAAATAAATTAGGCTCCAATGAAAGACATAGTGAAGGTAGAAGTGGATTGCTAGATCCTTTCCTCGATGGTCTGTGCAAGTACCTTTCCTTCAGTAAGATGAAAGTTAGAGCAGAATTGAAGCAAGGGGATCTGCTCAACTCTTCCAGCCTAGTATGCTCGTTAAGTTTTGATCGTGACAACGAATTTTTTGCCACAGCTGGTGTAAATCGAAAAATCAAAGTCTTCGAATATAATATGATCCTTAATGAAGATCATGACATTCATTACCCTGTAACTGAGATGGCAAGTAGATCAAAGATGAGCAGCATATGTTGGAATAGTTATATAAAAAGCCAGATTGCTTCTAGTGATTTTGAAGGTGTTGTGCAGGTAAGCCGTAGCTTATGTCTAATGCCAATTTTGGATTTCTCCCTTCTATAAATAATCAAATCACTCTTTTGAAATTATTTCAGATATGGGATGCTACACGAGGTCAGGTCTATATGGAAATGAAGGAGCATAAAAGGCGTGCATGGTCTGTTGACTTTTCATCATCAGATCCAACAAAGTTGGCGAGTGGAAGTGATGATGGTGCTGTTAAGCTCTGGAATATCAATCAGGCAATTGTATTTTTGAACTTGGTGGATGTCAGATTTGAAACTAAACGTACTGTAGTCATCTAATTGTCAGTACAATATTCATTTCAAATCCGGATGTGTAATGAGTTATTTCTCTTACATGGGGTGTAACTGCAGGGAGGAAGCATCAGTACGATAAAGTTGAAGGCTAATGTATGCTGTGTTCAATTCCCTCCTGATTCAGCGTATTCACTTGTATTTGGTTCAGCAGATCACAAGGTCTATTGCTATGATCTTCGTAACACAAAAATGCCTTGGTGCACATTAATTGGTCACGATAAGACCGTGAGCTATGTCAAGTTCATTGACTCCACAACTCTTGTTTCTGCATCTACGGATAATACACTCAAGCTCTGGGATTTATCAACCTGTACATCAAGAGTACTCGACAATCCAGTCCAAACATTCACTGGGCACACAAACAAAAAGGTTATTTCCCTTGCCACTATATTATATCAAGCCTCATTCTTGTAATATGAGCTTTAATTTGTCTTTAGCCTGCATTACTAGCATTATATTAGCTATTGGTTTTCATTCTTACTATTCCAGGCAACTATAGAATTCATTAGAAAAAAAAAAAAAAAAATAGAAAAAAAAAAAAAAAAATTCTTTCGTTTCAGAAATTAGTAAATTATATGCTGTACATATGGAACAGCAGTAAATTTGGATCAATCAACAACAAAGAGAAACAAATAGAAAGGTAGACTAAGGATACTAAGACTTCAATGCAACTGCTGAACAGAAGATAGTATGAGCCTAGAAAACCAAAGTAGATCCTGATACCGATTTTAGGCCAATTTAGCGTGGTGTGAGAAAGTATCTTAGGATCCCAAGGGAATTGTGGATTCTATGAGACTTAGAAAATCATGCTGTAGTCCTCGTGCTCACACCTGAGATAGAGAAACTCATTTTCCATGGATGTTGAAGATTCCTCATCTTGGAACCAACACCGTGAAAATGTTCTATCTTCGGCAAAATTATCTTAGAGTGCATATAGTGTCGATTTGGTACATGTTTGGAGTGAAAGGAGTATTTGAGAACACATTGACACAATTAATTCACCAAGACGGAACCATGACCAGTGTGAGGACAAATGTGGAAGGGGAAGGGAATGGGTAGGGTTTAGGCAAATCTCAACTTTGAGTTCACATTTAATGTTGAAGTGGTTGCTAACATCCAAGATGATCTGTCATTGTGCGAGCTGTTTGTAGCTGATCTTGTATTTGATGATATTTTACTAGAGCCGAGTTTAATGTGATATTTGGGGTCCAAGGGTTTTTAAATAGTTTGATCATAACAAAGTATATGGAGCACAATTTTGTCTAGATGCACATACAAGTGATGCACCAATAAGCACTGATAGCCAAAAAGAACAAATGAAAAAAATTACTAAACCTGTTATTCTTGAAGACTAACAGATCGAGGACGATGAGCATGTTGCGATAAAACTAGAAAAGTGGTGATATGGCGATGCTGAATTGTGTCAAAACACATTCTAATCAGGGAGGAATTATGTGGGTCTGGTGTATGTTCAGCTACTTTCAGTTGGGTTGAATGAGGGAATTTAAAGTGACATGCAAAATATTAGTATAACAAAGATGAATTTGTGGAAATAGATGAGTGACATGTGTTTAAGAGTAGTTCCATTCCTGTTAAAAAAACAAAGGAGACTTAGAGTGAGATAGTCAAATTTTGTGCAACATAGGACGACTAACCTAAGTTAGAAGGCTTGCATGGAAGGAAAGTTCGAGACTAGGATTTATGAAGACCAAAAGAAAAAAGGCAGGCTCGTACTGAACCTACTAAAAATACCCGACTTTTTCAGAACAATGGAATAGAGGGCAACCACATATCACAATAGATGCATCGTAACCAGTTCTGTTAGAAAAGATCGAAACATTGTCACACATGTCCTTGTTGTGATGTTTTCTTTATTAACACATGAAATACATATCACATAAATCAACCAATTGTAGACGTTTTAAAATCCCAGGTAGTTGTAAAGAAGTGGGACAAAGTCCCAATATTAAGAAAAATTATGTGAGTATTAGGTATATTTGAGAATAAAATGTGGAGAAAGGATGATTTAGATTATTTTGAGAAAGTTTAAACCCTCTTCCATAGCTGCGACTATCAGAAAACTAGTTGCTTTTTTGCTTTTCTTTTAAATGTTCTAGGTCTTTCAGATACAAAATTGTTCTAATAAGACATAAAGATTAACTACAACAAGTGTAAGTTTTCGGTCATAGATGATTATTACTGGTAAGCCAATGTGAGTCGCCTAAAATCATATGTTTGACTCGTATTTGTGTTAAAAAAAAAAGATAATCAATCGGCCTTCACTATTCTTCTTTGATTATCTTTACTTTAAAAGTTTCCATATGCTGCTTATATATCCCTATAAATATGAGTGCTTGATGTTGTTATTGATGATGCATGTTTTGCTTGGTTTCAGAATTTCGTGGGTCTATCATTATGCGATGGATACATTGCCACAGGCTCCGAAACAAATGAGGTAAAGTAATAAATATAAGTAAAGTTAATTCATGTCTATTTTCCTTCGTAACAGTTGAGATCTTTCAATTTGTTAAAATCATCATATCAAAGAAATTAAGTAGCATAGAGACAAAGAATTTCGGCATTTTCCATGAGCTTTCTCGACTAAAATCCTGGATGTCACTACATCTTTTCAGGTTGACTAAATACTCAATCACATAACTCATTTGCGGCCTATAATTTTAGAATTTATTTAATTATTTATTTTGAGAGAATAACATATTTCTTTCATATGATTTAAGTATCTCTAGTATTCTTTAAATTTTGTCATTTTATGTGAATGTTATTTATTTTTTATCATTTTCTCATATTTGCAATGAAGGTGCATTCTTATCTTATAATAAGTAGTGTATGATTTTGTCCTCAAATATGAAAATATGCAACTTGTGACTCTTATAAAGTAAGTTGTTTTCTTCAATTTAACACTATTTTGGAAAATCAATTTCTGTTACTGTGGTTCCATTCTTACCAAGCAATACAAAAAGACAGGAGGAGCAACAAATCTACCTAGAAAATGTTTCTTATTTTCTTTACACTTCCTTTGAATCAGACAACTCTAGACGACATATCTTCTTTGCTTGCATGAAGCCGAGTGGGACACTCCCATGGCTGACTTAGGATCTTTACTTATAATTTCTAAATTAATACCGACATCTCTATCGTCATAATAGATGTGTTTGTGAATAGAAAGTGCGTGAAGGGAATAAGGATTTTGCAACTAAGGTGATGGGTGATGAGTGATATGGCATGATATGAGAAGGTTTAAGCGTATCTTGAGGATAGCATCATCCTTGCAGATCTATTCCACGTCACTCTGGTTGCAAAATTCGGATTCCCAAGTATTTTTCAGTGTGTGAATACCAACTTTAAATTTATTCAAACTTTTGCCTCCAGTAATTGATGAGATCCGGGTTCCCAAGTATTTTCGGTGTGTGAATGCTAGCTTTGGATTTATTCAAACTTTTGCTTCGAGTAATTGATAAGGCCTGAAGTAATGACCTTGTATTTACTACTCAACATTCAACCAATGTACGGGTTTTCAAAATATTTGCAAATTCCTCATTTCCCCAAGGTACTCAAACAAAAATACCCCAAGGGTGAAACTTTTCAGATTTTTGCGGAAATGTTTCTTATTATTTTTTAATTTTTTTTTCAAATAAAACGAGCGGGGTTATTTAGGATCCCCGAACCTTAGAAATGAATTACAATCACTCTTACATTCACTCGTTACATCATCCACAGGACAAAAAACTTGCTTAAAATCTACACCTAAGAACCTAATTAGTTCTAGAATCACCGTCTCCAAGTTAGGGAGTAACCCTGCAAAGTGTTTTGCTACTAAAGAAGTTGCATGATAGACCTGCCATAACTTGTCTTCCTCATAAGTACCAATCAATCCTTTAATCACTCTCATGACGTGGTTTATACCTAATGTGGGCCCCAGGATGTACGAGAAGTCGTCGTAAGGATACGAACCACAATGAATCCTGATATAAAAACCATTGAATGCTAGCACTAATCTAGCATCCATTCAAGGTTCTAATAAACATTTGCATTCTACTTGTATTATCATCAGCAGTTACCTGAATTTAGGATTTGTCTTCTTGCTTCGAGAAGACTTTCGAGGAACATCTACCGTGGGAGTCTGTATTGTGGTAACCTCCCGTTCTTTTTCACTAGTGTTTTGCCCCGCCTTTGCTGCTTCCTTTGCTGAAATGTTTCATTTTCGGCCAAAACAGTGACAAGCACTTGAGAAAAACACTTTTTTTTTTCGCAAAAGAATTCGTGCCAAACGGCTTTTTCAACAAAAAGACTTGTCCACAAGGAGTGTGATTTCACGAAATGTTTCATTTTTTGAGATCTCAAAATTTAAAGCATTGAAAGCGAAAAGTACATTATTTCGACGAGTTATTTCGAAAACTTTTGTGTTTTTTTTCGTAAATTTTGGCATTTTCATATAAAACTAAAAAAGTTATGAAGCAAATTACATTCATAGCGATACTTTTCTTAGGATTTATTTAATATATTTAATGTGTTTATTTTAAGTAATTTACTTGTATCTTACTTTTTCACATATTTTCGAAATTTTTACGTTTTTTTTACATACAACGAAATATTTCCCGAAGTATTTCTTAAAATTAGAAGGCTGAAGTTACTTCGAAAGACGAAATCACAAGACTTGCTTACCCACCAGTGTTGAAGAGAATAGTGGACATTGATATAAATGGGTACTTCAAGCATTTTTTCACCTTGCTCAATTACTACAGCAACTTCATGTCATGGTAGGGTACTAAGATAATTTTGGTAGGATGTAACTAGGTCATGTAGTTCATGAGTTTATTCTATTAGGAAGACATTTTCTATTGTAGAGGTGATTTTCCAGTATTTATTAGTACCTATCTGTGCATAAATTATTAGTGTATTTCTGCACTTTCCTTCTTTAATTTTTTTTTCTTTTTCTTTTCCACACATGACAAAAATTTTCCATTTCTTTAAGTGACTGAAACTTTAACCAAAACAAAAGCACAAACCTTGCCTTCAACTAGGAAGACACAATGATCAAATTATTAAAGACATTGATTTAAATGTATCCTTTCTACTGGCTCTCACAAACGTCTAGTTTTGCTTCTAAGCCACGCTGTTGTGATTTTGAAACAGGTGTTTGTCTATCACAAATCTTTACCTATGCCGGTGTTGTCTTACAAATTCAGCAGTGAGGATTCCCTGTCAGGTCAGGAAGTAGATGATTATTCACATTTCATCTCCTCTGTTTGCTGGAGAGATCAGTCCTCTACATTGGTTGCTGCAAATTCTGCAGGGGATATGAAACTTCTGGAGATGGTATGATGTTGTCTACCAGTAGTATTCTCATATCCCACTAAAACTGAGCTGGGGATAATATAGCATAAAGCAGCAGAGTCAGAGTCAGAGTCTGAGTCTGTGTAAACTAACTAAGATTCAGGATAAACTAGCCGATAGTAAAAGACACCACCATATATGATGATCATACCATATTTTGATGTTAAATTGTAAGAAAATTGTTTCGTAGAAGGACTTGAAGGGAAAGTTTGTTTACCAATTCATTGTACCATACAATAAAAGATTCAAGCTGAAAACAAAATCTGAATCGTTCACTCAGTTTTTGTGGTTCTTCAATTTGGCAATCAGCTACATTCCGAGCCAGAGGACTCTATGAATGCCACAATCTCGTCAACATTAATTGTAGACGATTATTTTATAATAATAAATTTATGCAATGAAGAAAAGGAAGGCTGCAACTCTCTTTTATTTCATAGAATTTATTTTCTGTTGTCTGATGTTTCATGTTCTCATATATGAAGATGGACTAAAGAATCATCTACCCAAGGCAGGCTTCAAGTCGGTTTATGTTGATGTAAGTTTGGATTGTTTAGAGCTCCTTTAATTCTTTGTTTTACTTATTTGTTACTTTTTTTTTCACAGAGTTATATTTATTCCAATGTGAAAATGAAATAAAATCCACAAACATCTTGCACATTTTCATTGACGTAGAGGCTTAATGGAATATTATCATCTTGAGTCGAGATTCTTTGTTTGTGATAATATTTTGCGTTCCATTAGATGGGGATTGTCTTTCTCATTGAATGTATAGAGATAAAAGTATGCCTGCTCTGCTGGTTTTTTTTGTTAGGTTTCCATTGATTATCCGTATTGCTGATTTCTGAACCAATGTTATTCTGTACTTGACATCTTTATGTTACAACCACTACATAAAATGGTGTATTTCCCGTGATTTGTTCATTGGTCGTTATCAGATATCTATCTATTTGCTAGTTGGGATTTATTCTTAATGTTCCATTTTCTGTAACTCTAAGGATCTTTTGATATGCATTCTGCTACTGTCAGTCATTTTCAGGTTTTACTTATTGCTAGATCTGATCTTCGTTACATTCCTTACCATCTTAATTGAAAAAAATTTCAATTCCTCTGATTACTTTTGTTGTAATTTTTGAAACTGTCAATGCTTTACTCATACGTGTGATGTGAACTAGTTTTTATTATTCATTAATTCCGATTTTGTCAAATATATGGTTATCCTTGATACATGTCCATTGAAATTAGACATGTGAATCATTGACCCTTTCTAGACTATTTATTCCATAAGATCAGCTAGGATTTGTCACATACTGAAAAACATGCATCTTCAAGATCTCCTGGTATTTTTGTGAGCAAATGAGGTAGATGCTAGTTCAGTTTCTTTATATTACAGCTTATGAATATTGCTTCTATAGAATGTCTGCGATTAAGTTTTCGCGCCTTTGTATCTAAGTCATGAGCAGCTGTATTGCTGCCTATATCTAATTGATAAATACTACCTTATAATAATCCTTGCAATCACATTTGTAATACCTTATACTTCGATTGTGATCTTTAATTTAGCAATTGTAATATTTATTATATAATAGTTGGCTCAAATTCTTTTGCTGATCATTCCATGAGTGTCACGAGTATTTGTAGCATTAAAAAAAAGGTATGAGGGCTGTGGTCGTGGACCAGATTATATTAGAACATGAGAAAACATGTGCTAACAAGTAACAAATTTGTAGACCTGCAACATGTTTGCAATTTCTAAATCCCATGCCTTGGAGACAAATAAATAATTTCTAAATCGTGGCCTCTTGGATCATATTTGTCAATCATTTGATTGACCAATGAGTCATATTAACATAAGGTTGTTTCACAATGTGATTTACCATGTCAGCTTTACCCTTAATCAACTTATTTTGACTAGTAAACCAACAATGGCACATGATATTAGTAATAATCTAACAAAAAACGCGGCGAAGCCCCCCGTCGTCTCCACATAATCCCCCATTTAATTAACTTATCAACTACAATTTTATATAATGAGTACTCTAAAATCATGCTGTTTGGTGAGATGGCATTAGGTCCCATTTCCATCCAATAAATTAACCTCCCTAAGTAAGCTCAGCTGATTTCCTACTCAAATCCTCCAGCTGTGCCATTTAACCTCCGTATCTCTTGTGCCCCACATTTCATCAAGATAAGATACACCGATTTTTGAGCTCAAATAATGGAAAAAAAAACAAGATCAAATTATTATTGGTGCTGAATCTACGTGGATCGTTGCTGGAAACAAAATTTCCTGAACTTATCCGATCATTTCGGGCTACTGAGAACCTGCCAAGTGGATGGATGTTTCTGCCGCGTTTCATCCAGTCATGTTGGTGAGCTGGGTATGGTACATTATTAGCAGTCAATGCCAATGACTTATATAAACCAGCAATGTTGAACAGTTTTAAGACACGTGATTTAATTTGCAAACTGTTTTTTTTGTAAGAGAGATCAGAGGTGGTCATGGGAGGATCGAGAGGGAGAATTCCAATGGGGCCTCGGGTTTTGATGGGTTTTAGTGATGGTGTTCGATTAGCTGATGAGTCCGCGAGCCTCAGGGATATCGCATTCGGGTTTTTTGAGACCGGAGATGATTCCCAGGATAGTAGTTCTAGTTTTGAGGAGATTGGATGGGATGCGGATGGTGAGATGTATGAACAATGTTGTGCTGAGAGCAAGGCATTTTGGGATGAACAATACCAGCTTTTACATGTAAGTTTTTTTTCATTGCTTAAGCTGGCAATCATAAATGTCACTTACAAATGATCATCAAATGTTTATGTTCTCCAATATGGGAGTTTTTTTTTTTTTTGGTAAGTTTGCATTATTGTTTTAGATGACATTTGAAGTTGTAATAATTCAAGTTTTATAACATTTATAATTGACAGGCAGCCTTAAGTAGGAGTAGCAATGTTGAATCAAGAATTAGACGAGCAATCAAAGGGGCTCTAAGGGAGTCCCAGTTGGCTGGAGCAATCTGTATATGCCAGAAGCCGGTTGTTAATGATGTTTGCCATATTTGCCTAAGGAGAAACATCTCTGATCGGCTTCGAAATATGGGTTACAACAGCGCCATTTGTAAGTCCAAGTGGAAGAGGACTTCATCAGAGTTTCCATCTGGGGAACACACTTGCATAGATATTTTAGACAATTCTAAGAAAGGGGAGGTGAGGGTAGTAATTGACTTGAATTTTCGGGTTGAGTTTGAAATGGCAAGAGCTAGCGAAGAATACAATCGTCTAGTAAATGGGCTCCCTGAAGTTTTTGTAGGCAAGGCCGACAAACTACGAAATGTGATCAAAATTCTTTGTTCTGCTGCTAAGAGATGCATGAAGGAGAACAAGATGCATATGGGGCCATGGAGGAAGCAAAAGTATATGCAAGCTAAATGGTTTGAAACATACGAAAGAACAATGTGTGTAGCCCCTCAATTCGAAGCACTTACGAATAAGCTGCAGAGATCGGCAAAGTCTTCCATGCTAACTTTCGATTTGTTAGAGAAGGTGTCTAGCTTGCATTGTACAGCAGTTGCAGTTTGATAACCTGAATCTGAATGTCTTCACTAGCACCCTTTCCTTTGATTGTAATTGTCTCCCATTGTAACTTCATAAGAGAATGAATTCAAAGAGACTAAAGCAACACAGATGGTCTCATATTCGAAAAGACTAGAGGATCATAATTGCTATGCTTCTCATCAATCATCATATTGCAGAGGGTTTAGATGGCCTTACAACTGCAAATCCTAAGGTTGATTGTGGAAAAGTCCAAGGAGACATTATATTGGATAAATTAAGTTTGAGAAGTTTAACTAGAATATATTGGAGCATCCTTTGGCGAAAACACTTACAAGCTTAGAGGAATTTTGCAACGGTCAAGTTAGAAGAAGAGGATTCGATGGCATGAGTATTGAGAGACGATATTTAATCCCTCTGATCAAGCATATGTGTTAGAGAATAGAAGTTTACCTATGTTACAACATAGAAAAGTGTCACAGAATAGAAGTCTACCTATGTTACAGAATAACACTTTTCTATTCTGTAACATAGGTAGACTTCTATTCTGTGACACTTTCTTATGTTGTAACATAGGTAGACTTCTATTCTCTAACAATATGCCTACCCTGTGCTCCTGTCAGTTCCGGCTAGGAGATGTTCCTGGGACAGACCTCCAATGCCCAAGTCATTAAACAAATTGAAATAATGCAAACAACTGGAGCTCTCCGGATATCTCTCTATCTGGATCATATGCTTCTCTTTACTTGTCTGGGCACCTTTTGCAAGCGAGCTTGCATGTCGAATGTTCACATTTTATAACACCAAACCCAAAATTTATGAAAGAAGTATATTGCCTTAGCAGGTCCAAATGACACAAGCCATGCACCGGAATCGGCCAACTTATGCAGCTTAAGAATTTGATGCTTAGCGATGTGAGGCTTTTGATTCAATGAACAATTGTTCTCTTGATTGGACCTGATGATTGCAAAATTCATTAAACAAGGGAAAAGCAGTGAACATTTCTACGTAATCCAATTTGGAGCTGGTTAGGAAGCAGATAGGCATGCAATGTAAAGTGCATGGACATGTATTGAATTAAATACGCACAATACAACTTGAGAAGAAACACATGTACGACATGCTAATTATGAATCATCCAAACTCTTCAAAGTTCAAATTCAATACATTAGTAGGATGCGTGTCTTTGTAGCTTGTTATTGACTAGTTCATCTCTTTACTGAATAAGTAGTTAGCCGGTCTTAAGCTGAAATCTTTACATGAACCTAAGTATAGGTCGAGTGAACTCATATATAGATTTCTTTACAAATCAGATTTGTTTATACAAGAGTTAAAATTCAAGTCAACCAGGTAAGGTGCAAGATGATGCTGAAATCAACTATTTAATGCCAAGATCAAAGTAGTCTAAATAAGTGAAAATGAAAAGTGTCTCCAGTTCAGATGTTCTTTATGGCAATAGATTGCCTTAACTATATTAAGGTGATCTATCAAAAGATAAACCTCGTTCAAGTAAGTCATTGTACAGTGTACACTAACTTATAGCTTCCATTGCTGCGTAGAACTCTGCCTCAAAACTACTTTGTACAAATCCGTGCAATGTATCACCTTTTGATTCCAAAATTTTGTTGATACCATCCACCATCACCATTCCATAGGTACTACCATTCTGCCTCATGTTGAAAACCTGCATCCACATAAATAGATAACCATATGTTGTCTTTGTTTCCAAGGGAATGCGCCTGCTATATATTATTGCCACTTTCTTGGTTGGTTTGTGTGCTTCATTGGTCCCATGTTGCGTTTTCTATGTTGATGGGTCATGAAGCCTTTGCTGCTAGTTTGGTAATGAGTAGCTAACTAAACAAGAGTCGGGGACTGAAGCCATAGTTCTCTACTAATTGACCTGAAAAATGTGTTAAATCTATAGTTTCTAGGCATAGATTGCAAAAAAAATTCATTAGGTATATTCAAGTGGTGGGGTATAAAGCTTTTCGTAGTAGGAAGACAGTTGAGCCATATTTTCCAAGCGATATATAGATTGTAGGGGATTTGAATTGTCCAAATACAGCGTATGAGGTTTTTGTTAGGTTGGTAGGGGAAGAAAAAGATTTAGGTGGCGGTTTAGAAAGGTACAGAGCTTATAAGCAGCTTTGACAACGAACAAACCATTCTAATTATGAGGTATCCACATAATGGAGTCATCAAAAGGTAGGAGTTTTAGGGTGTATTGATGATGGCATCAGCTATAGGTTCTGGCGAGACTTCTACAATAATTTCAGTGTCAGTACTATTCCAAAGACAAGTTATGCAGTTTACACTAGCATGGAAGCTGCAACAAATTGGATGAGTGTATTTCTACAAGCTTTGGATAAGTCCATAATCATTAATCTTATGCTTAGTGGTCACCAGATGTAAACCCAAATACTGGTCTTTGGAATAAAAAAGCAAGCCCTATTTCACACCACCAAATGTGTTGTCCCACACCCCATTCAGGTTTATTTCTCTCCCACACCCTCCCCCTTTTATCTTCCACGCCACCACCTATCTCCCACACCACCAATATAACCCTACAATAAGAAGCAAAAAATTTCAATCGAAACTCCTCCACTCTCAACGAAACTCCACTCCATTCGCGTCCCAACGCAATCTCCATCCCAACGTTCCATTTGCGTCTCGTCTCTTTTCCAGTCTCAATTTCCCAATGGAAATCGAAGGATTTCTCCAATAGGTAATTTCGAAACCTAATTTGAATGCTAGATCGAAGTCGACACAATGTTCGAAATTTGCAAATTTTTTGTCTTGGTAACCAAATTTGTTTAATGGATAAATTACATAATATTGTGAAATTTAATTTAGTTGAAATTTGTGAGTTTAAATTTTGTTGAAATTTTAGTTTTAATTTACTAGCTAATTTGTGACCAAATTTGATTTGTTTGAATGTACATAGATGGTTTAATTTACTGGCCAATTTGTTTCCCCCTTTTGTTTAAAGGTTTATTATGTCTTCTTTTGTTGGTGGTGGTGATGGTGGTGGGATGATTGAGGTGATAGACGACAAAGAAGGCCCATGACGGTGTCTTAGCGAAAATCAATTGCAGAAAAAGGCAAAGAAAAGATGGACATCTGGAAGAAAAAAAAGGGAGAAAGATGTGAAGAAGAAGTAGAGAGAGGATGAAATGGAGGGAAATTTGATAGACGCACAAGAAGCAGCTAGACTTCTAATTTTATCTCAAAGTCAAGTCTAATAAAAAATTGAAGGAGGTGAGACCGGTGGGGATGACGAGTTACAAATGGGTGATGAGGTACAGGAGAGTGAAAATGTGACTGGGGATAATGATGAAGATATGGATATTGAACATGCTGCCGATGAAGATGAAGCAGATGTCAGAGTTTCGTATCCCGGTGGTCTCAAGGATGGATCCATATTGGAGGATTTCTGCCATATATTATCATTCCATTTGGGATGGTCATGAGGTAAGTAAATATTTATAATTGCTTAAATTATATGAATGTATGGTTTATATATATTTGTGGACATTGAATTACTTTATCTTTATGTTTCTTGTATATAGGAACGAGGCGCATTGAGGTGTCGACGTCAGTATAGGAACTTTATAATTTGGAATTTGAAACATGAGCCAAAAGCGGTAAAGAGAATGGTCTATAATAGCCGTCTATATCTCTTGATATTGTATGGATCATGTCGATAAGTTGACCATTTGTACTTTTGTGGAGCGTTGGCAACCTGAGACCAACACATTTCACTTACTTTTTGGAGAGATGACCACTGGACGATGTCTATCGTATAACGCGTTCATCGATAGTTGGTAAGTCGATCATTGTGAAGAAAACACAAATGAAGGCAGAGGAATGTATTAGACTTTTGTTGAAAGGATTGGGCATTGAAAGGACTAAATCAGATAAGCATGTGAAGAAGAATCTTAGTTTTGTCATGATGAATTTTATCAAGGACAATTGTTGTAGAAAAGCTTGCGAAGATGATTCACTTCAAAAGAAACAACAAGTCTGTAGGGGTTATTTGTTATTTCTCTTGGGCATGACTATATTAGCATAGAATATTTTAAGTTGTTTATGAAGGTGGATGATATTCATAACTAACTTGAGAAACTATGATAGAGAAGTAAAGTAAGAGAGACCGATTGAGCAACTACAATTGTGAAGAAGAGGAGTTTACGCTGCCCTGGTTGAAGGAAGATGATGAGTTTTTCTCACCTCCATGAAAAATGAAATGACACTGCGAAGATGAAGCATTTTCTCGCCCAAGAAATCTCTTCGTTTAAGCTGCGAAGAGGATCTATTTTCTCACCCTTGAGGTGGGGTTTGTTTCACTGGAAAGAGGAGGGGTTTGTTTTTCAATTAAATTTATTTGGTTAGTGTGGGTTAATAGAAAAAAAAAATTAGTTGATGGTAGTGTGAGACAACATATTTGACGGTGTCAAACAAGGCTTGCCAATTAAAAACTCTCACTTCTAACCTCATTCTGAGCGGTCTATGGTTGGTATTGTTGGTGAGAGTCTTTAATGAATATGGTTAGTATTGTTGGTGAAACAAAAGAAGAAAAAATTCTAGAAAGCCAGGCCCCTAGTGCCAGGACAGCGCCAGGGAGGCTTTTTCTGACACATTTTTAGAAGGGGGTGAGTGGAGTGATACTACACTGCACTGGGATTGTGCCCAGTTTTTGTGCCTGGTGCTACCAGGTACCATTGATATTCCTCGAGATAGGCATATGTTCATATCACGAGAAATATCAACGGTGCCTAGTAACACCAGGCACGAAAACCGGGCACAATCCCGGTGCACTTAAGAATTCCCGGGGTGAGAGATAAAGAGTCTCCACTTCTTCCAAGCATCAGAGCTATCAGCAGCAGGGGTAGTGGGGGTATCATCTTCACTCTTCCTCTTACAAACTCGCATGGGAGAGAACACATTGAAGAATCCAATTCTTGGTTCGAAGTAATGGAATCCAACTCTTCGAATGCCGATAAGAAGGAAGCATTGACTTTGGTGCCACAAATTTCGCAATCACTCCTACCATAGTTGTTGGTGAAAGTGCAGGCTTTGCAAGACCACTTTGATGGAGAAGATAAAGGAAGAAAAGGAGAGGATGGTGAGGAGGCGGAGGTGATGGAAGTGGAGAAGTAGATATGGCACGTTGATTTTTGTGATTGGGGGGTTTGAGATAAGTGCATTTGGAGCTATCAAAACAAACATTTGACTTTTAACATTTAACAAAAGCCAGAGTCAAAACAAACATTCACCCCTTGTTCACTCATGAGAGCTCTCTAAGGAGCTTGAGAAGAAGGAACCGTGTCAACCACCTCTTTATATCTCCTCTCTCTCTTAAAAATGTGCGAAAGAACCTCCCTGGCCTCCCTGACGCTAGGGACCTGGCTCTCTAGACCGACTGAAAGAAGATTTAAAGTAGTTAACAAGACCATCAAAAGACTGACAAAAAACATTAATGAAGAGATCCTATTGTTCGTTGGTCAAAGTGCCTCTGATACCTACGAAAATAGCCCAAAAAATATGCATTTGATTATATATATATATAAATTTTTTTCATGAAAAACTCTAAAAATAGTAGAGACAAGACAGCGAGTGAGGAATTTTTTCAACCAATGACATTAAAGATAGTTATGTTTCTTAAGTTTTCTAAATATTCTTTGAACCCCTGGTTCCAAAGTATTTCGCCATGATTTTGAGTGAAGACATTTGGTGGAGAATCGTAAGTTTTCTTTCCCTCTCCCCTCTTCTTCACCATTTTTTGCAATTTTACTGAAGAAAAGAAAAGAACAAAAAAAAAAAAGACCCTTCTGATGATCTAATCTTCCTTCGCCTACCTTGACCAACAAAACTTTAATCATCCTCCTTATTCATACCTTTTTAGACTTCTTTCAAAGAATATTTCTGACCCTATCTTGCACAAAAAATGGATATTATTTAATGTGGGACGTATGGGGCGCATCTTAACTTCTATGTCTCACAATTCATTAATCAAACACCTACCATATAAACAATTAACATTTCAATAACTAAAAATTGGATTTACTCCATGGGCAAACAAAATGATGAGCTCCACACTTACAACATCATATTAAGACTCAAGGCAAACTTTCTTTGGTCGCTTGTAGATTTGTACTACAAGTATCAAAGGTTCCGAACTCTTGGCTAATGAATTCATTATTGGTCAACGACAGTGCTCGAACTATATGTACCCTTATTCAACGGATTAGGTGTCCAAGGTGAAATACCAAAAATGCCATAGACAATTTCCATGTATAAATCCACATATTATCCTAGTCAGATTTTCCATTTGTAACCATACTGCTTTTAGTTTCATATTTTGTTCCACTGAATCAATGATCATGAAGATAAATGCAAAAGAGAGATCAAATTGTTGTGGCTAAGCCTACGTGGACCTTTGCTGGAAACAACACCATATTTCCCAACTTATCTGATCCGTTTGAGCCACTGAGAACAAATTTGATTAGCTGGTTTTCTCCCATAGTTAGCATCAATGGTCAAACCAAATCTCATATTATGGACTTATATAAACCAGACACTTGAAACAATTTTTACAGCACTTGATTCATTTGCAAAGTTTTGTGCAAGTAGGATTAGAGGCGGTTTATGGCAGGATCAAGGGGAAGAATTCCAATGGGTCCTCGGGTTTTGATGGGTTTTAGTGATGGGGTTTGCTTGTCTGATGAATCCGCGAGTCTCAGGGATATTGCTTTTGGATTTTTTGAGACGGGAGATGATTCGCTGGATAGTACTTGTAGTTTTGAGGAGATTGGGTGGGATGATGATGGGGATATGGATGAACAATGTTGTGCACAGAGCAAAGCATTTTGGGAAGAACAACATCGGCTTTTACATGTAAGTTTTTTAATGTCATCATATACCTTAAGCTAGCAATTTATATTTCAGTATAGATGTTCTCCAATTTGCAGGTTTTTTTTTCATATACTTTTGCATCGTATATATGTTAGATGATATTCCAAGTTGTACTAATTCAAGTTTTATAACATTTTCAATTTACAGGCAGCCTTAAGTAAGGGTAGCAATGTTGAATCAAGGATTAGACAAGCTGTTAAAGGGGCTCTAAAGGAGTCCAAGCTGGCTGGAACAATATGTATATGCCAGAGGCCAGTTGTCGATGGAAGTTGCCACAATTGCCTAAAGAGAGACATCTCTGATCGGCTCTGTAAGGTGGGCTTCAACAGCGCCATTTGCAAGTCCAAGTGCGACCTCATCAGATTTTCCATCAGGGGAACACACTTGCGTAGATGTTTTAGACAATTCCAAGAAAGGGGAGGTGAGGGTAGTAATTGACTTGAACTTTCGCGTCGAGTTTGAAATGGCAAGAGCTAGTGAAGAATACAATCGGCTAGTCAATGGGCTTCCTGAAGTTTTCGTTGGAAAGGCAGATAAATTACGTAACGTGATCAAGATTGTTTGTTCTGCTGCGAAGAAATGTATGAAGGAAAACAAGATGCACATGGGGCCATGGAGGAAGCAAAAGTACATGCAAGCTAAGTGGTTTGGAACATATGAGAGAACAATGTGTGCAGTGCCTCAATTCGAAGCACTTCCGAGTAGGCTGCAGAAGCCAGCAAAGTCATCCATGCTAACTTTTGACTTGTTAGAAAAGTTGCCTAAGTTTGAATTGTACAGCTGTTGAAGTCTTGTGACCTGAAATTAAAACTAGCACCTTTTCTTGTTCCTACTAATTGTAAACTACATCTCATTGTGACTAGAAGAGAATGAAGGAATTTGTAGAAAGATCTCCCCATTGCAAATTATTTCCCATTCCTTTAGTGTTCATGAATTTGATGAGAATGGATCGACACAATGTATGTGATGACAGCTCTAGGGGCTTCCATTAGCAGTGGCCGGGAATGGTAACATGGAAACGAGAGGCAGTCAGGCAGACCATTGAAACCGGAGGAGTTGCAAATAATGGGCTGATGAACTTCATAGAGGTAAAAGGAGGACCGCGACTTCAACATGAAATGAATTGCTTAGCCTTCGAATTAGAAACATACATTACCTACCAGTTTTCGACTTTGTGATGAATTAATCATGCTTCCTGGCCTCTGCATTAGAAGCATTACAGGTTAGTAATGTTCTTGGAAGATGCCAGTTTTGAGAATAAATTTTGGTTGATGCCTGTGTTATTGGTTTCATAAATGGTTTCAAATATGTTTCATCAAGGAAGAGTTTTGTCAGTTGGTAAGCACTCAAAACACATTTTTACTCCCTCATTTAGCTCTTTATTAGTCTCTAGGTATGTTCAAAAGTAATTACATGCCTTTATTAATTTCGAATTTGATTAATTATTATCATAATTTTTGCAAAAAATCGAGGGTTCAAACATTGCCATAGACTGTGGTGGATGAAATCACAAGTCTAGGGTCCGAATCTTGCCGGCGGCATTTGGGATGAGAGGGGTTAAGGGATAAAAAAAAAATCCGAACCGTCAAACACAAAGAGTTAAGTCAAAGCTGTTGGATTTTCAAGTTATTGTTGGGGCACTCGGCACGTGTATGCACCTTGGTATATTATGATAACAATGATATTGTCCCCAACTTAAACATCACATATCGGGCCTTCCATCGGGGCCTAAGTGGTGTGAGGTTTTCTCCAAAAGGCCTTGTTGCTATTAGAGAGTAGACCATTCCTTATATTCTTTCATGACAACTCCACCTTAGTTGATGTGGGACTTTTCAAGCCAACTCTATCCCAACAATCTCTACTTTGGAGAGAATCGTCACACATTCTATAATTCATCCACTTGGTCTACAGTATCTCAAAGTACATCTCCTCATCGAGTAGCATGCGCAACCACGATCCTGTGGGTAGCACTCGGTGTACGAGCTCGATTATTTTCGACGTTGTTGGCTCCACCTAGTCACAACCACCGCACTAACTCCACCGCGTCTGGACTTGTAAGTTACTCACTTGGCAAGAGTTTGGAGTCTAACCCTGGATCGTTCACCCGGAGGACATGCGCTCCGCTTGCTGCCTGCGTCTACTCTCATTGAATGATGTATTGTCTGGATCGTTCACCCGGAGGATCTGCACTCAGAGTGGATTTGGCTCGCTGCCCTGCGCACGGAGTGGATCTGACTCGATGCCCTACGCCTATTCTCCTTGAATGATGTGTCGCTTGCACCTCTACATCACCAAGTCCCTGTTAAAACATCGGCTCTGATATCAATTGTTGGCGCACTCGGCACGTGTGCACACCTTGGCCCACTGTACATAGCAATGATATTGTCTTCAATTTAAACACCATACATCGGGTTTTCCGTCTGGGCCTAGGTGGTGTGATATTTTTCCTAAAATGTCTCATTGCTATTAGGGAGTGGATCATTATTTGTATTCTTTCATGACAATTCTACCTTAGTTGATGTAGGACAATTCAAGCCAACTCTATCCCAAGAGTTAAAACTCAACTATCCAAACACATACCATAGATCTATAAATAAAAAAGTATTTTTCCATTCAAGGGAGTTTTTTTTTTTTGTAAGGAAGTGCAAGTTTTAGTTTGTATTCCAATTTTTTTTTTTTTTTTTGAAGTAGAAGTAAGTTTTATTTTTATTTAATAATTTTTTATGTTTCATTTCATTCATTTTTAGCAATAGTTTCTCCTTCTCAATATCTCTTTTAAGTATTAGTTTATTTTCATAATTCGTGGAGAGCTAATCCTCCCCATGAACATATAATGATAGATTGACTATATTTTCATTTATGAAATAAAGTAGAGCAATTAATTGTAAGAAGTATTTTGAAAGAAGACTTCATTTGTTAAACGGATAATTTTTTTATTTGAAAGAATAAATTCATATCTTTTAGAATTTTTAATTTCCAATGACAAAAGTATCCAAAATCCAATGATGCTTTAAAAATGAACAATAGATTTGATTAAAGTTTGAGGAAAATGAAAAAAATTTTACTTCTTAAATCCCATAACTTAAGTCATATAGGCTGAAAACCATGTGGTTTGAGTATTTTTGGAGAAATTGAAAAAACATTCTATTACTTCATTATGTTGAAAATGGGTGATTCTCATATCCTTGAGATTTTTTCACATTTCAATCTTATTTCACAATTTGATTATTTTGTTTTGAATCACATCATCTCTCAACATTTCATCATCTATCTTTTAATTTCATTTATTTCCATTATTTTGTAATTTGTAAATCAAGTATTGTCTTCTAATCCAAGTGAAGTCGATAACCCCTACTTCAGCATGCATCGTTGAAGTTTATTTCAGGTTGAAAGATAAAGCAAGCAAAAAAATATTTGATTTTTTAGTTGATGTTGAAAGTCATGCAAGTTGCAACAACAATAATCTCGATTTTTAGGATCAATCAACTGAGTTGTAACATATTTTAATTTACTAAAGTTCCAGTCAAAATAAAAAACCAAGTTTGATTAAAAGTGATTCATAGTTCAATTTTCAATCAAAATATGCCATTCTTGAGGATAAGGTTTAATTAAGAATAGGAAAAAACACGGAATAATTTAAAATGTAAATCTTATAGATAAGAATGCACTATGGAGTATTATGATTGGAAGTGATATTGGAAAAGCAAGCATCCAAGAAAACTCATTTCCTCTATGTCATCATCATCATTAACATTTTCCTCATAGAAGTTAACCCAAGTATTCTCTTAAAGGATATATTGGACCAAGGTCTTCCACCCCCCTACAGGAGAAGTCCTCATGGGAGTGATTTCTATTGCAAATTTTGCATTTGCATGCTTACATATTGTGAAACTTGAATGAAAGTCTTTTCCTCAGAACCAGAAGATTTGAATCGAACTATGTGCTAATGATGATAAATCATCACAAGTTATCAAACTTCTTATCTCATGGTCATGCATCATCATCCACTCAGCTTGTCAGTCTTCTCAGCACACAAATTATATTACTGGAGCCATCTGGTAGAGACCATGTAAGAAAACACTCAGGGTGGCGCTCACTCGCAGTGATGCCCTAAAGTTTCTAGTCTAAAATGCAGTGATTTGCAAAAACCACTGACAAAATACGTTCACATAATGTCCCCTTCCAATGCACGTCAGAACTCATGGAGCAAAGGCTGGTATCAAAGGAGCTGATCACGACTAGCTGCAGCCATTGTTGATCCTATTTGTCAGGGAAGGAACCAAAGAAGAAAGTTGAACATAGCTTTTGCAAGGGGTGAATTGCCATTACAATGCTAAAGTCTAGCAAAACCTAGCCACTGTCGTAGTGATTTTAAGCCCAGTATACAGGAGTGGTCTTCCAACGCTATAGGTTGAATAAATGTGTTTTTTAACACTGCTTACAATGAAGTCCGAAGAATTGCATCTGTTGTTGTAGCTGCATCAACTCAAATGGAACCATTTTGGAAACTTTTTGGTAAACAGATTAGCAGCATATTTTGGTCTTGTTTTGATGCTGAATTCTTTGCAGCTGTTCTGTTTTCTCAGTAAGTACTGTGTTTGGGCTCTCTGACACTTTCTCGCTCATGGATAATTTCAAGATCCACTACACTATAGTGATGATCATTATCTTCCCATTGGAGGATAAACAAAGAAACCAAATGACATGACCAATGTTGTGTGGGTTGTGCTTATCTAAACGCTCAGAACCCATGGGCATATTAAGTTAAACCTAAACAGCAAGTAAAGATAAGTGCTAAGTTATCCGGAACAAATCCGAAGGGATTTCTGAATTCGGGCATAAAAGATTGTACAAAACTTTTCTTCAAAGGATACTCAACCTATAATAAAGAAACTAAAGATTGAATGAATCACTCAGTAAAACAATCCTTGGTACAGAACCTGCAAAGAAGTTTGTGAAGCACCACGTCACTCAGTAGTTGCAGATAGTAATAATTTGAATGTGAATCTCACAAAATCAACTTTCTTTCATGGTCATCAAAGGGATTAAATTGGTGTGTTGAACATATGCTAATACTGTATATCACTAGCTAAAGTTTTCAACGAACTAATGGGTTACAGGAGACATGAGTTCACAATCAGTGCTCTCCTTTTATTCTAATGGGCTACATTGATTTTGAGTAACTGCTGAAGGAGAAAGGAGTAGCTTCACCATGAGACGAGTAAGTCTGTTTGCTCCTTCTCCCGGTTTAAGATAGTTAGGATCTCCTACCTTGGAGCAAAGGGGGTTGCCTGAGCACCAACCCCCGGGAGTAAAGCTCCCACTTTTCCGCCCAAGGAGATCTTTGTCAATCATATCCAATACAGGGTCGTTTTCCATGAACTTACGGGCAAATGGAGCATTGCTCCCTATCATCAAGTCTGTGTCATTGAGGGAAAGAATGTGCGGGTGCTGTTTTGGAGGAATATCCCATGCGATGTAGTGTAAATCATGGTTGACAGTAGTACCTATAAATTTTGGCGTATTGCAAATGACTGTCTGGAAGTAGCCTTCTGGAGAGGAGAGGAAGTTGGTGTAGTACATAAGGACGATTCTCGGTAGGTTATCCCAACCCCATATACAGAACTCTATGAATGAACGTGATAAAACCATCCATGCTGAACCTGCAATTCATTCGTACATGTTAATAACTAGGTTAAAGTTGTAATCAATAAATCAGTGCCTGATAGACCATGTGTAAAGTTCCTCACAATTGTCTTCACCATATTTCATAATTACATAATTCATAACTTCTTTCCTATCTGACCATATAAAGAATGCATGAGATTTGTAAGTTTGGCCATTGATTAAACAAGATGAAGAAGGAAAAAAAACCAGTATGCTATGATCTATTATTTCTTGGAGAAGCCATCTTGAAATTTTGCTTGATTTGACATGAACTTCATATGGGATGAGAAAATACGACATGCTCTTCGCCAGAATGATTTTACTACATGTGTGCAAATATAGGTAACCTCTGACAAATGATTCCAACCTAAGTTTGGAAGTAATGACTTCATTCCTTCGATTTTCATGTAAATCCCTCCTTGAAGAGGATGATCTTAGTTGCTTTGTTTAGCCCTGGACAACTAACTAAGATTGATTGAAAGGACATGTGTACTTCGTTGGATTCATAACATACTTTTGAACAAGGTGCTTTGACAAATTCTTGGGTGTTAGAATACCCCAATGTCATATAACTCTTACAGTTTTTATTTTTAACAAAAGTAACTCCATCATCATGCATAAAATCGGAAGCATTGTGGCTCTTGAGAAACTCCAGAACAGTGACAGCTTTGAGAAGCATAATCCTGCAACAGCTCGTGAAAGTTGCAGTAAGAGCTTTGAAGCACTCCCTTATAGCAATTAGTATTCTATAAATTCCAATTTATATTTGTAGGGAAATATGCATCTAGCAACCAATGAGAATTTGCAACAACCAGTGTCATTAACCCCTCCAGAATTTGTATTTGACATATTTTCATTTTCATTAATATAACGTTTGGAAATAACAAAGGAGCTCTCCTAACCTAAGCAAGCTGCAGAGCGTGTGACAAATCCTTATCAAGTAATGGTAATTTAAGGGGGCAGCTTACGGGCCAGACGTCATTTTTTTCAAAAAAAAAAAAAAAAAAAGAGTAAAAATAATGAACCTGTATATAATTTAAATGCTGTTGGTGTTTCTCGCTTTTCTGTTGCCCAAAACACGTCAGTTTTATTTGCTCTGTAAAGTCCAGGATCTATAATCAAAGGTTTTGCTCTATGATCCCTGCAAAAAAAAATTACAGAATAATACAAATGAGGACTAAAAACTAAAAAGTAGCATAAGTCATAAAACGGTTAACCAAGAGAGAAGTATATGAACTTACACCTTCCATCCTAACTGACTTGTGTGCTCAATGAAGTTCACATTTCTGTTCATCTTTGAAAATGTGTAAAGAATATCTGCAAGAAATAAATTGACTCAATTTCAAGCAAACAAAGCTGCCAAAGAAGAATTCAAAACCACAAACGTTCAAGAGACTTGTACATAAAAAATATAACCACAGGTACGAACCATCCTGCGTCATCAAAGGGTAATCAGAAGCGCTGAGGTTTATAAACCAATCCCAGTCTTTGCTCTGTTTAAGAAGGATGGCCGCAGCATGAAGAGTATTGGAAACCATTGTTATTCCTCTGTAAGTGATCATGTTGGCTTTAGTAATCATGTGAACATTTCCAATCTCAGTGAAAGTCGGTTCTCTTTGTATACGCGATTGAAGCTCCAATCTTTCCACCACTGATGACTCTAAGTCTAAATGAACAAGGTACACATTCCGTGGATGATACAGGGCATGCAGAGTCCTCCAAAGCTTATCTAAATCTCCTTTTGATCCAGAGACTAGATAAGCTATGCGAGGAACAGATGATTGAGTGGCTGGGACCATTTCTTGTGACAATATTTTTTCAACAAAAATGGGATTGCTATGGTTTAAAGAGCTGTAATCTGGGATCATCGAGAAGATTGAATAGAGCGGGCGAAAAGATGAAACAAGGTTTATGCTGAACGTTGGAAAGAGCAGGAAAGCGCAGAGAAGGGAACTTATAGTAAGAGGCAAAACACATTTCTTTTCCATGTTCAAAGTTTTCTTTTTCAAGCTCCTCTGATTCAACTCAGATTGTAACAACTTCGGCCCATAATTCGCCAAAAATCTTCCAAGTGAACACAACAACAATCATCATAGGCACACTTCATTCACTAGCCTTCATAATAGACCTGATAAATCAATACCCAATAAGAGGAAAAAAAAATCAGAATTGCAATAAAATCAGCCTTCATCAGAAGATAAAAATATTCAAACATTTCATGAGCAAACAAATCAAGGATGAAACTGATCAGAAGGCACTGATGCAACAAGCAAATTTACATAATAAATATAAGCATCCGATAAATCAGACACGACTCATTACTAGGAAAATTGCTTATATAATTTAAGTGGGAATAAACAATAGATTGAAAAGAAAAAAAAGGCAATGTGCAATTTAAATTACATATCATTTGCAATCTAAGAGCAACATAATACATGAAAAATTCCCATAAATTAGGATCATAAAAGAGAAACCATTACAAAAGTAACCAAGATTCAACAAAAAAAAAAATGATGATGATGATAGCATACCTCAGAAGAACTTAGGAAACATTTGCATGAAACAAGATTCAACCCATGACTATAATTGAATCTAACATGGAATTCTCTTGATGAAGAGAAATCAAGACAAAATATTAATCAAATATGATGTTGAAAGAGATGTATTTGACAAGGTGGGAGAAACAAAGACTTGAAGTGCAGAGACAGATATACAGATGCTCTCGTGATGGTGAAGAGTCTTTTGATGCTTATAAACACTGTACTACAAGATTATGCATAGTAAAACAACCCCCAATCTTTGTTGCTCCATTTACTTTTCTGGAATTGATAATTGTGCTTTTTTCAGAAGCTATTGGGCCCATCTAACTCACAAGATTGTGCCAAAGTGACTCAAAAGATACTCAGATGTCAAATAACAAGCCAACTACATGTTGTACAGTGTCTGGACTTCATCCGACCTTTTTGGAAATACGGTTAAAAGAAGGCGGCAACTACAAGGGCGATTTCCGGTTGTTGTCTATCCTCACCTGCTTCTAAAGGTGATTTAAGTATATTACACCAACTTTAAGATTGAAGATATTTATATCGAGATTAGAAGAAAGCAAGGATCTTAGAACATACTCTCATCAAGGGAAAGTAAGTCCTACTTATTTTAGCATTAATTGAAATGGTTAATTTTGTTTACCCTCACTTCATTATACTTTATACCTCGTTGATTATGAATTTTATTGGAATATGTTGTGATTTGAAATGATTTTAAGTAATCTAGGTATCTCGATTTACCATGATTTAATTGCAAATGTTTAATAAGACCGTGATGAGCGCATGTTTGTAATACTAGAGAATGACGTTTATTAAGGTTAATTAAAAAAAATGAAATGGATAGCATTCGTTTTTTGGCATACCAAAACTCAGAATAAAAATGGAACTAGGACCTTAGAGGAGTTTTTCTTAATCGGAAATGGTTTTTAAGACCTATTTTTCACAAAGTAGACATTTTAGATACCGTGTTAATGTAATGGCTAATTTGTGTCTAATTTTATACTTTTATGGCCAATAAAGGCTTTTTCATTAACTCACGATAACTCATAAAATTATAGGACATATTTACCTTTTTAAACAAATAAAAAACCTAATTTTATACTTTTATGATCAACAATAACTTTTTTTATTAATAATTCTTTTTTTTTGTTATTTTTACTTTTCTTTTACCCTTAACCCCTCCCATTATTTATAGACAACAAATGACTACAAATAAAATAATTTATTTAACTACAGTTTGAACAAATATTTTATATCATTTGTTAGCTACAAATGACTGCATTAATACTTTCATGTTAGCATTTTTTATTTATAAATGTTTTGTCACTCTGAATGTGTTTGTATTTGACCGATTGTGAAGGTATATCTTAGTTTGAAGAACAAATTTTTTTGTTTCAATTAATGGTTGCTTCAATTACCTGTCACTATTTAGTTTACATTAAATTATCTTATTCAATATTGGTTCTCATTTTACCTATGAGGCTATGATCATGCTCTGTGGTAGATAGCTTGTGACTAAATCTTTACAGGTACCCATGCATTGAAGAATAGGAATTCAACTTTCGATAGTGAAAAAACATGTACTCATGCATTGAAGAATAAGAAATCAACTTTCAATAGTGAAAAAATTGATTTATTAATTACATTATGGAATAAGAAGCAATGATAACTAAAACCAAATTTCTAATCATCATCAAGAAATGTAATGCACGGGTACCTGTAAACTTTTTTAATCAAATTTATGACAACTTAATCAAATTGATTTGTTAACTAATTAAAACCAAATTTGTAATCATCATTAACTATATTATGAAAAATTTACCAAACATTAGCATAATAATTTGATTAACTTGTCGATCAATGAAAATTTATAAAAATTGAGGGGTTAAGGGTAAAAACTACAAGTAAAAATAATAAAAAATAAAAAATTAGAATTATTAATAAAGTAGTCATTGTTGGTCATAAAAGTATAAAATTAGATTTTCTATTTATTTAAGAAGGGTCGAGATGTCCTATAACTTTATGAGTTAATAAAAGAGTCATTGTTGGTCATAAAAGTATAAACACAAATTAGCCATTATATCAACTATGATATCTAAATAGTCTATTTTATTTTGAAGAAGTATGCCTTAAAAATCATTTTTCGTTCTTTTATTCCTTGGAATTTTGGCTCCACTTATTATTGTTCAATGGACCATGACTACTTGATAATTATGCTACATGTCATGATTTTATTGATTGGGCAATGATGCAAGGAGCAAAAAGAGCAATAAGAAAATTAAATATTTCGGATGCATGAGACCCATTTTTCAGTTTCACACTAAGGCCACTAAGGTAGGGTTGAATCAACATGTACCAACCGGTTCATGCCAAATTGCTGTGCCCATGGATAAATTGAAAGTTTATGGGCCAATATGATGGGGATTAACTATAAAGTAGGGTAGATCAAGAATCTTTCATGTTTAAACATGAAATCATCAAGATAATGAGCATTTTTTCCAAGTTGTTTATGAAACTGCCATTTGCGCTATTGCCTGATACCATGGCCTCCATCGAATAATATGGACTTATATATCCATATTACAAATCAGAATGATGTTTAACGATTTATGAAATAAAAGAGGGCTAGGATTGAGAGTTGAAAAGATTTTGAGGGCTAAGACTTGTTCTCTATAATGACATGTGTTGTAGTCTATATTACAAATCAGGATGGTGTTTGAGATTTGAGATAGAAAACGGCTGAGATTTATCCAAATATAATAATCTAATAGATCACATAGAACTTAAAGCACCAAGAGTACATGGGTTCGATTTTCATACCAAACATTTTGATATTTACTTATCTTGATATTTAAAGTAGACTAAACTCTATTTATCATGTTAAACTTTGGCACGGGGAACACCCTAGTCTATATTACAAATCAGAATGATCACTATTCATGAGATAAAATAGGGCTAAGATTGAAAGTTGGAGAGATATTGAGGGCTGAGATTTGTTCTCTATAATGACAGGTATTGTAATTATAAAATATAGAAGGGCATATAAAATGAAAAAAATTGTGTAAAAAATTAGTGGAATGTACATGTGGGGAGAGAATTTTTTTTCTCAAAATTAAAATTGTCATAACTATCTACTAAATTGTCGGATTTTAATAAACTTAATATTATTGGAATGCATTTGTTAAGATCTTTCCAATGAAATCAATGATTAATACAAAAACTTAAAATTTCAAAGTATGCATTTCACATCGTAGTTTTCAATATTAATCAAAGAATGAGACGATCATTTAAAGGTGCACTCAAACAAAAGCCCTGAACTCCATATTTTGGAAAAAAATTGTATTTAGAGTGCCAACGACACAGGGAATACCCTAGTCAATATTACAAATTAGAATAATGTTTGAGGTGGGAGATAAAAGAATACTAGGATTGAAAGCTGCGGATGATGTTGATGGTGAAGATTCATTATCAACAATGACATGTTTGTAAATAAGTTGAAGGACAAGGGAAATGAACAAAAGGTGAAAAAGTTTGTGGAATGCATATGTGGCAGCGAGATAAATTTTTTATTTTTTTAATTAAAATCGTCATAACTATCTACTTAGTTGTCGAATTTTGGTAAATTTGGCATAGTTAAAATGCATTTTTGAAGATCTTTCCAACGAAATCAATCACTAATACAAACGGCTTAAAGTTTTGAAACCAATCATTAATACAAATGCTTAAAGTTTTAAATACGCATTTCACGCCATATGTATTTTTTTTTAAAAAGTAACTTTAATCTTATGCACTTCACATCATAAGTATTTTCAATATTAAGACACATTCAAAGACCATAAATTTCATATTTTGGAAAATCAAAGTTTGGGGATGATTAATTGTGAAGGTTTTGAAATGGTCGTTTCCATAATTGTAACCGTTTGACCTATTGTCACGACTCACTTTCTATCGTGTAAACGACACGGAAAATACACTAGTCTATATTACAATTCAGAGTGGTGTTTTACTTTTCAACGTTGATTGGAAAAAACTAAGGATGAGAAATAAAAGATGACTAGGATTAAAAGTTGGAAAATTTGTTAATGGGTTAATATTCATTTCCTATAATGACATGATAAAACATGTAGAAAGACAAAGGAAATGAAAAAATTATGGTTAATGGAATGTACATCTAGCGGAGAGAGAAAGTATTGTGTGTGTGTGTTTTTCCTCAAAATGAAAATTATCATAATTATTTATGTAGTTGTCTGATTTTGATAAACTTAGTATATTTGAAATGTATTTTTGAAGATATTTTTAAAAAAATCAATGATCAATGCAAGCCCTAAAACTTGAAATATATGTATGTTATTATTAAAAAACGTCTAATGTATTTCATGCTATTAATATTTTACAATTTTGTTTCAGAGGAATCAAAAGGGTTTCTCAAGGCATATGCACACAAAGAACTCGAATTCTAATAAAACTAATTATCAATGCAAGTGCTATTATTAAAAAAAAAAAATTTCATTAAAAACTTTTAATGTATTTCACGTGGTTAGTATTTTTCAACATCATACCAAAAAAAATTGAGATAAGCATCTTATTGCACATTTAAACAAACTCCAAATTCCATATTTTGGCGAATTCATAGTTTGAAGAAGAACTCACTCTTGACGTTTGCATTTTTTCTCAACTGATTCAAATTTTGAGTGAGTCTAATACCCTAAACTTTATAGTATATGTATTTACCTTAGAATATACTTGCATTTTAAAACTGATTGAGGGCAAAAGTGGACTGGTGGCGGGGTGTTCAAGACATGATATTTAGCAAAAAAAAATTATGTATTTGCGAAAGGGTCAATGGCACAGGTATTATACTAGTACACATACAAAACAAATTAACCAATACTCTACCCTTTATTTGCACTGTTTTGGCTGGAGTTCGAGTCTGATCTAAACACTCAACAAAAAAAAAGTTTTGGATACTAATACTAAGGCCCAGAGTCGAACATTAGGGCCGGATCGGGTACCCATCTGATCAGTAAAAATTGCCATGAATTTTATTAATTGTAACACCCATAGTTTTTTTGGTTGTTTAATTTGCTTAACTTACGAGTTTTTGGAATTTGTTTCAATAGTGTAAATTTAGTTACATTTAAATTTCTTTTTTTTAAAAAAATTTAAAAAATGTGAATTTTGGGGGTGGGGTGCCCTTAGAAATCCAATGGGGACAAATAGTCACTCAATATAAAACAAAGTTTCTCTTCTTCTTCGTCTTTTTTCCCTCTTACAGTGCGTCTTCTCCTCTGCGACTTTCCTTTTTCTCTGGCGTGTGTTCGTGAGATTCGTTAGATTTGCTCCCCCAAATCTCTTCCTCATTTTCTTCAAATTTCTCCCATTTCCTTCAGATTTCTCCCATTTCCTTCTTGTTGCTCTTTCTTGCTTGAGTTTTCCACCTTAAAAATAAAGAAATCAGTTAGAGAGCTCGATCAGAGCTATCACTGACAGAGCGAGCAACGTTGCTACGATCAACCTCTAAGGTAACAGTTGGGGCATCGATTAAAACAGTAAACCCCACATGCAAGGGTGGTTTCGTCGTTGGCTGGAATTTTTGAAAAATCAGGGTGTGCATGTTTGTCAGGGAGGTTCATTGGTGTGAATCTGAGTTGTGATCACGCGGGTGAGCAGTGATTCACTATTCCATGGGTTTGTAACACTGTTTCGGCCAGTCTCGGGCTCGTTGCACTATTCGGAAACAATCAGACCAAAGTAGGGTTGTTTTCGGAGAGTTTTCACCTGATTTTTTGCTTTGTCAGAGTGGTCGCCGGATTTGGTTCGCCGGTAAGTAATTTTCCCAGTCATGCGTCGGATTGTTACTTCTTCCTTTTTCCAATCTTCGGCTAGTTTGCTCACTATTGGGTCCTTGTTTGCACTTTTAGGGAGCTTCCTTAGTCGCAAATTCGTAACTATAATTTTTGAAAACCCATTCCGCTCAGGTGAGTGTAACTATAATTTTTACTTTAAGAAATATCTATTTTATAATGTTGAATTGAACTGTGATTGAACCCAAGTTTGGGATTTGACCTTTATGAGGTTGCGGAGATTTTGATTGCTATGTTGGTTCCTTTGTGAATGAATTTATAGATTTAGTTTTCTGAAAGCATGATATACTTGAATGAAATGGAATAATGGATGAAAATAAATGTGCTTAGGCTTTGGTATAACGCCAATTGGGTTCATATGCAGTGTTTTACAGCCTGCTTCGTATAATACGCTCGACTAGTGTCCAGAGTTAATGGCATGATTTTATTTGCAAAATTGTTTGACTCAGAAAGAATTATGTTATAAGGCATACGTCATCAGCTCGTGTGTTTTTCCGTAGTTTGCTGAGTCTTGAACCTATATGACTGTTCAACTCGAGGGATTTTATTGTTGTGATTTGGGTCATGTTGGGACCCTAGTGTAGTCGTAGGCTTATGAGGATTGCCTAATTGATTATTATTACACATCAGTTATGTTAGATTATGTATATACTTGTAGTGTGTGCATGTTTAGATTAGTGTAAGTGTCTTTACCGCGTTGTAATGTCTGTCGTACCGATACTTTGGAGCTTGCTCGCATCGTGCGTTTGGTGGGTGCTTGAGATAACTCATACCTACGAACATTGTGGACGCTATTGCATGTGGCATGTTTGCTGAGGTACAGTAAGCTCCCACACGCGCATGCCATCAGAAAGTGCGATAGAACAGGTCCAGGAGGACGTGCTTAAGAAATTACTCATTTTACCTCCCAGGTAGCTTGAGTTTGATTTGTGTTAGGTTGGTTGTGTTAGGCCAGTCGTTCGGGACGTTTGAGTTTGTATTCGAGCAATGGAACCCCATTGAAAAACAAACAAACACGAAGTGGTACTAGTGCACGTTGTGGAATGTGTCTAAGTGAGACACATTCGTGAGGCATGCAGATACCTACAATATGATATGAGACATTTACATAGGAATTTAGTATGGTTTCGACTTGATTGCCATACTTAGGAGGCTATGCAGGATTACAATATTGTCTTTGTCTTCCTTACTTGATATTTACTATGTTTGAATCACTTGTAATACCTAACATGTCTTGTAAACTTGTAGTTATTGTTCGGTAGTGAATGCATTGGGTTGGTGTTTGAGCTTAGAAATATTATCCTTAGAAATATGGTGTGACTCAAACTTTAGAAACTTGTATAGGGACACCGATTTTATGTTATGAATCATGCATCTAAGATTACAAAGTTATTCATTATTGTGTGGCATGAATTCCTCTTGCATATTTTATTGTTATTCATATTTAGTTCACTCACACTAGCTAGCTATGTGTTTTGCTAACCCCGCAAGAGGTGTGCTTCTATTGGAGTGCATGCAGTGTTGTTGTTCCTACTGATCGTGTTGCTTAGGCCCAATCTCCAGATGTGATTTGTTTTGTGTTATTTAGTCTTTTTCAGCCTATACGGGTATGTTTTGCTTCTATTGTACTGTTTTAGACTTGTTAAATACTGATTGTTTGTATATATTAGTTTTGTCGCTATGACGCAGGGCTGGGCGAATTGAATACTTTTTATTTTGTTCAATTTGTATCGTAGTTGGTTATTTTTGTTTTGTTTCTTGTTTCAACAATATGTTATATTAGGATGTTTGTTCGATTATAATTTGCTTGTGCTTACGGATTCAGTTCACGTACCGACACACTGTGGGTCCCGTGGTGGGTTGGGGTGTGACATTTATTCTCGAACATTGGAGATATTGTTACATTTGTTCTTGGGCCGTCTAAACCTCCCCAGAAAATATTTTTACGCATTTAGGATGTCATTAATGTTACAAGAAGATAAGAAGATATACATGAGGGAGGGTGTTTTATGGTGGTAATTTTGTGATCGATGATTGATGGTAGCAAATTAGGGTTGGGAATTGGAAGAGATGGGGGAGATTGGTGTACACAGGAAAAAGTAAAGTAGATGTTGATATGATATGAAATTTAAGATCTGACTGGATCCAGATCTTTATATAGTAATTCAAATATGGATACGAGATACGATTTTTTGTGTATCTGAACTGTAATCGACCTGTTTTATGCCCTTAGTGCGCCACTATTTCCTACACAAGAATAAGTATGAAACCCAACTTCCAAGTTTATCCCTGCAGAATGCTTGTTCTTTCCCAGACAACAAAGAATCTGCCTTCTTGAACTCTCTTTGAAAATTCCATTGATCTGTGTTGGAAATATGGTTTTTTAAAATAAAAGAAAATGGTTGTTTAACAGGTTTCGATCTCTGGATCTCTCTCTCTAATATTGGTCCCATATCTACCATACAACTATTTGTGATAGAGTTTATAAGGAGATTGTTAGGACTTGGGCTTGGACCCCTTGGGGGTACACTTTTTTATGAAGAGGGGAGAGATAGACTCTCGCGCCCGCTGTCCGTCCGTCCGGTCGGGTCGGGTCATTAAGATAGCAACCCATTCTTTTTGCTACAAATTTATTTTCATTAAATAAATTTTGAATTTCTAAAGAGAGAATGAATCTAGACAGAATTTTGAGCATGAATCTAGACGTCTTCCTATTGCCATGTTTTCCACGTTTTTGTTTTTAAGTGCAATTAAACTTGGACGTTTTCCATGTTTTGTTTTTAAAGTGCAATTAAGCTTGGACGTTTTCCATGATTTTATTTTAAGTGCAATTAAGCTTGGACGTTTTTTCATGCATTTGTTGTGCCAATGAACCTAGTCGAGTTCTTTGTTTTGTCAATGCACTTATCTGGATTTTCATACTTTGACTGAATCTATATTATCACTATAAATACAACACAACTTAGAGTTTAGAAAAATAAGAAAAGAAAAAAAAAACAAAAACAAGAGTTCTTCCTTGTTTCAATAAGAGAGATTTCGTTTTGTAATTAGTTATGTTTTTGTTTAGCATTTTAATCAAAGAAGAAATTTTTCTTGTTGTTTATTTATTTACAATGTATTGATGATTTCGAGCAAAAACAAGTGTTTAAGGGTGATAGTATTCCGTTCATCAAATGTGCAATTGATTGAAAGCGACAGAGAAGATTCTGGGCTGTTTTATCCTGGGGACGGCGGGGCTAATACACTGCTTACACAATCTTGGGCAGAGCCGCGAAACGTCTTAAGGAGAACGACCTAGTCCGCGACTCAACCCAAGAACAAATTGGTACATTCGTTCCTAACTTTTATTTGAATTTTTTTTACAACATTAACAACAATTTTAAGACGAATTCTTTCTGCCATAATTTTCTGTGTAAGAATGCACACACTTGATCACACATAAGCCTTGAGTTAATCCCTAATGAAGTGAATTATATATAGATTAGTGATGAACTATTCTTCTTATGATCCGCCATTACTAAAAAAAAAAAAAAAAAACTGATTTCCCTCTGCGGAAGAACACTTTGTGTTTTGCTATTATACATGCTTTTAAATTATAGTCATACATTTATTTGTATATTCAATGGCATCAGATCATAAGAGGTGGTCTCTTGAACAAAACAAAAGGTTTAACCCCTTTTCTTCACTTTAATTGTAGATTGAGTTTCAGCTATAGTTTGGAGCAAATATTTAAAAAAAAAAAAATAGAATGACTACAGCTCCGAAGGGAAAGCATGTTAGTTTTATTCATATTGTGAAGAAGCTCAATTATTTGAAAATGATTTGGTTACGACCATGCTCATGTTTTCTGAATAGTTTAATGTGAAAAATAGTTCTGCCAACTATAAGAGGCTATCAAGTAGCTCAACGAGAATTTTTCATCAAATTTTGTGATTTCATATGATTAATTTCTAGTTGAATGGTGGGTTAAAGAACTAGCCAATGTCCATAACAAAACAAGTATGTTATCGAGAAAGAATTTATACATGTTATGTTTTCATTATCCTTTTTATTTCTGCCATGACTAAGATTGGAAGAATGATCCCTTTATTTTCCATAATATAAATTATGAAAATATAGAAAGAAGATGGAACAAGTAATGAAATTGATTAAGTTGAAATGATACCCTGTGTTTCTAGGGAGATTTTGATTTCATTACCTGTAAGTATGTGATTATTCAATACTGTTGGGTTTGTAAGGATAACCTTTTTAGCTAGGTTGTTGTTTTTATGTATCCTTGGGTAGTAGTGTTTTGTTGTGAAATTGGGTGGGAAGCAATTTTCTCCATTTATTTATTCTATAAATTGGTTATGGTAGAATCTATGCAAGGACACAATCCATGGTAACATTTGAAAAGTTTGGAAAGAGGGTTATATTTAAAGATCCACATGATTTAGAGTCTTACAACTACGTTTACAATTTCAGATATCTTTATCTATAATGGTGGTTTTCCATGTTGTGTATTTTTAAAGATATTTTTATGGTGACTTTACAACCATATTGTGAAATCATATTAGTTATCATTATAATTAACGTAGTTAGAGATTGACATACATGTACACTTGTTGACAAATGAAAACTTTAGACTAATATCTAAGCCCATGGAGGACTAAATAGAAGAGAACCAATTGAATTCAATATAATCTATGCATATTACTCCCATATATTCTTTAGATAATGAGTATGCGGTTCTATGATAATTATGTTATGCACCTTGGATGATTCAGTTTTGTGATCTATTGTGAAAATTGGGTATGCTTCTATTTCTCAATATCATTGATGGAAAGAAAACTTTGTGATTAATGTTACAATTGAGGTTTGATGTTAAACTGAAATAAAGAGGCTATAAGGAATCATTTGTATACAGATCGACCTGTGAATTTTGTTCTAGATGTCACTGTATAAATGATTTTGCTCAGACCATAAATTGGCCGAATTTTCACATGGTTTGATTTTTTAACATTTGAAGATTAGGGCATGCGGGAAAGTTGATTTTGATAAGGTTGGAGGGTAAAATCCATAGTAGCTATTTGGTGCCTTACGAACTGCTATTTGTTTATTCAATGAATGTTTTTAGGAGTGAAGGACCACCCACATCTTCATATCTTCTTCATTTAGTATTCAATGTTTTACTATTTGGTAGAGGACATGAATTCTTATGGAAAGAATGTGTTCTCATGATGATAATGTTGGTGGATCTAATTTTTTTTGTTGATGGCAATCTAGAACAATTCAAGTTATTGTTTGGTTTTGCAATGGAACCTTTACCATCTAAGTCTGGATATTCTCATTGTGTGGGTCCTTAACAGTTGAATGCACGGTCTGCTATAGCTAGCAAAAAGAACCGTTACTTAATATGCATTCAAAATGTGGCTAAACCTGTTTTTGACAATAGTTAGAGGGACCGAAGTTCAAAAGTCCCTTAATGGAAAGCTTACGTATATTTTTAACATTATACATGCTAAAAATAATTTTGTGGATCCTGATTTTTTGTGAGAAGATTTTTTGTGTTTCTCAATGAATTATTCATGAAAAGATAAATTGCATTTATTTTCGAGGCATAGTGGGAGTTATTTCGAGGAATAGTGGGGGTACATCTTCAAATAACGTGCCTATGATAAGGATGCATGAAACTGATAAAGTCATAGAATCTGAGCCTAGGAGAAGTAAACGGAAAGCCCTGATTACTATGTCTTTTCAGTCGAAGAGGTTTCCCTTAGCATTCAAGGAGCCCTATAGATGCAATTGAAAGAGTCATGAGGTACCTGAAGAGGACTAAGAACCTCGGATTACAGAAGTTTTCCGCTGTCCTTGAAGGATATAGCCATGCTGATTGGAACACCCTTTCAAATGACTCCAAAGCCACCAGTGGCTATATTTTCAATATAGCTGGTGGAGATGTTTCTTGGAAATCGAAGAAACAAACCATTCTGGCACAGTCCACGATGGAGTCAGAAATGATAGCACTAGCCACTGCTAGTGAAGAAGCAAGTTGGCTAAGAAACCTGCTAGCATAGATCCCTTTATGGGAAAGGTCGATTCCAGCTGTCTTGATCCATTGCGATAGTACCGCGGCTATTGCGAAAAATACAGAACCGTTATTATAACTGCAAGAAATGACAAATACGTCGTAAGCACAGTACGGTTAGAGAATTCTATCTACTGGTGCAGTGAGATTGGATCATGTACGAACTGATGTGAACTTGGCTGATCCTTTGACGAAAGGATTAGATAGAGAGAAGGTTTTCAAAACCTCGAAAGAAATGAGACTAATGCCCTTAGATTGACGAGTTATTCATGACGGTAACCCAACCTATAGACTGGAGATCCCAAGAAATAAGTTCAATGGGTAATAACAAGTCGTGAATGATATGATGTGAATCATGCTAATAAAATAGCAATCTCATTCCTAGATTAAAGCATGAATTCCTGAAGCGATTGTAGGATGAGTTAAAAAACTCTTAATGAAGTTTATACTCTATGTGGAGTGGAGTACCTAGCTACAGGAGTACTGTTGATAGATTCACCTAAGTGATTGTGAAAGTTTGGCCGCTTCCTATGGAATTTGTGGGCAAAATTCCTAGAGCCTTCACTATACTGGGATATACGTGCATCACCGTAAAGCACAGGCTTTTTAGACTTCCCCTGGTAAGGTTGTGCATGTAATGTCTGTTAGAGATAGAGTTCAAAACTACGAGTTACTCTAGTATAATCTAAAGCATGAACACTACGCAAGAGTTCAAATCGAAAGACACTTTTGTTTATGCACAATCTTATATTTTTAGATTGCTCGATGAAAATTGTTTTTAAATCCAAGTGGGGGATTGATGAAAATTGTTTTAACAAATCCAAGTGAGGGATTGTTGGAAATATGAAATTGTTTTAAAAACCCAAGTGGGGGATTGTTGGAAATATGGCTTTTTAAAATAAAGGAAAATGGGTGTTTAATAGGTTTAGATCTCTGGATCTCTCTCTCTAATATTGGTCCCATATCTACTATACAACTTTTTGTGATAGAGTTTATAAGGAGATTGTTAGGACTTGGGCTTGGACCCATTGGGGGTACCACTCTTTTATGAAGAGGGGAGAGATAGACTCTTTTATTTACAAGTATTGATGATTCCGAGCAAAAACAAGTGTCTAAGGGTGATAGTATTCCGTTCATCAAATGTGCAATTGATTGAACGAGACATATATAGAAGATTTTGGGCTGTTTTATCCTGGGGACGGCGGGGCTAATACACTGCTTGCACAATCTTGGGCAGAGCTGCGAAACGTCTTAAAGAGAGGGACCTAGTCCGCGACTCAACCCAAGAACAAATTGGTACATTCGTTCCTAACTTTTATTTGAATTTTTTTTACAGCAGTAACAACAATTTGTATCTCGAATTAGGGGCCTCTCCAACTCTCCAAGAAAGCTCTTGATGACTATCTTGTATTGCTTTTGTTACATATATCTGTAAGTCTTTCTTCTCATTTGATGAGTTTATAAGATTTTTTTTGTCTATTTTATGCCAAACTCTGTTGAATGCATGATCTAAATGTAAGAATTCGGGTACTTTCACTATCCCTTGTGTAATCGGCAATACCAAAATTGAACATGTGATGTTAGACTTAGGTGTTTTCATTAATGTTATGCCATATTATGTTTATTGATGTATGAATCTCAGTGAGCTTAAAAATGATGGTGTTATAATTCAATTAGCTGACTATTCTAATGATGGTGTTATAATTCAATTAGCTTAAAAATGATGGTGTTTTAACAAATCCAAGTGAGGGATTGTTGGAAATATGAAATTGTTTTAAAAACCCAAGTGGGGGATTGTTGGAAATATGGCTTTTTAAAATAAAAGAAAATGGGTGTTTAATAGGTTTAGATCTCTGGATCTCTCTCTCTAATATTGGTCCCATATCTACTATACAACTTTTTGTGATAGAGTTTATAAGGAGATTGTTAGGACTTGGGCTTGGACCCATTGGGGGTACCACTCTTTTATGAAGAGGGGAGAGATAGACTCTTTTATTTACAAGTATTGATGATTCCGAGCAAAAACAAGTGTCTAAGGGTGATAGTATTCCGTTCATCAAATGTGCAATTGATTGAACGAGACATATATAGAAGATTTTGGGCTGTTTTATCCTGGGGACGGCGGGGCTAATACACTGCTTGCACAATCTTGGGCAGAGCTGCGAAACGTCTTAAAGAGAGGGACCTAGTCCGCGACTCAACCCAAGAACAAATTGGTACATTCGTTCCTAACTTTTATTTGAATTTTTTTACAGCAGTAACAACAATTTGTATCTCGAATTAGGGGCCTCTCCAACTCTCCAAGAAAGCTCTTGATGACTATCTTGTATTGCTTTTGTTACATATATCTGTAAGTCTTTCTTCTCATTTGATGAGTTTATAAGATTTTTTTTTGTCTATTTTATGCCAAACTCTGTTGAATGCATGATCTAAATGTAAGAATTCGGGTACTTTCACTATCCCTTGTGTAATCGGCAATACCAAAATTGAACATGTGATGTTAGACTTAGGTGTTTTCATTAATGTTATGCCATATTATGTTTATTGATGTATGAATCTCAGTGAGCTTAAAAATGATGGTGTTATAATTCAATTAGCTGACTATTCTAATGCATATTCTCGAGATTTGTTGGAAGATGTTTTATACATGTTAACCATTTTTTCTTTTCGGCAGATTTGTATGTTTTTGAGATGGATGATTTGACATTTTCAACACTTTTGCCTCTTCTTTTAGGTCGTCCCTTCCTGAAAATGACAAGGACAAAGATTGATGCATATAATGGGAAATTGACCATGGAGTTCGAAATTGTAGCTAAATGAGCTCGAAGAGATTCAAAATGAAGCACATGAGAGTAAAAACATTTACAAGGAGAAAACCAAAGTTTTTCATGATGATCCGTGGAAAAACTTTTATTATTGGACAGAAAGTCTTGTTTTTCTAATTATGTCTTAGATCTTGTAAGTGACATTCTAAATGAAATCGTCTTTTCATTGTTACTTATGTTTTCCCCCATGACTATGCAGGTTAAAAGTTTCAGAACCAGTAAGGAGTTTAAGGTGATTGGGCATCGACATAAGCGCTATTATGAGTCATTTGTAGAGCATGACGTGAAAAACATATCACTCTATATTCTCGCTATTATAACGTCAAAAAGCAAAGTTTTAATTGTTTCTTTAAAAATGATCATCGACTGCTGAAGATTTTAACGAATTGAAAACGATGAAAAGATAAACTACATTGGGTGATACAGTGCCAATTATCTTCTCAGGGACTAACACTTCTACTCACAAAATAAAACAGTCAACAAATCTACTAATGGTTCCACAAACTTTCTTATTTAGAACTTAGGATAATCATCATCTTCTTTATAGTATCCTTAACTATCCTTTCTGAGAGGAGTCTCTATTATAATTATCTTTTGCAGCATTAGGAAAAGTGTTGAATTTCGAAATTCATAAAATTGATTCTTGATTCGAGCAAGATCTTCATCCTTGAGAACTATAACAAAAGTTTTTATTTGTATTTTTTTATTTATTTTTCCCAAATTACAGTCGGGCATTTCTATTTTTATTTGGAGTTCACAGGTAGATGATGATGTGCATCTAAACAATCTGACTGTCCATGTAACTTAGTTCTTATGGACTGATCACACTGCGTTGGTTTTCTATATGCAGCCATAATGTTGGGTTAATTTGGTGGATGTGGAACAGGTCTTGCATTGAGTGTACAGGTATATATTCTGAGCTATCTTCTATTCGATCTTCATACCTGTGTTTGGTTATTTGATGCATATCCAGTCTTTTTGGTCACACATACAACATAGGTCACAAAGGAAAAATGTCAGAATGTCATTCCATTTACTGGATGTGCTTCGATGACAGATGATACATTTCTTGAGTTGACAACAAAAGATATACCATTAGCTCTGCATGCACACAGGCATTCTAATTGATTAATTTCATTGCAATATTTAATAAAAATATCCAAGAGATTGGTTGTTCTCGAAAAAACTCTTATTCAACCAATATGATATGATAAATATGAGATAAGAAAAATTGACATCTACAACTACAAAGTATACAATGCAGGGTTATGCAAAACCATTAAAACCCTTTCAGTCATTCCCTTGCACATGATGATTATTATCCTTTCAACACTACGAGAATTCTATCATTTATCAATAAAAAAATTTCTATGAAAAATAATTTTTTTGTTAATATTGTATCATTGTTAACGAAAAAAATTTTTCCTTGAAAAAGCCATAAACTTGTTACATTTTTCCAACAGAATATATTTTGTTAGAAATTTTCCTTATTAAATAGGTGGCGGGAAGCATTCCCTCAAAAACTAATTTCCCGCCATAACAACGATATATTTTTATTGCCACAAAATACTAGTTCCTTAGTAATTATGGCATTATCTGGAATGAAATATTTTGTTGCTAAAGAAGACTAATTTTAACAATAAATCACTTTCCTTGTTAATTATTAATTTATAGCAACAAAATAATATTTCGTTGAAAATTGTTACACTATTGACAACTTTTTTTTTTTTTTAATTGTGTTGTAAACAATATTGTTTTTTAATGAAATCTATGTAGAAAGGAAAAAAAAAAATTTGTTGATAATTATAACCTTGTCAATAACAAATTGTTTTCACTGGTAAAAAGTGATAATTACTTTCATGAAAATCTATTTCTCGTTAAAACTCACTAACTATTTTATACCGACAAATCATTATTTTGTTGGAAATTGATAGACTATTAGCAACAAATGTTTTTTAGAAACAATTAATATCTATTTTAGTAACATCTCTAGAGCAAGGAAATAAAACTTTGTTGGTAATTACAACCTTATTGGTAACAACTTTTTTCCTTGTTAAAAACTAATAATCATTTTCATGAAAAATTATTTATCAATAGAGATCATTATAAATTCATTATTATTTCATTGGAAATTGTTGAACTATGTGATAACAAATTTATTTATTGGTAATTATTTTTATTTCTTCACAAAAATATTATACAAGGATAATTCAAGGAATCTAGGGACAAATTTTTTGTTGGTACAAATATTTCCCAACTAAAAGTGTACTTTTTTCAAAGGAATAAAATTTCGTTGACAAAAAAAACCTTGATTGTAGTAATGTTGTTTGATTGGGGGCTTTACAGTTCAATTACTAATTGTAATAAATTAAATTCTTTTATAAAGATAAAAAATAGACTATTAATTAGCTTGCTTCAGAGTCATGTACATTACATGCGATGCGAAAAGTCTCTTGTGAAAACACTTAATTGGATTTTTGAAATAAGCTTGAGTGATAATAATCAACTATCGACCAACACCCATGCTTTCAGATAAAAAAAATTATGATACATTTTACAATTCCTTTTTTATTCAGGTTTAGAAGAAGAATGATCTCTTGGGAAAAGATAAAAGAGAAGAATGAGAGAATGATTAGTTTGGTTACTTATAGTGAAAATTTTTTAAATGAAATTTATTTATATTTAAACCTCCAAACTTCTTTACAGTGGTTGATATCATGTCATCTGAAAAATCGAATATCATTTCTTTAACAATAAAATACTATTTAATTATAATATTAAGGCAACAATTTTTCATTGTTAAAGATTGATAAAATTATCCATGAATTGTTTTTCTTTGTAAGGCTCGTTTTCTTATTTACAATAATTTAATTTTATTTCATTGGAGATATAACCAATTTCAATTACATATCTAGCAATGAAATGCTATTAGTATTTCATTGCTAATTATAATGGTGCTATTGTGGATTTTTTTTATTGTTAAAAATTGTAAATATTTCACATAAAACTTATAGTCGTTAAAATATTTAGTCATAATTTATAGTGACGAAATATTATTTATTGGTCCTTATTATATACATACCAATGATTTTTTTTTATTGCAAAAGAAGAGTAATTTGATTTAATAAGCTACAAAGTTCACACAACACAATTATTCAAATAGATCAGCTGTCACACCCCGATTTTCCAAGAAAACGAAATCCTAAAATCCACGTAAGATTATCCGTTTCCCCAAAACTCGGGACGTGAAATTTAATAACAACAGAAACATTTAATAGCAACGACTAAAACATAGTTTAGAAAATATAACAAATTAAATTTTTTTTAACAAAACTCTAACCAAGAAAAACTGACGTCGCTAACCCCACTAGCGGAACTCCCGTAACGCTGCTAAAAAGTTTCTAAACCTGAAAGGCTAATTGGCAACATTCCCAAAGGAATGTACCCAAGAAGCAAAAGCTCACTTGGGTTAGCAATAAAGCTGGTGTGAGAAATCTTCATCCCAAAATCAATAAAATCGCACGTGACAAACATCAAACTATACACAAACACACCAACATGTAGTTCCTCAACGAGGCAAAAGTGTAATGCAAGAAAACACAATTCCGAGAATTTAGTTCCCCATCAAGGCCATCATATAATCATCCTAATTAAGTATAAATGCATTTACCTATACTTATCCTATAGGAGTCGACTATGGCAAGTCTAACCTGCAGAAACATTTGTGGACTTGTCATCCTACATAAAAAGGGTTAGAAATAATATAAACGTAGTTTATTCATTTTTATTTGAATTTGTTTCATCTTTTAACGGATTGATCACTTAGACGATACCACATTCGCACCACCTCCGTGCCGAACATATATACCCGTATGCCTCTCTCATATAAATGAGGACTACTCCATCATCCATGCCTAAGTGGGGGCATCACATACAGGCATGCATCGCGGATACTCCTAACTATATGAGTACTAAAAGCCACCCTTGGGCTATCAATGCGCATAAACTCACATCACATATTTGACGGACAAATATCAAAGCCTATTTTAGGCATAACAATTCACCTCATTTCCGCAAGACTAACCCGAATGTTATTTTAGTTTATCTAGTAAGAAATGGGTGCCCCAACTCCGCAAGACGATCCACTGGTCATTTAGTTTCTCTAGTAAGAGAGGGAAAATAATAATCAAAAGAGGTGTGGTAGTTCTAAGTGATACAAGTCCAAGTGGTTTACATTTTCAGAAATCAAAGTTTACCAATATCATTTATTTTTGATAATTCAGAATTCCTCCACAATGACATTTTGTCATACATAAATCGATTCACAATCGTATCCACCCACATTTTTGGGGAAAACATAGCATATTCATAAATCATGCTTTATAATAACACGGTGATCAAGTGACGTTTTGTCATTCATAAGTAAATCAATCCACCCATTATTTTTTTTTGAAAATGTAATCATTTCAGAGACATACATAAAGAGGAACACCATTAATCTTAAATGGTCCTACATCAATAGAATCAACGAGACATCAAAACAAAATAAACCATAGTGCACAATCAAACACTACTTCACATAGTACTCACCATATGAATGGGATTTTAGGGATAACACATACATCCTAGTTTGACACAAAGTATCTCAGATGCTGAATCCAACAAAGCCACTACATGCAATCTTCGAAAAGACAATTTCAATACAAACATGAACGTGCATGACAATCATGGGTGAACACTAGCTTATACCAAAACAACCATCCAAATCCCAGTACAGCACACATAACTTAAGTTGTTTGAAAACATCCTCTAATTCCTAGTTAGCACCAAATAACTCCTTTGAGTATTTTCATACAATAAAGAGATATGGGATTTTCAATACCATTCACCCAAAATTGCATGTTTGCCATTTACAAACCAAGGTCCCCACTGTGACAAATCCACATGCACTTTCGTGCATAATGCAAGTAACACATTGATTTAGAAAACATAACAAGGTATAATCCATCTTCACCACCTATTCACACACATCCAAATAATGACAGCACCTAAAACATAACACAATTTACTCTACCAATTACTACAAACTCAAGTTTAAATGATATACTGCTGCTTCAAGAACTTTCACCCACTTCCATTAGTGACCCAAGTTTTCAAATCATTATGTCATTGAATACTTTAACCCAATTAAATCTGTCATCTAAATGAAAATCTTCCACTTCTTCTAATTCATCAAATCTCAAAATTGTGCCAACTCTGATAGATTGCATCAGCAGTCAGGCTTGACTATTTACTACACCAACTCAAAATATCTCCAAATTTTCATATCATAGGCTCTAATATTATCACACAAAATTTCCAGAATTCAAACTAGTTCTCAAATTCATGAAGCAAACAACAACAAAAACATTGAACCAATAACTCTAATAGCAAAACAATCACACCCCATCATGAATCAATTATCGAAAACACACACAAAAATTAAGATTGAGGAAGGCGAAAACTCACTGATTTTAAATCTTATGGCGTCCACCATTCACAAAGCTGCCAACACCTCTCCATCGCCATCGGACCACCACGCAATCCTCCGCCTATGTAAATCGCCAACCACAAGCCACCAATTAATCTCTTTTGATCGCCACCATGATTGACAGTTTTAGTCGATCCCATCACACCATCGCAACAGTCCATCAACAACTTCTCACTCAGCCATCAATTCTATCCTTCGATTCCATCCATCGCACCTTGCCCTCTGTTTCGACACCACTGACGACCTTCCACCTACATCACAGGTTGATCGCACTCATCCACATCAAGCGATCAAACAATCAGTTCCGCCCCCAACCTTGTTCAATCGACTGCAACAGTCTTCTCCCCTGGTCGATCGCACACTCTCAGGTCTTCCATCTTTCATCGATCAAAACCCCACACATCATTCCCCATTTCGTCCTCCTTCCAAACCTCGCCCTCGATCAGCCAGCCAGTATCATCACCATCCTTCTCCCCGTCATTCACTCTGCGAAATGTGAAGAAGACGAGAAGCACCACCTCCTCCTCTTTCGATTGTCTCCCTGCTACCAAGCAGACCAAGAGCACCACCATTCCCATCGCCGCCATCGAGAAGAAAACACAAGGAAGGGAAAGAGAATGAGAAAAAGAGGAAAGGAAAAGAAAAGAGGTTTTCTTCCTCTTTATTGGGTGGGTGGTTATTCGCCCTCACTGGACTTCTGAAAGCACCCACCTTCTAAACTCACCAAATAAAACCCTAAATTTCGAAATTCACGTTCAATTAAATGTAACCCTGTTTTATTTAATTCAAAATAAATTAAATTAGTTTTATGAAATTCAGGGATGTTATATTATACACACGTTAAATGGAATCTCGTCCCGAGATTCAGAAGGTAAGAAAGTTGACTGGATTTTGAGAAATATGACTTGTCAAACAAAAGAACATTTTAAAATACAAATTTCAATTGAATTTTATAAACATAAATATTTATTGTCATTGGAAAAGTAGGGGTGTTACATTATACACACGTTAAATGGAATCTCGTCCCGAGATTCGGAAGGTAAGAAAGTTGACTGAATTTCGAAAAAAATACGACTTGTCAAACGAAAGAAGGTTTTAAAATAAAAATTTCAATTTTGAATTTTATAAACATAAATATTTATTGTCATTGGAAAAGTAGGGGTGTTACATCAGCTGACAATGATTGCAATAGATTTTACTATAGATAAGGAGTCATTTACAAGTATGTGGTATCCTTAGAGTTTGGGAGGTAGATTGTGGACAATTTCCTTGGTAATTGTTAACAATACCTATGAGAATGTTCGTTGATATACATGCATTTTACCAACGAAAAAGTTCTATGATAAAGATAGTTACCTTTTTTCACAACTATTTTCCTTAATGATTCTAAGTTTTTTTCGAGAAAAAATTCATAGGTAATTAAAAGTTTTTTTTGCAACGAAACAGTTTGATGGTAAAGATGTTTGATTTTTGCCAACAAATTTCTTTGGTAGTTGTCATTATTACCAGCACCATATTTCTTTAACTTATCATCCATTTTACCAACAAAAAATAAATTAATTGGTAAAAACCTTTAGCTACGGGGATGCCTCCACGAACCTGATAACAATTTTTTTTTCCCTTGTTAAATGTATTTTTTCAACAAAAATTTGATTTTTTTTAAGGAAATATTTTTCTTGAAAAATGTACATAATTGTTGTAGTGCAAGCGTTCAAAGGAAGGTGATCTGCTAGCAAATAATTCTTGACATAAAGCTTTTATGGTTGACCGACATTCTTGATTGATGTGTAAGCATTAACGTGCAAGTTTAAACTAGAAACAACTTCATTGAGGGCTTGTCCTGATGAAGATGGAAGGTGTTGGTCCAATATCTGATCATTTAAGAGAATGCTTCTAGTGATTTTTTATGAGGTCGAAGAAGATGAAGATTATGATGATGTAATAGAGGAGATTGTTTCGCCCGGATGTTTTCCCTTTATATAACACTTCAAAACTGTAGACGTCACATTTTTCGGTCACCCTCGATGTGTAAGCGATCTCTGAAGCACAAAAAACCATTTTTTTTATCATTATATTATATGTTTGTTACATTTGAGGAGTCGAATAATATAATTTGCTATTTGTCCCAATATCTAGGCCATGTGTTACTCTGTGCAAAGTATACTAGCAATGATGCAGTTGGACTATACTTGAGGTATGCATATACCAACAGTTGAAAATTGTTGTGATTGAAATGCAGCTTTGCGTAATGACATAAAATAAGTCATTACCTGTGGCTAGATATCCATATGTTCCTGCGAGTTTGTTTAGGATTCTGGCTGGCAATACCATAGTCAGAAAGAAAATTAAAGCCTCATATTCGCCATCCAACTAATGTTTTTGCTGGACAAGTCTCGATGAGCGAGCAGTGGCGAGCACTTATGGTGCATGTATGATAAGGCATTCGCCCCTCCTTTGATGATATTTGTTCATTTGACCCAATCCAAGTTTCGAGTTGCTTCATCATTGCTTAATATCTTAGCTAAGTTCCCCATCTCCATACACTCATAAATCAGAAATGAATGACGAGCGTGTGAATAGAATCCGTACAAGTTCACAATGTTCAGATGTCGAACTTCTGCTATTAGTTCTATCTCATTTTGAAATGATTTCAAATCGAGCAACTCACCATCTTGAGAAGTATGAAGTTTCTTTATGGCAACTACTTGACCGGTAGATACTTCAGCTCTATAAACATTTCCCTGACCTCCTACTCCAATTCAATATTTGGAGTCGAAAGTCCTCTGTTCTTCATTCACTTCCATTGAACGAAAAGATGTTTCAGTATTTTTTTTACTCTCCCCTTCTCTTTTCTTGCTTTTTTGTTTGTTGTTACACACGATTGCAAGGTTTCAAACCTTTGATGTCCGCACACAATCAAAGGCAGATGTATGTGTTGGATAAGGGGGTCAATTGCCCCCCTTATAATTTTGAAATTTTTGCCTCAATGCCAAAAAGTTAGAAAGAAAGCAGAGGTATGTTTATCGCTAACTCTTATCTGATACCACCATGCTTAATTCTGTTTTCTCCAATTCAAAAAGGTAAGCTCTTACTTTGCTAGATATAATTGAATTAATTATGCCATGTATATTTGTCTAGTTGAATAGTTATATAGTAAAATAGTTGTGTATTGTTTGCCCCCCTTTGTCTGCAATCCTAGATCCGCCCCTGGACACAATGCGCTTTGTTATTTGTAAAAGCACTTATTGAAGCGTTTGGAAAGGCTTTGTCATTGGGGAGAGGAACTTCCAAATCATTGTAAGAAACATCTACATGCATCAAACTCAACAGATTGTAATTTCGTTTTTTAGGTAATTTTGGTAAGAAGATTTTAAAAAATATTTCATTATGTATAGAAAAATAAAATGTAAGAATCTTGGTTGTAATTTTGTACATTTCAATATAGTTTAAGTATTTTAAACTTTTATATATTATATAAAGAGTCCTGCAAGACCACAACGTTATACAAACTATGTATTGTACAAGAATCACTTTTGTAACAAAATTTTAATACTAGACTAAGATTGTAGCAAGTTAACATGTACGAAAAACGAGATTGACCTAATGAAAGAAAAATATTTTGGATTTTGAAAGAAGTTTCGATAACTTGAAAAAAAAATTATTTCATAAATTTCAACAATTTTCGAGAAATCAAGAAGCTATCCCACTTAAATAGGATAGAATTAAACTGGAGAGCATGTTATATGAGAGGTTAATTTTCTCCAATGATTTCAGTTTGCTCAATTCTTGTGGTATCTTCTCTGTCAAATTGTTATGACTCGGGTCAAGTAGAATTTGTAAGAAAGATAGTGTAGTAATTGGGCCATGTAGCCCGTTATGACTCAAATTCAAGTCTATCAAAGTATTTAACTTCCCCACTTCTTTTGGTATTGCTTCTTGTATATGATTTGATGAAAGGTCGAGAAATTTTATGTGATTTTTTTTTAAATTAAAAATCTCTGATATAGAGAAGCAGCTATGGTATGCTAGACCTTAATTACTTGTTCCAAAACGGGATATAATAACAAATTGGTAAGGAAAAATCATAAGCTAGACAAATATATCATCTAGACTGACCCAACCCCTAGATCAGTGTTTGTACTTGCTGTTACTTTTCTTCATTCTAGATGATCTTCGAGGAAATACCTTGGAGTCTTTGAAGTAGTCATGGTCCATCATGTCGAACTTTTTCATTAATCGAATGTGGTCTGTCTTTGAACCTGACACAACTCTTGACCTAATGGTGTATTCATCCAAATCTTCTTCATCCGAAACTGGTTTCATCCGAAATGTCGATCGATCTCCATTTCGGTTTTCCTGTTAGCGTTACGAACCAAATAGTTAATATGTTTTATATTCGATGCTTCAATTACTACGGCGTCCACTAAAATTTCGTCATCTTGTACATTACCCTCATCTGCTATAAATCCTACCTTCCGGCCATGCACCTTTCTGTCACCACTATGAACATGAGTCCCACGAGTCTGAGGTTGTTTGACTTGCGGCCTGGAATTACAACCTGAATCATTGACAATTTCTTGTTCACTAGTCTCGGTTTTGGGATAGACAACTTGCCAACCAAATGCGGCGATTTGATCACACAACCAGCATGCGCCGTGTCTGAAATAGAGCACAGGCTCTCTGCTTTGGGAGAGTCTGATTGCATTTGCAGCTGCACCTGCGGTTGCTTTGTTTTAGAACAAGAATGCACTTGCAGCTGCTCTGTCCTGGGCGAAATAGAGTGCATCTGTTCTGTGTCGCGCAAAACCAACTTTTCGCCGTCTCGCCTTGCATCCAATTGCAAACACCCTGCAAACTCGCCACTAACTTGTTTCCCTGAACCTCCATTGACGTTAACCCCTACCTCAACATTTATTACATCTCTTGAAAAGATCTTAATAAAGCTGCTAATTTCAGTTTTGTTAACTTTTTCAATGCGAGAGCTCGTCAACTCTGGCACGTTTGATGCATGTTGTTTATATGTTTCCCCGTGTTTCCCACTCACCTTTTCAATCTCAATAGGGGTATCCCTTGCCTCAAGACCTTTCTCCGTAGTTTCTGGGACCACCGTATCACTTAAAGGACCTTTTGCCTTACTAGCCAAAAGATTCAAAATTTTATCATTCTCATCTTCAACATTGATCTCTGTTAGCGTCACATATTTGTTTGACAACATTGATCTTTGCTCCACTAGTGCCAATTTCTGGCTTTATCACTTTATTTTTGTTGGCCACTGAAACATATTGTTGTTTGATAATTTTGGCTTTCACATTTTATTTTTCAGATTTTTCCTCTTTCACCAAATTGGGTTGTCTCACATTGGCCTTATGGCCTAGCTTTTTTCTGCAAACTTCCTCCTGATGCTGTATCAATGAGCAATAATCACAATACTTGAAATTCGGGTATTCAATCTTCTGTCAGAAACTCCTATTGTTAGCCCTATCTTTCCAAATTCGATTCGGTAACTTTTTCGCCAAAGACATCTCCATGAAAACGCAGGCAGAACCTGAGTGTGATAATCATCGAGTATGATCATCCATTCGCAAAAAATCACCAAAAGAGTTTACAATTGTTTTCAAAAGAGGGGTATGAAATAAATGCAAAGGCAAGTTAGGCAACTCCACCCATAATGGAACCGATATCGAATATGCTTTCAGACTGAAACCATCATGCCAGCGAAAAGCTTTAAATCGAACTCCCCGAATCAAGAAAGAGTCCCTCGACAAGACTCTCTTTGCTTCCACCTCAGATTTAAGCCGAACTAGAACGTGACATTGGTCTAGCAAGCCTAGCGAGAAATCAACTAGAATCCCCCAGGTTCGATGTATCAAATCTCGAATATCTTCCAATGTTGGCCTGTAGCTAGAGAACTTTAAAACTATCACGTGTTTTTCCATGAAAACTTCCCCACGTGTTTTATTAGATGCCGTGAGCCTAATGGATGACTCTCCTTCTTTCTGGAATCTAGTTCCCTCGACATGTTCATCAACCAGTATGAAAGAAGGCGGCTGAAAAGAGCGGCGGCCAGGCAGATGTGGCGGCCGATCGATCTAGCGGCCTTGATTAGTGGCAGCGGCTGTGGTAAAGTAGTCTCGGCCTTGTCTGGTCTAGCTGCTTTAGCACGAGTTTGCTCCTGGTATGGTTTCCTACTAGCAGGCAGGAACCGCGAGACGGCGGCGGCGCTGTTATTTTATTGAAACTCTCCTGCCAAATGAATTATTTTCTTTCTAGAATATGTGGAAGTTAGATGCATAAAACTATGAAATGAGTTAATGACCTTTTCAATTTTGTCTCTATTTTACAGAATTGTAGCCATCTCTATGTGAGTTAACTCAGTGAACACATGTGCTAGCTGACAAGTAAATTTATTGTTGAGTTTCAAGCTTAATAGCATATGCCACCGTCCCCAATTTAGAGGGAGCCCTCCATGAGCGGTTGTAACTCAAATCGATGTATTCCATAGTGTGATACTCACCAATATAGGATTGTGATATATATCCAGAGAGTTCATTTTCCTCCGGTCTAATTCTTTTCAAGCTTGTGTAATTTGTGATCAAGCCTTTAAATACTAGACTTGTAATTTGGTTTTGATATTGTTAAAAAAGGAAAGAATTTGGTTCAATGAATTTCGTCTAATATTGTGATTGAAATGATTCTTGGATCTTAATATGCTTTAGCATGATTCTTGGATCTTGATTAGAATGTAATTATGTTAGCTTACTCGTATAAATTCATGTATTGTTTAGCAAATGAATCAACAACTTCCACACAAATCTATCTTATTATGGTATCAGAGCCATAGGGTTTAGGTAAACACATATTTTTTTTCTTTTTTCCTTTCTCTTCCGTCGTTGTTCGTCATCAATACATCACATCCAGTTTGTCAACATGGGCAAGGATGGTGAAATCTCTGAGTTCACAAATCCCATGTCACCTTTCTTTTTCCATCCGCCGTCCAGTCCAGGATCGACTTTAACTCAGATAAAATTGAAAGGTGAGAATTACTCTTCCTAGGAACAAGCCATTATTTTGGCCGTGAAGTCTCAAAACAAATTGGGTTTCATTGATGGTTTCATCGTTAAACCTATCAAAACCGACCCCCAATATGGTTCTTGGGAAGTTGTGAACTCTATGCTATGCTCCTAGATCGCAAATTCTATTGACGAACCTATTAGAGCCACTGTGTCTTGTCTCGCTAATGGTAAAACCTTGTGGGACTGTCTCAAAACAAGATATTCAATCAAAAATGGGCCAAAAGTTTATAAACTATGGTCGGATCTCACCATTACTAAACAAGCCGGTGCATCTCTTATGTCTTATTACACTCAGTTTCTGGGCATGTGGGAAGATCTTGCCAATTTGTATCCTTTGGAATCTTGCAATTGTGAAAATGGCTCCCCAATACTGACGTGGTTTACTAATCTAAAAACCTATCAGTTTTTAATGGGGCTAGATGAGTCCTACAATGCATTACGCACCCAGATTATCAATCTTGATCCCCTTGCGGACCTAGACTGTGTTTATGCCATGGTTAGCCAAGAGGAAAGCCACAGGTCCGCTCTCCAGCCCCGGGATTCATCTCCAGCCATGGGTTTTGCTATTCAGCCACACTCTTCTCCGGTCCAATCTCCAGCTCCTGCCGCTTCGAATAATCGTCCATTCTGTACCTACTGTCAACGAGTGGGTCATCTGTATGAAAAATGTTGGACTCGCCTCGGTATTGCTCCTTCACCTGGTCAGAGCCGGGGTCGAGGACGTGACAAGTCCCAGACCGGAAGGGGTCAGTCTTCTAGTCCAGCGTTTGCCACAGCCACACAATGGAGAAGTAATGTGCCAGCCGCACAGTATTCTGCCGAGTCAGTTTCCACGACCATTCCGGGCATTTCATCGGAACAAATGCAGCGTCTCTTGGCTTTAATAGAGCCCAGTCCAAAGGGTGATAAGTTATCTGGTAAGCCTTTTTCTAATGTTTCTTGGCTTATTGATAGTGGTGCTTTGCATCACATGACCGGTAATATTTTCACGTTGTCCAATATTTGTGATATTGCTCCTTCCCCGGTTGGCCTACCCGACGGTGCTCAAACGTCGGCCGTAAAGGAAGGCGATTGTGTTCTGCCATCCGGACTTGTTCTCAAACATGTGTTATTATTGTCGAATCTGGCTGTAAATTTGATTTCTATCAGTAAACTCATTTGTGATGAAAATTGTCTTGTGACGTTCACCGATCATTTATGTATCTAGCAAGATCGCACCACGAGGAGCCCGATTGGACTGGGTGAGTTACGAGGAGGGGTGTACCATTACAAACCGATGGCAGTCGCAATCGCTTCAACAACTCGGGCACCGGAGTCTTATGAGAAATGGAATCGCCAGTTGGGGCATCCTTCTTCCAAACCTATGTCTTTATTAAGTATTGATGGCAATAAAGTTGTAGTCCCCGACAAACGGTTGATTCGTGATATTTTTTGTCGGAAAAAACAAACATGGTTTAGCTTTCCGCTTAGTAGAAGTTGTGCTACAGATAAGTTTGATTTGATTCATTAAGACATTTGGGGTCCTTACCGTCAATCTACATTGTCTGGTGCACGCTATTTTTTTTTTACTATCATTGATGATTTCAGTCAGGCTGTTTGGGTATACTTGATGCATGAAAAGAGTGAAGATAGTGTGTTATTACAACAGTTTTGTTCCCTTGTCAATACACAATTCGGTAAGTTGGTCAAAACTATTCGTAATGATAACGGTTTGGAATTTACATCTACTCCCATCCCATGACCTCATTTTATGCCCAACATGGTATTACCCACCAAAAAAGTATTGTTGATACCCCACAACAAAATGGTCGCGTTGAGAGAAAACATCGTCACATTCTCAATGTTGCCCGGGCCATTTTATTTCAAGCATCCCTACCTATTGAATTTTGGGGAGAATGTGTCCTTACTGCAACCCATTTAATCAACCGCACCGCCACACCTCTCCTAAACGGTCTTACACATCTCGACAAATTATACTCCAAAACACCTTCTCTTTCCCATCTCCGAGTGTTTGGTTGCCTTTGTTATGCCCACCATAAAGACCGATCACGGGATAAATTTGCCTCTCGCAGTCTTGGGATATCCTCATGGTAAAAAGTGATGGAAAGTTATGGACTTAGAAACCCATAAAGTTTTTGTCTCCCGTGATGTTATGTTTGATGAAACCAATTTTCCCTTCTCACACCCTCAGTCGTCGCCTACTGCTTCTTCCCAGTCTATTCCCACTGTCAATGATTGTTCATGGGAGTATCCTGCTCGTAAGACCACACCTTCTACACGTGTGGAGTCAGGGGGAGTCCCTTTAAATGACAATACCATGTCACCCCAGGGATCTTCCTCACCCACTGATTGTGAGCCTGATCTTGTTCCTTCTTGGCCAAATGTCTCTGCCCCAGAGCAGTGTATTACCGAGCAGCCCCTCGGTCGAGGACAGCCCGATCGAAAGCCGCCCGCACATCTTCATGATTATATTTGTCACACAGCTCAGGTTTTACACCCCTCTCCGCCTCCTCCTTCCATTGGGTCCTCAGGTACGCAGTTCCCTTTAGCTAATTATGTCACATGTCAGAACTTCTCACCTCCACATTCGAAATTTTTGATGGCTATTGAACCCTGATCATTTAATGAGGCTGTGCAGGATCCAAATTGATGTCAAGCCATGCAGGAGGAAATAGATGCTCTGGAACTCAATGGTACTTGGACTATTACGGATTTACCCGCTGGCAAAAAGCCCATTGGTTGTAAATGGGTTTATAAATTGAAATATAAATTTGATGGGTCCGTTGAACGTTACAAGGCCCGGGTTGTGGTCCGCGGAGACACTCAGGTGGAAGGCATCGATTACGATGAGACTTTTGCCCCGGTGGCTAAATTGGTTAGTGTCCGCACATTTTTGTCGTTGCTGTTATTAAAGGTTGGGAGTTGCACCAACTAGACGTGAACAACACCTTTCTTCATGGTGACTTGCATGAGGAAGTTTACATGCGTCTTCCATAGGGATTCTCTTCCTCTCATCCCCATAAGGTTTGCCGGCTTCGCAAGTCCCTTTATGGCCTTCGCCAATCTCCTCGAAACTGGCTTGCTAAGCTTGCTACAACTCTTCGTAATTATGGTTTTCTACAGTCTCATGCTGACCACACTTTATCTACTTGTCCGAAAGATGGTCGTTTTCTCTCTGTTCTTGTGTATGTTGATGATATCATTGTGGCAGGAAATAATTCACAGGCTTGCAACTCATTCAAATAATACCTTAATGATTGTTTTCAGCTCAAAGATCTGGGCCCCTGAAGTACTTCCTTGGCATTGAAGTCGCTCGCAATTCTTCTGGTCTTTTCCTCTGCCAAAGGAAGTATACTCTTGATATTTTAAAGGAATTAAGTCGGTCTCTCCAGTGCTAAACCGGTTACCACACCTATGAGCAGAACCACCAGCTTGCTCGCGCTACGGGTCGCATCCTTCATGACCAGGCCGTTACCGGCGCCTAGTGGGCCGCTTGGTTTATTTATCCATTACCCATCCGGATATTTGCTACGCAGTCCACATTCTCACTCAATTCTTGCATGAGCCGCGACAAGAGCATCTTGATGCCGTCTTACGGGTTCTTCACTATCTAAAGGGTTTTCCTGGTCAAGGTATTTTGCTTCAGTCTGATAGTTCCCTCCAATTATTTGCCTATTGTGACTCCGACTGGGCTGCTTGCCCCATGACCCGCCATTCCCTCACGACCTATTTTGTCCTACTCGGATTATCTCCTATCTCCTAGAAAACAAAGAAGCAAGCCACTGTTGCTCGTTCCTCCGCGGAGGTCGAATACCGCACCATGGCGGTCACTACATGTGAACTTACTTGGTTTAATTCATTCCTCTCTTTGCTTGGGATATTTCACACACAACCCATGCGATTGTTTTGTGATAATCAGGCGGCACTTCACATCGCCTCGAATTCAGTCTTCCACGAGCGTACAAAGCATATCGAAATGGATTGTCACTATGTCCGGGAATAGTTACTCGCTGGGAATGTTTCCACATCTTATGTTCCGTCTTCAAAGCAGTATGCCGATATTTTCACTAAAGCCCTTGGTCATCAACAATTTCAGTTTCTACTTGGCAAGTTGAGTGTTCGAAATCCTCATTCTCCAACTTGAGAGGGAGTGTTAAAAGGAAAGAATTTGGTTCAATGAATTTGGTCTAATATTGTGATTGGAATGATTCTTGGATATTAATATGTTTTAGCATGATTCTTGTATCTAGATTAGCATGTAATTATGTTAGCTTACTCTTGTATAAATTCATGTATTGCTTAGCAAATGAATCAACAACTTCCACACAAATTTATCTTATTAGATATGCTACGAAGTATATAAATGACCGACCATTGCCCAATACGTTGTGTGATAATTCACCAGTAAACTTGTTCTTCATGAGATCTAGTACGATCAATGTTGTCAAATTAATAAAGGATGGGATTGAACCATTGAGATCATTTTCAGACACGTTTAAATCCACCAGAGATTTGAGATTTTTTTTTTTTATTTCTAATGGAATGCGACCACAAAGTGCATTGATATTAAGGTATAGAATGGCCAAATTAGTCAATTTACCAATAGATTAGGGGATTGAACCAGTGAGATTATTGGTAGACAATTCCAAGTCCACAAGAGATTTGAAATTTCCATTTCTGAAGGAATGTGACCAGAAGGTGCCTTGAGATTTAAGCTAACAAGGTATGGAAGAAATGAGAAGTCAAAAGCATAAAGAGTACCTTCCAAACCCAAGCTTGATAGAGATTAATCAACCACTATGTGATTCTTGTTGTAGGAAACACTGAACCAAATGCATGCATTAACATTGGAGGAAATTTCCTTGAAGGGTGGAGAAAATGATTGCGACATTTAATTTTACTTTTTTTGCAGGTTTAAGACTGGCCAATTAGAAATTTATTAAATAAATAAAAAGGGTCCACACGGTTTGGTTCAAGGATTGTGATTTCTATTTTCAAGTTAATTTCGGTCTCCTTATTTTAAGAAATATTTCGGTGTGTGAAGAAAGAAAAATGTAAAAATTTCGAGGATACACAAAATCTATAATAAATTTCGAGGGTATATCAAATATGTAAAAAAAATAAAATGCAAGTAAATTAATCTATTAAACACATTAAATGAAGCCTAAATACCTATAATTAGAAAATTATGGAGTAGCTTCAAAAATCAATATATAGGTAGAAGAAATGAAAAATTAGAAAATTAGTGGGTGGTTTCAAAAACCAATAAATAATTAGAAGAATAGCCAAAAGTTTTTGAAAAAACCTCGAGAAAATGTAATTTTTAGTAGCGGAGTTTTGAATTTTTACGAAAAACCTCAAAATTTTATTAAAAATCTTGAAAAAAAACGTAAATTTTCTCACCCTTTTTTTGTAAATACAAAAAAAAAATGAAAATATCAACGAAATTTCGCGAAAACACAATCCTTGGTTTTGTTATGGGGTCAATGATGTAGCTATCAAGCATATATTAATAAATAAAAAGCGTCATACTTCATTTTTAAATAAAATAAAACAAAAATAATATTTCACATTTAATTAACAAAGAGATTACTATACTAATAACATTTCATTAAATAACACAAACACTGAACATTATTACAACGCAATTCACCAGTAAGACATAAGTGACTTACTTCCAACATTAATAATTAACAACAAATACAAACACACAATTCCACCATTTTATTCACCATCATTACATAACATGTTTCCAGGATCCATTGGTTCAATTCCTTTAAGTTTATTTAATTAATGGCCACCACATTTGCAGTCGACGCAACTGCAGCTTGCACCACACTTGCATTTCCCGTCGTTCTCTGATGCTGAAACCTCAGCGACTCCGTCGTAGTAGCTGCAATTGTAAATCATACGGTTTAGCTGCTGGTTAATCACTAACTTGAACTTGGAATATACAGAACATATGCATGTAGCAAACTTCTGCACTTGATTAACTCGTTAATTGCTACACAACAATAGCAGTTATTGTGTAGAAATTAAAGGGAATAAATACCTCTTCTTGGTCTCAATGATTTCGACCCCGTAGCTGTTTCCCTTCTTCCTGCAATCCCATGCATATTGATTAATTAATCCATTAAATGGACACTTAGTCGAAAGTACATAGATATTACAAATTTATATGGGCTTTGATTATGGATGTATTCCTACCAATATGAATTATATATCAATTATCAATAGTTTTAATGCGATTTTATTTTATTATCTTTAGATATATGTAACTCCAATCAATTGTGTAATACATAATTCTATTTTACTTTTTTGTTGGAAAACATAAATCATATGTAGGGTGGCACCACTTAAACATAAAAAATGATTGCGAAGACTGATCGATATAAAATATATATGCAAGAATAAAAGTAGAACGAACCAGGATATGTGAGAATTAATTAATTATTTTACAATATTCTCTATATAACATGATGAAACATATCATCACTCTTCTTCATTCTTCCTATGTAGAGTATCAAATTAATATATTGCTCTGCTAGCTTCCCTGATTTATCGATAATATTGCATGAACATGACCAATATGGCAATATATACATCAACAATTAATATAGTTTCATATGCTTAAGAAGAGAAGGAACAAAGAATTGCTAGTAGAAAATAGACTTACACACATTGTGTCTTGTCAGCACAGTCACAGTTGCCACAGCTCGACATGATGAAGTGATTTTGTGAAGAAAATTAAGATTACTTGTTGTTCTTAAGTTTTTGCTACGAGTTGATATTATGTGCTGCAGAAGTATTTATAGGCAGATAAAAGTGAAGAGGGGGCCATGGGCATGGGCTTGGGTGGTGCATGGGACATACAAAGACGTGTGAGGAAAACACGCATTGGATAATTATCTTCAAGGAATCTCAATTATTTATGGAGTGTTTTTTGGGTTGGCTTCCTATTGGCCTCTCATGTCTATTTCTTCCTTCTTGTAGAGTAGTATAGATATATATATCTCTCTCAAGCTTGTAAGTAAACTTGTTTTCTTTCTCATCAAATACCATACAAAGTCAAAAGGCAACATGATCTGCAAATCCTTTGATGATTATCTTCAATTTCCCTCTCAAGTCTGTAAGTAAACTTGATGATTAAAAAAGAAAACAAAAATTGGAGGAAATGATATTTAAACGGTTGGTTAAAGACATCATATGCGATTTGTTACAAAAATGTCATCGTAAATGGTTTAAAGATCCCAAAACATTTAAAATTCATCCCTTGTTCGAACCTCTTTGAGTTTGTCTCTATATTTGGATGCAGATGAAATTAAGTTATTTTGTTTTATTTTTATGATTTATAATAAAAGAGCAAATAAGCGTGGTGTATATAGTTATATACACTTTCATTAGGTATATATTTATGCCATGAATTGAAAGTTCTATGTGGTTTCTTGTTGTGGCCAAAAGTCGCCTATTCAATCTTTGTCAAATAAAGCAAAACCATGACTTGATGTGTTCTCCTTTACATCCCCGTTAGACTGAAATGCCAAATTGATAGCAACATCTCCACTTTCTTCTACAATGTCACAATCATACACGCAGAGTTGCGTAAACTAGAGGATAGACTTGGGATAACCCTGCTCCATATGGCAATGGTGTTTACAACTTGGAAAACTCTGTTGCAAGAGACTCCTCTGATTCTCATTGTACTTGTTAAACATATGAGATCTTTCCTCTTGCTAAGAGTATCAACAATATATTTCATTTTGGATGACAATATTGGGAATATCAGATGTTCTCAATTTTATTAGTTATTATTAGAAAAACCAACTCATCCCTTTCAATTAAGGACAAACTTGTAATCCATGAGAGCTTTGCTAGGGGTCAAGGGAGGGAGCAAGGGAAAGGGGCGAGGGATGGGTGGTAACCACCCATCTGCCTCGAGATGAGCACATCAAACTCGAGATATGCAAAGGAGGATGGGTGGCTTCACACATCCCTCGTTCCCTCCCTCGACCCCTAGAATTTTCAAATCCATGAATATAATAGTTTTGGGATCCTTTGTATTGAATATTATAAACAGAGAAGTAATGATGTGAGGTCAATCATGCTTCCACAACTATTTTTTTTTTTCCACTCGTCTCCATCTCTTTTACTTTTCCCCTTCTTTCTTTTCCCCTTCTTTCTTCATCTCCTTTTGCACACATGAAGGTTTACTTTATTTATTTATTTATTGTTAAGGTATAATGACTCTTTTTGATATCTACTATCATGGTACGAGAGCATTGGTCTTCGAAGGTTATGGCTTCGAGTCTTGTTCAGCGCAAATGTTGTGGAAATTTTCAGCATTTTTTATCACGTCTACACTGAGGGAGAGTATGAAATATTAGGCTCACTCAAGTTATTCACGGGACTAAGTTTTCCATGTATTTATCCATGATATTACCATGTGAGTTTACTATATAGTTATACTATTAATACCTTCCGATGTATGTTGTAAGCTCAGGTTTCCACTTGATATGTGATTAGACTCACCCTTTCTACAAGTTCATATTATTAGAAAATTGACAATTTATCATGGTATCACAACATATGCAAGAACAATTTTATCTTCATAGTAGTATCAAGAAGAGTTATTTACTAGCAATGATGCCATCAAAATTGTCTAGGTAGACATCGTCTATATCGTTGGTATTTTATTGTTGCGAAAGACTCAAGCGAGCAATGTTTCGGAATATCTATTTGTTCAAGTGTCTAAATTTCACTTCCACCATATTCATCAGGCTTGCTGTAATTTCTGGTACTCTTCTTTTATTCCCACTCAAGACTTATATTCATCCGACTTTGTGCTCTCTTAGACATATTTTTTCCTTTTCAAGATTTTATTTTCTATTTGTTTATAGCTACAAAGGATGAAACGAGTAGTGAAGATATGAATTCCAAAGTTGATGAGCTTCCTTGTAGAAATTGTGGTGGAAAAAATCAGTCTACTGAGTGGTGTTCGGATATTACTGACAAGCCTAATCGGTACATGGCTAACAATGTTGCAGTCTCTGAGTCTACTACAAATACAAATTCCTTTGGAAAGTTACAATAAGATCACCAACTTGATGAAACACATGGATGTGTTTACACCCAGTTCTTCCACTAGTTCCACAACCACACCTGCAAAATTAATTAATGCATGTCTCCATATTAGTACTGATAGTCCTTGGGTTAGTGGCTTTGGAGCATCCGATCATATGACAGGTAACCATCAGTTATTTTCATCAATTGGTGTATTCTCAGCCAGTGTTCTATGTAACTTTAGCCAATGGTACAAAAGCTAAATTTTTTTGTCATGGTATCTGATGCAGTTGATTTTCGCTCTCTGCTTTGACCATGTTTTCGCTGTCCCGTCGACCTGCACAAGTAATGAACGTGAGCCACAAACCACCGTGGAGTGGTCGATGGCACTCTGATGCTAAAGTTAGATGGGGATCTGAAGAAGGTGTAATGTTGTAACGGAGATTTTGTAGCGTACCTTAGCTTACCAACCTCGTGTCTTATTTATAGTGCAAGGAGTCCTTGTTTAACCAGGTCATCTTAGGCGTAGTTTAAGGAGGGGATCTTCATGGAGATCCCTCTCTAATTAAGAGTCGTGTTGTAAAAGGGAAGTTCCATGTTAGCTCTGCACTAGTAGATACGCAGGAGATAGTTCCCAATCAAAGAGCAATCCATAGAAGGGAGTTTCCCTGTGTGAAAGATACTCTGGTGTTTGCTTCCTAGTTGGAAGCAAAGAGTAGATGTAGTTGCCCGCCCAAAGTTGATCCTCAAGATACATACCCCAAGAGGACTTATGGGTACCATGGATAGCTGGATCTGTGTTGGGTCGATGTTTGAGCTTGTAATTCCTCGAGATCATCATGACACATGTTCGGTTCAGGAGTGTGACCGTTTTTATGTATCATCAGCTACTCCCCCCGAGTTAGTGGGGTGTTTATGTGGGTCCACTGACTACTTGAAAAGTGATATGTACCGTCGTGATGATTGAACCTAAAGCGTTGGTTTCGAGTGACGCATGGCATTTAATAGGTACGCGACTGCTCGAAGAGGGAAAGTTTGGTTTGTCTCCCCTATAAATATTTATTGTTCTGAGGATGATTTCCACATCGTTATCTGTGTTGTATTTGTTTTTTCTTCCAATGGCCAACAGTGTCAAAATTGCTTCCCAGAATCTGTTATCTCCCGCCTACACGAATCACTTTGGTGATAGTCTAGTCAACAAAACTGAGTTGATCAGACTTCGTAATTTGTACCGTATCCCTGAAGATTTGTATCTTGCTCCAACGTCTGAAGTGTCAGGTCCGACTGTACCTCCTCATGGGGTTTATAAACTTGCACTGAGGTATGTTTGAGTTCGGACTCCGAATTTTGGTGCCTAATGATCACGTCTAACGCTTCTTTACTCATTTTCGCTTGCCTCCCGCTCAGATAGGGTCGAGCGAATTCAAGATATTGCTAGAAATTCTCTTGAGGGCTCATGACGTTAGCCTTCGTTTGACTCCACCGGTGATTCATCGCCTGACCAAAGTTCGGCTGGCTTCCAGGAGTATCTGTATACTGACTTGTCCACCTTGTCTGCGTTTGACAATGAGTAGCGCCGAATCCTGGGATAAGCAGTGGTTCTTGGCTTCGGTGGATTCTGGCTACTTCAAGCTTGAGAGTCGTAGAGTGTCCCGATACTTTCAGTTCGATCTCAGTGAGTTCTTCTTTAGCGCATGCATATCTTTGCACATTCTTCTTGTGGCATTGGTCCTGATGTTTTTCCTTTGTTTTAGAAAAGTTTTTTATTCCGTCCCTTAGTGAGGAAAAGAAGCAACTAGAGAAGAAGTTTTTGGAGCTTCTTTTGATTTCTGTTGAGGAGGTAGTAATGTCAGGAGGCATCGTACGAAGCGGGCTGCTGCAGCGTTTTTATGAGGCTCACCTAGTGTCAGGTTCCCCAGCTGAGAGGGTGGTCGCTCGTCATGTGAGGAAGAGGAGCCTGGCCTCGCTCGGTCTCTCCGGGCTTGTTGAGCTTGAGGCGAACGTGCTCCCGGGGTTGCCCTGAGGAAAAGGCAGTCTCTTATAGTGGTAGTATCTCCCTTTGGTGCCCGTACTTCAGAGCCGCATGTTCCTGTCTCACTGCATCCTGAAGCCCGTGGGAAGGTCCTTGCTTTGGAGAAGGCCTTTGCCGATCTGCAGATGTCATACTCGGATGCCCTTTATCGGGCAGAGGGTTCTGGCACCGTCGCGGACCACAAGGGTGTGGAGGCCACGACTCGTGTTGCCGGTGCAGTAGATGAAATGAGAGCTCAGCTGATGGTTACTGAGTCCGACTTAGTGTCAACTCGTGTCGAGCTGAAGCGGACCAGTGCAGAATTGGAGTGCCTGGATACTGCTATGGACAGGTGGGCCTCTAAATAAATGGCTGAAGAAGTTGATAGGAAGCTGTCGGAGGCGGAGTGGGTCGTTGAAAGGCAGCGGGTGGAAGCCGCGATAGACGAAGAGCTTCACCATGCTTTGGAGGCGGAACGGATGTTTTCCAAGGAGCGTTCGCATTATGAAGCGTTGTTAGGCACAGTAGATTTTGATGTGTCTGGTAGGAGGCAACTAATCTCGTCCGAGGTAATTCGGGGCAGACTAGAGCTCCTGGAACTGATTAAGGGGAGTATCCCGACATTGATCTCGACTTCGCCCGCTATAGGAGGGCAACTTTTATGCCGATTCAGCGAGGGAAAGGCTTTGGCGCTGCGAGGCTAACTGATGAGGAAGATGAATTTCCTTAGATTGTAATGTCCTCTCTTGGGCGAATATCATGTAGACATGTTTTATCTTTTGAATGAAAGTATTATTCTTCCTTGCATCGTCGTATTTGCTTTTGTCGCTTTGTAGACTGTAAGGTTTGTACTGTCAGGGGGAATTTTTTGTCAGTCCAAATATTTAGTTGTGTTGTGTCATTGTCTGCAATGACTCCCCCGGTGTTGGTGGTCTACCGCTGACTTTTGCCTCCATTTCTTCGGTCGTTACGACCTGCACGGAGCGGGTTAGGTTTTGCATGTTGGGAGCTGTTGTCATCCGTTTAAAACTGATTAAGCTTAGCTTGGTAAGTTCGGCGACCATTGTTCGTATCAAAAGAAATGATCCTTTGGCGAGTCGTCGTCATCAGCGGACAAGTGCTTACTAGACTCCCACTTCCTTACCTGTCGTGACCCGCACGGAGCAGATTCGACTTTGAGCACCAGAAACCATTGTCATCAGTCACGAACTAACTAAGCTTACCTGGCTAATTCGGCGATCATCCTCTATATTGAGAGCAATGATCCATTGGCGAGTCGTCATCATCAGCGGACAAGCGCTGACTAGACTCCCACTTCCTCAGCCATCGTAACCCGCGCGGAGCGGATTAGGCTTTGGGCACCAGAAGCCGTTGTCATCAGTCGTGAACTGACTAAGCTTACTTGGCTAATTCGGCGATCATCGTCTGTATTGAGAGAAATGATCCCTTGGTGAGTCGTCATCATCAGCAGACAAGCGCTTACTAGACTCCCACTTTCTCAGCCCTCGTGACCCGTGCGGAGCAGATTAGGCTTTGGGCACCAGACGCCGACGTCATCAGTTGCGAACTGACTAAGCTTACCTGGCTAATTTGACGATCATCGTCTCTATTGAAAGCAATAATCCCTTGGTGGGTCATCGTCATCAGTGGACAAGCGCTGACTAGACTCTCACTTCCTCAGTCGTCGTGACCTGCGTGAAGCAAATTAGGCTTTGGGCACCAGAAGTCGTCATCATCAGCCGCAAACTGACTAAGCTTACACGGCTAATTGAGAGCAATGATTCCTTAGCGAGTCGTCGTCATCAGCGAACAACCGCTGACTAGACTCCCACTCCTCAGCCATCGTGATCCGCACGGAGTGGATTAGGCTTTGGGTACTTGAAGCTGTCGTCATCAGTCACAAACTGACTAATCTAACAGGCTAATTTGGCGATCGGCGTCTGTATTGAGAGCAATGATCCCTTGGTGAGTCGTCGTCATCAACGAACGCTGAATAGACTCCCACTTCCTCAACCGTCGTGACCCGCGCAGAGCGAATTAGGCTTTGGGCACCAGAAGTTGTTGTCATCAGTCGCGAACTGACTAAGCTTCTCTGGCTAATTCGGCGATCATCGTCTGTATTGAGAGCAATGATCCCTTGGCGAGTCGTCGTCATCAATGGACAAGCGTTGACTAGACTTCCACATCCTCAGCCGTCGTGACCCGCGCGGAGCGGATTAGGTTTGGGTTTATGTCCGAGTCTAGCCGTAACCGGGGCTAGCGAGGGTTGTAACGAACAGCAGTGGAAGTTTTGGTAAAAGCAAAATATTTTATTGATAATACTTTTTTAGATTCTCTACATTCCATGGTCGTTTTAACCCGTCGCCATCGGCGTCTTCCGGTCAGTGTGTTCCCGGCCTATTAACCTTAGCAACTCTGTAAGGCCCTTTCTAGTTCGGATATAGCTTTCCTGCCCCGAATTCTTTGGTGTTTTGCTGGGTCTTCCGTAGTACCCAATCTCCCACCTTGAATTCGTGTGGCTTGATCTTTTTGTTATAGTATTGCGTCATCCGTTGTTGGTAGGCGGCTATCTTAGTGGAGGTCAGATCCCGTTTTTCATCGAGGAGGTCTAGTCTCACCCGTAAGGCTTCGTCGTTTTCATTTGATCTGAACTCTTCCGTCCGGAAGGTTGGCACTCGAGCTCTACCGGAACCATAGCTTCTGACTCGTATGCTAGGGTAAAGGGTGTCTCTCCGGTAGGAATTCTTTTGGTTGTTCGATATGCCCAGAGTATTCCTGGTAGCTCTGAAACCCATTTTCTTTTGACTGCATCAAGTTTTCTTTTGATGGCTTCTAGGATCGTCCGGTTGGTAACTTCTGCCTGACCATTATTGGCCTGGGGGTGTCTTGGCGAGGAAAAGTGGTGCCTCACTCCCAGGCTTTTGCATAGTTATTTGACTTTGCTACCTTCAATTTGGGTTTCATTGCCGCTGACCAATACTCTGGGGTTGCCAAATCTGTAGACGATGGCGACCCATATGAATTTTTTGATATGGACCTGCCCTATTTTGGATAGGGGCTCGGCCTCGACCCACTTGGTAAAGTAGTCGACGATGACAAGAAGGAATTTTTTACCAGCCGATGCCAATAGCAGCCCAATGATGTCAATTCCCCATTGCGTAAATGACCATGGACTAGTCATTGGAGTTAGTGACTGGTCCAGCATGTTGGATTATGGTGTGAACCTCTGACATTTATCGCACTTGGGGGCTATATGTTTGGCGTCCCGCTGCATGGTCGGCCAATAGTACTCTAAAGTCAGAGTCTTGAGGGAAAGAGTTATCCCACGTGGGTGATTCCTGCATATGTCGCTGTGAATAGCTTTCAAGACTTGTCTAGCCTCTAAGGGCGATAGACATCGGATTTGTGGCCCTATTATCGATCTCCTATATAACTTGTCATTTAGGAGAGTATACATTGCTGCTCTGTTTTTAAGCTTTCGCGCTTCGACCTTATCTGCTGGTAAGGCTCGTGATGTTATATATTCTAGTATCGGAGTCATCCAATTTGGTTGTGTCTCCGCGGTGCATATATTCCCGTGCTCTTCTTCGTTGATGCTTGATTTCTCTATATATTTTATGAGGCCGTTGGAGGCTGAGGCTGCTTTCACTAGCTCGTCAACCCTCTAGTTGTCGTCTCGAGGGCATTGTGTGAGCTGACAATTCTTGAACTTGCTCATTACACCGAGTACCTTGTCGCGATAGGCTATCATGCACGGATTTCGCTAATGAAATCTCCTTTGACCTGGTTGACTACTAGTCTCGAATCGCTGTATGTTGTTAGGGAATCTATGCCTATCCACAAAGCTAGTTTTAAGCCTGACATGAGGGCTTCATATTCGGCCTCATTGTTTGAAGCAGGGAAACCAAATATGACGGCCTTTTCGAGGGTGAAGCCGCTAAGGGAGCGAAGAGTGATCCATGCTCTGCTCGCCTTATCTGTTGAAGATTCATTGCAGCGTAGAGTCCAAGTTTGGACATCGGATTATGTGAGTTGGTAGCCTACTTTCGGTTCTTCTCCGCCAGTGAATTCAACAATGAAAGTCATGAGCATCTGGGCTTTGATGGTGGTTCTTGGAGCATAGTTTATGTCAAATTTCTTGAGTTCTACTGACCATTTCACCATCCTACAAGATAGCTCGGGTTTATGTAATACCGAGCGAAGTGGGTGTTTGGTCAGGACCATTATGGAGTGGGCTTGAAAATAGGGCATCAGTTTCTTAGATGATACGACAATGCCATAGCCAACTTTTTCAGGTCCGGATAGTGTGCTTTTACTTTTACTAACGTTTTGCTAGTGAAGTATACTGGCCTCTGGGTTCCATGGTTGTCACGTACGAAGGCTAAACTAACAGAGTGTTTGGAAACAGACAGGTACAAGTATAATGTTTCTACTATCGCTGGCTTTGAGAGTAGCTCTGGACTCCCCATGTTTGTTTTCAAGTTCTGAAAGGCTTGATCGCATTCCTCCCTCCACGAAAATCCTTTGCTCCCTCTTAGTATTTTGAAGAAGGGGAGACATTTGTTGGACAACTTTGATATAAATCTATTTAGTGTTGCTACCCTCCCAGTTAGGCTTTGAACTTCTCTGATATTAGATGGGGACTTCACGTCGAAATGATCCTGAATGTGTTTCGGATCGGCCTCGATTCCCCTTCTGTTAACTATATAGCTTAGGAATTTCCCAGACTCGACTTCGAACGTGCACTTTTGTTGGTTGAGCTTCATCCGATATTTTCTAAGTTGGTCGAATGCTTCTGTAAGGTCTCGCATCTGGTCGGAGCTACGAAGGATTTTTACCAGCATGTCATCAATGTATACTTCCATATTTCTACCAATTTGTTGCTTGAACATTCGGTTAACCAATTGTTGATAGGTAGCCCCAACATTAAGCCGAATGGCATCACCCTATAGCAGTATATTCCCCTTTCCATCACGAAATAGGTTTTTTCTTGATCTGTGGGTGCATTAATATTTGATTGTAGCCAGAATAGGCGTTCATAAAGCTGAGGAGGTTGTGTCCCGATGTGGCGTCTATGATCTGATCGATCCGGGGGAGTGGAAAGTTGTCATTAGGGCAGGCTTTGTTTAGATCGATGTAGTCTACACACTCTCCACTTCCCATTTTTCTTTTTTACGATAACAGTGTTTGCCAGCCATTTGGGGTATCGTGTTTCATTGATCATGTCAGTATCGAGTAAACGTTGTACCTCATCATTTATGATAGTGTTTCTTTTGAGTTCCACAACCTTTTCTTCTGCTTGACAGTTTTTTCGAGGGATCAACTTTGAGACGATGGGTGATTATTGAAGGGTCGATCCCCACCATATCTTGGATAGTCCAGGCGAAGATATGTCTTGTTACGTTGCAGTAACTCCATAAGTTGCTTCACCACTTCCTTGTTTAAGCGGGAGCCGATCTGGATGTTTCTTCCTCTGGTTGTCCGACATTGGGCCTGCCCCAAGGGCTTACTGGTGCCTCGTCACCCTATGTCGGTTGTTTCTCCCGTAGACCTCGAGTTGAACGGAGGATAGGCTTGGCCTTTGCGTTGCTAGTTGAGGACTGCTAGATGGTGAAGTCGTCGTGTATTGGCATTCCCTAGCCACTGATTGGTCTCCTCTCAATGTACCGATCACTTGGTTCGCAAGCTAATTGACACACTGGTCACTGGTGCAGGGTGGTGACTGTCGCCCCCAGCTTGTCATCACTACGAACTCTTGGAACATGGTTTTATTAGTCGGTTGTTTTCTTGTTGTTATCGTCAATTGTACCTTTCCTAGGGGGAATTATTTCTCACCACTGAATTCGGTTACTAGACAACTATCAGGGATTAAGGCTACTTCATCCAGTTGCATGCTACGGAGCGTGCGGAGGAACAAGACATTCATCGAGCTTCCAGTATCAACCAGAGATCTTCTTACCACTCATCCCGCAAGGGAAACTGCCATCACCAGGGCGTCATTGTGTGGGATTTGTAAGCCCTAGAAGCCCTTCTGTATGAATGCCAGTGGTGCGGATGAGCCTTACTTCTGACCATGTGGTGTCAGTTGTCCATCGCGTACAACTTGAATCATCAAGCCTCGAAGAGCCCTTTTTCTGGACCTGTTGGACAGTTCATACATTGAATGTGCTCCATAAAGTGCATGTATCCTGTTGACTGAAGGCTCACCGGGTTTGGTCCTCTTTCACTCTTCTCTCTGGATGACGAAGCTTTGTCTTTATTTGTCGTAGGATCCTATGTCAGAAGATTGTCAGACTCTCCTTTTCGCAGACCGTTAATGAAGGTTAAGACGGTTCTTGTGATGTAACATGAACAGACAGTGTTTAACTCATTGTTGAATTGGGTTAAATACGTCTTTTTGGAGCTTCGCTTCATCGACTTGAACGTCTGAATCATTAACTAGTCCAGGTGTGTGGGAAGAGATCGTACATCCGACCCAGGATTCTACGGTGCTACCATGTGCACGGGGGTGCCACTTTGTTGCCTGCCTTCAACAAGAACCGCAGGGATGGCCTGAGCGCTGGACGTGTCTTCTGATGTTTTTGTTGTTGCGTGACCTAGTGGTCTCCATCTCTCCAGGATTTGGTAGGAAAGGACGCTTAGTGTAAATTTAATAACTATGTCGTCCCCACGGACAACGCCGAACTGATGCAGTCAATTTTCGCTCCATGTTTTGACCTTGTTCCCGTTGTCCTGCTAACCTTCACAAGTAATGCACATGAACCATAGACCACCGTGGGGTGGCCGATGGCACTCCAATGCTAAAGTCAGACATGGATCTGAGGAAGGTGTAATGCTGTAGTAGGGATTTTGTAGCATACCTTAATTTACCAACCTCATGTCTTATTTATAGTGCAAGGAGTCTTGCTTTAACCAGGCCATTGTAGGCATAGTTTAGGAAGGAGACCTTTTTGCATAGTTTAGGAAGGAGACCTTCTTGGAGTTCCCTCTCTAATTAAGAGTCGTGTTGTAGAAGGGAAGTTCCATGTTAGCTCTGCACGCCTAGATACGCGGGAGATAGTTCCCAATCCAAGGCAATCCGTAGAAAGGCATTTCTCTGTGTGGGAGATACTCTGATGTTTGCTTCCTAGTTGGAAGTAAAGAGCAGTTGTAGGTACCTGTCCGAAACTGATCCTCGAGATACTTGCCCGAATAAGACTTATGGGTATTGTTGATAGTTGTGAGACGTGTGGGTCTAGCATGCTATGAGAGTCCGAGTCCACTTGGCAGACTGAAGTTGAGCGAGCTTAGATTCGCTTGGGCTGGATCTATGTTGGGTCGATGCTTTAGCCCGTAGTTCCTCGAGATCATCAAGACACGTGTTCGGCTCATGAGTGTGACCGTTTTTATGTATTATCGGTACCATTCAGCTAAATCCAAAGTTTCGTTTGCATGTTATCAGTATTACTTGTTATATGTATCACTTGTTCGGTCTGTCACTTGCATTTTTTTTTGGACTTTCATTGTATCTTTTAGGATCTAAAGACAAAGGAGTTGATTGGTGGGGGATATAAGGCTAGAGAGTGAGGAAACGGGCGAGGAAACGAGCGAGGAGAGGGATGTGGCGGGGTGGGAGCCGTCCACCCCGCTCGGGATGCGTGTCGCAATTTTTTGTGCGCGCATCCCAAGCAGGGTGGACGGCTCCCACCCCGCCACGTCCCTCTCCTCGCTGGTTTCCTCGACATTTGAAATTCCTCTTATGGTTTATATCATTTCAAAGACATCCATGGACAAATTCAGCAACAATTACCTTTTGCAGCTATAATTTCACCAATTCAATGGCATAGGCGTCTTGATTATCTACCTTTGAAGAATTTATGTACTTTAGTCCCTAAATTTTTTCTAGTATCCAGTCTCAAGATTTGTGAGTTAGCTAAACATCGTAGGGTAACTTACAAAGCTAACTTGAACAAACATTCGAGTCGTCATTTTCGGTTAGTGTATTATAGTATTTGGGGTCCTTGTCGAACCATTGGTTTATTTTATGCAAGGTATTTTGTTACTTTTGTACATGATTTTTCTCGTATGTGTTGGGCTTATATTTTGCAAAGTTGACATGATATTCTATCTGTATTCAAGCAATTTTATGCTGAAATATACAATCAACTTTTCACAACATTGCAAAAATTTCATTTTGATAATGCACAAGAATATGTTTTCGATGCATTTTAAAATTTCGTGATTGAACATGGTGTTAAACATGAAACCTCTTGTGTTGACACTCCACAACAAAATGGAGTCGTTGAACTCAAAAATAGATCGATTCTTGAACTACCCTATAGTACAATGTTCCAAAGTGATGTCCCCAAATTGTATTAGGTCGACGCGATGCTTACTGCCACATATCTAATTAACAAGTGCCTTCTTCTATTTTAGGTAATAAAACTCCATATTATGTTTTTTTTCTTCTAGATGTTTCTATAAGGATATGTTTTCCTTGCCACCTCATATATTTGGATGTACTTGTTTTGTTCACAATCTTCGACAGTGGCACGATAAATTGGACGGTCATGCCATTAAATGTATTTTAATTCGATATTCAAAACTCAAAAAGGGTAATGTGTTACAACCCCTCCATCAAAAAGACATTTGTGTGTTGATGTTATTTTTTAGCATATTATGTATTATTCTTCAAAGGATCATTTGACTTATGAACCATTTGAAGAACATTGAGTGTCTCATAGAATTTTATTATACGTTATTTTACCAGATGATTTAGATTCACCAACTTCTCATCACAATGATGATGCAACACAAGAACCCGATGTACCAATTGCTCTCAGTGAAGATATAACTCTGGATGAGGATTTCGAGTCTAACCTTCCTTTTGTCTCTTCCGAAAGGTAAACGTAATTGTTGTTCGTCTAAGTATCCTAGTTCTGAATATGTTATGTTTGTCTCTTCGTATGTCAACTCTCATCAATTTCCCACCTCTGATCCCTTTTGTTTGTTTTTGTTCCTACTACTTACAGGAAAACATTTGATCATATTGGATGGAGACACGCAATAGAAGAAGAAAGTTGTGAGATGCAAGTAGGTGTTTACTGTGAAACAAAATCCAGATATGTCTCTTGATCACCTGAAAGCTCGTTTTGTTGCTCAAGGATTTCTACAAACTTATGGAATTGATTACTCGGAGACCTCTCCTATAGCTAAGCTGAAATTAGTCCGCAGTGTCATTTCTATTGTTGCCAATCATTGTTGGCCCTTGTATCAATTGGATGTGAAAATGCTTCTTACATGGCCATCTTTCTGAGCAAGTAAGTGTATATGGAGCAACCTCCTAAGTTTATAATTTAAGGGTCGAAGGCAGGGGTGGATCTACTAAGGGGCCCTCAACTTTCAAAATATTTTTAATAAATACTTAGATTTACAAAAAATCAATTATATAATGAATACAATATCACAATTGTTCATTCAACTATTTCTGCGTGTCTTTGTTGGTGTTGTGGTTTGAAGTTTAACATTTTTAGTAAATGACCCGAGTTCAATACTTTTGGAGCTCGACTAGTTTTTTTTTTAAATTTTCAATGCAATTGTAACAGTAATCGCAAACATTAAAAAAATTGTTTAGTTTTTTGGTCATCTTGGAGCGTATGATTTTTTTATATGATTTATTATGTCTATTGGCAATTATTATTTCTATCATTGTGACCTGCCTTTATTTTTTTGTTTTCAATGTTTTTTATATATAATTGCAAACATTAAAAAATGGATTGTTTGTCACAAGTATAAAACTTCCAAAAAAATATTTGAAATTAATATATAAAATAATAACTAAATAATTCAATGAAAATATATACCATTAGCCAACTCATACAAAATTTGAGGCTCACATAAACCATTTTTCCTATGAAATTGTATTAGGATCTTATTATGTTCACAAATTTCATATTTTTTAAGCTTCAACTAGATACTTATCCTAATTATTTTGTGTTTTTAGTTATACGTTCTAGTTATTAAGCTCATTTGCTCTTGCTAAGGTTATCAATATTGTGACCTTATTTTGGCTTAAAATTGGACTACATTGGATTCAGTTTGGTATATGCAATGTACTTTTGATAGTTGTATTTTTTTATTAATTACTAGCTCGAGTAGGAAAAAATTTGGGCTCCACCCTTAATAACTACTATTATCAACAAATAATTATTTGTCATTTCGCCCCCTTGACTAAAATCCTGGGTCCGCCATTGGTCGAAGGTATGTCGACTTAAAAAAAACCCTTATATGGTGTTAAACAATCTCCTAAAGCATGGTTTCAAAGGTTTAGTCAAATTGTGATGACTCAAGGTATGTTAATGATATTATCATTACAGGATCGGATTCCAAAGTATTTTCATCCTCAAGGATAATTTGTCTAAACATTTTCAGACAAAAGACCTTGAAAATCTCAAGTATTTCTTGGGTATTGAGGTAGTGCGGTTACTTGGAAATATTCATCTCTCACAAATAAAATATGTGATTGTTCTACTAACAGAGACAAGTCATTTAACGTCACACTCGCTGGATTCTCCTATGGATTCGAATAATAAACTCCAGTTAGATGAAGGAGATGTATCTTCAGATGTTGAAAGATATCGAATATTGATTTACAAACTTATGTATGCTAATATCCCACGACTAGACATTTCTTATGTTGTGAGTATAGTATCTCAGTTTATGCATACGTCTTGTGTTCCTCACTTCCATGTCGTAGTTCGTATTTTGTGATATTTGAAAGGTTCTTCAGGTGTTGGATTAGTATATCATGCAAATGGTCACCTAGACATTGTTGGTTACACTGATGTTGATTATGATGGATCTCCTTTTGATTGAAGATCTACTTCTGGGTATTGCACAATCATTGATGGTAATCTAGTTACTTGGAAAAGCAAAAAGCATATTGTTGTATAGAGATTTGGTGCAGAAGCTGAGTATAGAGCTATGGCTCACACTACATGTGAGATTATATGGATTCGTTATTTGTTGCAAGAGTTGGGGTTTCTAGTGAAGGTATTTATTCCTTTATATTGTGATAATCAAGCAACCATTCATAATGCTACAAATTCAGTATTTCATGAGAGAACAAACATATCAAAGTGAATTGTCATTTTGTTATAGAGTAAGTTGTTACTCAAGAGATTTGTACCACATGTCTCTTCTAACCAACTACTCACTGATATATTCACAAACCGATATATTCACAAAACTAGTATTTCGCACAGTATCTGATCATATTTGTTCCAAGTTGAGCATGTGAGACATATATGGTCCAGCTTGAAGGGTGTTAAATATATCAGATATTTCCTCTTTGTTAACTGTATCATCAGTATATTTAATGTTGGGTAATAATAATGGGAATATTAGATTTCCCAATTCTATTAGTTATTATTAGAAATACCAATTAATCACTTTCAATTAAGTACAAACTTGTAACCCAAGATTTTCCCAATTCTTGTTGTCTCCCAAACTTCACCATAAGAGTTATTTATCGCAATCTTGAAAATAGATGGTTGATCCTCATCCATAAACAATGCATAAGACATATTATATTCATAACCAAACATGTTAGGAGCCTTTCGTACATTAGATCTTCACTCTATTAACTGCTAGAGATGGCTCCACCTACTACTGACTTTGTTCCCTTAGAACCTCTTCAACTACTATATCTGGCACATTACTAAGTACCACCTCATTAGTAGCAACCTTTTCATGCATAGAAGACTTACTAGGAACCACAATAAACTCCACCTGATCTGCAACCTTTCCAATCTCATTATTGCTGAAATTTTTATCAACCTCCTTTGAGCTAAGCATGTCTAACTCATTGAAAGTAACATCTTTGCTTACTATAAATTTCTATAATTCCGGATACTATAATATGCACCCCTTAACTCCATGATGAAATCCGAAGAAAATTATTTTTTTGCATGTACTCCAATTTTATCTTCATTCACATGAAAGTAAGCAGGACAACCAAATATCTTTAAGGAATTGTAATCAGGAGTTTCAACCCATACCTCAATTGGTGTCTTCGTCCCAATAGTTGTTGATGGTGATTGATTTATGAGAAAACACACCGTGTTCACTGCTTCAACCATAATTCCTTACCCAATCCAAAATTGGATAACATGCACCTTGCTTTCTCCAAAAGGTTTTGTTTCATATGCTCTACTACCCCATTTTGCTTAGGTGTCCCCCTCACTATAAATTGTCGTTTGATTCCTTCCCTTTTGCAATATTCCTCCAACGATTCATTAATGTGTTCTCCCCATTATCTGATATAATCATCTTCACAATTTTGCATATCTGTTTCTCAACCATAGCCTTCCATTTCACAAACAAATTGGTGACTTCTAATTTCTATTTCATAGTGTACTACCAAACTCTCCGCGAAAAATCATTAATGAAGGTCACAAAATACCCTGCATACCCTTTAGAAGCAACTCATGATGGTCCCCAAACATCTGAATGGATGTGATCTAAAACTCCATTAGTACGAGGATTTGGTGTACCGGATTTTGCTTTACAATGCTTACCAAAGACAATGCTCACAAAAAATCCAGCTTTGTCATCTCATTTTTACCAACCAATCCTGTTTTACTTAAGATATGCATACATGTCTCGTTCATGTGCCGCAGGCGTATGTGTCACGACCATGTAGAAATCAATTGTCGTCCATCAATCTAGGAGATGGATGCTCCACCTATACAACATTCTCATCAAGGAAATACAAATTTACACATCTCTTGCCACCATCATCAATTGGCCGTCATGGAATTTTTTTAGAAGCTCGCATTTACCTCTAAACTTGTACCAACCAGATTCTAAAACTCCCAAAGAAAGTAAATTTTTACCCAGTCAGAAACATGTGTTACCTCTATTAAAGTTCTAACAACTTCATCAAACATCTGAACTCGAATTATACCAACTCCAATAGTTTTTCCAATATTGTCATTACTCATTAAAAACATTTTCACCTCTACGGATTTATAGGAAGTGAACCAATCCCTATGAGGGCACATATGATACGTGGCGCCCGAGTGCAATAACTATCCATCTGATAGATAATTGCTAGATGTAACACTCAACACCTCATCAACATCAGAGAAAACAAATGTTTGAGTCATAGGTGTTGCTTCATTTTCTAACGATTTCTTCTTCATTTCCTACTTAACCTTAAGCTTAGGATAATCCTTCGCTATGTTACCAACCTGATGACAATACTAGCATTCAAAATTATCATAACTTTTAGAATTTGGAAGCTTCCTATTTTTACCTTTACCTTTATACTTTGTCCTGCCCCTAGCAAAGAAGCCTTTAGCTTGAGCCTCATAGCATTTTGCTTTCTAGAAGCCTTAGACAACAAGGTTGAAGTAACCTCATCAAATGTAATATATTTTTAACCATACAAGAGGGTATCAACTAGTGTATCATACAAATCAAGAAGAGTACAAAGTAAAATGATGGCTTTATCTTGATCATCAACTTCACCTTCCAAGTTAGAAGTAATAATCTTGCAAAAATTATTAATATGTATGTTCATAGACTTACCGAGATCCATCTTGAACTTGTAAAGTTTCTTCTTGAGATAAAGCACCGTTGTGAGAGATTTCTTTAAATACATGTTTTCCAACTCCTCCTAGAGATCATTCACTTTGGTTTCCTTCTGGTAGTTGTACATCACATCTTTCGATTAACACAAACAAATTGTGCTACAAGCACTCAAGTCAAGTTCTTCGCATTCATCATCAAACATTGTCTCAGGTTTGCTCTTCAAAGCCTTATATAGCTTTTCTTTAATGAAAACGTCATTCACTTGGGTTTGCCCTAAACCAGAGTTGTTTTTGCGATTAAATTTCTTGATCCCATAGATTGATGCCCCCTTAGCAAACTTTGAATCCGAGGAACTCGAACTTTCACCCATCTTCTAACTCCAAAGTCAAAGAACTTGGCTCTGATGCCACTTGTTAACAATAACACACAAAGATAGCAACACAATAGTAACAATAGCACGCAAAGAACACAACAATATTAGTGGTTCAACAACTTGCCTATTTCACGGTTGATGATGGCACTACTTCTTATTAATTCCAAGAATGCGATAAGAAGATACAAAGTTTCACTAAGCAAGAGTTTACTAAAAGAAACACAACTGCCTCACAAACGCATCAGTCTAACAAATGCGGCAGTTGCACACAAACACAACACACAAAACGCAGTAGCACCAAAATGCAACAACACACAAAATGTACCAACACATAGAATGAAGCAACACACAAAACGTAGCAATACACAGACAAACAACTATTTCTCCCGTATATTTCAATCTCACACCCTTCTTCTTCAATCACATAGACTTTTGTAGCCAATCATTGCTTGGGAAGCAAGATTCCTAAGTTGGGAACTCTTGTTCTCCACCTCAAACTAGGAAAGGAGAGTCCAAACAATTAAGAACTCATTCTACTGTCCAAAACAAACAAGGGAAAAGTCTCAATTCGAGAACTCTTGTTTGTTACTAAACACCCAATATGAGTCAAAATTTTACAACAACAACCATCATTGACGGCTCACACTACTTTTATCCATTAAATGAAACTATGCCCCCCAACTAACATTGTCAAATATACACACAAAAAGATCAATCCAATGAACATGTATAATCATGCATTTCTAAGTTCTTAATAAATTTGTAAAAGTTGAAAATTACTAATCATGTTGTCATTTGTAGGTTCAAAAAGAAAGTTACAAACATTCATTGATCGCGGCAGAAATGAATGACACATACAATGCTACAATGTCACGTAATGCTCTTTCCATGTAATACTAAGGTTTGCTATTGTCATGGACCGTTGATAATGGTGTGAATTTTTTAAGATATTCTGAAAGTAAAATCATATGATGGTGTGTATCTTGTTATCTTGTGCGATGCTCATTTGATAGTGTGTATCTTGTTATCTTGTGCGATGCTCATTGAGACATTTGATAACAAACAGAATTGTTGAAGAAACAGAGAATTGAGAGAAAGGAAAGTCACTGGTGTATCTTTGTTGTTTTTTCCGGTTGTATCAGATTCAGATGACACCAAAGTAGTCGTTGGTTGAACAATTTGGTGTTATGTACTTCCCACCATATGGCAAAACCATTAGAGCATCTTGTGTGAAGACAACCATTGGAGTTCCATAAAAAGAAATGTCCTAAAATTCTTTGACTGATGAAGTGAACCTCTTGAGATCTTGTGCGAAGACTCAATAAGGCGGATAATGTGTTAGACGGTTCTCTTACTACTCATGATAAGGCGGGGTCGTGGAAACTTGATCAGAGACTCCAATGGATTATAATCTGATGTTTCTACCATGTTGAAGTGGACATGTATATTTTATATCTTGCTGCAAGCGATGAAGCAAGATATGAAGGTAGCGATAGCCTTGACTCAAAGAAATGATTCCATAATTCCATGCCAAAGTGGATGAAAAGTTGGAGTTAGCTGATGAGCAATTCGTGAAGGTTTGATGTAACAAACAATCCCACAGCATTAAAAATATTAAGCTAGCATCTAAAATATTCATAAACATATAATTACATTTAATTGTCAAGAGATCCAATAAAGCATTTTTTTTCCGCACATATATGTGGGGAAAAGAGAGTTCTCGTATATATACGCTTACATGCATTCTCATTTGACAAAATAATATTAAGGAAGAGAAGTAACTAAATATACTGAAGCAGATGGAGTGAAAATACTGAAAGCTACTCTAGACTCTGTTCCTCCAATACTCGCTATTAGGGTTCAATGGATAGAGATCCAAGGCAGAGGTTGAAAACTCACTCCATTTTGCATCCACGGGAATGCTGTGTGCCTGGCTATCAGCTATGCTGTCCTCATTTACCAATTGATAATGGTTCTCGATGGCTTTGAACTTCATGTCAGCCTCTGGATCCGAGACAAACTTATGAACCACAGTTCGACCTTCAAGCATGCTAACCACTGAAGACATTATTGGCCTGAGTGTTGGAGATGCATTCGTGCATGACAGAGCCACATTAATCATCGCAAGAACTTCTTCCTTTTTGTAATTGGATCCCAGCCTAGGATCGACCAGCTCCATCAAATTTCCTTTCTCTTGTAGAACCAATGCCTAAAAGACAAGAAAAGTTGACAACAGAGGTTTGCTATTATGAATCATGTCAAAACTTATTTAGGTTATGACCAATGATGCCAACTACTTATACACAACGGCGAAAAGAGAAGAGTAACAATAATCCAAGTTACCCAATCTAGGAGATAAACACATTCTTTTTTTGCTTTGTGGTTTGAATTACTCCTCCCACTGACAATTTCCAGTGCGACAACCCCGAAACTGTAGACATCCGCTTTGTCAGTAAGGTAGCCTCTCATTGCATACTCCGGTGCCATATATCCACTGCATAATCAATATTATGACCGATTTAAGAATATGACAGGAGTTTCTTTTTCTGGGAGGTTGGGGGTGAGTAACATATATATCAACATTAAAAAAAAAAAAAAAAAGGAATAAAAAAAAAAAAAATTAGTGCAAACTAAAGAAATCCAAGACGATTGCACCTTTGCGGGAGAATAGTGGGTAAAAAGAATTCAGAGAATAAGTCCCAAGCAGACCAATATTAGTTGGCACTCAATGACTTGAAAAGCTTGGCCAAACCAAAAGTCAGATATTCTTAGTGAGTGCTCAGTTACTACACATGATTATATATTGTGACCAAGGAGCAACATATACTCACAAAGTTCCAGCTATTCGAGTGCTGATATGGGTGCTATCCTCTTCATCAAGTTTGGCCAGACCAAAATCAGATATCTTAGGATTAAGATCTTTATCAAGCAGTATATTGGTAGCTTTGATGTCTCTGTGGACAATTTTCAACCTCGATTCTTCATGGAGAAAAGTAAGACCTCTAGCGATACCAACACAAATCTTGTGCCTTGTTGGCCAATCCAACTCCAGTTGGCATTCTTCAGGACCTTCAGCTCATCAAATGACATTAAGTCTTCAGAATAAGCCTTTTTCTTACAGTGACAGCAATGTAAAGACACAGAAGCAAATGATGATGAGCTTACCAAACAAAGCACGTGCCAGGCTGTTATTTTCCAAATATTCATAAATTAGCAATAATTGGTTTCCCTCAATACAACACCCATGAAGCTTTACAAGATGAGGATGTTGCAGAGCAGAAATCATTCCAATCTCATTCACAAATTCACGGTTCCCTTGCTTCGATTTTGAGGAAAGCTGTTTGACTGCAACTATGGTGCCATCCGCTAGGAGGCCCTGCATTTGAGGAACAACGTAACTTTCTATCGATACATATTCAAGAGACGAAAGATGCAATATATTGAAAATATGATCTTTGATACAAAAGTTTCTCATTTACAACTTAAAAGTACTATACCTTGTATACGGACCCAAAACCTCCTTCCCCAATCATGTTTTCAGCATCAAAGTTGTTTGTGGCCGCTTTAATTTGCCTTAAAGTGAAAGAACCGGTTTGCAGAGCCAGACCTCTCAGCTCTGTCCAATGATGAAAGCTAGGAATAAGTGTAACCTCCAAATTGTTGGTTTGTAACTACTTTTTTCCATTGTGAGATCAAATTTATTTATTATTTTAAACAAGGATTCATAACTTATTTGTCTAACGGGTATGGAGAACATGAGGGTGCGTAGAATAGGACCGAATTCGAGGTACATTGGTTTCCACGGTACAAAATTCAAAGTGGTAGGCAGACTCAGCTTGCTATTTGGGGTTGCAATTCATGTATTATTTAAGTTCCGTCTGATATTTATGTACGATATTTATTTTATATATATTAATGTATTTTGTACAATATAATATAGAAAAAAAATGTAAGGATATAAATACATGATACTTTATGAAATGATTTGATCATGAGTAGTTTGTTGGAACTTTTGGAGGATTTGGAAATTTAAAAATGTTTGAAAAACACTAACTCTTTAATAAGTGAATGACCCAATACAAGGACAAAAAGAAATCTAAATGGACACAACTAACATCGTTTCAGATATGATATTCTCCTCCTTATTCTACCTCATTTGTTCTCTTCTATACCAAATGGATTGTTGAAATCCATTGATATGGGTCACAAATCGGTAAGCGTGATTCAAAATTTGCGGGGGGGGGGGGGGGGGGGCGCAAATCGGGTATCACCGCCAATCCTTAGTCAACCCTGCTGTCATAGAGAAAAGCTGCAATCCCATCTCGATAGTGGTGGAAGACAAATCGATTTTAAGTTAGGTTTCATCCAATCGGAATTGTCTAAAGATCAGTTTAACCATCAATATAAAGTTAAAAACAACAAAAAATTAAAACTTATCTCCTCACCTAATTGAGTCAAGTTTGGACTTAAGAGTCTTATGCTTCAAAGTGTTCAGACAAAGAGTCTTTAATCTCCTTACCTTATCACAAGGAACAGCAACCAAATTCTTTTGCAATCATGTACACAATACTTCTCGTTTTAGGAACAACTCTTTATATGATTAATACACTACCATTCAGACACTTTTGGAAGTGGCAAGATACTTAAGTTTCATATGCAGTTAACCAGCCAAATCATTTTATTTATTTATCTATTCATTCACTCGACCCCTTGGTTTAAGAGCCGTTTTAAGTTTAAGAAATTTCCTAACCTTTGTCATATGAGCTTTTCTGTCCAAGACATCCCTTTAACCAAAGAATACCCAGAACCATGATGATAAGAGATAAAGCAGAAAGCACAATCCCAGCCACAACGCCCGCAGACATCTTTTCAGTTTCTGATGGAACAAAAAAATCTAAACAAGCACACCGATAAAAAATGAGAGTAAATATTAAATGAGAAAGATGAGGCCACCGGCCAGATTGAATCAATAGAATAAAGGCAAACTAAATTTTTAGAACATGGACACAGTAACTTAAACAAAAAACATGAACCACAAGACAATTAGTAGCATAAATAAGCAAGTGGCTTCAGTGAGTAAAAGAAATTTCATTTCCTTTTCACAATCCATTATTCAGTACTCATTTATTGCTTTGATAAACAAAATGAACATTACTCAGTAGTCAAGCTAATTTTGGTTGGTTAATATAAATGCTGTACAGAAGACAAACTTAGAATGGTTGAAATAGAGAATGAAACACAGAGAGGAGTTAAACATAGACATGTATCTTCTACCTAAAGCACATAAATTTGAAACAGATGCAATCAAAGTGGAAGAAATATCATCAATAATGAGAAATATTTAACATAAGCATGTCTACTCCAATTCGGGACAGCTTAACAAACCATTAAACTCACCAGAATCTACAGATATAGCTGAAATAAGAGGGCCGTAGAATCCACTGGTAGGGATCCCTGTCGTTCCTTTGCCAGCCCAATAGAAACGAATTTCTAATGTGCTATTTCTCACTGGTACTGCAGGGAATATTTTCAATAATTCCTTACCCACGCTGCCAGCTTCATTCTCAATATTGAAATCTGTTAGAACCCGCTTGCCCTGCATGAGTTGATCTGATCTAGTTAAAGTGTTCACCCTAAATGTTATATGTTCATGGAAACGTATTCTATTGATCTTAACAACCTGAATGTAAACATCAAATAGGCGTCTCCCAAGGCTCTCATATGTTCTATCATTAGTAAAAATTATCTCTGCAAAGTGAAGTTTAACTGTGTAGTTCCCGTTCATCAGACAAAACCCATAATAAGTAAGAGAGAGAGGAGACGTGCGTGCTGTCATGTACAACTGGGAATCTTTCATTGAGAGTTCAGATCTATTTGACACTATATAGTTGTCCGTGTCATCACTGTTGTCCATGACGTTTCCAGTGCTGCTAGATGCCCAGAAGTAATCATTTTGAAAAAAATATTTCGCAAAACCACCTAGATCTGTATCCGCTACATATTTAGTTTCGTTGATAACAATTTCTTGTCCCCCACAATTTATATGGAATGAATTATGATCTGGCACAAAAGCAGCAATCAATCTCAGTTCTCTGGTTAAAATCAATCCAAATGAAACATTTTCGATAAGAAATATGGTTATCAATTTATAATCAAGGTTTCTAGTTGCGGAGGCATGAAATGAGACGTTCTAATGGTTTGCAATGTAAGCTGTGAGCCGTAAGCCTTTTGCATACGAATATTTTAACTGAAGATAAACAATATACACATACAAAGTTTGGAGAATTATGAAAAATAAATAATGAATATAAAATAGATAATCCACAATTCCACATCCTTAAAATCCAATCATATATTAACATGTTATTGTGAAACTATCAAAACTTTTCATAGAGAACGATATCCCAATTTAACCTCTTTAAATAAAGTCTTCATACATTATAATTTAACTTAAGAAGTAAGTTAACAAATAGTCTCACAACAGAAACAATTAAAACCTGAAAATATAACTCAACAGAGTTGTTACGATGAAATCTACAAAAGGCATAAGCGTCGAGTTCTAAGGCACAAGCCTTTGAAGAAACTAAGCCCTCATGTAAATCTCTGATGTCTTGCGAGTAAGTCTTGCGTTGAGGCCCCATGTTTTTCAAATCATGGTTAGAATACCATCTAGCTACTGTTCGATAATGACTATGTACACGCACATTATAAACGAGAAGGATCAGGTTACCTTTGGGATTTTTATGACCTTATCTATGCGATTCTGTATGGTTATATATTTCAGAATAAACCAAAAATTTGTGATAATGATCTTTCTCACTGTTTAAAAGCAAGCACTCTTGTAAAAATTCAGCTCATTCCAATATATGCAGCCTAATTGGTGTATAAGTTTAAACATTATAAGAATGTCCTTTCTTGCCATTAAGTTTATGATCAAGTTCTATTTACTAAGGAGATCATTCTCACCAAATGATACCGGAGTGTCTTCCTTTAGGAGCATAGTAGTTAATTAAGGAAATTTCCTATTTGGATAAGGTTTCCTTGATTAATTAGGACCAAGGAAAGTTTCCTATTTAAATTAGGTTTTCTTTTTAGAGTCAAAGAAGAAACTTTTCATTTCATAACCAAAGATCAGTAACAGAGGCAATCACTTGTTCTGAAGAACAATTACAAACACTATCATACTATCTAATTGCTGAAAATGGACTCATCCCAGCTAAACATAAACCTATCAAAGCGTAATCCCTTTGATTACATCTTTGCTATCCCCCCAATTCCAAATCAAAGCTTTTGTATTGATTATCACTTGGTCTAATTGTTTTGCACTGTTGTTAAAAGTTTAGTAGTTCCTCTCTTTCCATAATAAAAATTGGTCATGTTTGGTGGAGAAGAAGAGTTGAAGGAGAAGGACGACTGGTGTTGTTGTAATTGTAATATTTGCAATTGTGATTTTAGAAGTAGCCATGGACAGGTAGGGAAGAAGAAGATAAAGTGCCAATGCCAGCGTGGAGCATTACATATTACTTAGATGACAATACTGTATTGGAACATTATCGTAATGGTTCAGTAAAAAATGAGACTCAATTAAAAAAAGATAAAAAAAAAAAACCAAGGTAAGGGAAACATGGTCCAAATTTTAGTCTTTACCGGTCAATGACGTGGACTCAACGGTTTCATAAAAAACGAGTGTTAGACTCAATTAGTTTTCAAAACGATGGTCAAACTCTAATAGGTATAAGCAAATGAGTGCCAAACTAAAAAAAACCCTTAAATTAAGACAAGAAAAGTTTCTTAAATCAACTAAGAAATTAGAATAAAGAAAAGTTCTCCTCGTGGGATAAGGAAAGTGATATAGAAAATACTTTCCTATTAGAAGTATATTTTCCTTATTTGGTATGGAAACAAGAAATTTTTCTCCTTGAGAGACAAGGAAAATGAACACATTCCTATTGGGAATACATTTTACTTGTTTGGTTTGGACTTGTTTGACCTATATATAGTGTTTTGTATGTAGGTTCAAGGCATCCACAAAAATCCAAGGATCCATGAGATCTAGGCTAGAGAGATGTATATCCATAGTTTGTTTAGCAAAATTCTCAAGAGGTTGTTCTTGAGATATAGACTCAAGAGTATTTTTATTGAATGGGAGCTTGTTAAGCAGCCTCTTGAAGATTTTGTTCTCGAGAGATTAGTATAATCTTTGTTAGTTAATAAGTTAGAAAAGGTTAGAGCCTCGGGAGTTTGTTTTCAAGAGAGAATTGTAATCTTTGATTGATAGCAAAGGTTGGAGTCTCAAGAGAGTTGTTCTTGAGTGATTTTAATACTTTTTTCTAATAATATAGTGGGAAAAAAAAAACCCTCTGATTGTCCATTCTTCTTATTTTACTCGTTTTCCACATTAGCTCCTAATCGCTTGCATATCACCAAATTTTGGGCTGTTCTGAAATTTTATACCCCTCTCTTAGGTACTATTTTGATATTAAATCCAGAAAATTATTTGCATACTTACTTGGTGGACACCTAATGCTCCTTAAACACGGGACAACTCCTTGCCTGGAATTAAAAATTGACAGCCAAAATTTGTTTGTGAAAAAAAAAATGAATATATCATAACCAGGTTTTTAAATTTTGACAAGCTACTTCTAAAGCTTAAGTTGCAAAAAATGAGATTAGCAACTCACAAGTTGTTCCCCACTGAAAAGCTTCTGAACAAATTTCTGAAGCAAAAGTAGCAACATAGCAGAGAAGGATATTCAATCATTTGAGGATAAATTTTCTAATAAACCAAATTATACACATGCATTCTTACACATCCTGTTCTTGACAAGGTGCATCCGGGGTTTCTGGTGTAAAGTTGTTGTAGGAAAGATCACTGCAAGCCAGCATTGTATCGTTATTTTCTTAAAAGAAATCAGATAGCTTCACATTAAATATAATAAAATAAACAAATAAAAACAGGATAATATGAGTGGCTGTTAACATAAAATATATTAGTTCTTAGTTTCCATAGTTTCAAAATTCAACTTAAATGGTGAATAGTTTGTATTCATAACTCTTTTTGCTAAAAAGTGAATAATAAAATAAATGACTACATGTCACAAGTGGGGGCATGCCTCAGGATGTGTCATTTGCATGCAGGCCCAGATACAGTTGGGACAGGGAAAAATCTATTAATTTAGCAGGGGTTTTTAATGATAAATTAATAATTTATTAAAATGATTTATCATTAGTCTATCAACATATTTTTTTTCATTTTATGCACGTTATTTACTTCTGCAAAATTAAGATTCAGTTTACTTACCCATTTAATTTGAAAAAAAAAAGTGATATTTTATTGCAACGAAAAGATCCATAAAATGAAGCCCAAGGTGGTGACTAGTATAATTTCTTTGCCACCTCAACCATCTTGAGCATGTTGGCCTTTGATTCCTCAACTTTCTTATCAGTTGAGCTTTCATGAAACCCCTTCTCTTATTGATAAATGCAGCGGAAAAATCAACCACCAAAACTCACAAATTCTAGGGTTCGAATAAACTACATTTTATTCAACCTTTAAACTTCTTAACTGTCTATTACATTAACAATGGCCTCTATTTAAATTGATCTAAGCTTGCTAAGCAAGCAACTAGTTTCCTAAACAAAATATAAACTCTTAACCTAATTGAATTGAAATACCTATTTATAATTACGAAGCAAGCCCTAAACTACTAATGTTGAGTCCAACTCACTTATTCGCTAATATTCAAATATCTTCCTATATTCCTATATTCATCACTTATATTTAAGAACATACCTATCACTGGATCAGGTCCCAACTCACCACCCATTTTGTCCTTGGGATTGAGTTGGTCACAAACCCCTTCATCCTCATCCATCACATCAACCTAGGTGACCCTGTTCTCGTCACCCATGAAAACTTGAATCCCTTCTATGTTGGCAGACCAAGTGAGCAAAAGCATTATTCTGTGAAATGGAGCCAGCCACATTCTGCTTCCTAGCTCCGGTGCATTTTACTTGCCAAGACTTACATCACCAGCTTGGAATTGCATGACTAAGTATGTCTGGGGCACTGCTCAGTCCCTTCTGACTTCTCTTCGTCCCATTCAATTTGCACCCCGTTAGGAACCAAGCCTCAATCTCATTAATTTTGTGCAGGTCACACACAAGTACGTTTCTCATTTAATCAACTCACTATAAACTCAACTTTTTGTACACCAAATTTAAACACACTATTTAACCAAACACAGACTCACAAAGTCACAATGTATTTAAAAACTCCTATCTAACCAAACACAGATTCTAGTAAAAACATTACACGCCTAGGTACCAAATACCAGACATAGTATAATGGCTTCCCATCTTAATGGTCTTCAAAAACCAAAAAACAATCACGATTGATAAAAATGCATAAAACATTGTGTGACTATAATGATCTCTAAACTAAACCTAAAGCTACAACTATACTAAACCCCTGCAATATTTAACTCTATGCCTTATTTATAAACTTAATAGCTTCTTAACCCTAAACCTAATTTGGCTTCATTATATCTAACCCAATTAATAAATAAATACTAACTAATTACAATTGCATCTCTCTCCTTGTGCTTGAAGAAGCTTCTCCACAGGCATCAAGGGCACATGTTGTGTCTTCAACAACCAAGAAAATGAGCTCACCTTCACCATTAGTCGAGGGTGCCCATACCTTCATGCTCATCGATCTCATCAATTAACATCACAGACTTCCCTTCGGATAATTACTCCGGACATGGCTCGGTTGATCACATCCAAAGCATTTAAGTACAAAAAAAGAGGTAGGCCGTTGCGAAAAGGTCACGGATGATCAAACCAGATTCACAAAAGGCTTCTTTTCTATGCGGTCTTGTAGTTGAAGCTTAGTTTTTGCACATCTAACCATGTTTTCTGATAACAAGGGGTCAAATTATTCTAGGTCCAAATAAGGTTTAAGTCCATGGTAGAAACAGTGTGTTGTTTGTTGTTCTGATTCCTGAGGTTTTGCTCGCATGTTCAGACCCGCATGTTCTTAAACTCATGAATGCGATCTAAAACATTAATTCCTTTTTTGCTTATTTATTTTATTACATTCACTAGTCTATGATTCCTGAACTCTCCTAGACAAGGACCCACGGAGGGTCCCCGATGAGGGCGCCTTGTAAATTTTTATTTGATTGATAGCATGTCATTCTCAACCATACAAATTAGAATTATGTGTGACAAGTATTCAAATCCATAAATTCACTATGAAACAAGGCTGAAACCAAGCCCTAAATTTGAGACTTTCGAAAATTTCCATAGACAATCAACAAATGCATCACCAAACTCTGCCCCATCATATGAAGGAACATCCAATTTTAGACCTGCATAATCATGCCTCTCCTCTCCATGACAACTAATAGTCGTGCTAACTGATCACTCTCGACCAAGTGGCCTTCTCCATACGCTTGGTCTCCTAAATTAGGAGCAAAATGGCTGCTTTCCTCCTCTACTCTACCAGCACCTCTACCTTGTCCCAAAGGCGCCCGGACGTGTCCTCTATCCTGCATAGGTGGCAATGGGGGATTGGGGGTCTTGTTGTTGCTCTTCTACCCAATTATGAACATACTGTTGTGAAAATTCAGCCCGGTCAGCAACTGATCACTGTGGAGAGACGCCAAACCTGTCGTGTACCTCATTATCAATTCAACCGGATGGATCTGTGGAGGGTTTAGGTTTTGAGGAAGCATACTAGATGGAATGAAAAGCTGGTAGTATGATAAAAAAATTAGGGTACAACTAACTGTTGAAAGTATGATCGAAAATAGCTTGCTCGAAGATTTGTCAAAGCATTGAAAGGGCATAAAGATTGACGTTTAGGGTTATAGGATGAAGGCGAAGCGAGGGTGTGCATGGAAACAATTGGGGTTGAGGGAGAAAATCTCCAAAGGTGGAAGGAAGGTGGGTTGAAACACATAGAAGAGAGGAGGCATGGGGCGGTGTGAGGTAGGTTTGGTCAACGAGGGGTATCAACCTAGGGGTGGAACGCCACCGGCAGTGTCGCTGCTGGTGGGTGCGACGGTGAGGCCAACAGTGTCGATCGGCACATGCGGGCCATTGGGTGCTCCTTGCGGGTGCTTGACGATTTTCTGGTTGGTTGTTTCTCTTCGCGAAATCTCATGTCGTAACTTCTTCACATCAGCTGCTACTCTGAGTGATTTCCCACTGAACCTATTGCTGCAACCTGCCAATTTTTCTGTCACCCTCTTCTCTTTTGATTCTCTCGGTTAAGCATATGTTCAATCCCTGCAAGTCTGTTTAGCCATTCGTCCTGTCTGCAGTGCCATCTTGCTATCTCGCAGTTTCCAAAATATCCTTGGATGTCCTCCATTCTTCAGTGACTTCTAACGCTTTAGATCTCTCTTCTTCAATCATCTTCCACGCTTTCTCTACCGTGTACTTTGAGATTTTGGTCTGTGGTAGCATGCACAATAGGAGCTTTTCGGCTTGGCTACCAAATAATGACTTTCACGCTATAATTAAAGCTACAACTGTGACCCTAAGATAAAAACAAATAAAACAACTTAATTTTCATTCAATCAATTCACTCCCTACAATGTTTAATTCTATACAAACTTCGACGGTGGGATTTATTCCGAAAGTCATGACTAGGTTCAGTTTATCCCTCTTTCCTCTGACCCCGAATCTCAACCTGTGCCTAGGCGCCTAAATAGAGTCCTTTCTCTTCCTGACTAAAAGCATAATAGCTTCTTTGGCAAATAACCTAACCCTAAACCTAATTTGACTAATGCCCTAATTAATATGGGCTTCATTATATCTAGCCCAATTAATAAATAAATACTGACCAATTACCCAATTACATCATATTTCAAGAAAGAAAATCCCACTTGCACTAAAAGCGAATTGGACCAATGGGTTTCGAAAAGAAAGGAAAAAAAACATTGAATATAATCATGTGTGATTCCGACAAAGAAAATTAATAATTAATAATCATGCATGGTACCGACATAGAGGAACCTATAACGGGAAATTTCTAGATTATATATCTTATATATGTAGTGAAATTATTAATTAGCACCTTGGCCCAAGCCGGGACGGGAAGGATTTATTATTAGATTAGTAATGTATCACTTATAAATCTATTGAAATTATACTATATTTTTGTTAAAGGAGGATGGTCCAGAGGATGACTTTTTAAATAGAGGTGAGTAGCTCTACAGAATGAAACCATTAAAGTTAATGCTGAGGGAGCAACAAAATCAATTCTTCTATTGCTGAAAATAACATTTAGACGAGGTGAAGGGGGCTTTGAACCTTGCCAAATGATCAGAAATAAAATGGGATGCTATCTTTTGTAACAGACACAAAAAACTAAATGAACAGGTGCGAATATTAAATGACTGCGGCTTTCTGACCCTATAACTTTATTTGGAGCTTTTGTCAAATTAGTACAGTAGCACGCAGGAATTAGAATCTTACTAGCGGGGGGGTGTTTAGAGAATTTCCCTTGTGTAATTTATTAGCTTAAGTACCATGGGTGTGGATAATTAGCCTATCAGCATGGATTGTGTGGAGTGGATGGTAAGGTGGACAGCAGTGAAAGCAAGTCTTCAAGTGAAGTGGTAGCGACATGTATTGTAAGTGGCAATTGTAAACCTTAAGCAATCTCAAAGTAAGAAGACAAGGATTTAGATCTAGCAATAAGGAAAAAGGAGAAAAGAAAAGATAGAGACAGAGAGAAGGAAGAAAAAAAATGAAGAAAGAAGAAAAGGTGAGGACAATGTATCTTAATTGTTCCACATCATGTGCATTTATACAAGAGAGTTTTCCATAATTACATCTAAGTCCCTGCAGAATGCAATAATAACAATCATGTCCCTCATAACAGCAACATCACTCTATTTGGGCACATTTTGATTATCTTTAGGGATGGAAGATGTAGAAGGCATGATAAAAGGGTGAGCACAGTTTTTCTTGGATCCTGTAACCATTGAAAGCCTTTGGGCAGGGTTTAGGGCTTTGTGATACCATCTACCAATAGCATTCATCGGCCTCACCTTGTATCTTCCTTCCCTGTGATTTCCTAAGCAACCGTTATCCTGATCTAGCTTATGTTTCGAAAAAGAAGTTGAAGCCTCATTCTCTGTCATAATTCTGACGTAGGCAAGCAAAGATTGTGGGAAAATAACCATGATAATATGGTTGTTGCAACTAGAACACTGAACTCTGTTTCTGCTCAAGTGTATTTTACTACTTTTTATAAGGAATTTTCTCACGTATTCTTCCATAGATTAAAAAAAAAAAAAAAAACCTTAAAAGGGGTTTTCAATGAACTCTAAGAAAAGTTGAGCTTCTTCAAAGGTTCTTGGAGAGGTTTCAATTTCGATGACGAAACCATGGGTAGAGAAATTAATAGATTGGTGAAAACAGTTGTACTCCTTCAACTTTCAAGTGCAACTTTGGTGTAGCTCCATGATCTAGGCAACCTGGCTGAACCAAGCAAATTTATCGTTGTTTGTATGTCAATTACATCGCAGATGGTTCTAGGGAGGCCATAAATTTATTGAAAAGCAGAGGGATAACACTAAAATCCAAATCACCTCTTTTCAGGGGGTAAGATTAAATTCCCCGAAAAGTCTTAGCTTAGTCCACATGGGGAATTTAGCTTCCAAACAAGAAAGAATATCCGTACTCTGAAATACTTTGCTGTTTAGAATGCAATTTATTTGCGAACATAATAGTGCTGACATATTCAGTGTAGACAACAAACTATTAAAATTTATCGTTTTTTGTTTGTCGATAACTTTGCACATAGTTCTAGGGAGGCCATATAATTTATTGAAAAGCAGAGGGATAACTCTAAAGTCCAAATCACCTCTTTTCAGTAGGTAAGGTTAAATTCCCCTAAAAGTCCTAGCTTAATCTACATTGGGAATTCAGCTTCCACACAAGAAACATCAGTACTCTGAAACACTTTTCTGTTTAGAATGCAACTTATTTGTAACATAGTAGTGCCGACATGTCCAGTGTAAACAACAAACTATTAAATCTCTCAGTGAACTTTGTAATACCATAAATGTTACAGGGAGATGATAAGCTAGACACATCAGGTAGTTAAGAAATAATAGATTTTCACATCTTGCAACATTATCATATTCAGGAGTATTATTGACAAATTTCAGGCTGCTGAGTTAATAGGCTAAATTAGGTCGGACCAATTCTTCTTTCAAATCTCTGTGCTAGAAGATTTGACATGTGACACAAATGAGCAAAGAAACTTACATTCCTTCTCCATGAGTCAGCATCCATTTGGGTACAAGTCCAGTCAGTGCATTTCCAGTGAAGTACCTAATGAGAGCGACTTCATAAATTCAATGTGATTTGTACAGTAGTCAATGCTACATTAGCTTAACGGAAATGGCCTTCTTAAAAATAAAAAATTTAAAATTTTTAAAAATTAAAAATAAATAAATAAATAAAACTTGCATACATGTGATCTGTTTTTGACCAAACCTCAAAGTCCCTTGGAATTTCACCAGTTAGCTTGTTAAAGCTGAGGTCTCTGAGAAAACAAAACACCAACTAAAAGATCAGAAAACAATGTCTCTTGAAAAATTTATTCAGGAAACACATTACTCCTTTAATATTATTTCATTTTAAAAGTTGTTGGATTCAAAACTTATTATTTTGTTCCGAATATGCCACCTATTAATTTTTGTGCACTTGGTCTTGAAGAACACAAAAACTCAAAGGATTGCACAAAAACCCAAATCAGGTTTTATATGGTCCTTATTTTTGTAACGGCCCCACTTTATGGTGGTTAATGGAGAAAACGGATTTTTCCTGCAGCAGGGTGCACCATTGACCACCATCCCAATATGGAGTTCAACAAAGATACATGGGGATGAATCACCCAAAGTGTCGATAGCGCCGTTATTTTGTGAGAAAATTTCTCAACTTTTGGTCCTTTTTGCCAAGGGAAAAATATTTACCATGGAAGTATAAGTAAATATTTTCCCATCTTAACATGAAAATTTGCAACTTGGGAAAATTTTCCCATTTCAGAAATTTCAAAATGAAACATATGGCAAATCCTATTTGTAGGGAAAATTTTCTTCTCCCATGGCAAATAGTGTAATCAAACACAGCCTAAGTACTTAATAGCAGTTCCTTGAATAATTTCAGTTTGGATTGAAAAACTTGGGAAGCTTCAAGCACAATACTTTTCTTGGTAAGACTAATAGTCCTTTTGGAGTTGTCTTTACATCTTAGGCTTCGTTCCAAGTTTTTCTGATGAGAATTTGATAGAAGCATCACTTGCAAGATTCGTGATGATTTAATTATTGATTAGCATTGGATATGGACACTAAACTATTAGCTTATTGAACATTTCCTACCAAATTAAAATTTACATAGAAGCTAGTTAAGTGATGATATCGTTTATTGGACTATGTACGATCAGTCATCTAATTTAATCTGAAAAACAAGCAACAGAGAAGTCTGTCCATGTAGATACCCCAAGTCTTATGTTCAACACCAACTGAGATTTATAGTAGAGTGTCAAGAGGATAAACTATGGAAAATATTCTTTGCTTCCATAAAATCCCGCTATTTTAACCATCCAAATTTAATGAACTCTTCATTCAATAAGATGGAGAACCCAGATTCTTTCGGTCATGAATACCTCGAGTGTCATTTCAAAATTCAAAACTCAAACAAATCCTCTATGAATGGTTCAGCTCAGGGAATGCAATGAAATAAATGGCTTGGTAGGAGCTTTTTTCATTTCTTTGAATGGGAACTAGGGTTTTCAGACCAGTAAGAGTTGTTGATACAAAACCCATTAGGTTGGAGCATGGTTGAGAAGTAAATAAATTTTTCGAAAAATGACTTTTAAGACCTACTTTTTGACAAAATAGACAATTTAGATACCATAGTTGATGTAATGGCTAATTTGTGCCAAATTTTATACTTTTATGACAAATAAGGACTATTTCATTAACCCAGGTTAACTCATAAAATTATAGGACATATTTACCCTTCCTAAACAAATAAAAACCTAATTTTATACTTTTATGATCAATAATGACTATTTTATTAATGATTCTATTTTTATTTATTTATTTTATTATTTTTACTTTTCTTTTACCCTTAACCCCTCTCATTATTTGTAGACAACAAATAGCTACAAATAATTTCTTTAATTGCAGTTTGAGCAATTATTTTATGTCATTTGTTAGCTACAAATGATTGCATTAATATTTTCATGTTAGCATTTTTTTTATATTCATGAATGTTTTGTCACTTTGAATGTGTTTGTATTGGACCAGTTGTGAAGGTATATTGAGTTTGAAGAGCAATTTTTTTTGTTTCAATTAATGGTTGTTTCAATTGACTGTTACTATTTAGTTTATATGAAATTATCTTATTCAATATTGGTTTCCATTTTACCTATGAGGCTATGATCATAATATGTGGTAGATAGTTTGTGACTAAATAGCTATAGAGAATAAAAATTATACTTTACAAGTACCCAAGCATTGAAGAATAGGAAATCAAATTTCGATAGGAGGAAGGCAGTGGGGACTAAACACCCCGATCCACATGATGCTGCGTGGACGCTGATTCATGGTAAGCATGCTCATAAACCGCGTTCCCGCGGCATTCAATCTCGAGACCATGCAGTTGTTAATGTGGACAGCAGTGTTCCTCCTAGTAGTAGGACAGGACCAGACATGAGCACGGGACGCACTGGACTGCAAGACAGAGTAGCTGAAGGCAGCAGGTTTGCGGTCCTTGACCAGGATGCGCACAATGACATTGCAATCACGCCTTGTTCAAACTCACCTATATATGTGGCTACTGCTGAAACAGAGTTGGTGTTACCAGGGGATACAGTTCCAGCAGGGGACACAGTTCGTGCAGGGGACACAGGTCATGCAGGGGACGCAGTTCATGCCGAGCCTACAGTTGCTCCTCTACCTCCTGCTCGGGCTGGCTTGGAAGCTGAGCATTCATCCTTGCAAACCATAAGTCAATTGCGAGATAAAAGACGTAACATGGGAGTCGAGCAGCTTCCTCAACTACGGAGTTCTTAATGATTAAAGTCGGATGCTGGAACATACGTGGGTTGAATGACCCACTTAAACAAGGGGAGGTTCGACGGCTCATTACGAAAGGAAAACTTCATATGATAGGTATTCTTGAAACTAAAGTAGCTGAATCCAAAAAACTATCTATTCAAAAAGCGATCATGCGAGATTGGGAGTGGGTTGATAATAGTGCACTCACTAATGGAGGCAGAGTATGGGTGGGGTGGAACCCGATTCATGTCAATGTTCAAATACACTCTAGGTCAGCTCAAGCTATATTTCTCACAGCTCAGTGGATCAATGGTTTTACCTGCTCGCTGTCTTTCATTTATGGTAGCACTTCTTACATGTCTCGGAGACAGCTATGGAGAGAAATAGAGGAGTTCTCAACAAGCTATCCTTGGGCTCTGTTAGGCGATTACAATGCAATAATACACCCTCAAGAACGGCTGGGCCACTCAGCTAGTTACACAGGAGGGTCTGATGAATTTCTTCGTTGTGTTACACGGGCGAGTCTCTATGATTGCAGGTTTCGGGGTAGTTATTTTACGTGGAGTAACAAGCAAATGGGAAGTGACAGAATTGTTTCAAAAATTGACAGGGTCCTTGTGAATGGGATGTGGGTGCAAGACCTTCCTAATGCAGAGGCTGAATTCATGAACCCAGGCGTGTCTGATCATTCTCCTATGGTACTCACTCTCTATGATAACAACAACAGAGGCCCAATGTCTTTCAAGTTCTTCAACTATTGGGTGTATGAGAAGGACTTCTTCAAGACTGTGGAAGATGCATGGAATATTCAGGTCTATGGTAATCCCATGTTCCAAGTTGTACATAAGCTCAAACAAGTGAAATCTGCACTTACAGCCTGGCGCAAAAACAGCTTCAATAAGGCCTGCTCTAATGTTGAACAGGCTAGGCAACGAATGCATGCTGCTCAACAAGCTATACAACGACCTCCCGTATCCGATACTGCTATTCAAACTGAGAAAGTTGTTGTCAAAGACTATGCGTGTGCTGCGAGGAATGAGGAGTCTGAGGCTAAGCAAAAGTCTAGATCCATGGCTTTCACATTGGGGGATCAAAACACTACCTACTTTCATGGCCTTATCAGGGAGCGTCACGCTCAAAATAGAATTATGAGCATATACGACAGTGCTGGTACTAAACTGGAGGACCCTGTGCAAATTGAAACAGAATGCTTACAATACTTCGGAGGGGTATTCACCGGTGAACATGCTACGCCGTATGACCCGAGTATCGTTAATTCACTGGAATTCCAGCGCCTTCTTACTGAGGATTTGCGTCTAGGCCTTGTTGAGCAGGTAACCAGAAAGGAAATAGTGGAGACATTAGCTGATATTGACTCCCATAAGGCCCCAGGACCCGATGGGTTTTCTGCTTTCTTCTTCAAAGCTGCTTGGAGGATAGTTGGAGATGACTTTGTTCGGGCCATGCTTAATTTCTTCAGGAGCTCTAAACTTCTTGGCCAGGTAAATGCTACTGTAGTTGTTTTAGTGCCTAAAATTACTAATGCATCTTACTTTAGTGACTACAGACCCATAGCTTGTTGCAATGTTCTCTACAAATGCATCACCAAGTTGTTGACAAACAGAATGAAAGTTGCGGTACAACGAGTTGTCAGTAATTCGCAATCCGCCTTTATAAAAGGAAGGCACATTCAGGATAACATTATGTTGGCTCATGAACTTGTCCGTAATTATCATCGAGACCACGGCCCACCTAGGTGTGCAGCTAAGATTGATCTCCGCAAAGCTTATGACATGGTGCGGTGGGAGGCTATATTACACCTACTAGAGAGACTTCAGTTTCCTATGCGATTTATAGGGTGGGTGAAGGAGTGCATCACCACCCCCAAATTTTCTATTAATCTCAATGGGTCTCCCAGAGGCTATATATATGCTTCACGTGGTATTCGTCAAGGATGTCCTCTATCACCATACTTGTTTGTGATAGTCATGGAGATACTTCATGTGTTACTACCTAGGAAGGTGCAGGAAGGCAGTTACAAACTCCATTATCGTTGCGATGACCCGGTTGTCACAAACCTCGGTTTTGCAGACGATCTTATTGCCTTTTTTCATGGTGATGGTACTTCTACAAAGGCTTTAGCTGATGTCTTACGCGAGTTCAAGATTTGCACAGGTCTCGAAGTCAACAATCACAAAATTTCTCTGTTCCTAGCTGGAGTTTCTAGTCATGAGCAGTTGCAGATTGGTACTCACTTACGATTCCAAGTTGAACCCTTACCTGTTAAATATCTTGGTTTGCCCATGATATCATCTACTCTCTCTCACTTACAATGTTCCCCTCTCCTTCAAAGGATAAGGAAAAGAGTGAATTCATGGAAAAACAAATCTCTTTCTTATGCTGGAAGATTGGTCCTGGTCAAATCTGTGCTAGCTAGCATGCATGTGTACTGGACTTCCTGTTATAGCCTCCCTAAGAAAACCATTGGTTGTATCAATGCTATTATGCGTAGCTTCTTATGGTCTAGTAGTGATTCACTACAGAAAAAGGCGAAAGTCAGCTGGGCCACCATCTGTTTTCCTGAATGTGAAGGAGGACTGGGTGTTCGTGATATCAATGCAGGGAACGAGGTGGCCAACTTGAAGCATATCTGGAACCTTGTATCCAAACAAGATACACTCTAGGTTCAATGGACTTGGAAGCATCTTGTTAAACGTCGCGACTTTTGGTTGATGCCTACTCCTCGTGAGGCGTCATGGTGTTGGCGACGAATCCTAGCTTGCAGGGATACGGCAGCCACTTTACTACATCATTCGATAGGGAATGGTGAGGGTACTCTGTTTTGGAAGGATCCATGGCACCCTATGGGTATCTTGAGTAATCATTTCCCACAAGGCCTGCTATATGACTCCATCATTCATAAGAATGCAAAGGTTGCAGCAGTTATTCGAGATAATCAATGGTGGGTACCTCCAAGAATAGCGCACAGAATCCCAGATATTGTGCACCAGCTAGGTGGTATTGAACTCAACTGCTCCACTGTCGATGCAGTGTTATGGAGGGCCAGCTCTGATGGCAATTTTCAGACTAAAGCCACTTATCATGCTATCAGGAAGAGGAAGGCCACCGTTCCACGGGCTGCTGTGATCTGGTTTAAACACAATATTCCTCGCCACAGTTTTATAACATGATTACTAACCAATAAAGCTATAACTACATTGAGCAAGCTGAAATTCTGGGGCAAGTCCCAACAAGATGTCTGTCCTCTGTGTGGTTGCGAAGCTGAAACTGAGTCCCATTTGTTCTTTCTATGTAGTTTTTCAAGTGTTGTTTGGGGTCAGATTCTTACCTTCATGAACTACTCTAAACTGATCCAAGGCTGGGAGGAGGAACTTCAATGGTGTGTCCTGCAGTTTCGAGGAATTGGAACTGCTGTAACACTGAAAAAGATTGCTTTGAACGCCACAGTTTATCATATTTGGATGGAACGTAATACTCGTCTGTATGAGCATAAGTCCAGAACTGTGGCAGCGCTTGTTACGCATATTCAGCTGGACGTTAGACTCAAATTCAGTACGGGCACGTGGAAAGCTGAGGATACGATGCAAACTCGACAGTTATTGAGTCGCTGGAATGTTGAGGTTCAGCTGAGTAGTACATTACCTAAGCAGTGTTCCTGGCAGAAGCCACCATTGGGATGGCACAAGCTTAACTCTGATGGTTCCCTTCGCAGCGATGATTCATTGCATGGCTCCAAAGGGGGTTACGGTGCCATACTGCGGGATGATACAGGAGATGCGCTGGCAAGTTGTGCAGGGGATTGCCCTGGCCTATCAGTCCTTAAACATGAACTTCAGGCAGTTTTTGCGGGTCTGCGTCTAGCAAAGCGGTTTAACATCAAGAAACTCAAGATAAGCACTGATTCTATGGTTGTTTTCACTTATATCACCACTACCAAGCCAGCTCCTTGGACTGTTAGACACGTACTCTGGAACATACGAGCTGAACTATCTACATTAGAAGACTTTTCCTGCAAACACGACTATAGGGAAACTAATCGAGCGGCTGACCTCCTAGCAAGCACATTCCCTAGCTCCGAATTTATTGAGATCACGCCTAGCTCCTTTGCTGAAGATCTTAAAAAGATTGTTTTTGAAGATAAGATAGGAAAAATTTATCTCAGAATGTAATCTTCTATCATTGTTCGCGGTTTGGGGTCCGCTTTAACCCCCGCTCAATTTCCAAAAAAAAAAATAATTGATTAACTACATTATAGAATAAGAAACGATAATAACTAAAACCAAATTTCTAATCATCATCAAGAAAGGTAATGCACAGGCACCTGTAAACTTTTCTAATCAAATTTATGATAAATTAATCAAATTGATTTTATTAACTAATTAAAACCAAATTTGTAATCATCATTAACTACATTATGAAAAGTTTACCAAACATTAGCATAATAATTTGATTAACTTGTCATTCAATGAAAACTTATAAAAAAAAAAAAAAGGATAATTGGTTGGTCATAATAAGAATCATTAATATCGATACCTACTAGCAGCATGGGGTAGGAGGGGTTAAGGGTAAAAATAACAAAAAAATTAGAATCATTAATAAAATAGTCCTTGTTGGTCATAAAAGTATAAAATTGTGTTTTCTATTTGTTTAAGAAGGATAAAGATGTCTTATAACTTTATGATTTAACCTAGGTTAATAAAAGAGTCATTGTTGGTCATACACGTATAAAAATAGGCACAAATTAGCCATCATATTAACTATAATATCTAAATGGTCTATTTTTTTAAGAACTAGGCCTTAAAAGTCATTTACTGTAAAAAAAAATTCCTATCAATTCTCTTAAAAAAATGAGAAAATTTTTCTACTCACAGATTTTTCATTTTGGTCACCTCGCTAAGGCTAAGGTTTGGAGGTATCCCTCCAATAATGTTGCAACGCCTCAATATACTACAATAAAACAAAATTGTTACTTGAAACTGCCTATACGAAGAGATTAGATACACTTGTTGTACCAGGATAATGAGCAAAAAACTTACAGGGTCTTCCTTTGTTTCACGCTGCTCAATTGTGGAAAAGCAGCTTCTGGTCCATTTATGTCGCTAATCCTCCTGAATTTACAAATTTGAAGATGTCAAAAAGCTGATAAAATAGACCAGAAACCGCATCACGGAGAGAATACTAATAGAATGACTATAAGATAGGAGAGCTTAATCACAGGTCTTTCAAATTAGTCAGGAGAGTAATGCCAGGAGGAATGGGACCTTCCAAACCAGTTGCTTGTAATTCTCTGCAAATACCATATTTCAAATGATACAAGTGAGGTTATAAATTATGTAAAATAAAGAATTTCAAATCCAAAATAAAGCACTAAAAGAGAAACTGATAACATACAATCTTTCGAGTTTTGTCCAGTTTTGTATAAAATTGGGTATCTTTCCAGTGAAGTTGTTATCACTTATTCGACTGCACAAATAGATTTAAAAATTCAAAATAATTGCATACATAGAAAAACCAGAATGAAAAATCGAACAAATGGAACTTACAAATCCTTCAAATTGGTAAGGTTTGCAAGAGTCTGTGGCAAATCTCCAGTAAAGTTGTTTGATGACAACACTCTACATTACAAGGCACCATTAGCAAAACAACAAGGTTAATCATACTAAGTTGAAATTCTTAGAGCATACTAAACCTAAAGCTTCCAGCACTCTACATTACAAAGCACTATTAGCGAAACAACAAGGTTAGCCATACTAAGCTGAAATTCTTTGAACATACAAACCAGAAGTATCCACAATTCAAGAAACACTCGGAAGGCGAAAACCCCATAATACATATCAAAGAAAAGATCGAGGACATCAAGTACAATTCTTCAAAAACAAAACTATTCCACAAATACACAGTATCCAAAATTTCATTAAAAAAAAAAACTTACACTCTCTCTATATTGACAAGGTTTCCAAACTCTTTTGGAAGAGACCCATTGAGCTGATTCATGTCCAGGGTTCTGAAAATTTACATTCCACTGAGAAAATTAGTTCTAAAACTTGTATTTAGTAATGGGATATAAAGAAATGAGAAAACTAACACTTACAGAATTGTGAGAGTGGAGATACGAGTGAGCTCGACTGGGATAGAACCCGATAATCGGTTTCCACCAAGGGATCTGAAAATCAAATAATTTGACGTCAATTTCAGCAAAAAAACTAAAAATAGTCTGCTGAGAGATGTGAGAGAGCTTACATGTTCACCAATTTCATGGAACCCCATTCTGGAGGGATTGTTCCGTTGAGATAGTTGCGGGTGAGATCACTGATTGAGTTGAAGTAATGGAGAAAGTTGTGAGCAAGAAATAATGTAACGGTGAAAACAATGGGCAAATATAAGAGAGGGCTTCTTACATTTCTGCAAGAAATGGAAGCTTGGCTAGCTCTGGTGGGAGAACCCCTGGTAGACTCTGAGACTTCAGCACTCTGCAGTACCAAAATTAGATGAATAGGCTGAATATTTTGAAATGTTACCGCATCCCAATTAAGCAAGGAATGTGATTTATGTCGAAATTTTCCGAAATATTTTATCTTTTAAATGAGTGATACTACACTGCACCGGGATTGTGCCCGGTTTTCGTGCCTGATGCTACCAGGTACCATTGATATGCCTCGAGATAAGTATATGTTCATATTGCGAGGAATATCAACGGTGCCTGATAACACAGGCACAAAAATCGGGCACAATCCCGGTGCACTTAAGAATTCCCGCTTTTAAATTTATGGAAATATTTTCCCAAATCTGAAATACCTTTTTTTCAGAAAAATTCTCCTAAAAATTTTCAATTCGTGTATATTTTAACTACTATATTTTAATATCAAAAGCTGTTACGTGAGTAGTGATTGTTATGTACGTATGTATAACACTATGGTGGTGTTTGTTTTTTTAAGTGGTTAGAACTTAACTTCTAACTGGAGTTGGAAGTTCTGAATGAACTGTTTGTTTTGTTTCTGAATGAAATGGTTGTTTTGCTTCTGAATAAGCTGGTGATTAGAAGCTATAAAATTAAATGGTGTTTGTTTTTAAGTGTTGACTTGAATTTTTTTACATTTTTGCCCAGCACCACAACTCCCACCATCCACCATAAACCATCAACAATAACCCCATTCTCCACTTATCCTCCAAATATCGTTGAGATCATTTTCTACCACTACCAAAAACCACCATGTATCCCTCTTCATTCTTCATACAATCTTCACTACAGATAATGAAAAAGAGAAAAAGAAATAGGAGGAGGCCAGGGAGTTTTGTGACGATGTGGCGAGCATTGCTCACATGATAAAAAGGAGATGGTTAGTAAAAGAGATGGGTGTAGCAATTATTACGAATTTATTGTGAGGTTATTATTGGAATGAATTTTATTAAGACTTCTGGGTCTATTAAGAACAAAAAAAAAAATACCCTCTAAGTGATCAGCACCCCCATGGTGCTTACTCCAATTAGAACTTCAACTTCTGATCAGAACTAAAAACAAATACTCTGTTTAAATTGTCTCACTTCTTATTAAGACTTCTGAGTTTATTCATAACAAAAATAAACATCATCGGTCATGTGAGAATTTTTATTAGTATTTAAGAATTCAAAATGCATAATATATATTGTTAAAATTGAAGTTACAAAAAAATATATATACAATTTTTCTACACAAAACGAAATATTTCTTAAAATTAGGAGACCAAACTTAACTCAAAAAACGAAATCAAAGTCCTTGCAAATGAGACTCTAATATCTGAAAATTCATCGCTTAGTCCACCCACCCGCAATAACTCCCAAAATAATGCAAATATACTCAGTAGGATGTGTAAATCTCAAGACCCCACCTAAGTTGGTGCAACAAAATTTAAATGGGCATTTGTTTTTTCTTCTAATTAGAAGCAAACTTCTTAACGGAGTCCTTAATTAGAACTTTGATCAATATTCATACCGTTTGGCTTTGCTTCTTACTAGCTTCTAATTAAAAGCAAAACTTCTAACTTCAGTAAGCAATCTTCTAACTTCTTAATGAACCTTCTGACTTCTTACTCTAATCAGAAGTCAATTTTCTTAGTTCTTTATGTCAACAAACACCACTTAACTCTATCCCCATGAAAAGATAAAAGAAGGGATTCTTGCAGTTAATAAAGGGTTGTACTTCCCTCAACATGTAAAATGACGCCTTAAAATTGCTTATTGTGGGTGAAACAATTTACACACCTCTTGGATGTGGACATTAGCTCTGAAGACCCTCTTAGAATATATTGCAAACATCGATCAATTAATTGGTCCAATTATTTTAACTTTAAATAATAAAAAATTTAATGTCAATTTAGTACATGCTTGTGTGTAATCCGTGGCATGTGTTCCTCGTGTGCCACCCTAAAACTCCACAAATCTAGGATTTTAGGTGGTGATAGCTGCTAGAGGTGACCCACTAGCGGACCTAACTTCATAAAAGGTTGGGGTGGTGGTGGGTGGTGATGGCGACCACAGGCCTAGCTAGCTTCACTAAAAAGTCGGGGTGATGGTTGTCAGTGGTAGGTAGTTGTGGTGGTGGTGGCGAAATCTCATATCTATACGTTGAATCACATACAAACACCTCTCACAAGATATATACATGTGAAATTATGTACCAACAAGAGACATCGTGCTTATATAACACTATGCCCTTGAAAGAAGATAGGTATCTCAAACTAAATCAATTTGATATCATCCAAACCTCTATTCAAATCATATTGATTTCTCACATATTAATTCCAATATATGGTGAGGTGTTTCTACATAATTTGACCTACGCTCCAACACTATGGGAATTTTGAAATTTGTCTATAGACAACCTTGAGATGTGTGCAAGAGTGAAACAATCAATAGCATTTCCAAGGGTAAAATTTAATTTGATATCATATTTTAGCCAAAAGCTAAATTTAGGAGTCACATATTTCTTCACCACTGCAACCATATTTCCTACTTTAACTTTTGCATCATTATTGAAATTATACTATTACGTTATTATTAAATATATGATTAGTCTCAACTTAAATATATACTATTATTAATTTCTATTGTACTATTATATTATTATTTAGATATTTTTTTAATTACACTATTTTAATTTCAACTTAATTTTAATTTGACAAATTAAAAGAGTTGGCAGTTTTTTTTTTTTTAAAGGATTTGGAGGTGGTGTGATGCCCTCAAGTATAGGGGAAGGGAGAGGCCAAGTTAAAATATGGGCTTCAATAGGGGTTCCATTGGAGCATGGTTTTTCCCACATGAGATCCCCAAATTAGTTTTTTGGCTAATTTAGGGGATCCTTTGGAGATGCTATAAGCAATGAAGGAGAAGATAATTAGTACTTAAAATCAAGAGGGCCGACTCGGTTCCTTGAGATTTTGGGGCACTAGGCTAACTCATAAAACTAAGCCCCTTACATTTTAACACTAAAATATATATGGTGATGTAGTCGATTTTCGCTCCCTGTTTGACCTTGACCTCCTGACCTGCACAAGGAACGCACGTGAGCCACAGACCATTGTTATGGTGGCCGATGACACTTCGAAGCTAAAGTCAGATAAGGATATGAGGAAGGCTTAAAGTTGTAAACAGGGAATTTGCAGCATGCCTTTATTCACCAACGTTTTGTCTTATTTATAATGTCGGAATCCTGGTTAGACCAGGCCATCGGCGGTGTAGTTTAGGGAAAGAGATCTTCTTGGAGATCCTTTTCTAATTAGGAGTCATCTTGAAGAGGAAAGTTTTCTTGTTCAACTTGTGCTCCTAGATACGCGGGAGATAGTTCCTAATTAGAGTATTGTCCATAGGTGAAAGTTTCCATGTATGACGTATACTCTGGTATGTGTTTCCTAGTTGAAAACCAAATACTACTGGCTTGCCCTTCTGAAGTTGTTCCCTGAGATACCTTACCTTAATAGGTCTCATGGGTATTGGAGATGACTATAAAACGTGTAGGCTTAGCGGGACGTAGTAATTTTGGTCTGTTTGGCGGACTGCGCTATGCGGGCTTGATGTCGCTTGGGCCGAATCAGCGCTAGACTGATACTTGGGCCTGTCATTCTTAAAAATCAACATGACATGTGTACGGTGTAGATGAAAGGACGTTTCGGTGTATCATCAGTTGTTCCCCTTGAGTCAGTGGGGTGTCTAGTCGGTCCACTAAATCTCTAAAAAGTAACTGTATTGTCGTAATGATTGAACCCGAAGTTTCGTCTCGAGCGGCACATAGATTAATGAATACGTAACTGATCAAGAATAAGAGGTATGATTTCAAGTTTTTTATAAATAGTTATTGCTCCAATGAAGAATTCTTTCACTTTTTCTGAGGCGTCGTCTTGTCTTTGCTTTGTGTTTTCTTTTGTGCTAGTGTCATTTTGGAAAGTTTGATTTGCACTTTCCTTTAATGGAAGCTAACGTCGAACTTACTCCCACACATGAGTTGCCTCACACTTGCCACAAGCTCTTCGAAGATAGCTCGGTTGATGAAATCGAGTTAATTAGGCTTCCGAGTTAGTATCATATTTCTGAAGATTTTGAGCTTTTCCCCGTGTTCACGGTTTGAACTTTGCCTACACCCCCACAGGGGTATATAGATTGCACGGGGGTATGTTTGAATCTGGACTCTGGTTCCCAATGTCGGACGACATTTGGCGTTTCTTTCTTTCCATCTGTATGCCCTCGCTCAGCTGGCTCTGAGCGAGTTTAAGATTTTGATTGTGACCCTCATTAGAGTGCATGATGCTGGCCTTCGCTTGACTCCGGATATAGTTCAACATCTGGCTACTGCTCGATTGGATTATAGAGGTGTTTGTGTGCTGAGCATTCCTGATTGCTTGCATCTTGTAGCGGATGATATTGAGCCTTGGCAAAAGTATTGGTTTCTGACTTAAGTGAATTCCCCATACTTCAGGCTGGAAGGACGTCTGGTCCCCAAATTCTTCCAGTTCGATCTTAGTAAGTTCTTTGTTGTTGTCTTAGCATCCCAGATTTCAGATGTAGCGCTAACTTGATGTTTTGCTTCTTTTTTTTAGAAAAGTTTGTGACCCTGTTCCTCACTAAGGAGGAAAAGTCGATAGAGATGGGGTTTAATGAACTATCATTGATGTTCGTTGAGGAGGTTATAATGTTGAGCAACATCGTATGGAGCAGGGCGCTCAGATGTTCCGACGAGGCCTCTGCTGCACTCAGCTCACCGGCTAAAGAGGTCAAAGGTCATCGTTCGAAGAAAATGAGTCTGGTTATGTCCAGCCTGTTGAGGCTGGTTGAGTTGGAGGCAGGCATGCCTCCTATTATCCTTCCTAAGAGGAGGCGGCCCGCTAATCATGTTGTTTCTTCTTTCGAGATGCCATCCTTACTAGAAAATGATGTGGTTGTTGCGAAGCATGGGTTATCTTTGTCTGCTCAGGAGGTGGTCTCAGGGGATCATAGTCTCTCGCTAGATCTTGTTGGCCCCCTGTCGACTTAGAGGGGGAACGCACTGGACCAAAGGTCGACGTCGTGAGTCACCATGGGTCCCTAGCGGAGGCTCGCGCTACTGAGTCACATGATTTTATTATGCTGCATCCTGATGCTCGCGGGAGAGTGCTCGCTTTGGAGAAGGCTTTTGCAGACTTGCGGATGTCATATTCAGATGTTCTCCACTGGGTGGATTATTTGACCGATCAACTGCAGGATTCCAGTACTGCCATGGAGGGTCATGCGAACCGCGATGTCCACCACTGAAGCGGATTTGGTAGCCATAAAGGCTCAACTGAAGTCGACCTGGCTTCTACCCGAGCGGAACTGGTGAGGACCCGTGCTGAGTTGAAGCACTTAGAAGGTGTTGTGGAAAAGTGGTCGTATGATCTGCAGGCTCAGATTGTTGAGAGGAAGCGAGTTGAAACCAAATGGGTTGTTATACGATGACAGCTCGAGTCAGAAGTTGTTGAGGGAATTCACCGCGTTCTTAAATTCGAACGTGTATTGACTGAAAAATGTTCGCACAATACCGCATTAATAGGCATGGTAAATTTTGGGGCTTCAAGAAGGAAGCTGCAGGTGTCGTCGGAGGTCGTTCGAGGTAGGCTAGAACTTCTAAAGCTCATTAGATAAGAGTACCCTGGTCTTGACCTCGATTTCGCCTATTATATAAAGGTTACTTTCAGAACTATCATGTCGGAAGAAATTCATGGCCCTTCAGGTAAGGTTGTTGAGGAAGTCGTTTTGTCCTCTGCTGTTCCAAAATAGTTGTAATGTCTTTCTCAGGACAAAAAACAGAACTTTTAATGAAAGTCACATTTTGTAACTCTGTTTGTTTGTCTTATACTGTTGTGCCATTGTGTCTTTCTTAGAAGCTTTCAACCCATGTTGGGGGGCTGTGAAATTAGTATTTTTAGGCCCTTCATGCTGGCAGATGGTCTGTGTTGTCAGTTGATTTGCATCGAAATGGATTGTGTTGGGCAACCTTTGTCTATAGTTGAGTTGCAATGGCCCCTGGCGAATCACTGCCATGAGTCGTGGAATCACCGAACATACTTTTACTCCCTAAGCCATCGTTGTCAGTGCATAGTGGATTAGGCGTTGGGATGTTCCAGAAGCCATCGTCATCGGTAGAAACTGATTAAGCTTACCTGGTGAGGTTTGAAGATATTGTCTGTTGGCAAGTCGTCGTCATCAGGCATAAAAGCGCTGACTTGACAATAATCAAATTCGGTGACCATGGTCTGTAGAAGAGCAGTGGTCCCGTGGCAAGCCGTCGACATCAGTCGAAACTAACTAGGCTTCCACCTTCCAAATAATCTACGCCCGCGCAGAGCAAGCTACAAATTTGGGAGTTGAAAATTTGACAACCATGGTCTGTAGAAAAGCAGTGGTCTCATGGAAAGCTGTCGACATCAGTCATAACTGACTAGTCTTCCACCTTTCAAATCATCTACACCCGCGCAGAGCAAGCTACAGATTTGTGAGTTGAAACTTCGGCGACCATGGACTGTACAAGAGCAGTGGTCCTGTGGCAACCCGTCGACATCATTCAAAACTGACTAGGCTTCCACATTCCAAATCATTTATACCTGCACGGAGCGAGATACATATTTGGTAGTTGACCAGAAGTTGTCATCATCATTCGTCATTGACTAGGCTTACATGATCGGGTTAGGCGATCATTGTATGTAGAAGAGCAACGATCCCTTGGGGAGTCATCGTCATCAGGAGTGATAACACTGACTAGACTCTCACTTCTGAGGCCATCGTCATCCGCCCTCAAAGGATTATGCATCGAGAGCACCAGAAGTCGTCGTCATCAGTCACGAAATGACTAAGCTCACTTAATCATGCTTGGCAATCATTGTCTGTAGAAGAGCAATGATCTCTTGGCGAGTTGTCATCATCAAACGTGAAAGCGTTGACAAGACTCCCACTTCCTAGGCCATTGTCATCCGTGCGCAGTAGACTAGGCGTTGGGAACACCAGAAGTCGTTGTCATCAATCGCTTCCTTGGTGTTCTGCTGGGTTTTTCGAGTACCCCGTCTCCCATTCTGAATTCGCATGGCTTAACCTTCTTGTTGTATTATTGTGTTATTCGTTGTTGGTATGCAACTATTTTGGCGGAAGCTTGATCCCGTTTTTCCTTGAGGAGATCTAATCCGATGCGCAAGGCTTCGTCATTATCATATGCTCTGAACTCCTCCATTCGGAAGCTAGGCACTTCGAGTTCCATCAGAACCATAGCTTTTGACCCATAGGCTAGGGCGAAGGGTGTTTATCCGGTCGGGGTTCTTTTGGTTATCTGATACACCCAGAGTATTCCTGGTAGCTCTGAAACCCATTTTCCCTTGGTTGCGTCAAGCTTTCTTTTGCTCGCTTCCAAGATTGTTCAGTTAGAAACCTCCGCTTGGCCATTGGCTTGTGGATGCCCTGACAAGGAGAAATGGTGAATGATGTTCAAACTTTCACATAGTTTTTTAACCTTGCAACCTTCGAATTGAGTTTCGTTATCGCTGACCAATACTCTAGGGATGTCAAACCTGCAGACGATGGTCATTCATATGAACTTCTCTATTTGGATTTGCCCTATCTTGGATAGGGGCTCTGCTTTGACCCATTTGGTGAAGTAGTCAATTACCACAAGAAGAAACTTTTTGCAAGTTGATGCTGGGAGCGGCCTGGCGATGTCTATCCCCTATTGCAGGAATGGCCACAGACTAGTCACCGGTATCAATGGTTAGGCAGGCATGTGCATGTATGGCGCGGACCTCTGACATTTGAAGCACTTACGGACGATATCTTTGGTGTCATGTTGCATCATTGGTCAATAGTATCTGAGGGTCAGAGCTTTGTGGGCAAGGGTTCTCCCACCTGGATGATTTCCACATATCCTGTCGTAGATCTTTCTCTAGACCTGATCTACCTTGGAGGGGACATGCATCAGAATAGGGGTCTGGTTGCTGATCTCCTATATAACTTGTCATTTAAGATAATGTACCACGCTGCTCTACTTATGAGTTTTCAGGCTTCAGCCTTCTCGGCTATCAGGGCTTCGCTTCTAATGTATTCAAGAATCGAAATCATCCAACTCGCCTATGTGCTTGTGGCGCAAATATCGTTGGGCTCTTCTTCGTCAAGGCTTGATTGTTCTTGGTATTTGATGAGACCGTCTGAGACTTATGCGGAGGCTGAGGTTTTTTGGCCAGTGACTCAGCTATTTTATTGTCATATTGGGGCAGTTTAAGAGTTCACATCTCTTGAACCCACCTATTGCGCGGAGTACCTTTCCGTGGTAGACTGTCATGCAAGGATCTTTGTTGTTGAATTCTCCTTTGACCTGGTTTACTACCAGTCTTGAGTTGATATACGTCGTTAGTTGATCTATCCCGATCCTCTTTGTTAGCTTTAGGTTAGACAGGGGGGCCTCATATTCAACTTCATTATTTGAGGCAGGAAAACCGAACCTGAGGGTTTTTTCGAGGGTGAAACCGCTTGGGGAGCAGAGGGTGATTTCATCTCTACTTACCTTTCCCGTTGATGACCCATCGCAACGCAATGTCCATCCTTGATTGTTTGAATCTTGGGCTTGAAGGTCTGCCATTGGTTCCTCTCTGTTGGTAAACTCGGTGATGAAGTCCGCCAACGTTTGGGCTTTGATGGCGGTTCTTAGGGCATAACTTATGTCAAATTGCTTTAGTTCTACCGACCATTTCACCATTTTGCTAGATAACTCTGGCTTGTGCAGTACCGTGCGGAGCGGGTGCTTGGTTATAATTGTTATAGAGTGGGTCTAAAAATAAGACCTCAATTTCCTCGAGGATATGACCATTGCTAGAGCTAATTTTTCTGGGTCTGGGTAATGTGCATCCGCTTCCACGAAGATTTTGCTGACGTAGTACACTGGTCTTTGGATTCCCCAGTCGTCACGTACAAGGGCTAAGCTGGCGTCAGGCTTGGAAATGGACAAATATAAGTAAAGTGTTTCTCCTATCGCCAATTTTGAGAGCAGTTCGGGGCTCCCCATGCACGCCTTCAGATTTTGGAAAACTTGTTCACACTCTTCATCCCATGAGAATATTTTGCTTCCTCTCAGCATTTTGAATAAATGAAGACATTTGTCGGATGATTTGGATATAAACCTGTTGAGCACTGCCACCCTCCCAGTTTGGCTCTGAACGTTTCTGATGTTGGCAAGGGTTTCATGTCGAGAAGAACCTGAATTTGATTTGGATCGGGTTCGATTCCCTTTTGGTTCACTATGTAACCTAGAATTTCCCTGACTCGACTCCGAACGTACACTTTTGTGGGTTGAGTTTCATCCGATACCTTCGAAATTGACTGAATGCTTTGGTGAGGTCTGTTATGTGGTCGGGGCTGTGGAGGCTCTTGACCAACATATCATCTTCTTGCCTATTTGTTATTTGAACATTTGGTTCACCAGTCGTTGATACGTTGCACCCACGTTCTTTAAGCCGAACAACATCACCCTGTAACAATATATATCTCTCTCAATTATGAAAGAGGTTTTTTCTTGGTCTGGGGTGCATTAATATCTTGTTGCAGGAGGTTGTGTTCGGATGTGGCATCCATGAACTGATCGATGCGAGGAAATGGGAAGCTGTATTTTGGGCACGTCTCATTTAGGTCTATGTAGTCTATGCAGTCTATGCAGACTCTCCACTTCTTTTTATTCTTACCAGTACGGTGTTTGCCAGCCAGTCTAGGTATCGCGCTTCCTTGATCATGTCCGCGTCGAGTAACTGTTGTACCTCCTCGTCGATGATTTTGTTTCTTTTAGGCGTCACGAGCCTCTTCTTCTGCCGTATGGTTTTCCTCGTAGGGTCCACCTCTAGGCAATGAGACTGATGGGTTCTTACCATGTCTTGCATTGTCCAGGCAAATACGTCCTAGTTTTGCTTTAGTAACTTTGTCAGCTTCTCTGCCAACTCTTTTCTTAAGTGGGAACCTATCTGAACGACCCTATTGTTGAGAGGGTTGTCGAGGTAAATCGTGACGGTTTCTTCCACAGGTTGACCGACATTGGGTCTGCCTCGGGGGTTAACTGGAGCTTCATCGTCTAAGATTGGTTGCTCTATCCCAACTTCTTTGGCAAGATTAAGACACATTCTGGCTGCGGGCTTAATCACCAGTCGAAAATTATTAGGTTGCTGTGTGGTAAAGTATTGGCATTATCTGACCGTTGCTTGGTCGCCTTGTACGATACCAACTGTTTGATTGACTGGGTACTTGATGCATTGGTGTAAAGTGAAAACTATTGCTCCCATTTGATGTAGCCAGGGCCTCCCCAGAACAACGTTATAAGTTGACGGTGCGTCGATCACTATAAACTCTAGAAACATGATTTTGCGAAACAGTGGCTCTCCTGTGATTACTGTTAGTTGTATCTTTCCCATCGGAAAGCATTTTTTTGCCGCTAAAATCAATCATCGAACGGATATCAGGAGTTAGGACCTTTTTCCTTTAGCTACATGTTGCAAAGCGTTCAGAGAAATAAAACGTTCAATGAGCTCTCTGTGTCCATCAAAGATCTCCTTACTTCCCAGCTTGCTAGGGAGATTGTGACTACCAGAGCGTCATTATGTGGAAACTAGACGCCCCAGAGGTCTTTATCCGTAAAAGCTAGTGACATAGGAGGATCATGGCTCCGAGCGCGTGACATTTGTCGGTCGCTGCATATCGCTCGAACCCTCATCTCCCTAAAGGCTTTTTTTCTGAACCTGTTTGATTGTTTGGATTTGGAATGTGCCCCATAGAGGACATGTATTGTGTTTACCGATACATCCCTTACTCCCTTGTCGGAAGAGACGAAGGGTTTCTCTTCGAATTTTGCCTTTTTCCTCAATATCCGCTCCTCTTCTAGAACGGTATAACTTTGTCTTCCTCAACCAAGCCCGCCATATTTGTTGGGGGTTCCAAAGTTAGGAATCATAGAACTTGCCATTCCTCATATTGTCGGTGAAGGCTGTGGCGGTTGTTGCATCGTTACAAACGTTGACATAAGTCAACTCGTCTTTGAAGTGTGTGTCATATGTTCTTAATGTTTCGTTCAACTTCTGCTTCATGGATTTGAGTATCTTCATCGTTCGTAAGATTTGCTATAGATGGGATGACAGCGGATCCATCCCGGGGTCTGTTATTGCTACCACTAGCACGAGGGTGTGCGCTTGTTCCCCCTGTGTCGCTGGTACCGCTAGAAGTGGTGGTACAACGCTAGTCTGAGTGTTCAATGTGACCCCCTGGTATTCATTGTTACGAAATTTAGTGGTCATCATCTTCTTGAACTCTGAGGAGAGATGATGTCAATGTTTTGCTAAGGACTTTGTCGTCCTCACGGACGACGCCAACCTGATGTAGTTGATTTTCGCTCCCTGCTTGACTTTGTTGACCTGCACAAGGAACGCACGTGAGCCACAAACCACCGTTGTGGTGGTTGATGACATTCCGATGCTAAAGTCAAACATAGATCTAATAAAGGCTTAAAACTGTAGACAGAGAATTTGTATCGTACCTTTATTTACCAACCTCCAGTCTTATTTATAGTGCTGGAGTCCTAATTCAACCAAGCCATCGGTGGCGTAGATTAGGGAAAGAGATCTTCTTGGAGATCCTTCTCTAATTAGGAGTCATCTTGAGGATGAAAGTATATTTGTTATAAATGTGCTCCTAGATACGCGGGAAATAGTTTTCAATTGTAGTGTTGTCTATAGGTGAAAGTTTTCACGTACTACTTATACTCTGTTACTTGCTTCCTAATTGGAAACCAAGTACTGTTGATTTGCCCGTCTGAAGCTGATCTCCGAAATACTTTTCTTAATAGGTTTACGGGATTGGAGATGACTGTGAGACGTGTGGACTTAGCAGGACATAGTAATTTGGATCCCACAAATCTAGGATTTGAGGTGGTGGTGGCTGCTAGAAGTGACCTGCTAGCAGACCTAACTTCATAAGAGGTTGGGGTGATGGCGGCCACCGACCTAGTTAACTTCACTAAAGGGTTGGATTGATGGCTGTCAGTGATAGGTGGTCGTGGTGGTGGCTAAATACCATATCTATACTTAAATCACGTACAAACACCTCTCACAAGATATATACATGTGAAATTATGTCCCAACAAGTGACACCGTGCTTATATAACACTATACCCTTGAAAAAAGATGGGTATCTCAAACTAAATCAATTGAGTTCATCCAAACCTCTATTCAAATCATATTGATTTCTCAAATATTAATTTTAATATATGGCGTGAGGTGTTTGCAAGGATTGTGATTTTGATTTTCGAGTTAATTTCGGTCCCTTAATTTTAAGAAATATTTCATGAAATAATTAGTCTTGTGTAAAAAGAATGTAAAAATTTCGGATGTGATTTTGAATTTAACAATATAAAACTATGCATTTAGACTCTTAAATACTATATAAAAAGTCTCACATGACTTGTAGTGTCATACATACTATATATTATATAAGAATCACTCACATGACAAACTTTTGATACTAAAATAATATTATAACATGTTTAAATATACAGAGATTAAAATATTTATTTTTTTTCTTAGAAAAATTTTGACATATTTCGGATTTCGAATGAGATTTTAGTAACTTCAAAATAAAAAAATTTCGACATATTTCGTGAAATTTTGACATATTTCGAGAAATCACATTCCTTGGGTGTTCGTACAAGATTTGACATACGCTCCAACACTATGGAAAATTTGAAATTTGTCTATAGACAACCTTGAGATGCATGCAAGAGTGAAACAATTAAGAGAATTTTCAAGGGTAAATTTTAATTTGATACTCCATTTTATCCAAAAACTAAATTTAGGAATCACCTATTTCTTCATCATTACAACTATATTTCATACTTTAACTTTTGCATCATTATTTAAATATATATTCCATATTTTTTATATCAATTTAATTTCAATTATACTATTAATAATTTCAACTTAATATAATTATACTATTATTAAATATATATACTATTATTATTTTCAACTTAAACATATACTATTATTAATTTCAATTATAATTATTTAGATACTTTTAGTTATACTATTAATAATTTCGGCTTAATTTTAATTTGTCAAATTAAAAAGTTGGAAGTTTTTATAATATTTTTTTTAGGATTTGAAAGATGGTGTAGATGCCCCCAAATATAGGGGAAAGGAGATGCCAAGTTAAAATAGGGACTTGGATAGGGGTTCCAATGGAGCATGATTTTCCCACATGAAACTCTCAAATTAGTTTTTTGGCTACTTTAGGAGATTCCTTGGAGATGCTCTAAACAACAAAAGACGACTTATAATCTAGCAATCTCATGCTAAAATAACAAATGATGCAAACAAATATAACAAGTTTCGTTTAATACAGTTATGAGTTATATAAGATTTGGGATCCATCAAATTCGTCAAAACTTTAGGTGCTTAAGCTGCTGGCCTACCCTCAGGGTCGGGCCTGCAATCAGTGATACTTACATGCTTACGACATGGCAAGTGTTGTCAATGTATGCGCAGTTACAAGTAACAGCATTTTCTATTTTCTCTGCAGGTGTGAACCATCCCAACTTCTCACTACATGGATCTACAGTGAAGTTCCAATCCTTCCCCAAGGTCTTCGCTATTTCTTTAAGTGTGTCCACTGTATATAAACCACATAAACAAAAAATCAACAAATTGATCGGGCATCCAAATTGATCACCATTTCCAATCAATCTAAGGTGTTACAGTCTGGCTAGCTATCTAGTCACTAAAGATAAGTTCAGAAATCTATCATGTATATGTACCTTCGCTTTTTGGAAGAGTTTGTCCAAGAGCAAACCATGATGATGCCAAGTGACCCAGCAGAAATAGAAGCATAAAAATCAGAAACGGTAGCAATTGCATGCTTAAGTATACAATTTTTCGCGTAGAGATTCAAAATGGACACACGATTTTGGGTGCTTTCTCCAATTGTTAGAGAAATGGGAGAGCAGAGGAGGAAATCAATTAGTGATTAGAGTGAACATGATAGGTTAAGGGGGTTCATGTAGGCCAAATATGTAGTGCATGCATGTGTTGACCCATTCAACCATAGAAACTTCTCCCTGCTAGCTGATTTTCTACTGTGCAGGAGTTCACAGTGCTTAGAAGTAATAATTGTAGCTAGTTGATTGACAAACTTGTCAAACACTAGCAAAAGAAAGGTGATCAAGTAGCTGGAAATTAAAGTCAAGAGTCACGAGTGTATGTAGTACCAAAGAAACACAAATCAATCACGATGGGTCTAGCTCAATAGGTAGGGTGACTTCTTTCTACAACTAATCCTCCACCACTCACAAAATGTAGAATTCTACATGGCGAGGAAACGAGCGAGGAAAACAGCGTGGGGAGGGAGGTGGCGGGGTGGGATCGTTTACTTCCCTCGGGAGGCGTTTTATCGTTTTTGTGTGCGCATTCCAAAGAGGGTGAACGGTCCCCACCCCGCCACCTCCCTCCCCTCACTGTTTTCCTTGCTCGTTTCCTAGCCATTTAGAAATTCTGAGGATACCACTGCCATCAAATCATTATATATGACCATCATATGATAGACCTAAAGATGATGTCGGCCAAGTCTCGTAATCATTTTGTGGTAAAGGATGGCAGAAAAAAAATAGATAAAAGGATTTTAGTTTGCTCGATACCCTGTTAAGTTATGATGGGGATCATTGTAAGCGCGGCGCCTGAAATTTTCTGAATTACTATATTACTTAAGTTATTTGCTCGATACCCTGTTAATATATTACTTAAGTTATGATGGGGATCATGCTAACTCCCACTCCTAATTTTATTTTTTTTAGCCTTTAAAAAAAAAAAAATACGAGTGATGGAGTTAGCAGCCTCTTGTTAGGAGTTGGGGTCCCATTTTCCTAGAGACTTCCCCTAAAAAATTAAGTCCTTTGGCTTCTACTTAAACTTCAAAAGGCAAATTCAAGGGAAAGTGTAATTTTCACTTTAAAAATGATAATTACTCCACTATTTTGTATTGTCATTTTCATGATTGATAATAAAAAAAATTTAGTATATTCAGATCTCATTATCCAAAAGAAGTAATAAGACTCGTCGGAACATACCGAAGTAAATGAAAGCCTTTGAAACATGTCGAACAATAACTACATCAAATTAATGTTTTTGAAACAATTTTCAAATAATAATATTTTTGAGCTGTAACAATCCACCAAATAATTTTATGTAAAACTAAATTTAGTCAAAAAATAAAAAAACAGTTATACAAAAAAGTGATATAATAAATTCGATCAACATGAATAGTATCATTTGTAGCACCATATTTTCATGGTGGTACAATTATTATATTACTTTATTTGTAAAAATATGTAAAATTGTTTGATGAACTGTTACAGCTCAAAAATGTTACTGATTTGGAAATTGTTACAAAAATGTCAATTTGGTGTAATGAAGCTATAAATATAACCTATTTTGAGAATACTTAACTAAGACCATAATTAGTGATTCAACATAAGAAAATAATTTGCTATGTCGATTGTTCTTGTATCAAACGTTATTTCTACTATTGGGTTTGGTCAAAGAAGTACAAGATGACCATCATTTCTGATGGAAAATTTTGTCTATATATTTTGCAATTAAAAAATATAACTGAAAATTACATATAAAATAAATGTTTGGGGCATAATAAATGTTTGTATTTCAAAATTAATCCGAACAATTTTCGCCTTGATTGGTTCAGGTTGGTTACTGTCCCCTTTCTCCTTTTCACCTTCCGAGAGCTCTGATAGATCTTCAGAAGCATCTCGACACCCTTGATTGGTTCAGGTTGGTTAACTATTGATAGCTTCTTTTCTTCTTCCTTTTTTCCTCCTAGAAAATAGGAATATAGTAATACATTATAATGTATCAATTGGACATGATGGCGCATTCATAAAAAAGTACTACACCCAAATGTTTATCTATAAAAGCATGTCATACTTTTTCCTAAACAATCACTTGAATCCCTTTAGTGAAGGGAAAAAAAAAGGGAAAGTAAAAAGAGGCTATAGCATCATCCTGGAAAAGTTAAATGCCACATATTAGATGATTAGAGGAAAGTAATGACGCGTTTTCAACTATTTTTGGCTGCATCAATACCAGTTATCAAAGTGATTCTTGTGACTCTTGTTGGATCCTTTATTGCCCTTGATCGCATTAACATCTTACCTCCAAAAGCAAGGAACTACATGAATCATGTAAATTGTAATGCTTTTTAGCTTTACTATGTCGACTGAAAATTGTATATCAAGGAGATTAACATACGTTTGTATGACACTCAAAAAATGAAGAGCATTCATCCAAAGGAACCTCTTTTTGTTTTTACCTTTTGATTGCTCTATCACTAGTTTGCACTTTGGGTGTTTGTTTCAAAAGTGTTTTTTTTCTTTTTCTAAGAAAATTTATTAAAGACAGGAAAAGAGAATAACGAACATGAATTTGGGGAGGACCTAAAAAAATAGCTTTTCAGTGTGGAAGAATTAATTTGGTTCAACACCAAGAGGTGGTATGGTATCATGTGGTGGTGCTGCTGGAGTAAACTCTAACACAGAGTGCGAGAGAACCATAGACACCTCCACCACCACCACCATCGATGGCGTAGTCTGACCTCCAATGCCGGATAGGTTCCGGTGAATTCACCGGAACACGATCGAATTCCGGCAACTCTTTCAAACACAACAAGTTTCTATTGTTTCATCAAGTTTTTATTTTTCTACATTTTTTTTTTTGAAAATTCTTGAAGTTCTTTGAACACCAAAGTTGACAACTTTATGTTCCATTTTCCTTTCGATTCTTGAACATTGTTAACATTTTGTATGTATGGAATGCTGGGTAAATGCAGATTGTGTTCTATGTGTTCAATCCCGCACTCATAGTCATATTTGCAAACTTGGCCAAGACCTTAACAATGAAAAGCTTGGTTGAATTGTAAGTTCCTCACCCACATTTTTCTTTTTTCTTTTTGCTCGAATCGTCAATCAATACAGCATCTATTCCTTCCAGTCAAATTTTTTGTTACACTGCAACCTTATAAATGATGTGGGGATCGAATCCAAATTCAAGTTGACATTTTTATTTTCTTTTGCTGTTTTCAATGATTGTAATTGTTTGGAAAATTTGATAGGTGGTAATATGCCATTGAACATATTCATCACATTTGTCGTTGGATCGATACTAGGATGGGTCGTAATATATTCGACAAAAGCTCCTGCTCATCTCAGGGGCCTCATTTTGAGTTGCTGTTCTGCAGGTCTACTTCTATCTCTATCCTGTTACTTCTCTTCCACTTTTTGATAATATTGCTTCAGTGCATGCAATTTGCCCAAATCATCTGATCAGTCTGATATGCCCCAATTGTGATTTGAGAATCGATAAATTTATGGCTTTCCTTTTTGTGCTAACTTGTATGAATCAAGAAATTCATGGCTTTCGCTTTTGAGCTAACTTGCATGACAGTGTAGTCATAAATGTAATTGAGAATTGCATCATATACTTCATGAAAATGAAATCATAATTGTAATTGAGAATTGCATCATATACTTTTATGATAATGTAAGTTGTAAAGACAATTGGATCATATACTTTTTAAGTGGGGGAATAAAAAGGCTTATCGAGATTTCTGGTTGGTTTCATACAGGAAATTTGGGGAATATATCATTGCAGCATGTATATTGTCACTTCAAGATGGTATGTATTTGAAATCTCTTTCTTCTATTATTGTGATTTTGGTTTTGCATGTATTAAATATTTTTCATGTTGTCCATCAGGGTGAGGATCACTCAAGAAAGAGGAAAACTGGGGAGCATGGGATGGTGCCGCGTATGCAAAGTAGATTGTGAATCAGTGGAAGGCTTGTACACTCGTGAAAGTTTTATAGTCAATTTACTCTTTTGTAGACCGTCCGATGACAATGCACCACATGAGGATATGAACAAGTTCGGAAAGGCGAGTTTTGAGAGTCGTGAAAATTGAGATCAGAGTCATTGTAGGCTTTTGCAGTATTGGCTAAATAGTGTGTACCAAATAGGGGTGGGCAAGAATCCTGGTCCCGACCCGGCCGGCCCGGAACGGTATGGTCCCGAATCAGTTTAAACCGGGACCAATCGGTTCATGTAGTTTTAATCCCGGTTCCGGTCCCAAACCGGTTAGTACCGGGGAGGAACCGATTTTCACTAATGCTGTCCCGGACTGTTTCGGTCCGTCCCGGTTACTCCAGCAAGCCCAAGATTTTTATCAAGTCTAAGCCCCAAGCCCAAACAACTTTATCAAGTCCAAACCCCAACCTGGGCCCGAAACACCGACCCGATACTTCTCCCTCTCTCGGTCTCCTTTCATCTATCTCAATCGTGAAATCAAAGAGACATCTCAACCAAAACTTCTCTTTTAATCCCCCTCTCTTGCAACACAGATCAAACACAAAAAGAGCGCAAACAAAATGCAGAGAGAGAGGAGAAGAACACTCAGTGTTGCAGCAGAAACAACAGCAACAGAGAAGTAATAGCTTCAGAGGCCTAGAAGATGGAGGAGCATCAGCTGCTAAGTCTCTGGCTTTGCTATTCTGGCTAGTCGTCCACGCAATTTGCTGTCTAATCAGCCTCGTTCTAGGTTTCCGATTCTCTCACATTATCCTCTTCCTCCACCACTACAACCGATCACTACACAGTCGCTACTCCACTCATCAAATCCATCTCCAACACTCTTTTCGAAGCCTCCGAAACCCTAGCAATTCAATTGCTCTCGCCTCCCGCTATGCATCTTGATGCGAGTTTGCAATTGAATCGATCGATTGAGCAACAATAGAGTTGTGGTAGGGAGGCACGTGATCTTGATCCGTCCATGGCCTTATCCAAACCCGATCGAGGTGATGAAGGCGCATAGGATAATTGAGCGGGTTCAGACAGAGCAGAGGGATCAGTACGGGATCAAGAACGAGAAGAAAACCCTAATTGTTGTCACTCCCACTTATGTCAAAACTTTTCAAACTCTTCATTTGACTGGTATGATACATTCGTTGATGCTCGTGCTGTATAAATAATTATTTCAAAACAGTTCTTGGGCCTTTTTTGAACCGGGATGGCATGGTCCCGACCTGGACTGTCCCGGTTCAAAACAGCCCGGTACCAATCGGGTCAGCCAAAAAATATTTGATTTTCCAACCTGTACCATTCCTGTTTCACTGTACCGGGACCGAAACCGGGATTAGCCCAAACCTGGACCGTCCCACCCTTAGTACCAAAGAAATTGAATGCATGTTTGGTGCTAAAGTCTTCTCTCTCGAGATTCAGGTTCAAAGAAAGGGGATTGTTCTACAATCACCACGGTGCGAAGTTTGGTATGGTGTGATCATGCTTCAACTGAAATAAATGTAGTCTGATCTTTATTATTTGATAGATTTTGTGACTCGATATAATACATTATCTTATTAATTACATTACTGTGCCTTCGTTCATTGAAATGTTTAAGTGTTTGGCATATTTAGGTTTGGCATATTTAGGTTTTTATTTTCTAGAAATAAAACTTATAAGATGTTATAAAAGTCATTTGATAGCACTTGATGAGTGCTATAGAAAAAAAAGGGCATTGAAAACGCTATAAAAACTAATACAATAGCATTTGTTAAATGCTACGTGAGGGAAGACAATAGTGTTTCGGAAACCCTATTGGTAACTATACAATAATGTTTTTTAAGTGTTGTCACAAGCTAAACAATAGCACTTTTAAAACTCTATTGTACAATTACTAATAGCGTTTCAAAAATGCTATAAATAGTCTACTTACAATAGCGTTTCTAAAACGCTATAAATAACCCTGTATCTATTATAGCACTGGCAGACACATCGTTTTCTAAAACACTATGATATCCTATAATAACATTTTTGAAACACTATTAATGAGCATTTGTTTTGTAGTGAAGGAAGGGGAAAATCAATATTAATACCTTTGAAAGTGTCAACAAAGAAAGTGATGAAGCGGATTCAGAGTCAGAAGTTGGGCCTGAAACAACTTTGATCAGAGACATGGAGGCAGGGGCCAACTCAGAGGGGGAGCTAAATATTTTAAGAAAACAGAAAGTCAGAGGTGGAACATTTACATAGAACATTTTCTAATCATTCCCCATGCTGACGTCAATGCCAACTCAGGAGAGAACGAGATTTTTGCCTTTTTGTTTTCTTAATATGTGGGTAATGCATCCTAGTTTTCAGGCAGTGGTAGAATCAACATGGTCTCTAGAGAAGGCTATTGACGGAGTTGATGTTAAGCTAAAAGCTCTAAGGCGTGCACTCATCCAATGGAACAAGAATGTGTTTGATAACATTTTTCAGTAGAATGAGAGCATTGGAAGATGAGATGCAACAATTATGGCTTGATGGGAAGATATTGGTAATAATGGGCTTTATGTTGATGCTAATTGGGATGTGAATGTCTGTTGTAATTTGAGTGTTTGTCAGGCGGAATATAGATTAACTCTTAAGCAGGAGAAGCTTTTCTGGATGCAGAAATCAGTTGAGAAAGAATTCAAGGAGGGGGATGCGTGCACAAAATATTTTTTTGCTTCAGTCAAATCAAAGAAAAAGATAAGGGTTATCTCGCACATCACTTTACCTTGTGGTAGAGAAATTTCGGACCAGGGGGAAATTATTAGAAAAGCCAATGAGTGTTTTCATAAACTACTAATTTCCTAAGAGGCTACTGTTGTGGATACAGATCTGCTAGGTTGCATTCCTGAGATTATTTCTAGATCAAGTTGTGACGCCATAGTTAAAAGCCCTACTTTGGATGAAGTTAAACATGCTGCTTTTGACATTCCAAAAAATAGTGCGCCATGTCCTGATGGTTTTACTGCGGCTTTCTTCCAGGCTTGCTGGGAGGTGGTTGGGATTGATATATGGGAGTCGGTAGTGCAATTTTTTGAAGGTGAGGCTTTTCCCTCTGCGTTCTCAGCTAATCTGATAGCTTTGATCCCTAAACAGGGTGCTCCAGGTTCTTTCTCAGACTTTTGTCTTATTAGTCTTTGCAATGTTATTTACAAAATTTTCAGTAAACTTCTTTGCAATAGATTAGCTATTCTGTTGCCAGAGTTGGTGACCCAGGAACAAGGGGCCTTTATGAGATGAAGATTTATTGTGGAGAATATTGGTTTGGCTTAGGAGTTGGTTAGAGATATTCATAAAAAGGCTTTTGGCGGTAATGTGGTGTTAAAGATTGATTAGAGAAAGCTTATGACTGCTTAGAATGTAGTTTTCTCGTTTCGGTTCTCAGAAGGTTTGGATTTGATAATAGAGTATGTCATATTATATCTAATTGTGGTTTCTTGGTGCTGCTACAAAGGGTGTATAATGGTTACTTTAAATCTTCTAGAGGATTGAGACAAGGGGATCATCTCTCTCCCTTGTTTATTATTGCTTCTGAGGTCTTGAGTAAGCGACTAAAAGTGTCTTTAAACAACGGAAAAATTGGTTTTTATTATACGCCTAGAGCTTGCAGGCCTATAACTCATCTTCTGTATGCAGATGACACGTTGATATTTCTTAATGGTAGAAAACATCAGTTTCAGGGTGTATGAAATTTTTGGAGAGATACAACACAACTTTAGGTCAAAAAATCAATGTAGGGAAAAATTCATTTATGTTGGAGGAAAAGGCTACGGTGGAAAGAGTAGTAGCTATGAAGACTTATACAGGATTTCAACATAGAGGGTCCTCCATGAAATATTTAGGCGTCCCTATTTTTCAAAGTAGAAGTAAAATATTTACTTTGAAGAACTGGTTAACAAGATTCAAAGACGCATTCAGGTTGGAAAGCAAAACTTTTATCCCTAGGGGAGACTGATTTTGATTAAGCATGTGCTCAGCTCTATTCCTGTTTATTCTTTAAGTGCTATGTGTGTGTTGTAGAAGATTTTTTCAAGGATTCGTAGGTTGTTAGTGGAATGTTTCTAGGGAGATTGTGAAGGTAGGTTGAAGAAAAAATAAGTGTCTTGAGATAAGATTTGGACCCCACTGGATCAAGAAGGATTGGGTGTAGAAATTTGGCTGTGGTGATTAAAGCTTTTCAGGTTAAGGCTTTGCGGAGTTTGCTCAATTCGAACTCTTTGTGGGCGAATTTCATGAGAAAAAAATATTGAAAACCAGGGTCCCATTGAGCAGTCAATTAGAAAAAAGTGGGGCACCTCCATTTATGAAAGAGGTCATGATGTGCAAAAGTTGTGGTTATGAGTAACATAGTTTGGCGTATTGGTAAAGGCAACTCCAGTTTCTTTGCTAAAAATTGGAATTTAGTGGAGGTGTTTAGAAGGTCAGGGGAATTAGTTGCTCAAGGAAAATGGCCTACAGTTAGGGAGGTGAAGAAGTCGGGTTTTGAATTAGTTAAAATAGACTTTAGAGAGCTGACAAGTAATCTTTTTGATGACAAAATTTGTGGTAAGAAGCACAATGATGATACAAGTGTTTGGACTCCAAATTTGGGCCTATTCAGCAGTCGATCAGCCTATGAGTTGCTAAGAAGCAAGGGTGTAAGGAAAGGTTTAAGCAAAAAGATTTGACAACCTATTTTGCCATCTAGAAGTGTTGTCTTTATGTGGAAAGTTTTGCACAAGGGTGTCCCGGTGGATGGGGAACTATATAGGTGTGGTTTCAGCTTAGCCTCGAAATGTAGGTGTTGTGATTTTCCTAACACTGAAACTTCAAAGCATTTATTTTTAGAAAGAAAGCTTGCCTCTGTGGTTTGAATACACTTTGAGGGCATCTTTGACGTTCATATAAGGAGACCTGTAGTGATTTCAACTGTTTTATAGGTGTGGTTTGGAAGAGCCAATCCTAGTACACAAGCATGTATATATGTTATATTTCCTTACCCCCTATGTTTATTATATGGGAAATATGGAAACAAATGTGCAAGTGTGTTTATGAGGACGGTTATCCAAACCATGCCTTTGTGATTTTGAATGTTAGGCAGTGTTTAAGATTGGCGAACTCTTTTATTATCCCAAAACAAATTAGTATGAATAAGTTTCCCTTGATGGCGTTGGGCTTTTCGGTTGCACCGGTGAGCAAGGAGAAAAGGATACTCTACTGACTCTTCCCTCCTGCTGGTTTTGTGGCGCTAAATGTGGATGGATCTTCCCCAAAAAGAACTACAGGAGGTGCGATCATCAGAGATGCAAGGGGTTCATGTCTAGCGGCTCAACAATGGGTTTTTGATGAAGGTTCTAATAATAGAGCTGAGGCGTTGGCGCTCTTATATGGCTTGAGATTAAGTTTTAGATTGGGGTATAAGAAAATAATTGTCCAAATGGACTCGGATTTAGTTCGTGGATGGTTTAACAAGGTCTACAAGATTCCTTGGTATTTGAAAAATATTTGGAGTGAGATTAAAGGCCTGGCAAAACAAATGAAGGTTTTTTGCAAGCACATTTACAGATAAGCTAATGTGGTGGCAGATGCGTTGGCAGACATGGCTCAAAGGGAAGGGAGGACAATACTTTTTGGTGTGGATGAGCTTCAAAGGAAGATTGCAGGGCTGATCGAATTAGACAGCTGCCAAACCGCATACATTCATCATGGCTGAGGACAAATTGTACCCAGGGTTGTTTTGGATAGCTGGTTGCAGTCCTTTGTGTAGCCTTCAATTGTCAACAAGTGCTGTAAAAAACGGTTTGCTTCCTGAATGATGTTTTTTTGATTTGTTATAACATTTCCTTCCATATCATTTATTTTTGCAATTGCCTGTCTCTTTTGTTTGGCTTTAACAGCCGCAAATTTTTTTTGTATAAGCATCCCCTTCTTTGAACTCTTTTTCTCCAAATACTTCCAATAGATTTCTTCTCGCACCAATACTAACTTGAGTTTTGCCTGGTATCTGTTCAGATTAACATTGTCATTATTGTCCCATCCCTGCATCAAACTGAACTCCAATTGTTGGACTTCATCTTCCAAATTCCTGATATAATTGAAAATATTGCCAAAGGTCTCCTTGTTCCAAATTTTGAGTGCACCCCTCATATGTTTTAATTTCAGGGCCAATGTGTACAAAGCTCTAGTTCCTCCGCAATCTGTGTTCCAATTTCTATCTATAAATTTTAGATAGTCCCGATGAGTAGACCACATTCTTTGAAATCTAAAAGGGGACGTACCTTCCTTCGGAGTGATTGGCAATGAAATCAACAAAGAAGCATGATTCGAACAGGTCCTAAGAAGATGTTCACTCTGGTGTTTTGCATGTCCACTACCCAATTTGAGTTCGCCAAAAATCTATCTAGTTTTGACCAAGTTCTATTATCTCCCTATTGATTATTGCACCATGTAAATTTCGGACCAACAAAGCCAATATCTGTAAACCCGCAGGCAGAAATAGAATTCGAAAACTCTAATATGGGCGACTGTATTGGGGTTCGTCCACCAAGCTTTTCTCCCCCTTCAACCATAACATTAAAGTCCCCAATGATCCTAGGTTCCATCATTCCCATTGCGATGTGTTCCATTTCTTCCCATAGACTCCTTTCTTGCACTGCACATTTAGCGTATACAAAGGAAATATAGAACACTCTACCCAAAAATAAAATTGACACCCTACAATGCATTATCTAATCCGTGCATTTGAAAATGTCAATCTTTAAATCATTGTCCCAAAAAATCCCAAATTCCTCATTAGAAGCAAAAGTAGGTAGATATACCTTTCCTCCAATCTCCATGTGCCTAGAAGCATCAATCATGGGCTCAGCAATGGCTAAGAGTTTTACATTGTTCTTACGCACACGCTTCTTTAATCTGCAGCGGGTTGCTTGATTACCAGTTCCACGTCACTCTACGTTTCCCACTGTTTGACTGATTCTTGAGCATTTTTTTTTGCTTACCCTCTTTCGACTGATATCCAATTTCAATAGCTGAACTTGAGTTTGTATTAGCATCAGAATTGTTGTCCGAAATATACTCTCTCCCCAAAAGACCATTTCCATGTTTAGTTTCATCTGCTGCATCTTTCCTCAGGTCAATCTCAATCGCAAAAGAGACCTTCTTTGCCATTTTCGCCCCATCACCTATCTCCATTGTTGCACCAATTTCAATAGGTGAAGGACAAACCAGTTTTGCATTCCCACTGTTTATTCGAGCAGTTCTACCTTCCTGTTTTAACTCACCTCCTGCGTCTTTACTCATTAATCTTTGATTCAGTATGTTGAAAGTTGACATCAACTTTTTCATCGCCGAGCTGTTGTGTCACACCCCGATTTTCGAGAAGAAGAAAATCCTTTTATCCACGTAGGATTAGGATCATCCGCTTCCCCAAAATTCGAGACGTGAAAATTTAACAACAGAAACATTAAATAAAATTAACATTGACAAAAATTCTAACTGGTTAACTCTTTGAAGATGTCTGCTCCATAAAAAAAAACCGCCAAAGATATCGCCCCAAAACTCTATAACCTGAGAAAGGCCAAATGACTACGTTCCAATAAGAACGTACCCAAGAAGCATAAACTTACTTGGATCAACGAGGTAGCTGGTATGAGTAATCTCTATCATTACAAAATAAAATAATTTACATGATTTAACATGAAAATTTCATAAACAAGAAAATAACACTCAAAATTTTGTAGTTTCTCAACGAGGCAAACTTTACATACTATTCAGTTTTATCATGCTTAAAATATAAATTTATTTTACCAACACTTACAAAGTGAAGGTTGAATATGGTAAGTCCGACCTGCAGAAATTGTTAGTAGACTTACCATCCTACACGAAACGGTTAGAAACAAACGGATAAAAGTTCTGAGTTATCAATTCTCATAAACACAATTTATTTTCAAACAACGATACAAATCATAGTCATATTAGACTATTATTAAAATATCAACATAACACATTTTCTACCTTTAGGAAGACATATAGTTCTCATTCAATGGTCGAATGAGCATTTAGTTTATTCCTTTAAGGCAATCATTCACATACACAAAAATCTCGCTTCTTTTCCACAATCGCACTATCCTTCTCATGCCAAACACACCTCACCCAAGTGTGTCTCCCTTGCCTTCAAAACCACTCGGAGTGTACATGTTCCAAGTGGGGTGCCACATCGAGGAACATGTCATCTCACCCGAAGTTCGATCCGTAGCAAACGTTTCCTAAATACTACACGTACTACTGAACTGACATCGAACGGTGCATTGATATGCACACAAGTCTGCACACCGAAAATTATATCACACATATACAAGCAAGTCTGTATATAAAATAAATAAAAAATTTCACATTTTTGTTTTCGAAGTTGTAGAAAAGAGTATAAAAAATCAACTAAAACTCAAAACTCTTTTATGGTGACACTTTGTCAACCATAAATAAATCAACCACAATATTAATCTATTCTTTTGGGAAAACTAGCATTTTTCATAAATAAATTTTTCATAACACAGCAGGGATCAAACCCAATCAATATGAGGATACTTCTTAGCAAGTCAATTTGCATAACAATCCAAACTGCACAATTAGTACTAGTGTCATAATCTTTAGTAGTCATTGCCTCCATTCGTGTATATGTAAAGAAAAATAATTTGGACAATATACAAAGAGTGTTGACAATTTGGACATGAGTAATAACACATTCAATCCAAACTACACAATTCATTCTACATGATGCTACAAGCTAACAAGACAACAATACCAATTTTGAACCAACACACAATCATTATATTTTCCTATACCAAAAGTATTGTATCCCTAGATATTTAGTGTACTTGAAGAAAACAAATATCAAGTCTTCGACCTTCTTCTACACATATCACCACTACATGAAAATAAATCAAACAAAACAATTCATTCATAGAACAATCGAAGTCCTTAACTCCACTACCCATTCCACATCCAAGGAAGTGTTGAGGAAGATGATCGCTGCAACAATTCAAATCACACACTCCGAAGCATTCAACTACAGTTTCACTACCCAACTAGAACCTAGTCAAACCCTCTCCAAGCCTTCTGACTTTCTAATCAATTTAAACAGCCCCCAACTCTGTTGTAAGTAGCTTAGTTTTAGTCGTCAAACAGTGGGGTAAATAACCCTCCAAACAATATCGAAATGAACAAGTTGTCATAACTAGACAGCTTGACAAGTCATCACTCAAATGTACATAATTCTCACATTAGAACTCCAAATTGACTACCATTAAGGCTATAGAAAGTAGACACAAAGAAGTTTCCAACAATATAAAGCATACCCCCTGATTATGTCTGTAACACTACAAATTTTACAAACAAAACATGTCATCTGTCAGCATTCGCCTAGATTTTCCTATTGTCACTAAAACAAATATATCTTTCGGCACAAAATTCAGATTGTGATACCGTAAAATCATTTAGAAACTAGACTCTAACAGAAATTTTTTGATATATAGCATGATATAACATACCCTAAATAACCCAATCAAAACCAGCATAGAAAAACTACACATAATCAAAACTGATAGAATACACAAATAAGTTTCAGCTCACAATTGAAAAATGTTTCCAACCTTATTAACATTTTTTTTTATCAAACAAGAAGACATTTTAATCTCACTGACAAGAAAATAAAACTATCAAGATTTCTACCAATACAAAATTATTCCCCCCAAACATATAGTTGTAAATTGGCTCAAAGACGGACCAAAATTTTATAACATAAGGGTTCAGAGAGAAGACTCACTAATTTCTACCAAAACTTTTATATACATGGATTTTTAAAATTCAATTAGTGTCATTTGTTTCTGCCTCGATGAAGATCTAACCGTTGGATGAACTCAAAACTAATGTTATGTTTTTCATACACGTGTTATGAATCTACGGATTTTATTTGAAGGTATTCTGAGCTCTAGAAGGTCTCGATCCACTGAAAATACTAAGACTGCTCAAAGCTGTATTTATTATGGGATTTAAATAAAAACCTAGTTGTAGGTTTTCTCTTTCAACTCATCTAATTCCTACGAAAATACAATAAAAATTTCATATTTTGGATTTATATTTGTATTAAACCCTAACCTTAATCAATTGATTAATATAAAATCGTAAAAGAGAACGAAGAAGACTCACCGGTGTTAAGCATTAATTTTTTTTTCTTCTTGTTTTACCTCTTTCCCTTAATTCTTTACATAAGAGTTCATCCCATTATTTGTGTGTGTAAAAGAAATTAATGAGGCTAGGTTTTTCCAACTCTTTTTATAAAGTTCTAATTAGGGTTTTCTAATTTTATTTTTTTGCTAAATGTACACACACTTTCTACTCATTTAACCACTAAAAATAAAACAAGTTTTACACATTATAAAATTATAATACATTATAAATTTATAAGTAAATATTATTTATATTTGTGTAATTAGGCGGGTATTACAAAATACACACCTCAAAAGAATATCGTCCCGCGATTCGAAAGGTAAGAAAACAATGTGAATTTAAAAAATATACAAATTGGCAAAATAAATAAGATTTAAATATATATATATATATACATTTTCAGATTAGAAGTTATTCAAATCTTATACTTATAGAAAAATTTTCACATCATACAAAGTCATACATCAAACATGCATAGATACGAGGTTGTTACCTGTGTATATATAATATTTTAATTATAATACAAAAATAATAAATTGAAACACTTTATATACAATCATATTTATAAGGACAGTGAAAAAGTACGAGTATTACATGTTGGGATTCTGAGCTTTCCCCAACGAATGGGACGATGCATAACGGAGCATCAACTAAATTCTAAGACTCTGTTTGTGGGGCAAAATTTTCTTTTGCACGTAAGGCTCACTCCGTCTCACTCATTATGTACTTGGCTTCCATCAATCCATCCCAAACAGTTTCAACATGCCCCTTTACATCTGAATGATGAATTTCTTATTTTGGACTGATTAGACTTCATCCTCCATAGGAGCATCAACTAGCACGGCAAATTTATTCAACAGACTAGTTCTTGTAGTATTGCGGTCTAGGGAGTTCCTCCCTCTTTCTCCTTCTAGGCTGCTAGGAATTTCAATTCCTTGGTTGTCTTTAGCTCCACTTATACCAATGCCTTCTTTCGCTTCTTTCGATTTATTATTGACCGGTACATAAACTTGTTTTACCACGCCTTGAGCTTGTTTTGCCTTATTCTGATTATTTGACTCCTTCGGTTTTTCTCCCTCTTTGAATTGATTCCTCTGCTTAGCTCTTAAGAGTTTTTGACAAGCATATTTTTCATGGCCTATTAATGAACAATGTTCGCAGTATTTAAAACATGGATACTCGAGTTTTTGCCAATACCCACCGTTCTTAGAACTTTCAATCCAAATCCTAGAAGGTAACAGTTTTTTGACTTCCACCTGTACGCACATATGTGCAACTTTTGGACGCGCAAAATAGTGAGTACCGTCGTCAATCCTTAGGAAATTTCTAAACGAATTTCCAATGGCCTTCATGATATTCGATTATTCGTTAAAAAGAAGGCAAACAGGAGATTGGGGAGTTCTACCAATAATGGAGTCAATTCCGAATCAATCTGTAGACTAAACCCCGGATACCAACGAAAAATCTTGAATCTTACACCCCTAATAGTGAAAGAATCTTTGGATAGAACCTTCTTCACTTCAAATTCTGATTACAAGTATACTAGAACATGCCTTGGATCTAAAATACACATAATAAACTTGCCCGGGACGCCCCAAATGTATGGATTGAATCCCTTATTGTATCTAAAGATGGACGAATACTTGACAATTTCAACACCACTTCATGATTAGAAACATGGGATTCACCTCATAACACACCTGAATTTGCAAATTTAAAGCGGACTACCTTCCTAAAACTTGTAGAATCCGTAGGTTTTCTTCGCTTTTATCATTAATGGAAAGCCCAAGGACTTGCACAAAGGTGTGTGGAGGTGGAGAGGACGCATCCATCTTCCCTCTCACCCTTGCCGGAGGTTGGTTGCCAGTTTCCACTGGCTGAGCCACCATGACCAGGGGCTAAAACCCTAATCTAAACGGCTTAGATTAGACCTAGGATTTAATCTGATGCTTTCTAAAGTTTTGAACAAAAATACCCGAAAATACCCCTTGAAAACCCAAATGGCCCTAATATATATCAAAGCGTTTCTAAAAATGTAATCCAAGCTTAATGTTGATTCTAGCATAGCGAGTTAGCAACGATTCTATTATGCATAGACTTCATCGATTTTCAAGATTTTGGATGATTGTTCATCGATTCATTATCGTAATTGTACATAATCATGGATATTAACTAGAAAATGAGACTAAAATTGGATCTTATTTCTAATACACCATAGATCCAAAAAAAATAAATTATTTCAACTTACTATTTAAAGTTCATTTCGAGATGTATGATGTTTTAGGAGGAAAGTAAAGAGGACTTGACGATATGATATTTGATGGAGTTTGCATCGTTAATGGAAGAGAGAGAAATAGCAAGGAAAGATGAAGATTACTTTCTATTTAGAATTTTAAATAGAATTTACCAATTATATGCAAAATATGATTTCTAAGATCTTAGAGGGTGTTTGTTTTTTTAAGTGCTTAGAAGCTAACATCTAACTGGAGTTAGAAGTTTTGAACGAGCTTTTGAATGAATTGTTTGTTTTGCTTCTGATTGACTTGCTGATTAGAAGCTATAAAATTAAAAGGTGTTTGTTTTTAAGTGCTGAATGAGAATTGTTTGACTATTTTGCCCCACTGAGCTGAATAAAATCATGACATAAATATTGTGCTTAAATCATAGTCAATAATTATCCAAATGTAGAAAATGTTACAATACCTTTCCTTACAGGAATATCGATATATGAGATGAAAACTTGAAAATATACATGAGAGGGAGAGTTGGAAAGATAAAGAAAATCTTGAAAAATATAGAGAAAGAAAACAAAGATGAAGGAGATGAACGAGATAAGTTTCTCACCGTTGAAGAGTCCTTGTGAAGGTAGGTAGAATGACAATGCTTGGTGAAAAAAAATGAAGGTATGCCGTCAAAACTTAGTCATACTTGTTTTTAAAAAGATGGGGGCAGTAATTGTCATTACAAAATTATTTTAAGGTTAATATTGGAATAATTTTTTAGCCAACATTCAGTGCTAAGTAATCAGCACCTCCCTGTTGCTTACTCCAATCAGAAATTTAACTTCTGATCGGAACTAAAAATAAATATTCTAAACAAGATGTTCCTACTTCTTATTAAGACTTCTGGCTCCATTCAGAAGCAAAAACAAACACCCTTTTAATATCAATTTTTTTTAATTGTATATATAAGTCCCAAAATGTTGTTCTGATTGGTTGGACATCTGAATACCATATCTCCAAGACATCAAAACCAGACTCATATATTCTATAAACGTTTTCTCACTCTCTAAGATTTAACAATGACTTGCAGTTCTAGACCATTGTGTATTATTATGTGTTGTAGTTTTTTTTGTAGTTCTTAGGTTGAGGGAGATTTTTTATTTGGAAGCAAACATTAAATCCAAGCAGATGTATACAACTTCTTATATATTAGTTCAGCCCATTTATTCTATTCTCTATGAAGAATCTCTTTAACAATGGCTCGCCTACACCATCGTGCATCCACCACTAATAGAGACCTTGACCTTTTGATTGGAGATTAAACCACCTAGATCCTTTGATTGGGGATCAGCCACCAAATAAATTAAATAAAACTTGTATTGCTTGCCTAAATTCTATTACATCATATGCATTTATAACTGAAAGCAAAGAATAATATTTCCTAATTGAATTCAATCCTAATTCTAATCAAACAATAACTCCTAATTCAAAACAAGCTAATATTTCCTAAATAGAATATTGTTATAACTAAGACATTCCAATCTCAAGTAAATACTAAATAAGATTAGTATCCTAACAACCACCGTGTGGCTGTTTTTCTAGTAATTAAACCCTGCATTTTAGTCAATGAGGTATGGACTATTGCAGACCTGTGCAAGTAAATGCTTTTTTTCACAGATGTTGAACTTAAAATTGATGACTTTGGCACAAAGGGGAGGCAAGTATTCATGTTCATACTTGTCGAGAGTTCTATACAAATTTGAAAGCAAATATTTTCCAACAGATTCAAAATGCTCGAGTGTGCCTGACACATGTAGGTAATTCAAGTAGGTTCAATCGAGACACATAATTGAAGTAGGCAGCTCCAAATCTTTATAAAATTTTGCTTTTGCCCAATTCCTCGAAATCAATGGCTAGAACTTCTAACAGTGTAAATAAGGGATGAGTGTGATGTGATTTGAGAGACAAGAACATATCAAAGAAGCAACCAGAACATCTAAAGAGATTGTTGAAGAGCTTCTTCAAGTACGTTAATGGTGATTGAGATAGAAGCTTACGATGGAAGGCAGGGGTGGCACAACGATGAAAAGCAGAGGTCGGTGGTTAGTGGATGTTTTGTACATGACGAGGAGAGGCTTTGTAATTTTTTGGTCATTGTATCATCAGCGGATAGGTCTGAGAAATTAAGTTTAAGAGTTTCCAATCATAACCAGATTTCTTCCTCTACCTTCATTGTCGTCTCTACACTATCATAGCTTTTTTTCCCATTATTTAGGGCTCCTTGGTGGCTGGCTTGGTGGTGAGCTCCTACAACTACTTACATCCTCAAGGCTAGGCATCTCAACTTCTCCTCCAGGCCAGGGGTGCCATTACTTCTTTATTGAATTGGGATAGGCAGTCTGGGCTATACTCGCCTTCCCTCAGTATCATTGTGAGCAGCTTGGTAAACATGTATTTCTATGATTTAAAATGAAAAAAAAACTTGTATTGAATTTAAAATAGAATTCGGATGACCCGTAGCGGGTTACCATGGTAGTATCCAAAACAAATATCTAACTTACTAAAGACCTTCGTCTTGCCAACGGGGGTACTTGCTCAGTTGGTAGATTTGTGGCGGATGGAATCATAAGTCCAAGGTTTAAACCCTGCCGAAGACGTTTAATGGTTCTGGAATTCAATAAAAACCTTGTTTGCCTTTCAAAAGAAAATTACTTCACATTGGACAGGCGCTCAAACAAATCTGCCACTAATGCTATGGACTGTTGGTATTTTATCTAATTCTTTGGGGCTTTCCAAAATGAGCATTATTCAATTATGTTACTATCAACATGCAAATGCCTCCCAATCATTTTTTTTTAACTCGCAAAACTCCTAATAGGTCATTTGCAAGGTATTGAAGGCAGTCGATGCATTTATGTGCATTTTATTGTGAACTTAAATTTCTAGGCTGCAAATGATGCAAACACTATTTTTTCAACTTCAAATGCAGTAAAATCTATAAAGAAAAAAAAAGTCACGAGAAAAAGCAAATTATTTTTAAAAAAAAAACCTCAAGTTTTTGCGAAATTAGCCATTGATCTTGAATTTTTTTTTTTGGGTAAACCCCTAAAATTTTTACGTGTTTCGTAGGGTTATAGATTGTATTACATTTTTCAACACAAACGCACCAAAATTTGTCTTAAACGACCTCCTAATTGAAGAACAAAAAAAAAAACCTTGACTGAGTTCAAGTAAGTTAGGTTTTTTCATTCAAAATGTAGGAGAGATAGTGGGAAGTGGGAAAAAGTAGTTAATGAGAAGTCAATGGAGATGAAAAGTGGGAGAGAATGAGGAAGCATTAGAGGTTTTCCAATTGAGAAAATGATGGAATGACTAACTGTGGTGTTTCTGAGCAAGTGGCGGTGCTCATCAGTTGCTAGTGTTTGAAAGAGGAAGTAAAAATGCAATATTTTGTTTTATAATTTAATTTATATGAAAACTAAAGGGGTCTCCAAAGTTAGTAAAAAACTATGTTTTCCCTAACGTGACAACATTTACCTATAAATTGCAAAAATGAACTTTTATAGTTCAAGTGAATAAATCTTTTGAAGGTTGTGTAGATCTGTTAGCTGGATTCTTCAAACGACATTGTTTGGAATTGGATTGAAAAGGACAGTAAATGTAGGCCATCAATAAGTTAGATAGACACCCATGCGTATTAATCAAGCTGATTCGAAGCCTAACTAAGAGAGACTGAGAGAAAGAAATTGTATTCAACAAAGTCCTTTCATATCAGTGAAACAAATGGTAGATATTTAAGTCTTCAGCTAAATATGTTAAACAGAAGTCAAGTACTTTTGTTTTGTGATTAAATTAATTTCGAACCACAAAGTTTTTTTTCTCAGGAGAAATGGGGATATACCACTTGAAACGATGGGACACTCAAAGTGTTCAAGAAAAAAAAATGGTGTTTGATCTTCCAACTCTTGTTGATAAAACAAATTGTATGAATAATATATCTAGGAGAAGTTTTATAGACTTCTATTCGTTAAGTCCTCATGAAAGGAAATATTAGAAGCAGCAGAAGTAAGTGGCTTAAAATTGTGTTTATAGTTTTGATTTAACAATAAAGGCTTAAACCCTGTTTTTACAAAGCAAAAAACCAAAAAAAATCTTAAACTCAAAACTTTTTTTTTCTTACATCAAGAACATACTTGTACTCCAACTTCACTCTAGACTCTTCTCCCAGCACTATAACAATTTTAGACAATTAATAGCTAGACTCTCTAAAACAACAACCAAGTACAATAACTCCAAGAAAATGGATATACACCTAAACTTCTAGAGCCTGGCTCTTTTGCTACTCAAGACTTTTATAGTTTCAAGTATATGGAAATTTTAAATTACAATTTATCACCCCTCCTCGTAAGACTCTTATTGCACGACCCGATTTTCGGGAAAAATGAAATCCTAAATTTCACATAGGATTATCCGTTTCCCAAAAACTCGGGACGTGAAATTCAATAACAACACATACATTTAGCAGCAAAGACAAAAATTACAATTTAGAAAATATGAACCAACTAAAATTTATAACAAAACTCTAACCAGGAAAACTGACGTCACTAGCCCCACTAGCGAAACTCCTGTAACGCTGCTCAATAGTCTCTGAACCTGAAAAACTAATCGGCTACATTCCCAAATGAATGTACCCAAGAAGCCAAAGCCCACTTGGGTCAGCAATAAAGCCGGTGTGAAATCTCTTTGTTTCCCCAAAAATCAATAAAGGAAATTACAAGATATGACCAAAAATAGTATGATAAAGAAATAAAAAACACATAGGTAGTTCCTCCATGAGGCATTCATATCTTAATTCTAATAAATAAATATGCACTTACTTGTACCTACTAGGTGGAAGTTGACTATGGCAAGTTTAACCTGCAGAAATATTAGTGGACTTGTCATCCTGCATGAAAAAGGATTAGAAACAATATAAACGTAGTTTATTTATTTTTATTTGAATTTGGTTCATCTTTTTAACAGATTGATCACTTAGACGATACCACATTCACACCACCTCCGTGTCGAACATACATGCTCGTATGCCTCTCTCATATAAAGGAGGACTACTCTGTCATCCATGCCCAAGTGGGGACATCACATACAGGCATGCATCGTGGATACCCCTAACTATATGAGTACCAAAAGCCACCCTTGGGCTATCAATGTGCATAAACTCACGTCACATTTTTTACGGATAAATATCAAAGCCTATTTTAGGCATACAAATTCACATCATTTCCGCAAGACTAACCCGAAGGTTATTTTAGTTTCTCTAGTAAGAAATGGGTGCCCCAACTCCGCAAGACGACCCACTGGTCATTTAGTTTCTCTAGTAAGAGAGGGAAAATAATAAACAAAAGAGGTGTGGTAGTTTTAAGTGATACAAGTCCAAGTGGTTTATATTTTCAGAAATCAAGGTTTACCAATATCATTTATTTTTGATAATTCAAAATTCCTCCACAATGACATTTTGTCATGCATAAATCGATTCACAATCGTATCCACCCACATTTTTGGGGAAAACATAGCATATTCATAAATCATGCTCTATAACAACATGGCGATCATGTGACATTTTGTCATTTATAAATAAATCTTCACAATGTCAACCCATTATTTAGGGAACACAAGGATGTTCATGAATACCTCAAGATTCATTCATATACCGTAAATTCCTTACAAGGAATTTATCAAACAAATTACCAATAACTAATCTCACATGTCCCTATCATTACAAGATTGTAATTATATATACGTATGTGAGCATAGAAACAGTTCATAAATGCATGTTCCCTACTCCTAAGAACACAAAGGCAGAAATCACAAGCTAAAGATATCTAACAGCAACTTCTTCACTTTAGAAGAGAATATGATCAGAATGTCGAATATTGTAAATATGGAGCAGCAGCTCCCTGACTGGCTTAGGATGCATAAATTTGTATACCCAAATATGAGCAGTGAGAGTGAGATGAAGAAACTCATGAAATTCTATCTAATAACACAACCTACTGATCATCTAAAGAGGGTATCCATGGAATACTATAACAAAACAGAACAAACAGTAAGAAGAGATCCATTTTCTGTTACTCAATGGCACACTTATTTAAATACGTGTTAGTTGAAAACATTCATTCCAATGATTGTTTACACCGTCCATGCAATTTTTAGTGTATTGCAACCATGTGTTGTTTTCTTTACAGAAAAAGGGAAATTAGTTTCGCAATTAATAAGTGGCAGTCCACTTATCACCTCTGATAAGCTGCAAATAACTTTAAGATGTATTGCTTTCATTCTTGTGAGCTTCTATTAGCAATGGCCTTGGCAACTATCCCTTATAAAACACTGTCAAGTCTTATTTGAATGTACACAGACCAAAACAAACACAATTAATTAGGAAACTATACATCTCTGCTGTGGGGCAACCTGTCCACTAAGAAACCTCTTGCAAATTCTTTGCAAGTCAACATTCCTCACCAAGAATTTATCTAGGCACAGAAGTTCTACTATTGCATCTCCCTGTAGGCCCATATTTACACAATTGCTCATGTTTGTTATATGTTTCAGCCATTACCTTTTGAGTCTATAAATATGCTTCACTATGAATTTAACTATGTGCAACGTCTTGTCCCCTTGATAAAACTTCTTTTCTTATATTCTCATCAGATCATACTCCAAATACACCCAGTCCAATCTCTAATACCAATTACAATCCCAACATGAGTAAAGGAGAAGGGAGGCAAACCAAGGCAAGTAAGCAACCAATCCCCTTATCTGTAATCTCAATCTAACTTGTATCATCTAGCCCAACCAAAAATGTCTTAAACTCATTTTAAATGTATCCTAAACCCAACCAAAACTTTGGCCTTAAGCTTTAATAAAATTCATCGTGAACCAACCAACTACTTGTCCTAAACATAAACCCAAAAATTTGTTCCTATGCCCGACCAAAACCCAACTTAAATCCATCCAAAACCTGCTCTAAAACTCTACCAAAACTTGTCCCAAATCCAGCCAAGACATGCACTAAAAACTCAACCAAAATATGGTATAACTTCAGCAAAAAACGTGCTCTCAAATCAGCCTCAAAACAACCTGCAACAGCTCCTTAAGAGCCCTGTAACAGCCCATGAAAACCCCTCTAACAGCCCTTGACCACACACTCTGGATCAGACTCTGAACCAACCTCGATTTAGACCATAAACGCACCTGAATCAGCCTGAGTCAAACTCTGAATCAGCCCATAAACACACCTAAATCAGACTCTAAATCAACCTCGATTCAGACCATAAACGCACCTGAATCAGACTCTGACTCAGCCCATAAACACACCTGAATCAGACTCTGAATCAGCCCATGTTGAAAATTCGATCATCATCGTTATTTTCTTCTCTACCATACACAGCTGTGATCAATTACATTAGTGTTTTGAAATTATAGAAAAGAACTGGCGAAAATAGAGGACACCAACTAAAGGTTCATTTCTGAAACATATTCGTCAACTAGAACAGGTTATGGGTGTCCCCCAATCTTCAAAATTCGAGTTCAAACTTGGATGATACAAATCCACACTGTTGGCAAAATAGAAAAAAAAATGTCCAAGATTCCTCGTCACATCTATTGAGCGAACAAACATCATTCTTGCAATTAATAAACCTAGCCAATTCCTCATCTTCCTCAGATTGTCATTCTAATTCCATTAATAAATAAATCCCCACATCCTATAATAAACACTGATTTAATCTCCCTACATCCTAAGCAGTTTCCTCCTTCCACTATTGATTTCTCACATATTTGTTTCAATATGCATCCAAGTATTGAAGTGCACACAAAAAGTTATAGAATTGAAATCAGGGATTCACTTGTAGGTTAATATTACACATTCAAAGAGTTGCTTCTTCATAGTGATCCAGTGACTGACTAATCAGGTCTAAGTTCATCACTAAGTAAATCGATCAATCAATTAATCAAAACAAACTAATTTGGAATTCGAAGCAAAGCAAAGAATAGAAGAGAGGAGGAAAAAGGAAAATGAAGAAAGCTCACTGTTTTGCATTTTTTGACACAAAATGTAGCTTTCAACTCTTATTTCAAAAGTAATAAAATAAATATAAAACTACATGCAGAGAAAACAAGAAGACTCACCATTTTGCTATTTATTCTCCCCTTTCTTCTTTTTTTCTTTTGTTTTTCTTGTTCTTTCTTTCTCCCTTCTTGCTCCCTCTCTTCTTCTCCTCTAAAACCCTGTTGATCAAAGAAGGTCGAACAGATAAACTACCAACATAAGCCGTGTTTGCTCCCTGGACAAACTGAACACCACAAGAAGAAATAGTCTCAAGAGACTTCCACTCCTCTACCATGAGTGAAACCAGTCTCTCTCGCTGATTTCGTCTCTCACAATCAGCCGCCATCGAAGAAGAAAACATAAAGGAGGAAAAGATGAAGGAAGAAGAAGAAAAGAAGAAGGAAGGAGAAAGAAAAAGAAAAGAGGGTTCCTTTTTATAGGGTGGGTGGCTATTCGCCCCTACTGAACTTCTGAAAGCACCTACCTTCTAAACTAACCAAATAAACCCTAAATTTCAAAATTCACATTCAATTAAATGTATCCCTATTTTATTTAATTCAAAAATAAAATAAATTAGTTTTACGAAATTCAGGGGTGTTACACTTATTATTTGAAGGTAGATGGAAATCTAAAATTAGAAAATTTTATCACCCCTCCTTAATTAAAATTTTTCATACAACTCCGAAAAATTGGACTTTAGAAGTTTGCTTGGATCAATGCTATGAGCTTTGATACCATGTTAAAATTTTGATTTGCACAACGATAACTTAAGTTGAAAATTTCTTTTTTATATTTAAGAATATGAAAATAATAAGTTGAAAATTGGACTTTAGAAGTATGATTGGATTAACGCCATAAGCTCTAATACCGTGTTGAAATTTTGATGTTGCGCGATGGTAGCATAAGTTGAAGACTCTCTCTCAATTAAAAACTTTCTTACTTGAATTAATAATCTTTCTTCAAGGCCAACTTGGATTACCTATAATTAATTAATTTAAGACTCGAGACTTTGTAGAACAACTAACAATAATAACTCAAGTAACATGGATAAATCCACTTTCACTCGCTTAAACATCTAAAGCAACATAACATTGATTTCAAATTACCTTAAATTTTAACAAACTTTACAGTGCATGGCATTGATAATTATAACTACTTGATCAACAAAACTTCTCAAACCCTTGGAAAGAAAGATAATCAAGTGGCTTGGAAAAAATGAGGCGTATGTAGTGCAAGAGAAATGATGGAGATTAGACTAGACTGCTACTATTTTTTTTTATTCTTTTGAATAAGGAAATAAAGCAATCAATTTGAACTTTATTCCAGACGGTCTAGATCGTGACACGTTCTAATTTGTTCTATGCAATACTTCAGTAGATAAGGAGCCTTCTTATGCAACTAATTGTCCACCACACAATTTATGTATCACCATCCAAAGATGATGTACAATTATTGTCATAATTTTATGGAAAATAAGAAAAAATAGAGACAAAGGAATTAGTTTACTTGATATTCTTTTAGGTTATGATGGGGATGTGTCGTTTTATGGTATACTATGCAGGGCCTAAAGTTTTCTGATTTTTTTTTTAGAGTTTTTCAATGTTTAACCATTTTTTCCCGAAATGTTATGAAATTGCCAATGTGTTAGAGTAGGGGAAAAAATATCTTTTTTCTATTAATGTAACAGAGGATGGAACATTGAATTCACGATCCAATATCATGACCTAAATAGTGCCTCTCTCAAAGTCTGAAGTGTCTTATTATTGTGGAATCAACCTCTAAAATTTCCTTTTCCTAAAGAATTCCACTGATTATGGTTTCTACTAAACTTCAATATGTGAAGGTGCTCAACTATAACTAAAAGTCCCATCATTGGAGCTGTGTTTGGAAAATAATTTTTCAAAGTAGTTGATTTTTATTTCAATACATAATACATATCCAAAAGAAGTCATGCCAATGACGTACAGTTGCAACCAACACATTAATAGGGTTAATGGGTTTAGTCTGATATGTTAATTTAATTAGGTCATGCATGGTCCCTTGCAATTAATTAACCATCTTGTCAAGGGATATCTTGGCACACGGATAGCATGTGCCAAGACAAAATCAGGGGCACACAATCTTAAGATAACCCTTGAGTGGAAAATCAGCTAATGACGAAGGACCATGACAAAATTAAATTAAACATAAGACCATAAGATACTAAAGTCATTTACCCTATTAGTAAAATGGACTATAACATCAAATTTATCCAAACTTTAAACAATTTTAGGATTCTTGAATGTGTTGATTTTTTATATGTTTATTGCACAATTTTTTTTTTATTAATTTCATTCCAATGTTTGAGAAAACATAAGTTAATAGAAAAATATTACTCAGAGGTTGTTTAAATAAGAATTTTATTCCTAAACTATTCTTATAATTAAATAAGTTGAATTATAAAATATGGTTACTTGTATAAAAAAATTATGATTAATTCTTGTAAAGTCCGAATAGAATGCATGAAGTATATAAATAAAACTCATGTGACATAGACGTGTTTTGAAATTGATTTTTTGTCCCTAATGTGTCAATATTTAATAAGACTAGTTTCTTGTATGCGCATTGCATGTCTATTTGTATTGTGTGGTCAATGTTACACGTGCAAGGGTTGAAGTTGTAATTTTAAAATACGTCAATTTTTTTTATGAAAATCACATCAAATGGTTGATGTATTATGATTTACATGGAAAAAAAAAGTAAAATGAATTAGATGAAGTAACCTATGTATTCAGCCATTTATTTACAACAATTTTAGTATTATATCACATCTAATATTAAAATTTTGAATGGGTGTTATATAATTACAAATAAAGTATTTTTAATAATTTGTCATTGTCGAAGGGGTTACTTCTAAATAATATGATTGCTAAGGTTGTGTTTACATAGCAGTTACCCAAAATATCCATCCATTCTTTTTATCTTCTATACCAAGTTCATTGCAAGGATTGTGATTTCCTTTTTCGAGTTAATTTCAGTCTCCTAATTTTAACAAATACTTTCAAGAAATATTTTGGTGTGTAAAGAAAAAATGTAAAAAAAAAAATTTAGGATACATGAAATATATTTAATGAATTTCGAGGGTCTATTAAATATGTGATAAAATAATATGCAAGTAAATAAATGTATTAAACAAATTAAATGAAACCAAAATACCTAGAATTAGAAAATCAAGGATAGTTTCAAAAATCAATATATAAGTAGAAGAAGTGATAATTAGGAAATAAGAAGGTGGTTTCAAAAATCAATAAGTAATTAAAACAAATAATAATTATCAAAATAACCTCAAAATTTATTAAATAACCCAGAAATTTTTCAAAAAAAAAATCCTCCAAAAAAAGTAATTTTTAGTAGCTGGTTTTTGTATTTTTATGAAACTTACAAAAAAAACTCTGAAATTTACAAAAAACCTCAAAAATTTTCCAAGTACTTTTTTCATTCGCCCTTTTTCTTTTCGTAATTTCAAAAAAACGAAAAATTCGGCAAAAATTTCGCAAAATCACAATCCTTGGTTCATTGTAATTTTGGGAATACCACAAAATGGTGTTGAAGATATAGGCACTATTCCTTTTAGGATGATTTATAATAGTAGATATGATTTTCTATTTTTTTGTTTTTCAAACATCCATATCCAAAAGACTTTGTGATCACACAAGCATAAAAAAAGCCCAATTCTGATAACTATAATGAGGAAGTTACAGTCATAGTAGTAGTGAAAATAGAAACTCAGTGAGAAACTAATGGAGAAGGTTTACACAATAGAAAAGTCCATAATATTACATAGGGATTTGTAACTACAAACTAGGAAGCAAGACTATTTATCATCCTCTACATGTGACGTTGGCCTAGGCTACCTCTTAAACGTCTAAGAGCTACCCCCATGTTTTCTTTTCATTAGGCTCAATGGAAGATGATGTAAAAGCTGATAACTCTTGTGATACAACTTTCATTGTGGGACGACATTCTGGAGTGATATGTAAGCATGCAACTGCTAATTTTGCAATAGAAATGATGTCCTCAAGGTTTTGTCCAACAGGAGGTGGAAGCCGTTGGTCCAATATATCCTTTACAAATGCACTTTGATTCACTTTTGAATAAGAAGGCGAACTAATGTAGGAGAGGACTTCACGTGGATGCCTTCCCATTATCACTTCTAGTGAGAGCACTCCAAAGCTATAGATGTCACATTTTTCGGTTACCCTCATTGTGTAAGCAAGTTCTGCATCAAAAGAGCAAATGTTATTTATTTTTATTTTTTTGTAATTTTGCTTGTAATAAATTGGGAGACATATATAACAGACTTTTGTAGTCAAAGTAAGTTGATAGTCTAAGTATTTAAACTTCCTCTGGATCTAATGCAAAATATCGATCATGCTTAATTAATCAAAGTAGTAGTTGTTGATTGCTTATGAGATTTCAATTAAAAACTTTTAAAAAAAATGGAAGAAAAGGAAAAGTGAAGATAAAATGTGATATTACCAGGGGCAAGGTATCCGTAAGTTCCTGCAAGCATCGTCCTATTAGATGAGTTTGGATTTATAATTCTTGCAATACCAAAGTCTGAAATAGAAGCCTCATACTCCAAATTCAACAAAACATTGCTACTAGATAAATCCCTGTGAACAATTGGCGGAGAACAATCATGGTGCATGTAGGACAAGGCAGAAGCTACACCTTTGATGACATTTGCTCTTTTTAACCAATCAAGGTTTTGTGCCGCCTCCGCGTTGGTCAAGATCTTAGCTAAGCTCCCCATCTCCAAATACTCGTAGATTAAAAATGAGTGTCGAGGATGTTGACAAAATCCATACAATTTCACAATGTTTCGGTGCCGAACTTCTGATAATACATGTAACTCATTCTGGAATGACCTTAAATCAACCAACTCATCTTCTTGTGTTGGTTTATGAAGCTTCTTTATGGCCACCACTTGACTTGCGGATAGTTTTGCTCTGTAAACGTCTCCACATCCTCCACTACCGACACGGTGCTTTGTGTCAAAGCCTTCTGTTGCTTGGATGATCTCTTGATATAGTATCTCCCCATCGTAATTCCATATGCAAAACAGATTGCCAGTTGGCAATTCTCTTTGCGATAGGTCAACGTCTTCTTTCTTTTGACAAAAGCCCAAGAAATAGATTCCAGCAAGAGTGAAAATGAAAACAAGTGTTCCTATAAAACAAAGAACAACTATAATCACAATCCTTCGCTTCCCATCTGTGCCATGTTTACTTGTTGTAATCCCGTATTTACAGGGTTTTAAACCCTTGATATGACCACACAACCCTTTGTTATTTGTGAAGGCAAGCATTGAAGCGTTTTGAAAAGCTTTGTTGTCTGGGAGAGGACCCTCCAAGTGGTTGTAAGAGACATCAGCTGACATCAAACTAATCATCCCACTCAACGATTGTGGGATCTGACCAGAAAGCATATTATGTGAGAGATTCAACTGCACCAATGTCTTTAGATTTCCTAGCTCTTGTGGCATCTTACCGTAAAACATGTTTTGGCTAAGATCAAGTAAGATTTGCAAGAAAACTAGCTGACCCAGTTGTGGAGGAATGCTACCACTAAGTTTGTTTCTACTAACATCCAGGAGCAATAATTTAGAGCAACTCCCTACTTGTTTGGATATGGATCCACTCAAGTTGTTAGATGAGAGATCAAGTTGTTCAAGATCTGACAACATCTCGATCTGAGAAGGAATTGGGCCATGTAAGTGGTTATGACTCAAATTCAAGATCTCTAAATATGTCATCTTTCCCATTGCCTTTGGAATTTCTCCTTGTAGATAATTTGAGGACAGGTCAAGCATTTTTATTTGAGTCAGCTCGCTGAGCATATGTGACAACCCACTTGTAAATTTATTGTTTGATGCTAGTAGTTTTGATAAGCGATGCCATTCACCCCAATTTCGAGGAAGCTCTCCATGTAGTTCATTGTAACTCAAATCAATGTACTCCACATTGTGGTACATAGATCTGACGAATTCTGATATATCTCCGGAAAGTCGATTTTTATCTAGTCGTACTCTTTTTAAGCTTGTGCAGTTGTTCAATCCTTCGGGGGTTAGGCCTGTAAGTTGGTTGTTCATCGCTGAAAAGTATATAAGTGACCCACCTTTGCATATAACATTTTGTGACAAATTGCCACTCAACTTGTTATTGCTAAGTTGTAGGTTAAACAATTTTCTTAGGTCACCTATTTCTTTTGGAATAAAACCAGAAAGTAAATTGTCTTGAAAGAATATAACCGACAACCTTGTCAAATTACCAATAAAAGAGGGGATTGGACCAGTGAGATTATTATCTGGCAATTGTAAAATATCAATAGATTTGAGATTTTGCATTTGGGAAGGAATATGACCAGAAAGTTGGTTTTGATAAAGGTATAAAAAGCTGAGTTTAGTCAAATTACCAATACAAGAGGGGATTGAACCTGTAAGAAAATTTTGAGACAGGTCCAACTCAATAAGAGATTTCAGAAGTCCAATTTCTAGAGGAATATGATGAGAAAATTGATTATTGGACAAATAGAGATTAATCAAATTAGTCAAATTACCAATTGAAGAGGGGATTGAGCCAGTCAGATTGTTTCCATACAAATATAGCTGCCCAAGAGATTTGAGATTTCCTATTTCGGAAGGAATAGGGCCAGAAAGTTGGTTTGCCATTAGAAACACTCCAGACAAATTGGTCAGGTTGCTCAAGGCTGAAGGGATAGAACCACTAAATTGATTTGTATGAAGAACCAATCCTTGAAGATTATAAAGCCGACCTATTACAGAAGGAATTTTCCCAGAGAACATATTTAAAGAGAGATCGAGAGTGTTAAGTTGAGAAAGGTTGCTAATGTGCAAGGGAAGCGTCCCAAAGAGTGAGTGATTACTGAGAGCTAAGAAAGTTAGGTATGGAAAGAAATGAAAGTCAAATGTATGAAGTGTACCTACCAAACCCAAGCCTCGTAGTTCTATTTTAACCATCCTGTTGTCTTTGTTATTGCAAGAAATTCCAAACCAGCTGCATGCATTGGAGGAAGAATTGGAATCAGGATGAGAACTAAGATTCCATGAAGGCAGGAAGGATTGGGTTTGATTTTGGAGGCTGGCTTTCCATTTGAGTAAAGCAGTAGCTTCTTGCTGTGTTGCAAGATTTGGAGAGACGCTGGTGGATGTGGTAACATGGAAAGAAAACATTATGAAGAAAGTGAGGGCCAACATAACAAACATTGTTAAGTTCATCACGATCAAGGGAGACAAAACGCAAGTATTTGATATTGAAGAATCAATTGCATGGACTGCTATAAATAGAGGTTGATGCAACGATAGCTATACTGTTAGAGAAATAGGAGAGCAGTAATAACTCCAACTATTTTCCTAGAGGAAATTAAAGAGCCCTTCTAGAATTACAGGAAATTAAAATCACGAGTGAGAGTGTATGCAGTGCCAAAGAAACACAAATCAATCAATTCCAAAATTTATTCCGCAATTTAGGAGATAGGTAGAAAGACTTATCAATAGGTAGGGAGACTTCTTCTGCAATTTCGTAGATCATAAAATGTGTGACGTAGATCATGGCTTCATGCTCATCCCATCATCTAACTCATTCCCCATAGAATGATTTACGTTATACCCATCTCATAATTTCGTGTTTTTGTATTAGTAACATTCGTTAAATACTGTATTTTGAGTGCTCTGTATGTCCTCTGATTTCATTCTATGAAATTGATTTGATTCTCGAAAACTACCACACACCATCAACTATTGGTGCTTTTAGGAAGTAAAAGACTAGCACGGTTTTTACCATTTCATCTTACTTGGGATTCGTGGTCCAAATCCAACCTTTTAACACTTGCAGCAGGTTTGATTGTTTTTCTGGTGCTGTTTCAAGTGTTGTAAAATTCTCTTGGAGTTAATTGAGTTGCATTTCTCTCCTGCTACATTGCACGCTCTGTCTTTGATTAAGTTTCCATGTCACCAGTTTGTTTTCACCCCACGACTGTGCAATATGAATTTAGGCAATTTATACATGGTTTAACAAGGGACGTCTATGACAGCATGTTTAACTGCCCGTCCAATGAGCAAAATTGGGTTATGGATGGGTGCCATGTGCTGATGCATCCAAAATTCAGTCTTCCATATGTAAAACTTGTAAAACAAATGTTAGATTGTCAAAAGATCATTTTTTTGGTGGCCGAAGGTACTCCGATGCTTAAGTCAGTAACTCAATTGGAGATGAGATAAAATTGGAAAAAAATTAGTTAGAATTGCATACCATTGTTGAATGTTCCTTTTATCTTTTATAATGGTCTGTTAATCTCTCTCGTGACGTAAACACGTAAGGTGCAACGAGGAGAGACGTTATTTGTAACAGTCTCCTCTTTTATAAAGATACTCTCCTCTTTTATAAAGATACGTCCTGCAATAATCAACCCAAAAAACGATGTCTCCTAAATCTCGTGATCATTCTACGGTAAAGGATGGCAGAAAAAAAACTAGATAAAATGCTTCTCATATTCTCGAAACCATGTTAAGTTACGATGGGGATCATGTCAAGCATGGCGGCTAAAATTTTCTAAATTACTATATTATTTTAGTGTTTTTCTGCACAAAAATAATTAGGCGCGATGGAGTTAAGAGCCACTTGTTGGGAATTAGGGTCCAATTTTCCTAGAGGCTTCCCCTAAAAAATTAAGAACTATGGGTTGTACTAAACTTCAAAAGGCAAATTCAAGGGAACAAAAATCGCGTAATTTTCACTTTAAAAATGTTAATTACTCCAATATATTCTATTGTCATTTACATGACATATAATATGTCATTAGTATATTGAGATTTCATTATCCAAAAGAAGTAAACAAGACTTGGGGCATATCGAAGCGAATAAAAGCCTTTGAAACACGTTAAACAAGCTATATATATAACCTAATTTGAGAATACTTAACTAAAACCATAGTTAGCGATTCAACATACGAGAACAATTCACTACGTCGACTGTCCTAGTGCCAAACGTTATTTTACTATTGGGTTCGGCCAAAGAAGTACAAGATAACCATCATCGTGATGGGAAAATTTTGTGTATGTATTTTGCAATTAAAAAATGTAAAAATAAAAAATAAAAAAAATTGCATGTAACTTAAATGGTTGAGGCTTAAAATAGTTTATCCAGGCCATTGACTAAATTCTTGTGATGTTAATAGCAGTGGATGTTCTACTTATCATCAATTCACTTATTTTAATAAGGTTATTGCACATTGTTTTCCTTATTAATTTCATTCTCCAGATCCTAAACATAAGTATAGTTGGAAAGTTTTATTCTTTTCAATCAAATATACGTACAGAAATATATATTTCTACCATTGGAGTACAAACTCAGTCGATAAACTTATGACAAATGATTTCACAAGTTTAAAGTTCAAACCCTATCAGAGATGACAAATGATTTCGCAAGTTTAAAGTTAAAACCCTATCAGAGACGTGTAATAGTTCTAAGTACAATTAAAACTTACATATATATTATATTTTTTTGAAACATAATTCAAATCCAAAAATACTTCATCACCATGAGAGCTAGCTACAGTAAGTTAAGAATCATAGTGGGGCAGCAAGTCCCAGCCAATTCATAATCTCTTTAAATATCTTTACAATTACATGCATTGATTGGCGGGAAGAGGCTCAAGTCTTTGCATTGAGTGAGGGGAAGGACATATTGTTGTCTGTGATTGAGTGAGAGTCTGTGATTGCTACTTTCCAAATCTTTCACTCTTTCTTTGTCTCTCCAAGAGTCTTCTCACATTGCTACTTTCCAAGTCTTTCTTTGTCCGCGATTGCTATTTTCCAAGTCTTTCTTTGTCTCTCCAAAAGTCTTCTCATATCAATTTTAATTAAGATATTTACAAACCTAATTTTGGGGCCCTATATTATTTGCTGTCATTCAAAACCAACCAATAGATAGGAAACAATAATATATCGTTGACTCACTTTTATATAAGTCTTTTAAAATATAATTTTCATCCGGTATTGTTATTATTATTATTAATTTTTTGAAAAGCGAGCTGAGTTTTTATAAAATCTCATAACCTATTAACAAGGTCGCAAGTAACCATATCGCCGGCGGATCTCGAACCTAGGACGTGGGGATAAACTCACACAGCCTTAACCACTAGACCATAACACCATTGGCAAGTATTGTCATTATTATTGACGTAGTCGATTTCTGCTTCCCTTGACCTTGACCTAGACCTACAAGGAACACGTGTGAGCCAAAGACCACTGTGGTGGCAGCTGATGGCATTCTGATACTAAAGTCCGACAAGGTTTGAGGAAGGCATAAAGCTGCAAATTGGGTTATGTAGTGTACCTTTGTTCATAAATCATGTGTCCTATTTATAATGCAAGAGTCTTGGTTCAGCCAAGCTTTTGGTGGCGTAGTTTTGGGAAATATATCTTGCTAGAGATTATTTCCCTGTTAGGAGACGTCTATGTACGAGAATTTTCCAATTCGACTTTTGCTCATAGATCCGCGAGAGGTAATTCTCTTTTGGAGTGTTGTCCATATAAGGAATTTCATACACTACTTATACTCCAATATTTGTTTCCTAGTCGGAGACAATACATTGATGGCATGCCCATCTTAAGTCGATCCCCCAGGTATTTGCCTCAATAGGTTTTATGGGTATTAGGTTTGACCATGTGTCGTGTGGGCTTAGTAGGGCATTGGAATTTGGACCCAAATTAATGGATCCTGCTCAATGGGCTTGGTGTTGTCCGGACCTCGCCAGAATGGGCTAGCGACCAGGCCCGCTTTGCATTGTTGACAATATTATCATGACATGTGTACAATGCAAAGTAAAGGCCGGTTTGGTGTATTATCAGCCACTCCCCACGAGTTTGTGGCCCAGCTCGTTGGCCCACTAAGTCATGTCTTTAAGGGATTGATCGCTTATGATGATTGAGTCTGAATCGTTACTTGAGTAGCGCACTTCATTAATTAGGTATGCGACTGTTTAGTAATAAAAGGCGAAAAACCAACAGATCTTCCTTTCTGCAAAGCTTGACTTCTTTATTCCTTCATTTTCAGAGACTCTGTTTCGTCGTTTTGTTTCCACATTTTTAGCTTTGTTCAACTTCCTTAATTGAAAGTTTTTACGCTTTTCCATGGCGGGTCAGAATCAACTTTCTGATGAACTGCTCACTAAAAGGCTGCTAGTTTTTTTAAGGAGATGTCGGTCTTTGAAGCAAATCTGGCAGAGAATCGAGAGACATACGGGGTCCTTGAGGATCTGGTGTTCTTCACATTGGACACAAATTAGACACCATTGTCTCATCTGAAAGGGTTTGTTTGCTTGCATTGAGGTATGCTTCAAATGAGTGTATGTTATCATGTTATCGAGGAAATCTAGAGTTTTCTGGTGTTCCTTGGTATCCTGCCCGCTCAACTAGTGCCAAATGGGTATAAGACCGTGATCGCCATTTTGATTAGGGCGAAGGACGTTGGCGTCCGAGTGTTTCCGAGGGTGATCCAATTGATCACTTTCCCTTGGATAAATGAGCACGTTGTATGTGTGCTGATGTCGCTTGCTTGCTTTGGCAAGCTGCCTGACAATTTCAAGTTTTGGCAGAGGCACTGCTTCATGGCTCCTGCGGACTCAAAGTATTTCGAGTTTTGTGATCATTCACTCGAGCAGGAGTTCAGGCAACTACGTAAGTATAATTTCATCTTTGTTCCAGCTAGTGTTTATTGTAATCTAATTGTTGTTTGTGTATCTGTAGAGAGATTTTCCACTACTTCCCGTTCTTCTTAGGAAGAGGCTGCCATGAATGCATTCCGTGACATGCCTTGGATGAGAGTGGAGGATGTCATCCAGCCTTCCAATATTGAGCGCAACGGGTTGTGAGCCCATTGGCATGTGGCTCCCACACTCTTCAGAGTGTTGAAGCTGGAGTCCGAAGACAGACCTTTCCTTAAAAAATGAGGCTTCCAAAGGGTAAAACTTCTAGCTCGTCAATGTTAATTACTCTAATATTTTCTATTGTTATATTGAGATCTCATTATCCAAAGGAAGTAAACCAGACTTGCTGGAGCATATCGAAGCGAATGAAAGCCTTTGAAACTTGTCAAACAAGCTATATATACATTACCTAATTTGAGAATACTTAACTAAAATCATAGTTAGCAATTCAACATACGAGAACAATTCACTACGTCGATTGTCCTAGTGTCAAACGTTATTTCTACTATTGGGTTCAGCCAAAGGAAAATTTTGGGTATATATATATTTTGCAATTAAAAAATGTAACTGAAAATTGCATGTAATTTAAATGTTTGGGACTTAAAATAGTTTATCCAGGTCATTCACTAAATTCATGTGATGTTAATAGTAGTGGATGTTCTACTTTTCATCGATTCACTAATTTTAATAAGGTTGTTGTACAATTTTTCTTTATTAATTTCATTCTACAGTTCCAAAACATACGTATAGTTGGAGAGTTTTATTCTTTGCAATCACATATACGTACAGAAATATATACTTCTGATATTGGTACTAACTCAACTAGTAGACTTGCGACAAATGGTATCACAAGTTCAAAGTTCAAACCCTACCATAGGCATTTTATAGTAATGAGTGCAATTAAAACCTTGCATATATATTGATGCAGTCATTTTTCGCACCCTGCTTTGACCTAGTTCATGCCGACCTGCAAAAGTAACGCACGTGAACCACGGACCACCGTTGTGGTGGCCAATGACACTCCATTACTAAAATCAAACAGGGATCTGAGGAAGGTGTAATGTTGTAGAAAATTTTTAGCTTATCTTAGCTTACCAACCTCATGTCTTATTTATAGTGCAAAGAGTCATGGCTCTACCAAGCCATCGTAGGCATAATTTAGGAAGGAAATCTTCGTGAAAATTCTTCTCTAATTAGGAATCGTGTTGTAGGAGGGAAGCTTCATGTTAGCTATGTGCTCTAGATATGCAGGAGATACTTTCCAATACAAGAGCAATCCGCAGAAAGTAGTTTTCATGCGTGGAATGTACTCTGGTATTTGTTTGCTAGTCGGAAGCAGATAGCAGCTATAGTTGCCCGTTCGAAATCGATCCTCGAGATATTTGCCTTAGTAGGACTTATGGGTATTGAGGATAGTTATGAGACGTGTGGGCCTAGCATAATGTGAGAGTTCGGGTCTGCCTGGCGGACTGAATTGAGCGGGCTTAGAGCCGCTTAGGCCGGATCAATGTTGGGGCTAACGCTGGGGCCTGTAAATCCTCGAGATCCTCATGACACGTGTACATCACGGAGAGGTGACTGTTTTTATGTATCATCAGCTACTCCCCCTAAGTCAGTGGATTGTCACATCGGTCCGCTAAGTAATCTTTTGAAGGGATGCGCCGTTCATGATAATTGAGTCGGAATCGTTGCTTGAGCCCCGCGCTGCATTAATTGAACGTGCGTTGGTTCAGCGAAAAAGAGACGGGAACCCAACCTCTATTTAGGTCATCCGCAGTGTAGAGCCACTCTTCTACTTTTCTTATTTTCAAAGATATCACTCTAATTAGAAAAGATTGTTCATCTTATTCATGGCGCAACAAAATCTTCTTGAAGATGCAACCTTGGCCAAGGGCTGGGAGTTCTTTGAAGACAGGTTGCTATCTGAACCTGCCCTCACCGAAATTCGTACGTAGTTTGGAATCCCTGAAGACCTGCCGTTATTTGTCCTAATGGGTGACCAAACGCTAATGTCGCCTCCAGCCGATTTCATATGTTTACCTCATTAAATGCTTCAAACTAAAGTGTTTTTTCGATTCTGAACGTGATTTGGGAGTTAGCACTGCACTTTCAACTTAAGGGTTCTTAAGTTGAACTAGTCTAATTTTTTATTTGGTTTTGTTTTACTTTTATTGTATCTATTGAAGAGCTTTTTTTTGGTAGACTTCTTTTTTTCATACGCATCTCCTACGTATGTAGATCAATTCTTTTAGTTTTGAATATTTTGTTATTTCCTTCTCTTGCAAGTTTCACTGTGCTCAACATTTTGTTTATTTATTTATTTTTGCTGAAGTAACAAATCATTTTTTGTTGCTAAATAACACAACCACTTTTACTGATGGACACCATAACACCTTTTTTTGGTTTTTTCTACTAAATGACATCACCACTATATAAACTAAAAATACCCTAACTATAACCCCTTTTCTTTTCTCTCTCTATCTTCTCCATCCATCAACCCCGCCACCGCCACCTCTCCTACTCCCATCTTCTTCCCACCTCCTCATCCTCTTCATCCCCCTCCCCCAATCTCCTTTTCTCATCCCATCACCTCCATCTTCTTCTTCATATATATTTTCTTTTCTTCTCCCTGTGGCATGTTGGTGGCTAGGTGGTGGTGAAAGGGAGTAGTATGGGGGTGGCAACAACCTTCTCCTTATTTTTTTCTTATTTTCCCTATGGCGTGGTGGTGGTGAAGGGGAAGAGGAAAAGGGGTATCGATGGAGGTGGACTCCTCATCCTTTTTTTTTTCTTCATGTTGCCTGGTGGTGGTGAAGGGGAGGAGGAAGAGGTGGCGGTGGCATCCTCTTCCTTGTTTTTCCCCTCCCTGCTGCGTGGTGATGGTGGTGGTGGCGAGGTGGTGGTGAAGGAGAGGCGAATGAGGGGTGGCGATGGACTTATCCTCCTTTTTTTTTCTCCTTCACCCTTGCAGTGGTTCCTTCGACTAGGGAGCAAAAAAATTTGTCCTTCGCGGCAGCTCTTGCGAATTGGGAACCCGCACTCACTCAAATATCTATGGGTGTGGGCTCCCAATTTGCAAAAATGTCACATGGGAAAAAACATTTGCCCTCGCGACGGTTCCTACGAGTGGGGGTTCCCCAGTTGTAGGAATCGCTGCGAGGGCGGAGGAGAAAAAAAGGGAAGAAGAAGATGAAAGGAGGTGGGACACCACCACCTCTCCTCTTCCTCCCCTTCACCACCACTACAACCTTGTCGTCACCACCACCATTGAAATAGATATGAACATATTGTAGGTACTTGGGTACTATATGAAACTGAAATGGAAAAAAAAAGGTTTGTTTAATTAGTTTTAAATAGAAATGTATGTGCTGAGCACGGGCTCCACAACTAGTATAGATTATTAATTCCTACTGATTTATTTAGTTTACTAAGTGTTCCTTGTGTCAGGACATTGCGGATCTGTGCGCATTCCTTGTCCATTATATCTATAGCAATAATATTATTTCTAACTTAAACACAATCATATTAAAGAGTGGACTATTCATTATAAACGTTCGTGACAACTCCTCTTTACTTGATGTGAAACTATTCAAGCCAACATTATCCCAACACCTTCGAGAAGTATTATGCAAATTAAGTTAAAAAGACCTCAATGGAGGAGTGTATTGTTTTCTCACTTGTGTCTCAATCAATTTAGTTTTCTTCCCCTTTCATTGCATTTACAGTTGGATGCAGATTAGTTGTGTGGTCATCTACTCACTTGTAGGATTCTTGTACTGTTGTACAGTGTTAGTGGTGTCACGCTTTGGCGTGTGTTGCCCGCACAACAGGTGGTTCAAAGTAAACATGTCTTAATAAAACAAAGTTTTTTTTTTTTCAAAGTCTTGTTGAGTAGGAGGGAAGATTTCATTAGGGGTGGGCATCTCATCCCGCGATCCTAATTTCGTCTCGTCCCGATTTTTTCGGGTCTTAATGGGGTTGAATAATTTCATCTCGATCCCGTCTCGTCCCGATCTAGAATGGGATGGGATGGGTAGAAGATTTTCAATCCCGTTCCGTCCCGAGCTAATTTTTCAAAATTTATTATTAATATTTTTATTTATTTATTTTAGGATTCCCATATTACTGTAATTGAGAAAAATGAATTTAGTTGAAATCAATGTAATTGATATTAGTCTATATCTGCAATTACTTGATATTGGTTCATTTCTAGAATTCTAAAGGAATTATTTAATTGTAAACTCTATAAACTCAAAATGGGATTGCTAATTACATTGAAGAGTTTTATTTCATGTCAAAACAATGAATTTAATGACTTTTTTTTTAAGCAATAATGAAACATTCTTCTAGCACCCCAAATCTACTCATCCTTTTTTTCACTATTAGAAACAGTAAAGCGGGTCCACCATTGCCATTATACTGTCCACCTCTTAGTCATTCAAAACTCTGCAGAAATCTTAATTACAAGGTGAATTTCAGCTATCATTTATGGTAGTTTATTATGATGTTGCATACTCAATCTAAGGCTATCATTTATGTGTAGTTCTACGAATTGTCTTTGCCTTTTTTCAACTAAGCAAATTGGGTCCTGGGTAAGCAGTAATTTGTCAAAAAATGAAAGCACGCTGATCTCGTTCCGTCCCGAACCCGTTTGGGATGGGACGAGGTTGGGATGTGGTTTTTCTCATTCCGTCCTGTCCCGATCCTGTATGAACGGGATGGGATACGGATGAGTCTATCTCGTCCCATCCTGTGCCGTGCCTACCCCTAGATTTCACATTTTCCACAAAGACTAGGGAGAGATTCACACCAATTCCACAATTCTAATTAAAACTTCATTTCTACAAAGCAAATTACCACAGCAAGTCAGTCAAGCACCCATCCAGCAACCTGCATCATGTAGTGGAAATTGAATAGCAACCACTGGAGATGGCAGAATTATCTGTTTTCACGTATATCTGCCTCGCCCTGCCAAAAAAAGATAAAGTGGAGTGGGGATTCCGGATCCGGTTAGAAGCCTTTGGGGATAAATGTGGCGGGGATCCGTGATCCGTTAGAAGTCAGTAGGGGATGAATGGAGCAGGAGCAAAATCCGCTCCAATCCACCCCGTTGCCAACCCTAGCAACCACCACTATACTTGATGGTGAGCATCCTTAGTTACACCTTTGAATGATTTTTCAGCATGCTATCTCTCGTCCCTAATCGTGATTAAACTCAAAAGCTGCACCACATTGGACGTCCCCTGCAATTTACAACAAACTGGAAAGACTAATTAATAAGAATTGACATCCCCGACAAATGTAAAGACTCGACTCCATAACTACGTTCGTGTTTAATTTAATCACTATAAATTACCTTCCACAACTACATACCAACTTCAACTCACAGCATAATGAGTATTTCTCAGAGCACCATCTACGTCTTCCTATTGTTCTTGTCCCTCTTAGAATTGATCCATGCAGCCCAATTGGAGTTTCGAAACCAATGTCCATACACTGTATGGGCTGCAGCAGTGCCTTGCTGGTGGCAAGCAACTGAATTCGAGCCAATCATGGACCATGACAGTGCCCGAGGGCACAACTCAGACCCGTATTTGGTGTCGTACTGGTTGCACCTTTGATGCTAATGGTCGTGGCCAGTGTCAAACATGCAACTGCGGTGGAGTCCTAGAATGCACTGACTATGGTCAGCCACCCAACACACTTGCTGAATATGCACTATTGAACCAATTCCTCAGAAGATACTATTTTGACATTTCTCTTGTTGAAGGGTTTAACCTACCCATGGACTTCAGCCCAACAACAACAGTTGGGTGTCGCGATGGTGTTAGATGCAGTGGTGACATCAACAGCCAATGTCCCAACGAGTTACGCGCACCTGGAGGATGTAATAATCCATGCACTGTGTTTAAGACTGATCAGTATTGTTGCAATTCTGGTAACTGCGGCCCAACAAACTTCTCAAGGTTCTTCAAGGATAGGTGTCCAGATGCATATAATTCCTACAATAAAAAGTGAGAAATTCTAGATGTCGAGGGTTTGGGCGAGGTTTTGGGCGAGGGATGGTGCGTCGCACGCCGCGAGCAGCTGACGTGGTGAAAAAAAAAATGCAAGGGAACTGAAATTTTTGGGCGAAAAGAAGAGGGAATGGAGCTCCATTCCTAATCTTCATTTCCCTCTCTCGCTCCCTGTGTCTCTCGCTCCCTCTCCTCATTATCGACACATTCGACTTCCCTCTCCCCATTTTCGGCAGGTTCGACGGATTCTACCTCCCTCTCCTCAAAGCTTTTGAGTGAAAAAGAAGCTCCACAGAAGAAATCTTTCAAGCTCAGACCACACCCCGATCGAGCAGCTTCCTCCCCAGTCCCCATTCGATTTCGTCTTCAAATAACTCACCGAAAATCCATTCGAAAAGCTTCAAAATCTCTCAACACTGCAAAGCCTCGAAGTAAAGGTAAATCTCTATTTGATTTCTTGTGGTGGGTTTCTAGATCTAGGGTTTCTACTGCATATTTCGTGTTGATTTCTGGTGATTTCTAGATCTAGATCTAGGGTTTCTACATCTAGGGTTGGTTTCAAAGATTTGTTCCTAATTTTGGTTATAAAAAATTACAAGCAAAATCAATGGCTGAAAAATTGAGCTTGTTAAGCTCAGTATTTCCCATTGCAAGTGAAGCTATCACTCAGGCTCCACTTTTAGAACTTTCTTGGGTATGTTAGGAGGATCGAGGCTCCAAATGGTTGTCGGTTTTCACAATTTGCAAATATGAGGCAACTTGCTATAGCATTACCTTAGCTGATTCTTTAATGGGTTCTTTTGATACCTTCATCTAATTTTGTTTTTGTGGGAAATCTACCCATGGTTGGGTTCTACTTTTCTTTTGGGAAAGAGTCATTTTCAGTAGACCAATCAAAATATGAATGTTTTTTTTTTTTTTTTGAGACTATGATTGCCTAGTTTGCACAATGTTGGTATTCAATGTAGGTGGGTACTTGAAATGTGGGTTTTGATTAATTTGGACTAATTTGTGGGTGGCACTTAGAAAACCTAATAAGTCTTCATATCTAAGTTTAGCTTACCTGATTCACGAGTGGTTATAATAGAAAGGATCCACAAGTTCCAAAGGAACATTGTCATTCATAGTATGATTCAATGTACTAGTAAATTAGTTTCTTAATCAAAGCAAGTTTACTAGTGCTTACAAAATCATTATGCGATTATTGCTAACAGTGTCACATTGCTAGTGCTTGGAATAACAGACAATGTCATATGTTTCTTAAACAAAAACCCTAGATTACAATGCAAATGCTATATGTTTGATGTTATTTTGTGTCCTTTGTTTGATGTTATGGTTTCTTCGCTATTTTAGTTTGTTTTGATTTTGGGTTTATTTGATGGGGTTTTGATTTAACCTTTTATACACTAATCTAAAAAGGGTATGAGATGGAGAGGTTCATTATATTTTTGATGGGGTTTTGATTTAACCTTTTATACACTAATCTAAAAAGGGTATGAGACGGAGAGGTTCATTCTATTTTTGATGGGGTTTTGATTGAAACTCTTATACACTAATGGAAGAAGAGTATGAGGTAGAGAGGTTCATTCTATTTTTATGGGATTTTGCTTGAAAGTTAACCACATTAATGGAAAAAGGGAAAGTTGATCCTCATTTTGTTGATGAAATATGCGTAATCATTGATCTATTTAGTGTCATCTGAAGTTGCAATTCTGGCTGTATCGTAAGATACAACTTTGTTCTTTTCTACTCCTATTTTCTAGTTCAAAAAATTTCTCTTAGTAGTGTGTCACAGCTATTTATCTGGTAACTGACACTGTCATTTTTGTTGGAGATAAAAAGTTTCATCTACACAAGGTATGGTTTTCACCTTGTCTCTTCTAGAATGAATTTAATATGTTCTCGAGCTGATAATTTTGTAACTGATGGCACTTCTAGGAAATAGAATGTCTTTGCAACTTCAGTTTCTTTTCCTTTTTATCAATAAAAAGTTAGTAGCTAGAAAGCATTTCTAGTTGGACTACACATTTAAGACACATTTCATGTGCAGATGCTATACAGATTATAGAATCTACTTCTGCGTGCACGTCCTTGTGATGTGTTATATATGTAATGTCTAGTATTGATTAGCATCAAATATCAACTAGGTATTTATTACTTTAAAACGCCTAGATGTGCAGATTGTCAATTCCTTTATCCATTAATTCAAATAATAAGGTGCTTAGGTTTTAGGTTTTTAGTTTTTTATTTTCCCTTTACTTGGGTGTTTTAGGTTATTGGTTTCAGACAAGAAGTTGGTTTTCATCGCTCGGACGCAGAGGTAAGCCTTTTCTTCTTCTCTTCGTTTCGTCTTCAGATATAGGGTTCAAATTTTTTTTTTTAATTTCAGTGTTCTTCAGCCGAAGTTATTCATCTAGGGTTCAATTTTTTTTTTTTTTTATTTCAGTGTTCTTCAACCGAAGAGCTTCATATAGGGTTCATTTTAATTGTAATTCATGTGGGTTTTTTTTATGAGTCGTGGGGTTTTTTTTTTTTTTTTAAATTTCAGTGTTCATATGTGTAGAATTTTTTTTGTTTAAGATTTTATATTTATAAGCATCTTTTTATCTCTGTGTTTTCATCAAAACTCTTCTTAGATCTATATTCTTAATCGTGTTAAGGCGCCACATGCGAGGTAATACGCGGCGAGCCCACGATTATTAAGATTAGATTAAAGAAGAATCTTCAAAATCATGACTATATTCATGATATTTATTCTATGTTGTGTATTTCATTTATGTTTTTATTTCTGCTTATCATCTCTCTGTGATTTATAAACAAACATTACAGGAATGGATAGTGTAGAAGACAATGATTGTATGTTGGTGGAAGAAAATGTAGAAGAGGTGAGGGAACCTAAATATGGGATGAAATTCGTCAACCTTGACGAGTTCCAACGATATTATCGTGAATATGGTAATGCAAAGGGATTTCCAGTTAAAATAATGACTACTGAAAAAGATGATGATGGAAAACCTTCGTTCATTCAGCTTTCAAGTGGTCGGGCTGGGAAGCAAAGAGGTGATGGAAAAAATGTTGTTGGATTGTGTCCGTCGACCAAATGTGGTTGTCAGGCTAAGATTAAAGGTCAAATACGGGTTGATGGAACAGTTTCAGTGACAAGAGTTACACTTGATCACAATCACGTGTTAAGCCCTAGTAAATCGATATTTTATCGAAAGAACAGATATATGAGCTCGTATGTGAAGAAGAGGCTTGAATATAATGATAGGGCAGGTATTAGACCAAATAAGAGTTATTCATCATGTGTGGTTGAAGTTGGTGGCCATGAAATGTTGCCTTTTTCCCAAAAAGACTGTTACAATTATTTGGACAGAGTGAGGAAGTTGAGACTTGGTGAGGGGGATGCGATGGCTCTTAATAACTACTTCCAAAGAATGCAAGCTAATAATGCTGATTTCTTTTATATGATGGATTTGGATGATGAAGGTAGGTTGAGAAATGTATTTTGGGCTGACGCATGGAGCAGGGCAACTTACAAGGAGTTTGGGGATGTTGTTACATTTGACACTATGTACTTGACAAATAAGTATGAGATGCCATTTGCTCCTTTTGTTGGGGTGAATCATCACGGTCAGTCAATTCTTTTGGGATGTGGATTGATATGTGGTGAAACGATTGAAGAATTTGTATGGCTTTTTCAAACATGGCTCGTGTGTATGAATGACAATGCTCCGTCTGCTATAATCACTGATCAAGATAGGGCAATGAAGAGGGCCATTGAAATTGTCTTTCCTAGCACACGACACAGATGGTGCTTGTGGCATACCATGAAGAAGTTGCCTGAAAAACTGTCTGGTTGCAATCAATATGAGGCGATCAAGTTTGCAATGCAAAGAGCAGTTTATGATTCCCTGTCTTATGATGAGTTTGAAGAAAATTGGCATGGTTTTATTGATAAATATAGTCTGCATGAAAATGACTGGTTGGGTGGATTATACTCTGAAAGGATGCGATGGGTGCCAATATTTCAAAGGAATGGTTTTTGGGCCGGGGATGTCTTCAATTCAAAGGAGTGAAAGCATGAATGCTTTTTTTGATGGTTATGTTAATTCAAAAACCACATTGAAGCAATTTGTAGAACAGTATGAGAATGCACAATGAAGTAAAGTACAAAAGGAAGTTGAACAGGACTTTAAATGTTTTAGCCGAAGGCTTCCATGCATTACTCCGTATGCAATAGAGAAAAAATTTCAAAATGCTTACACTACAAAAAAATTTAAAGAGATCCAACAAGAGATCCAAGGGAATCTATGTTGTAGAATTGTGGGTGAAGATATGGATGGGGGTGGCTGTGAGTTGTACACTATTAAACAAGACTTGCTGATAAATGATAGGCAACGATCGGTCCATCATGTAGTCTCTTTAAATGTTGATGACTTTGGCATCAAGTGTAATTGTCAATTGTTTGAGTTTAGGGGGATTTTATGCAAACATATATTTAAAGTCTTGTTTGAAAGAGAGATTCATGATATACCTGATAACTATGTTCTTCGGAGGTGGAGGAAAGATGTTAAGAGGGCTCATACGAAGGTGAAAATTGTTTATTCAGATTGGGGAAATAAGCCTGAAAATGTGCGATTTGAAACGATGTGCAATGCCTTCTATGAAATGGTTGAATTCGCCGCTGAGGATGAAAAGAGGACAATCGAAGTTAAAGAATGGATCACTTTGAAGATGGACCAATATAAAATTGTCGGTGGTGATGAGCATGTTGATTCACATAGGTATTTGGAAGTGGGCACCACTACTAGTTCTGCCATCCAGATTCATAGTCCATTAGCAGTTCGTAGCAAAGGACGACCGTCTAAATCAAGGATAAAATCAACCGTCGAGAAGGTGTGTAAAAGGAGACAAGGGAAAAAAAAGAAAGACACGCAAACGAATCAGGCCATTGAGACTAATCTGGTATGTTTTGCAATATGTTTTATGAATGTATATTTTTTTAAGTTACATATATTGAAAATGTTATTTACAAATGTCATTTGTAGGGTTTACAGTGTATGTCTCATGTTATGCCTCGTGAAAGCAATCCAATGGCTAGTCAAAGCAATACACAGGTTTGTTTTTTATATTTACAAGGTATGAATCAGTAAGTATGTTTGCCCACTTATGATTTGTATGTTTGTTATCGTTAAGGATGATAATACGGGGTCACGCAATTTACAACCTGGCAGCGTTGATCAATTCAACTCGCTCCTCTCACAGGTACATATTATGTATTTTGTATGTATCTCTTTGTACAGTTTGTTAGTTATGTGTTTTGTATGACTCCTATTATTTATTTTTGCAGCCGCCTTTGCAGCCACCCGGTTCAAGCCACGGAATGGACTATACAAATTATAGGTTATGATAAGGTTAGTCATCGTTGTCTGTGTATGGGACAGGCTTACCCCTTAAGTAACATATTAGAGAAACTCTTTATGTTGTTGAGCATCTATGGTATCACTTTTTTTATTTCCTGTACTGGTGAGTTTAGTCATAAAAGTTATTAGTGTTGTTATCTGATATGTATGTTATATTTCTACAGAAATTCTAAATGCCGAGGAAGTGGGCGAGGAAATGAGCGAGGGGAGGGAGGTGGCGGGATGGGGACCATTCACCTCCCTTGGGATGTGTGCGATCTTTTTCCGCGCGCGCATCCCGAGGGAGGTAAGCGGTCCCCGTCCCACCACCTCCCTCCCGTCGCTCATTTCCTCGCCATGTAGAATAACTCATATTTCTATATACAAAATCCATAAGATCTATTCTCATAAATAGACCTCCCCCCATTATAATAATAAGATTAGATTGGAATAAGTAAAGCGTAAATACGTCACTAATGTTTTGATAGGGCGTTCAAACATCAGAATGAAGCAGTTGGAAAGTATCTTGTCGTGTTATTTAGTGATTTGAATACAACAAAATCGTGAGGGATTACTTAAATCTTAGAGAATAAATTGAAGAAAACTTGTAGCCTTCCGTTTGTTGTTGTCTTGGTTACTCTGTTTGGATTTCTCACCATGGTGTAATACTTGTTGCTTATTTTTCAGACTCTTACATTTGCATGGGTGGACTTTTTCTTCTCGGGTTTTGTAGCAGGTATTTTCTCTATTCCATGATGACAATCACATATTTGATACAATTTAGTGTTTAGATTCTTCCAAAGGCTTATATTGCATTTTCACAAGGTTTTCTAATTACGGGTGCATCTGATAATGTAAATATGCTTGGTTTTGTTGTTAACCCGGTTTTCATTTACTTAGTTATTTATTGTATTGGAAGATAAGTTAGCAGACTCTGACCAGAACTGACTTGAAGCATACAGTGACGCTGTTTACCAGTCTTGTTCATTCCTTGATCCAAGAAACTCTCCCCTCTTGGTTTCTATCAGTGCATGGGTCAGAGCAGGAAGAAGGATGGGAGCGATGCTGGGAGGTTATGCACTTGCATATTTTGCAGTTGATGCAAATTCAGTTTTTATCTTCAGTTGATGTTCAGATATTCAAGCTTTTTATCTTCAGTTGATGTAAATTCAGTTTGCAATGTGTAAATTCAGTTGATGTAAATTCAGTTTGCAATGCAATACAGTCGTTTTTATCTTTGAATGTGTATTTGTCGCATTGTTTGATAATGTGTAAATTCAGTTGAAATGTTCAGATATTGAGGTCGTTTTTATCTCAGTTGTTTTATCAGTTGAATGTGTATCTGTTAGGTGCTCTGTGAGTTAGATGATGGATGCTGTTATTACTGATGATTGCAAGTGAATGCTGGAAGCAAGCTACTGAGAATGCTGGAAGCAAGCTACTGAGAATGCTGGAAGCAAGTGGATGCTGTTACTGAGAATGTTGGAACCAAGTGCTGATGTTACCAAGTGCTGCTGTTATTAAGAAATGCTGGAACCAAGTGCTGATGTTACCAAGTGCTGCTGTTACTAAGAAATGCTGGGACCAAGTGCTATGACTGAATATAATAGAATGTTGTAACAGAATACAATAAATGTTGTAACAGAATATTATAGGAAGTAGGGACTATAAATAGAGATCGAATAGAAGAGAGAAAGACCATTCATTGATTTGTAAAATTGTTACACAGAGCTTGTGCTCTAGGAGAGATTGAGCTTCTCGAAATGCTCTATTAGGAGAGTGGCCTTCTCAAATTGGCTTGTTACAAGAATTCATGTTACATTTCAATTCTATCGAATACAATTTCATTTCCTGAATTCGTTCCAGTTGAACATCTGACATTGCAACTCCTTCTTCAGTTTCTGCAGTTCTTGGTTGTGATTTTAGCTTTGGCTTACTTGAATTGCTTCATTGGATTACAATCTGCAGGAAAGAATACAAATACAGGTCAGATCATATCAGTTAGGTGCTATATCTGTTAGGTGTTAGGTACTATTAGGTCCTATATCTTAGTTATCGGTCTGCCATACATTTCCTCGTCACCAAAACCAAGGGGTGATGGAAGTGCTAATAATGTAAGCTTGATAAAACCAAGAAAAAATAAGATAATTATGTTGTAACACCATGAAAAATAAGAAAAATATATGTTGTAACGTGTTTAGAAATTACAAACTAAACACAAGCTACCATGTTTAAAAGGATAACAAGGAAAATCAGTATTAGAAATACCTTCTGTTTTATTAATTCAGAAAAGAATTTGAATTGGAAAACATCAATATCAGCATGGAGCACTTGATCAAGGCCAAATACCCACCATCCTTTGGGGAGTTGCAGAGCAAAATAACTCTTCTTTTGAGGGAGAAACCAGCTACCCAACCAGATTTTATGACATATGTACCTCATATAGGTGTGAAGTCCATCATACCAATCTGCATCAGAAAATACTTTAGTGTCTTGCTTAAATTCTTCAAAACACGAAACAAAGTGACGATTTATTCTTAATAACACTGCTAGCAAACCCCCCAAAAATGAGACTAAAAGGACAAAGCAGAATATAATAACTAAGTACATAGTAACATGGATTAGGAAAACTATAATTAAAGATAATTTAAGAGAAGATGGAGATTGTAAAGAACTGTGACCTAATAACATTATAGTTTAAACTACTTAACTATATTGCATGAGAACCAACCATGATTTCCTGGAATAACAAAAGACAGAGGTCCATCAGATTGCTTCAGTTTAGAAACCTCAGAAGGTAGCTCTGGCTTGTTCACAGCAATGTGATCGGGTTTATACCAGGGTGGAGGCTGGAGAGCATACTCAAAAGGGCAAAAAAACTGCCACTCATATGTAAATGCCGAAGGATTAGGGTACCTGAAAAAAAAAATTTCTTTACAAATAGCATATGCAATTGCTACAAATACAACCAAATAGCACCATGAAAATAACACCATCATTGCTCAAAATATTAAAGTAAGTGTAATTCTAAGTGTCGAGGAATTGAGCGAGGAAACGAGCGAGGGAAGTGAGGTGGCGGGGGTGGGAGCCGTTCATTTCACTCGGGATGCGTGTGTTGACTTTTTGCGCGCGCATCCCAAGCGAGATGAACGACTCTCACCTCGCCACCTCACTTACCTCGCTTGTTTCCTCGCCCGTTTCCTATGAGCCTAAGTGGCTTTAAGATTCAAGGCTGTCACCTTGTATCTACAGAGGGTTACACATTTTTTGATATGATGTGTATCCTTAGATGCTTAAATCAAGCTTCATGCCACCTCCTCCCTCCCCCACCCCCACCCCCACCCCCACCCCCCGCACCCGCGGGTCCGTCCTCTTCATTTCTTTAAAAAACTCTTTTTTTTTCCAGCTAAACCTAGCTGACCTAAACAAACAAGATAGAATTTTTGCAGATTCATGACTAGTACTGCCAAGAGCAAACTACCACAGCTTATAAGCTAACACATTGAAATAAGACAAACTCAATAAGCAACCAATGCGGAAAATTCTATAGGCCTAGTAGAATCAACATTAATCATTCATTCATTCGATCCATGGACCATGAGAAACCATCAGTCAATACAACAAAATAACATGAACAAACAAAGTATCATATACATCTTCGTTAGCCAAGCTCAGTCAAGTCAGAAAAGAATCAATGTCACCACATACCTCCCATCAAACATGTAAGCTAAAGCCAATGCAGCCATGAAGCGTCCCATTTTTTATACTGATGAAGAACAAAGATCAACAAGAGCAGGAACTCCTCCTTCCTCCACTATACGAAGAAAATCCTGTAAAGAAACCAGGAAAACATTTCAAACACTCAGATAAAGATATCCTTTTCAATTTTTTTTTAATTACAAACTTTTATTCTGTTTTTTTTGTGTTTTTTTAATTTACTGCATCCTGCATCACAGATAGAAAGGTCTTGAGCATATCTATTCCATTCATTAATATTGTTGAATGGGAAATGAAGTTCATGCAACAATCTAGAGTTTTCAAATCAGTAATCATATTTAGTTATCTCTCTCAAGCAATTTTTAATGACAAATTACATGTTTGATGCAAATTGAAACAAGGAAAGCAGAGATACCTTTTTTGACATGAATTGGTTTTTGTTGACAGAATGATTCTGGCAATCTAGAAGCCAAGCAATCTGGAAGCCAAGCAATGATTCTGCTACAGAAGACAGACTGACAGTGAATGGAAAATCAAACCTCTTATCTGATATAGAAGACAGAATGAAGTAAAATGAATAATGCAAATTATCTTAATAATGCAAATGATTGTGCAGCTCAACATTTTATACCATACAACAAAAAATTCACTGAATACAAGGAAGGGAACTTTAACAAATGAAAAAAAATTCAAATTAAATGAAAACCAAGGCAGTGGACTCTGTCCAAACAATTCAAGGCTCACAGGATCCACCAAAACCCAACATAAAAGTGTTTCATAAGAGGCACTACCAGTAAGAAAACGAAGGTATTATTCAGAATTTCAAATCGAAAATAACACCATCATTGCTCAAAATATTAAAGTAAATACATTTGAAACATGCAAAAATTTCATTGCTAACTTGCTATAACATGGAACTTCAAGCATATTCTTAGTGACCTGCAAGTCACACTCAACACATCCCATCATTCAAATAACTTGAATGTAAACTATAAAGCAATTAAAGATACGAGAGCGATTCATTTTAGATGTAATCTATAAGCAAATCAGTGTACTTACGGAGAGTAGGAAGTCTGATGAAGAATCCTGGCAGAATTTGGAATGCAAGCAGCAAGCTACACAATGAAATGACAAGCATACCATACGGAAGAAAAATATAACAATATGAAACACAAATTTCATTGGAATATGAAATATATTTACATCATACATATTTATGTACATATTACATTACATATAATTCCATCAGTCGTCCAACTGCTTACGAATATTTATTATACCTAAGATAATAAGTACAATTATCAAAGTATTGATTAAGTCCCTCGTGAAAGCCCAAGGATCATTGTTCCCTTCACTGACATTCGATGGACCGGCTTGATCATTCGATGGACCGGCTTGATCGTTCGATGGACCGGCTTGATCGTCAACAACTACATTGTTAACTGTGACATCTTCATTGTTGTGGGATTCCTCTGAATCTCTCATCACCGCTTCTGAGCGAACCCACAACTTGTATGATTCCTCAGCTTCTTCAACTGACATAAACCCCTTGTAAGAAGCACCACTATACCCTGATACCGACGAAAAACATGCGGGCCAGTTTAGGTATATTCCTGGCTGACGACCTCGATAGACAACATACGCTCTGAATGTCATTCCTGCAACAGGAGGGGATATAAGGAAAAGGGAAGTATAGTGTGAGAGGCTGTTGGAATTCAGGCGTGCGAACAAAGTCGAAACTCACACAAAGGTCTAAAAGTTCATTAACATCTTGAAACTCAAGTACATAAACCTAAGATGTACAGACTATTTCTGAACAAAAATCATAAACCCTAGATCTAAAATAAGAGGAGAAAAAATAAATTGAGGCTTTGAAGGTTGAAGACGAAACGAAGAGAAGAACAAAGGGAGTTAGTGTTGCATATGATTAAACCTTATCGGTTGTTTCTGCCTTAATTTCATTATACATTACAACAAGACTTTATTTAGTTAATATGTACAATAAATACAGAAAGATGAAAACTTAAGAACAGAAGGAAAGACTTACAAATAAAAGGCTAAAGGTTTTTAAGCCATAATTTTATTTGCATTACCATATTCACGATAATATCGTTGGAACTCGTCAAGGTTGACGAATTTCATCCCATATTTAGGTTCCCTCACCTCTTCTACATTTTCTTCCACCAACATACAATCATTATCTTCTATACTATCCATTCCTGTAATGTTTGTTTATAAATCACAGAGAGATGATAAGCAGAAATAAAAATATAAATGAAATACACAACATAGAATAAATATCATGAATATAGTCATGATTTTGAAGATTCTTCTTTAATCTAATCTTAATAATCGTGGGCTCGCCGAGTATTACCTCGCATGTGGTGCCTTAACACGATTAAGAATATAGATCTAAGAAGAGTTTTGATGAAAACACAGAGATAAAAAGATGCTTATATATAAAAAAATCTTAAAGAAAAAGAAAAATTATACATGATATGAACAATGAAATTAAAAAAAAAAAAAAAACCCCCCACGACTCATAAAAAAAACCCACAATTATTACAATTAAAATGAACCCTAGATGAAGCTCTTCGGTTGAAGAACACTGAAATAAAAAAAAATAAACCCTAGATGAAGCTCTTCGGCTGAAGAACACTGAAAAAAAAAATGAACCCAAGATCTGATATAAATATCATGAATATAGTCATGATTTTGAAGATTCTTCTTTAATCTAATATTAAAAATCGTGGGCTCGCCGAGTATTACCTCGCATGTGGTGCCTTAACACGATTAAGAATATAGATCTAAGAAGAGTTTTGATGAAAACACAGAGCTAAAAAAATGCTTATATATATAAAATCTTAAACAAAAAAAAATTCTACACATATGAACACTGAAATTTAAAAAAAAAAAAACCCCACGACTCATAAAAAAACCCACATGAATTACAATTAAAATGAACCCTAGATGAAGCTCTTCGGTTGAAGAACACTGAAAAAAAAATAAAAAAAAATTGAACCCTAGATGAATAACTTCGGCTGAAGAACACTGAAATTAAAAAAAAATTTGAACCCTATATCTGAAGACGAAACGAAGAGAAGAAGAAAGGGCTTACCTCTGCGTCCGAGCGATGAAAACCAACTTCTTGTCCGAAACCAATAACCTAAAACACCCAAGTAAAGGGAAAATCAAAAACTAAAAACCTAAGCACCTTATTATTTGAATTAATGGATAAAGGAATTGACAATCTGCACATCTAGGCGTTTTAAAGTAATAAATACCTAGTTGATATTTGATGCTAATCAATACTAGACATTACATATATAACACATCACAAGGACGTGCACGCAGAAGTAGATTCTATAATTTGTATAGCATCTGCACATGAAATGTGTCTTAAATGTGTAGTCCAACTAGAAATGCTTTCTAGCTACTAACTTTTTATTGATAAAAAGGAAAAGAAACTGAAGTTGCAAAGACATTCTATTTCCTAGAAGTGCCATCAGTTACAAAATTATCATCTCGAGAACATATTAAATTCATTCTAGAAGAGACAAGGTGAAAACCATACCTTGTATAGATGAAACTTTTTATCTCCAACAAAAATGACAGTGTCAGTTACCAGATAAATAGCTGTGACACACTACTAAGAGAAATTTTTTGAACTAGAAAATAGGAGTAGAAAAGAACAAAGTTGTATCTTACGATACAGCCAGAATTGCAACTTCAGATGACACTAAATAGATCAATGATTACGCATATTTCATCAACAAAATGAGGATCAACTTTCCCTTTTTCCATTAATGTGGTTAACTTTCAAGCAAAATCCCATAAAAAATAGAGTGAACCTCTCTACCGCATACTCTTCTTCCATTAGTGTATAAGAGTTTCAATCAAAACCCCATAAAAAATAGAATGAACCTCTCCGTCTCATACCCTTTTTAGATTAGTGTATAAAAGGTTAAATCAAAACCCCATCAAAAATAGAATGAACCTCTCCATCTCATACCCTTTTTAGATTAGTGTATAAAAGGTTAAATCAAAACCCCATCAAATAAACCCAAAATCAAAACAAACTAAAATAGCGAAGAAACCATAACATCAAACAAAGGACACAAAATAACATCAAACATATAGCATTTGCATTGTAATTTAGGGTTTTTGTTTAAGAAACATATGGCATTGTCTGTTATTCCAAGCACTAGCAATGTGACACTGTTAGCAATAATCGCATAATGATTTTGTAAGCACTAGTAAACTTGCTTTGATTAAGAAACTAATTTACTAGTACATTGAATCATACTATGAATGACAATGTTCCTTTGGAACTTGTGGATCCTTTCTATTATAACCACTCGTGAATCAGGTAAGCTAAACTTAGATATGAAGACTTATTAGGTTTTCTAAGTGCCACCCACAAATTAGTCCAAATTAATCAAAACCCACATTTCAAGTACCCACCTACATTGAATACCAACATTGTGCAAACTAGGCAATCATAGTCTCAAAAAAAAAAAAAAAAAAAACATTCATATTTTGATTGGTCTACTGAAAATGACTCTTTCCCAAAAGAAAAGTAGAACCCAACCATGGGTTTCAAAGATTTCCCACAAAACAGAATTAGATGAAGGTATCAAAAGAACCCATTAAAGAATCAGCTAAGGTAATGCTATAGCAAGTTGCCTCATATTTGCAAATTGTGAAAACCGACAACCATTTGGAGCCTCGATCCTCCTAACATACCCAAGAAAGTTCTAAAAGTGGAGCCTGAGTGATAGCTTCACTTGCAATGGGAAATACTGAGCTTAACAAGCTCAATTTTTCAGCCATTGATTTTGCTTGTAATTTTCCATAACCAAAATTAGGAACAAATCTTTGAAACCAACCCTAGATGTAGAAACCCTAGATCTAGATCTAGAAATCACCAGAAATCAACACGAAATATGCAGTAGAAACCCTAGATCTAGAAACCCACCACAAGAAATCAAATAGAGATTTACCTTTACTTCGAGGCTTTGCAGTGTTGAGAGATTTTGAAGCTTTTCGAATGGATTTTCGGTGAGTTATTTGAAGACGAAATCGAATGGGGACTGGGGAGGAAGCTGCTCGATCGGGGTGTGGTCTGAGCTTGAAAGATTTCTTCTGTGGAGCTTCTTTTTCACTCAAAAGCTTTGAGGAGAGGGAGGTAGAATCCGTCGAACCTGCCGAAAATGGGGAGAGGGAAGTCGAATGTGTCGATAATGAGGAGAGGGAGAGGGAGCGAGAGACAGAGGGAGCGAGAGAGGGAAATGAAGATTAGGAATGGAGCTCCATTCCCTCTTCTTCTCGCCCCAAAATTTCAGTTCCCTCGCATTTTTTTTTTCACCACGTCAGCTGCTCGCGGCGTGCGACGCACCATCCCTCGCCCAAACCCTCGACATCTAGAATTTTTTCATAAAAAGTTACCACTCACTCAATTACTAATATGATTCACAAGTTTACCCACCTAAAAACTTGAAGTTAATTACATGGATCCATTGTTTATAGGTTTGGAAATGGGCCAGGCCAAGTAAGTCAGACCCAAATCGGCCTGTTTAGTTATCGAACCTCAGTACAAAACTCAAACTCGACCAGCTTATAAACGGGCTAGCCCAACCCAGCTAGTCCATATGTGAAACAAAATTTCAACTTATTTAATAAATGATATAACCAATGTATTTTTACTTGTAACAGTTGCATGAAAATATCAAATCAAAATATATTTGATTTAACAGCTATGATAGATTCATATATTCCAAAATATTTTTAAACAATAATTATTTAAGTAAAGTTTTTAATCATTTTTTTCTTAATTTCTAAAGATTATGTGATTAATAATTTGGCAAAGTTCAAATCATTTCATAAGTAACAATTTAAAGGTGATATATCATACATCTATATTACAATTCAAAGTGGTGTTTTACTATTCATTACTGATTGGGACAAAGTTAAATCGAAAGGATTAGAGATAAAAGATAGTTAGGATTGAAAGTTGGGAAATGTATTGAATTTTAGGGTTGAGATTCATTTTTTATGATGGCCTATTTGTAAATATAAAATATGTAGAAGGGCAAAAGTAATGGAAAAAAAACTTTTGAAAAAGGTTGGTGGAATGTACATGTGGCGGAGAGAGAAAATATTGTGTTGTCATTTTAGCAAAATGAAAATTATCATAGCTATCTACATCGTTGTCGGATTTTGATAAATTTAGTATCGTTGAAATGCATTTTTGAAGATCTTTAAACAAAATCAATGATCAATATAAAGACCAAAATATTAAAAATATATATTACACGTTTTTAATATTTTTCAATATTTTTAAAAGCAATGAAACGAGTCGATCATACCAGAAAAACTAAGTCGGACATCTTAATGCACATTTAAACAAAAATCCTAAATTTCATGTTTTGGCGAATTTAAAGATTGGGGGAGAACTCATTTTCAGCGTTTAAAATTTTTTCTCAATTGATTCAAATTTGACTAAACATGCTTACACTTATAATCGGCTTACACTTTAATACTGATTGAAAACGAAAATGAGGATGGTGACGGAGATGCTCAGTACAAAATAATTAGCAAAAATAAAATTATGTGAAGTGCCAACGGCACAGGGCATACTCTAGTATTCTTACATATCTCTCTGTATTTCCCGCCTTTTTTAGTTCAAATTGTTGGGGGTAATGAAGTGATTTATGACAAAAAGGGAAAACGACTTTTCTAGTAAAAAGGGACTAGGAAAATTACTTTACTAGAAATATGATTTTCTAGCTTTTTATTGCATCTAGAAAATTATAATTGAAATTGTTTTGGCATGTTGGTAATAATGTTGTTACAAACTTAGTCTTGAATCGAGATTTTATATGAGTTTGAGAGTTTTTCTAACATCGACAAATGAGATTTTACTTGGAAAATGATTTTCAACTAAAATTTTCAAGCTATCAAACAAACCTTTAAGTGTTTAGTGCATGTGGAAATATCTTGTTGGTGATGGCATGCAAAATGTGTTCCATGATTTCCCTATGGTGGGCACATTCTTTATTGTATGCATTCTTTATTTATACATCTCATAGTGCATATTTATGATTGGCAATGAATTTAAGTGTATTCATATTCCACGTCTCCTCGAATTGCCGTCTTAACGCGATTTCATCATTTACGCTCAAATTCCTATAAAAACATGAAAATGAAATAATTAAAGTAAAATATAAAAATCCAAACACTAATAAGTATAAATTAAATGATATTTTATGTAATAATTATGTGAATATCAATTGCCTACTAGTATAGGTTTGAAATAACCTGAAATGTGGAGCTATATGGTAGACATTGATTTTATATACATCTTACAATGCATATCTATAGTAGCTAGGCAATGAATTACAACTGTATTTTATGAGTGTCTACCATGATCCGAAGTGCATTCGCTGATTGTGTATGGTGGACACAAGTCTGAAGCATTGCCTATCATTCAAATTAATGGTACGCATTGCTTTAACTATGCAAATGGTTTTCAACCAATGCCTAGCTACCATGAATTTGGATGGTAGGTATTAGTTCAATTCAAACTATGTCATATGGGCGTGTTTGATAGCCCATTGGAAGGACTAAGTTACTTTACAAAGAAAATGAATTTATCCTGTTTGATTGCACCCAAAAAACCGTACTCAAAAATATTTTTTTATCATGGGTATATTGGTATTTTAATTGATGCAAATCTTGAGTCAAGTTTTGTTGTATATGAGTTTGAAAGTTTTTTCTAACAGCTTTTCTTTTAATAAGTTTTCCATGCTTACCTGGAAAACAAATTTTTTTAGAGGGGATGTTGGTAAAAAAAAAATGAAGAAAAATCAAATGGACCCGAAAAATGATTTTCAAGCCAAAATTTTTAGGCTTTCAAACAAACTCTAAAATTTTCCAGACTATCAAATTTACCTGTAAATTGAGTTATTATGGCCTGAAAATTGTTTAAAACGTATCCCAGTTTATATAGTAGACAGTGATTAAAATCTATTTTCATGTTGGTACATACCCTAATAGTGATTTTAAACCAATTTCACGAGCGAGCTATGAGAGGTCTTACAACAAGGTGGCTCTACTATGTTTTTTAGACATTCAACACTTTTTGTTGAAGCATTTTGGATTTATGTACTTATATACAGAATAACTTTAAATTTTACACATATACATCATTATTACTGGAAGGAGCAGTGCTATGCATACCACCTCTCAGAATAATGTGATGACTACCTTCTCCCTACTTAACCAATCTTGTAAATCACCAATATTCAGAAGATGGTCCTACCAAGTTTTAAACCCGACCTTATATGTTATGAGTGCAAGCCCACAACTTTGAATTTTCACTTTGATAGCACATCATGAAGCTCGAGGTGTTAAATCTACAATACTAAGATTGTGGACAAAATGAGTCTTTAATGCATGGGATTTGTGCAATCGCAAATATAATGTTGCACTTGTAGCAAATTTATTACCCATTCAAGTTCGGGGTTGGTGTAAACCCACAATGAACTATTGGTACCATGATATTACCACCTCTTTTACCATATAAGCCATACAACAAATTTATTTTTCCCATTTTTTTTATCATTACTAAAAACAAAAACAAAAAAAAAAGATGATATATAGTGTGGAGATGATAAGAAAACAAACAAGGCTCAAATTTCACATTGAATATGCTAATGACTTCCAATAGATCAATACTCCAAGAAAAAAGTTCCATTGCAACCAAACATAACTTTAGTTCTCATAGTCGAAACATTTTTCCCACTTTCCAATGTATTTAATATTCTTCAAACAAATCCAAGAAAATTCCACGAACACCTGACTAAGGATATATGTTCAAATTTAAACATCTTTGTACATTTATCGTATCTAGTGCTACTTAATATTCTTCTAACAAAATTTTGTGTTGTCCTTTTAGCAAAATGAAAATTATCATAACTATTTACATCATTGTTGGATTTCGATAAACTTAGTGTCGTTGAAATGCATTTTTGAAGATCTTTCGAACAAAATCAATGATAAATATAAGAGGAAAAATATAAAAAATATATATTTCATAGTTAGCAATTCAACATACAAGAACAATTCACTACGTGGACTATCCTAGTGCCAAACGTTATTTTACTATTGGGTTCGGCCAAAGAAGTACAAGATGACCATCATTCATGATGGGAAAATTTTGTGTATATATTTTGCAATTAAAAAATGTAACTAAAAATTGCATGTAACTTAAATGGTTGGGGCTTAAAATAGTTTATCCAGGCCATTGACTAAATTCTTGTGATGTTAATAGTAGTGGATGTTCTACTTATCATCAATTCACTTATTTTAATAAGGTTATTGCACAAATTTTCCTTATTAATTTCATTCTACAGTTCCTAAACATAAGTATAGTTGGAAAATTTTATTCTTTTCAATCAAATATAGGTACAAAAATATATACTTTTGTCATTGGGGTACTAACTTAGCTAGTAGACTTGAGACAAATGATATCACAAATCCAAAGTTCAAACCCTGCCAAAGGCGTCTAATAGTTCCGAGTACAAATAAAACCTTGTGTATACATTATTTATATATATATTTTTTTTTCACAAAATGTTATTTACTAAATCCAAATCCCATGGACTTAATACCCAAGTGAAATGCAGGCTCAAAGTTCTCTCTCAATGTATGCTACTAGGATATTCCCTATATCGTTAACTTATATTTTTTTACTAAATATCATGTACTAAACACCTCCGTCACCATTCACATGCACTTTTGCCCTCAATTATTTTAAAAGTACAAGCCTAACCTAAGATAAAATTATATACTATAAACTTTAGAGTTAGACTTAGCCAATGTAACAAGCATTGTTAAGTTCATCATGATCAAGCAAGACAAAATGCAAGCGTTTGATATTGAAGAATGAATTGCTTGGAGTGCTATAAATAGAGGTTAATGAAACGATATTCAACAAATAATTTGCTAGTCCTTGAAGAGAGGGGATTAAATCACTTGCAAAGACTTGTATTGACTGTCACAATCAAATGTAAAATGCAGAAAAACTGCTCCATTGATGATGCTTCTTTCCAAATACCTACTGCTACTTGTAATTAACCCGGAAAGGTCAAGCTATTCCCTTGAAGTCTTCCTAACTGTTTCACATGGATTATTACTATAGCAATATTTGTGATTTAGTTTTCTTACGTGGATAATCCGGTTTCCCTATGTCAATAATCTTGATTGAACCGTACTTTGCAAAGATATGCGTTTAAACCCATTTCTATACCCTAATTCTAGGGGGCAAGGGGGAGGGAGTGAGAGCGGGGCAAGGGAGGGGGTGTAACCGCCCATCGCCCTCAAGATAAGCGACACCGCACATCTCAAAAGCGATGGACGGTTACACCCCTCCCTTGCGCCCTCCCCTCATATACTTGTATATTACCATCATATTATACCCAAAGACGATGTCTCCAAATCTCGTGATCATTTTGTGGTAAAGGATGGCAGAAAAAAATTAGATAAAATGATTTTAGTATTCTTGATACCCTGGTAAGTTACGATAGGAATCATTTTAAGCGTGGCGGCTAAAATTTTCTGAATTTCTATATTATTTTAGAGTTACACGAAAAAAAATCGGCGCGATGGAGTTAAGAATTACTTGCTGGAAGTTGGGGTCCGATTTTCCTAAAGACTTCCCCAAAAAATTAAGAACTATAGCTTGTACTAAACTTCAAAAGGCAAATTCAAGGGAAACAATTGCGTAATTTTCACTTTAAAAATGTTAATTACTCTAATATTTTCTATTGTCATTTACATGACATATAATATGTCATTAGTATATTGGGATCTCATTATCCAAAAGAAGTAAACAAGACATGCTGGAGCATATCGAAGCTAATGAAAGCCTTTGAAACACGTCAAACAAGCTACCTAATTTGAGAATACTTAACTAAAATCATAGTTAGCAATTCAACATACGATAACAATTCACTACGTCGATTGTCCTAGTGTCAAACGTTATTTCTACTATTGGGTTCGGACAAAAGAAAATTTTGGGTATATATTTTGCAATTAAAAAATGTAACTGAAAATTGCATGTAATTTAATTGTTTGGGGCTTAAAATAGTTTATCCAGGTCATTCACTAAATTCCCGTGATGTTAATAGTAGTGGATGTTCTACTTTTCATCAATTAACTAATTTTAATTAGGTTGTTGTACAATTTTTCTTTATTAATTTCATTCTGCAGTTCCAAAACATACGTATAGTTGGAGAGTTTTATTCTTTGCAATCAAATATACGTACAGAAATATATATTTTTGATAATGGGTACTAACTCAGCTAGTAGACTTGTAACAAATGGTATCAAAAGTCCAAAATTCAAACCCTACTATAGGCATTTTACAGTAATGAGTGCAATTAAAACCTTGCATATATATTGATGCAGTCATTTTTTGCTTTCTGCTTTGACCTAGTTCATGCTGACCTGCAAAAGTAACGCACGTGAATCACAGACCACTGTTGTGGTGGCCGATGACACTCCAATACTAAAGTCAAACAGTGATCTGAGGAAGGTGTAATGTTGTAATAGAAAATTTGTAGTTTATCTTAACTTACCAACCTCATGTCTTAGTTATAGTGCAAAGAGTCATGGTTCTACCAAGCCATCGTAGGCATAGTTTAGGAAGGAGATCTTCGTGGAGATCCTCATCTAATTAGGAATCATGTTGTAGGAGGGAAGCTTCATGTTATCTATGGGCTCCTAGATACGTGGGGGATAGTTCCCAATACAAGAGCAATCCGCAGAAGGGAGTTTCCATGTGTGGAATGTACTCTGGTATTTGCTTCCTAGTTGGAAGCAGATAGCAACTATAGTTGCCCGTTCGAAGCCGATCCTCGATATATTTGCCTTAGTAGGACTTATGGGTATTGAGGATAGCTATGAGACGTGTGGGCCAAGCATAATATGAGAGTTCGGGTCCGCCTGACAGACTGAATTGAGCAGGCTTAGAACCGCTTAGGCCGGATCAGTGTTGGGCTGACGCTAGGGCCTATAAATCCTTGAGATCCTCATGACACGTGTACGGCTCGGAGAGGTGACAGTTTTTATGTATCATCAGCTATACTCCCCCTGAGTTAGTGGGTTGTCACATCGGTCCGCTAAGTAATCTCTTGAAGGGATGCGCCGCTCATGATAATTGAGTCTGAATCATTGTTTGAGCCCCGCGCTGTATTAATTGAACGTGCGTTGGTTCAGCAAAAAAGAGGCGGGAACCCAACCTCTATTTAGGTCATCCGCAGTATAGAGCCTGACACTTCTACTTTTCTTGCTTTCAAAGATATCACTCTAATTATAAAAAATTGTTCATCTTCTTCATGGCTCAACAAAATCTTATTGAAGATGCAACCTTGGCCAAGGGCTGGGAGCTCTTCGAAAACAGGTTGTTGTCCGAACCTAGCCTCGCCGAAATTCGTACAAAGTTTAGAATTCCTGAGGACCTATCGTTGTATGTCCTGATGGATGACCAAACGCCAATGTCACCTCAAACCGGTTTCATATGTTTACACCGTTAAATTGAGATTAGTATATTGAGATTTCATTATCCAAAAGAAGTAAACAAGACTTGGAGCATATCGAAGCAAATAAAAGCCTTTGAAACACGTTAAACAAGCTATATATATATAACCAAATTAATGTGAAAATGCTTAACTAAAACCATAGTTAGCAATTCAACATACAAGAACAATTCACTACGTGGACTATCCTAGTGCCAAACGTTATTTTACTATTGGGTTCGGCCAAAGAAGTACAAGATGACCATCATTCATGATGGGAAAATTTTGTGTATATATTTTGCAATTAAAAAATATAACTAAAAATTGCATGTAACTTAAATGGTTGGGGCTTAAAATAGTTTATCCAGGCCATTGACTAAATTCTTGTGATGTTAATAGTAGTGGATGTTCTACTTATCATCAGTTCACTTATTTTAATAAGGTTATTGCACAATTTTTCCTTATTGATTTCATTCTACAGTTCCTAAACATAAGTATAGTTGGAAAATTTTATCCTTTTCAATCAAATATAGGTACAAAAATATATACTTTTTTCATTGGGTACTAACTCAGCTAGTAAACTTGTAACAAATGGTATCACAAGTCCAAAGTTTAAACCGTGCCAAAGGCATCTAATAGTTCCGAGTACAATTAAAACCTTGTGTATACATTATATTTTTTTCCATATATATATATATATTTTTTTTCAAGACCTAAAATTTATCACAAAATGTGAGTTATTAAATCCAAAGCCCATGGACCTAATCCCAAGTGAAATGCAGGCTCAAAGTTCTCTCTCAATGTATGCTACTAGGATATTCCCTATATCGTTAACGTATATATTTTTTTTACTGAATATCATGTTATAAACACTCAATTATTTTAAAAATGCAAGCCTATCCTAAGGTTAAATGACATACTATAAACTTTAGAGTTAGACTTAGTCAATGTAACAAACACTATTAAGTTCATCATGTTCAAGCGAGACAAAATGCAAGTGTTTGATATTGAAAAATATTACTCGGAGGATTTTTAAATAAGAATTTTATTCCTAAACTATTCTTATAATTAAATAAGCTGAATTATAAAATATGGTTACTTGTATAAAAAATTTATGATTAATTCTTGTAAAGTCCGAATAGAATACATGAACTTGCTGAGTATATAAATAAAACTCATGTGACATAGACGTGTTTTGAAATTGATTTTTTGTCCCTAATGTGTCAATATTTAATTAGACTAGTTTCTTGTATGCGCATTGCATGTCTATTTGTATTGTGTGGTCAATGTTACACGTGCAAGGGTTGAAGTTGTAATTTTAAAATACGTCAATTTGTTTTTTATGAAAATCACATCAAATGGTTGAAGTATTATGATTTACATGGAAAAAAAAGTAAAATGAATTAGATGAAGTAACCTATGTATTAAGCCTTTTATTTACAATAATTTTAGTATTATATCACTTCTAATATTAAAATTTTGAATGGGTGTTATATAATTACAAATAAGGTATTTTTAATAATTTGTCATTGTTGAAGGGGTTACTTGTAAATAATATGATTGCTAAAGTTGTGTTTGCATAGCAGTTACCCAAAATACACATCCATTCTTTTTATCTTCTATACCAAGTTCATTGCATGGATTGTGATTTCCCTTTTCGAGTTAATTTCGGTCTCCTGATTTTCACAAATATTTTAAGAAATATTTCAATGTGTAAAGAAAAAATGTAAAAAAAATTTAGGATACATGAAATATATATAATGAATTTCGAAGGTCTATTAAATATGTGATAAAATAATATGCAAGTAAATAAATGTATTAAACAAATTAAATGAAACAAAAATACCTAGAATTAGAAAATTAGGGATAGTTTCAAAAATCAATATATAAGTAGAAGAAGTCATAATTAGGAAATAAGAGGGTGGCTTCAAAAATCAATAAGTAATTAAAACAAATAATAATTAGAAGAAAAAAAACCTCAAAATTATGAAAAAACCCCGAAATTTAAAAAAAAAAACTCGAAAAAAAAGTAAATTTTAATAGCTAGTTTTTGTATTTTTATGAAACTTGCAAAAAAATCCAAAATTTACAAAAAAAACCACAAAATTTTTCCGAAAAGTACTTTTTTCATTCACCCTTTTTCTTTTCGTAATTTAAAAAAAACAAAAAATTCGAGAAATCACAATCCTTGGTTCATTGTAATTTTCTACTCTTTATGAGGTAATTTTGGGATACCACAAAATGGTGTTGAAGATATAGGCACTATTCCTTTTGGGATTATTTATAATTGTAGAGATGATTTTTCTAATTTTTTTTTTGTTCAAACATTCATATCCAAAAAGACTTTGTGATCACGCAAGCATAAAAAAAGGTCCAATTCTGATAACTATAATGAGGAAGTTAAAATCATAGGAGCAGTGAAAATAGAAACTCAGTGAGAAACTAATGAAGAAGGTTTACACAATGGAAAAGTCCATAATATTACATAGGGATTTGTAACTACAAACTAGGAAGCAAGACTATTTATCATCCTCTACATGTGACGTTGGCCTAGGCTACCTCTTAAACGTCTAAGAGCTACCCCCATGTTTTCTTTTCATTAGGCTCAATGGAAGATGATGTAAAAGCTGATAACTCTTGTGATACAACTTTCATTGTGGGACGACATTCTGGAGTGATATGTAAGCATGCAACTGCTAATTTTGCAATAGAAATGATGTCCTCAAGGTTTTGTCCAACAGGAGGTGGAAGTCGTTGGTCCAATATATCCTTTACAAATGCACTTTGATTCACTTTTGAAGAGGAAGACGAACTAATGTAGGAGAGGACTTCACCTGGATGCCTTCCCATTATCACTTCTAGTGAGAGCACTCCAAAGCTATAGATGTCACATTTTTCGGTTACCCTCATTGTGTAAGCAAGTTCTGCATCAAAAGAGCAAATGTTATTTATTTTTATTTTTTTGTAATTTTGCTTGTAATAAATTGGGAGACATATATAACAGACTTTTGTAGTCAAAGTAAGTTGATAGTCTAAGTATTTAAACTTCCTCTGGATCTAATGCAAAATATCGATCATGCTTAATTAATCAAAGTAGTAGTTGTTGATTGCTTATGAGATTTCAATTAAAAACTTTTAAAAAAAATGGAAGAAAAGGAAAAGTGAAGATAAAATGTGATATTACCAGGGGCAAGGTATCCGTAAGTTCCTGCAAGCATCGTCCTATTAGATGAGTTTGGATTTAGAATTCTTGCAATACCAAAGTCTGAAATAGAAGCCTCATACTCCAAATTCAACAAAACATTGCTACTAGATAAATCCCTGTGAACAATTGGCGGAGAACAATCATGGTGCATGTAGGACAAGGCAGAAGCTACACCTTTGATGACATTTGCTCTTTTTAACCAATCAAGGTTTTGTGCCGCCTCCGCGTTGGTCAAGATCTTAGCTAAGCTCCCCATCTCCAAATACTCGTAGATTAAAAACGAGTGTCGAGGATGTTGACAAAATCCATACAATTTCACAATGTTTCGGTGCCGAACTTCTGATAATACATGTAACTCATTCTGGAATGACCTTAAATCAACCAACTCATCTTCTTGTGTTGGTTGATGAAGCTTCTTTATGGCCACCACTTGACTTGCGGATAGTTTTGCTCTGTAAACGTCTCCACATCCTCCACTACCGACACGGTGCTTTGTGTCAAAGCCTTCTGTTGCTTGGATGATCTCTTGATATAGTATCTCCCCATCGTAATTCCATATGCAAAACAGATTGCCAGTTGGCAATTCTCTTTGCGATAGGTCAACGTCTTCTTTCTTTTGACAAAAGCCCAAGAAATAGATTCCAGCAAGAGTGAAAATGAAAACAAGTGTTCCTATAAAACAAAGAACAACTATAATCACAATCCTTCGCTTCCCATCTGTGCCATGTTTACTTGTTGTAATCCCGTATTTACAGGGTTTTAAACCCTTGATATGACCACACAACCCTTTGTTATTTGTGAAGGCAAGCATTGAAGCGTTTTGAAAAGCTTTGTTGTCTGGGAGAGGACCCTCCAAGTGGTTGTAAGAGACATCAGCTGACATCAAACTAATCATCCCACTCAACGATTGTGGGATCTGACCAGAAAGCATATTATGCGAGAGATTCAACTGCACCAATGTCTTTAGATTTCCTAGCTCTTGTGGCATCTTACCGTAAAACATGTTTTGGCTAAGATCAAGTAAGATTTGCAAGAAAACTAGCTGACCCAGTTGTGGAGGAATGCTACCACTAAGTTTGTTTCTACTAACATCCAGGAGCAATAATTTAGAGCAACTCCCTACTTGTTTGGATATGGATCCACTCAAGTTGTTAGATGAGAGATCAAGTTGTTCAAGATCTGACAACATCTCGATCTGAGAAGGAATTGGGCCATGTAAGTGGTTATGACTCAAATTCAAGATTTCTAAATATGTCATCTTTCCCATTGCCTTTGGAATTTCTCCTTGTAGATAATTTGAGGACAGGTCAAGCATTTTTATTTGAGTCAGCTCGCTGAGCATATGTGACAACCCACTTGTAAATTTATTGTTTGATGCTAGTAGTTTTGATAAGCGATGCCATTCACCCCAATTTCGAGGAAGCTCTCCATGTAGTTCATTGTAACTCAAATCAATGTACTCCACATTGTGGTACATAGATCTGACGAATTCTGATATATCTCCGGAAAGTCGATTTTTATCTAGTCGTACTCTTTTTAAGCTTGTGCAGTTGTTCAATCCTTCGGGGGTTAGGCCTGTAAGTTGGTTGTTCATCGCTGAAAAGTATATAAGTGACCCACCTTTGCATATAACATTTTGTGACAAATTGCCACTCAACTTGTTATTGCTAAGTTGTAGGTTAAACAATTTTCTTAGGTCACCTATTTCTTTTGGAATAAAACCAGAAAGTAAATTGTCTTGAAAGAATATAACCGACAACCTTGTCAAATTACCAATAAAAGAGGGGATTGGACCAGTGAGATTATTATCTGGCAATTGTAAAATATCAATAGATTTGAGATTTTGCATTTGGGAAGGAATATGACCAGAAAGTTGGTTTTGATAAAGGTATAAAAAGCTGAGTTTAGTCAAATTACCAATACAAGAGGGGATTGAACCTGTAAGAAAATTTTGAGACAGGTCCAACTCAATAAGAGATTTCAGAAGTCCAATTTCTAGAGGAATATGATGAGAAAATTGATTATTGGACAAATAGAGATTAATCAAATTAGTCAAATTACCAATTGAAGAGGGGATTGAGCCAGTCAGATTGTTTCCATACAAATATAGCTGCCCAAGAGATTTGAGATTTCCTATTTCGGAAGGAATAGGGCCAGAAAGTTGGTTTGCCATTAGAAACACTCCAGACAAATTGGTCAGGTTGCTCAAGGCTGAAGGGATAGAACCACTAAATTGATTTGTATGAAGAACCAATCCTTGAAGATTATAAAGCCGACCTATTACAGAAGGAATTTTCCCAGAGAACATATTTAAAGAGAGATCGAGAGTGTTAAGTTGAGAAAGGTTGCTAATGTGCAAGGGAAGCGTCCCAAAGAGTGAGTGATTACTGAGAGCTAAGAAAGTTAGGTATGGAAAGAAATGAAAGTCAAATGTATGAAGTGTACCTACCAAACCCAAGCCTCGTAGTTCTATTTTAACCACCCTATTGTCTTTGTTATTGCAAGAAATTCCAAACCAACTGCATGCATTGGAGGAAGAATTGGAATCAGGATGAGAACTAAGAGTCCATGAAGGCAGGAAAGATTGGGTTTGATTTTGGAGGCTGGCTTTCCATTTGAGTAAAGCAGTAACTTCTTGTTGTGTTGCAAGATTTGGAGAGGCGCTGGTGGATGTGGTAACATGGAAAGAAAACATTATGAAGAAAGTGAGGGCCAACGTAACAAACATTGTTAAGTTCATCACGATCAAGGGAGACAAAACGCAAGTATTTGATATTGAAGAATCAATTGCATGGACTCCTATAAATAGAGGTTGATGCAACGATAGCTACTGTTAGAGAAATAGGAGAGCAGTAATAACTCCAACTATTTTCCTAGAGGAAATTAAAGAGCCCTTCTAGAATTACAGGAAATTAAAATCACGAGTGAGAGTGTATGCAGTGCCAAAGAAACACAAATCCATCAATTCCAAAATTTATTCCAGATGGGTCTACCTCAATAGGTAGAAAGACTTTTCAATAGGTAGGGAGACTTCTTCTGCAATAATCCTCCACTCATAAAATGTGTGACGTAGATCATGGCTTCATGCTCATCCCATCATCTAACTCATTCCGCATAGAATGATTTACGTCATACCCATCTCATAATTTCGTGTTTTTGTATTAGTAACATTCGTTAAATACTGTATTTTGAGTGCTCTGTATGTCCTCTGATTTCATTCTATGAAATTGATTTGATTCTCGAAAACTACCACACACCATCAACTATTGGTGCTTTTAGGAAGTAAAAGACTAGCACGGCTTTTACCATTTCATCTTGCTTGGGATTCCTGGTCCAAATCCAACCTTTTAACACTTGCAGCAGGTTTGATTGTTTTTCTGGTGCCGTTTTAAGTGTTGTAAAATTCTCTTGGAGTTTATTGAGTTGCATTTCTCTCCTGCTACATTGCACGCTCTGTCTTTGATTAAGTTTCCATGTCACCAGTTTGTTTTCACCCCACGACTGTGCAATATGAATTTAGGCTATTTATACATGGTTTAACAAGGGACGTCTATGACGGCATGTTTAACTGCCCGTCCAAGGAACAAAATTGGGTTATGGATGGGTGCCATGTGCTAGTTGATGCATTCAAAATTCAGTCTTCAATAAGTAAAACTTGTAAAACAAATGTTAAATTGTCAAAGATCATTTTTTTGGTGGCCGAAGGTATTCCGATGCTTAAGTCAGTAACTCAATTGGAGATGAGATAAAATTGGACAAAAATTAGTTAAAATTGCATATCATTATTGAATGTTCCTTTTATCTTTTATAATGGTCTGTTAATTTTCCGCGTGACGTAAACACGTAAGGTGCAACGAGGGGAGACGTTATTTGTAACAGCCTCCTCTTTTATAAAGATATTCTCCTCCTTTATAAAGATACGTCTTGCAATAATCAATCACCATCATATAATAGACCCAAAAACGATGTCTCCCAAATCTCGTGATCATTCTACGGAAAAGGATGGCAGAAAAAAAACTAGATAAAATGCTTTTCGTATTCTCGATACCCTGTTAAGTTACGATGGGGATCATTTCAAGTGTGGCGGCTAAAATTTTCTGAATTACTATATTATTTTAGTGTTTTTCTGCACAAAAATAATTAGGCGCGATGGAGTTAAGAGCCACTTGTTGGGAATTAGGGTCCGATTTTCCTAGAGGCTTCCCCTAAAAAATTAAGAACTATGGGTTGTACTAAACTTCAAAAGGCAAATTCAAGGGAACAAAAATCGCGTAATTTTCACTTTAAAATGTTAATTACTCCAATATATTCTATTGTCATTTACATGACATATAATATGTCATTAGTATATTGAGATTTCATTATCCAAAAGAAGTAAACAAGACTTGGGGCATATCGAAGCGAATAAAAGCCTTTGAAACACGTTAAACAAGCTATATATATAACCTAATTTGAGAATACTTAACTAAAACCATAGTTAGCGATTCAACATACGAGAACAATTCACTACGTCGACTGTCCTAGTGCCAAACGTTATTTTACTATTGGGTTCGGCCAAAGAAGTACAAGATAACCATCATCGTGATGGGAAAATTTTGTGTATGTATTTTGCAATTAAAAAATGTAAAAAAAAAAAAAAAAAATTGCATGTAACTTAAATGGTTGAGGCTTAAAATAGTTTATCCAGGCCATTGACTAAATTCTTGTGATGTTAATAGCAGTGGATGTTCTACTTATCATCAATTCACTTATTTTAATAAGGTTATTGCACATTTTTTTCCTTATTAATTTCATTCTCCAGATCCTAAACATAAGTATAGTTGGAAAGTTTTATTCTTTTCAATCAAATATACGTACAGAAATATATATTTCTACCATTGGAGTACAAACTCAGTCGATAAACTTATGACAAATGATAAACATAAGTATAGTTTAAAGTTAAAACCCTATCAGAGACGTGTAATAGTTCTAAGTACAATTAAAACTTACATATATATTATATTTTTTTGAAACATAATTCAAATCCAAAAATACTTCATCACCATGAGAGCTAGCTACAGTAAGTTAAGAATCATAGTGGGGCAGCAAGTCCCAGCCAATTCATAATCTCTTTAAATATCTTTACAATTACATGCATTGATTGGCGGGAAGAGGCTCAAGTCTTTGCATTGAGTGAGGGGAAGGACATATTGTTGTCTGTGATTGAGTGAGAGTCTGTGATTGCTACTTTCCAAGTCTTTCACTCTTTCTTTGTCTCTCCAAGAGTCTTCTCACATTGCTACTTTCCAAGTCTTTCTTTGTCCGTGATTGCTATTTTCCAAGTCTTTCTATGTCTCTCCAAAAGTCTTCTCATATCAATTTTAATTAAGATATTTACAAACCTAATTTTGGGGCCCTATATTATTTGCTGTCATTCAAAACCAACCAATAGATAGGAAACAATAATATATCGTTGACTCATTTTTATATAAGTCTTTTAAAATATAATTTTCATCCGGTATTGTTATTATTATTATTAATTTTTTGAAAAGCGAGCTGAGTTTTTATAAAATCTCATAACCTATTAACAAGGTCGCAAGTAAAAATGTCGCCGGCAGATCTCGAACCTAGGACGTGGGGATAAACTCACACAGCCTTAACCACTAGACCATAACACCATTGGCAAGTATTGTCATTATTATTGACGTAGTCGATTTCTGCTTCCCTTGACCTTGACCTAGACCTACAAGGAACACGTGTGAGCCAAAGACCACTGTGGTGGCAGCTGATGGCATTCTGATACTAAAGTCAGACAAGGTTTGAGGAAGGCATAAAGCTGCAAATTGGGTTATGTAGTGTACCTTTGTTCATAAATCATGTGTCCTATTTATAATGCAAGAGTCTTGGTTCAGCCAAGCTTTTGGTGGCGTAGTTTTGGGAAATATATCTTGCTAGAGATTATTTCCCTGTTAGGAGACGTCTATGTACAAGAATTTTCCAATTCGACTTTTGCTCATAGATCCGCGAGAGGTAATTCTCTTTTGGAGTGTTGTCCATATAAGGATTTTCATACACTACTTATACTCCAATATTTGTTTCCTAGTCGGAGACAATACATTGATGGCATGCCCATCTTAAGTCGATCCCCCAGGTATTTGCCTCAATAGGTTTTACGGGTATTAGGTTTGACCATGTGTCGTGTGGGCTTCGTAGGGCATTGGAATTTGGACCCAAATTAATGGATCCTGCTCAATGGGCTTGGTGTTGTCCGGACCTCGCCAGAATGGGCTAGCGACCAGGCCCGCTTTGCACTGTTGACAATATTATCATGACATGTGTACAATGCAAAGTAAAGGCCGGTTTGGTGTATTATCAGCCACTCCCCACGAGTTTGTGGCCCAGCTCGTTGGCCCACTAAGTCGTGTCTTTAAGGGATTGATCGCTTATGATGATTGAGTCTGAATCGTTACTTGAGTAGCGCACTTCATTAATTAGGTATGCGACTGTTTAGTAATAAAAGGCGAAAAACCAATAGATCTTCCTTTCTGCAAAGCTTGACTTCTTTATTCCTTCATTTTCAGAGACTCTGTTTCGTCGTTTTGTTTCCACATTTTTAGCTTTGTTCAACTTCCTTAATTGAAAGTTTTTACGCTTTTCCATGGCGGGTCAGAATCAACTTTCTGATGAACTGCTCACTAAAAGGCTGCTAGTTTTTTTAAGGAGATGTCGGTCTTTGAAGCAAATCTGGCAGAGAATCGAGAGACATACGGGGTCCTTGAGGATCTAGTGTTCTTCACATTGGACACAAATTAGACACCATTGTCTCATCTGAAAGGGTTTGTTTGCTTGCATTGAGGTATGCTTCAAATGAGTGTATGTTATCATGTAATCGAGGAAATCTAGAGTTTTCTGGTGTTCCTTGGTATCCTGCCCGCTCAACTAGTGCCAAATGGGTATAAGACCGTGATCGCCATTTTGATTAGGGCGAAGGACGTTGGCGTCCGAGTGTTTCCGAGGGTGATCCAATTGATCACTTTCCCTTGGATAAATGAGCACGTTGTATCTGTGCTGATGTCGCTTGCTTGCTTTGGCAAGCTGCCTGACAATTTCAAGTTCTGGCAGAGGCACTGCTTCATGGCTCCTGCGGACTCAAAGTATTTCGAGTTTTGTGATCATCCACTCGAGCAGGAGTTCAGGCAACTACGTAAGTATAATTTCATCTTTGTTCCAGCTAGTGTTTATTGTAATCTAATTGTCGTTTGTGTATCTGTAGAGAGATTTTCCACTACTTCCCGTTCTTCTTAGGAAGAGGCTGCCATGAATGCATTCCGTGACATGCCTTGGATGAGAGTGGAGGATGTCATCCAGCCTTCCAATATTGAGCGCAGCGGGTTGTGAGCCCATTGGCATGTGGCTCCCACACTCTTCAGAGTGTTGAAGCTGGAGTCCGAAGACAGACCTTTCTTTAAAAAATGAGGCTTCCAAAGGGTAAAACTTCTAGCCCGTCAATGTTAATTACTCTAATATTTTCTATTGTTATTAGTATATTGAGATCTCATTATCCAAAAAAAGTAAACCAGACTTGCTGGAGCATATCGAAGCGAATGAAAGCCTTTGAAACTCATCAAACAAGCTATATATACATTACCTAATTTGAGAATACTTAACTAAAATCATAGTTAGCAATTCAACATACGAGAACAATTCACTACGTCGATTGTCCTAGTGTCAAACGTTATTTCTACTATTGGGTTCAGCCAAAGGAAAATTTTGGGTATATATATATTTTGCAATTAAAAAATGTAACTAAAAATTGCATGTAATTTAAATGTTTGGGACTTAAAATAGTTTATCCAGGTCATTCACTAAATTCATGTGATGTTAATAGTAGTGGATGTTCTACTTTTCATCGATTCACTAATTTTAATAAGGTTGTTGTACAATTTTTCTTTATTAATTTCGTTCTACAGTTCCAAAACATACGTATAGTTGGAGAGTTTTATTCTTTGCAATCACATAATACGTACAGAAATATATACTTCTGATATTGGTACTAACTCAACTAGTAGACTTGCGACAAATGGTATCACAAGTTCAAAGTTCAAACCCTACCATAGGCATTTTATAGTAATGAGTGCAATTAAAACCTTGCATATATATTGATGCAGTCATTTTTCGCACCCTGCTTTGACCTAGTTCATACCGACCTGCAAAAGTAACGCACGTGAACCACGGACCACCGTTGTGGTGGCCAATGACACTCCATTACTAAAGTCAAACAGGGATCTGAGGAAGGTGTAATGTTGTAGAAAATTTTTAGCTTATCTTAGCTTACCAACCTCATGTCTTATTTATAGTGCAAAGAGTCATGGCTCTACCAAGCCATTGTAGGCATAATTTAGGAAGGAAATCTTCGTGAAAATTCTTCTCTAATTAGGAATCGTGTTGTAGGAGGGAAGCTTCATGTTAGCTATGTGCTCTAGATACAAAGGAGATACTTTCCAATACAAGTGCAATCCGCAGAAAGTAGTTTTCATGTGTGGAATGTACTCTGGTATTTGTTTCCTAGTTGGAAGCAGATAGCAGCTATAGTTGCCCGTTCGAAGTCGATCCTCGAGATATTTGCCTTAGTAGGACTTATGGGTATTGAGGATAGTTATGAGACGTGTGGGCCTAGCATAATGTGAGAGTTCGGGTCTGCCCGGCGGACTGAATTGAGCGGGCTTAGAGCCGCTTAAGCCGGATCAATGTTGGGGCTAACGCTGGGGCCTGTAAATCCTCGAGATCCTCATGACACGTGTACAGCACGGAGAGGTGACTGTTTTTATGTATCATCAGCTACTCCCCCTAAGTCAGTGGGTTGTCACATCGGTCCGCTAAGTAATCTTTTGAAGGGATGCGCCGTTCATGATAATTGAGTCGGAATCGTTGCTTGAGCCCCGCGCTGCATTAATTGAACGTGCGTTGGTTCAGCGAAAAAGAGACGGGAACCCAACCTCTATTTAGGTCATCCGCAGTGTAGAGCCACTCTTCTACTTTTCTTATTTTCAAAGATATCACTCTAATTAGAAAAGATTGTTCATCTTATTCATGGCTCAACAAAATCTTCTTGAAGATGCAACCTTGGCCAAGGGCTGGGAGTTCTTTGAAGACAGGTTGCTATCTGAACCTGCCCTCACCGAAATTCGTACGTAGTTTGGAATCCCTGAAGACCTGCCGTTATTTGTCCTAATGGGTGACCAAACGCTAATGTCGCCTCCAGCCGATTTCATATGTTTACCCCATTAAATGCTTCAAACTAAAGTGTTTTTTCGATTCTGAACGTGATTTGGGAGTTAGCACTGCACTTTCAACTTAAGGGTTCTTAAGTTGAACTAGTCTAATTTTTTATTTGGTTTTGTTTTACTTTTATTGTATCTATTGAAGAGCTTTTTTTGGTAGACTTCTTCTTTTCATACGCATCTCCTACGTATGTAGATCAATTCTTTTAGTTTTGAATATTTTGTTATTTCATTCTCTTGCAAGTTTCACTGTGCTCAACATTTTGTTTATTTATTTATTTTTGCTGAAGTAACAAATCATTTTTTTGTTGCTAAATAACACAACCACTTTTACTGATGGACACCATAACACCTTTTTTTTGGTTCTTTCTACTAAATGACATCACCACTATATAAACTAAAAATACCCTAACTATAACCCCTTTTCTTTTCTCTCTCTCTCTCTTCTCCATCCATCAACCCCGCCACCGCCACCTCTCCTACTCCCATCTTCTTCCCACCTCCTCATCCTCTTCATCCCCCTCCCCCAATCTCCTTTTCTCATCCCATCACCTCCATCTTCTTCTTCATATATATTTTGTTTTCTTCTCCCTGTGGCATGTTGGTGGCTAGGTGGTGGTGAAAGGGAGTAGTATGGGGGTGGCAACAACCTTCTCCTTATTTTTTCTTCTTTTCCCTATGGCGTGGTGGTGGTGAAGGGGAAGAGGACAAGGGGTATTGATGGAGGTGGCCTCCTCATCCTTTTTTTTCTTCATGTTGCCTGGTGGTGGTGAAGGGGAGGAGGAAGAGGTGGCGGTGGCATCCTTTTCCTTGTTTTTCCCCTCCCTGCTGCGTGGTGATGGTGGTGGTGGCGAGGTGGTGGTGAAGGAGAGGCGGATGAGGGGTGGCGATGGAATTATCCTCCTTTTTTTTTCTCCTTCACCCTTGCAGCGGTTCCTTCGACTAGGGAGCAAAAAAATTTGTCCTTCGCGGCAGCTCTTGCGAATTGGGAACCCGCACTCACTCAAATATCTATGGGTGTGGGCTCCCAATTTGCAAAAATGTCACGTGGGAAAAAACATTTGCCCTCGCGACGGTTCCTACGAGTGGGGGTCCCCAGTTGTAGGAATCGCTGCGAGGGCGGAGGAGAAAAAAAGGGAAGAAGAAGAAGATGAAAGGAGGTGGGACACCACCACCTCTCCTCTTCCTCCCCTTCACCACCACTACAACCTTGTCGTCACCACCACCATTGAAATAGATATGAACATATTGTAGGTACTTGGGTACTATATGAAACTGAAATGGGAAAAAAAAGGTTTGTTTAATTAGTTTTAAATAGAAATGTATGTGCTGAGCACGGGCTCCACAACTAGTATAGATTATTAATTCCTACTGATTTATTTAGTTTACTAAGTGTTCCTTGTGTCAGGACATTGCGGATCTGTGCGCATTCCTTGTCCATTATATCTATAGCAATAATATTATTTCTAACTTAAACACAATCATATTAAAGAGTGGACTATTCATTATAAACGTTCGTGACAACTCATCTTTACTTGATGTGAAACTATTCAAGCCAACATTATCCCAACACCTTCGAGAAGTATTATGCAAATTAAGTTAAAAAGACCTCAATGGAGGAGTGTATTGTTTTCTCACTTGTGTCTCAATCAATTTAGTTTTCTTCCCCTTTCATTGCATTTACAGTTGGATGCAGAATAGTTGTGTGGTCATCTACTCACTTGTAGGATTCTTGTACTGTTGTACAGTGTTAGTGGTGTCACGCTTTGGCGTGTGTTGCCCGCACAACAGGTGGTTCAAAGTAAACATGTCTTAATAAAACAAAGTTTTTTTTTTCAAAGTTTTGTTGAGTAGGAGGGAAGATTTCATTAGGGGTGGGCATCTCATCCCGCGATCCTAATTTCGTCTCGTCCCGATTTTTTCGGGTCTTAATGGGGTTGAATAATTTCATCTCGATCCCGTCTCATCCCGATCTAGAATGGGATGGGATGGGTAGAAGATTTTCAATCCCGTTCCGTCCCGAGCTAATTTTTCAAAATTTATTATTAATATTTTTATTTATTTATTTTAGGATTCCCATATTACTGTAATTGAGAAAAATGAGTTTAGTTGAAATCAATGTAATTGATATTAGTCTATATCTGCAATTACTTGATATTGGTTCATTTCTAGAATTCTAAAGGAATTATTTAATTGTAAACTCTATAAACTCAAAATGGGATTGCTAATTACATTGAAGAGTTTTATTTCATGTCAAAACAATGAATTTAATGACTTTTCTTTAAGCAATAATGAAACATTCTTCTAGCACCCCAAATCTACTCATCCTTTTTTTTCACTATTAGAAACAATAAAGTAGGTCCACCATTGCCATTATACTGTTCACCTCTTAGTCATTCAAAACTCTGCAGAAATCTTAATTACAAGGTGAATTTCAGCTATCATTTATGGTAGTTTATTATGATGTTGCATACTCAATCTAAGGCTATCATTTATGTGTGGTTCTACGAATTGTCTTTGCCTATTTTCAACTAAGCAAATTGGGTCTTGGGTAAGCAGTAATTTGTCAAAAAATGAAAGCACGCTGATCTCGTTCCGTCCCGAACCCGTTTGGGATGGGACGAGGTTGGGATGTGGTTTTTCTCATTCCGTCCCGAACACCAATTCCACAATTCTAATTAAAACTTCATTTCTACAAAGCAAATTACCACAGCAAGTCAGTCAAGCACCCATCCAGCAACCTGCATCATGTAGTGGAAATTGAATAGCAACCACTGGAGATGGCAGAATTATCTGTTTTCACGTATATCTGCCTCGCCCTGCCAAAAAAAGATAAAGCGGAGTGGGGATTCCGGATCCGGTTAGAAGCCTGTGGGGATAAATGTGGCGGGGATCCGTGATCCGTTAGAAGTCAATAGGGGATGAATGGAGCAGGAGCAAAATCCGCTCCAATCCACCCCGTTGCCAACCCTAGCAACCACCACTATACTTGATGGTGAGCATCCTTAGTTACACCTTTGAATGATTTTTCAGCATGCTATCTCTCGTCCCTAATCGTGATTAAACTCAAAAGCTGCACCACATTGGACGTCCCCTGCAATTTACAACAAACTGCAAAGACTAATTAATAAGAATTGACATCCCCGACAAATGTAAAGACTCGACTCCATAACTACGTTCGTGTTTAATTTAATCACTATAAATTACCTTCCGCAACTACATACCAACTTCAACTCACAGCATAATGAGTATTTCTCAGAGCACCATCTACGTCTTCCTATTGTTCTCGTCCCTCTTGGAATTGATCCATGCAGCCCAATTGGAGTTTCGAAACCAATGTCCATACACTGTATGGGCTGCAGCAGTGCCTTGCTGGTGGCAAGCAACTGAATTCGAGCCAATCATGGACCATGACAGTGCCCGAGGGCACAACTCAGACCCGTATTTGGTGTCGTACTGGTTGCACCTTTGATGCTAATGGTCGTGGCCAGTGTCAAACAGGCGACTGCGGTGGAGTCCTAGAATGCACTGACTATGGTCAGCCACCCAACACACTTGCTGAATATGCACTATTGAACCAATTCCTCAGAAGATACTATTTTGACATTTCTCTTGTTGAAGGGTTTAACCTACCCATGGACATCAGCCCAACAACAACAGTTGGGTGTCGCGATGGTGTTAGATGCAGTGGTGACATCAACAGCCAATGTCCCAACGAGTTACGCGCACCTGGAGGATGTAATAATCCATGCACTGTGCTTAAGACTGATCAGTATTGTTGCAATTCTGGTAACTGTGGCCCAACAAACTTCTCAAGGTTCTTCAAGGATAGGTGTCCATATGCATATAATTCCTACAATAAAAAGTGAGAAATTCTAGATGTCGAGGGTTTGGGCGAGGGATGGTGCGACGCACGCCACGAGCAGCTGACGTGGTGAAAAAAAATGCGAGGGAACTGAAATTTTTGGGCGAGAAGAAGAGGGAATGGAGCTCCATTCCTAATCTTCATTTCCCTCTCTCGCTCCCTGTGTCTCTCGCTCCCTCTCCTCATTATCGACACATTCGACTTCCCTCTCCCCATTTTCGGCAGGTTCGACGGATTCTACCTCCCTCTCCTCAAAGCTTTTGAGTGAAAAAGAAGCTCCACAGAAGAAATCTTTCAAGCTCAGACCACACCCCGATCGAGCAGCTTCCTCCCCAGTCCCCATTCGATTTTGTCTTCAAATAACTCACCGAAAATCCATTCAAAAAGCTTCAAAATCTCTCAACACTGCAAAGCCTCGAAGTAAAGGTAAATCTCTATTTGATTTCTTGTGGTGGGTTTCTAGATCTAGGGTTTCTACTGCATATTTCGTGTTGATTTCTGGTGATTTCTAGATCTAGATCTAGGGTTTCTACATCTAGGGTTGGTTTCAAAGATTTGTTCCTAATTTTGGTTATGGAAAATTACAAGCAAAATCAATGGCTGAAAAATTGAGCTTGTTAAGCTCAGTATTTCCCATTGCAAGTGAAGCTATCACTCAGGCTCCACTTTTAGAACTTTCTTGGGTATGTTACGAGGATCGAGGCTCCAAATGGTTGTCGGTTTTCACAATTTGCAAATATGAGGCAACTTGCTATAGCATTACCTTAGCTGATTCTTTAATGGGTTCTTTTGATACCTTCATCTAATTCTGTTTTTGTGGGAAATCTTTGAAACCCATGGTTGGGTTCTACTTTTCTTTTGGGAAAGAGTCATTTTCAATAGACCAATCAAAATATGAATGTTTTTTTTTTTTTTTTGAGACTATGATTGCCTAGTTTGCACAATGTTGGTATTCAATGTAGGTGGGTACTTGAAATGTGGGTTTTGATTAATTTGGACTAATTTGTGGGTGGCACTTAGAAAACCTAATAAGTCTTCATATCTAAGTTTAGCTTACCTGATTCACGAGTGGTTATAATAGAAAGGATCCACAAGTTCCAAAGGAACATTGTCATTCATAGTATGATTCAATGTACTAGTAAATTAGTTTCTTAATCAAAGCAAGTTTACTAGTGCTTACAAAATCATCACTACACCAAAAGGGTCATTTAGCTACGCCGAGCTGCCCACGGTTTTAAACCGTTGGTACATTTGCCACGGCCAAAAACCGTAGCTATATGTACCAACGGCTTAAAACCGTGGCTAATAAACACCCTGGCCACGGTTTAAAACCGTTGGTATATTTGACACGGCTTAAAACCGTTACTAATATTAGCAACGGCTACAGACCGTGGGAAGTATTAGCAAGTTTACTAGTGCTTACAAAATCATTATGCGATTATTGCTAACAGTGTCACATTGCTAGTGCTTGGAATAACAGACAATGCCATATGTTTCTTAAACAAAAACCCTAGATTACAATGCAAATGCTATATGTTTGATGTTATTTTGTGTCATTTGTTTGATGTTATGGTTTCTTCGCTATTTTAGTTTGTTTTGATTTTGGGTTTATTTGATGGGGTTTTGATTTAACCTTTTATACACTAATCTAAAAAGGGTATGAGATGGAGAGGTTCATTCTATTTTTGATGGGGTTTTGATTTAACCTTTTATACACTAATCTAAAAAGGGTATGAGACGGAGAGGTTCATTCTATTTTTGATGGGGTTTTGATTGAAACTCTTATACACTAATGGAAGAAGAGTATGAGGTAGAGAGGTTCATTCTATTTTTATGGGATTTTGCTTGAAAGTTAACCACATTAATGGAAAAAGGGAAAGTTGATCCTCATTTTGTTGATGAAATATGCGTAATCATTGATCTATTTAGTGTCATCTGAAGTTGCAATTCTGGCTGTATCGTAAGATACAACTTTGTTCTTTTCTACTCCTATTTTCTAGTTCAAAAATTTTCTCTTAGTAGTGTGTCACAGCTATTTATCTGGTAACTGACACTGTCATTTTTGTTGGAGATAAAAAGTTTCATCTACACAAGGTATGGTTTTCACCTTGTCTCTTCCAGAATGAATTTAATATGTTCTCGAGCTGATAATTTTGTAACTGATGGCACTTCTAGGAAATAGAATGTCTTTGCAACTTCAGTTTCTTTTCCTTTTTATCAATAAAAAGTTAGTAGCTAGAAAGCATTTCTAGTTGGACTACACATTTAAGACACATTTCATGTGCAGATGCTATACAGATTATAGATTCTACTTCTGCGTGCACGTCCTTGTGATGTGTTATATATGTAATGTCTAGTATTGATTAGCATCAAATATCAACTAGGTATTTATTACTTTAAAACGCCTAGATGTGCAGATTGTCAATTCCTTTATCCATTAATTCAAATAATAAGGTGCTTAGGTTTTAGGTTTTTAGTTTTTGATTTTCCCTTTACTTGGGTGTTTTAGGTTATTGGTTTCGGACAAGAAGTTGGTTTTCATCGCTCGAACGCAGAGGTAAGCCTTTTCTTCTTCTCTTCGTTTCGTCTTCAGATATAGGGTTCAAATTTTTTTTTTTAATTTCAGTGTTCTTCAGCCGAAGTTATTCATCTAGCGTTCAATTTTTTTTTATTTTTTTTTATTTCAGTGTTCTTCAACCGAAGAGCTTCATCTAGGGTTCATTTTAATTGTAATTCATGTGGGTTTTTTTTATGAGTCGTGGGGTTTTTTTTTTTTTTAAATTCAGTGTTCATATGTGTAGAATTTTTTTTTTGTTTAAGATTTTATATTTATAAGCATCTTTTTATCTCTGTGTTTTCATCAAAACTCTTCTTAGATCTATATTCTTAATCGTGTTAAGGCACTACATGCGAGGTAATACTCGGCGAGCCCACGATTATTAAGATTAGATTAAAGAAGAATCTTCAAAATCATGACTATATTCATGATATTTATTCTATGTTGTGTATTTCATTTATGTTTTTATTTCTGCTTATCATCTCTCTGTGATTTATAAACAAACATTACAGGAATGGATAGTGTAGAAGATAATGATTGTATGTTGGTGGAATAAAATGTAGAAGAGGTGAGGGAACCTAAATATGGGATGAAATTCGTCAACCTTGACGAGTTCCAACGATATTATCGTGAATATGGTAATGCAAAGGGATTTCCAGTTAAAATAATGACTACTGAAAAAGATGATGATGGAAAACCTTCGTTCATTCAGCTTTCATGTGGTCGGGCTGGGAAGCAAAGAGTTGATGGAAAAAATGTTGTTGGATTGCGTCCGTCGACCAAATGTGGTTGTCAGGCTAAGATTAGAGGTCAAATACGGGTTGATGGAACAATTTCAGTGACAAGAGTTACACTTGATCACAATCACGTGTTAAGCCCTAGTAAATCGAAATTTTATCGAAAGAACAGATATATGAGCTCGTATGTGAAGAAGAGGCTTGAATATAATGATAGGGCAAGTATTAGACCAAATAAGAGTTATTCATCATGTGTGGTTGAAGTTGGTGGCCATGAAATGTTGCCTTTTTCCCAAAAAGACTGTTACAATTATTTGGACAGAGTGAGGAAGTTGAGACTTGGTGAGGGGGATGCGATGGCTCTTAATAACTACTTCCAAAGAATGCAAGCTAATAATGCTGATTTCTTTTATACGATGGATTTGGATGATGAAGGTAGGTTGAGAAATGTATTTTGGGCTGACGCATGGAGCAAGGCAGCTTACAAGGAGTTTGGGGATGTTGTTACATTTGACACTACGTACTTGACAAATAAGTATGAGATGCCATTTGCTCCTTTTGTTGGGGTGAATCATCACGGTCAGTCAATTCTTTTGGGATGTGGATTGATATGTGGTGAAACGATTGAAGAATTTGTATGGCTTTTTCAAACATGGCTCGTGTGTATGAATGACAATGCTCCGTCTGCTATAATCACTGATCAAGATAGGGCAATGAAGAGGGCCATTGAAATTGTCTTTCCTAGCACACGACACAGATGGTGCTTGTGGCATATCATGAAGAAGTTGCCTGAAAAACTGTCTGGTTGCAATCAATATGAGGCGATCAAGTTTGCAATGCAAAGAGCAGTTTATGATTCCCTGTCTTATGATGAGTTTGAAGAAAATTGGCATGGTTTTATTGATAAATATAGTCTGCATGAAAATGACTGGTTGGGTGGATTATACTCCGAAAGGATGCGATGGGTGCCAATATTTCAAAGGAATGGTTTTTGGGCGGGGATGTCTTCAACTCAAAGGAGTGAAAGCATGAATGTTTTTTTGATGGTTATGTTAATTCAAAAACCACATTGAAGCAATTTGTAGAACAGTATGAGAATGCACAACGAAGTAAAGTACAAAAGGAAGTTCAACAGGACTTTAAATGTTTTAGCCGAAGGCTTCCATGCATTACTCCTTATGCAATAGAGAAAAAATTTCAAAATGCTTACACTACAAAAAAATTTAAAGAGATCCAACAAGAGATCCAAGGGAATCTATGTTGTAGAATTGTGGGTGAAGATATGGATGGGGGTGGCTGTGAGTTGTACACTATTAAACAAGACTTGCTGATAAATGATAGGCAACGATCGGTCCATCATGTAGTCTCTTTAAATGTTGATGACTTTGGCATCAAGTGTAATTGTCAATTGTTTGAGTTTAGGGGGATTTTATGCAATTATATATTTAAAGTCTTGTTTGAAAGAGAGATTCATGATATACCTGATAACTATGTTCTTCGGAGGTGGAGGAAAGATGTTAAGAGGGCTCATACGAAGGTGAAAATTGTTTATTCAGATTGGGGAAATAAGCCTGAAAATGTGCGATTTGAAACGATGTGCAATGCCTTCTATGAAATGGCTGAATTCGCCGCTGAGGATGAAAAGAGGACAATCGAAGTTAAAGAATGGATCACTTTGAAGATGGACCAATATAAAATTGTCGGTGGTGATGAGCATGTTGATTCACATAGGTATTTGGAAGTGGGCACCACTACTAGTTCTGCCATCCAGATTCATAGTCCATTAGCGGTTCGTAGCAAAGGACGACCGTCTAAATCAAGGATAAAATCAACCGTCGAGAAGGTGTGTAAAAGGAGACAAGGGAAAAAAAAGAAAGACACGCAAACGAATCAGGCCATTGAGACTAATCTGGTATGTTTTGCAATATGTTTTATGAATGTATATTTTTTAAGTTACATATATTGAAAATGTTTTTTGCAAATGTCATTTGTAGGGTTTACAGTGTATGTCTCATGTTATGCCTCGTGAAAGCAATCCGATGGCTAATCAAAGCAATACACAGGTTTGTTTTTTATATTTACAAGGTATGAATCAGTAAGTATGTTTGACCACTTATGATTTGTATGTTTGTTATCGTTAAGGATGATAATACGGGGTCACGCGATTTACAACCTGGCAGCGTTGATCAATTCAACTCGCTCCTCTCATAGGTACATATTATGTATTTTGTATGTATCTCTTTGTACAGTTTGTTAGTTATGTGTTTTGTATGACTCCTATTATTTATTTTTGCAGCCACCTTTGCAGCCACCCGGTTCAAGCCACGGAATGGACTATACAAATTATAGGTTATGATAAGGTTAGTCATCGTTGTCTGTGTATGGGACAGACTTACCCCTTAAGTAACATATTAGAGAAACTCTTTATGTTGTTGAGCATCTATGGTATCACTTTTTTTATTTCCTGTACTGGTGAGTTTAGTCATAAAAGTTATTAGTGTTGTTATCTGATATGTATGTTATATTTCTACAGAAATTCTAAATGTCGAGGAAGTGGGCGAGGAAATGAGCGAGGGGAGGGAGGTGGCGGGATGGGGACCATTCACCTCCCTTGGGATGTGTGCGATCTTTTTTTGCGCGCGCATCCCGAGGGAGGTAAGCGGTCCCCGTCCCACCACCTCCCTCTCGTCGCTCATTTCCTCGCCATGTAGAATAACTCATATTTCTATATACAAAATCCATAAGATCTATTCTCATAAATAGACCTCCCCCCATTATAATAATAAGATTAGATTGAAATAAGTAAAGCGTAAATACGTCACTAATGTTTTGATAGGGCGTTCAAACATCAGAATGAAGCAGTTGGAAAGTATCTTGTCGTGTTATTTAGTGATTTGAATACAACAAAATCGTGAGGGATTACTTAAATCTTAGAGAATAAATTGAAGAAAACTTGTAGCCTTCCGTTTGTTGTTGTCTTGGTTACTCTGTTTGGATTTCTCACCATGGTGTAATACTTGTTGCTTATTTTTCAGACTCTTACATTTGCATGGGTGGACTTTTTCTTCTCGGGTTTTGTAGCAGGTATTTTCTCCATTCCATGATGACAATCACATATTTGATACAATTTAGTGTTTAGATTCTTCCAAAGGCTTATATTGCATTTTCACAAGGTTTTCTAATTACGGGTGCATCTGATAATGTAAATATGCTTGGTTTTGTTGTTAACCCGGTTTTCATTTACTTAGTTATTTATTGTATTGGAAGATAAGTTAGCAGACTCTGACCAGAACTGACTTGAAGCATACAGTGACGCTGTTTACCAGTCTTGTTCATTCCTTGATCCAAGAAACTCTCCCCTCTTGGTTTCTATCAGTGCATGGGTCAGAGCAGGAAGAAGGATGGGAGCGATGCTGGGAGGTTATGCACTTGCATATTTTGCAGTTGATGTAAATTCAGTTTTTATCTTCAGTTGATGTTCAGATATTCAAGCTTTTTTATCTTCAGTTGATGTAAATTCAGTTTGCAATGTGTAAATTCAGTTGATGTAAATTCAGTTGATGTAAATTCAGTTTGCAATGCAATACAGTCGTTTTTATCTTTGAATGTGTATTTGTCGCATTGTTTGATAATGTGTAAATTCAGTTGAAATGTTCAGATATTGAGGTCGTTTTTATCTCAGTTGTTTTATCAGTTGAATGTGTATCTGTTAGGTGCTCTGTGAGTTAGATGATGGATGCTGTTATTACTGATGATTGCAAGTGAATGCTGTGCTATTACTGAGAATGCTGGAAGCAAGCTACTGAGAATGCTGGAAGCAAGTGGATGCTGTTACTGAGAATGTTGGAACCAAGTGCTGATGTTACCAAGTGCTGCTGTTATTAAGAAATGCTGGAACCAAGTGCTGATGTTACCAAGTGTTGCTGTTACTAAGAAATGCTGGGACCAAGTGCTATGACTGAATATAATAGAATGTTGTAACAGAATACAATAAATGTTGTAACAGAATATTATAGGAAGTAGGGACTATAAATAGAGATCAAATAGAAGAGAGAAAGATCATTCATTGATTTGTAAAATTGTTACACAGAGCTTGTGCTCTAGGAGAGATTGAGCTTCTCGAAATGCTCTATTAGGAGAGTGGCCTTCTCAAATTGGCTTGTTACAAGAATTCATGTTACATTTCAATTCTATCGAATACAATTTCATTTCCTGAATTCGTTCCAGTTGAACATCTGACATTGCAACTCCTTCTTCAGTTTCTGCAGTTCTTGGTTGTGATTTTAGCTTTGGCTTACTTGAATTGCTTCATTGGATTACAATCTGTAGGAAAGAATACAAATACAGGTCAGATCATATCAGTTAGGTGCTATATCTGTTAGGTGTTAGGTACTATTAGGTCCTATATCTTAGTTATCGGTCTGCCATACATTTCCTCGTCACCAAAACCAAGGGGTGATGGAAGTGCTAATAATGTAAGCTTGATAAAACCAAGAAAAAATAAGATAATTATGTTGTAACACCATGAAAAATAAGAAAAATATATGTATATATGTTGTAACGTGTTTAGAAATTACAAACTAAACACAAGCTACCATGTTTAAAAGGATAACAAGGAAAATCAGTATTAGAAATACCTTCTGTTTTATTAATTCAGAAAAGAATTTGAATTGGAAAACATCAATATCAGCATGGACCGCTTGATCAAGGCCAAATACCCACCATCCTTTGGGGAGTTGCAGAGCAAAATAACTCTTCTTTTGAGGGAGAAACCAGCTACCCAACCAGATTTTATGACATATGTACCTCATATAGGTGTGAAGTCCATCATACCAATCTGCATCAGAAAATACTTTAGTGTCTTGCTTAAATTCTTCAAAACACGAAACAAAGTGACGATTTATTCTTAATAACACTGCTAGCAAACCCCCCAAAAATGAGACTAAAAGGACAAAGCAGAATATAATAACTAAGTACATAGTAACATGGATTAGGAAAACTATAATTAAAGATAATTTAAGAGAAGATGGAGATTGTAAAGAACTGTGACCTAATAACATTATAGTTTAAACTACTTTAACTATATTGCATGAGAACCAACCATGATTTCCTGGAATAACAAAAGACAGAGGTCCATCAGATTGCTTCAGTTTAGAAACCTCAGAAGGTAGCTCTGGCTTGTTCACAGCAATGTGATCGGGTTTATACCAGGGTGGAGGCTGGAGAGCATACTCAAAAGGGCAAAAAAACTGCCACTCATATGTAAATGCCGAAGGATTAGGGTACCTGAAAAAAAAATTTCTTTACAAATAGCATATGCAATTGCTACAAATACAACCAAATAGCACCATGAAAATATACCATCATTGCTCAAAATATTAAAGTAAGTGTAATTCTAAGTGTCGAGGAATTGAGCGAGGAAACGAGCGAGGGAAGTGAGGTGGCGGGGGTGGGAGCCGTTCATTTCACTCGGGATGCGTGTGTTGACTTTTTGCGCGCGCATCCCGAGCGAGATGAACGGCTCTCACCTCGCCACCTCACTTACCTCGCTTGTTTCCTCGTCCGTTTCCTATGAGCCTAAGTGGCTTTAAGATTCAAGGCTGTCACCTTGTATCTACAGAGGGTTACACATTTTTTGATATGATGTGTATCCTTAGATGCTTAAATCAAGCTTCATGCCACCTCCTCCCTCCCCCACCCCCACCCCACCCCCCGCACCCGCGGGTCCGTCCTCTTCATTTCTTTAAAAAACTCTTTTTTTTTTCCAGCTAAACCTAGCTGACCTAAACAAACAAGATAGAATTTTTGCAGATTCATGACTAGTACTGCCAAGAGCAAACTACCACAGCTTATAAGCTAACACATTGAAATAAGACAAACTCAATAAGCAACCAATGCGGAAAATTCTATAGGCCTAGTAGAATCAACATTAATCATTCATTTATTCGATCCATGGACCATGAGAAACCATCAGTCAATACAACAAAATAACATGAACAAACAAAGTATCATATACATCTCCGTTAGCCAAGCTCAGTCAAGTCAGAAAAGAATCAATGTCACCACATACCTCCCATCAAACATGTAAGCTAAAGCCAATGCAGCCATGAAGCGTCCCATTTTTTATACTGATGAAGAACAAAGATCAACAAGAGCAGGAACTCCTCCTTCCTCCACTATACGAAGAAAATCCTGTAAAGAAACCAGGAAAACATTTCAAACACTCAGATAAAGATATCCTTTTCAAATTTTTTTTAATTACAAACTTTTATTCTGTTTTTTTTGTGTTTTTTTAATTTACTGCATCCTGCATCACAGATAGAAAGGTCTTGAGCATATCTATTCCATTCATTAATATTGTTGAATGGGAAATGAAGTTCATGCAACAATCTAGAGTTTTCAAATCAGTAATCATATTTAGTTATCTCTCTCAAGCAATTTTTAATGACAAATTAGATGTTTGATGCAAATTGAAACAAGGAAAGCAGAGATACCTTTTTTGACATGAATTGGTTTTTGTTGACAGAATGATTCTGGCAATCTGGAAGCCAAGCAATGATTCTGCTACAGAAGACAGACTGACAGTGAATGGAAAATCAAACCTCTTATCTGATATAGAAGACAGAATGAAGTAAAATGAATAATGCAAATTATCTGAATAATGCAAATGATTGTGCAGCTCAACATTTTATACCATACAACAAAAAATTCACTGAATACAAGGAAGGGAACTTTAACAAATGAAAAAAAATTCAAATTAAATGAAAACCAAGGCAGTGGACTCTGTCCAAACAATTCAAGGCTCACAGGATCCACCAAAACCCAACATAAAAGTGTTTCATAAGAGGCACTACCAGTAAGAAAACGAAGGTATTATTCAGAATTTCAAATCGAAAATAACACCATCATTGCTCAAAATATTAAAGTAAATACATTTGAAACATGCAAAATTTTCGTTGCTAACTTGCTATAACATGGAACTTCAAGCATATTTTTAGTGACCTGCAAGTCACACTCAACACATCCCATCATTCAAATAACTTGAATGTAAACTATAAAGCAATTAAAGATACGAGAGCGATTCATTTTAGATGTAATCTATAAGCAAATCAGTGTACTTACGGAGAGTAGGAAGTCTGATGAAGAATCCTGGCAGAATTTGGAATGCAAACAGCAAGCTACACAATGAAATGACAAGCATACCATACGGAAGAAAAATATAACAATATGAAACACAAATTTCATTGGAATATGAAATATATTTACATCATACATATTTATGTACATATTACATTACATATAATTCCATCAGTCGTCCAACTGCTTAAGAATATTTATTATACCTAAGATAATAAGTACAATTATCAAAGTATTGATTAAGTCCCTTGTGAAAGCCCAAGGATCATTGTTCCCTTCACTGACATTCGATGGACCGGCTTGATCATTCGATGGACCGGCTTGATCGTTCGATGGACCGGCTTGATCGTTCGATGGACCGGCTTGATCGTCAACAACTACATTGTTAACTGTGACATCTTCATTGTTGTGGGATTCCTCTGAATCTCTCATCACCGCTTCTGAGCGAACCCACAACTTGTATGATTCCTCAGCTTCTTCAACTGACATAAACCCCTTGTAAGAAGCACCACTATACCCTGATACCGACGAAAAACATGCGAGCCAGTTTAGGTATACTCCTGGCTGACGACCTCGATAGACAACATACGCTCTGAATGCCATTCCTGCAATAGGAGGGGATATAAGGAAGAGGGAAGTATAGTGTGAGAGGCTGTTGGAATTCAGGCGTGCGAACAAAGTCGAAACTCACACAAAGGTCTAAAAGTTCATTAACATCTTGAAACTCAAGTACATAAACCTAAGATGTACAGACTATTTTTGAACAAAAATCGTAAACCCTAGATCTAAAATAATAGGAGAAAAAATAAATTGAAGCTTTGAAGGTTGAAGACGAAACGAAGAGAAGAACAAAGGGAGTTAGTGTTGCATATGATTAAACCTTATCGGTTGTTTCTGCCTTAATTTCATTATACATTACAACAAGACTTTATTTAGTTAATATGTACAATAAATACAGAAAGATGAAAACTTAAGAACAGAAGGAAAGACTTACAAATAAAAGGCTAAAGGTTTTTAAGCCATAATTTTATTTGCATTACCATATTCACGATAATATCGTTGGAACTCGTCAAGGTTGACGAATTTCATCCCATATTTAGGTTCCCTCACCTCTTCTACATTTTCTTCCACCAACATACAATCATTATCTTCTATACTATCCATTCCTGTAATGTTTGTTTATAAATCACAGAGAGATGATAAACAGAAATAAAAACATAAATGAAATACACAACATAGAATAAATATCATGAATATAGTCATGATTTTGAAGATTCTTCTTTAATCTAATCTTAATAATCGTGGGCTCGCCGAGTATTACCTCGCATGTGGTGCCTTAACACGATTAAGAATATAGATCTAAGAAGAGTTTTGATGAAAACACAGAGATAAAAAGATGCTTATATATATAAAATCTTAAAGAAAAAGAAAAATTATACATGATATGAACAATGAAATTAAAAAAAAAAAAAAAAACCCCCACGACTCATAAAAAAACCCCACAATTATTACAATTAAAATGAACCCTAGATGAAGCTCTTCGGTTGAAGAACACTGAAAAAAAAAATGAACCCTAGATGAAGCTCTTCGGCTGAAGAACACTGAAAAAAAAAATGAACCCTAGATCTGATATAATTAAATATCATGAATATAGTCATGATTTTGAAGATTCTTCTTTAATCTAATATTAAAAATCGTGGGCTCGCCGAGTATTACCTTGCATGTGGTGCCTTAACACGATTAAGAATATAGATCTAAGAAGAGTTTTGATGAAAACACAGAGATAAAAAGATGCTTATATATATAAAATCTTAAACAAAAAAAAAATTCTACACATATGAACACTGAAATTTAAAAAAAAAAAACCCCACGACTCATAAAAAAAACCCACATGAATTACAATTAAAATGAACCCTAGATGAAGCTCTTCGGTTGAAAAACACTGAAATAAAAATAAAAAAAATAAAAAAAAATTGAACCCTAGATGAATAACTTCGGCTGAAGAACACTGAAATTAAAAAAAAAATTTGAACCCTATATCTGAAGACGAAACGAAGAGAAGAAGAAAGGGCTTACCTCTGCGTCCGAGCGATGAAAACCAACTTCTTGTCCGAAACCGATAACCTAAAACACCCAAGTAAAGGGAAAATCAAAAACTAAAAACCTAAAACCTAAGCACCTTATTATTTGAATTAATGGATAAAGGAATTGACAATCTGCACATCTAGGCGTTTTAAAGTAATAAATACCTAGTTGATATTTGATGCTAATCAATACTAGACATTACATATATAACACATCACAAGGACGTGCACGCAGAAGTAGATTCTACAATCTGTATAGCATCTGCACATGAAATGTGTCTTAAATGTGTAGTCCAACTAGAAATGCTTTCTAGCTACTAACTTTTTATTGATAAAAAGGAAAAGAAACTGAAGTTGCAAAGACATTCTATTTCCTAGAAGTGCCATCAGTTACAAAATTATCATCTCGAGAACATATTAAATTCATTCTAGAAGAGACAAGGTGAAAACCATACCTTGTATAGATGAAACTTTTTATCTCCAACAAAAATGACAGTGTCAGTTACCAGATAAATAGCTGTGACACACTACTAAGTGAAAATTTTTGAACTAGAAAATAGGAGTAGAAAAGAACAAAGTTGTATCTTACGATACAGCCAGAATTGCAACTTCAGATGACACTAAATAGATCAATGATTGCGCATATTTCATCAACAAAATGAGGATCAACTTTCCCTTTTTCCATTAATGTTGTTAACTTTCAAGCAAAATCCCATAAAAAATAGAATGAACCTCTCTACCTCATACTCTTCTTCCATTAGTGTATAAGAGTTTCAATCAAAACCCCATCAAAAATAGAATGAACCTCTCCGTCTCATACCCTTTTTAGATTAGTGTATAAAAGGTTAAATCAAAACCCCATCAAAAATAGAATGAACCTCTCCATCTCATACCCTTTTTAGATTAGTGTATAAAAGGTTAAATCAAAACCCCATCAAATAAACCCAAAATCAAAACAAACTAAAATAGCGAAGAAACCATAACATCAAACAAAGGACACAAAATAACATCAAACACATAGCATTTGCATTGTAATCTAGGGTTTTTGTTTAAGAAACATATGGCATTGTCTGTTATTCCAAGCACTAGCAATGTGACACTGTTAGCAATAATCGCATAATGCACTACACCAAAAACCCCCATTAGCAACGGTTCTAGACCGTGGGCGTAAGCCATTGCCACGGCTAAGAGCCGTGGACTACAGGGGCGTCGCAAAATAATTTGTAACAGCTATAAACCGTTGCTAAACATTGTAGCAACGGTTATAAACCGTTGCAATAACAATAGCAACGGTTCTTAGCCGTGGCAAAATTAGCTACGGTTTTAAGCCGTTACAAAGTGTAGATATTAGCAACGGTTATAAACCGTAGCTAACAAGATAGCAACGGTTTATAGCCGTTGCAAAATTAGCTACGGTTTTAAGCCGTGGCAAAGTTCATATATTAGCAACGGTTTTAAACCGTGTCTAATATTTGCAACGGTTTTTAGCCGTGGCAACGGTTAAAAACCGTGGCTAAATGGTGTGAATTAAACCGTGGCAAATGGGCTAGCAACGGTTTTGGGCCGTGGCTAACCATGGCCACGGTTTGTAGCCGTAGCAAATGAGAAATAATGCCCACGGTTTGTAGCCGTGGCAAGATGGAACCACGGTTTTAAGCTGTTGGCAATTAAAACAAAATTCAAAAAAAAAAATTGTTTTGTTGCAACGGTTTTAAACCGTCGCAAGTTAATATAATCGAAAAAAAAATTATATTTTATTTTTTGCTGCTGCAGCAAAATCACAGCCGTGGCACCTGCAAAATCAGTCCTTACACATAGTCCACACAAATGAGACAAAAGAATCATAAATTGGATGAACTAATTCAGCCTGAATTAAACAAATTAATTATCAATAATAATTCAACATATTACAAGCAATTGGTCATCGTGATTGCTCCAAACCTCTCCAACATGATCACTTAATCAAATACATAATTATTCCTAATACAATTGGGTGATGTCCCTTTCAAAACACCTCCATGTTAGGCCAATAAATGGATAAGAACTAAAACACAATGCAGATCTGCAGAAGCTGAAGGAGTGATATACACAACAAAAGTATGTAGAAACCTTTGCCAATTGCTGAGTCTGGATGATATTTATGCACATCTGAAACACAGGTTCTGCAAACTGAGCAAACCCAGAACCTAATGCCTGAAACAGATAGAACAAGAGTATAAAAACTCTATTGTTTCATTCGGTCTAGAAGAGACTTCCAAAAGTTTTAAAAAAAATAAGTCGTGTAGAACTATAAGTTAAAAGTATTAGTTCGACATGAGCCTGACAGCTGTTTAATCAAATAGAAATTTTTTAAATGACTCGGGCAAGGGAAAAGATACCTTTGCTATAGATGTAAAACACTCGAGCAAGGGAAAAAGATCTATGTCGGCATTCGAAAGCTGCTGCCACTTTGCAATCACTGGAGGCATTAAAATCTCAAGATATCTTGGCTGTAATTCATCATCATAGAGAACAAGTTAACTTACTATTTTTGTTCAATACTGGCAGCCAACAAGATGAAACACATTACATGATACCTGAAGGTTTCGTTAGCATCATTTATATATAATCCGAAGGTTTCATTTCTAAAGGAGTTTAGACAAAAAGGGATTAGCAAGTGTCAGATATTTGACATAATAGCCAAAATGTAAAGTGAAAGAGCACTTATATAAAACAAACCTGATATTGCCCAAAAGCACACAAGAGATGCTGCAAAATGACTTCCAACCGTGGAGCCAACTCCTCAGCACCTTCCTGGCATTTATAAATTTAAAATTGTGAACTTGTCGACAAAAAGTTTGAAAACCATTTTGAAAACTAAGAACTTGTCGACAAAACATGCAATTAGAAACCATTTTGAAAATAACTACGCAAGTGATCATCATCCTGTTGTCAGATGAAGATTAAAATCCAATCCAACCAATAATATCTAGCATGAAACATATAAAAATTAAATCAGCAAAAAAAATCATTTCCTGGTTGGACATCAAAATCCAGGGCATGTCCTTGTTTTTTTGTTTGAAAGCCAAGGCAAAAACTAAAAATAATGAAAATACAAAACTTAAAGCAATCAACTTAAATCAACTCACAGTCAGTCTCTCAACCGTAGAACACGCAGCACACGCGCGTTTCTGCGACAAATCAAGTTACACCGGACTGCCCAGATCAACCGGCATACACACGCTCCAACCGCATGTCGCCACATCTCAGCATGTCAACGCTGCGACAGACAGCAGCAATGCGTCCCAGCAGCAGCAAACCCAGCAGCAACAGCAACAGCAAAGCAGGGCAGCAGCAGCAGTAACGCGCCAAAGCGTAGCAGCAGCAGCAGCAGCATCAACAGCAGCAACAGCAACAGAGCGCAGCAACAACAAGTACGCCAGTCCGCCCCCGCATGAAACAGCAGCAGAAAAAAATTACAGATGCACTCTGTTTTGCGACAGAGTGCTCTGCCTACACAGCAGCAGCAGCATCCCCTGCATGCAGCAGTTTTGCTCGCAGCGTATCACCATATCCCGGACTGCCAAAGCTGCCAGATCCCCAATCCCTCGCAGCCACAAAACCAATACAGGTATTTACTCGGCCCCGTGGCGAATGTAAGCCAGAAAATCTGTGTGTGCTTCTTGTTTTACTTCATTACATTCAACTGTGTGCATCCAAAGATGAAAAAACTCAAACTACATAATGAAACTTATAACATGACTTGAAGAAAACATGGGCGAGGATAATCAAGATAAGATGGGAAGAAAAAATCTGTACAAACTGATCATATATAGCTTCCTTAACCAGGAGCCCAAGTGTTCTTTCTCGTTTTATGCTCTTTCTGATAAATCTTTACCCTTTTCGATAGAAGATAAAATAAAAAGGAGGAATTCTAAATGTTGAGGAAACAGGCTAGGAAATGGGCGAGGGAAGCGACGTGGCGGGGTGGAGACCGTCCATTCCGCTCGGGATGCGTGCCATCATTTTTGGTGCGCGCATCCCGAGCGGGGTGGACGGTCTCCACCCCGCCACATCGCTTTCCTCGCCCATTTCCTCATCTGTTTCCTCGACATTTAGAACTGCTCAATAAAAAGATAGCCAAAACCATGGTAGTGACTTAAAATAGTGAGAAAAAAGTCGTAAAAAATTTTAGACATCTTCAATATGTAAGAGTTCGAAAAGAAGATAATAGCACTTGGACCAATGCACGCCTACATAACATCGCCCAAAATGCCAACTTATTTAGGGTGTGAGAATAATTCAGGAAATGAACAGAACAGGTGACAGTGAAGAAAAGTACAAAATCATCTGCAGAAGTCTTTCAATCACTAGCAATCAATAACTTGCTAATAGTGTAAAAACATCCGAAGTTGTAAACACTAGTGGTATTTTGTTAATGTGAAACGAACAAAATAAAGGGCAATTTGTGCGCGGTAACTTAAAAGTTGTGGAATTGAATTTTTCGATTCACAAAACCTACAAATATTTACATTGGTCTCAACAGATGGAAGTATGTTCATACCTGTCACCTGCTCCTCGTATAGAGCCAAGCAAAGCTATGCACCTTCACAAGTACTTGCCACAATTACCTGCAATTGTCAACCAAGCAAAGTTAGCTTTTATAGCTTGACAAGAAGCTCAAACCAATCATGCATTCGAAGAAAAACAAATGCTGGAAAAAATTCAATTCATTCCAACATCTTAAGTTGAAATTTATGTAAAATGGACAGCTGTAATCGGCTACATTCTTCATTTTCATACAATTGTTTGATAGGCAAAAAAGGTTAAAATGAGCTGATTTTTTGTAAAGATAATCTCCACCTTAAAAAATCGTAATTCTATTCAATGTGGGAATGTGTATCAAAAAGTGTGACAAACTAACATGCCCTATTTAAAAAAGTTCATGACAGGCAAGTTTGAATATTAAGTTCATCTTTATCATCAGTAGTTTATATATACATCACAATAAACAAATCTTTATGCGTAGTCTATGCATTTGTAATATCACCCTGCACTTGAATAACACCTTCAATGGATAAATAAAATTGCAAGTTGCAACTAGCAACCAGCCTAATGATTCATCAGTCAAACATCAAATTACTCCTTGCAACTTGCAAATAAAATTGCAAGTTCAAAATGCAAATTGCAATAACAAACTCTAAATGCCAATGACCATCCTACCAACTTGCAAAGATCCAACGCATCACGCCAGCCTGGCACCCGATTTTTCCCGTATACAAGCAACCTGACCACAAACCAGCACGTAACAGAGCAGCAATAGCACACAACAAAAATTCAGCACTCTGTCCAGCACAATGGACTGCAGAATTCGCTCTCCATACAGCAACCTGGGCCACAAATCAGCATGGGTATCAAAAGGAAAAAACAAATTTCTACCTTCAATTGACCAATGATATACTGACGTTTGAGTGACCAAACCCAACATCTTTGGGGTAATCCACTTCCAAAACACAACCTGTATGGATGACAACAGATAAACAAAAATTAGCCTCATTCCAACAACAACAAAAAAACTAAGATATTTATTATGTTGGAAAAGTAAACAGGATGCAATTATAACCTGCTCAGGCATCTGGTGAGACTTCATTTTTGCCTTTGCTTCAATGTTGAATATTTGTAAGTGATCTTGGGTGGTTCCTTGAAGTTGAGCTTCAAACAAAAACAAAAATTCAACACTTGGAACATATAATAATCTGCCTTTTTCAGTAATGTGAACAAATTCAAACGTCACACCTACTGCTAAATATTCTACACTGGTCACTGTGTCAGTAGTGCCTAGTGGATGGCAAATAGTTTTACATCTTCTTAAGTCATAATTGCAATTTGCAAGTGTCAGTTATCATGTCAATCTACTATTTAATAAACAAACTAACAACCCGATTTACATGAATCAGATACGTTTATTTGTTTCTCTTCCAGCTTTCCAATTTCGCTCATGGTACCATCAACTAACAAGGTGTAAATTAAGATTCGCGTAAAAGGATTAAGCACATGATAAAGTCATAGAGTTTAAACTACAACAAAATACGAGAGACAATGTAAATGTAACTAAAATTGAATCATCTACTAGTAATTCCATTGCAGGTGTGCAATCATTACAAGTCATGAATACATAGAAAATGTAGGTGGTGAAATGCTTAAAGTTTACGGTAAATAAACATACTCATACAGAGCGATGAAATATTTTGTTACGGTAATAAAGTAAAATAGACGAAGTTCAGCTTTGGACTAATGCTTAGATATTGTATAAACTCATTACTTATCACAATTTAGTAGTAATCGTTTTTTATACAATTGTGATTCAATTTATACTAAATTGTAGTAATGCAAGTCTTACTAAAAATTGATAAACTCTTACTAAAACTCATTACTAAATTGATAAACTCTTACTAAAAATTGATAAACTCTTACTAAAAATTGATAAACTCTTACTCGTTACATAATGCGAGTCTTACTAAGACTCGATTTTTAAATCACAATTGTATAAACTCATTACTTAGATATTGTATAAACTCATTACTAAGACTCGCACACTCCATTACTACTAAGAGTCGCACAATGGAGTGGGGGTATAAAAAAAAATTACAATTTAGACTAATAAAAATCTTAAGCACATCAAGCTAAATTAGATAATAACGTGGATCTTAACATGATAACAAACCTTAAGAGTTAACTGACTGTCATTATAATCAAATCAAGCTAATCACATTAACTCGTATTAATAATCCTACTATTAATAATCCTACTATTAAAAATCAAGCATATTTTTGAAGAAGGTAAATGATGCTAATTGGTTCAGGAAATATATACCTAGTTCATGGGAATAGTATGCTTCAATCAAACATATAAGGTTCACTAAATATAAACTTATTTGACAATAAATTACATATGGTTTGATTGAAAAGAAACGAGTAGGTCAGGTTCACCTATGGTAAGCATGGATTGTTCTGCCTTTAAACGCAGCAATAGTGTGTTCAACACATCCAGATTCATTTAAAATGTCAGCGTGAAGGTTAACCTGTAGAAAGATATCATTAAGGCTTGATAGTATAGAGCATGCAGGAAGAGTAAAGTGGCTTTCATGTACCTGAATGTCATATTCTCTTGTGACAGTCAAACAATTCTCTATTGCAGCAGGAGTAGATCCCCAGTCCTCATGCAACTTCAAGCCCATAGCTCCTGCTTTGATTATTTCATGTAACCCGTCTGGCTTGGAAGTGCTCCCCTATGTGCAAAGCAGCAACCAAATAATGAAACATATAATGGGCTACACAACAACAACTCATAATGTAATGAGTAGACGTGTCCCCGTATTATTAGGTTTTCTAATCAACATGTTTGACACCTCATATCTGTGTCGGACACTGACTGTCCCACACACACCCTTAAAGAACATGAACGAAAAGAGGTAGATAGTTACAGAAAGTCACCATTTCAATCTTTAGATCTGGGCATGCATGTTTTAACCAAGTTACTCATAAAAATAAAACAATTGAAAAATAAAATTGAAAAAAATAAAAGTATACCTTCCCAGTAAAGCCAAAATTCAATGGCATGTCATCAGTGGACTGCAGCATAAATTTCATATGTGCTGGTGCAGGTGTACATGTTGTTGCGCGTGATCCATGCGACGGTCCAGTCCCACCTCCCACCAAAGTAGTGATGCCTTCAGGGATTATTAAAAGTTACTTTCAGAGACAACAACGTCATCATGAAGAGTCAATAACTGTTAATTTTTTTGCCATGCTATAGTTGATTTTCTAGACCTATCTAGTGTTCTAGCATTCCTATCTATACATTTGGCCATTGCTAAGATTCTGTTAAGCTTGACTGCTAAAAGGAAATAAATAAATAAATATATAAATAGAAAGCTAACCGCTTGATATAGCTTCAAATGGGAATGCATGCAGAGGGTAAAATACCAGTGATGAAATTTTGAGCTGTGCATCTCATGGTGAGGCAAAGATCACTGAGGCAAAATTGATTGACAATGGATTTGAACATCCCCATAAATCTTATGCATATAAACCTATACAAAGGGCATCCGTGCCAAAACATAATTATGATATACATTGTTGTTAACCTATCAGCACAGAAATGACAAGCCTCACCTTGCGGTGTGCATTATGAAAGCAAAAAGATCAGAAGAGGCATTACAAATGAGAGCAGCATTTTAAGAACAATTCCATTGGAGAACAATAAAAGCAGCCAAGCAATTGGTTATGATACAGAATGGCTACCATAATTAAGGATTTACAGAGTAGTTATATCATGTTTATTTACAGACATGATTTAAAATGGTATAGACAGTGTTCATATAAAATACACAACGATTATGGTTTTGAACATGTGATGATATTCACAGAGCGAAGTTAAGTTGGTCCCTGTAGATTGCAGAGATCCAAATGGGGAGAAAAATAAATGGATCAATGTATGGAACTAAATAATTTAATTTATTTATTTAGCAGGAGGAACATAGATAAAATACAGAGTAAATTTTTTTTACTACTACTGCTCTATATCTTACACTTTGGCATGCAGGTACTGATCCAAAGTGATAGGTTTAGGACCACCAAACATGTTGATCAAGAAAAACTTTTCAATGCCGAGTTTGAAAAACTGGAAATTGTGACTCTTGGGCCAATCTGCCAAACATTCAAAGCAAAACATATAAAGTGATCAATAATGAGCAACCAAGAGCAACAAAAAGATGAAAACAAATTTTAATTGAAACCATGCATGAGACGTCATCAAGATTTACCCTTCATCTCAGAGTGTTTTGAGAACAAGGCAGTTTCCGCAAATTTAGCTTCCTTCAAATTTCCATCAACCACCGTCAACTGAAATACCAAAGATGCAAACAATCAGCACAGAAACTCACACTAAGCAGTTCAGAATGAACAGATCTTTATATAGTACCAACTTATAAATTCCATTCTATTAAACCACGTTCAGTAGTTTCAAAAGATAATAGGTATATGCAGAAATTTCCATTACCTGCAATGCCTAACATTCTTCATCTTGTATAACAGATAACAAATGGTTCTCTCTCGACTTCTACCTTCTGAAGATGACAGCCTTATTTTCACTATTTGATATTTATTGTACACTAATCATCTAAGATTTATCTGAACAAGCATATGGATTTTTATTTTCTATTCAGGTATAGCAATTCATTAAAACTGAAAAATGCGGGGTATGTGCATCAAAGAAAAATTGTTTTGGAAAAACTGATTATCAAATAGCAGGAACTCAGGTAAGCAATGATGAAAGTTGATAGTACCATCTCAAAATGAGGTCACCCTCATCTGAAGTGGTAAAGTCATAGCGTGGTTGAACCAACTTCTTACAGGGTTTAAATATTGCTAGAAAACATCGATTCTTTAATCTTGGAGGCCATATTTTTCATTTATTTAAAGTCACAGTATATAAACTTTCTAGTGTACAACTACTGATTGTTGCTTCTAATATGATCCCTCAGTGTTTAATCATAGTTCTATGCAATAATAATAACATTCTATCCCAATACTTTGTGATTTATGGTCAGGCGAATCTCGAAGTTAGGCTTATAGGATAACGAACAGGCTAGTGCGATAACTCGAGACAAGCACAGAAACTCGGTCTGTTGTGAATGTAAGTACTATACCTAATACAAAATTACATTCTTAATTAATGATATGCATACAGGTATGAAAGTTATAAACATAAGCATTTATCATTGTTTGAAATAGCCAATGTCAAAGCTTTAGACTAAGATATATTCATTGGACTAATGAAAAAAGTGCTAGAAATGAAGGTCAAGTCATCCATAGTACATCATGTATTAATGAAAATATCGACACAAAAAAGATGAGTGTTCAAAATGTTTAATTATTCACCTTTCCATTAAGTGTAAGCTTTGCACAAGTTGGGTTCTCAGGATCTGTCTTGCCACAAGTTCCAAGAGGGAACTCACTGAGTGTAAATGAAGCCCTTGAATCATTCAATGCATTACTTGCAGTAGGGTCAAGAGTGGTCAAGTAGAAGTATGGGATGCCCCAGCCTTTACCAGGTTTTCCATCACTAAATGAAACTACATTTCTGAATACATCAGAGAATAATAATGTCAATCAAAAATTAGTTTAGTGTAAAAAAATAACTTAGCCAAACTGTATGAAAATGTAAATAATTTACCCAAAGGGAGCTCCTCCCAAGTCACTGGAGATGATACTGCAGGAACAAAGTATCAATGTTAACATCATGGTCCAAATTCATATGAGGACTTAACCACAAATACAAATTTTGCTTCCCAGAACAAGGATAGTGGCTAATGCCACATTAATTTATCAAAAGAAACATATACGAGTCGTTCTTTTCATATTACATAGAGATCAAAAAATGCAGAAAGTATAGAATGTGTTCAAAGATCTCGTAAATGAGCTTTTCAATGCTTTCATGCTTTGTATCGTATTTGTAATCTTAAAAATAGTTGCTTGTTTGTTTGTTCAGTTTTCAGTTAAAATCTATACCTCAACAATTCTTTTATTCAGCCAGTCACAGACATGATGACATGTATTTAGACAGAATTGTAAAATGGGTGTTTTCATCATCATTGAGACAAACACAATCCAAGTGTTAGTCATAAAAATTGACAAGACTTCTTTTATCTCCACCAAATCAACTAACCCATTTTACAAAGAGAACCAAAGGTGCCTCCAACAAACCACATTTAACAATTAATATTAACCAAATCCAGCTACAACCAATTATATAAACCTAAGAATAACCATAACCCGTTTCATATAACCAAAGATAAAACACCGCTACAATCCACGAACACTTAAATTATACTCATAAAAAATTCTAATTGGAAAAAATGGAAATAGAGAGAGATAGAGATTCACCTTAAGACCCCCCATGTGTTCTCAGAGACCAACCATCTAGCAAACACACAAGTTTTCTCCCCTGTACTGCAATTGAAGCTTCAAGGACAACAAAAAACATGATGGAGCAAAGGGTTTTGGTTGTTTGGGTTGCTCGAATTCTCCCTCTCTCTTTCCTTCTCCTTCTCTTTCTCCTTCTCTCTTTCCCTCTCCTTGAAATTTTAGGGTTTGATGCAAAGGGTTGAAAAGGGGGAGATGGAGCAGGAACGCGCGGGAAACAAATTTTTTTCCCAAAATTTCGACCGCGAGAATTCGACCTAGATCTCCACACGTCCACGTGCAACACACGTGCCTTTTTGCAACGGTTTTAAGCCGTTGCGCACTTTAGCCACGGTTTACAACCGTTGCTAAATTTTTTTTTGCAACGGTTTTTAGCCGTTGCTAGCTATAGCCACGGTTTAAAACCGTTGCTAAATTTTTTTGTTGCAACGGTTTTGAGCCGTTGCTAAGCCTAGCCACGGTTTAAAACCGTTGCAAAATTTTTTTGTTGCAACGGTTTTAAGCCGTTGCTATGCTTAGCCACGGTTCATAACCGTTGCTAAATTTTTTTTTGCAACGGTTTTGGGTCGTCGCTAATACTTCCCACGGTCTGTAGCCGTTGCTAATATTAGTAACGGTTTTAAGCCGTGTCAAATATACCAACGGTTTTAAACCGTGGCCAGGGTGTTTATTAGCCACGGTTTTAAGCCGTTGGTACATATAGCTACGGTTTTTGGCCGTGGCAAATGTACCAACGGTTTAAAACCGTGGGCAGCTCGGCGTAGCTAAATGACCCTTTTGGTGTAGTGATGATTTTGTAAGCACTAGTAAACTTGCTTTGATTAAGAAACTAATTTACTAGTACATTGAATCATACTATGAATGACAATGTTCCTTTGGAACTTGTGGATCCTTTCTATTATAACCACTCGTGAATCAGGTAAGCTAAACTTAGATATGAAGACTTATTAGGTTTTCTAAGTGCCACCCACAAATTAGTCCAAATTAATCAAAACCCACATTTCAAGTACCCACCTACATTGAATACCAACATTGTGCAAACTAGGCAATCATAGTCTCAAAAAAAAAAAAAAAAAAAAACATTCATATTTTGATTGGTCTACTGAAAATGACTCTTTCCCAAAAGAAAAGTAGAACCCAACCATGGGTTTCAAAGATTTCCCACAAAAACAGAATTAGATGAAGGTATCAAAAGAACCCATTAAAGAATCAGCTAAGGTAATGCTATAGCAAGTTGCCTCATATTTGCAAATTGTGAAAACCGACAACCATTTGGAGCCTCGATCCTCCTAACATACCCAAGAAAGTTCTAAAAGTGGAGCCTGAGTGATAGCTTCACTTGCAATGGGAAATACTGAGCTTAACAAGCTCAATTTTTCAGCCATTGATTTTGCTTGTAATTTTCCATAACCAAAATTAGGAACAAATCTTTGAAACCAACCCTAGATCTAGAAATCACCAGAAATCAACACAAAATATGCGGTAGAAACCCTAGATCTAGAAATCCACCACAAGAAATCAAATAGAGATTTACCTTTACTTCGAGGCTTTGCAGTGTTGAGAGATTTTGAAGCTTTTCGAATGGATTTTCGGTGAGTTATTTGAAGACGAAATCGAATGGGGACTGAGGAGGAAGCTGCTCGATCGGGATGTGGTCTGAGCTTGAAAGATTTCTTCTGTGGAGCTTCTTTTTCACTCAAAAGCTTTGAGGAGAGGGAGGTAGAATCCGTCGAACCTGCCGAAAATGGGGAGAGGGAAGTCGAATGTGTCGATAATGAGGAGAGGGAGAGGGAGCGAGAGACAGAGGGAGCGAGAGAGGGAAATGAAGATTAGGAATGGAGCTCCATTCCCTCTTCTTCTCGCCCAAAAATTTCAGTTCCCTCGCATTTTTTTTTCACCACGTCAGCTGCTCGCGGCGTGCGACGCACCATCCCTCGCCCAAAACCTCGCCCAAACCCTCGACATCTAGAATTTTTTCATAAAAAGTTACCACTCACTCAATTACTAATATGATTCACAAGTTTACCCACCTAAAAACTTGAAGTTAATTACATGGATCCATTGTTTATAGGTTTGGAAATGGGCCAAGCCAAGTAAGTCAGACCCAAATCGGCCTGTTTAGTTATCGAACCTCAGTACAAAACTCAAACTCGACCAGCTTATAAACGGGCTAGCCCAACCCAGCTAGTCCATATGTGAAACAATATTTCAACTTATTTAATAAATGATATAACCAATGTATTTTTACTTGTAACAGTTGCATGAAAATATCAAATCAAAATATATTTGATTTAACAGCTATGATAGATTCATATATTCCAAAATATTTTTAAACAATAATTATTTAAGTAAAGTTTTTAATCATTTTTTTCTTAATTTCTAAAGATTATGTGATTAATAATTTGGCAAAGTTCAAATCATTTCATAAGTAACAATTTAAAGGTGATATATCATACATCTATATTACAATTCAAAGTGGTGTTTTACTATTCATTACTGATTGGGACAAAGTTAAATCGAAAAGATTAGAGATAAAAGATAGTTAGGATTGAAAGTTGGGAAATGTATTGAATTTTAGGGTTGAGATTCATTTCTTATGATGGCCTATTTGTAAATATAAAATATGTAGAAGGGAAAAAGTAATGAAAAAAAACTTTTGAAAAAGGTTGGTGGAATGTACATGTGGCGGAGAGAGAAAATATTGTGTTGTCATTTTAGCAAAATGAAAATTATCATAGCTATCTACATCGTTGTCGGATTTTGATAAATTTAGTATCGTTGAAATGCATTTTTGAAGATCTTTAAACAAAATCAATGATCAATATAAAGACCAAAATATTAAAAATATATATTACACGTTTTTAATATTTTTCAATATTTTTAAAAGCAATGAAACGAGTCGATCATACCAGAAAAACTAAGTCGGACATCTTAATGCACATTTAAACAAAAACCCTAAATTTCATGTTTTGGAGAATTTAAAGATTGGGGGAGAACTCATTTTCAGCGTTTAAAATTTTTTCTCAATTGATTCAAATTTGACTAAACATGCTTACACTTATAATTGGCTTACACTTTAATACTGATTGAAAACGAAAATGAGGATGGTGACGGAGATGCTCAGTACAAAATAATTAGCAAAAATAAAATTATGTGAAGTGCCAACGACACAGGGCATACTCTAGTATTCTTACATATCTCTCTGTCTTTCCCGCCTTTTTTAGTTCAAATTGTTGGGGGTAATGAAGTGATTTATGACAAAAAGGGAAAATGACTTTTCTAGTAAAAAGGGACTAGGAAAATTACTTTACTAGAAATATGATTTTCTAGCTTTTTATTGCATCTAGAAAATTATAATTGAAATTGTTTTGGCATGTTGGTAATAATGTTGTTACAAACTTAGTCTTGAATCGAGCTTTTATATGAGTTTGAGAGTTTTTCTAACATCGACAAATGAGATTTTACTTGGAAAATGATTTTCAACTAAAATTTTCAAGCTATCAAACAGACCTTTAAGTGTTTAGTGCATGTGGAAATATCTTGTTGGTGATGGCATGCAAAATGTGTTCCATGATTTCCCTATGGTGGGCACATTCTTTATTGTATGCATTCTTTATTTATACATCTCATAGTGCATATTTATGATTGGCAATGAATTTAAGTGTATTCATATTCCACGTCTCCTCGAATTGCCGCCTTAACGCGATTTCATCATTTACGCTCAAATTCCTATAAAAACATGAAAATGAAATAATTAAAGTAAAATATAAAAATCCAAACACTAATAAGTATAAATTAAATGATATTTTATGTAATAATTATGTGAATATCAATTGCCTACTAGTATAGGTTTGAAATAACCTGAAATTTGGAGCTATATGGTAGACATTGATTTTATATACATCTTACAATGCATATCTATAGTAGCTAGGTAATGAATTACAACTGTATTTTATGAGTGTCTACCATGATCCGAAGTGCATTCGCTGATTGTGTATGGTGGACACAAGTCTGAAGCATTGCCTATCATTCAAATTAATGGTACGCATTGCTTTAACTATGCAAATGGTTTTCAACCAATGCCTAGCTACCATGAATTTGGATGGTAGGTATTAGTTCAATTCAAACTATGTCATATGGGCGTGTTTGATAGCCCATTGGAAGGACTAAGTTACTTTACAAAGAAAATGAATTTATCCTGTTTGATTGCACCCAAAAAACCGTACTCAAAAATATTTTTTTATCATGGGTATATTGGTATTTTAATTGATGCAAATCTTGAATCAAGTTTTGTTGTATATGAGTTTGAAAGTTTTTTCTAACAGCTTTTCTTTTAATAAGTTTTCCATGCTTACTTGGAAAACAATTTTTTTTAGAGGGGATGTTGGTAAAAAAAAATGAAGAAAAATCAAATGGACCCGAAAAATGATTTTCAAGCCAAAATTTTTATGCTTTCAAACAAACTCTAAAATTTTCCAGACTATCAAATTTACCTGTAAATTGAGTTATTATGGCCTGAAAATTATTTAAAACGTATCCCTAGCATGCAGTTTATATAGTAGACAGTGATTAAAATCTATTTTCATGTTGGTACATACCCTAATAGTGATTTTAAACCAATTTCACGAGCGAGCTATGAGAGGTCTTACAACAAGGTGGCACTACTATGTTTTTTTAGACATTCAACACTTTTTGTTGAAGCATTTTGGATTTATGTACTTATATATAGAATAACTTTGAATTTTACACATACATCATTATTACTGGAAGGAACAGTACTATGCTTACCACCTCTCGGAATAATGTGATGACTACCTTCTCCCTAGTAGTACCCCCAAATTAGCGTTATTTGTTGAGTCAAACTTTGGCCAACCTAAACATGTTAAGTTACAAACCGCCACCCATTTATCTTTCTACAGTAACGCCTAACTCATATATGTCCAACCGACATTGTCTCTACTTAACCAATCTTGTAAATCACCAATATTCAAAAAATGGTCCTATCAAGCTTTAAACCCGACCTTATATGTTATGAGCGCAAGCCCACAACTATGAATTTTCACTTTGATAGCACATCATGAGGCTCGGGTGTCAGATCTACAATACTAAGATTGTGGACAAAATGAGTCTTTAATGCATGGGATTTGTGCAATAGCAAATATAATGTTGCAGTTGTAGCAAATTTATTACCCATTCAAGTTCGGGCTTGGTGTAAACCCACAATGAACTATTGGTACCATGATATTACCACCTCTTTTACCATATAAGCCATACAACAAATTTATTTTTCCCATTTTTTTTTATCATTACTAAAAACAAAAACAAAAAAAAGATGATATATAGTGTGGAGATGATAAGAAAACAAACAAGGCTCAAATTTCACATTGAATATGCTAATGACTTCCAATAGATCAATACTCAAGAAAAAAAGTTCCATTGCAACCAAACATAACTTTAGTTCTCATAGTCGAAGCATTTTCCCACTTACCAATATACTTAATATTCTTCAAGCAAATCCAAGAAAATTCCACAAACACCTTACTAGGATATATGTTCAAATTTAAACAACTTTGTACATTTATCGTATCTAGTGCTATTCTTCTAACAAATTCACAAAAATTCTACAAACACCTCACTAGGATATATGTTCAAATTTCAACAACATTTTTACTTTTATAGTTTATGGTGCTTGAGCTAGAACTATTTTGTCCTTCGTCAAAATCTAAATCTTTGGCTGAGAGAGAGTCCGCTTTTGGAAATATGATAGCGATAGGAGAAATTTTTCCGAAACCTCTATTGACATGAGTTTTTCCTTCTGACTTGACAAGCTTAGTCTCCATCTTCTAGGTAACTGCTTGTTGTTTATCCCCCTTGATGGGTTTCAAACCTAACCCTTAAGGCCCTCTCTAGACGTCAATATGTCAAGCCCTGTTGTATCCCATACCCTCATGTAGGAGCTCATCATCAGTAAACGCTAAAGTGTTTGAATTGGCCTACCGAATGCTGAAATTTGTCAAGAGAGGTGTTGTGTGACACATATGCCTCATAATATTTTGAACACAATACTGAGCTATGCCCTCCTAGTGCCATTAAGAGACCTAGAATGGAGATCTATAAGGCAATATTTGTTTGAGATGATCTACCATAGTTCACTCTTCATTGGCATTGAGTAAAATTTGTAGTGTGATTAAGGTTTCCATTCAACTAAATCAACCATCAAATGAATATTCATTAAATAGGTTCACATTACTCATCAATACACCTCTCTTTTTTAATTATTATTTTTTATGGGTGATCCTTCGTGATATTTTAATTTGGACTTTTAGAAAAGGCTAATAATATTTGATTTCATTTGTGGTAGAAAAATCTTATTTTCATCATTTTGATTCATTTGTCACCAATGGGCTACTAGGTTGGCTGGTAGGCTTGTGACCCGGATGGTATCACGAATTCAGGGTTCAAACTTTGCCAACGGTATTTGGGGTAGGAGGGGTTAAGGGATTAAAAAAAAAGATTTGAATTGTTAAAAAACAAAGGAAAAAAAAGTCAATTGTCATGCAACTAACTCATCGTCTAATCAATCTCACACACGATCATCATCTATTCAATTACAAGTCTAGGGTTTGAACATTGCCATCGGTATTTGACGTTAAAGGATTCAAAGGATAAAAAAAATAGTAATCCGAGAAGTTATTGAAAACTAAAGGTGGACGCGCTCTATGTGCGCAAATATTCAATAAATTTTTTTATTTTATTTTAGGTGCCTATGTATAGCTATAAATAATTAAAGGACTTTAAATAAATTATTATGTTATGATTTTAAGTATAATTAATCAATATTTCAGAGGTACTGGTTTTGATTCTAAAATTTTTTAATGTGAATGGTAAAATGAAAAGTAAAAAAGTTAGTTGTAAATGTCTTTTTATAATTTATAGATAATTGGAATGATTGAAATTAATTATGTTAGGAGCTTAGATATAATATATTAATGTTTAAGATTGGCTGGTGTGGATTGTAAAAATCATTGTAAGATCCTATTTATAATTTATAAATAATTGAAAAGCTATAAATACATTATGATAGGGGCTTGATATAATTAATGAATATTGAGAGGGGTTGGATTTGATTATTAATAATATGAATTTGAAAGGGAAAAAGTGAAAATATGTGTAATAGTATTTTTTAATTAAAAGACATAAATACCCCTAAATTAATTTAAGACTCAAGACTTTGTAGAACAACTAACAATAATAACTCAAGTAACATGGAAAGATCGACTTTCACTCACTTAAACATCTAAAGCAACGTAACATTGATTTCAAATTACCTTAAATTCTAAAAAACTTTACAGTGCATGCCATTGATAATTATAGCTACTTGATCAACAAAACTTCTCAAACCCTTGCAAAGAAAGATGATCAAGTGGCTTGGAAAAAATGAGGCGTATGTAGTGCAAAAGAAACAATTGAGACTAGACTGCTACTATTTTTTTCTTCTTCTTTTGAATAAAGAAACAAAGCAATCAATTTGAACTTTATTCCAGACGGGTCTAGATCGGGACACGTTCTAATTTGTTCTAGGCAATACTTCAGTAGATAGGGAGGCTTCTTATGCAACTAATCGTCCACAATTTATATATCACCATCCAAAGATGATGTACAATTCTTGTCATCATTTTATGGTAAATGAGAAAAATTACATACAAAGGATTTAGTTTACTCGATACTCTTTAATTCGGTTATGATGGGGAGTTAGTTTACTTTTTTACGGAATACTAAGCAAGGCCTAAAGTTTTCTGAATTATTATATTTTTTTTAGAGTTTTTCAATGTGTATCCATTTTTGCCCTGAATGTTATGAAATTGCCAATGTGTTAGAATCGGGGAAATATGTCTTTTTCTTTTAATGTAATAGAGGACTGAACAGTGAACTCACAGTCCAAGATCATGACCTAAATAGTGCAATCTCAAAGTCTGAAGTGCCCTATTATTGTGAACCAACCTCTAAAATTTCCTTTTCCTAAAGACTTCCACTGATTATGGTTTCTAGTAAACTTCAATATGTGAAGGTGTTCCACGCACTATAACTAAAAGTCCCATCATTGTAGCTGTGTTTGGAAATTAATTTTTCAACGTAGTTTTTTTTCCTTTCAATACATAATACATATCCAAAAGAAGTCATCATCATGCCAATGACATATAGTTGCAACCAACACATTAATAGGGTTAATGGGTTTAGTCAGATATGTTAATTTAATTTGGTCATGCATAGTCCCTTGTCGTTAATTAACCATCTAGTCAAGGGATATCTTGGCACACTGATAGCATGTGCCAAGACAAAAATCAAGGGCACAACAATCTTAAGATAACCTTTGAGCGGATAATCAACTAATGACAAAGGACCATGACCAAATTAAATTAAACATAAGATATTAAGTCATTTACCCTATTAGTAAAATGGACTAACATCAAATTTATCCAAACTTTAAACAATTTTAGGATTCTTAAATGTGTTGATTTTTTATATGTTGATTGCACAACTTGTTCTTTTATTAATTTCATTCCAATGTTTGAGAAAACATAAGTTAATAGAAAAATATTACTCGGAGGATTTTTAAATAAGAATTTTATTCCTAAACTATTCTTATAATTAAATAAGCTGAATTATAAAATATGGTTACTTGTATAAAAAATTTATGATTAATTCTTGTAAAGTCCGAATAGAATACATGAACTTGCTGAGTATATAAATAAAACTCATGTGGCATAGACGTGTTTTGAAATTGATTTTCTGTCCTTAATGTGTCAATATTTAATAATACTAGTTTCTTGTATGCGTATTTCATGTCTATTTGTATTGTGTGGTCAATGTTACACGTGCAAGGGTTGAAGTTGTAATTTTAAAATAAGTCAATTATTTTTTTATTTATGAAAATCACATCAAATGGTTGAAATATTATGATTTACATGGAAAAAAAAGTAAAATGAATTAGATGAAGTAGCCTATGTATTCAACCTTTTATTTACAACAATTTTAGTATTATATCACATCTAATATTAAAATTTTGAATTGGTGTTATATAATTACAAATAAGGTATTTTTAATAATTTGTCATTGTTGAAGGGGTTACTTGTAAATAATATGATTGCTAAAGTTGTGTGTTGACATAGGAGTTACCCAAAATACCCATCCATTCTTTTTATCTTCTATTCCAAGTTCATTGCAAGGATTGTGATTTCCTCTTTCGAGTTAATTTCGGTCTCGAGTTAATTTCGGTCTCCTGATTTTAGCAAATAATTCAAAAAATATTTCGATGTGTAAAGATAAAATATAAAAAATATTTAGGATATATGAAATATATATAATGAATTTCGAAGGTCTATTAAATATGTGATAAAATAATATGCAAGTAAATAAATGTATTAAACAAATTAAATTAAACCAAAATACCTAGAATTAGAAAATCAGGGATAGTTTCAAAAATCAATATATAAGTAGAAGAAGTGATAATTAGGAAATAAGAGGGTGGTTTCAAAAATCAATAAGTAATTAGAAAAAATAATAATTAAAAAAATCTCAAAATTTATGAAAAAAACCCCAAAATTTTTCAAAAAAATACTCGAAAAAAAAGTAATTTTTAATAGCTGGTTTTTGTATTTTTATGAAACTTACAAAAAAAAACTCCAAAATTTACAAAAAAGCCTCAAATTTTTTCCAAAAAAGTACTTTTTCATTCGCCATTTTTCTTTTCGTAATTTCAAAAAAAAAAAAAAATCGCGAAATCACAATCCTTGGTTCATTGTAATTTTCTACTCTTTATGAGGTAATTTTGGAAATACCACAAAATGGTGTTGAAGATATAGGCACTATTCCTTTTGGGATGATTTATAATTGTAGAGATGATTTTTTTTGTTTTTTTTTTTTTATTTTCAAACATCCATATCCAAAAACTTTGTGATCACGCAAGCATAAAAAAAAGGCCAAATTCTGATAACTATAATGAGGAACTTACAGTCATAGTAGCAGTGAAAATAGAAACTCAGTGAGAAACTAATGGAGAAGGTTTACACAATGGATATATTCTTCTAACAAATTCATAAAAATTCTCCGAACACCTCACTAGGATATATGTTCAAATTTCAACAACATTTGTACTTTTATAGTTTTTGGTGCTTGAGCTAGAACTATTTTGTCTTCCGTCAATATTTGAATATTTGGCTGAGAGAGAGTCCGTTTTTGGAAATGTGATAGCGATAAGAGGAATTTTTTAGAGACCTCTATTGACATGAGTTTTTCCTTCTAATTTGACAAGCTTATTCTCCATCTTCTAGGTAACTGCTTGTTGTTTATCCACCTTGATGGGTTTCAAACCTAACCCTTAAGGCCCTCTTTAGTCATCAATATGTCGAGCCCTGTTGTATCCCATACCGTCGTGTAGGAGCTCATCATCAGTAAATGCTAAAGTGTTTGAATTGGCCTACCGAATGCTGAAATTTGTCAAGAGAGGTGTTGGGCGACACATATGTCTCATAATATTTTGAACACAATACTGAGTTATGCCCTCCCGGTGCCATTAAGAAACCTAGAATGGAGATCTATAAGTCATTCGTTTAATATGATCTACCATAGTTCACTCTTCATTGGCATTGAGTAAAATTTGTAGTGTGACTAAGGTTTCCATTCAACTAAATCAACCATCAAATGAATATTCATTAAATAGGTTCACATTACTCATCAATACACCTTTCTTTTTTAATTATTATTTTTTATGGGTGATCCTTCGTGATATTTTAATTTAGACTTTTTAGAAAGGCTAATATTTGATTTCATTTGTGGTAGAAAAATCTTATTTTCATCATTTTGACTCCTTTGTCGCCAATGGGTTACTAGCTCAGCTGGTAGGCTTGTGACAGATGGTATCATGAATTCAGGGGATCAAACCTTGCCAACAATATTTGGGGTAGGAGGGGTTAAGGGATTAAAAAAAGATTTGAATTGTTTAAAAAAAAAAACTCATTTGCCATGCAACTAACTCATCATCTATTCAATCTCACATACAATCGATTGGTATCTTAAACAAGAATAAATGTTCTTCAACCATGTTGAAACCTTATTTATCGTTATCATCGTCTGGATTTGATTTGATGGTAGTAATTGTGGTTGTTGCATAACAAAGTAGGTGAAAGCAAACATTGGAGAATAATTGATAGAAGTCTCTTAGTTGATTTGATAGTTGGATGTTATGCTCATAGCATTGAATCACTACACTTATCTGAGCTTGTAAACTTGTAGCGAATGATATTACAAGTCTAGGGTTCGAACCCTGTCATCGGTATTTGAGGTTAAAGGATTCAATGGATAAACAAAATTACTAATCCAAGAAGTTATTGAATACTAGGGGTGGACGTGTTCTATGTGCGCAAATATTCAATAAATTTTTTATTTTTATTTTAAGTGCCTATGTATAGCTATAAATAATTAAAAGACTTTAAATAAATTATTATATTAAGAGCTTAAGTATAATTAATCAATATTTCAGAAGTACTGGTTTTGATTCTAAATTTTTTTAATGTAAATGGCAAAATGGAAAGTAAAAAAGTTAGCTATAAATGTCTTTTTATAATTTATAGATAATTGGAATGCTTGAAATTAATTATGTTAATAGCTGTAGATATAATATATTAATGTTTAAGATTGGCTGGTGTAGATTGTAAAAATCATGAAATGTAGAAGGCAAAAATGTAAGATGTAAGAACCTATTTATAATTTATAAATAATTGAAAAGATATAAATACATTATGTTCGGGGCTTAATATAATTAATGAATATTGAGATGGGTTGGGTATGATTATTAATAATATGAATTTGAAAAGGCAAAAGTGTAAATATGTGTAATAATATTTTTTTATTTAAAAAACATAAATACCCCTATCACTATTTATTGGGCTATGATTTTACTTATAATTATTGATAAACTAAACAAGTCAACATTTGAGATCAATTATGTTGACCACTCAATTATGTTGATTAGTACAAAACTCGTCCCTACCCCGCTTCTTTACTTTTACTTTTTTAAAGCACAGATCAAGGGCACTTTCGTCATTTCACTGTGTTAAAGAAAGAAATAAAACTCGCTAATTTTAGCGCGCAAAACTTCCCAAACGAACACCGCGTAAAGTGCACGATAATACAAAAAAGGTTCCTCGAGATCTGTAATGACTCAATTCTTTTCCAATCCAACGGTTCGTAATACGTTACGACGGATAATAACGAAGTTTTTTCTCGCGGAAAAATGAAATTTTCTTCGACTGAAAATGAAGTCTTCCTCTTAAGTCTCCTCACTCTAAAAACATATTTCCGTCAAGAATTCAAAACTCCGTCATCATTAACGGCGCTCCGTTACGAGCTCTTTGTGCAACAACCCCCAATATCTCTAGCTTCGCTTCATGGAGTCGTCTGTGGCATCAAGTTCGAGTTCCAAGAGGCTGAAATACACTCATCAGGTACTTCAAATTCACAATAAAAGTTCAGTCTTTATTTCATTATGGAATTCTAATTTGGGTTCAATTTTGTAAGTTTGGGTTGATGAATGCATTGATTGATTGGTAATTCAGAGTATTTGGTGGATTTCTTAGAACCCCTTTGGTTTTTGTTTGGTGATTTTGGGTGTATGAGTTTTGAATTTGATGAGAATTTGTTGATTTGGTCTCTGGGTATTGGTGATTTGGAGGAAATTTTGCCTCTTGTTGTGAATTAGTGTCAGTGAGAATGATTGGGTGTTTTATGTGACTTTGGGTATGAATGTGTTTGTGTTTTGGGTGTTTTTGCGAGTTAAGCTTGTTGAATTGTGTTAAGGAAGGTTATGACTTGTGACAATTACCATTAGTTAGGAATTTGGGTTTGTATAGTTTAACAATTAAAGTCTTGTGTGAATGTGTGTGTGTGAAGCATTTGGGTGGAATGTGTTTGTGATATGGAGATCCTTTTATTAAAATTAGAAAATTGCAGTTTCCTGAATTAGATTCCCTTGGGAACAATTATTGTATGATCTAGTCGTGTATGAAAATTTGGGTATGAATGTGTTTTGTTTTTGGGCACTCTATTCCTCTTTCCTTGTCGTCGTGATAGTTTAGATTGAAACGGAAAATACGAGGAATTTTGGAAGTAGGAATGTTTCATCTCCAATTGTGTGAATCAAGGGCATAAACTTGGACGAGTTGAATGTCGCTTGTGTTGGTGTGGTTGATATGCTTTGTGCATTGGTATTAAGTCATTTTTTGGTTAAAAATGAAGGGTTGATACTAATTTTAAAGAGTAAGAGATGAGTTTGAGCCAGTTACATAGGGTCATTGCTGAAAATTAATATAGTTGGCTTGGCATACTTGAAATGCTCTACTTTTTCTGGTACTTTTCCATGGATCAGTTTTTGAAACAAATACTATAATCTGAATGTGTTGAGGGGATGAATACAAACCATCTAAGACCAGTCTTGTGGAATTTTCTTGCATCTCTTTTTCTTCACGTCTTACTCTAAAACCTTGTTGATTATTGGTAGTTTCCATGTACTGAAGAAGCAATGTCTCTCCCTCAGATTGTTCACGACGTAATGGAAATTGATGGAAATGAAGCTCCTGTTGGAGTTTTAGTCACTGATGGGAAAGCTAACGAAGATGGCATCGGTGAGGCTAACAAAAAGTTGTTCAACATGGCTTGGGATAATCTAGTAAAGGTACATGAGCAGTGTGGCCTACATTTTATTGATAATCCTAGGAAATTTTTGTTTATTGCATGAAGGAAAATAGGAAATCTTCTAGAGTGTTTGGCATTAGTGAATACAGTTGTTTAAGGAAATTTTTACATAAAATGATTATTTATATCAGATCTTATATAGTGCATAACTTTTTCTACTTTTTTCAAATAACTCACAAAGAGTAGTTTTTTTCTTATTTTCATATGCAATATGGCACAATACAGTAAAGAAAGAACATAAACTAAGCCAATAACATACTAACACATTAATATAGAAGTTGGTATCATAATCAAGCGTATTCAGAATATTTAGAATGTCTAGTCCCGCGTGTTAGAATCTCAAGGTATAATCATGTAAGCTGACTCCTTGAATCCAATTAGTCCTACTTTTGCTAACATGACCTGCGATTTAATTCAGATACTTTAATCGCTCTTCAAAGGTAAAGATTCCCTGTTCTCAGCATTCTGTTGCTAGCTTTATGGTTTATGTTAAGGTATTCCTGGCATGTACTCTTTTATTACTTTGAGACTTGAGTTCATGTTTCTATTCTTTTATCTGATGCAAAAATTTCCAAACATCCAAGGGGTGGGAAAATGAGGCAGGCCTTGAGAAAAATACATGTAAATAGTCAGAGGAAAAAGTATACAAGCAAGATCATGCTCTGGGATCCCTTTCAAAGAATTTGATTTGATTCCTTTTTAATGAGAATGTTTGACTTGATTCCTTTTTAATGAGAATGTTGACTTATGGATCTTCATTCAGGCATATGAAGAAAGCAATTGCTATGACATATCCCAAACATCTTGTACTAGTTTGATGTGAAACTGCATTCCTTCACCAGGATTTGAAATATTGCCTGCACCCTTCTCATAACTTTCATTTTCATTACAATTTGGGGAATCTTCATTTTCATTTTCATTACAACTAGGGGAGGGTGGAATCTTCATCCCGGAGGAAACCTCAATGAAGGGAATTTGATGGAGGCTCTTGTTTTGTTGGTGCTAAGTAGTGACGAGGATGACTGGACATGATTTTGGTTCAAGAGTGGCAATTTCTTGATTTCTTCTTCTTATGAGCGTTCAGTGGAGAAGTGCAGTTGGATCTGTACCAAAATTTCCATCTTTGGTTTGGAGGAAATGCATCCCTCCTAAGATTTCTATCTTCTTTTTGGAGCTTGGAATAGGCTTTCCTACGTGGGGCTGGGATATCTTAGCTTTTTAATTCATATAGGCTGGGCTATCTTTAGCTAGGCCTGGTAAGCAGCAGCATAGGGCTCCCAAATTTCTCGTAGTCTTGGTTATAATATATCTCCTTCTGTGTCCTAAATTTAAAATGTTCATTTGGTTGGGTGGTTACCTTTTGAATCGTTGCACTTCTATTTGAAACCTACCAAGGTTCAAATTCAGACTTAGTCATTTCCCTTAATATAAAATTTCTTAATTGAAGGTGTGATGCACAACCTGGCTGCCTCGCTTAACATAGTGCTACTTAAAATTCATTAAAAACGTGAGTAGCCGGCTCAGACGATTCTTGCCCACAAGGGGCCAACTATGCAAATGTTATGTGACCTTGCGCTATGTAGTTAAATTGTTAATTGAACCCTAATCGGCCCAAGAGCGAGACTAATGTAGATTAATTATGATTAATAGTGTAACTAATTGGTCAATTTTTTAGTAATGATGAAGACTATTGTATATAGAAATAATAAACTATCGAGTGTGAACTTATGAATATACAAACATACCGTCATAAACCTATTACTCATCAATCTGAGGCATCTTGTAAGGTATAACAAAATTAACACAAATGATTAACAAAATCAGCAAGATCACCATAAAGGATCCAAGTGCCATGAGCGTATGCGACTAGAGTTGATTAGGGTATAAGCTTCTATTTATTATTTAAAGGGGGGTGCCATGTGATATTCACACATTAATTGATGAGTTGAAACATTGAATTTTCGTTGGCTTCGCCAAGATATTATCAATTAGTCCTGCTCCATTAAGCTCAACCGATTGTTAAAATGGATCTGTCAAGTTACTTTAAGAGATTAATCCCCGATTAATCTCTGAATCTTTAACATAAAATCTTACACCTAGGCTAGCCTAGACGATCTCCTTGACCGCCTATTATGGTTGTGTCGTTGTGCTCCTCAATTGAGGAATCAATTCTCCTTTTTCTTTTCTTTTTCTTCCCTTCTCCTTTGTTGAAACTTGTGAAATTTTTGTTTGTTGTGCATGTTTTCCCTTAATTCTAGCACCCACACACACACATTTTCACCACTGATGAGCAAGAAGGCAATATGAATAAGGTGGATGAAGATGGAGGAGGGCATGATTTGTCTAGAGATGATGAGGATTTTGAGTAGATTGAGAAGTTTTGATCTCTCCAACTGTCCATGAAACCATTTATAAAGATTTTCATTCATGAAACCTCTTTGTTCTGTCTAGCTCATTTTAACAAACAAATCTGATATTTTAGTATCAATATTGTAGCCTCTGTCACTAAGAGGGAGGGGGGGAGGAGAAGAAGAAAACCCAAGGAGAGAGAGAATTCCCACTTCCTCAAAATCTCAATATTGACTCCATAAATTTGTATTATCTGTCAGCTACATTCTCACCCGTTGGATTGCGAAAATAGCCTTGTATGTTGATCCCTCTTATTAGTTTATTGTAACAGTTGTGTGATCCCAACCTTTAAACCATTTTAGGATAGTATCTGATCTTACTTATTGATTTATTGATTGAACTTTATTGTTAACATGTAAGGAAGCCTCATTTTATGGGATGGCCTAGGGCCGAAAACATATTTGCATAGACGCATGGAGGTGGTTTTGGATGGTGTTATGTACATGGTTGTGTTGCAATTCTATTTATGCCATGTTACTATTATGCTAGAGATGTTTAAAATTATTTTGTTCGAGCTTGTAATGTCCTGTAGGTGTATCCAAAAAGGGAAACACCCACTCTAGTTAGAGGGGAAAGGTTTTCAGGTCTCTTATTGGGTCTATGGCAAGAAAGGAGCAACCTGGCGTTTTGTGCCATGTCAATGACATTTGACCGGCTTATGATTGTCGTTCTATCCTTTATTGGTATTGAACTAGGCTCATCGTTCTTTCAAGGAGGTTTGATTAGAAGTGTTTTAGTTAATTGAGATAGCTATATTTTGGATATTCCTAAAAACGGATAGAAAATCATCTGTGTAAACCTAACACCAATAGAGCTGTCTAAAATTTTCCTCTAAAATTAAATTAAAAAAAAAAAAAACTTAACACCATAGAGCTGTGCAAATTGGGGAATAAACCCCACTGCATAACTAAATACTATAATCAAAGCTGGGCCAAGGAGTTGGGTGGTGCAGTCAAGCGTCTGGCATATCCTTAGACTCATAATGACCATACCTTGTTTGGGAATGTGTATGGTCACCAATATAGATTGAAACTGATGGGGCACCAATCAAACATAGTATGATGTACAATAACCTGCATATCGAAAGATACAACTTTGACATGGTTACGTGTTTGTATCTTGCAAATATAGAAGTAATTCCTATCCTCAACCTTGATGCTACTGATTCCTTAGGTTTGCTTTTGACACTATCTTAGTGAGAGCCCAGGTACGTGGAATAAAAAGGAACTAAAAGAGCTCATTACTCTGTCTAAGCTCTTGTTGCTTCCTAAAACGCAAGCCAAGAAGAATGTTTTCGTAGTGATGTTTTTCACTTTCTCTGCGCTCTTACGTTATGATAAACATATTATTTGCTTTTCCAGGATGATTTTTTTCAGGACCTTGTGGTCCCTCCTACTGCAGAAGATTCCCATTTGGTGAATGATATTACTCACACTCCATCAAATGAGTCTGAAAATGGATCTGAAGATACAGACAATTTAGATGATGAATCATCATATTATGATTCTGATGGATTATATGCTGAAGATTTTCCGTCTTATGATGAAACCTTAGTTGTGCAAGCTCAATTTGATGCTGCAGACCTCCCTCCCGGGGTTGAAGCGTCAATTCCCTGGTTGGTGGAGCCTACAAGCAGTCAGACCAAGCTAGCGGCTACAAGCAGTCGGACCAAGCTAGGGGCTACAAGCAGTTCAAGAGTTCCTAGTTCCTCAAGTTGTAACCAAGGAGGCCAAGAGGAGGAAGACAATGAAGTTTTAAAGAAGTTTAGAGTGTTTAAGAAATTTGATACAGTTGAGGATTTTTCTGACCATCACTATTGCAATGGACCATCCAAATCAACACAGGTGACTACTGTTGTAAATTGTGGATGCAACTCATTGGGTTTTTTTTTTTTTTTTTAAGCCATTGGTATTTATCTGATTTAGCATGCCATCACTTGACAGCAATCGCTGGATTGGACAAAGACAATCCACCATGACTGGACTTTATTGCAGCAGCATTTGCCAGGTGAGTTCAGCATAGCATTGACCCTTCAGGCACCTCAGATTTACTTTATTTTATGTTATTGTTATTGTGTGAATAAGTACAAATAAAAATAGGTTAAGAATGCCAACTAGGAAGTAAAGTACACTATGTACATCAGATAACAGAAACTTTAAGCTCTAGTAATAGATGACAACCCTAATATAGTGGATTCATTGATCCGCAAGCACATATGTTGAGTCCATCAGTATCATGTTTGTAGTGATGCATCTCTGGATGGGTAACCTACATATTATTTTGTTATTTGAAAGTTACTTGGTCCTTGTTTTTAATAATGCTTTTCATCGTTGTTTTTATCTTCGTCTGGTTTTCACTTCAATATTACTCTTTTTTTTTTCACTGTCAGATACGATATTTGTTAGAGTTTATGAAGAGAGGATGGACCTTTTGAGGGCGGTCATTGTGGGGGCTGCTGACACTCCGTACCATGACGGTCTCTTCTTCTTCGATCTATGCTTTCCACCAGAATATCCTAAAGTACCACCAGTACGTGATTGTCTTTGGTGCTAGTTTGTTAATCATTATCTTTTCATTTAAACAATAGAAATGAATGGTTTGGGACATGTCCTTTTCCAGGAAGTGTACTACTTATCCTTTGGTCTTCGATTGAACCCTAATTTGTATAGCAGTGGAAAAGTCTGCCTCAGCCTTCTGAATACTTGGCCTGGCAGATCAACCGAACAGTGGACACCTGGAAAGTCAACCGTGTTACAAGTTCTTCTCTCTATTCAAGCTTTGGTACTAAATGAGAAGCCTTTCTTTAATGAACCTGGATATGAATGCCTGGCCGGTGGGAAAGAGGGCGACATAAGGAGCAAGACATACAATGAGGATACATTTGTGCTTTCCTGCAAGACGATGCTCTTCACACTACGCAGTCCGCCAAAGGTTTGTAATAATTTACACGACTACAAAATTTTATTTTTACATATTTTTAAATTGAGAAGACCCTCTCTTCCCAATTTGGTTGTCAAAAGTTTTATGAAACCATCTAGCCCATAAAGTTTTCAACGTCTATGCTGCTTCTCACTCAAACTAGTCCCCTTCCTGCTTTACATAAACCATTCATTCATGTGCATTTGTTGATTCAGTTCATTCATGTTCATGGAATGTTACCTAATTAGTGTCATCAGTGACTCTAAGATGACAATAATTTCTTGAATTGAATGGCATACTAATTGTAGTTCAACATTAGCTAGCATAGATATGGGTTGTTACACAATTAGAATATATTATTAGATTTCATTTTCACTCTCTTGGTCCTTTCTTGTGCAAGACATAATTTTTTTTTATTTTGGTTGCAGCACTTTGAGGATTTTGTTGTGGGACACTTTCGTGAGCGTGCACAAACAATTCTTGAGGCATGCAAGGCATATATGAAGGGTATTCAGGTTGGTCATCCTGTTGAAACTGAGGTTAAACATGTGGAGGATCCTGAGAAGAGCAGTCGGAGTTTCAAGAACTCATTAGGCATCATTGTTGGGAGTCTCGTGCCAGCTTTTATAAAAAATGGAGCCAGGGATTGTGAGCAGTTCATCCCTCTGGGTGATGTTACAAGAAGTGCTCCACTAAAGCTTTAAGATCAAGGTTTTGGATACTGGAAAGCTGATTCTCCGAACATACAAATTTCAAATTTTGATGGAATAGGCAGGATGGGTACAGCTAGGTTAACTTCATCTGGGTATATGAAGTCTCCTCATTTTTGTAAATAGGTGTAGAGATATCCTAGCTTCAGTGTCAATAATTGGTTAAATGTGGGTGATCGAGGAACAATTTATTTTGAGTGTATAATTTGCAACATATGATTATTATCGTTGAACTGTAAATGCAGGGGATTATCTGAATGAACTGGTTAAGGTTTCAGAGCACCATTAATTTTCATAGCAAATACGCTTTTTTATTTTTTACGTTTAAAAAATACAAACTTTTCATAAAAGTCCACGTTTCTGAGGTTTTACACAGTCCTTTAGTTTCTTTTAACCCTAATGATCAGTCATCAGTGAAACGATTGGTTTTTGTTTTTTCATAGTTTTTACTACATGGGATGGATCTCATCTCGATCCTATTCCATTGCTTTATCTTCGGGAACGGGATAAGACTTCCTAACCTCATCCCAAATGAGTTTGGGACGGGACTATATGGTACGATACTATATGGGTTTTTTTCATAGTTTTTTACTACTAGGGGTGGGCACCCGATCCTGTCCCCTTGCTTTATATTCGAAAATAGATAGATTCTTTCCGACCTCATCCTGATCCTATCCCGTAGCTTTATCTTTGGAAACAGATAGATTCTTTTCGATCTCATCCCATCCTAAATGAGTTCAGGACGGGACTAAAAAAATTTCCTTGCAACAACATATTTATTCAAGTCTAAAATTCACATCAAACATGATTCAACAATATAATACTGCATTAAGGTCTTACACATCTACTTCAATAATCAAGTCCGAAATACTAATACGACAAGTACATGATCATCAAGAATTAAGTCTAAGACCTATGCCACTTAATATTAATAGTATACTGCAACTATCGAGATCACACAACACTGGAACAACGGCACAACAAACAAACTAACAAAGTTATTTTTGATCTCTTCATCCTAATCAATCTGAAGGACTGGTTTTAGGATTGATTCAAAAAATTTTGGGAGAGCAGAGAAATATGGATCTTTGAAGGAATTGTTATGGAGAAGAGGAGATGTTGAGTCGTTTGCATGGCTAGAGAAATTGCTAAAGGAAGGGGAGGAGTAGATATAATCAATGTCAACACAGTCATGCAAACTTTTTAACGTAAGTGACTAAGTTAGACTTGATCTTCATCCAAAGGGGACGGAATAGAGATGAGTTCAATCAATTCCAAAAAGTCCCAAAAAAATTGAGACGGGATCGAGATGGAATGCCCACCCCTAATTACTACTATTCATATATGGTAGCCGTGGGCTAACTTTTTGCAGTTGAAAGCCATGATTTTTGTATAATGAAATAAGCTTGTTGTCATAAAACGACATTTTATCAATATTTTCATAAAACATGAGGTTCACAATAGAGCTATCTTTTTTATTTCTATCTTTTTTATTTCTTCATTGTTTTTAGTGCATTCTCTTTTTGGAAACAATAGAGCTATATCATTTAAATAAATAAAAAAATCTATGAAGCAAATCGCTATTTGATCACAAGGATGATATCAAATAAAATTAAATCATAAAATTATATAAAGACGTTTAACATAATTTGGTCACGTGCAGAAGAGACCAAACATAGCGCAAATTAAAAAATGTCTAGATTGGCAAGTTAACAAAGGGTATAGACGAAGAGAACGACCGTTAAAGACTTGGATGAAAATGGTGAAGGAAGACAACCTTTAGCTTGAATTAGACGAGGATATGTGAAAATACCACATTGCTTGGAGAATCAAAATCCATGTAATCGACCCCGAAAATATCGAAAATGAGCTTTGATGATGATGATTAAAAGTACCAAATGATGCCAGTAACACTATTAGTTTTCTTAGAAGAGTAAGTCCATTAGTTTTTGTTGGCAAAATTAAAAGCAAAAAGATGACAATGAAAACGTGCCCAATTGACGCTGAAACACGCACCTTTTGGTGACACCCCTAAAACCAAACAGAGTGATATTTTGAATTATGTCAGTAAGCAATTTTGTCGAGCCGTTCTAGGGAGCGGAGAGTAAGGGGCGAGGGATGGCTCCTTCCCTCACTCCCTAGAATTTCTGAATTTGGTCTTAGCACACCGCTTGTACATTAATCACAGGAACTACACTCAAATGAATTAAAAACTAAGGTACATAAGTTCACCACTGAGTCTATGCTTGTATACAAATAGTATGTTCAAGTCACCATGACATTTAAATACATCTAATTCCATGTCAACATGTAAATAATATATTCGAAGCAGGAGATTAATTCATATCAAGTACAATATCTGCAGAACTTACTCCAACTGAATGTGTTATGTTGATAAAAGGATCATCACGTTCAGTTCTGCATAAAGATTGTAGTGATGGAAACGCTCAAGATCATGGTTTTTCACTCATGAAGTCAGCAACTAGCTAATATCATCCTCATACAAACCAAATCCTGTTTCTCCCTCTCCAGTTTCAGTGAAATACAAACCTGTTAACAAACTGAAATTGTGACGTTACTGGTGATTGCATAAACTAAATGAGGAGAACATCAACTACGCTACATTGACTCGAACAAGTAGCATATATCGCTATAACCAAGGATGCATAGACTCTTCAGAAACTTGTTGTACCCGTGTTTGACATGTATTCGTCACCTAAACTCGTTTGACACGTGTCAGACACGTGGTCAACATGTTGGCAGGGTCAAACATAGTCAATGTAGTTAATGTATCAAACACGCTTGCAACACACCCAAAACTTGATCACGACACAGTCAAGACTCGACACGCAACTAAATTTTATTTTTTTATTTTTAGGTGGGCTCAAATAACCACCTAATTTAAAGGTTGTTAGTCCATCTGAATTGAGAACTTTCAATTGACTCAAGTGTCAAGATAGAAACGGCGATGAAAAACCATTGAAAGCATAGAAGTAGTCTATGTTTCTTAATTTTTGCTTATTCTTCTCCTTTGCTTTTTCTCTCCTATACTTTTTTACTCTAATTTGTTTTTTCTTTTGCGATGGAGTGTCATCTTCTTCTCCACTTTTATATCTCTTCTTATTTTTCTCTACTATTCTTTCATGTTTTTTTCTACTTTTTTTTTTCCGAATTGCAATAGAGAAATGAATGCATTTTTTGTGTTTCATTTTCATCTTCATGTTTCGTGTTCTTTTCCATTTAAACTATTTCTTTACTGAATTGTTATTTATCTTCATATGATTTGATTGAAAAAAGGTATGACGTGTTGTCGTGTCGTTGAGTCCTAGGTTTTTTAAAAATTGTTGAGTTGGTGTGTTGTGTTCATGTCCGGCACGATGCACATATCCATGTCCGTGCATCATTGGCTATAACTAATGGAGCAACATTGAACAGACAAACTCTAACTGTAGGAACTCTGGATCATCACAATAACTAGTTTGCAACGACTAGTATGTAGATGGATTAAATAGATTTTTAACTGTCTATAGTATAAATTACACGTAAACAAGTACACTAAAACAAGTGTTCTTTTTGTCTGAAATGCTAGCACACCCACACCAACCATTGTCGCATAGTGCCCAACACATCAATAATAACTAAGAAACTCATAATTATAAGTCATATTAGATACGTTTTGTAGCAATTGATATTGTCCCCTCACTTTAATTGAAAAGGTCAAGTCTTTCTAGAGGAAACTCGACACTTTAAAATGTTACTCAGATGTCTTGCTACGAGACACTATGCAAACCTTGGCACAACTATCACCTCGTTTCGGCCATGGGCTTTTCTAACACACCTAGAGATTTTGGGGCGTTTCTAATTCAGATTATATTTCTTCCAATATTTGTAGATTCCATTTATTAGAAATTTACGTCTCTAATTATAAGATCTCTTCTTCCATATATAAATAGTATTATTAAAATATTTTGGGTGTTATTACTATAAACGAGGTAGGTCAGGAAACCAATATCAACACAATAGGGTCTAGAGACCCCACCAATAAAAACTTTGTATCGTGCAAGATATGTGACGGTGGCATCATGTAAAGACGTGCCAGTGCACTGGCAAAGTTTGTTGAAGCCTTAAAACATACAAAAAGGAAAAAGCTTGAGAATGGTAGACTTGCACAAATTCTTGAGAGTGACATTTTGGTTTTTCGAAACTATGATGATTTAGGAGATGAGCAACAAATACTAAGTGGTGGTGGAGGAAGTGGTATTTCAGTTGAAGGTAACAAATAAGAAGTGGAATAAGGTTGATAGAGATGTTAGAAGCCCACATGATACTATGTTAAATGTTAACTCGAACAAACTCGCGCAAAGAACTTAGGATAAAAATGACGCTTACAAAAGAAAATTAAAAAACAAGATTGGGTAGCAATAACAGATTGGTTATATGGCTTTTAATATTGTATGTACAACAAAGTTTCAACATATGATCCACGTCATTGGAAAATATGAGTACCTTAACTATTATACTATTTCAAAGTTCTCATACTATTTACTTTATTGTTTATTTATCTTTAGGTATGAATGCACTGAGCTACCATAATATACAAGTCACATTGTTGAGGGACATGGTGCAAGAGACAAAACTATGTCAATCTCATTGGCAACACTGAGAAACTTATTGAAGCTCCATAATGTCTGATCTTTCGACAATGGAATGGGCGTTGCTTGAACAATTTATTAATGAATTGTCCAAAGGGAACAATATTTCTGAAGTCAATTGATGAATCGACACATGTTGAAGACTCCAAACTTATCAAGAGAATGATAAATGAAGTTATTGAGGATGTAGGGTTGGAGAATATTGTTAGTATTTATTAATTACCATATAAATTTCTTAAGGGTTTTTTTTACTTTTGTCATTATTACGACCAGGTTAGCTTTTAGACCCCAGTCTTGTCAAATGTTTACTTTAGACCTCAATTTCAATTCATGTGTGAAAAGACTTGACTAACCTTATTATGTTTCTAAAGTGATTTTGCAAATTTCCTATCACAATAGTACTATTTAGACAAACCCACTCAAACTTCCTCAAGATATCATTACAATGTTTTCCTACCTACGTATGTTGAGAGCTGACAATTGGTCAAAATTAAATCGTTGTAGAAATACGCATATCAAGGAAAAAACTGGTTAATTAAAAAGACATTTCTTCCTCAAAACCTTACTACTCTTCTTCAAATAGAACCTAATTGAACAACCCGTCATCATCTATCCTCTATCTAGCCTGTGACCCCCATCCCACATTATTCTTCTTCTTTGAAATGAAACCTCCCCCAACCCCCACCAACATTCATCTTCAAATCAAGAAGTCTTCAACAAGAGAGTCTGAATTCAATTAACACAAATACAAATTTTGATGACTAAATGAAACAGTTAAGCTAATAGAGCATATGACTTTAAGCTTCATTGAGTCGGATATATCATGGGGCATGGAAACCATACAAAGACAAATTCAATACTCTAACAGAGCTTAGTTTAGGGGTTGGGTTGTTTAATGGGGGAAACATTGCAGCTACATCGACAACGACGATTGGCGCCACATGGACCTCCGTAACACCCAAAGAATTTGAACCAATCTCACGTACATGTTTTTCAAGCGATTTTGGTCGTCTATGAGGATGATCTCCGCAACCCCAAGTTTTCTCCAAATGGTAGATAGGAGAGGGAGTAATTTGAAAAATACAACGAAGAAACAAGGGGTTGTTTACAGGCGAGAGAGGGAGGTAAGGGGGAAGGGGCATTTTGAAGAACAGGGGATGGGGTTATATGCAGCTAGATAGAGAAACAAATCATGAGTGGGTCAACTGAGGTTCTGCTCGATAAGATTTGAAAATGAGTGGGGATAGTTTGGGAAAGAAACATTTTTTTAATAAACCTTATTTTCCCTCAATACGTGTATTTGAAAATGGTTTAGTATTGATTGTTTCTCCATCCTCAAAATGCATATCAAGACATTGTAATGGTATATCGAGAAAGTTTGAAGGGGTTGTCTAATTAGTATTACTGTGAAAGGCACTTTAAAAATTCCATTTAGAAACAAGATAATGTTACAAATGAGGCCAAAATTAATATTCATTGCAAAGTGAAATTGGGGTCTAAATTAAAAGTTGGACATGTTTGGGGTCTAAAAAGCTAACTTGGTCGTATTATTGGGAGGCAAAAGTTAAATAACCATCCCTTGCAGTATTGTGTGGTGTCAAAGATTATTGATGAGAGATGGAATGATCAATTATACTTACCCCTTGCATATACTTATCCCTTGCATGCAGGATAAAGTCTAGACATAATTATTATTATTATTATTATTATTATTAAGTTAAATAATAATCTAAGGTTAGTATTTTGTGCTTGGTGATTTTTACTTAAACCCCTCCATATTTTACAAGCAACATGTAACAAATTAAAATGAGACCTCTTGCAAGTGTTGACAGGCTTGTACCCGACAAAATGAGAATGATCAAGTATAAAAATGCAATATATGAGGTATAAAGATGCAATGGGACAATTACAGACTACAACTATACAAAGAAGAGGTATACTCTTCCTCGGCAAGTAATTTAGACTTAGACACTACACAACATTATTCTACTAATTTTATACTAATAGACTTTTGTAACTTTATTGAATAGCTAAATGGTGGTTTAATAATGGGTTGAAGTTCCTATCCATTACAAGTTTACAATATCTCTAACATTTAGCGCTTCACCATGTGAGCGCAACTAGAGTGTATTTGACCATGTAAAACAAAAGTTTTATTCCGCAATGATTTCAGTTTGAGGCATTGGGCCAAAAGGATTACTTTGCACTTTCAATGTCAGTTTACCAGTTAAGTTTCATTTAGTTAAAAGGACCCCACCCAAATTAAAAAAATTGTGTATCAATTCGTTTGAACATTGTTGTAGCTGAAATTTTCAAGAAAATTACATATTAATACTAGAAATGCGATGTCAAATTTCAGCCCGTTTTGACATCGTTCATCTAGATACGTGTTTAGGTCTCCGCCATTAAATATCTTGATAACCAGTCTTTGTGGGTGTTTAAAGGGTCTTGGACAAGGGGCGCTGGATGATTTGGCCTTTATCCCATTTAACACGTATCACGAGGCACACATGTCGAAACAGAGTAAAAAAAAGTACAAGTTATGAGAATTTAAAATTTTTCTAAAAATTTTAGCTCAAACGGAGCTTAAACGAATTAATAAACAATAGGCAGTGAAACTAAAAAATGGCCATTTTAACCCAATATCTATTTTACTTATTTATGAGTAATATATTATTCATTTGTTTTTAATTTCATTTCAGTTGCATCTAAAAACGGAATCGGATCGGTTGTTACAATCAAAACTGAATGATCTTGTTTTCATTCAATACAACAAAAAATTGGAACAAACGATGAACTCAAGGAGAGCCGACAATAACAATTCCATTGTCTTGGGAGATGTTGACAAAAATGATGATTGGTTGATTCCTAGAATAAAGAGCTACAGGATTTTGCGAGGGAGGGTGATGGTCTTATATAACCAAAAGTTAGAAATGCAAACAGAGCTACTAATCTTAGGCCAACCAAAAGGAGTCAGATGCAACAATTATAAATGCAAGTACTTCGTATTCGCTTCGTGATGAAGAAAGAATAAATTGGAGAGATGAGAGACCGAGAACAAGAAGATGAAGAGGAAGTTGGAGAAGATGCTAATATTAAAGTCAATTAATAGAAACGTGAACATTGACATAGAGAATTGCTTTTTATTTCTTATGTTTTGATTCAGATGTTTTGGATTTGATTTAGACACGATGACATGATTTGCTTATGTTACATTTAGTCACACGTGGATGTGATTTTTTTTTTTTGTCTAGATGTCTTATTATAATTTCATTTCTCACCTTTTATTATGTTATTCCTATATCATTTTTGTGTAAATATTGCTTAGTGGAGGTATAAAAAAATGTATACTTCGAATAAATAGACCGATAAAACCAATTAATCCCGATTCATCTCATAAAGCTCTTGGCCCGATTAGGGTATGATTTAATGATTTAACATGGAGAAGTAGAGGCAGAGGGTGGGGACGACTCATTATCATTCCTCTTCTAAATATATTTGTGACTTCTTGGCGGTTATCATGCATTTTAGGATGGAGCTTATTCAGTGAATTTCTGAGAAGCCTTTGGTAACAAGAATATATAATTATAGGATGGCTACAGGAAATCAAATTTCTTACGACACTTATCATTTGATGTTTAGACACTGTCAATTCTACAGTATTAGAACTTTGTATCAACAATTTTCTCTTCTAGTCTGAATCCATTTCTATCTATAATAGTACCTGGGAAAATGTATGGTTTTAAACCTTCTTAAATCCAGAGATGCATATACGCACCAAAACTAAAATAAATATAATAAAAAAATAAAAATAAAAAAGCCAATGAAATGGAAGGATTCTTTATTTGTTTGGCATTGACTATGATGAGACTGTAATAGAGACAGAGAAGGCTAAAGCGGACTGACTACCTACCGTATAAGTATGAAGAGAAGTTATGCATTGCAGCTTCGAGTTTCCTGTAATTCCGCACTCAGCATGTGATGAAGAAGAACATCAACTCTTTGACTCCTTGTCTTTGTGCTGAATGACATATGGAATGTAAGAAAACAATGACAGAAATAATATGTGTACACATACAGTTGAAGTAAATTGAAATGACACATACCCGACATATCGGGGTTGATCCTTTCTTCCTTTTGCTTCCTGGAAGAATTATGGATGACAAGCTTTCAGTGGGCCGCATGATAGAACTACAAACTATAATTTGTTTTTATGATGTGTTAATCATGATAGTGTCATAATAATTATACAGCCACACATTCAAATGTCTGGCAGAGTTTGTCTTGGTTTTCAACAAAATTCATTTAGAGAATCGAAGTAGAAGACAATTTGATAATATATTCGGATTTCTTGGTGGATGCAACTTACAGAGCAGCAAGACCAATCCAACTTATAGAGTTAATGACAGAAATTTGGCTCATAGCCATTGGAAATGATTTTTTATTCCAAGAACTTTCAATATCTGCTCCACGTACCTTTCCCTCATCATCCGATCCACTAGCTGTTTCAAGTTCCATTTCAGCAAAAAAGGCCTCCAAGACAAACGCTACCACCTGAAATGAGTAGAAAAAGATCCTATTTACTTCTTCATATAAAATTGCAAAAACCAGCAGGAATCCAAAAAATATACTTCATAGATATTAAAATTAAAATGCTAAAGTTGAAGTGCTTGCATTGCAGTGATCAATAAAAGGAAATATCCTCATATAACAAACAAATATTGGATATTTGACTTTACATTTTTAGAATCTTAGATTTGTATGACATTTATTGTCTCAACATATGAAAATACCAAGCACTGAATATCAGTAAGTCATTATTAAACTGAATCAAAACTACACCTGCTATCAGTAAGTCATTATAACAAAGAAATTTTAACGACTGATTTAATCAAAAAATTACTACAACATTTCATGCTTGAGCATATGAAATCTTTTTTGGGTTCCTTCCCCAGAAGAGAAAAAGATTGAGACAAAATGGTAAGATTTTGCAATCAGTTTGAACGTATTATGCATGCCATTTCAAGAATTCTAATAAGAGTTATAGAAAAAAAATTTAACAGTTACTTACCAGATTCAAAAGTAGTAACACTGTTATGAGGTAAAAGCTAATAAAGTATACTAGGGTCCAAGATGTTCCTGTCAATTCCGTATAGCCCTGAAATGGTGCAATTATAAGATAATCAATGATTTCCCAGTAACAACTTCAGTTGCCATTGTTATGAATATAGAGACAAAAATAAAACATGGAAATTATGGTTATAAAAGTGCAATGACATGGCACATAAGAATTAAGTATGCTAGTATTTCCATTTGTTTAGAATAGGCTAGCTGCCAAGTATTTCTTACTTCATTTTGTTTCTTTAGCTTCCTAGTTAGTTTATTTTATAGAATATATAATTAAAAATTAGAGGACAAGTGTCGAGAGAAGAGAAAGGTGCAAACAAAAAGGTAGCTAAAATGTGGAAACTATGGCTGCCCCCTATCAGTTTCAGTGGTAAGCAAGTTGGTGATCTTATCTTAATTTTAAAGTAGTAAGCAAGTATGCCAGTATTCTATTTTTTTTTTAGAATAGACTAGTTAAATATTTCCTATTTCGGTTAGTCTCTCTGCTCTCTTTGTTTCCTAGTTTAATTTCTTTGTCAGCAAGTATTATAATAAACCCAGAATAACCCATTGACTGAAAGCCTTATGCATCAATTCTAAATTCCAACCAACAAAGTTCCCTTTTAAATGCCTTCTTGTTTAGTTATAGCTAAGCAATCACAAAGTCTAATACGAACTTTCACAAAAATATATTCTTGGTGGATATCATTTATGCTTTTTTTCTCTAGAATAACTAGAAAAGAAAATTGAAATAAAAAAAGCATGTAAGACTTTCCATTTGGTATGTTGGGCATTCGCTCCAATACTTGAAACATAATACAAGTAAAGAAATAGAGAGCTTTCAGTACTAAAAGAAGAAGTGGTCCTAGAAATTGGAAAAAAAAGTAACAACAGAGTATGGGTATCATTCGTAGTACCTCCATCCATAATTGCCAGTTATTCATGACAAGGAGACTGAAAAGTGTTACCATACCGTTCGGGTAGTCGTTGAAGTTGAAAAGCAAATAGCTGACTTTGTCAAGAAAACTGAACCATGATATTTCCCTCTAACTACAAATAGAATGGATGTGTAGAATGAAGCAATTGCCAGCACAGGAAAAAGCTCTTTAGTAATGTAATGTCCATGAATTCAATAAAGTTCCATATAATTTCTATATGACCATCTAACAAGTTGGAAAACAAACCAAAGAAAAAGAATGAAAAGATAAGACAGTGAAGCATAACTACAACTAACGAATACACAATAACTGAGACAGGAGTGACGTCAAAATGACTAGAAATCCTCTTTTAAGGGCAAAGGATACTCATTTTTTTCAAGAGTTGATCCTTCCAACTTAGGGTTTCCAGAATTGACGATTCCACCAAAAATCTACAAGCAAGAAAGCAATAAGACTCATTTCTTTATTATTCAATGTTATAATAATTCCAAAAACCAAGGTTCTCTGGAAAATTGCATAGTGATAAAGGTAAGTATGACATCATTAATAAATAAAATAAAATTTCTTTGTTCATATCAGGGAAAACAGTAAAAAAAAAAAAAACAATAATGAGCTAATGTGACACCAAGGAACTCAACCCAAAGATGTCTTATGGAAATATCAGTGGACAGTGATAACTAAGGCTGAATCTACCCAGTTCCAAAGATGCTCTATCTAGTTATAACTTATAAGGTACTTTGCAGTTCTCACCTTGCCTGAAAATACTCTGATTCTTTTCTTTCTAGAATTTCTAAGCTCGCTGCATGAGCACCATCTTCTTCGCCGTTTTAGAGAAACTCAAGTGTCAATCTATCATCTATGGACACATCTTGCCTAGCCCACATATATCCTGGCGTGTCTGTGTGCGTATGATCTACTTTCTTTATTTGTACAGGGCTTGAATACAATGCTGGGGTTCCAGGAATGATTAATTAAGATAAATCCAATATTAGTGCCTGTTTCTGGCACAAAGAGCCAAGCCTCTTCTAGTCGTGTTATTGTCGATTCCAATGCAACATGCTCACTACAATCTCTACTAAACTTTGTTCATATCTGCTTATCCTAATTATTTCACTATTCAATCTCGATATCATCATCAATAAACTCACTTTTGGAGAACTTTCCCAAATTCAGCTAGGGAGAATGCAGGAAGCTTGTTGCACAGAATTATCTTAAAATGACAAGTTTAATTCACATGAAGTAATCATCCAGAGTTCACATGATACACATGCCACATGGAAGCTATGATAATTATCCAGGAAATGTTGTTTGTATCTTTGTCTCTTTCATTCAAAAAACAGGAAATGAAAGAAAGAAGTGAAAATTATTGAGATGGATGTCCCACATACCTGTACACCAAGGGAGCAATAAATACACAATATGCAAAAGATAGTCCCCAGATATGGCATCAAGCTTGGTATAAGGGTTAAAAATGTTGCAACGAAAGCTCTATACCGCTTAACATGCATCAAAAGCCTTATTAACCGCAACATTCTTGCAATAAGAAGGTACCTTATCCTGTCCCCAAAAAAAAAAAAACCTTAATATATGTTACAGTCCAAATCATTATGCGTCTGCATCGCACCTTTTTTATTAAATATTTTAAAATACAGATTTCATATTTATTGAAATATAGATTCCCACCTTTTTTATTAAATATTTTAGATTCTTAACTTGAAGCTTATACCAGTAGCAGGTAGTCGTTTATGTTAGAATAAAGCAGTGCATGGCTTTCACCAATCAAAAGCAATGGCCCAAATTTACAAAATCTAGTTTATAACCATGTCTATGACATATTTCAGTAACAAATTTAAAATATGAAGGTACACGATCATCTGCAAGGAAATAGTGTCAGGGTTCTTGTTGATGGTACTGTTTATCTCCTACCATAGTTACCAGCTGGTTCTGATCGACCTCCTTGGTTTGACATTTTTTTTATTTCTCACTCCTCATGAACTTGATTATTTCCAGTAATCCCTTTCCGGTAACTCTAAAAGATGCCTGCTTTTTATTAGTCCCATGGATACTTTGCATGTTACTAGGGCCAAGGATGGTGATTAAATTTTTCTCTAGCACCATCTTGATTGATAATCCTAATTCCAAAGAATGATGATCAAGTTATAGATGGAACAAATTATTATAGTAATGGGATAGAAGATACTGTGGTCTGGACAGACTAGTAGTGAGGCAGGCCTTGGGCCTGTTATTTTATCTCTTATCTTTTTAAGCTTGGGTCCATCAAGAGTTAGGGCAAATAGAAATTCTCATGTGTAGAGAAACAATTTCGAAGTCTTAACCTTTCATTTAGGGTTTTGCCAGCGAACCCCTTGTTTTGTATGGAATGACTTGATGATTCAAAGAGATTTTCCGTTGCATTTATTAACAAATTGACATTGGAACATGCATCGTCCTAGGGAAGTATGGAGGATGATAGAAACCAAAAATCCATAGGAGATAGATGACAAGGGAGGGGCAAGGGAGAACCTACAACCTTGAAGGTTGAGCAACGAAAACAACAGAGAGAGGTGGTTGACCAGGTTGATCGAATACCCCACAGTCGCACCATGGAGAGCTGCAAGCACATGGCCGATCGACCGCCACTATTATCTCATGATCCAGTGTCTCCAAAATGAGCTTTTGTATTAGGGAACTAAGTGGGACCATTCAACAGTTATCCACCATCTATTTATCTTCGAGAGAACCCCTCTGTCATTAGCATTCCTATTTGACCAGTGGGTAATAATGGTCATAGGCCTTAATATCATGCAAGCTATTTTGAAACGTAGACTCCCTTAAATCTTCTTTGGCATTTCTGGTTAAGGGGATTACCTCCTATCTTCTCATTACTCTCTGCCATGCAGTTAAAATCACTTGTCACTGCCCATGGACCTATGATACTGCCATTTTGGTGTCAAACTCAGACAGCTCCTTCCATAAAAGACTCTCTGGATGCCCTCCGATACTTGGCATAAACCATAGTGATGTGGAAGTACTGGGAGTCCATATTGAATTCAATTTTCAGGTAGATAGCCTGACATCCTTTTCCTTCAGCTATCACCTTAAATTCTTAAGGGCCCATAGGCCTTATAATTCTCCCATAAGATGCTTCATGCAAGTTATCAATATAGTACCAGCAAAGATTAAAATCTTTGGAAAAAAAAATTTCATGCTTATACTACTGAATTTAATCTCAAGGAGTCCAATGAGTTGGACATCGTCACTCCTAATAAAGGCTTGGTTTATAGGATCATTAAGACTCCTCACACTCCAGATCCATGGAACTATCTCTCCTGCATTCCTTAGGGCATTATATTTGTTGTCCAATCAATGGTATCCAAATAGCCTTACGCTATATCTGCCCCACCAGACGACCAAAGATGGTGTCTAAATCATCTCTGATTTGTGTTGCTTGCTCCACTCTCTGTTATTTATACTTTTTTTGTGCAAGCACACCGTTATTTGTATTTGCAGAAACCTTAGCATCTTTATAGAATGGAATTGTAACTCGGTTTGGGAATCGATCCAGCACAAAGCCCTCCAGGTGCCCAGGGTCTCACCAAAGGTGTATCATTTCCGCTGGTAATGATTATCTTAACAAATTGGCAAGATAATCATTGTTATCAACTACCTCCTCTCCTGCCTTCCCATGAACGGTGGAGGCCATTGATGACAAAAGAGGCAATTTTTAAGCCAACAAGTCGAATCAAAATACATTTACCTTTTTAAACTAAAGAACAGGCGTTGTAGATTGAGCTATCTTAATACATGATCTGGTTCATGTTAGCAGGAAAGAAAATTGCTAAAGTGCGCCAGAGCACAGTTCTGGTTGTCTCAACCCCCATGAACAAAAGTCGTTTTCTGATGGGATCCAAGTCTGGTTCAAAAGTTACTTTATTATATATTATAAAGGCTAGTTGGAGACTTTCCTCTCACATTTACACTGCTAAATTACAAAAACTACGTTGAGCTTGGTCAAGGTATATTTATGATTTAAAACAAAAAATTTCCTATAAAAGTGGACCCCATGTTTTCTCCTTCGCCATGAGTTCAGTTGCCATTTCTCCAACCCAAAGTAAAAACTATACTATGCCATAATAAAAAGAGCTTAAACTATCTGAACAAAGAGAATGGTTGGGATTAAATCAGAAACCTAATATCTTCATCCTATGTTATTAATGTGGCGAAAAAATTGCCGATTAATCGTAATTCAGGGTTTGACCGAACCGAATAGGGTGAAATTGATTAGGGTTTAACGAACTCCAAAAAATTGACGATAAATTGGCGAGTCACCGATTAATCGGCCAGCCGACTTGCCGATTTATCGCTATAACATATTTTTATTGATATAACTTATATCGGTTTATTTATGAATGATTGAATGCAAATTATTTTTACTGATACAACTTATATCGACTTATTTTTTAATGATTGAATGTTAATTTTAGAGTTTATATATTGTTATTTACTGGTAGAGTGATGTTGCTAAGTTCTAACTTGCTATCACTTGTTACTTGTGCTGTTATGCTGTGTTGGTTGTTTCTAAACAAGTTTAGGTACCTGCATAATTAAACTTAGCTGTAAATTAGTAAAAATTAAATTATATATTAATATTTAAAGTAGACCGATTAATCCCGATAATCCCGCTTAATCATAATTCGGTCCTAGACCGCACTGCGACCGCTTTCCGATTTAACTGCATAGTTTCATCATCTATAAATTTTTTTCAATAAGCTCAACTTATGCTCACTTTTTTTTCCTTCTTTTAGAACCGCCAATATTATCCATGAACCTATTTGATTAATTAGAAACAAAGTTTCAACACAATTCCTCTTCGCTTGCAAAGAACATAGAAAAAAATTTGCTCCCAAAAGGAAGTTAACTTGTTCACATGCCTTGGATATAATACTTTAGGGAACACCAGTTACCGTCTCACTGAAGACTTGTCAAGCCATCCAAATAAAAATCAAGAATTTCAAAATCATACCATTCCCCATTTGAAAGAAATGTAAGCCCACTTGGGGAGATAAAAGTCGTTGTTTCTCCAATCACTGCAGACACAAAATTGTAAAACCATATTAAAAAACAGCTTGATGTAATATGAGCAATTAAGACTTCAGGATATTAGTTCTATCCAATCAGAGATAATAAATAACTACGCAATGGGTGTTCGAAGTAGGGCTTTCTTGGCAAAAAATAATAAATTATAGCTTCTCACTTGACTTTATTCCGTTTTTAAAGGGTGAACAGGGTCCAAAACCAACCAAATGCCATTGGCAGAGTTCAAACCTTGGACTTGTGATACCATCCCCTAGAGGTCTAACCAGTTGAGCTAGCAGTTGCTGATCTCCACTTGATTTTGTAACGGAAGGTCAAAGACATGTTATGAAGGCATGTCATATACCATATCTATACAAGGCAATGACAAATCTAACAGTGAATTATTTTGGGGAATTTCTCCTGCGTTGGCTTGTGTGCTTTTAGTGTTTGCCAAACGTGCATTCGTTTCCTCTCTCCACTTTTGGTTTCATTGTCATATTTTATGCTAGTACAGGTTGAATACCCAAACCTCGCACCTTGATGAAAGTAGACACAAGTTCCCACATTAATACATGGAAACACTTATTTTAACCACCACTGCACCAACAAAAGTTTCACTCCATGGAAGAGAGACATGTAGTCATCAATATGTTACAATAAATATGATATGTATCGTATCTAAGCCTCATCGATACGGTACATATATCTTACGATATATCAACATAAGATGATGCAAGGATGTATTGTCAGTGACGTGAATAAATGGATGGATGATAACCAATAGTGTGTTAATATGTTTAACACAAGCCATATATTATTGGAAGTGTTTTGGGGTCATCCTTGCTGGAATAAGTCCGTCTTTTATATATATATATCTATATATATATATATATATAAATTTTTGCACTGTATACACGATACATTACAACAAATGTATCTTAAATTTAGGTTTCCGATATATGATACGATAAACATTTTGATAACTATGGAGACATGTAAATAGGCATATTCGCAAGGGAGCTACTAGTACAACAAGCCTCCCCCAACAAGCGACTTGGCCTTCCACAAAGCAAACCTCTTGTTCAAGACTTCCAACACCGGATCGCGCAAGTGGTTACTCTATGTTTGACTCCCAAAGGAACCACCGATTCGAAAAGTCAATACATTAGCACCCAAAACACTACCAACGTCATCACCAACTACAAATTCCATCTCTTTGAGAACTTTATTCACCAGAGCACACTTGGAAAGGAACAAAGGATTTTTTTTAAAAATTATCGCTAACCCGTTTATTTCTTTACTACGTGTCTAAAGACTACACATTCTCCTTTGAAGGGTAATCAAGACAATGACTGATGGTTACATCACCACCCACATAGGGCAACCAAGTCAGCTTCGAAGACTAATTCCAAAGTTTTTGTCACCTAGTTTCCACATCACATGAAGACTCGTTTTCGTCGTTGTCCACCAATGCAACTACATCAAATAATCCATGCATGTAGGCTAATGATGATGGAACACAAATGTGTTCCAAATAATCAGATAAAAACTCACTTATTCCAATGGTAAGTTTTGATCCTGCAACCTCTCGCTAAAGCGAGGGAATGCTTGACCAACTCAGCTACAATTGGTGGACAGGGTTAAAAGGGTCTACTCAAGGATTTTTGCATAGGCTATGTCATTATCCAAATACAAAAGAGCATTATCTTGTGAGGAGTCACTTGAAATTCAGATAACAAACCCAACTCTAGAACTTTGACAATCAAGATACACAAAGCTGCACAACAATAATAAACAAAAAGGGATAAGATTCCCTTGGCATATGCCCTCTAGATTTGAAGAACCCAACTGGATAACCACCCACAATAACCTAAATTGAACTGTCAAGAGACAAGTCTTCATATACCCCATCCACATCTCATCAAAACCATTTTGGATAGCACCAAAGCAAAGCATCCCAAACATGTGGTTATAAAAGTAAGAAAAGTCAATTTTACATTAAAAAAAAAACCTAGTGCACTGCTCCTCAACCAAGAATCAACCAACTCGTTAACAATCATCACGTCATCAAGGAGTTTCCAATCCTTCACAAAGCACCTCGATCAAGATAAAATCCAAATGTAATTTCAGTCCCCTTGTCATAACTTTTGCAAAAATCTTACACGTGTCACTAACAAGGTTAACAGGCCTGCCTACATCTTTTGAAGGAATGAAGAAATAAAGGAAGTATTTAGTCTCCAATCAAGAAACAATAATATGAAGCTCCTTCACTTTCATAGACTAGCCAGCGAGGAAATAAACACTATTGGAGAACAACAACAAAAAAGGCGGAAAAATCTGGGATAAAAGTTTTATCGCTCCCATGACTAAAAGGCTTTAAAAATCTCCTTGGCGCTAAATAACTGTCAAGCCTTTCCATTTCCCCTGCAATGTAATTTATAAACCTATAGCTCTCATAATGGTATAATTTTTGTGATAATTCGCTCCTAAATAAACACTTCCCTAAAATTAGTTTGTTTTGACATTTGTAACTCAATAAATTAGCACAGGAATTATTTTCATTTTTAGCTTTAAGATAAAATTTCAGACTTCAAATCAGGGCATTCTAGAATTCTTAAATATGTGAGGATAAGTTCCTAAGTAATACATGAATCTAATAATGAGTAATTAGTGAAAAAGGGTTATATGAATGAATAAACATGATTAGCGCGAACAACTAGCCTGTGAAATATTGGACACTTGATCTTTCACAACAACATAAAGTGAAAAGATAATATGATTCCTTAATCAGGCTTGCATCTGAAACAGGTTAACATCTTACAGTACATTCTCATTTGCACTTACCTATTATCCATGTGACCACAAAATCAAACTGATTTTGCCCATCTCTCCAGTAATTCTCAAAACCAAATGCAAATATTTTCAACGCCATTTCAAGGACATAAATCCAACCTGCATGGCAAGATGCACTTACATTAGGCTACCGAATCTAATTTCTAAATTACCAAAGAGAGGTAAGTTTCTTTTGGCTTCAATTCTCTCGGAAAACTCTGCATCATACTGTAATGACAGACATGTAAAGCCTTCACTATCACAGTTTTGAAAGCATATGATATCATGAAATTACATGTGAAGATTCCAATCAAACAGAATTAAGATCATTTTGCCAACTCTTTTGTGTTTCCTACAGATCAAGACAATAGTAAACAGTAATCTACAAATCTGTGACCAACATTATAGGTATAACTAATGCATCGAAAACTATTCATTCGCAAACTATAAATAAAGCAAAATGCCTGTACAATAAGAAAGATACTTCAGAAATAAGATTATCAAGAGTCCTTACCAAAGACAAATTCCACATCCTGCCAAATCTTTTGAGCAGAGCTGTTCTCTATATCAAGCTGTAAAGCCAAGAACTTGATTTTAGTGTGGAATAATAGCTAATCGCATGTGAGAAATTCATACACCTAGCATTTCTGCTTCCAAAAACAGTATCCCGTACATGCGCGCGCAGTTGTCTGTTTTATCTTTATAACTTGTGTTTGAGATTTACTCTCAACCAATAGAAAAGTTTACAGGAAAAGTGTATATTAACGAACAGGAAAAGAAAATGTAATGAGTATGTGTGCACGAGGCAAACAGAAAAAATATTCCACATTTTTAACAGTGCTGAACCAGAAAACTCTGCTATCACTTCACAAAATTGCCCCACCCATGCATACCTTCATAATGTGGAATATCCTTCAAAGACCCCACCCACGTATGATGTAATGTAGGATTTAATTTTATTTATTTAATAGTCGTAGTTAGATTGGGATTACGTAAGACCATTAGAATAAGTGGAGATTAGAGCTCCAATAGAATCTAGGGTTAAGTTTAGTATAAATAGAACCTATAGGCCATTGCTTGTAATTGGTTTTTAATGAATAAAGAAAATTCAATGGCGGTTATTTAGGTTTATTTTATTTCTCTTGTGTTTAGATTTATTTTAATTTGTAGTTAAGTTACATTAACGTTTGTCGTACTGAAAATAAATATTTGAATCAATGTTTTTTTGCCTTCTAAAATCCTGGAATTTATATCTTCCCATAATTTCCAAATCTAATCCCCCAATCTGAAACCCATCTACCTTTCGGTGTAACCACCAAGGGAAGTTGTGTTTTATTTTCCCATAACTGACTAATTTCATTAACAGAGCTACAACGGCATGAACCCACTCTTGTACCAACAACACTCTCCCCACTTAACCACCCTTGCAGAGATGTGAGTTCTTGAGCCCAAACCAATTAACCAACAAATTGTTCCTAACGAGGATCATTCCCTTGAGTTGTGATTCTATTTAACGCAATGTTTGTTGATTGAGCTGAAAAGTGTCAACACAACTTATTGCAACTATCACCACTCCACAGGCCTTTTTAGCAAACCACCACCTGTCTCATCGGGGTGTCACATTAGGAGTTTGTTCCGCACCCAAATATTACCCTAGAACATTATTATGTCCCATTAATGATATTCAAATGACATTAACCTATAACAATATTACCCCCTACTATTAAAGACAAATGAGACATGCCCCCTAACACTATCAGGCAATTCACGGAGAAGATGATGAATATCCTCACCATGAAAAACCAATAAAATTTTGCTAATAGCTTCAGAAAGTGAAAATGAGAGTAACAATCTCATGAAATTAGTACTTTCATTGTCTGAGATACTTTCAAAAGAGTTACATTCTTGCATGTTAGGGTTTGTATGTTCTTCATACACTCTTGGGATATCGATGGGTGTTTCCCTTTTTAAATGGACACTATAAAATTCAATTTATGTAAGTTAGAACTTCTAATAGCTAGTTGTTAAGAACCCTCGAATTGGACTCGTTCAATTCAAGGGCTGAAATCTTCACTTAAATCTCCGAGTGCCCCACCAAGAAGAAATTCCTGCCACCTGTCATTATAAATATCCAGACTTTAACACCCAGCCCCTCTCTACAATGGGTTTACTTGGCCATTTCGTGTGCAACATTAGAGCCAGTGTAAAACAAATAAGAGGTTGAGCTTTCAGAAAGACTGACATTAATCAAATGGGCAAAAATGTAGTGAAAATAAATTTGAAGATGCATGGGTTATGAGTTATGAGAAGGAATTGCATTAGATCATTTAGAATAGAGGAATAGGGTTTGTTTGATCAACATTATGCCATTTAATTCTTGAAAAATTAATAAAACACAATATGAAGATGCATGGTTATAGGTTATGAGAATGAATGCCATTAGATCATTTAGAATAGAGGAACAGGGTTTGTTTGATCAACATTATGCCATTTCATTCTTGCAAAAATAAGTAAATATTATCTTAGAAATTTCAAGTTGCCAATGTCTGATGGAGTTCAAATCTGAATAGCAGAAAATCAAAGATCACTTCCAAGCAAAGTCACCGTCCTTCAAGAACCAAGATGATTATACTTAGTTATTAAGAAAAATATTGTAATTTTTAAGTTTAAGAAATAAACCCTTAATAACAGTAACAAAGAAGACGTATCATAGTAAGAAATAGTTGAAGGCCTTCTGGTTTGAGCATATTCCATATATAGATCAATCTTATTGCAAAGAGAAACATGTTACCGTTGTTTCAATTATAACAGTAACTAGATTCAGCACGAGCATGAAAGCTATTATGTATTCAAAAATGGGTCCACGCACAAAGGCTTTCAACTTTTCAGTTGAAGGTGCATGATAAAATGATGGATAGTACTCAAAGCAAGATGGCTGCAAATAAAAGAACAACGTCATAAGTGTTTAGTCAATATGATGTAGATAGCGTAGATATGATTGTAGCGTTCAGATTCAAATGTAGGGGACTATTCACTTACAGAATCCTCTTTCTGAAATCTAAGTGCAATTGCATTGCAAAGATCATAAAATTCTTCCAAATTGATCTGCAGGTGGCACAACATTAAAGGAACAAACAATTGTTAGAAACTTGATAAAGGCTCTATTATAAGGGACATATCTTACAAAAGCTGATCTTAAGCTTTTGGAGACATGGCTAGATCTACGGAGACGATTGAGGAGGCGTGGGGAGGGACCATAATGCATAACGAGGTGAGTCATGGAAAAACAAACATATTGGTTAGCTCTGCTTATTCAAGCCTATAATAGCGAGTATGGCCATAGGAAGATGATCTTTACTTGCATTATTTGCTTATAAGCCGTTACAGTTTCACATTTACCCAATTTAATATGCTTTCAGGATAAGCATGACTCTCATGATTATTGTTTTGAGAACAAATTTGAATGATTGCACGCTGGAACTTAGGTTTCTGTTCAGGGCAAACCTTGAATTAGGGCAGACCCTAAAAGTGGTACCCAAATTCTAATGGCAGACTGCAACTAAAAATGGTCAAAAAGTTTTTACCAAAAAACAAAACCCCTCTTTCCTGTTGTCTAAACATACTTCAGCTCCACTTCCCACCACCACCAACAGTTGTCTTCTCTCCATCTCATGCTCTGTTTCTGTCATGATATAGCCAAGAACACTGAGCAATGTCACTGATTAAGGATTAAGAACACTGGTCTGTAGGGCAACATCAAAAGGCATTTATTCTAGGTGTAAAGGACAGTCAAGTACTTATTATGCATTGTTTTGTTCTTTTGTTTAATCATTATTCCCTATTAGACATTCAGGAAGCTAACTTTTTCTGGTCAGCAAAACAAAATGTATTGTATTAACAAAAGTGGAATGGGGCCAGAGAAAGATACTGACCCACTCACCACCACGCTAATAGTCATGTAAATGCTAATGACAGCAGAAATAAACATCTGACGCGACTATGTGTGTTGAACCACCATGTTTTGTCACATTAGAAACTAAAGTTAAAAATATTTTCAAAGAGCCCATAAAATCTCATGGAGAACTGGAAACTAATAATTTATCTCAAGAACGCAGCTTCTAGGACTTTGAAAAAATTACCTTGAAATCACCACTAGAATCTAGTTCGTCAAATATGAGCTCAAAATCTTCCATTGAGATTTTTGGCAGTGACCTAATAAAAAAGCAAAATAGAAGTGATGTGAATACAAGTTGAGTTCAGGAAGCAGGAGGCAGAAACAAAATTCACACAATTTCATAATATATATTTTAATGAATGTCTGGCCAACACATGTCTGCAGTCTAGCAGATATGATACGACTTGCTGAAATGAATTTGGAAACAATGGAAACAAAAAAGTTATGAATGAGCAAATTCGTGCATAGTTGTAGTTTTAAGTGCTGGTTAACAGATGGAAAAGTCAAGTGACATTCTTATTCATGTATGGGAACGACATTAGCAAATCACATTTTAACAAGAAAGGACAAGAATTAAAGATAAACTTTGCAGCTTAGATCTCAACTGGTGGAAACTAGAAACCTGTGGTAGATTCATTTTTGAAGTGGGATTTACTCCTGGTATAGCTACAACAGTGATTGGACAATGGTGTGATCACCAAAAAAATACGCATTGTATATTTCAATTATAAGCCCATAAAAATGATCACAAATAGATACATGGGCCAAGGAGCACCATAATGCGAAATTAGGGCTGAGAAAGTTTTGGTCATAATTGTGAAAAGTGGCATTAATTGATTGGATAGGATGGTTACATGGAGATTGGTCCAAGTGTCACCAATAGGGATGGCAGTGGGGTGGTTTTCGCGGATATCCACTCTGCCCCGGGCCGTTTGGGGCGGACTGGATTTTTCTTAACGGATTTCGGGGCAATTTTGGGTCTTAAAATCATATCTGTCACTGTTTTGGGCCGGATACGGATTTGGCCATATCCGCCCTGCGGATATCCGTTTATGTATAGGGTAAACCTTGTGAATGCAAACTCCAACATAATTATTAGCCTTTCAATACTTAAGGTATACAAACTCCCCAAGTCCACCCCATCTTCTCTCTCATATTCTCAATTATTAAATTCACAAAAGCCCTAAATCCCCCCACACACACACATTCTCTCCACGCCTTTCTCTCCTCTCCACTCATTATTTCATTCTCTTTCTCTTTGACCCCATCTTGTCTTGTTGCAGACATCAAAGCAGAATTAAGAAAAACTCATTTTTTTATTCTCTCTTTTACCCCATCTTGTCTTGCTACAGCATTAAGAACATCAAGCAAAACGAGCAATCGAGCAAGAAACTTAACATTTAGATTTACCCAAAAAAACCAATCTACCCATCTTTTTATTTTTTATTTTTTTATCAATCGAATATGCTCCCAGTGATTTGGAGTTCATTAGTAGTTCCATTTGCAAAGTAAAAGGAGATTAAGAAGAAAAGAAGATCATGGGTAACGAAAAATGAGAAGGTAAGATCAATTTGAGGATCTACCACTAATTTCATCAGTTCCGCCTCTTCTCGTAGATTTGCAATTGATCCTTGTAGATCTGCAATCGATACTTGTACATCTGATGTTGATCACCTAAATGGATCCTCCTCTTGTCCTTGTAGATCTGTAAGAATGTTATTACGGTTAAGTGGATCTGTAATTGTTCCTGGCAGATCTGTAATTGATCCTTGCAGATCTGTAAGAATAAATCTGTAATTGATCCTTTTAGATCTGGAATTGATCCTCTTGTCCTTCTTAGATCTGCTTCTTGATTTTTTTTATTTTTTTTTTATAAAATAAGAATATTATTACGGTTAAATGGGGCGAGGCGGATATCCGCCAATCCGTCCGATGCAGGGGTGGTTTTTTTAAATTATGATAAATGGATATTCGGGGCGGATTCGGAGATCCGCGATCCCCAGCTGGGCGGGGATGGATTTGTCAAAATCCACCCCAATCTGCCCAGTTTCCATCCCTACTCACCAAGTGATTGGGGGCATGAAGCTACAAATAGAAAGTTGTAAGAAGAAGAATGAACATTTGGTAAATTGGGAATAGAAAGATCACCATATCATACAAACCCGGTTAATCCATAGTGACAGTGAATTTCGAACAAGACCCACAAGTATCTTGATGATTCTCAACATGGTGTAAGCAACTCATCAATTTGGAAAAGAAAGAAAAAAATGAACATTCGCTTTCTCAAAAGTTGACCTTTCGTTTTCTCAAGTCTAATTTCAAGTTTAGACTATGAACTCACTGAACAATACAAAATTCCAAAAATATTTGAAGGGTAAAATTACAATGAGATGCGTGTAATATCTTCATTAATTGAAGAGTAAAATTAATTGCTTCATCCTTGTACATGTTTTAGAGATGAACTCGGTATGCAAGTGGAAGAAAGCCTTGTATGGTCTAAAACAATCACTACGGCTTGGTTTGAGAGATTCAAAACAACGATGCGGAGTGTAGGTTTGCTTTAGATAGGGCCAAATGACTTAGACTCCCTAAAAATTTCCATATCACCATCACTATCACCCCCTTTCTCAAAAGAGCAAATCAATTAAAAGTAGGAGAGGATGAGGGATTGTTGTGTTACCACGGCAAGCGTGCAAGTTAATCAGAATTTGTTCTTTTATTTGTATCTAGATGAGAATTTGTATCAGACTGAAACTTAAACACATGATATTAGTCCACATGTTTTCTCATACTTTCACAGCTCAAACAAAGCAGTGAAAGTTAATTTACAAAAAATCATTCAAAAAATAAAAAATAAAACATGTATTACAAATACATAGTTACATGTGCCTTTCAAAAACTGTTGTCCAAAGGCAGCATCTTGTCCTTGAAGTGCAAAGAAAACAAACAAGGTCCTATTTGATATAAGAAAACTGCTTTTGTTCCCTTGAATCCTATATTCTATATTCTATAAAACATTTTGTTTCTCATAGTAGCAGGAAAAAAAACCCTAATACAAACTATAATAAAAACCCAAAACTAACAAGTAGGGTTCAAGATCAACTATTGAATAATATAAATTACTTAAGTTAAATCATAACAATTGTCCAAATACTCATCATAATACTACCACTACTAAAGTTTTGATAAAAGTTAATTTAAAAATAAATAATAAACAGGAAGGGTCTGTTTGGTTGCACGGAAAATAGAGATGGAAATTGAAACAGTGTACGTGGATCCGATTCTGAGGCCTCCCTCTCGGACTTAGATTCCCATGAGTAATGGAAAAACAGTCTTATGAAGAATCAATTTCCTGTCCGTAAATAGACAACCCAACAACAGAAATCTGCATAACACGGAAAATGAATTCCATTTCCCAAGGAAAATGGCTAACCAAACGTACTCGAAAACATAAATAAAACTCCTCAAAAAAACTACTAGCGTTACTAAAACTAAAAGTATTACATATTATTTTGTTAATCATTCATTATATGCTGAAAACTTTTAATAGAAAAAAAATAAAATAAAAAAGATAAAACAAAAGGAATATAATATTAGTATTATTATCTTAGAGAGTTTTATATTTCAGTAAGAAAATAGATTGTCTCAATTCTTGAAGGTAAATGAAAAAGTCAAACAAATAACTCATGTTCCAAGATTTCTCCAACAAGTCTTTAAAAAATATTTTAAAAAGCATAGAGATTTGCATCTTTTGCATCACTTATGAAAGTTATATGTCACCTGGAGACTGACAGGATTCAGACAAAACATCAGAGATAAAGATACAAAGCGGAAAAAATTTGAAGTCCCAGAGAAAATGATTATACTTTCCACTAGAAGATGGAAATGAGAGTGAGTCTTTACCTGTATTTGTTCAACTCTTCAAACAAATGAATGCATTGCTCTTTGTTAAGGAAGCCATTTTTCTGATGATACACATAATAACCCAACATATCAATTGCAACAACCACTGGAGCATTAAGTAAAGCAAATATGAAAAAGTACCTAATATGTAACAATATATGGAAACTGACAAAAATGATAAATTAACGACAAAGTAACAATCTATCTTAAAATAACACTGATTGTTGTAGGGATGAAGCCAACTATTTTCCATATGTAACTTAGTGACATGGAAAAATAGCAAATTAGTGAAATAAAGCAAAAAATTTCTGGCAAAAGCCCCCAAGGTATCATTTAAGTAATTCTGTAGTTGCCGAAAACGCATGATAATAACAATTAACCAATCTCTAGATGCCCTTGTTAAGAATGTTAAGGAAACATCAAAGAACTGCTCATTCCCTTTTTTAGAAACTAGGGTTTTAATTATTCAAACTTCCATCACTACTCAATTGTTAATTGTCTTGTGACAAAATAAGATTCATAATATGTCTCAAGCAAATCTTTATCCTGTCACTCAAATGATACTTTGATATAGTACATAAAAATAGATCAAACCCTCATCAGCACACTCTCCTAAGTAAACTTCCATTAAATTACTATTAAGGTTGATGGATTAAACTTTCTAATTATCACTTTAGCAACTTGATAGTTCACATTATTTATCCAATTCAACTCTTAACTATATATATTGGTAGTGTATAACTTCTCGCGTGATAATATATAGATGATATAAAACCAAGGCCAATCACGATGTCCAGAATATCAACTAGCTAACTCACACACCATAACTCTACCATGTAAGCAAGGATAAGAAGGTTTTGAAGCCAAGAAAAAAGGGTAAATTTGATGTTGGTCCCTTCTGCTAATAGGATAAATGTCTTTGATCCCATTTACAAATCATATTTGAGTTTGTCCTTGACCATCGTTGACTGTCAGGTCAACAGTTAAGTTGGCATGTGCCTTGCATGTTACCATTTTTTACACAAAACTACTCTCATCTCACAAAAGAATCTCAAAATTCTAACACATCCCAAGTTACAATCTAATGGTATTTATTTCATCTTTTCCACTCACTCTCTTTCGTCTTTCCCCTTTTCTCTCATTCAATTCACCCACCCCCACCATGCTTTTGCACAGATGATTCGTTATGCTTTAACAATTCACCCACCACTTGCAACCTCTCTAACCACAACAACCGCCATGGCCACCTTTCAATCTCTTCTTCCCAGACCTTCCCCGCCACCACCTCCGTCAACATCCCATCTCTCTGCATTTTTCCCAACAACCCCATTTTCACAAATCTCTCTGAAGCCCCCTCCTCTTCCTCCTCCATCATTTGTTCTTCCTCATCAAATTCATCTGTTGTAACATAAACATCGACTGTTGAAAGGAAATGTTAATCCTGGCGTGCCTCAAAGGTACGAAATTTGTCTGGGGTTGCCAGTAAAGGCCGATTGGCTCTAGAGACTCTTGATCTTCTCAAGGTTTGCTAGTTATTTCAATTTATGCTTGAATTGATTGATTTCTTGCATTCTAATATAACAATTTTTTTGATTTGTTCATTGAAGGATTGTCAACTCAATGTTAAACAAGTGAATCCTCACCAATACACCGTGATTTTCTTTACCCCAAAAGCTTCAATATTTTTTTACTTTTTTGGAGTTTTTATGTATTTATTAGTTGTAACAAGATAGAATTGTATGCTTGTACTGCTTGAGGAAGGCTAAACCCAAGGTTAAGTCAGTATGAGCAAGTCCCAAACCCAAAAAACAACTTCCAACCTAAACCCATCAATGATTCATAGATGTTCCATCATACAATTTGAAAATCATGTTTGAATCTTACAGTCCATATATGCATGGTGGTGGTGGATGAATTGAAACCGAAATAGGGATCGATGGTGGTGTGTGAACTAGGGAAGAGGAGAGCGGTGGCTAGGAAAAAAAATTAGAGTGAGCGTGGACGGGAATGGATGGTGGTGGTGGGGAAAAGTAATCAAAGAGAGAGACGAAGAGGAAAAGGAAGGGGAAAGGGGTATGGGTGACTGGAGAAGAGAAATCAACACCACTTTATATCTTGGGATATGTTAGAATTTTGAGATTTTTTTTGTGAGATGAAAACAGGGGTATTTGAGTAAAAATAAAATGTCACTTGCAAGGCACATGCCTATTGACCGTCAACAATAGTCAAGGGACCAAACTCAAATATGATTGTAAATGGGGATCAAAGGCATTTATCCTATTAGCAAAAGGACCAACATCAAATTTACCCTAAAAAAATAGCATCCAAAGGATTGCCAAGAACAAGTACCATAGACAAAACTTTAATTGCCTTGTATATGGAAGCAAGTACTGATCCAAGGAAATTTGACAAGAGAGAGCATAATGAGTTTTTTGGATCTTTTGGTGCAGATGGGGGGACTGTATATAGAGAAGGCTAGCTATGGTAGAGTTCTTAGAGACCAATTTGGTTCTGTTATTATGCTTTATAGAGGTATATCTTGCACATTGAACTCAAATCCATCGACAAAGACTTCGAGCTTATTCTCTTCCTCACCATCAAAAGGTTTAAATACAGTCCGATTTTACTCAACACATCAATATCCAAGGGATATCAGTGATAACACATTTTTATAATCAAAGATAAGATGGGGACAACTGAGATCCTAGTGTTTTCTTATGCAAAGATCTGCTAGCTAATATTTGGTAAGATGAGGTTTGTTATTATCTTCCCTCTTGTCTAAAGATTGCATGCTCTTGCCACACAAGATGTTGCAGATACATCAATATCTGCGAGAAAATAGACCTTGTTTCGCACACCTCATAAGACGCAGCAACCTACTCTTCTACCATCCATACTGTCCCCACTTAAGCACACTCAAGAGGTATGAGTTTTTCGCTCAAACTAATTATACAACAAATTGGTCCTGGCAAGAATCGAACCCCTCACGGTGTTCGATTCGTCAAAAAGGCCTCGGCACAATTAAGCAATTAACCACCTCTTATAAATCTCATGAGCACTCTACTACATGATGTGGGACTAATCAATCAAACAACACATGCACCTAACAAATCCTTGGACGGGGGATGAATAAGTGTGTAGGACTCCACCTAGCGCGACCATCACTCCTTCAAAGGTTACGCCTTTCCAACACACCGCGTCCGCCAAAGCTTGAGAGCGAAGCCCACGTTGCATTTATATTGTCCCCAACTTACCCTCCCAAATTGTGTTGGCCCCATCCTAGGCCTTTGGGTGTGGGGTTTTATTTTCAAAGGCCTTGAACCAGCCTAATTGTGATGCTTTGGGGGTCTAACGAACCAATGGACCTTGTCTTTGTTGGCTGTCTTACAATTGGTTGTTCATCTTTTCTATGTTTCTTCATTCTTCTCAAAGAGGTAGGGTGACTACAACATATTGCCATTTTCAAACAACACAAGATGAATTTTTTATTTTTATAAAAAAAACAAGGTCCAATAGGATCAAATAACATCAATGTCAGAGGTTTTAAGGAGAACCATGAAAACTAAGCTCGACTGTCAATGACACGGCGTGACCCTTGACTTTCAACTTAACAAATCCAATATTTTTTTAAACCTTTTGTTTAGGCTCGTTATCTCCAAATAACAAATCTGAAAAAGAGAAATTTACTCAATTTCTTTCCTTTGTAGACTTGCTTTTTTCCTCTTGTCCCTTTGATTCTTTTCTAGATTCAGAGGAAATTTATGAGCCCTTCCCTGTCGTTCTAGTAGAAACTGAAAACTCTGATACTCAAAGATATATCACCATCTTCACCCATTAAAACCTAATTGTGAGAACAACCATCTTGGAACCCAATTATTAAGCAAATTGAAGTGGCCACTTAACTTCCAGGAACCACGTCTTCCATGAATGTGCTAAGATTCCATAAACATGGAAGTTGCTTGCAACTTCAGGGCTCAAACAGGCAAATTTTCAGGCCAAATTGGGCCTCCTTAAAATTCTGTTCACCAAGATCGGGTATATACCATTGATTTTAGATTTCTGAAGACAAGTAATAAAACCTAAGAATAGATTAGTCCGGAAATTGTACCTTTTAGAAAAAAATTACTTCAGAAATTGTTTCTCTGATGTTAATCAGATCATGCCTTTAGCTTGCTTGTTAAACAATATTTCAAGATAGAACTAATCCTAATTAAACATCATACTGACATTAAACGACAGGTAATCTAAAAAATGAAAATATCAAACTTTATTGATTGCCATATTAGTTCGAGGCTGGTCATAAGAAAGAATGCAAGCATTTTTCTACCTATTAATCCTTAGTCTTAGATCAAAATTTAATGAAGAATATTGGCAGGAAAGGAACAAGAATCAATTGACATATAAATTATCGAGTGAAAATTTTGCGTTAAGTTCAAAACCCACAAGTGCCACAGAGCCGAAACTTCAAAAATAAAAATAAAAAAAAGTCTAACAAACTCACATGTACGTCAATAAGACTGAAGGCTTTTTCCAATATATTTTTTCTCATGGAATCCCTTTCATAAACTTGCTTCGCAAGCTGCAGACAACAACAACAACAACAATAATAATAAATAAATAATAAAGAAAGAAAGAAAGAAAGAAAGAAAGAAAGAAAGAGAAGAAGCATTAAGTACATATCTCCATAAGACAGTTTAGCATATTAACATTGTTTTCCCAAAGAAGACAAACAAACTTGGATATAAAAACAGAAATTGACATAACAGAATTGAGTTCAGCTTTTGATCATGTCCATAAGGAAACTGGGGGAAATGTGCGAATTTACCTGGTCTTTAAAGCTATCATATACAACGGCAAGAATCAGATTAGTGAGAAAGTATACTCCCAATAGCACGTAGAGTATGAAAAATATGGAATACCAGCGAGAATCCCTGAAATGAGAAAAATGATAAATTAAGGATGAACTACTTGATCTTGCAAAATATTAAAAGGAAGAGATTTTATATTTCGTATTTACAATCTTTCACAACTAAAATACCATGGAAATCAAAAACATTTTCATAGAATGAGCATAGCAAGGATGCAAATACTGAGATAGATGAGGTCGAGAATGAAAGAAAAGAATAAATTGTATTGATCAAATTTAAAGTAACCCCAAAATTAATACATGCTAAAGAGTTGATATGATCTAGGAAACAAGTGAAAGGGGGGAAATATGCAAGTAGAAGGTTCCAGACCACAACAAAATTTACTAATAATCCTGGACTAAGTTACTCAGACTCCTATGCTTGTTGTTATTCCTACTTATCTTCTTGTTCCTAGAAAGCAAATATAGATTCATATAAAACATAAAAAAGTCAGAAATCGCCCAAGTACTTTCTAAACTTTTCACATAGTTACGTTACTTTGAGAACTCAGTTTCTTCCTCCTTTTCTTGTACAGTGGTAATGATTTGAGCATGTGTTTGATCAGAAATACAAGTCAGAAATTTTTACTAAAACACTTTCTGAACTTTTAACATGGTTACATTACTATGGGACTTGTGTTTTTCCTCATTTTCTTGAACAGTTAAGCATTCATCATGTCTTTCACTTAACTCTGCAGCATACCCTTCATTGCTTTGAATTTGACCATCACTCATATTACTATTACTCTATATAGTCCCAAATGCTAGGCGAGGTTAGGAGCCTCCTGGGTGCCTACGCATAGCCTAGCACCCTTGGCAAAAGGCAACAAACCCATGCTAAAAAAAATATATATAGGCCAATTGTAGCCCGCCTAGGCGTCGCCCGGGACTACATAGCTATTACTTCCCGTAGTGTTAACTCAGAGCAGAAGAAAGTCAGGTTTTCTGACAAAAATAAAAAATATATATATAATTTAAAAAAAAAAAAAAAAAAAAAAACCTATCATTCATGATCAAACTAGACAAAAGAATTGTCCTCTTTTCCTTGTCCAATAGGTAATATGAACTAGTTACACAACTACAAGTAACCTTAACGAAAGAATAATAATCTTGAGAATGTAAATAAGATAAATGGCGCAACACAAGACAAGTAAACACATACTTATTAACATGGAAACCGCATCATATTCCCTTCGTTGAAAGAGCCTTGAGCTTAAAGAGAAGGAAAACCACTCAGGAGGTGTTTGTTTCCACCTCAGAATTAGAGGGGATGTCTGCAAATTTACAAGAATTACCGTTTGTCTTTTAATGTTTTGTTTGGTTAAATGTCTGGTTCAGATGTTAACATTCAAATGTGTTTTGACTCTAGTCAGAGATACCTATAACTCTAAACAGCTTAATATGTTGTTTTACACTTCTACCCTTTAATTGGAAGTGCCCTGTCTTTTGAATCATGTGAACCCAACCTATCTGTAAAAGTAATTACCAATTGACAAACATATGTACTTAATCACCTTAGAGAAACTAGAAAAAGGTGGGGATATATCTGAGTCAGCAAGGGTAAGTTACTGTGAGAAAAGGTAATACCCGGTGTAATATATGATTGTCACTAATTAATTATGCATGCATTTATCCCACATGTGAAAATAGATGAGTGAATCCATTGTTCACAAGTCATCACTTATTAAAAAAAATTAATTCTTAATTGCGTTCATCCCAAGCTGGAAGCTTTCACTGATGTTGATCGGGTGGCTCAGGTCAGCTCTATCAATGTGCTTTGCCTCTTTGGGTATGGCCAAGCCTTAACAACTCTCCTTATACACTTTTAAATATTTCTCGTAACTTAAAAAAAAACTGCATGTAATGGCTTGTCTCAAGAAAATCATTTAAACTAACAGACTAAATAAGCCAAGTAAGGTATGTTACAGAGGTAAGATAGATATCAAAGAGCAAATCAGATATATTTCTTGTACAAGACACATGAAACAGCAATTGTTAAAAGCAAAAGGAGAACACACAATTACCACCAACTAAAGATCGGCGTTTTAGATATTTCTGCCAAGACCCACTTACTTGTAAGCAGGAATCCATACATCAGGGTTGTTGGACGTGGTAAATAGAACAAGCATTTGATATACTGTGACCCCATATGAATAAAATACTTTCTTTCCCTGTATTGTATCTTCAAATATGACATAGACCAACCAGCTAGAGAATAAAAGGAACAGCAGCCCAAGAGCCTGCATTCCAAGACAGACAACGTCAACACAGAACCATCAGAAACATGAAATATAAGCTTTCTAGACAAATGTGAGACTAAGCTGTTCTTCAGAATTCAGATAGTTATTCTTACAGTACAATTTTTCTTTAAATAATCACAAAGAACCCAATGTAACAAAACTATCATATTGGAAAAGAACAATTTACCAGAACATTGAGATACATGCCCACCATTCCAGCCAAGGTGACAATACAAGCTCGTAATTCCCTAAGGCCAAAATGCAGAAAGAAGTCATTGACTCAAACAAGTATAGAAAATGATTAAGGACGCAACGATGTGCCTTCATGAAAATCACTTATTTGCATTCTAGTTTAAATAGAAACAGTAAAGGTAAAAACATTATTAGACGGCTTGGTAGTGCAAAATTAATATGGCTCCGAGGAGCTTTTTTTAAGGTAAAAATTATAGTGATAATTTGAAAATCACTATTACATAAAATCAACCTCAAGAGAATTCAGGTTTCTTCACTAGCAGGTCCAATTTAGCATACAAGTTATCAAACAAACAATCCCTTCAAAGAAGGAGATGGGAACACCCAAACCCAAGGATTAATAAGCACCTCCATGATCACCACACCAATCTCTGAAGTTTTGTCACAAAAAATCCGACTATTATTTTCCTTCCACACCATGCAAGGAATAGGAAAAGAAAGATTTCCATAAAGCCTTCCTTTTCGACGAAAGATGAACCAGCGTCTTCCAACTTCTAAGTAATGCATCTATCGAAGCAGGCATTACCCAACTCAACCCGAATATGCCAACGAAATGAAATTTGGACATTTATGTCTCCCACGCCCCCCATCACCACTTCCACACCATTCTTTCTTAAGTATCCTGTGATAAGAAATCAGTGTTTTAAAAATCGGCCTAGGCACTAGAAGGTAGAAAAACGCCCAAATTAATGGCTGAGCAGTGGAAATAAACAATTTAATCCTTTTTTATTCAGTATATGTCTAAATGTAGCGAATGATGATTACTTAATGAAATCTCAAATGATCTACCGGTACCAATTTTAGTAATGTAGATTTTATCAAACATGACTAAGGTTATTCATACAATTTGAAGAAAAATAAAAGAGTAAGTTTGGATATTTATCTACAAATTCAAATTTGTATAAAGTACCCATAATGACCAACTTCAGTCATGTGAATCTTAATAAATTTTGTTCATGATTGTTAATTTTTCATGTTTTTAAAGTTTGCACATGAATCTTGGCGTTAAATTAGATACAATTGATAAGGTATTATGCTTAACTTTTGTAAATTATTAAAATTATAATACAAAACCTAAGACCGCCTAGGCGCTAGGCACCTGTTTGTCGCCCGCTCACCGCCTAACGCTTTTTAAAACACTGTAAGAGATTGTTCTTTTTCTGATTTCCTTTTATAGCCTATGCAGTTAAAACAGATAATGGACCCATAACGGCCTAGGAGCGTTACAAGTTATAAAGGATTATATAGGAATATAACAGTATATAAAAGTCTATAATAAAATATATTTTTGTACCCCCACTAAGTATTTTTGATTTAATGTATTTATGAGAAAATCAAATGAATACCGAGAGAATAAAAATAAAAGTTCCATCAAACTGATTTTTTGTGTATTAGTGAGATCTCTACAACCCCATACCAGCTGATTTTATCAATCCATCCAATTGCCCATCAAACAAATCAGGGAGGTTTATAAACCCATCAAACAGATCTTTGGTGTATTTTATAGACCCAAATTCTTCAAAACAATCCAAAATTCCATCAAGGATTACCAGAAATAGGTGGGGAAACAGAAAATAGAAATGGAGGTTCCCTCATGAAGGTCGGAGGTTCGATCGCACAGTCCGGCGGTTCAATCACACGGTCTTCATCTTCTTCAGTTTGATCGCACGGTCTTTGTCTTCTTCAATTTCTTCTTCTTCTTCCTTCAGTCTCTTCTTCTTCCTTCGGTCTCTTCTTTGCTTAGATCTGAAAAAAGAAAAGAAAATGAATATTTTTTAAAATATATTTAACAAACTTTATAACGCCGTTACAAGTTATAACGTTTTATTCGTAACGGTCGCTATATGAGCGATATATCAGTTGCCGTTACCACCTACCTTTATATCTAACCTTTATATTTTTTACATCCGTTACACATTATAAAGGAGTTATAACTCATTTTTAACTGCACAGATAGCACGATCCTGCTGTTTTTGAATACCCAAAGACAACATGCAAAGGATGGATTACGAAGAGCACGCCTTCTGTATCACTTTATTGAAAATCATTATCCAACCTTGATCTCTTGCCACATCCTACCCCCTATGTTGGATGGAAATTGGCACCGTGTCAGACACCACGACACGGCGAATTCCAAGAAACTACAACATAGATACAACTACGAGTAGGGGTGGGCACAGGACGGGATGGGACGAGATATACCCATCCCTATCCCATCTCGTTCATACGGGATCGGGACGGGACGGGACGGGATGGGACGGGATCAACGTGCTGCCTGTGACTGCTGCGAAGATTATCATAATATAAGAGCATGAAAAATAACTTTCTTATAATTAGATATAGAGCGTGAAAAATAACTTTCTTAAACCTACAAGCAAATTGCAGGAATCTGAAAATAGTTATGGATAACACCTAAGCAGTGAAATACCCACCAATATAGAGGCAACCCCATGGAAAACCCAAGGTCTCGTAAACTAGATCATCTCTTGAATATACGTTCTCTGACACTACAAGATAACTCCTATTGCCCGATGGTGAGTAGCATATTACCTAGCAGGCTTTAGTCTTAAACCAAATTAATAATGGATAAAAAAGACATGTCTGAATATGTCTCTCAAGATGCTTATAACATTGTATACGTAACGAGCACGTGATTGATTGCAAACCTCCCTCAAGTGCTAATCTAGTTGGGATGTTTGGAAGAGTTCAATTTGCTTTTGTTTTCATCTATTTTCTCCTTGAAACTTTAGATAAACCCAGAAATGATAGCCTCAAGAGACACTCATATATAGTCTAAATCGATATTACATAATATATAAAACCCAAAATAAAATAAATGAAATTCAAATGCAATCTTGAACATCAAAATATGAAGATCCCAGAAAGGATTCAAATGCAAACACCATGAGTTTCTGTCAGTCATCTTTAAGTTCATATGAATAAAAATAAATAAATAAATAAAATATTAATAATAAATATTAAAAAATTAGCTCGGGACGGGGCGGGATTGGCGGGATTGAAAATATTCATCCCATCCCATCCCCTTCTAGATCGAGTCGGGATGGGATCAGGATGAAATTATTCAATCCCATTAAGACCCGAAAAAATCGGAACGGGATCGGGACAGGATCGGGATCGCGGGAAGGGATGCCCACCCCTAACTACGACACGACATTAAAATAATAATCTCTTTTTTATTTTTATAGTCAATTATATGAATATGAATATTTTAATAAGTAGGATTTTTTTTGATAAAAAAATACATATAACTACCAATCCGTATTACCAAGCCATTTGATCAATATTTCTAAAAATAAAACTTATGAGAAAATTATATGTTTAAGTGTATGAGAAGCGTTGTGTCCGACACAGCCACGGCAACCTAAACGGAGTGTCTGTACTTCCCAGCCCACCACTTTAAACAACCCAAAATCCGATGGTTCTACTCAGAAGGAAGTTATAGACTAACCACTTGATGTGCCAGTTATAGAGTTTTTCCTGGTTTAACAAACGGCATTCGAGTGGGAATGTACAGTGAATGGACATGCCCACACACATGTAATAGATAAATGGAAAAAAAAAAACCAATATCTGACTACACCTAGACAAAACCAAAATACAAGTGATCAATACATTTACGGAAGTAAGCAATAAGTAATACTAGAGCATACCTAATGTTTAAAATAAAAAAGAAGACACGGATATATGGAGCAATTCTCAGAGGTAGAGAGTAAATGGGCACCGGAGACAAATAGAGTATATAAACCAATAAATCGGCAACCAAAAGAAGCAAACATGCGATCTGCAAAACCAGCAAATAAGTATCATTGAATAGAACCAAAGAATTAACAAGATTCCCAACAACTGGCCAAATTTTACTTCAGTGGTGGAAAAATATGATGTCCTTTTCCATCTCGCAATAAATAAAATATGATCAAGGTAATAACAGTCTCAGAAGGATTAAAAAATTTATTGCATACAATTTCCACTGACATTTAATTGTGTAAGTTATGGACTAATAGCAGGTAAAAACTTATAAATGATTTGAAACAGAAGTGCCTAGGCTGGAAGATTTTCTAATGGTTTTTCAGGGGCTCAGTGACAGACAGAAACATCTTAAATTGAGTTTTAATTGAGTCAATACGATGAAAAGCAGGTCAGCTGGAGATTGTCCATAAGTGAGTTTTGAGAAAGTTTATGACCATATCAATAACTTTCACCTTTAGAGAATAGGTTTTCTGCTGATCTGTCTGAATGAGTACCTACCTCCATGACAATACCTGCAGCTGAGCAATGGAGGTTCTCACTCGGGCTCAGACAGAACTCAAAGGAGGGTTTCATTCCTGGTTTTCACATGGGTGAGTGGGTTCCAAAGCTGTGTATATAATTTACAGTTTCCTTCATTGATAATGATCTATCCTGGGTTGGAACTTTGAATCCATCATCTTCTATTTGAAATACCTGCAGCGATAGTATAAACTTTGTAAAATGTGTGATGTAAGCGGTCGGAAAGGGAGCCTTTGCAAGAGTTGCATCTATCTTGGTGTAGACTTATTCCCTGTGGTACATATTGGTTTACTATAGGAAGCGGGAGCTCAAGTAGAAAGCCGGAGATTTAGATTCCTATGATTAAAGACTTGGAATTTATATTCCATTTTGGAAAAGCACGGCGGCTACCTGACATTAGCCAGCGCTCCTATTTGAGAGGAGTGACTGTTTGCATAGTTGGTAAAGTAGATTAATCCTAATTTGAAAAGAGGATGGTATTAGAAGATGGTCACATTGTAAATAACCTTTAAATACTAAATAACGTTTTGGATTTGACTTGGCAGTGTACTACATATTTCATGGAAAGATATATGACTCTTACTAAAAGCACTTCAAAATTAATAAACTACAAGTTAATTTGATGTACGTTACTTCCATGGTCTGAACCTTATCTTCTTTATACTCACTAATCCATGAGCGCGCACAATGCGTCAGATAATTTATTTTTTTATTTTTTATGCTACCATGCAAGATCGCTAGTAGAACGTTATCGTTATGCATGTAATTTGCATTTACTTATTTCTTTATGTTTTACATGTAAGATTGCTCACACGCAAGTTTAATCTTCTAAAGTATGGTAATATTTGTAAGTGATTTATTTTATGAATAAAAATTCAGCACACATGTTGGGTTTGAAAAATGAAAAAAAAAAAAAAAGTCTCAATGTTATCAATTTATTGTAATAGTAAAACTTGGACAGGGACATTTTTGGAAGGGAAAATGGGTCTGACGACAATACAGAACTACTGTTCCTCAGACCCGAAGTGGTTACGTAGTGTAGATAATAAAGCTGTTGATATTTATCATGTCCACGTAGTTCCTGATAAGGAATATAGGGAAAAAAAATTAACATTAACGATGAGGATGATCTTACCAAAGAGTGTCTATAACTGAATAACATTAATTACCTTAAAAGAAAAGGTTCAAGAATAGATATAAAGATCATTTACCTTTATTACATTCAAAAGGTTCTTTGAAAAGAGATTCCATCCTACGTATGTAAGTGGAAACAAAGTGTAGATAATGAGTATGATGAGAGTAATTCCCTGCAAAAAGGTCAAAACTTGAAATGAAGAACATAAAAAGTATGGGTTTACGATAAATACACGCAATACCAACAAATTCAAATAGTTTTGGCAACAAGTGGATATGTTTCAATCAACCAATCTGTTAAGTATCCAAACCAACCCAGAGGTCAGAATAGCTTCAGCGAAAAAGTTTATCGGGTCCAGTCAACTATTTTACAAGATTGCTGTCTCTTATTCTTTCGCTTGGGTGTTTGCCAACAGCTTGTCATTCCTTCCCAAAGGAGTTCAATTGCTTATTTTCATTTCAGCAATATCTTATTTCATATGTTAAGATTCTTATGTTCCCATCAACTTTTTTGTAAACAAGGGCTCCTGACCAAAGAATAAACAGTCATTGTTTAGTTTTTGTTGGATTGAAAAGTTTGGTTAAGAGTTCAAGTTCAAACCCCTAATCTGAGAATAAATAATTGTCAGTCCTTTTATTGATGTTTTGTTCTTGTATAATTTTGCCAAGAAATAACATCAAGAGAACTTTTCTGCTATTGCTCAATAGTACACGAGCAAAGTTCTACTTTCGGTAGTTAAAGTTATGATTGGCCATTGTATCACCTGATCTAAAAAGGTGCTCTTTTTGTAGCAGTCACCCACCGCATGCTTGGTTTGACAAGTTAAGCTAGTTGTGATTTATTTGGCTTCAGTTACACTTTTGACCGCTCAACTTTTGCATGTGTCGTCATCAAGGATTGTGTGTTATAGATAGAATCTACATGGATGGTTGCAATTCAACCAACATTGTCGATTTGAAGGATCATAACTCTCGTCAATTTCATATACTTTGTCGAGATAGAGGTTCCAAGGAGGTATTAGTTCGTGTTAGAGGAAGTATGTCTTGGATCTTATGCCTGAGACTAGTTTACTTATTTTTTATAATAATAATAATAATAATAATAATAATAATAATAATTATTATTATTATTATTATTATTATTATTAAAAATTAAAAACAAAAAAAAATAAAAAAAAGGGTATTGTGTTGATTTAGAGGTAAGGAGATGTCTCTCAGTGGAAAAAGAACACTGAGAAACACCAACGAAATACATTAAGTATTGTTGTTGTTAATAACAAGTGATTCTCAACTGAACAGGAAATAAGAAAATCTAATATCTCTTTCCTATCCCAATTACACCCCCATAATCACAATGTGATTTTGATATCTATCCAAAGCTTATTTGCGGGCTCGTGTATGTTCATAAAAATTTTGTTGTTCCTTTCCCTCCAAATAATCCAAACATAAGCACGAAAAAATCTCTCCCAATCCCATTTACCAAATGAGGAAAGGTTTTGAAGGCCTCTAGAAGCACTCGTTTAATTCTCAACCCAATCAATGAAAGCAGAAGGAATGATAGCATTAATGTGGAATCATATAGTGAAGCTAGAAGCTGTACAGGGGTGTTAAAATGATCTTACGCCTTATTAATGGTATCATTTGATTTTATATTACAGTGACATAATCTTTGTAATATAATCTTACGCTTTATAAGGAGTCAGTTTATAAATATCCATCAACAGCTTCATTGGGATACCAAGGTTCGCATTTTACTGTATCACACAGGGGCCTATTATTGAGCGTTATTGTATCGATGACATGTGCTTTGACATTTTAGAGTCTACTTCTTAGCAACCTCTTAACCAAGTTTTTTTTAGTTTGTTACTACACTACCATTCTTGTATAACCAAATTCCGCTGAGGGACCATTACTCGTTACCCATTGGAGGAAAAATAGTAATTTACTTTCTTTTACCCTCTAGTGGGAAGCTCTAACCAGATCTTAAAAGAAAACTTAAACCTCCAATTATAGTTTTCTTTTAGAGTTAAGACTTAAGAGGTTACGTTTTAATAGAGCTAAACCTCATAATCCACAAAAAAAAAAAAAAAACCTATCAAACAACATAGAATTCTTAATGTTGAGGCTAAGTATAGAAAAATGGCACTAAACACTATCAAATGCGATGTTACGAGCTTGTTTACTACTTTTTTAGACGAGCATTGAGGTGTCTTCCTCTTAACACAAGACAGAGACGTAAGAGGAATGGAAATGGGATTCAACAGAAAGGAGAATGCATAATGGTGTGGAATGTTAAAATGAGTCTTCTCCTTATAGTGCTTGATTTCCAAGTTCTCTAATTCTTTTTCCATGCCTTCCACAACAATGCAGTATTTTGACACCATTGAAATCATTCTCGTGAATAGTTGCCACTTTATTAAACTTTAAAACTGATTGATTCTAGCTAAAACTAAAACTACACTAAGCTATGATAAACCCTAAAAGAGATAACTAACAACTTAAATTTTATTCAATTCAATCAACTAACTACAATCTAATTCTCAAACCTTATTTATAAGCCTATAGCTTCTTTGGAAACAAACTCTAACCCTAACTATTATGGGTTTTACCATACTAGGCCCAATTACAATTAATATCACCTAAATAACCCCCTTACACCATCACCCCCGGGTTGAGAAGCTCATCCTCAACCTTGAAGTCGAATAAGTCCGACGAACACAAATAACCAGTCATAGAACACAAGTGCACTCGAAGTAGTCGACCTCAAACCTTCCACGAAGCACACTTGCTAAAAACAGTTGAACCGACTCAGAAGTGGAACAATGTGACTCAAAAAACCATAATTTGCAATACACTTGTTGAGAAGATTCCTGCGCATAAGCTCGTGCTACAAAAATTCTCAATATGGATCAACATAATCATCGTCACTCACTGTGTATGTCATTGTAGAAACATCATCCTCTTGAAAAAAATGTGGAAAAAATCACAAAACTCAAATGGCCGACATGTCAGAATCGAGTACGTGTGACGCTGCCCTTAACTTCCACAAAAAACTGGAGGGACTCTGACAAACAGAATGGCTCGTCTTGCTCTTTTCTCATCTGTTCAAGTGTATCTTTTTCCAATATTTCTTGAAGAGTTCTCATCCTATCGTCAAATATCTTGGTCATCCACTGGTACCTCTCCTCCTCCCTTGTTTGTTCTTGCTTTCTCCGTGCCTTTTCTTGTTCTCTCTAGGCTTCAAAAAATGGGTCAAGACGGGAGCCAATCCATACTGCTAAATCTCTCAAAAACTTCTCCCAGTCCAGCTCAACTAGTGACATAGTGGGATCGGTATTGGGGTGTATACCACTAAGAGTTGGGGAGATGGTGGTGGTATGGAAGAAACAAGTTCAGGTTGGGGGCAAGAGGGGACATAAGTGGTTCATGGTTGTGGATAGTAAAACTAGTTGTGGGTATTGGACACGCAAGGTATTGGATTAGACCTGGGTTCGAACTATATGGATATTGGTATGGGAACGGAGAATAATATGGGTATGAGGGTAGAATAATAGGGCTATGGATATTGAGAATAATATCGATCACTCATTTTTCACTGTTGGGTGCCTTTACTGGTTTTGGAGTGTAAATAACATGTTGGGACCAAGGATTACTTAAAAATTTTTGATCAGGGACCTATAATAAAAATATCTGAGCAGGGACCCTTTTACAATTGATGAACTCGCCTTCCTCTTCTCCGAGTTCACATGAAAATGGTTGTTGGTTCCATGGTTTTTTTTTAGGGTGGGTGGGTGAGGTGGGGTGGACAGGTCCTTGCGAACATGGCGACAAGATGTTGAATGGCGACGTGCTAGCTTGAGATGATGATGTCAGCACAAATAAGATATGATCTAGGTCAGTGGTCTAGGCGAGATCTGGGTTGAGGCAGCGATGGTGGTGTTCTAGCGAAGTTGGATGCGCGGAGATGGTGGTTCGGGTGATGCTAGCATATTTAGCGTGGTTACAGCCCATTCAAATTCGAACTTTTGTGTTCTTCAAATCTTTGTTTTCTATCTTCTCAAACAAACAAATCTTTTCATTTGAAACTTTTTCACAAACAATCAATCAAGCCGAAAATACCAATTGATGGATTCTAAGCTAAAACTAAAACTACACTAAGCTATGATAAACCTTAAAAGAAATAAATAAATAAACAACTTAAATTTTATTCAATTCAATCAATCAACTACAATCTAATTCTCAAACCTTATTTATAAGCCTAATGACTTATTTGGCGAGTAACTAACCATAACCCTAACTAATGGGCTTTACTATACTTGGCACAATTACAATTAATATTACCTGAATAGCCCGCTTACATCAAAAACTATAGCCATCTATGTGGTATGTTGTTTCTCGTAATTTTCCTGGAAATTTCACCTCAAACGAATTGAAAAAACATAATAATTAAATTAATAATTTAGTAGTGATTTTTTTTTCCTTTTTTATTTTTTTTTGGGAGGGGGGGTACAAAGCAAGCATGGGGTTAGAAAGGTCCCGCCCTATTTTATTCAGACAAAGCAAAATTTACACCTTGGAGAGGGTTTTGACCTACCTGCATTTAAATAAGCTTTCACTGAATCACTAGGCACTCCAAGGGGGCACAATCATTTGCAAGCTTACTTCCTTACCAACAACCATTGACAAGCATTATTTCTCACATATTCATTCAAGGTTTTGTCTAGAGGAGGCAAGAACCAAGAGATACCTTCAAGTCCATCTAAAGCTGCAAGTTTGTCTGCTACGTTGTTGCATGTATAGTAGTATCCTTAAGTGTAAACAATAACTTACTTATCCTAAATGAGCAGTCAAAATGTATTTTTTCGTCCCTAAATGCTCATTTTTTTAATCGGTAAAACAAAATTATTAAAAAGACGATCAAAATATCATGGAGACTGAGTTAGCCTACAAAGTCACACAACAAAGAACAATAACGGAACCAAAAACACAAGATTACATGACACCGAGGACAACCTTATTTTTAAAACATAATAACTTTAGTTTTGGTTGCATATCAGATAAGGATTATTGCACTAACAGTACTTAATGTTAAATAAAAACAAATTTTGACAAGTACTTGCATCTCAATAATACTACTTTAATACAATGTGAACAGAAAATTAATCATGAATTATATCTTGCAAGTAACATTCTTCAAATTGCATAAAATATACAAGCTAATCTGACCTCATATAAAATAGCCTGAGCTTTGGTTAAGTATGGCAACTGCCCCAGGAAAAAGTAGTCTCTGTCACTGCAACTTTGCGCGGTGTATCTTGCACACCATAAGGGCTTCTGCGAAGACCAAAAATATAAACAGAAACTACACATCAGCATCTTAACGAATTAAGTATGTATCACAATGATTGTGAAGATACATACATCTTATATTAAAAATTCAGGAAAATAGACAATCTATTTTAAGTTGCAACTTAGATATTTGTAGTGATTAAATTACAATAAATAAATAAATAAATAAATAAATAAATAAAACCTTCAAACAAAAAGCATGACAAACCTCAAAGAAGTTTAGTGCTATCAAAGCAAAAAGGTTTACAGTCCACAGAATATCAAACCGAATAAAGAAGAAGTAAAATTTCGCTGCACGTTCAAAACTTGATTCTGATTCAGTGAGAACTTGCTCGGGCAAACCAATGCCATCTTCAGCCTGAAAATTTGCATTCCAACGAAACCAAATCTTAGTTACAAGTTTTCGGAACTTTATGGACATGTTTTTTTTTTTTTTTTGAATTTACACTAAATTGGAAGAAATGAAAGAGCGAAAAGTTACCAGATCCACGAGTGCAGCGGCCTTCTGGTAACGATCACCATAGGCAATAGCATCAGATCTTCGCTTGTAGGGTTTGTGCAAGTTTTGGTTGCTGCTGCTCTCTCCGCTCAACAGAGGATCCTCCATCTTTACACACAGACAGAAATAATGACGAGAAGAGGAACTTAAAACGCACTCCCAACAAGTGTAAACAGAGTGAGTGTAAACAGAGTGAGATATTTATTTGAATAGGTACTTGGTTGTCGTCTATCTATAGGTTGACAAGGGAGGGTTAGAATGGTCTCCAAATTGTGTAGTGAGGTGAGGTGGTGTGTTTCTATCCTCTTGTTACACTTGTACACGGGAGATACACTCGTACACCATGGAATGGAAGGGTGTGTTTGTAAATGCTTCTGTTAAATGTGTAGCCTTAAAGGCCAAAAATTAAGAAAATTTTAAATTATGAAATTATGAATCTATTTGTAAATTTTTTTTTTTTTGTCAAGACAAGGTAGCGAAATGGGCAGTGTCATTCTTTTTTTTGTGAACCCCTTCTAGAAGTTTTGCGTCTATTTATTTACTCAATTTATCACCTCGTCGTTATCTCTAAATTTTTTTTCCCTTCTCATTTTAGAAGTTTCCTTACGATTGCAAAACTATTTTTCCCTTCTTCTAAATTCCATAGCTAGATAAACCAAATGAGAGGCAAGTAAATTGTGTCCTTTAATCATGGGGTGAAAACATTTTTGCAATTATACAAGGTAAAAAAATCCACTGGGAAGTAGGAAGGTAGAGTAATCCTGAATAATTTAGCTTTCAATTTGGAGGGAGGTAGCTTAAAATTTAAATTGATTGGAAGCACTTTAATAGTTTAATGTTTGTGGTGAGTTGTAGGATTTTATGATGTTGACCAATAACTGCTTGAGATAAGGTGTTATTTATACGACTAAGACGAGCACAAAGTGACAATTTTTATTTTTATATTCTTTGTACAGCTCTTGCAAACAAATCACATGATGTGTGCAATATAAACGACCCTATGAATAAGACAGGGAGGAAATCAACTTTGTTTAGGAATCAAACAAAATTTTTTTAAGAGCTCATTCAACTACTAAATTCCAAGCTTGTCGGCAATGCATAATTTTTTGTCAAGTCATTTACATAAATGCCACGATGATGATGAAGAGTAACCGAGGGCATTTGTGTGCATTTAAAGATTATTTTTTAATGGAAAAGTTTCAAACATCATTGCGATGAATAGTTCTCTGTCTCCCACTTTACTTGTCAGTGATTACTACCAATTCATTTCTCTCGCACCAATCTACTATCCTACACCATCTACTTACTTTTTCACACCACCGTACTCTCTCACACCACCTATATAAGCCAAAACCCAACATTTTCGACATTTTTTCTCCCTTCCTCCATTCAAATCGAGAATTTCTCCCTCTCCCACAATGGTTCCTCCCTCTCCCACATTCAAATTCCTTCCAAATCTCTCCCCCACACTCAAATCCCTTGCAAATCTATTTCCTCTCCCTCGAAAATCTCTCAAAAACCCTTTCAAAATCGAAACCCTCAAAGTCTCTAAAACCTGAAAGCTGAACAACGGTTTGTTTGGTTCGAAAATCTCTTGCAAAAATGATTCTCTTTTGCACTCAAACTCTTCGGTAAGTGAGTTTATCTTCGGGTTTAAGATTTTTGTTTTGATTGTACGTGAAGAATCCATTGTTTTGCCTTTGTGTATTTATTTTTGTGTTTTAAAGTAAAATTTTTTATGTTTTTCTACAATAATGTTGAGATATATAATGATGGTATTTTTCTAAGACTCCAAATTGGTACTTTTCTTATTAGAATGTAGATAAATGAGATATATAATGTTAATTACATCCAAATTGGCTATAGTATTGCTTTAAAATTAATAGAATATTGTACAAAAAAATTGTTTTGAAGTATTTGTTTTTTTTTATTTGAAGGTTTATCATGTCTTTTGTTGGTGGGGATGATAGAGGTGATAAAGGTAGAAGACGACCCATGACAGTGTTTGCCCGAAAACAGAAAGCAGAAAATGGCAAAGAAGTGGTAGAACAACGAAAAAAATTAAGAAATGAATAAAATAGGGACAAATAAGTAAAGAGGAATATGATAGAGAAGCATATGGGGATTCAAATAGATCATCAAGAAGCATACAAACGAGTAGTTGTATCCCGAAGTCAAGCCCAATCACAAGGGATGTGTTAGACATCAAGATGAAGAGTTAGAGGAGGAAACAGGGAATGAGGAGGAAGCAAGTGATGAGGAGGAAGCAGGGGAGAAGGGTAACGAAAAAAGAAAAATCCATACGAGATTCTTATCCCGGTGGTCCTGTGGATTGTTCCACATTAGTCGATTTCCATGGTCATATTTGTCGTGCCATTTGGGATGGTGAGCCGGTAAATCAATATTTTTAGTTGATTAAATTATATAAGTGCGTTATTTATATATATTTAGACATTGAATTACTTAATGTATATGTTTATTATATTTAGGAACGATGCGCATTGTGGTGTCGGCATCAATATAGGAACTTCATCAATTGGAATTTAAAAAAAGAGTCGAGGGATGTAAAGATAATGGTCTTCAATAGTGGTATGTATCCCTTGGTTAAATATCATAGGGTACGTCCTGATAATGTGACAATTTGTGCTTTGGTGGAGCGTCGGCAACCTGAGACCAACATTTTCTACCTACCTTTTGGAGAGATGACCATCACTCTGGACGATGTCTATCGTATAACTCATTTGCCGATTCTTGGTAAGTCAGTTAGAATGACGACTGTAGTGATGGTAGATGAATGTGTTACATTATTGGTGGATGGTTTGGAAATTGAAAATAAAGAAGCAAATGCCCATGTCAAAAAGCATGGCGAATATGTGGAAATGAAGTTTATTCAGGGCCACTGTTGTAGACAAATCACGAACGATGATTCTCTTAAAAGGAAACAACAAGTGTGTAGGGTTACTTGTTGTTTCTTCTGGGTATAACTCTATTTGCCGATAAAAGTGGAACAAATGTTCATATTGAATATTTGAAGATGTTGATAGAGGTGACTGATGTTAACAAGCATGCATGGGGCGTAGCAGGTTTTGCACTTTTGTTTCATCAATTGGGCAGCGCTAGCAGAGAAGGAACGAGGCAAATTGTTGGATATTTGCCTCTTTTGGAGGTATGTTTCGAAAACAAAAAAATTTAGTTACCCTCATAATATATAATAATTTCATAATCTTTGTTTATGTTGTTTTCTTTTATAGGCATGGATATATGACCACTTTAGACTATGGGGTAATGCAAAATAGTTGTGGGATGCTAAACTCCCCACCATAGCTAAGTGGGAACCCCCACAAATTATAGGGGCTTTGGACGAACAAATCATCACTCTTAGGGAGCTTCTCAATGTCTTATCTCCTGAAGAGGTAAAAATGTATATTTAAGTTAAATAATATTTTTGTATGTGTCATATATTAATAACTCAATTATTATAATTCACATGTACTTTGGGACCCTTACGTGGAGCCCAAGAGAAAAATTATCTTTAATGGCATCACACGGTTCACGGGATGTTTGTTATGCCTTGATATAGAAGAACCATACCACCCCGATAGAGTTATGAGACAAATGGGAAAGGTGCAAGTCATCTCAGTCCATCCAATCCAAGCCAAAAGGAATAATAGAGTTTGATCTGGCAAACACTATTTCGTCCAGTATGAGGTGTTGGCTTCGTTCGCTCAAAGGTGGCAGTATAGTGTGGTGCCACCTAACCAACAAGGTGCCAACGTGAAGCTGCCATGGGATAGTGCAGTGGATTACTTGAACTGGTTTCACTGCATTTCCCATCCCTTCGTACAACCACCAAACAATAGGAGAATTTTCCCCTTAAGAAGACATTTGTTTATTTCAAATAAGAGGGTAAGTACAAACATTTTACCTTTATGTATTTTACAATATTTACATGGTTTGCACTAACATCTAATGTTTCACTGCAGGAAATTGCTATTGCTCATGTTCATGACTTGATCAACGTCTTCATTGAAGAAGGGGCGAACATCGACAAGTTAACTATGCTTAGCCGGCAAAATAGAATACGGGATTTGCTAGATGAAATGTCTACGCCCATTACTGTGGAACAAGCGGTAGAAGAGCCTGACGTTCACACTAGTGTTGATAGTGGTGAAATTGGCGGTGGAGGAAGTGAGCGTCGAACCAAATCGAGGCATGAACAAAGATTCTATGTTCGGATGCAATAAACATTTTGTTTTGTTCGATAAATTATGTACTATTAAAGGATTCTATGTATTCATGCTGGTGGAGGAATTTTGTAAACTAAATATTTATATTTTTATTCAAAGTTTGTTACTTATGTATTTGAGTTCAAGAGTAGGGTGAGCTTTAACTTTCTTATAAAACATACAAGTCTTAAATCTTAACTTTCTTATAAAACATCATAAGTCTCAACTTTCTTATAAAATATCCACAACTGCAACTCCAACAAATTAACAAACAGAATGTACTCTTAGAAGAATCCAAGCTACTTCAATGGCAATTTTTCCATGAACAACTATAGCACCTACATACTAACGTTCTAATGGAACAAGTATATTCACATTTTGCTTTTCAAACTGCAACACTCAAGTACCCCAATCAAACACTCAATCAAACAAGGGTTTAAGAACAAAATTTCAGAAGAAAAATAAAGTCATTTCCTAAGTTTAAAACCAAGTTTAAGAACAAAATTTCAGAAAAATTTGCAGGATTTTATACTGTTCGCAATGGACAATGCGAACTATTCAGGAAAAATCTCATTTGGGACTGTGAACAAAACATTTTTTGAAAATTTTGTATTGTTCACATTTTGGCATGGCGAAACATCCTGGTTGCCTCGCAATGCCTGCTGCGAATTATCAAGGTTTGGTCACAGTGTCTGCTGCGAACCCAACTTTTGTTTTCAAATTTTGTTACTGTTTGCATTTGGAACGACGCAGACCCAAGTTTAGTCGCACTACATGCTACGAAACATCTTGGTTTCCTCGCAATGCCTGCTGCGAAATATCATGGTTTGCTTGCAGTGTTGCTGCGAACCCAAATTTTGTTTTCAAATTTTTTACTGTTCGCATTCCAGAATGCGAAGAATCATGTTTTATGCGCATTGTGGGCTGCGAATTATCCAACATGTTGCGCAGTGTGGGCTGCGAAGTATACCAACTCTTTCGTATTCGTCATTGCGAGTTTTCTGATTTATTGTGCATTCCATAATGCGAACAGTAAAAAATCTAAAAAATTTAGTCCTTTTCGCCGTGGCCAATGCAAGAATAGTGGGATACCTCGCATTGCCCACTGCGAACAGACCCTAATACCCTCTAATTTTTTTCTAATAACAGAAAATTTCAAAGTTTTTATAAAGTAATTCAATTTTAAACTTAGCTTTCTAATGTTTTTGACCTAAAACCTCGATGTGAAAGTTCCATGCGCTTAGATTAAGCTTACTTGTCGAATGTTTTACGGTCATGTCCACCTTTTTTATATGATTTTTAATTGATTTTGCAAAGTCGCATTCTTGCATCATTCATAAACAAAATATCAAACTAATATGAGTGAAATTCCATATAATATATTAACAAAATCTCGAAACATAGACAAAAAAATGGTGACTTGTCTAACAAAACAATGCTTTGACTTTCATTTACATTTGTCATTTAAAACTTTTCATAACAACAATGTTTAGCAACATACAATAAATGCATCAATCTATGGTCACCACCTCAGTCGACTTCTTCGCGTTCTTCTTATTATTCTCATTAAACTTGTTCAGCCTCGTCGCACAAATACCGAGCTGGACCTCAAAACTACTCTTCAACAAGTGGGCCGAAGGAAACATTTGACACGACCAAGTTAGTACTGTAGGGGGCAATGGTGGGTTCGATTGCATATGAATGACGATATAGTAATTGCTCTAAGCCAAGTGTGCCATGAAACATACGCATCGTGAGTCAAAATGTGGTGTTGGGTAAAACATAGGGAAACACAAGTCTGGTTTTGGTTCCCGTGACAAACGAAGACGCACTGGTAACGGGTCGCTGCAAGCTTTAACATGTCAGGATCCATAAACCAACTTTATCTATCTATCCACACTTGGTTTTCTGAAATTACCAAAGCGTCTTTCACAACCTTTACCCCTTCCTTGTGCCATATTGTAAGCCACAACGCTGCATTACACTCAAGGTCCATCAATAGCTCTTTTAGCACTTGTTTCCAACCGTTTTAATCATCATACTGAAGGAACTTGGCAATGCATCAGAAGCCACAGTTTCCATCATTTGGGACGTTGACAACATCGTAAATATAATCCTGTATCCAAGATGGAATCTGTTTCATCAATCTATTGTTATGAATTATCAGCTTCTCATTTTTTATTGACACTTTCTTACTTTTGCCTTTCATTTCTTCTTGTGTCATGGCATATTCGTGACTCGAGGGATCCCTTTTAGTGGACTTATCGTGCTTAGCCAACTTTTTTTTCGGTCTCCCCTTTCAAGCCAAAAGTGTTAAGGTTCAACCATGACACTGTCATCCGGAGAAGTCAACTCGATAAGTTTCCTCTTCATGACAAACTTCTGATCAAGACTTGACTTATTGAACCTATTCATAAGGGCGTCGAACATTGGGTCTATAATTACATTTTCACATTTACGAATAGGTGTTGTGCCAAGCTGCAGCCAATACTTGTCTACAGCGTGTACTCGAATTTGCCCTGTGGCCGGGAGTTGGATAACTTGTAAAATCATGAGCGCAAGGTAATCCATGCGTCGTTCGAAGCACACAACCACACTTTACAGGGTCAACCCCCACACTTTCACCCCTCCGAATTTATGCATTTATAAAATCAATTTCCCTGAACGCCACCGACCCATGAAGTAAAGAAAAAACAGTGAAGTTATGTTCAGCCTTCACTTTCATCAAACTATACTAGAATGACGACTCTATCTCAATCAGTTGAACTTCGATTATTTCATGTATCTTTTTCTAAACATTAAGGAATGTTCCTCGGAGTTTTCCAATGAGTGCTTCAACTCAACTCGTTGTACGTTGTCCAAAATGCATAAATTTATTCATCCATGCATAGAAAAAGTACCCCTTCTTGGGATACCAAACCGTCTTAAAATATTCCAAACACTTAAGGTATCTTGCCCATCTTCAATCAAACTCAATTGTCGTCTTGTTCCATTTATCTTCTAAACTTGATCTATACAATTTTGAAAATGAATCTATAAAGTTGGCCCACCGGTCATTGTTCTGAAAGTGCCTCTTACAATTTTTCTCGACATTTGTATTGATGTGTCATGTGCACAATAATCTCCTTGCCTTGGGGAAAATTTGCTCAATAGCCTTGATCAAAGTCAGTTATCTATCAGTCACAAACACGCTTGGCAGGTTGTCTGGCTCGAAATTCCTACACGCTTCTCCAATGCCCAAGCACAAGACTCTTCTTTCTCAGAACACGTGAAATAGAATGCAACGTTAAAGGTCTTCCCAGTCGACGTCATACTAATAATCACAAACAGCGACATCCAATAGCGCTTAGTTTTATACGTGCAATCCATAAGCATTACTTGTGGAAAACACTTTACCAACTGAATAGATTTAGGATCCACCCATTAAAAATTTGTGATTTTATTCCCCTGATCAACAGAATGTCACTCTATGTATTTGTGCTCCCTCAACAACTCTAGAGTATGTTGCAAAACGACTCTGCCTTTTTGTTTCAATACATTTAGCCGACACACTGGATTGTAAATATGCTTCAGAGTCGAGGTATTATTCAATGACCTCTCTTTCAGTTGAGACGAGATGTTCTGAGGGCTCACACTGGTCTTCGCCATATTCTTCACATAAATAATCTCATATACATTCAATTTTTCAACAAACGAATGACCAACAAGTGACTCTGATTAAGGATGATTGTGGGTTCCACATCTCACTTGCAATCTCCAATGGGCATTCTCCAGTGGGACCCCTCTCAACTCAAATTTGCACCCACGCTTCTTTATACTGGTAGATCGAATATGATTATTTAACCTTTTATGAGGTTTCCCTCCCATTTTACAACCAAAATGGACTCTTCCCTTCCTTCTTTGATTAGCCGGTTCCGATTTAGTGATAGTAATGACCATGTTATTATCCCTACTAATCCCTTGGACCCAACCTATTAGTGCAGACCTTGATGATAATACCTAAAAAAAATTTATAACTTATTAATAACAACATATTTATAACAATGAAAAATGGTGAAAACGAAAATAAGTAAAAACTTACATACCTCATCCGTAACAAATAAATGACTATGATCGACTACCAGTACCAATGATATTTCTTCATTGTTATTGTCAACATTATCATCAACTTTCTGCATAATGATTCAATTTATAATTAGTTTTGTAACAACATTATCATCAAATTTTAAGTTACTTCACAATAAAATGGTGGTTACCTTTAAATGGTTCGTCTCTGGGCTTTCAAGATCGTTAAAAGACATCTCCATATCTATTACATCCATTATAAATGCCTATGCACCAATGCATCATACAATAATCAATCACTTATTTTGAAAAATACAAAATAAATAAAATTTAAATGCATATTAAATGATTTTTTTGGCAAATTACCTCCATTTAAAAGGTTTGTCCTTGCTCTTTAGACTGATCTTCTTCTTCACCCTCATGAAAACCCTTAGAATATTCATTTCTAACATCATCAACTTCACTAATCCCTTTCAATTTCATCTAATGAAGTGAACTAAGTCTTCAAATGTGAACTTTAGTGAAATGCAAAGGAAGAGGGAGAGATAGGGAAAAAAAGGACGAGAGAGGGAAGAGGAGCACGATTTTAGGGCCAATGTAAAGAGGAAGAGATAGGGAAGAAGATGATGATGCAACCTTGCGAAGATGAGAAGTTGGTCGAGGAGTGTGGGACGGACCGCATCAGGGAAGGGAGTGCGAAGATTGAAGGAGGGAGAAAGCCGTTTGAGTGGGATTTTTTTGTTTCACTGTTTGAGTTTTTGAGGTTTTAATATATTTATTGGTAGTGTGAGAAAGTTAAAAAAAAAATTGATTTGGTGGTGTGAGATAGAGGAATTGGTGGTGTGAGGTAGTCGTTATGTCAATATGTGGGTGAATAGTATTAAGGGATAGTTATGTCTTTTATGCATCGATGAATTATTTGCAACAATAAACACTATGACACATGTTTACTATGTTACCCTTCAAATTCAGAATATTTACAATCCATACCAACTCATAAACAATTATAACTACACCACTATCATAATTTATTTGAAGTCACCCAATTTTTTATATATTATAATGAGGCCTTTAATCTAACTTTTTATTTTTCCATTTTGCCGTACATATTTTATAATTTTAAAATGAAAACCAACCCCTCTTAAACCTTGATTAATGATACTTAAACTCCTAATATAATTTATTTAAAGTCATCCAATTATTTATAAACTATACATATGTCATAAAAATATAAATAATTATTTAATTCAAATTCAAACATAATTTTTACTTATATGGAATGTTTGTAATAAAATACAAAAAAATATTGAATATCTGTACACATAGACCGCGTCCACCCCTAGTCATTATAAATTATGCTTGTATCTTATAAATATAAATTGGGTTGAATTTCACAGTTTATATTGTAAGATTATGCATAAATCTCATAGACTTCACAGTTTCAGTAAAAAAAATTGCTTAAACATTGTCCGTTCTGCGAGATTTACATTTAATCTCACAAGAATCGCACTTTCAACATCTCATAATTTTTTAAAAAGTTATCATTTTCAATTTTTTCCAATCACGTACGAAATTATGATAGGTGGTGAGATGGGGGTGAAATAGCGACAACAAGGGCGGGATGGCGAAGGACGGTTGTTGGAGGACGAGAAGGAGAGGTGGTGAAATGGGGGTGAAACAACAATAAGGGCGGGGTGGCTAAGGAAAGATTAAACTGATAAGAGAGTGGACCAAGACATCGAATCCACCACAGGTTCTTCGAAATTTGTGTAATCCAAATTATTGATTTCAAGAATCAACACGACTAACCTAAAGATTAATCTAAGTTCGCAATTTCTTTCAGCAAAGGCATAAACCTCTAGCATTGCATGTCTTTTTACGGCACACACAATCACATGTTTATTTTAACTAATTCTAAACCCTTAGCATTGCATGTCTTCTCACAACACATAATCACAAATTCAAATTAATTGATTAAAGCAGGCTTCGAATATCAACAAAGAGAACTTCTAACTACAAATTAGTCTAGATAATTATTCCGGATATAATCGGTGAAAGCAAATTATTGAAATTCAGAAATCAACTGTATTTAACGTTCAAACAATAAATTCAAATACGACAAACTCTAGGAAACCCTGTGGTTTCATCTTCGCCTCAGCGCGGGGTCTAGAAGATCATGGTGGTGTTGGTCACAGCATTAGTGGAGATGGACTTCATCTCAGCATGAACACGCATCCCAAGAAACTATTACAAACGCGCTGTGGTGACTCAGAATAAACATTGGGGTGCAAATAGCCAAATTGATTCAAAAATCTGTTTTCTCCCGCCAATGAGCTGCATTTTCTCTATGCTTTCTTCCTCGCTGAGATTCTTCTCTGCTTCTCTGTTCTCCCTGCTGCGAGCTGCTCCGATACCTGCAAAAGAGAGGGAGAAATGGAAGAACGAATAGACGCGAAGGAGGTGAAGCAGGGGGTGCTGATTTGTGCGCTTTCTGTGTCTTGGCTGCTCGATTCTGTTGCGAGGTGGCATGGGCTGCTGAAGAAGAAGAACAAGTAGAGAGAGAAAGATGAGAGAGAGATAGAGAGAAAACGGAGGAGAGAAACAGAGTTGGGAAACAGGGAAGCTTGTCCCTGTTTCTCCATCTGGTAATGTTGGTTTGGCCATGTGGCTGGACGATGGCGAGGTGAAGAAGAGAGGAGCAGTGGGGTCGTGCTCGGTGGTGGCGGTGGTTGTGTGGCGTGATGGAACAGGGAGGAGATAGACATGGAAGACAGGGAGGTGCACCCTGTTTTGTGTGCGAGGACGTGATGGATGATGGTAGTGCTCGATGGCTGGCTACTAGACAGAGATCAGGGAAGTGGAGGAAGATGAGAGAAAAGGGTTGTGGTGTAGCTGCTGGACGGTGGCGAGGTAAAGAGAGAAATAAGAAAACAGGGGAAAAAAGGGGTTGTAATGGCTACTAGTTGTGCGAAACAGGGTGATGGCGAGGTGATCGCGCTGCCGATCCTCCTATCGAGCAAGGATCGCCGGCAGGGTGGATGTGGCATGGTGGCTAGAAAAAGAGATGAGGAAATAAACCTAGGAAAAGATATCGTGAAAAAGAAGGGAGAGAGGAAACCCAAATAGGGTTCTCCTCTTTCCTTGTTAGGTTGGGTTTGGGTTTCTAAGTCAACTTTTGGGCTCGGGCTTAGGTTAAATTAGGTGGACCTAAGTTTTTTTGGGTTAGGAAAAGATGTCGTTGCAGTAATTGATATTTATGTGGAGCTTTTATCACGACATAATGGCATTCGGTTGCAGCTGGCTGATCTCCTTTGAGTATCCTAACGTCATTGTAGGTATGGTACTTCAAGCATTGATGCATGGTGGAGGATGCAATGTCCATTTTGTGTATCCAATGTCTTTCGAGTATCATATTGTATGCAGACGAAGCATTGACAACAAAGAAATCGGTCAATAAGACTAGTTGTTTCCCCGGTTCTCCTTCTTTGACTGGCAGTTGGATCATCCCAAGTGGACGACATTGTTTTCCGCTGAAACCTACCATTGGTTGGTCGTTAGGCGAGATCATCTTTGTGGTGAATCACATCTTCCAGAACGTCGTTAGGTATAGAAGGTTGGTCGAGCTGCCCATGTCGACCAGTACCCTTATGATTTCCCACCTGGCTATTAGTAAAGAAATTATCAACACATCATATGCGGGAAAATGGTCTCCTTCAGCGTCCTCATTGGAGAAGGTCAGAGTTCTTTGCATCGTTTTGGCATGTTGTGCAGAAGGCTCGTGGTATCTAATCTTTGCTCGTAAATCCCGGATTGATCGCTTCCAAGATTGATTGGATAGTTAATTCTCTCCAATTATGCCATGCAAGACGTATATTAGCTCCCTTGATTTCCCTTTTGACATGGCTATTCTACCTTTGGACTCTCTCAGCTTAATGAACTCTCAAAGTCGTCCTTTTTGGATATGGCGCTCGATTTCGTCTTTTAACTTGTAACAGTCCTCAGTGTCGTGCCCATACTCATCGTGGAAAAAATAATATCTACTTTTGCTTCTCCTGTCTGGATCTCCTCTGATTTTGGGTGGCCACTTAACGTCCCCCCATTGTGCTATAGCTTTAAGGACATCAGCTCAACTTGTTTTCAAAGTCGTGAACGATTTGCCCGTTGATCGCCCATGTTTGGACCCTCTGGGTTGCAACCTTTCAAGCTTTCGTTGATTGAACTCAAAACTGCCATTGGTTCGATGTCTCTTCGGCTGACTGTTTTCCTCTTGATTCTGTCCTTCTTTTAGTCGAATCAAGCGTGTCTCTTCTCCAACTCATCCCTTATCCTGGCAACTACCATTTTTTCAAGAGTGATGTGTCTTTGGGCAATCTTCAATAAAATCGCTATATTATTTGAGGGATCTAGATACATAAAATCAAATATTGATTCTCTTTTCAATTCGAAAGTGAAAGTAGCAATAGTCGTGTCATTGCTACAATCATTGATCATTATCAGCTCATTAGTAAAATGAGTGGCGCACTCCCTTATTGTATCATTGGTTTGTTTGATGTGAAGCAAGTAATGTGACCCCTTCCTCATCCGTTAACTATTGATGAACCTCATGATGAAGGCAGTGGCCAGTGCGTAAAAAGAGTTTATTGATCTTGGTGGTAGGCTGTTGAACCAATTCATTGATGTGGATGTGAGACTGGTCGGAAATGTTCTATATAAAATGGATGTTGTGCTATATTTCAACGCCTCATGGGGTGGAAGTGACGCAAGTGGTATGTCCGATTGGTGGTGCCATTATACACCTCAAATTTTTGTGGGTGAACTTCTTCGGCATGGGAATCACCATGAGTGCGTCAGAGAATGGAGGTCTGGCTAGCTCGTACAATACATTAGGATTTGTGACTCCGACCTTGAATGGGATTTTAGCGAACCCTGTGTGTAATGACCCGATCCACACAGTACGAAATTGTCCACTCCGGGCCCAACCGGCCCGTACAGCTTTAAAATGCGTCATACTATGGGGATCCAACCTCGCATATAAGTAGTTCATCCCTCTCCCGCACCAAGGCGATACGGGACTATGTCCCCCTTTGTAGCTCGTCTAATCTCTCTTGGGCCTATTGGGCTCCAACCCTCACACTCACCCTCACACTCAGGTCCGCCCAGTCCAGGGTCTCACAGTCCACCCCCCTTAAGGCTTCACGTCCACATTGGCACTCTTCCGGTTGGGTCAGGCTCTAATACCATTTTGTAACGACCCGATCCACACAGTACAAAATTGTCCGTTTTGGACCCAATCGGCCCGCACAACTTTAAAACGCGTCGTGCTATGGGGATCTGACCTCGCATGTAAGTAGCTCATCCCCCTCCTGTACCTAGGCGATGTGAGACTATGTCCCCCTTTGTAGCTTGTCCAACCTCGCTTAGCTCTATTGGGACTGTTGGGCCTATTGGGCTCCAACCCTCACCTTAGGTCCGCCCACTCCAGGGTCTCACACCGTGATTCTGTGGGGTCCTATCTTGAAGAGGTTTGTTGCTTCCGAGATTTCCCTGTTGAGGTTCTTCAGGAAACTCCGACCTGAATGGGATTTCAACGGCGTCCCATTACTCTGTGGGGTTTTATCTTGAGGAGCTTCGTTGCATTCGAGTCCCATGTTGAGGTTCTGCAAGAACTCCATTTCTTTCTTGGTTTCGGATGACATAATTTTGTTGGTGACGCTTAGACAGGGTTGGCGGACTGAGTGTGCTCTTGGGTGAGCTTCTCCACCATTTTAATCATACGGTTCATCTGGGCCATGAGTTGGTCTACACGAGTGTCTGTGGCAATGTCGCCAGATGTCTTGGTATCGTGTGCTACGGATCTCGGTTGTTAGGCGCAATAAGCTTGGTGGTTGTTGCTGGGTTTTGGGTGTGTACTACTTGCAGTGCAGTTTCGCCGGTAGGAGGGTTTCTTTTATTGTTGTCGAGTTGAGCGTCTGTAAAATGTTCCATTTGTTCTGAGAACTTCTTGATCGTTGATTAGAATTGAGGAAGTTTGCTATTGTAGATTCTCTTTTTGAAAAGAAACTTGTCGTTCTCCAAGGACGACGCCAAATTGATGCCTTTAAATCTCGTTCTCCTATAAGTTTGACCTGCAAAACAGATGTTAGACTGCTAAAGACCACCTTTTTGGTGGCCAAAGACACTCTGATGCTTAAGTCAGTTACTAAGTTGAAGAAGGAGATAAATCTTGACATAACTAAGTTTAAATTGCATACATTTGTCGAATGATCCATTTACCTTATATAATGGTCGTTGTAAATTTCCTGCGTGACTTAAGCATGTGAGGCGCAATGAGGGGAGACATTATCTATAACAGTCTCCTCCTTTATGAAGGTATGTCTTCTGTGGCGTAACTCCCTTGACGGCTCTTTTCCTTTGTAATGTTCCTCCTCTGTAAGGGAGAACTTCATTAGACCTGAATTTGGGCATTTGATTGTGATTTATTCCGATGGGCCCTATTTGGTATTTTATGACTGGGTTTACCCTTTTTGAGATTTATGAACCGGTCGGGTTTTGGATACTTGATCCTCGTGATGGACGATATCTGCCACATGTACGGGTACGATAACAGTCTTATTTGATGTATCATCAAATAAAAGATCACACTACACCACAAAATGCTTATTCATAGAGTTTCAAAAACGCTATTGTAGGATATCATAGCGTTTTAGTAAACACTGTGTCTACCGGAGCTATAATAGGTATTAGGTTATCTATAGCGTTTCAGAAACGCTATTGTAAGTAAACCATTTATAGCATTTTTCAAGTGTTGTTGTTTAGCTTGTAATAGCGTTTTTATTGGTTAAACCTGTAATAACGTGTAAAAAGTGTTACTGTTAAGCTTGTGACAGCGCTTAAGAAATGCTATTGTCTAGTTACCAATAGCGTTTTTGAAAGGCTATTGTATTTCCTCGCGTAGCATTTAACAAATGTTATTGTATTAGTTTCTATAACGTTTCACAAGTCCCATTTTTTTCTATAGCATTCATTAAGTGCTATCAAATGACTTTTTATAACACTAATTTCTGTAACCATAGAAGATAATATTATATGTAAAACATCCAAATGATCCAAATGAACTTCACACTATCTCGAATCTTTTATCAAGAATGTAATACATTATTGAAATGTATAGAATATATAACCACCCCACATCAATTATCAACCTCACACTGAAGGGAATCACCTAAGAGAATAAAATAGCATATAGTAGAATCACATCATGTTATAGATAGAATAACACGCATGTAAACAATCATTATACTATCATAAACGTTTTAGTCAAAATGCATTGTGTTACATATGTATATATGCATCTACACATACTGCAGTGTAACTTAAAAAAAAAGACATCACACCTTCGACACTCATCTAGACAACATCACCCGTTCGCGAAGAACAAATCAAACAAAACATTCATCCACATAACAACCAAAGTCCTTAACTCCATTATCCATTCCATGCTCGAGGAAACATTAAGCATCACTACTCAACGTTAATCAAACCTTTGATACCAAATTGTCACACCCCGAATTGAGACGTGACAGTTTGATATCAGAGCATGGGGGTGTCACGATTTGGTATCAGAGCTAGTTATAGGCCTTACTCATTAGAATCTACTTACCTTTTGCAAAAAGCTAGAAGATGTAGCAAAGGGATTGAGTTTCCAACCCAAATTTGAAGATTTGGCAAGGAATCTCCAATTTGTAGCAAAAATCAGGCTTATCTTCTTCTTTTCCATATGCAAATTTAGATCGACGATGGAGTACATGACTTAAAGCTAAAACGATGTCCCACTCATATTACAAGCACCCCTTTCGTGATCCTCACCAAGAACTGCTCTGACTAGGCTTTGATTCTAGTTGAACCCCTCCGAAACCCACAATTGCAACTCTCTTTGCCCTGTAGAAGTGAAAAAGAATAAGAACGGTAAAGAGAAAATAAATGAGAGGAAACAAAATCAATATCTCACATATACCCTATGGTTTATATGCACCCCAAAAATTTGTAAGTGCACCAACACATATACCATGACATTGAAGACACTCCTCGAGGGCTCTAACACCACTAAACAATGTTCCTAACCTATTGTTTACTCTCACCAACTCGGATCCCATGAGTTTCTCAAGAGCAAAAACTACCAGAACAATTGGACTACAAATGGAACACTCTTAAGGTCCTAAAACAATATGAACTCGAAAAATGGATTGTTACATTGCGCTTACCTAAGACGAATACTACGGTCTCAAATAAAATCTACACCAACCTTGAAAATACACCAAGCTCCACCAATCAAGCTACAACTAAGCTCCGACTATCTAAGTTGTATTGCTGCACCAAGCCATCATGGACTCACTCATTTAAATCACACAATCACCAAGGATCACCTATTTACATGACAATGAGCGCTGGTTTGTCTATGTTGCCCAAAATGAGACCTTGCTTGCCTCATGATATTAATAGAGAAATTTCTTTAGAGAGTTGCTATGTGTACCTGACTATTTGGCTTAGTTGCATCAACTCTCTATTGCACCGATATTTTGGGATATTTTGACTTTATTGCACCAACCTAATGTAACACCGATTAACCATTTTTATTAATAAAAATCATTTGATGGTGGAATTATTTCGTTTAGGGCGTTAATTAACACTTGAATGAAAGAATACAAGCAATCATTATCTATAAAACTAAAATCTAGTCAAATATTCATTAAATTTCGTTGTGTTCATTAACTATAGAGGTGTTGACAAAACCAATACATATTAAAATAAATAAATTAAGATATATAATTCAAAATTGTTGCACATTATATCGTATTCGGAAAATAGTGTTTTAAAACCTAAAAATCCTACATCCAAATTTTACATTAAGATACAAATATTTCCATGAACAACATGAGTAATTTTCTTTTCTCGGTGTTTTATTTCAGGGTAAACATAATGTCATTGGGTATACCAACCAATTTTTAAAAGTAAAATCTAAAAGATAAAGTTGGGGGATTAAGCCAAATAGTCGGATACACGTAGCAGCTCACTTTTTTTATTCCATTTAACACATATCTCGAGGCACATGTCGAAATGGGACAAAACTTTACCACATTATTTATGATGTGTACTTATAATTTTTTTTTCAAAATTTCCACTCAAATCGACCTCAAATAATTCATAAATAATTGTTGTTTGAAGAGTATCCAGAGTGAGACTCCTACCATCACTAAAGTTAACATTAGATGATGAGTCACTAAAGGGCTTTTCATCCTCGAGAGGACTCACAAGTATAATCTTCTTCTCCATATTTGGAGACATAACTTAGGTGGACAGTGCATCTAACATAATTGCACCACATGATTACCATTATAATTCGTAGAATGACCCTCCTCCTATGAGTGCCTTAGCTAATTCCGCAGGGCCAAGTAACAAATCCCTAGTTTTATCGATTCTTCTTTCCCACCACCAGACCTAACCGACATCCTCTGACAAAATCCCCCACAAACTTTTTTCTTTTTCTTCAATAGTAAGACTACGATACCTGGTCTGGCATACCTGATGCGTGCCTGGATGGTACCAAGCATGTGCACCGCACGGTACCAGTCACGTGAATGGCTTGAAAAAAAAAGGATCTGATTTGAACCTAAAAAAGGGGAAGAGGCACGTGCCTGGTACCATCCAGGCACGCACCAGGCATCGTAGAATTATTTTTTCTTAGTAAGACTATGATACTTGGTCTAGCATGCCTGGATGGTACCAAGCACGTGCACCGCATGGTACCAGTCACGTGAATGGCTTGGAAAAAAAATCTGATTTGAACCTAAAAAAGGGAAGAAGCACGTGCCTGGATGGTACCAGGCACGCACCAGGCATGCCAGACCAGGCATCGTAGATGTGCCTCGAGATAGGTACAACCAGGCACCAATCCAGTCACCGTAACCCGTGCACCGTAGTAGTGCTCATTTTTGTTTCTTCAAACCCCCCAAAACCTCTCCAATGGAAGTACACGGTTTCTTCTACGAAGCTCTTATCCCACTCACCACCTCCCCTCGCAACCAGGCACAGAGCCACGTGGGGGCACCTGCCCCCACTGACTTTTGAGAGAAATTTTTTTTTATGCATACCCTCAAATCCCTAGGTTGCAGGTTCTCTTCACCTTTTTCTATGCTGAAAAGCTCTTCAACTTTTCTTCACTTCACCTTTTTTTTATGCTGAAAAGCTATTCACCTTTTTTTCACCTTTTCACCTTCTTCATCTTCGTACTTCGTGTTCAATTTCAATACTCTGGAACTAGAAGACTGGAACCCAAGTTGCAGGTTGCAGCCTTGCAGGTTCATCTTCTTCTCTTTGTGATTTTGATGATCAGAGGCCAATATGGATCATCAATGGTTTGATTGAGTATGTTTAAGAATGAAAATATGTCCCACTTGACAATCTGATTGTTTTTTTCTTAGCTTTTATGTTTTCTTGTATGTTTGCATAATTTTCTTATGGTATTTTGGTAACTGATTAAACAAGTGAGAGAGTCATTTGAGAATTTGTGTCTAATGGTTTTTTTAGGAGTGTTTTGGTTGTGGGTTTGAAGAAGAAGGGGAGTCCATTTCGTAATTTCTTTGTGTGATATAATTCTGACATGGGTTTGATTGAGTATGATGTGGAGAAGGTAATCCCATTTAAGAAATTGTATGGTTTCATCATTCAAAGTTCTCACCGATCAACTCGATCCTTGAGCTTCAACAAGAACTTCTCATTATCCTCCTCAGTAACTCTGATCAACTTCTCTAGTAAAAGATTCTTCTCTTGAAACTCAAGATTGTTGATATTGATTTCTCTAGGCAGACCTTGTTCGACACTTAGAATACCTTTCTTCATTCGATTGTAAGTGGGAAGCTTCTCCAATGCAGCCCATTTGAGGGCTTCTTCATCATCCTCATCCCTAGCAGATCTAGAGAACGCTTCAGCAGTGTTGTTTCTCCAAGTAGAACCATTTGTTACTAAACTACCAACTCTGTGAAGATCAACACTATCCATCACTTGAAACACTCCAAAACAGCAAAGTTTATTGAAAACCCAACAAAAATCAGTTTTAACTCTTTTTTCAATTCAAGACCTTGAGAGGTTGTAGAAGAAAACCCAGAGTTTATTTTTTCAGATTATGGAAGAGCTTGAAAGGTTGAAGAATATGAATGTACGAAATGAGTTTGTGATATGTTTCTGTGTGTTTGGATCTCTGCCTTCATTTGAATGAGAGAAAATGGGGTGTGTTATATAGTGTTTTTCTATAACAGGTGACTTATCAATCGTTTTTCTCCCGCGTTGAGGGTGGATTTTGAGGAATCTTCATTTGATGTAATGGTCTGTTTTTTAATGAAATCTTTGCTCATGCCATGCTAATTACTGTTTTTTCTTCCTGAAATATTTGCTCATGCCATGCTTTTTCACCTAAAAAAACTCAATTAGTTTTTCTTCCAAAGTCAAGCATTTCATGTTTTCTTATTGAAAGACATGTTTTAACATTAGTGTTTTCGCCAAGAAGCATTATTATAATAATTGATTGAACTGCTTGTGTGTCACTTGGAGCTTTGAAAATCTTCAATTTTGGGCGTTTTATTATTGGTGGCGATACTTCTATTGTGGTGCTTCATTAATAGAGGTATATTGATTTGTTATTTTGGAAATATGTATGATTTATTACATGGTTTATTACATGGAAATATGGTTTTAGTTTATTAATTTAAAGTTTCAGAATATATAAATATATAGAATGCATTCTTATATAATCTTTGTTTTATTTCAGTTATGGATAAGTTTTTAAAAAGAAAGTCAGTAAGTGATTTACCACCTCCAGCACAAAATAAAGATGATCATAATTTATTAGAACCAATCTCAAAGAAAAGTCATTTAGAGGTTGACCTATCAAATCTTCCAACTGATCCTGGTTTAAGAATTCGTATTTCTGATTACCATCGAATGATCAAGAGGTTGTTAGAAGAGCTTATTTGCAGGGGTCCATGTTAGCCAATAAACTACACATTCCCACAAAAAAAATAGGAGGTACGCTACGTCGTTTTAATGTAGCTTGGTTTACGGAGTATATGAGTTGGCTGGAGTATAGCATAACAAAGGATGCTGCCTTTTGTCTCCATTGCTATCTTTTTAGAAGTGTCAGAATCGGAGAACAAGGGGGGTGGTGATTGTTTTGTTGGTGAAGGATTCAGTAATTGGAAAAAAAAGAGACTTACAACTCGTGTAGGAAAGCCTAATAGTTTGCATACTCAAGCTTATATGAAGAGTCAAAGTTTAATGAATCAAAAACATCATATCCAATCATTTTTATCTAAACAATCAGATGCAGAGAAAACGGAATACCGGGTTCGTTTATCAGCTTCAGTTGATTGCATTCGGTTTCTTCTGCGACGAGGGTTGGCTTTTCGTGGTGATGATGAATCAATAAATTCAATTAACCATGGAAATTTTTTGGAGCTTTTACAATATACAGCTAATCACAATGAAGAGATCAAAAGCGTGGTTCTAAAAAATGCTCCAGAGAACCACAGACTCACTACACCTGATATTCAAAAAGATATTACACGTGCAGCTGCATGTGAGACCACTCTTGCTATACTCAAAGATCTTGGAGATGCATTATTTGTCGTTTTAATTGATGAGTCTCGTGATGTATCAGTTAAAGAGCAAATGGTTGTTGTCTTGCGCTATGTGAACAAGAAGGGATGTATAGTTGAACGTTTTACTTGGAATTATGCATGTTACTGAAACAAAGGCAATTTCACTCAAGACAGCACTTGTAAAAATGTTTTCTAATCATAAGTTGAATATAACGAGGTTATGTGGCCAAGGTTATGATGGGGCGAGCAATATGCAAGGCGAATTTAACGGACTTAAATCTTTGATTCTCAAGGAAAATAAGTCTGCATTTTATGTACATTGTTTTGCGCATCAGCTTCAGTTAGTGCTTGTACATGTTGCAAAGAATCATCCTCAGATTGTTTTACTCTTCAACTTGGTTTCAAGTGCGGTGAACATTGTTGCACCCTCATGCAAGCGTCAGGAAATTTTTTGAGACAAACAAGCTGTTAAAATTCTTGAAAAGCTTAATAGTGGCGAACTATCAAGTGGTCAAGGGTTGAATCAAGAAACCAATCTCAAACGACCTGGTGATATACATTGGGGGTCTTACTATAAAACCTTAATAAGTTTGCTTCTTAATTTTTCTTCAGTGATTGATGTGCTCCAAATTGTTGTGAAACATGGTTTAAACTCAGACCAAAAGGGAGAAACATATGCTTTATTAGATTCTATGCAATCTTTTGAGTTCATCTTCAATTTGCACTTAATGAAGGATATATTGGCGATAACCTGGGATTTGTCAATAGCATTACAAAGAAAATATCAAGATATTGTCATTGCGATGACCTAAGTCAACATCTCCAAACAACGATTGCAAATGATGAGGAAAGATGGATGAAATATGCTTGTGGACAATGTTGCTTCATTTTGTGAAAAACACGATATTGTTGTTCTTGAGATGGATGATACATTTATACAACGAGGAAGATCACGACGCAATACTGAAAAATTAGCCAACCTATATCATTATCGAGTTGAATTATTCTATACCAGCATAGATATGCAACTCCAAGAGCTAAATAACCGCTTTGATGAGGTGAACACCGAATTGCTTCTTTGTATGGCATGCTTAAATCCAAGTGATTCTTTTTCAGCTTTTGATAGTCAGCGGTTGATTCGGCTCGCTCAATTTTATCCAGCTGATTTTTCAAATGTTGATCTTATGGTACTTCATGATCAATTGGAAACTTATGTTATTGATTTGAGTTCCAACAATGAATTTTCAAATGTCAATGGACTCAGCGGTTTAGCTAAGAAGATGGTTGAAACCAAGAAGGAATTTGTCTATCCCCTGGTTTATTTACTCATAACATTGTCACTCATCCTACCAGTTGCCACCGCTTCAGTTGAGAGAGCATTTTCTGCTATGAATATAGTGAAGAGTCGGTTACGAAATTGAATGGGAGATGATTGGATGAATGATTGTTTAGTTACGTATATTGAAAAGGAAGTTTTTGATGGCATTGACAACGAAGCAATCATGAAACGATTTCAGGGTATGAAAGCGCGTCGAAGCCAGTTGTAATATTTTTTTATTCTAACTGGGGAGGGGGAGGGGGGAGATAGAGTTTTTTGGTATTCATGGATGTAGATATGTAAACAAATTATAGAACTCTATTTTTGTATATCCAAAGTGGTCTTCATCCTTTTTTTGAATGAAAATCTTTTATTAGATTAGATGAAGTTTTGTATAGTCATTTATGCCTTCTTCAAGTTATAAAAATATATATATATATTTATGTTAAAGTAACTAATTTTATATTATATTTATCATATTTAATTAATTATGACATCACTCCGCCCCCCCCCCTAAACAAAAATTCTGGCTCCGTCACTGCTCGCAACTCACCCGATCCCGACCCGACCGAGCCCTACTCAGTCTTCTTCTCCCTCGACGTCAATGCAGATTACGACCTTGATCCATCCAGGCAGCCCTCCACCGCTACCCATCCGTCCTCGCCGGAGCTCAAGCGGGCTCTCGAGTGTGGCTGGTTCCGGGCCAGTAGCCGGTTCAGAAGCCCCATGCTTCAGCTTCGCAAAGGTGAGCACTCGAATTGTTTTTTTTTTTCGGTTTTTTGTGATGTTTTGAGTGATTGGGGTTTTTGTTTTGGGTGTGATTGCAGAAATTATTGATATCTGCGAGTTTCTGTCTCCCACTTCGGAGGAAGAGTTGTCGCGGAGTTCGGCGGTGGAAGGTGTTTTTAATGTGATCAAATATATATGGCCACATCGTAAAGTAGGCCTTACTAATATTTGGTTTATAATTGCTTAGTGATGCAATTTTGAAATTTTTTTGTTGGAAGTTGCTATTGGTAGTTATGGAATTATGTTGTTGTGCAGGTTGAAGTGTTTGGGTCATTCAAGACATGACTCTATCTTCCCAGTAGCGATATCGATGTAAGTGTTGAATACTTGAATACTTCTCTTTGGGATTTTATCTTCTCTTGTTATGTTTTGATAGTTTTTTTTCTAGTTACAAGATGTTGTTTGGGTAGTAGAATATGAACAAAGACAAACTGAAATAAACCGGGAGAGGACGCTACCTGTCTACTACCAAGATTAGAACATCTTGGTTGGGATGTTTCCATATGTTAATTGGTGTAAAAAGGTAGTGTTTTTGAATGGTTTCAACTCGTTGTTTATGGGATCATTCGATTTCTTCGTTAACTGGTGCGAATCATAATTACAGTATAATCTATAGCTGCACAATAACAAGTTACAACATAAAATGTTAAAATTAAAAATAAAACTTGCATCGCTAGGCAAGATAATGACTGGGATATTGTAAGTGCTTATTTTACAATGTGGCCAAATATACTTGATCACATTAAAAACTCCTTCCACCATCACACTTCACGACAACTGTTCTTCCGAAGTCGGAGACATACAAACTAAGACAAATTAGGAAAGAACACTACTTGTCTACTTTGTACTTTCCATATGCTAATTGGTGTAAAAATGCCATTTTTCAAAGCGATTCAACTGATTGTTTATGGGATCATACGGTTTCGTGGTTAACATGCACACATCTTAGTTGCAGTAGAAGTGGCTTGGATTTGTTAAAAACTCTTACCATTATATTATCTTTTAAATTATAACAGAATACACCAAAAGTTAATGGAATATAGCATCAGTGTAACCTATTCTTGTTTTTGGTAATATTTCCTTACTAAACACAGGTTGTAAACCATTATAATCCCAGACAGAAAATGAAGCTCCAATCAAACATACTGTACATACTTCCACATGCTACCTCTCGCTACCAATCATTATGTCACAATTTATTGCTGCCATTTCGAACACTGCCTTTAGCAAAATCTCTGACATCCACCAAGCACTTTCTCCTTTCAATAGAATCACACTAGAGAAAGCCTGCCTGGTGATGGCTACAAAAGCAGAATTTCACCCATGAAGAGACATTTTTGCTCAATGTTCACTTTCACTATCTTCATATTACAATCCAATTCAATACAGGATGGCATCTATTTGATTGCAGTTGTCGTCTATTATAACGTGTCCTCCACTCCGATAATTTCACAGAGGCTAGTTTTTACTTTTTAGATCTCAAGTTCTTTCGGAAGTATTTTGCTTTGCTATTGCATAGAAGAAGGGATTTTGTTTATCCCTAGAAATTGATCTAGGTCAGGCCGAATGAGCACTTCTCCTTCTTGACAAAGCGATGATTATCCCTAAGGATTTGGAACACTTCTCGCAAATGATGTAAGTGTTCTTTTATAGTCCCACTATAAACCACAATATCGTCAAAATAGACAACCACGGACTTGTCCAGAAGGTGACGGAACATGTCATTCATAAGGGTGCAAAACGTAGCTGGAGCATTGGTCAAGCCGAAGGGCATTACTAGGAACTCATATGACCCATATCTAGTAGAACAAGCAGTTTTAGGTTCGTCACCAGCAGCAATGCGGACCTGATGGTAACCTGATCTCAAGTCGAGTTTTGTGAAGTATCTGACGGATCCAAGTTGGTTGAATAAGTTTGCAATGAGCAGTAGCGGGTATTTGTTCTTTATAGTGACTTTGTTCAAGGCTCTATAATCAACACAAAGGCGAAGACTGCCATTATCTTTCCGCTGAAAAAGAACATGTGCCCCATAAGGTGCTTTAGAGGGCCGAATGAATCCCGCCTCCAACAAGCCATCTAGTTGTTTTCTCAATTCGGTCAACTCTGGAGGGCTCATGCGATATGGACTACGTGCGGGTGGCTTGGCACCAGGCACTAACTCAATTTCGTGATCAATGAGCCTTCTGGGAGGTAGATTATTTGGCAATTCATTCGGCATCACTTTGCTAAAGTCAGCAATAACTTGGGCAACTTCCTCATGGATTTTGCTAGTATCATCTTCCATCTCTAGTTTTGCCACAGCTAAGTATGTATCTTCTCCTTTGGCCAAGCCTCTCTTGACTTGGAGCGCCGACAATATTCTATCATGAGTTGTGGGTCAAATTGAGGTTGGTACAATGCGTATTCTGGGTCCGAAAAAGCCCAAGGAGTCCATGAAAGGTAGTGGTCCTGCTGCAGCTCCTCGGAAGAATTCTTGGCCAAGAATCACCTTAAAATCATCAAGTGGGATGGCCAAGAAGTTTGATCTTCCTTCCTATGGACCAACCTGTAGTGGCACAGCTCTAGCCATACCATTAATAGAGATTGTCTCAGAGTTGACAGCTTTCAACTTACCCACATCTCCTTCTAAGTTCAGACCCACACGTCTAGCTTCGTCTGGGGCAATAAAATTGTCTGTCATTCTTGAATCCAACAATGCTTGGGAAGTGAACCCATTGATAGTGATGTCGATGTATTGCAAAGTCTTATTGTGTGGGTGCTCATACATTTATCCTTTGATAGCATTGAGCTTGCGTAGAGCTTCCATTTGGGAGGTCTCACTGTTGGTGGGGTTCGAGCTCGATGCGGTCGAGTTAGAAGGTTTTGTTTGAAGCAATGACATCAATGAGTGTAGGGCTGGTTTGGATGGACATTTGCCTGTTGGGTGATCCCTGCTATTGCAAAGAATACATGGGGCAGGTGCAGATGGTCTCCACTGCTCAGAGTAGTTTTGCCCTCCTTTGTTGTTGTAATTTGAGTTGTTAGGGCTGACATTCCAATTTCTGTTGGAACTCCAATTCTAGTTGGACGGCCGAGAATTGTAGTTTCCTCGGTTCTGACTTGAGTTTCCCCAGTTTTGGTGAGGTGATCGAGCATTCGACCCTGAACTTGAATTGGTACTGCCAGTTCTAGCTATGGAGTGGCGATATAATCGCTAAACCTTATTGTTGCTACAATAACACTTATAATATCTGTCACCTTCTGCCTTTGCAATTCTGCTTGCAGAAGCGGCTGAGCTTGTTCCATGAAACAGAAAACTTTGTCCTTCTCAGACATGTCTCGAATATCTAGCAAGCAAGTTGAGAACTGCCTGACATAGTCTCGAATATTGTCTGTCTGTTTGATGGTGTGGAGCTTCCTCCATGCTAAGAAATCAGTGTTCTCAGGCAAGAATTGATTTCTGAGTTCCTTCTTGAGGTCTGCCCAAGTTCTAATAAGAATGCAACCTTCTTCCATATCTGCATATTTGGTTCTCCACCATAGTTTCGCATCACCTGCTAAGTACATGGTCGCCATAGTAACCTTGGCTTCTTCTGATTCGGGGTTCACTGCGCGAAAGTATTGTTCCAGATCAAACAAGAAGTTCTCTAGCTCCTTCCCATCTCGTACCCCAGCATATGACTTTGGCTCAGACACTTTCATCCTAGGGTGATCAGTCGACCATGTGGCCTTGGTCAGCAAGCCAACCCTTGCAAATAAGTCCTCCAGCTGTAATTGGAAGTCACACATCACCTGAGTTGTGGAGTGAGGCGACTCTTCCATAGCAACTGTCCGTCCCTCTAAATTATCGAGGTGCTCAGCCAACGAATCCACTCTGTCTGCCAAGTGAAAGAGTCCATCAAGCCGATTGATCTGTTCTCCCAAACTGCTCAACTAGTCCATTCTGTTTTCTAGTCTCTGCATTCAACTAGCCTGTCATTCCTCCATAGCGCTAAGGCGCTCGCTTAGTTCCTGCATCCTGGTTGGCATTCAACAAGCTCTGGCTCTGATACCAATTGTCGTGGACTAGCAATCCGTGCGGCACTAGCTATCCAATTCACTAGTAAGCCTATGAGTAGTTACTTTGACGGACACAAATATTAACTTGAGAATGCACAATATCAATCTGTAGACAATATAATGATGCACAATAGTCAGCAAAAGCTTTCATTAACATTCAATAGATTACAATGGGGAGGAACGTTCGAAATGACGTTGCTCAAGGCTAGTTCGATGTTATCGATCGATAAAAATACAAGTTTGAAGTTGAAAAGCAATGCAAAGAAAACAATAAAAATGTGAGCGGTACAGTCTGGCCCGACTATGCAATGGAGACAACACGTCCTCACAGTCAAGAGCTCAAACCTTCCCCTTATAATATAGATGTTAAACATTTTGGCACTTTTCAAAAGGGAACATTGAGTTTTGATACCATTAGAAAAGTCTTGAAAGACCTCTGACGTTAATTTCCCTGACCAACGGTACTAGTCCTGACACCCCAAAAGGTTTGTGTATCTCGAGGTTGTAAAAAACATCCTCTAACAATGCCACATCATCCTGGTTGCAAAACATGTTTTCCGAACCTCACTCTTATATCATAACATATTCGAGTAATTTGACAACAATATCGACATGTCTGAAAATATAATGACTCATTATACAATGCCTATTTTAGTTCTCCAAAATACACCTTAAGCTTAACTATATTTATTATAAGAAATAAAAAACTTGGGAGGCTAAATAGGTTGGAGGGTGATACCCGAAACTCACCCACTAAAAAAAATGGATTAGCTGGTCAACCCTAATCTGACCCAAAACTCAAAAACCTCGTCCCTAACCCAACCTGTCGTGGGCCGATTTTGTGCAAAACTCCCAGCCCTACTTTGAATCACGTACAATTAATATACAGTTCAAGTGTATAATACATAGAAAGATCAATTCTTCATAAATCAAATCTCTTGAAGAAGATTAATTTAAACTTATGGATGAAGATGATTAATATCGAATACGAGATCTCTTCATTGATGTCTCTTACATTGTCAGCACCTCAAGTTAAATTAAATAATTGATTGATTTTCGTGAGGAGGCTAAATAAGGCACGTGTGTGTACTAAGAAATTACCATGACAGGAAATCACTTTGCTGGATTATTTCCCAACCTGGAATTTTGTAAGACAGTCATCTACTTCATCTCTCTATCCATGTTTTTTAGTGTTCTTTTGCATCCTTCTTCGTTAATTTTTCAAGGGAATGTTACTGAGGGAGTGAAAGCTTAACAGAGCATGCAATTTCATTTATTTATTTATTATTACGCACTAATATTTAATAAAATTATGAATTGCTGTAGCTCAAAGTCTAACTATATTACAATGAATTACTGTGTTCGAATGGATGCAATGTCATGCCCTAATTTTGAATATATAAATAAATAGTATTTGAATATTGACTTACCAATTAATAATTATTCATAACGTCCCTATGATACATAAGATCTCACTACAATCAAATCCTTGCATTATTCAATTGTCTACAACCTCCTAAGGTAAAATCTCAAACCGAACAAAACAAATATTGATGCTAACAGAAACACACTATTATATCGATGAGAAACTTCAATGAAAGGAACAACATACTTCACAATTACAATGGAATCTCAACTGGTATTATAAGAGAAGTGAGATAGGTTTGCAACATGAAATTTTTCAGTACCAATGATGTCAGATCTTTTGAGTTCTTCAGAAGCTGGTGATCTGTATGTTTCTCTCCAGTGAAGGCGGTGAGAAACGGAGAGAAAGATACAGATCACCACCAGTTATAGAAGTTTCACTACATACACACCTCCACCTTGCAATCACGGTAAATAATATCAAGACATGGAAGCCCAAATAGTGAAAATAACACCTCAGATGTATCTGGTAATGTATCATTGATCACTTTTACAAGAAACTCGCCAACCAAGTAACAAACAGAAACGTGTCTTGAACTGTTGGTTCCAAAGCTCACTACTGAGTAAACTTAGCTTTGTATACAAGCACGAGGATTTGGGTAAGGAAGCAGAACACTCTTACTCATCATTTGGGATACACCAATATTTGACTTGAATCACGCAATAAAAATACTGATCAGTTATCTACAAACTTGATATATCGAGCTACCAATCTAAACTGTAGCATCACTAGACTACTTGAATGTTGCCCACATCAGTACTTATCAAACTGAATTATATAACAAATAAAGATACTTTTTTCTGCGAGAAAGCACCGATATATGCCATTAAAATTCGACATAAAATTTCATAGAACTCCTGCTTTCTTTTTGTCTAGAAAGATTATAGTGATCAAAGAGTCCATTTGATTGATTTTACTCGCTCGATCATGAATAACTTCGATTCCAATTTTGCCTATCAAAATGACCAACAAACTGAACCCTGTTGTATGATCCAATAGCTTTCAAATCACATGAACCTAAGGAATTCTAATTAGTAAAAGAGCAATTAAACACTATGTTCAAGTCTTACAAACAAATCATTTGTGCAGGCCTGGACATGAAGAATACAGTTGGTTTTATCTTCTTGGCCATCTTTACCAACTGCAACATGATCTTTCTACTCATCCACATGCAAGCAGTGCTTCTTCTTTGATCTCTACATCAACAACAAAAGGACCTGAATAATCAACAACAAACACTTCAGAATTCGAAAAGCATTGGATCTCTTCAAAATCCAACAAATAATTAAAAGGAAAGCCCTAATCACTGAAATTCAACCAACGGTCACTTTAAATCTAATGAACTGATAAAAACTGCCCTAATTTCGGAAATTTACCTATAGAAATCTCTAAAAGATTAAACTTTCACTGCAACATTATTCAACAATAGCATACCTATTATCTAGAGCACTCGATGAGTTGTGGAACAGGAGTGAAAAACAACAAAAGAGAGGGGGGGAGTTGGTTGGATAGTATAGAAGGAAAAAGTATTTGCCTGACAAATAAGGATATGAATGGCGACCATGAGGGAATAAGTGAAGAACCCCAATTCTAGCTGGCCTGGGAAAGGGGCGAGGTTGCTGCCTGGGGGTGGGGGGGGGAGGGGGGGCAAAACCCCCCCTCTTTAACTACTTTTTGGAAAAAGGTGTTTAAAGAGGGGGGGCAAAAGTGTATTTTCGCCCCCCAAGGCAACAACCAGGCAGCTGGGCCCAGGCCAGCAAGAATTACTCAAATAAAAAACATGGCTAATAATCAAGGACGCAATAGGTAGCTACAATAATTGAAATTTTACCACAACTCACCCTACTTTTTGGAAGAAAATGCAAATGACTCGTCTTCCTCCTGTATTTCACAACTCACGAGGGGGACTAGACAAGTCAATTGAGATTTCCATTCCTAAACTTGACCAAGCGATTGGTATAGGTAAAAGAAAGAATGCATATGAAAAACCTTACAGTGGTTACATAAATTTAGGTGCTTCGTTGACTTTACTGAATACGGATATTGGAATTTGAATTCGGGCCCTCCACATGTCCTAGTTATAAAAATCTTGCAAAACTTTACAAGTGGAAATCTCCCACATTACTTTGCAACACTCTATAATCTTCTTTTTCTCGAATTTTACACCAAACTCCTTCATAAACACCCCCAATCACCACCGCCTTCACAACCAGCCATAGCCACCACCACCACCTGCTACCGCCAACATCGTCACCACTGTCACCATCACCACCCACACCAGTGTTAGTGAATCGTAAATCGTATTGTAAATCGTAACGTGTAAGATTTAGATTTAATCGTAAATCGTATCGTAAATCGTAAGATTTTTTTAATTATAATATATATATATATATATTATTATTTTCCTTCATTTAGGGATATATCATTTCTTTTTACTTACATTATTTGTACTCTTTGTAGGTTTCAAAATTACATGGAACTCGAAGTGAATTCAGCATGATCAAAGTATCTAAGTTGGGCAATAGATGTGGCAGGTGCGAATGAGATGACCATTAGAAGGACTATTGTGATTGAAGAGAAATTATTAGAATGAAGATGAATGAATGTAATCCAAGTTCAACTTTGTTTGTGTGATGAAGATTTACAAAAAAATTGATCACTTCCAATATATTGTTGTTTGTGCAGAATATTGCTTTTATCAAGTCTTTTTGAAAATTCTAGAAAAACAAACAAAATATAGTAGAGCAAAGTGGACTTCATTTGCCAAAAAGTAAAATATTTCACTTGCCAAAAAGTATAAGACTTCAACACTTCTTGTTCATTCTAATCTAACATTCTATCCTATACGCAAAATATACCCAAGAATGTGTGGAAGCGTATACAAAATGACTCTCAAAAGGCAATATATAAACTATTAAGCAATAATAACTATTAAATTATAAATTAGAGTCTTTCCCCGGTTCCAACTTTGATCCCTTCATGAAGTAATTTCATGCTCATCGATAATTGCATCAATAATTGCAATGTCTGCATTATCAATGACATCAATCTCATCTTCCAAGTCACAACCTTCTTCATCTTCATCTTCATCTTCAATGACTTTGTTTTTTCCCTTTGTCGACTTCGTTAAATTTCTTGGTCCTATTCACATTAAAGTTCAAAAATAGTAACTAACTATAGTAAACAAATAGAAGTAAATTTGAATAAATAAAGCAAACAAGTAATAAATTATTAACTTACGACGTCGTTTTCGGCTTGGCTCCGCTTCATTCTCAACGAAACAATCTACTATGTATATTAACAAACAATTCATTAGGGGTCCTGACCCTGACCTTTGTATATAACTAAAATCAAAATTTTATTCTCAGTTTTCACAACCCAACAAACAACACAGCCACACACAGCCACAGCCAAACTGCGAAATCGAAGTCGAAGTCGAAATCGAAATCGATTCAACCTACACTACGAAATCGATGCAACCTACACAATCGATTCAACCTACACAATCGATTCAAACACAATCGATTCATATGCAGAGAGAGGTCGAGATGCAGCGAGGTCCAGATCTGGTTGTTCTTCTTCTTCTGGAGCAGATCTGGTTGTTCTTCTTCTTCTGGAGCAGATCTGATGCTGCGAGATCTGGTTGTTCTTCTTCTTTTGAAGGTATGTTGGTTCTTCTTCTTCTTCTTCCCTGTTTGTTTCTGTTTTTTTTTTTTTTTTTTTTTTGTTTTTTCCAATTCGTATTCCCTGTCCAGATCTGTTTTTTTGCTTCTTCTTCTTCTTTTGAACGATTTCTATTGGTTTTTTTTTTGTTTGTGCGAAACGAATAAATCGTAGTTTTCTTCTTCAATCGCGATGTACGATTTCATGGCTGAATCGGTGGCGATTCAGTCCGATTTGGATGACTTCCGATTTATGGGTCGATTTAAACCGTTTGCAGGCCGATTCGATTTAGATCGGCGATTTGAATCGCGATTTGGACCGATTCGTACAACACTGACCCACACTACCACCACCACAACTACTATAGCATAATCACCACATAACACCACCTTCATTACTACCACAACCACCATAACTACTACCAATACCACCACCTTCACCACTACCACCATCATAGCATAATCACCACCACCACTTTCACTACTACCGCCACCTAAACAACCACAACCACCACCACAACTACCGTAGTATAACCACCATAACCACTACTACCATCACCACCGACAGTATGACCACCTTAGGATAACCACCACAACCACCATAGCATAACCACCAGAACAACCACCACCATTACAGTCAACATATTCACAGGCGATTTTGCAACTACCATCACTACAACCATGCCACCAAGACCATGCCAAAATTACAATTACTACCATCATCACCACCACCACCAACACCATGTAGAGAAATCAAATACTTCTTCAGCTTTGCATCAAATTTCTTTAATTACTACCAAGTGCCCATAAAGAATAATGCATTGCAAACCAATGCATATGAAAACTAATGCATTATTTTACATGCTGAGCCTATTTGAAGAACTAAAAGGTATTGGGAAAGACTGTAAAAAAAATTTTAAAAAAAATCAAAATGTTATCATGATGCGATGGATTATGTTGAATTTCAAAATTCTCAAGAGTACAAAGATAACAAAGGGGACACTGATGAAGAAAGCTTTCAAGACTTTCAAAATCGAAGTGACAAACAAAAATGCAACCTGCTCCAATAAAAGTTCCATCTGAAGCAAATGTACAAACAAAACTCCAAAAATCAAGAAAATCATACCTGATAATTAGAAAATCAAACACATGAAAACTTTTAAACAAACTCCACAAATCAAGAAAAAACCAAGATTATTAGAAAATCAAAAACGCATACGATGTTGTCAAGAGCCCCACCAAGGCTCTAAAGGCTCTACTTTTACTTTTTCAAAGCGCTTCGCTCCAGTCATATGGCCATAATATTAGTCAAGGTTGAGACTACCAAACTAAAATCTACCCATGGCCTTGCCGCGGAAGCCCTCTCCTCACCAAGACTAGTAGCAAACCTTGGCGCCACACGCCTCAGTTTCGCGCTTCTTATGGCGTCACATGAAGCTCTGAACAAGTCAAGGCATGTCCATGTTCCAAGATTGAAGAAATATCAAAATATCGAGTATTGGTAACTACAAATGAAATTAGTCAAAATCATCATATTAACTTTCAATAAAAATATGAAATTGTGCAAACAATAAGAGGAGTGGATAAAAAATAAAATCTGAGATGCCTTAATGTTATATATATTAATAATAAAGCCTATTACAATATCGGAAAAAATAATAAAAATACAAAAACAATCTAATGTTAATATTCTAATACAAGTACCTTTGTACTTGGTTGTCTACTTCACCATACAACCAACACATGGCATCAACATTACTCTCACTATGTACGGTTATCATTAATCGTTGCATCATTAGTATCATACTAAAAAGTCATTTGAAAGGAACTGATCAACAAGACACCTTCCTCACGCTTTGATATGGTCAATTTGGAAGTAGAATAGCAAAGCATTCAACATTGTTTCCAAGAAGCATAATATATATATGCGGAACTGAGATAACAATTGAAAGTTTTTTATGGGAGAGTTAATTCTGTAAATTTATTCCTCTCCTATGTGTAAGGGAGCACTGAGCATCTCCTTCACCATCTATTTACTTTTTTAATCAACAAAGTTAATAAACATATAAATACATAATGGTAGTACTAGATTGGGGTGCTATAGTTGGTATCATAGCTTGGGATGGCTCTGCCCTAAGGTGGCAGGACTTTGACAACCCAATTCTTGACAGGAGGTGCTCTTTTGGAAACGCGACTAGGCTATGATGAGGTCGTGTTTTCCCCCAAGACGTTTGCCACATCATTGATGCAACCATCCAAGTAAAAATTCTTTGGTGTAGACACTCTTCTAATACTGAGGCATTTTTAGCTCAATTGGCTAAACCCTGATTGTTGCTAGAGGTCCATGGTTTTAACCTGCCATAATCCATTAATTGGTTTGAGCTAAAAACCCAAAAACATGGCTGTCACAAGAGGCGTGTAGACCAGTTTGTTGGTTTGAGCTACAACCACCATAACCATGGGGGTGGTCAGTGGTAAGGTCGATTGTTCAATAGAGACATGACCATTTATTGGATAAACGTAACACCCAATGCAGTATCGGTATTATTAGAGAGGATGTTCGAGGTGTGAAGACATTGTGCATACATCACTAATTCTTTTCGTGGAAAACATAACATGAATATGAAACTAGAATGATATAAATTTTGGAAAATAGAAAGTTCCCAGTAAAGGAGATTTGCAAATGGATTAAACATTGAAAACCATTCTGAACAGGTCTAAATAAATCTAAGCTAGATACATAGCAAATATAAAATTGGGGAATACATAATCAAAACTTCAATCTACTGCATGGCCATGACTGAAAAATCAAGAGCAAAGGGCATGATATCCGATTATTAGGAAAGAAGCTTCCATGTGCACCCACAGATTCCCCCGGTTACCACCACTCTTTTCCCTCCAAACTTTCCTCATGTTCCACCTACCAGAAAAAACGAATTCAGGTGAGTTTTCACATAAACAACTCAATCCTCTCAGCACATCTCGTCCACTTTTAGCCATTTTCGGACCTTTGTAGCTTGTTTTCGTTTTTTTTAATCAGAAAAAAAAGATGTATTGATATATTAAAAAAGTTGGTTAGCAAAGGCACTAACCAATACAAAAGCTATGCACCATCATGTGCATCAATTCACCACTATACAATCCCAACTGAACATACAAGAAGAAAAAGGGATGTCTCTAACAATTTCTCCCAATTGGAGGCCCATAACCATAGAATGACTTTGATATCTATCCAAAGATTGTACAATTCCCTTCAAGACTCCCTTGAAGATTTTGTTGTTCCTCTCCCTCCAAACTACCCATATGAAAGCATGAAGTAGTCTCTCCCAAGCCCATTCGCCAAAAGGAGTAAGATTGGAAAGAAGTTGATTAGTGGAGTGCCAAAACTCTGCCCATTCAAGGAAGGAACCAGGGAATGAAGCTTGAACATGAAAGTCAGATAAGGCCAATCCCCCCACAACAGCCTCAAGAAAAAGCAAAAGAATTAGGTGATCAATAGATTCCTCATGGTTCTCAAACATCAGACAGTGATTAGGAAGGCTCAGGCCCCTTCTATTAATATTATCAACAGTGAGAACTTTTTCCATGGAGAATGGTCCACATTAGAAAGGTAGCTCTAGGAGGTACTTCCTTGGTCCTGATGAAAGAGATGAGTTTGTTGATTCTCCCTCGAGTGTAGAGTCAGAAAAGGAGGGGTCAGGTATTTCTACCAATCTCTAACGAAGTAAGCACTATTTTTACCTTTCCACAAAAACTTGAAATCTTCCAAATCCAAAGAAATGCATCAGTAAGGTTCACTAGGGTTCCCATTTGAGGAATTTCGCAATCATTAAGGTTCCTTCTGAGTTGAAAATTCCAACCATTTGAAGTGTTATCCCAATAATCACAAACTTTCCCCTGTTATGTTGGAGACTACATTATAGATTGGCAGTTAGCCTTCAAGTCACTATCTCCAATCCAATTATGCTCCCAAAAGTTAACCCTAGCTCCACTATGTACTTCAAAAGAAACACGATCTTGGACTAAATGTTGCATCCGCATGATACCTTTTCATAAGGAGCACCCAAAAGAAGAAGGCGGTTCTCTAGTAAACCAATCAAATTGAGGATCACCATATTTATGTTTCATGATTTTATTTTTGCTTGCTTGATTTTGAGCTTTGTTGTGTTCTTTGGAAGGTTGTTTGTTTGATTTGGAAGGATGTTTGAAATCTTGAAATGGACGATAGAAGGGAGAATTAAGAGGTTGGAGCCTTTGTGGGCTCTCAAGGTGTTCCTACAAAAAGGAAGTTGGTTGAAGAGGGAGAAGGGTTGGGTGGTTTTTGACAAACAAAAAAAAGAAGATTTGGACTAGTGTATTTTTGTCACTCGACAACATTTGGTTGAGTTTGTGTTCAACAACTCACTAGAACTTTTTTTTTACATAAAAATATTCTTTGTACCACCACACATAAAAAAAAATTAACTTCTTGCGAGTATTATTGTAGAAACTCAGTCAAAGGTTTCTATTTTAGATGATACACTAAAGGATTTCGAATGTTTGTTTAAATTCAAAATTTTCATGTGTGGCACTTCGAGGAAATTTTGAATTTTAAACTAACATTTAAAAACCTTTAGTCGAGTATCATTTAAGATACACAAACTTTTGGTCAAGTTCCTACACTATATTAAAATTTTCAAAGTGTGGTGTTACAAGTAGGATATTTTATTGGAAAAAAAATTAGCGAGTTTTTTTTAACACAAAACGACCAAATTTCCTCACGTGACTAAAACACACTAGCTCAATTTTTGTCCTTTTTTTCAAAACCACACCAAACCTTCTCCATCTTGTACCAACTTCCTCTTCAAAGTTGTTGGAACACACTGAAACCCCACAAAGGCATTATCCCTTCATTTTCCTCCTATCATCCATCTTCAAACTTCCCTAATTTCCTCCTTCCAAATCAAACTAAAACAACATTCCAAAGTAACAACAAACCTCAAAATCGAGAAAATTTTATGAAGGGGACGAGAGGAATGTTTTTGGTGTGAGACCTAGAGAGGGTTGAGTGTTCCCATTTTTTTAGCAGGGGTACAATGAGGAAATTCCATACAGAGGGAAATATGTTCTGGTATCCGGGGGAATCCGTGGGGCACATAGAAGCTCTCATCAGAAATCAAATGACAATGTATTTCTAAATTAACTCCATGAAGGAAGAAAAACCACGATTATTAGAATATCAAATGTGCATGAACCTCTGAATAACTCGAAACAAGTCCACATTCCACAAATGAAGAAAAACTACAAATGAAAATTTTCTCCAAGCGGATTGAAATTAGTCAAAATCCTCATAGGCTCATACCACTTTCAATAAAATTATGAAAATGTGCCAACAATAAGAGTAAATGAAAAATAAAAGAAAATATGATCATTATGTTATATATTAATAACAAAACATATTAAAACATTAGATAAAATAAAATAAAATACAAATACAAATAAATAAATAAATCTAATGTTAATATTCTAATACAAGTACTCGGTTATTGGTTGTCTACTTCACCGCATAACTAACACGTGTAATCAATATTACTCTCACTTTATAAAGCTATCATTACTCGTTACATCATTATTATAACACTGGAAAGTTATTCTGAAATGAGTGAAGCAATAGAGTGTTCTACAAAACACCTTCATTTCCTGCTCTGATGAGATCGATTTAAGAGTGGAACAACAAATCGATCAACATCATAAATGACATGAGATTGTCATCTCTAGCCAAAAATTATCTCTCGAACTGGGGTAACAATTGAAAGGTTATGAATAGGTAACTAAGTGACTATTACGCATCTCTTTCACTATCTTTAAAAGCAATTGTTATTTTCACCCATGGGATTGCTTTGCTTACCCAAATGAAAATTTTATTTTTCCTCCTAAAAAATACTTAGTATACCCATTATAGAAAAGGTTTCTAACATCAAAAACTCTTTCTAGCGATTTTCAGCAAGGGTTCCCACAACAAGAAACTATGAAATCCTCCAACCTTCATCTGATTTTTTACTTCTCCAAGTCACTTAGAACTTGATTTGATTGTTCATGAAGTTGATGAACTCATATTTCTAGTTGTAATGTTCACAACAAGATGAATGGAATCAAGGTTGTCCAACCAACTCCTCCCACCTTCACCCATATCTGACTTTCCAAGCTCTCCAAAATTATTGTGAACTCAATTTCTTTATTCATAAAGTTGAAAACCTCTAAGTTTGAGCAATACTATTGACAAAAACATGAACGGGACTTAATACCTGAATAATGGGAGGAGTAATCGGCAATACTCAGACCATTAATCCCAATACAAATTATTATATATCTATACCTAGGAACACTTAATTAGCTCAAGTGATATTGAGAAGTTCTGGTTATGTGAAAACTGGAGAACAACTAGGGGACATCTTCACGAAAGCATTAAATAGGGTTCGGGTTGACTATCTTTGTAACAAGCTGGGCATGATTAACATTTATGCTCCAGCTTGAGGGGGAGTCTTACGGTGTGTATATAGTTGTCAATAGGCTGGCAATTAGGCTGTCAATTAGAGATTCTAATTGATATAGTTTCCTAGTTTAGATTTAATAGTTTGTATATAAATACATGTAATACTTCCAATGAAATATACAATAAAGTATTCTCTTAATCTTTGTTAACAATAGTCATCAAAATGACATGGGTAGTTACAGACTATCATGGTAAGTACAAGGGTCATGCACATTCCAACATTCCCAATGTTTGCACACTACTTGATTTTCCCATTTGTCCTTGCACACTACTTGAGCTCCAAACTGACTTCGAAGTTTTCTTTTCTGCAATCCCCCCCCCCCCTGTCTAGAGTCTTAATAATTTATTAACTCAAGTATTTCTCGATCAATAGAATCCCGGCCATTCATGTTTTGTTGGCATTTCAAGAGACCAAAACTAGAATTTGACCCACATTATAGAGTCAATGAAACTAGAAAAATATATGCCTACAAGACGAGACAAGGGTATAATGTAGGGGTGGGCACGACATGGGATGGACCTCATCTCTATCCCATCCCATTTGTTCGGGATCGAGACGGTATAGACTCCATCCCAACCTCGTCCCATCCCAAACGAGTTCGGGATGAGACAGGATGAGCAGTTAGTAAATAGTCCTCCAATGAAGAAAAACAAAAGAATTATATCTCACATTACTCACACCGATAATCCCAAACTTATATACATATAACTTTCATCGTAACAATATTAAATGTCATACAAAATTTATGATCCAATGAACTTACAGTTTAATTTTTATCTTAAGATCCTCTGTGTGATACACTGACCAATAGTTGTACATATAACTCATAGTGCAAAACTAACCCAAACCATCATTTGCTTTTATTTTCTACAAGAATAATTGTCCTATAAGGAAGCTCAGATTCTTCGAAAAATTGTCGTATTCATGTCCGACACGTATTCGACACGCGTCAGACACTTGGTCAACGTGTCGGCAGATGTCAAACACATGGTCAATGTGTCGAACGCCTCCGGTACACTTTGTTTTATTTTTTTCTTTTTAGATGTTTGCAAATAACCACGTAATATAATGGTTGTTGATCTATCTGAAGTGAATGACTATTTCAATTAAGATTTAAGATAAATAAGGTAAAGGGCCACTAAAACATAGAGGTAGTCTATGCTTCTTATTTTTCTCTCATTTTGCTTCTTCTCTTATCTACTTCTTCTTTACTATATTTTTTTCTCTACTTTTTCTTGCAACAGTGTCATCTTCTTCAAGACACTCTAAGAAGGCATTTTATTATATTATTATTTATATTTATATGACTTATTAAAAAATAGTATGACGTGTCGACATGTCCCCGAGTCCTAGTTTTTGAAAAATTGTCGAGTCGGCGTGTCGTCTCCGTATCCGACACGACGCGCGTGTCTATATCCATGCATCCTTGACCAATCTAAAATGTGAAAAAAGAGTATCAAATCAAGCAAGTGAATTTTCAAATAGTATATGTTTTGATTTACTTTTGACACATCCTAAACTTTCCTTCAAAAGAGTAGTTTGATTAAAATTTTAAATAAATATTAAATAAATAAATTCGGAACGGGATGGAATGGGCGGGATTGAAAATCTCCATCACGATCCCGTCCCACTCTACATCTGGACGGGATCAGGATGGATGAGATGCCCATCCCTAGTATAATGGAAAAGTAATTAAGTCTAAATGTATGTACTTATTATTTCTCATCCATTTCTTGTGTATAAAACAAGAAGTTATAAAAACAATTTACATTACTGTTAAAGAAAAAGGATAAAAAATCTTGCTTGTAATCAGAGGATAGGAACATTGAGGAGAGATTTTCCATTCTAGAAAAGTAACGAAAATTAATGAAATTATTCTCGTAATGGTAAGTTTTTTACGTTTAAAATCAGACAAATCCACCCTATTGATTGCTTTATTTCAATTATGTTTTATTTGATGTTCACGTCAATATACAACTAATACGCGACAGTTGTGTTGTTCTTCTGTGCATTATAACCGAATCTCATTTATTGCATGACTCGTTTGAGATTTAAATAATTCCTTTAAACCAAAATAAATTCATATATTCAACAAAGGGTAAAGCAATACCAAATTCCAATATTACCCTTCAACTAAAAAAAGGGACCAAAATAATATCCACAAGTTGAAAGGGAAAAAATAATGTCCACAAGTAGAGAGGGGTATAATGAGAAAGTAAGAAAGTAAAATTAAATAAATAAGTGTTACCCATCTTCTTTCTTCTTTCTTCTTTCATCTCTAGCTAACCTCTTATGGTTTTCAACCTAAAACTTTTCATATCTTGTGCTATTATCATTTGCATGGATTCGTCTAGGTCAACTAGGATTTCGTCTCCTTCATCATCAAGTGAAGACGATGACAAGTAAGTTTTTTGCTAAGTCGTTTCTCAATTCTTTGCTTTAAATTTGTTCATGTATTTCAAACCTTTGTACTTGTACATCCCTTTTATTCCAACTCTCTTGTGAGGAGAAAACCTTATCAACGAAACAAATTATAATTATTGTTGTCCAAGTTTAGACAAAACAATGGGTGTCCTTTGATTTGTTAGATTTTTATTTGGAAACCAATTTGCATGTTGTGATCCGAATGCTTTTGAACTGCTCATCAACCTTAGGGATTCCTCTGTAAAGTGATTGCCAAGATTTGAGGCAAAAAATTCTGCCTTAGATTATTGGAGTCGTCGTGTCATTAATCTAGGCTAGGGTTTATCATTTTAACCATCAATATACTTTGAAGAACAACATGGGCTAATGAGGCATGGGGTATGAGGTCATATGTTAGAATTGGGATCCCAATGAACCTTGGGCATTTATTACTTGGACTATATCAGCAAGTGGAAGTTTGATGTTGGTATGGGATTTTTTTCAATTCATTGATAGAGCTCACATTGGATAACTTGAATAGTTTTTTTTTTTTTTTCCATGTCATTTTTTTTTTCAAAATCGAAGTTTGCTCCAATGGTCCTTAATTCAGAACCGATGGGTTTGGATCATTATAAATTTGTAATTAGAGATTTGATTTTTCTTTTACAGTTCTAGATCATCATAAATTTGTAATCAGGAATTTGATTTTCCTTCATGTTATGGAGTTCAGATTTAACTTTTCTTTTTTATATTTGATTGTTGCAAAAGCAATTTGATATTGCTTTCAAAACAATCAGATTTTTTTCTGGTGTGTGCATGCATGCATGTGTAAAATCAAGGCCATGGAGGGAATCATTTTCAAGTTTTAATTTGTAGCAACTCTCTCTATGCAGTCATGGCACTTGTATTCCAACTTGTTTAGAAGTTTTTTCCTCCTATTAATGTTTGAATTTCTTATTATCAGACTGGACTTTTTAAGGTAAAATTTATTCATGAAATAAAATGTCAGTCTTAAAGGCATTAAGACCCAAGAACTAAGTTAAAAAATAAAGCTTCAAAAAACATCCCTTTGAAAGCTGGTAAATGATATACCCTACCCCAAAGGGTAAGGAGAACTGCAGAATGGTTTCAATGTTCATCACTGTCAAATATAAAGTTCAATTTTGTTTACAGATCTCTCTCACAAGGAACTATCTAATTTCGAGCTTTATGCTATTGAACCTTCAATTTCATGTTATGTTTAACATGAAGAGGATTAGTGTGCATACACAGTTTTTTTTTATTCTTCATAGGTTTTACACCCACTCTAACAAACCGATAATATCCCTACTCAACCACAGCATGTGAGGCTTTTAGCTCAAAGCCTCAAACCAATAATGGTATTGTCGGGTATTGAACGATAGACTCCCCGCTTAACCAAGGCAATGGTTGTGACGGTTTTAACACATAGCAATAAATTGGTTTGCAGTAACCATGGGTATAGGGATCATACTTGAGAACCTAAGACAAGGCTACACAATTACGATGCTTCCAGCGATTCAAACCCCCAACATATTCGCTACATCACCCCATATGAGGGACTTGATAATCAAAAGATTTTCTGCCAAGATGTTTGCTCATCCTCAAATATTTATGGTTTCTTCCTTCCACAAACACCAAATAATCACAAGTGGGCTTTTAGCTCACACCAAGTAATTGGTTATGATGGGTTCAAACCACAGAACTCTTGCAACAACCATGAGCTTAGCCAATTGAGCTAAAATGCATGTGTTAAAAAGGGTGTCCATAACTAAGAATTTTCACTTGCATAGTTGCATCAACATCATCATCAAAGCCCATTCCCGATACTTTCGGTGTTGGCTACATGGATTTTGGTTCTCCAAGGAATGCGGTCTTCCCACATATCCTCACCTAATTCAAGCTCAAGGATGTCTTCCTTCACCACTTTCATCCAAGTTTTCAATGGTCATCCCCTCCGTCTACACACTCCATTAACTTGTCAATCTAGACATTTTTTAATTGGCGTTGTGATTAGTCTCCTCCACACGTGGCCAAACCATGTTAAACGTCTTTCTCTAATTGTCCTTTATGAGTCTACACCTAAGTATCTCCTAGTTCTTTCATTCTTAATTTTATCCTTAAGGGTTTTACCACACATTCATCTTAACAAACACATTTTTGCTACCACCATCCTTTGCGTAAGTTGTCCCGTAGTAGCCTAACATTCTGAACCGTATAGCACGGCTGGTTGAACAATTGTCTTATAGCATTTCCCTTTTAACCTTGCAATTCTATCTCATAATACTCTTGACGTCATTCTCCATTTCGTCCAACCCGCTTTAATCCTTTAGTCTACATCTTCTCCAATAGCCCCGTTCTTTTAAATTATAGATCCTAGATATCAAAAAGTCTCACTCTGAAATCTCCACGCCTTCCATCTCAATTGCATTACTCTTCCCTTGTAATTCACAATTAAAGTTGCACACTAAATATTTTGTCTTCAAACCACTAATTCTAAAACCCATACTCTCTAAAGCATCCTGACACCTATCTAATTTCTGACCTAGACCTTCGCTAGTCTCATCAATTAAGACAATATCATCTGCGAATAACATGCACCAAGATACATCTTCTTGCAGGTGTCTTGTCAACTCATCCATGACCAAAGCAAAGAGGTATGGACTTAAGGCCAACCCTTGATGTAATCCAACTGACACTGGGAATTCACTGGACATTCCGCCTACTGAGCAAACACTAGTTGCAGCCCCTTCATACATATCCTTAATGATATCGACATAACATTGAAACATTTTCCTCCTTCCAAGCACCCACCAAATTAACTCCTTGGGAACCCTATCATGGGCTTTTTCCAGATCAATAAAAAACATATGCAAATAATTACGTTCCTCTCGATATTTTTCTATAATTTGCCTAAGCAAGAAGATGGTCACTGTATTAGCATAGGCACCTCTACAAACATTACCTCCTATTAGCATAGGCACCTCTCCAACATCAACCCCCCCTCGAGAGTTGGGTTCTTATAGTACACCTCCTTAGGACAAAGTTGTCCCTAGCGATGATACCAACAGTAACATCCCAATTTAGTACTAATGTTACTTTCATTTGGGTGTGGGTTTCTTGCAGAAACTTCCCAGAATTCAACTAGAAAATGCCTCAGCACTATTGTGTAAACTTCTTTTCAGATCCATTTTAAAGTTGCTCAAAAATGCCATCACATTAGAAGAGTACAAGTATGCTTGATATATCAATAACACCATGTGTAATGCTCACAATGTTTTAACAATATAAACTTTACTTCACTAATCACCAATCAAAAGATTACAATAGCCTTGTTCATAATTTATTGTGGCTAAACTTTCTTAGAATTGGTATACCTTTGCCAAACTCTCTACAATTTAAACATTTAAAATTAGTAGACAAGGTTAAAGCCTCAAGTAGATGCTGAGATGGTAATGGCATAGAGATGTAGAACTGGTTTGAGTTTTACATTCTCGTGCATAGCACCCCCCACATAAGTGATGTCCAGAATGGTCAGGTCAGATTGGATTCCTTTACGCAACCCCTTAATGTACCCATACACCTTGTATTTTACACTTTCAGTCAATTGAAGCGTAGGGCACAATAAAAAGAATTTTTTTGTATATTCATTCAGAAATGCCATATCTGCTTAAGATTGTGTAGACATTGGAAGAGAACTCTTTCATAAAGTTTTTCAAGAACAAGTTTCTGTAGTAAAGCTTTCTTCGTTTTGGACCAACTCTGGTTGCCTGTTTGCTCAAAACCTCCATTTGCCTAGCATGAAATTTCCAACAATAAACAGCCCAGCTAGATAATTGTGTAATAGTGACTGTCATTTGCATCTGCAGGATCCCATTTCCTCATCCACATGCTCACACAGTCGCACCAAAATTCACAATTTCTTAAACACGCCCGTTTTTACTAGTACATCCACACAAAATTTTCAGAGCACTAGGACAGGAGCCAAGCTTCTTAATACCCGCTCCAATTTCAACTATTTCGACACTAATGGAGATGGCAAGATCTCCTTGTCTGAGTTTGGAAATGTCCTTTAATCACTCAAAACTAAACCAAAAGATGTGGAGTTTATCTTTTTTCCGACCACCAACACCTCCTGAAACCATAGATCTCTCATCCCCGATCTATGCAGCCTTGATGATGAGAGATCGATCTAAGTTTTTAAGAAAACTCTCCCTCTCAATTGCAACTCCCTCTCTCTATCAATCTATCTCCTTCTCAATATTGGTTAGAAATCAATCAATCGCAAATCAATAAACAGATCAATCAGAAATCGATTTCTCAGGTTCATCTCACTCCAAGTAAATCAACTTTGAGCATGATCTAAAGCACTGCCCATGACCCCTTTAAGCTTATGTTTTTAAAATAAATGATTTGCAGCTTGAACGGTATTTAAACTGTAATCAAGACACCATCTGGCCAAGCGCACAACGTTATGTATCCAAATATGTACATAAACACAGAACATCCTGTGTGGGTGCATAAAGTATTTTGAGTGTGAATGATGTACAAAGATAAAGGGCTAATAAACGCACAAACCCTGCATGGGTGTAACAAAAGCTTCAAATTTCAGGTTCACAGAGATTTGGACCTACATTTTTTTTCACATTGTTCCCATTAAAGTGATTGGATGAGATCGAGAGGAAAGTTTTGTTAGTCTTCATTCCCAGAGTCTGGCTTCTCAACTCCATGAATCTTTGGCTCGGATTACAGTTTCTATTGCAGTTTTAACACCAATTTCTGGCTTTGATACCTTCATGGATTTCACAAAATTCATGAAACGCACAAAAGCTTGCAGTATATGCAAACTTAAAAAAACTGAGAAATGATCAGTAAATCCATCTGTTATTTTCTATTGTAGTTCTGTAGCTTGAAGAATAGCATTTAAAACTTGTTCTTTTTGCAGATTTATACAAGTAAATTTGGCTGCTGTACGCCCATACGTAACGTGCCCGATCTGTTTAGGTATGCTCGCTTGCCTTGTTAATCTTTTATTTTGCTGTATCAGCAGTACTCTTGAGTGTTTTATAGGCATTTAAACGTGGTAGACATTTAATATGGTTTATAAACTCAGACATTAAACAGCCAAACAGTACATCCTATGATTATGCAACAGAACGTTATATAGACACATAACTTGAACAAAGAAGCTTTGGACATAATTGTGTCCTATGATTTACATTCTTATGGAGATATTCTGTTTTCAGATGGTCTGGATTGTGCATCCTTCCTGAGTATTTGCAAAAACACTGAAACATTGAGGCTTCAAACATGATACATCTTAATTTCAATATTTCTGCACGTCCTTTTAGTGTCGAGGTCCCAAAGATGTGTAACCAGTTTGTGTGTGTGTATGGTTCATAGGGTTTAAAAGTCTATGGATATTTATTTTATTTTAGTTTAGGATTTTTATCTTGTTTTATTTATTTTTGGGCACAATAGATTGGTAATGATTATAATCTTCTATATTATTAGGTGACTTCCTCTTGTTTTATTGATTTACAGCATGATAGTTTGATAATGATGATAATTTTTTATGTTATTAGGTATCCTTAAGAACACAAAAACATCAATGGAATGTCTCCATCGCTTTTGCAAGGAATGCATTGACAAAGCAATACGACTAGGGTAAGTAATCTAGCTGTGTAGCCTTGTCACAATAACGTTCATAGGCATCAGCCCATATATATATATATATATATATATATATATATTGTACTCTATACAAAGCAATAACGTTCACATGTACCCTATACATATGTATATTGTACATAGAGAATGCCAGAAGAAAAAAAAAAAGGACCCCATATTTGCTTTTATGTTATGGGGACCCCTGTTGTGAAGGTACCGGTGGCGCCACAGAGGGGGTGGGGGATAAAAAGTAGGATTGTCGAGGAGGAGGGTCAAAATAGTGGTGGGGGTTGTGGTCCAGAAAACTGGAGATTGCCATGTGGCAGTACATGATTGGATGGATCCTTGGCGCGTGCTTTGAAGTGGGGATCAGTGTTGTGGTCCTTAGTTTGTTTTATATGTGTCTTAGACTTCATCATATACATTTGAATTTTCAGGAGCAAGGAATGTCCAACTTGCCGGGAGCATCTTGCAAGTCATCGCTCCTTAAGAAATGATTTACGTTTTGACTTGATTATTACAACTTTATACCCAGATATTGACAAGTACGAAGAGGAGGTATACAAGATAACCAAAGTAGCATCTTTACTCACTAAAACGCAAAACTGAAATTGATTTACTTAAATTCCATGTCATGTACTCTTGGTATAGGAATCTGCTCTTCAAGATGAAGAAATAAGGCGCAACAGGAAGGTAAGAGCTACAATTGTACTTCCTAAGAAATACATACATAACTTTGTTTGAGAATATGATGTATTTGTATGTGTATGAGCACTGACATAGTAATACTACTGGCGTCTATTGCTGCAAACCTCAATGTTTTATTGGACAGTTACAAGCTTCAATTGCCAAAATCCAAAAAAGGCAAATGGAAGCTACGAAAGGCAAGCAGAAGCTTTTCAGAAATGACAATTCAGAGGATGTCAGTGATAGTCCTGGCTTAGCAGTAAGGAGGAGAGAACATTCAGTTGCATCTGGAGATGGAGGAATTCCAAAAGATCTTTGCTGGGGAAGTGGAGGTTCACGAAGTCAACTGCGATCTGCTAGTGCTCGCGGTAGCCAAATAACTATGCCCGTTGTCAAGAACGGGATAGGAGACAATAACGATGAGGTAATCAGGTAGATTATGTAGGACTAATAGTCTCCCTGCTCCCATCTGCTTAACTTGGGAATAACTTTGCAAATCTTGTGGCATAATTAGATGGATATACAACTCGCACTGGCTCCTTTAGATGAACAAACCATACCAAGCTTGGACCAGCCATATCTTTGCTGCAGTCCCGGGTGTTCAGTGAGGCAACTATCCAAGGTAATCTCTCATTTTCACCATCTTGTTTACTTTCCACGTTTTTTTAGAGGTTTCAAGGTTCCCTGTTAGTTTACACGATGTTGGTATTTCATGCATTATACGCAGTTTGTGGCTCACAAAATTGGGTTGGAGCCTGAAGAGCTAGAGATAGTGTTTGTTAAAGGTCCCAAAAGTGGTCTCCGGATTCTGGGGGAAAGAGAAACTTTGGAAGCACTTCGATCCAGTTGCATTTCGAGTGAAGGCCATCTGGTGAGTTCTTAAAGAATTTCATAATATGCAATATTCAGTTAAATTCCAGTCTCATTTTTTTATTGTTGATATGCTTTTACCTACACTTTTCAGGTTTTGGCCTATCGTTTTAAGTTCGACTTAGGAAGCTCCTGATGGAATCATCATCATTAACAAACTGAACTGGGAGGGGAGTTGCAGATAACTTTGGAAGCTATCTGAGTCGCAGTTTTTGAACTAAATTTAATTTCATATGCATAGAATGTCTCGGATTAATAGAGATATGAAAATGCCGCTTAATCAGCTAATGTGAAAACTTAAATACTTATTTAGGGGTTGCATTATTATTTGTTCCTTCATTGTGAAGTATGTGTTGTTTTTTATTCGATAATTAGGATGTATCACTGGTTCAAGTTGATGATTGTCCAACTAATATGATAAGTATGATCTTGCTAGGAGATTAGGCTGCTTAATAGAGAATTTGCCTAGTATTTCTTTCTATAAATCAAGGGGAATGTTGGCACCAGTCCTACATTTTTCTCTGTGAACCGGGAAAAAATGGGGGCTCAGTGGGAAGAGGATTGTACCGTGAGAGAAGCAAGGAGGTCAACCTGTTTCAAAATTCCGCAATAGGCCAAAGCTTGACGGGGCAATGCTGCATGGAGGTAGAAGGCCCGCGGGTCGTGAACTTCTTTTCCTGGAAAAGAAGTAATGACGGTATCTAGGGAATAAGCATTGGCTAACTCTGTGCCAGCAGCCGCGTAAGATAGAGGATGCAAGCGTTATCCGAAATGATTGGGCGTAAAGCGTCTGTAGGTGACTTTTCAAGTTCGTCATGTCAAAAAGTTTTTTTTTGCGCGACAAACAAGTAATAAAATTTTAGAATAATCTAAATTGATATGAGTCGATGAATTGGCTAATTGAAAACGATCTTTACATGGAAATGAAAGAATCGGGAGTGATTAATGAACAATATATTGCAAAATCAAAAATCGCCCTAGTCTATGGTCAGATGAATGAATCGCCGGGAGCTCGTATGAGAGTTGATTTGACTGCCCTAACTATGGCGAAATAATATGGCCCTTCAGGCTTTGGTCCAAAGAGATCTCACTATTTAGGTCATGATCCCAAATCATGAATTGGCTGTCCCATACTCTCCAATCTCCATTGAGTCCAAAGAAAAAGATATTATTGCCCCTAATTCAACACATTGGCAAGTTCATAGGAGTCGAGGCAAGAGTGTCTTTTTCTGAGGATTGGTAAGTCAACTCACAGTTTGGGACCATGACCTAAATAGTGAGATCTCTTAGGACTAGAGTCTAAAATCCCCCCTATTGTGAGACCAGCCTCTAAAATTTCCATAAATCAATCAAAGCTTATCTCTCTACTCTCTCAATACTTTTTGGCACTTAGAAAATTGTTTATACTCCTCGTGTTATGCAGTCATATATCTTTTGTTATTAAGTTTACATTGCCACTATAAGTCCTAAATCTATTGTTTTTTCAACTGGTTTAGACTCAAAAAGTACGTATCAACATGTAATAATGAAAATCTAGAATTATTTTTAACAAAGGAACGAGATTCCCATCATAAACATAAACAGGCTTCATACACATTAATCAAAGAACTACCTAGAATTACGTCAACATCACTAAACAATATAATTATCTACCTATTGACCAAAAACCAGTGATCCAAATTTATAACTAAAAAAGGCAGTAAGCTCACCGGAGTTGCCAACTCAACCTGTAGTTCCAACTCTTACATTCAGTAAAGACATCAGACTGCTCCCCTAGCAAACTCATCTGCTCATATCCTGAATCCATCAAATTTCAAGCAATAAGAATTTTTTTGCCCATTTTATCAAATGTTGCATACTCACTAGATTTTGCAGAGAAACTGACGATATCAATTTGGACGAACAAATCCAAACCAAATGCATGAACCAAAATATGAGAAGTGGCGCCGCCATAATCAAAAGCAGATAACTCAACAAGTGACGAAGATGATTGGGAGAGTGAGAAGGTGAACGAATTTGTTGTTCAAGAAAATGGCAACTGTTAATGGTGGACCCATTTAGATAACGCCTGAAGTTTTGACTCTAACCTAAATCTAATCAAAAAGTAAAGCTGCAACTTGGGCAAGGCCCTACCCAAGCCACAATGGACAAACCAAATTGGAATAGGCTTGGCCTTAATTTCCTTGTGTAATGGACAGTGCTTCGGATTAAACAACCAATACAATATATGCTCTTGGTAGGGACTACCCAGCTATAGAACATAACATTAAGTAGTGCAATATGTAGAGATTTGGAGTTCCGAGTGCTACATCTTAGGTCCTCTTCTACAAGCTTTTCTACCATTAGTAAATTTTATTATTTTCTCATAATATGAATGAAAAAGTAACACATTATTTTCTTTTGTTTTATTTAAGATTGCCAAAAAAAGAGACATGTCGAATAACAGAGTTCGGGCTCAAGTATACCAAACGTTTATCGGCTTGGTCTTGGGCTCGAGCTTCATATTTAGTCAAAAAATAATCATATCGAGTTTCAATAAAAATAACCCCACGAGAGGAGAGAAGTGAAAAATTGACCAAACCGATTAAACCAACCAAACCGATTAAACCGACCGAACCGATCAAAACCGAATCGATCGGTTCGGTTTGGTTTCGATTTTAAAGAATTCACAACCGAAGTGGTCGGTTCAGTTTTCGATTTGTATGTGATTTTAACCAACAAAACCAAACCGACCGAATATATATAAAAATTATATATATTTTATATAAAAATATTATAATATATTTAAAATAGTCGATCGGTTCGATTTTATTCCGGTTCGGTTCGAATATTGTTTGCATAAATTAGAATCGTTCGATTTTGGTTCGTTTTGTAAATGGTCAGTTCGGTTTCGGTTTGGAATTTTTTAAACCAACCAAAGTCGGTTCGGTTTTCAACCCTATAATAAAACGACAAAACGTACGAATATATCCTAAGTATACAAATATATAAATAAATAAAATATAATAAATTGTTGAAAAAAAGGAAGAATCCAATGAAACATCTCATAAATGATAAATGAAAATTGTTCCACTTTGTATAAACCTAAATAATTTGAACATTACTTCTCTTTTTCCTCATCAGTCATCACTCAAAGTCACTTTATTTTAATGACCAAGTGGATGACCAACATATCCTATTTCATGTTGTTATCCTTGTGTTTTGTAACTGAACATCATTTTTGTGCCATTAGATGATTCAATCCGAGTACTGCAGGTAGATGGTGAGCATAGTTGTCAACTTTTGCACAGTAGTGAGCTTGCCGATTCTTTCAAAAGTTGCCAAAAATAACAATTGTACTAATCACATTTATTTTTAATAGGTAAATTTTGCATGAAATTAGACAAAATTGATAAATAAAACTACGTCTACTGAATACAGAGAGAAGGTATAAAGAATGGAAAGAGAAAAAAATGTGCATAAAAATAAGATTGCTTAGATTACTATAGAAAATATATTATGCATTATACCTAATATATCATTTATTTATTTTATAATTATTATATAATATATGTTTATATATTCAATGGCATTTCTCATAGAGGTTGCTTTGAAGAAAATTAAATTTGTATATTGTTTGCTTTCTTTTCATTTCATGGTTTTGTGTTTCTCAATTATGTATGGCACACTCACTTTATTCTCTCCCAATATATTATACCAAAGTGCCACTGTTATACTGCATGAGTGACTTAATATGCATTCCATTCAGATAGTGCAGACTTACAGATTTTGCTCAGCAAATCACTCTTCAACTTTTCAAAAATTACCAACAATAACAATTGTAATAAACCATAATGCATTTTAATACAATGACATTATTCTCGACAGAGTAGAAAATTAACTCATTCATTACAATGTTTTCATTTTTCTTTCCCCCACTACTCCAGAGTTACTTTATTATTTGTCTAATTCATAATACAAGTAATACATGACGTCCATACTGCTTCCCCCATGTATTGTAACAAGACCCCTAACATGGGTAGTTCAATATATATGGATTATGCCCATCCATGACATGCAGAACTTTCAAATGTTAGTTATCATGTAACTTCTTGAATAAAGTACCAACAATACACCTTTTCCTAAACCAAAATCCCTAAATATATCTATATCATGGGATTCTTCAATAAGCATTACATTATTTATACCTATATATAATGCAAAAATGTGAAAAAGGTTTCACAGTGCACATTTATCTCTTTCCAAAAATGTTCATAGCAAACGCGACAGTTATGATAACACTTATTAATAAATTTTATCTATAAATGAACAACAATCTTTAAAGATTCAAATGGTGTTGGGTATCATTTTCTATATTTGAAATTTATTTCAATTAACGATAGTTTTTTTGCAATGGGCTGGAATTGTAGGATCATCGGGATGTGATTGTGTTTGTCCTTGAATATTCTTCTACTTTTCTCCTTCCTCAGTCTGATGTGGTGATAGCTATGGAATTGTAGGATCTGGTGATGGATGGGCTTGTGTTTGTCCTAAAATATTCTTATACTTTTCTCCTTCCACAGAGTGTCAGTGATAGCTATTGCAGATGCATTTTTTACCACTTGAGAAGGCAAATGTTCAAAGAACTTCAAAAGGTTGTAGCTTGCAACTGTAAATCAGAATTGCACACAACTGTCTCAAAGAGTACAGGCTAGGGATAACCGAAATGGTCGTTTTTCACTGGTCGTATGCGCAATTCTGACTTACAGTCACAAAGATACGCTTGTTTGAATTTCTTTGCACGTTTAGCTATCATTGCATCAAAGTCTCAACCACAGCCTCCATTTATGTTCAAAACAATCACTTAGTTATACACAGTGCCTGAATCAGCTTCTGATCACAGTATTCTATTATAAAATTGTTCCCAATTCTTCACGGTCTCACAATTCAATAATTTTATAATGTTTAATAACATTTTTATGTCAATTGATGCAATTTAGAGAACAAGAACTCCATCTGCAAAGAGCGCATTGACAAAGCAATGTCGTTGGGATAAGCAATATAACTATGTCGCATTATTCTACACGATTCATTAGAATCACAACCCCCCACCCAAATTATTTATTGACTTGATCATATACAATTGAAATTTCAGGAAAAGTAAATGTCCAACTTGCTTAACGTATTTTGCAAGTTATTTCTCCTTCAGAGACAATCCACTTTTTGGATCAACTGTTGGGCATCCCAAAGTATGATGAGGAGGTCAAGAAATTAACCAAAGTATCATCCTTAACTGACTAATGTTAACTGAATTTGAGTTACTGAAATTGTCCATGTCATCATATAATCTTGTGTAAGAATTGCTCTTCAAGATGAGGAAATAAATCACAATATAGAGGTAAAAGCAACAATTATTTTTTCTAGGAAATATATAAACACTAGTCACCGTGTCTCTCTGTGTGTGTGCATGATTACTAACATAGTAGTACTATTGTGTCTTTCGCTGCAAACCTTGAATTTATATATTTTTTTTTGCATGATTACAACTTCAATTAGCAAAAAAAAGGTAAATGGAAGATAAGAGATCAACAAAAGATGGCAATCATAAAAGGTTTCATGGGTACAAATTTAGAGACACAACGGCGATCTTGGCTTAGCGGCGGTCTTGGCTTAGCAGTAAGGATACCACATCTAGTTGCAAAGAAGTGGTAGAATTCCAGAAGTTACTTTCCTGGAGAAAGGTGGCTCACAAAACCAACCACGATCGGCTAATGCTTGGTTGACCGACTAAGCTTGCAGCCTAAAGGGCAAAGCACAGACTCTTCGGAAAACTTGTCGTATCCAACACCGACGCTCGACACTTGTCGGTAAGTGTCAGACACTTGTCGGTAAGTGTTAGACACATGGTCAATGTGATCAATGTATCGGACACGCCCCCGATACACTCGAACTTGGTCAGGAAACAGTCAAGACTCGGCAACCGACTTCGTTTTATTTTTTTAGATGTGTGCAAATAATCACCTAATCAACTATCTGAAGTAAATGACTCTTTCAATTAAGATTCAAGATAAATAGGGCAAAGAGTCAGTAAAGCATAGAGATAGTCTAGGCTTCTTCTCTCGTTTGTTTTTTCTCTCATTTACTTCTTTTCTACTATATTTTTTCTCTACTTTATTTTTTTCTTTAAAACAATGTGTCATCTTCTTATCCGTCTTTGCGCATCTTTTTCTTCTCTACTTTTTTTTCTTCTTTGTGTTTCTTTTCTATTTTTTTCTACTGCAACAAAGATGAAGGCACTCTAGTCTCTAGAAAAACACTTTATCAAATTATTGTTTATGACTATATTTTTCTATGACTTATTACGAATATATATATGACGTGTTCTCGAGTCCTAGTTTTTGGAAAATTATCCAGTCGGCGTGTCGTGTCCGTGTCAGACATGATGCGCGTGTTTGTGTCCATGCATCCTTACTAAAGGCTAAAAACAATAACAAGAAGGTAATTGGGAAGATGTTATAAGATAAATAAGATCCAACATCCCATCTGCTTAATTTGACATATTGCAAGTCTTCGAGTAAAAACACTTTTGGCACTTACAAGTCTTCTATTTTCCATATGTAAAGGGATATACACACCAAGGGTCTAAGTCGATATCGGTTTGAACTCCTACCTCACACACTCATTTAGAATAACGATATCATGCTCAGTTTTGCCACAATGCGACGTAATTTTATATTCACCACCTAGTTTACTTTATATTATTTCCATATGTTTTAACTAGAGTTTTCAAGGCTCACCGTGATTTACATGCAAGGAAGCATAGACTCTTCGAAAACTTGTCGTATCCGTGTCCGACACTCGCTCAACACACATCCGACATGCGTCAACGTGTCGGCAGGTGTCAGACACATGGTCAATGGGGTCAACGTGTCAGATACGCCTCTAATACACCTGAAACTTGGTCAAGACACAGTCGAGATTCGAAAACCAACTTTTTTTTTAATTTTTTTACTTTTAGATGTTTGCAAATAACTAGTGTTTTAAAATTAGTCGTTCGAAGACGGAGTATCTAGTGTGCAACTTTGGTTGCGAATCACGAGGGAGGAATAATGCAATTGAGATCGACGATGTGGAGGTCCCAGAGTGTGAGATTTTTCGATATCTAAGATTTATAATTCAAAAGAAAGAAGCTATTGGAAAAAATGTAAACCATAGGATTAAAGCTGGTTGGCTAAAATAGAGAATGACGTCAAGAGTATTATGCGATAGAATGGTGCCCGCAAGGCTAAAAGGGAAATGTTATAAAACAATTGTTTGACCAGCCATGCTATACGGTTAGGAATGTTGGGCTACTACGGGACAACATACACATAGGATGGCAGTAGCAGAAATGCGTATGTTAAGATGGATGTGTGGTAAAACCCGTAAGGATACAATTATAAATGAAAGAACTAGGAGATACTTAAGTGTAGCGCCCATAGAGGACAAAATTAGAGAAAGACGTTTAACTTGGTTTGGTCACATGCAGAGGAAAGCAATCACGACACCAATTAGAAAATGTCTATATTGGCAAGTTAATAGAGGGTGTAGACTGTAGACGGTGGGGACGACCGATGAAAACTTGGATAAAAACAATGAATGAAGACACCATTGAGCTTGGATTAGGCAAGGATATATGGGAATACCGCATTGTTTGGAGAACCAAAATACATGTAGCCGACCTCAAAAATATTGGGAATGGACTTTGATGATGATGATGAGATGTTTGCAAATAACTACCTAATATAATGGTTGTCAAATCTCGATCTATCTGAAGTGAATGACTATTTCAATTAAAATTTAAGATAAATAGGGTAAAAGGCCACTAAAGCATAGAGGTAGTCTATGCTTCTTTTTAATCTTTGCTTCATATTTTTCTCTCATTTGCTTCTTCTCTCATCTACTTCTTCTCTACTACATTTTTTCTTTACTTTAATTTTTTTTGCAACAGTGTCATCTTCTTCAAGACACTCTAAGAAGGCACTTTATTATATTATTATTTACATTTATATGACTTATTAAAAAATAGTATGACGTGTCAACGTATCCCCGAGTCCTAGTTTTTGGGAAATTGTCGAGTCGGCATGTCGTGTCCGTGTCTGACACGACCGTGTCTGTGGTATCAACAGTTGATGCATTATAAGCAAAATTTTGCTCTCAAAATTAGGTTGAAATTTGAAGAGCTAAGGATTGTTTTTGTGGAAGACAACACAAGTGGGCTTCAAATCAAGAGGAAAGGATTACCAGCAATCTCAAACCAGTTGCATGGAGCCATCTGGTGAATTCTAAGAAATTGTATAAGCAACAATATCCAGTTTCATACTGTCTCAATTTTTTAGTGTAATTACGCTTGTGATTACATTACAGGTTTTGGTTTATCATTATAAGTTCAACTTAGGAAGATTATGATGGAGTTACCATTGTCAAACTGAAGTAGTAAAGCATCTGAGTGACATGTTTTTTTAACTAAAATCTAAATTTATTTTACGGCTGTAGAATGCTTCAGATTTATAGAGATCAGAAAACACTGCTTAATTTGTTGATTTAAGAACGAAAAACTTTTTTAGATTACACTTTTTCAATTTGTTCAATTTTTGTGAAGCGTCATTTGTTTTTCAACAATGAACTCCTTGGTGGACTGAAAAATGATTCTCGTAGTGGCTCGACCATTTTTTTAAATTATTCCAAACTTCTACTTTGATACAAATGGTAATCTTAAAAAATAAAAATAAAAATAATTGAAGTTCCTCAATAATTCTATCCAAATTGACATACCAGAGTTCAAAGTAACGAGGAAAGATGAGATACCCAACCCCACATGCAAATCAAAACCTCTAGTAACACTGCTTCCCCCAATAACATTGCTTTGTTGCCAAAGATCATGTTGATCCTTTCTCTCCACACTGTCCAAGTCGTTAAAACTGGTAGCACCTTCCATAAAAACCTCCCCATTTGTAGACAAGTGAAAGTATAGTTGTATTATCCTGCTTGAAGTTTAATGGAGAACTTACTTAGCCTCTCTTTCTATAAATCAATCAAGATCCTATTTGCTAAGATGGCTTCTCGAACTAATGAGATTGTTTTCTGTCCCTCGTGCTATACAACCCCATATTATTAGTTTTTAAGCTTTAGATTGCTTTAAGTATTCTCCCTTGTTAGCATAAGTCCTAGATTCATAGGAGTTGACTATTTACTATAGTTGCTTTAGGTTTTTAATTTAGACCCAAAATTTACGCATAAACATATTATGATCTACACTTGGAATTATTATCAGCAAAAGCACAGCATTCCTTTCATATCCCATAAATATATATATATATATATATATTACTTTTCCGCATCTAACTTACATGTTTAATCAAAATCATTAACAACAATTATGTCACTATCAAAATCATTATCAACAATTTAATCATCCACCCAATGACCAAAACCCAAAGCTCCCAATTGAAAACTAGAACACAACAAGCTTGAAAAATAGAATGACAGTAAACTCACCAGAGTGGCCAAATCAGGCTCTAGCCCCACCTCTTGCATTCAGTAAGATACCTCGACTGCCTCCATAACAAACCCATCTTCTCGCAACCTGAAATCATCAAAACAAAGCGATGACGACTCTTTCAGGCATTATACCAAACACTTTGCAGGCAATATCTAAATCACTAGACTGAAGCATCTATAGCGTAAGTAGTAAAGGAAAAGAAACCTGAACGAACTTCGTTGTGGATTTGATGAGGAGTGAAAGAAATTTGGTTTCCATTCGAGTAATGGGCGGGAGTTGAGCCCAAACGAATGGTTGAAATATTTGGGTTTTGGGGTTCATGGATGGAAGAGACTCTGAGCTTAAAGCTGATACTAATTTTTTACTTATGCAAGGTCGATTGAATATCTGAATGTCTAAAAAATGGCCAAATATCCTCTTCTTCTTCTTCTTTTTTATATATATATATATTTTTTTGAAAAGCGAGCTGGATTTTATATTTTGAGTACACAGTGTAGACATATTTCACATTGGGTATACAAAATTTGCATAATTACATATGAGATACGGAATTGAATATATGTTATTTATTATTTATTCAACGACTTTGACCAAGGTCAGATGTGTCACATTCACTAAAGACCCAAATATTCTTAAGTAAATAAGCTTGTGATTCGCACACAATTTTGTAACCAATGAGGAATTATGCAAAACTTTTGTATACATGTACCCTTATTAGGCACAATTTTGACTTTTGACATTGAGATAGTTCAATATAAAATGATATATTCTAGCTTCATAAATGCACTGCTCGTACATATATTTCACGACTTCATTTGTGTTATCACATCTTTATATTCGCCCTTTAATGCTCAGTACTTCAATTTTAATTTGACTACTCTTACAATTGTTAACATTTTCGAGGTTGTCAATGTACAAGTAATTCTAGCTCCATTAATATAGACTCATACCTAGGTATCCTTGGTTGACGAATGATTGAAAATTTGTCACTTGACCTTCTTTGAAGTGTGATGAAAAATATCAACGAGCTCAATGACTGATATCGGATGAAAGTGTGTGTTGAGAGAAAATTGAAACAGAATATGGGTGTACTTGCATGACACTTGTGTTTCTGTGAAGTACAACTTTGTTGTAGCTATTCGTATATTTGGTCAACGAGACATTTGTTAAATTTTAAATGTTAAATTATTTCATCTACTTACGATTGTTCGAATCTCATATTGTTTTTCAAACGAAAATCTCTAGAGTCTCATATAACAATTACTTAGTTAGACGAGGCAAGATTGGTTGCCCAATTGTATTAGGTGCCCTAAATGAAATTTGTGACCATCTTGTACGATTGGGGATGAAAGAACTATTGATAACTATACTACCTCACCTCATGTGAACCAGTTTATTGCACAAAATGAGTGCAAAAGCTAATTTTGTCAAAGCTGATACAAATCTGAAACTACATTCTTACACAAGATTTAATTAGCAAACCAAATATAAGAATTATTTTCATTTTATAGAAGTGTTTTCATTTTATAAAGTTTTACGATGTTCTTTTCAATGCTTAAAGTTTTAAGATTTTCTTTTGATTTTGGAGATGGGAAGATTTTGTAATTATAAATTAAGAATGTCAACTTGTGGATGCTGTTTCCAGCATAGACTAATGACTTCAACAAACCTCAGGCTACCAAAAGCCCCTTAAATTATGCAACATTTTCTTTTTTTATCCTTTCGAAACTCACTCCTCTCAGGACAAGGCTCTGCAATACCACCGCCAAAGGTCGACCCTTTTTTCCTAAAACCTCCAAATACTTAGCTCGATCACAGAGTATCGAACTCATCTAGTCCAATTGACAGACTCTCTTCACTGATCAAACTAAAAGATTGAACCTTTTGCAACGTAAGAGACCGCCCCATCTCTCCAAAACCCTTACTTTTCATCAAATGGTTGCTTTGCACCACTGTTTCTTCGAACCTCCAACAACCCATTTGTAAAACAAGAATTGAAAACGCCCCAAACTGTGTTTGGGTTATGTCTCAAAGTTAGGGAGCAAATCTGGGTCGATATTGTTTTTTGGTCTGAGGGTATTTGTTGTTTTTGTTTGTAGGATTTGTGAGAATGTATGGCGATGAAGAATACGATCCCAATCCTGTTGCATATGATGACAATGACAACGACGACGACGATAATGAGATTACCCAGGAAGATGCTTGGGCTGTCATCAGTGCTTACTTTGAGGAAAAGGGTCTGGTTCGACAGCAGCTTGATTCGTTCGATGAGTTTATTCAGAACACGATGCAGGAAATTGTAGATGAATCTGATGATATTATTATCCGGCCAGAGTCTCAGCACAATCCTGGACGCCAATCCGATTTCCTTGAGGTTCAATTAACTTATCAAAGATGATATTTTAATGCATTAGAAAAATTTAAGTGTTAGTGATGTCTCATGGGGAAGTAAGTGATGGGTTTGGAGTAATTGTAGTGGTTGGTTAGAGAAATGGTAGTTCAATTTTATGATTTGTTGGAATATGAGGTATAGGTTTTTGAAAATTGGTTTTGTGTGCTTGTTGTAGACCATTTACAAGATCAGCTTTGGTCAGATATACTTGAGTAAGCCCATGATGACAGAATCTGATGGAGAGACAGCGACTTTGTTTCCTAAAGCTGCACGGTTGAGGAACCTGACGTATTCTGCTCCATTGTATGTGGATGTTACTAAACAAGTTATGAAGAAGGGGCATGATTGTGAGGAAGTTACCGAGCCTCCTGAGACCATACCCAAAGTCTTTATTGGGAAGGTATTGAAATTTTGTTATGAATTTTGAGACTTAGAGATTTGGTTATTGATTTGAATGAAATTTTTTACATAGTAATTCAATTTGATATCTGTGGGGTATTATAGGTTCCAATCATGCTCAAGTCAAGTTATTGTACATTGTATCAAAATTCAGAGAAGGATTTGACTGAGCTTGGGGAGTGTCCTTACGATCAAGGTGGATATTTCATAATCAATGGGAGTGAGAAAGTTCTTATCGCTCAGGAGAAAATGAGCACAAATCACGTCTATGTGTTCAAGAAGAGGCAGCCCAACAAGTATGCCTATGTGGCTGAAGTACGATCCATAGCAGAATCCCAAAACAGGCCACCAAGCAGTATGTTTGTGCGGATGCTTTCACGTACCAGCGCCAAAGGGGTAATTGAGCAACGCCTTTTGCATCATGAGTTGAACTAACCTATTAATTTTTCCTTCTTCCTTGTGGTGCTTATTTCCATTGCTTTTGGGTTATCTTTTGTTCTCATTGCAGGGGACTTCAGGGCAGTATATTCGGGCTACATTGCCATATATAAGGACAGAAATTCCGATAATTATTGTTTTTAGGGCATTAGGGTTTGTTGCAGACAAAGATATATTGGAACATATCTGCTACAACTTTGATGATGATAAAATGATGGAGTTACTACGTCCATCTCTAGAAGAAGCATTTGTCATTCAAAACCAACAGGTATGTCTGATAGTTTACCCTCTTCTTCTATTGATATTTGTGATGTTACTCTTGCATGAAAATTGGTACCATATTTTCGTGCGATGAAGTTTGATATTTTGGTGACACATTTTGTTTGAGAGTGCTGACCATGTAGAGACTGCAAGCATTATAGGAAACCTTTAAATGGCTTCGTAGGAAATTCTTTGTCAAGGTTATGTTAAAGTTTGTAGGACTAAATTCTTAGCAGAGCGAATTGGATTAGGTTGTGAGTGATATGGAATTAATTGTATTGACTTACAGATGTTTCCAGAAGTTATTGTGAATGTCCTATAAGTTGTCCATGAGGGTTAAGTCGGAGGAAACATTTCTTCGGTATCGTTTGTGGTTTGTGGTTAATGATTCGTCCTTGGTGTGGAATTAATTCGTTTTAGGTTGTGTAAAGACTGTTTTTGGAATCGCGGCAAGCCCTTTGATTTCCCCCTCCTGTTTGTTGCAGTTTGGTTTCTCAAAATTTGAATGCATCAAACATTCAGATAAGCCAACATTTAAACTAAACCATAGTCGTAGAAGCACAACCAAAATGATGACCGATGTTGTGACTTGTGATCATCGCTCTCCCTAGAAATAGAAAAAAGACAAAAGGCTAGAATCGACTCAGAAAAGTAGTAAACTGATTCCAACTAAGAGTATACTGCATGCCATTCGTATCTATGAACAGCTTCCCAGCCATAAACTCAGCTTGAAAGCTACTCATAAGCTTCCTAGCATAAGCACTTCAGCAGAAGTTATAGCGACCACATCTTTATTTACAGCAACCAAATCTGTATTAACTTGTAAAACAAATCCTGTAACAGTGAAAAGCCTTACTTGGAGAACAACAGGAGAAAAACTAAGTTATCAACCAAGTCTTCAGTTCATTTCATCAGCAGAGTAGCTAAAGCAAAAATTTCTACAGGCTTTTGTTCCCAATAGGAATCAAACCTATGACCTCAATTTGGCTACACTTCTGTTCACAAAATTTCTTTATGAGTTTAAATAACGTAAATCAGAAGAAGCGGTTTCAAAAGCAGGCTGCCCCTAGATGTTCTAGGTCAGATCAGGAGTATCATCAGAATGCCTAAATCACTAGGTACGTGGACCAACTTGATTGCAAGGGTTCCAAATTTTCTTCCATGCAACCAACACCCATTCGGTGATGGAACTGTTGGTAATACTTATGGATCTCTTCAGATGAAAATGACATGAAAGGGATAATTGATCTTTCATAGTTTATACTCTTGAACCCATATAGATACTACCTATCAGATACCCGTTAGACATCTGTTACCGAAAAATTCTATGAGAAATATATAAGCCACTTTTATGAATTTATTGCATGTATATCCAAGAGGTGTACATGGGGTGGGTGGTATAAGAAGTCCATGGGTCAATCCATTTGAAAGGCATTTAAATGGTTTTAGGATCCATGGAAAACTCTAATCGCTCTTAAAAAAAGAAGACTATCTCTATCAAAAATAAATTCTTAATCTGTGGTATAGTCTCCTTGAGCCTAATGAACCTTCAACTTACTGGATTCTTTTTGCCACTGATGTTTCAATTATAGGAGCAGCTTCTGTCCCATTATTTATCATGGAAACTGGGGTTTCCTTACATTTGTACATACTTACATTGTTTGTTTCCCATCTCTAGCTTACTCCAGATGTTCTTTTATTTATTTTTTATGTTTTCATATTTTTGTTACTTCACTAACTAAAGATTTAAGTAACATGGCTTTGTTGATTCATCTGTTTTCTGTAGGTTGCCTTAGATTACATTGGCAAAAGAGGATCCACTGTGGGTGTGACCAAAGAGAAGAGGATTAAGTAAGTACTAAATTCACAATTCTTTTTATGCATGTTACTGAACATGGTACTCGTTTATTAAGAATAGAGGCTTCTCTGTGTACTTGTATGGATTGCCAGTGTTACTTTACTATCTGTTACAGGTATGCTAGAGAGATACTTCAAAAAGAAATGCTTCCTCATGTTGGTGTGGGGGAATATTGTGAAACAAAGAAAGCCTACTATTTTGGGTAGGCTGTGCCCACTTTTCTAATTTGTTACTTTGCAAGTTCGTAACGACTCATAAAGCATATCTGAGAGTCCAATGTTACATTATCCAGATATATCATCCACCGGCTTTTACTCTGTGCACTTGGCCGAAGACATGAAGATGATAGGGATCATTATGGAAACAAAAGGCTGGACCTTGCTGGTCCATTACTTGGAGGTCTATTTCGAATGGTCTGTTAATTGTGAGATCTTCAAAGATGTTTAGACTTTGAACTTTATGCTTTTAATTGCTTGATGTGATTTGTGTTCTTGTTCCTATGGATGCAGCTTTTCAGAAAGTTGACAAGGGATGTGAGAGCATATGCTCAGAAGGTGCCTTCTTTGCATGAACTTCATCTCTGCAGTCATTTTCTATTTATTGTAATATTGTTAAATACGTAGACCCATGCACACACACAGAAACATGCATATTTGTAATGTTGATTTTCTTTTTAGCTAATTTATTTATGTGAATAACAGTGTGTTGACAATGGAAAAGATGTCAACCTGCAATTTGCAATTAAAGCTAAAACAATTACAAGCGGCCTTAAGTATTCTCTTGCCACTGGAAACTGGGGACAAGCAAATGCAGCTGGTACAAGAGCTGGAGTTTCACAGGTGGGTTAAGATTTTTTAGGGTCGTCATTGTTTGTTGTTGAATTTATTTGTTTTTGGCTCTTTATGCATCTTTTACTGTACAACACCAATGCACTTACCTTTCATTTATTGGTCAGGTGTTGAATCGCTTGACTTATGCTTCTACTCTGTCACATTTGCGAAGGCTAAACTCTCCAATAGGGCGTGAAGGTAAATTATTTAACACATACATTTTATTAATACTTGGATAGCGCCACATTTCTCTTGAAAGGTCCCCATACCCAGTTCCCATGGAAAAGATTCATATGAGGACCTAATTCTTGGTGTCCCCGTCACTACCTTTCTACCTTTCAATTATTTTGCCGGGTTTTTTTCTTCCAAATAATTGTAACAACCACTCTTGTGTGAAATCCGAACCGAGGTATGTTATGCTCCCAGAACAGAAAGAGAGGAGGGGGTAACTCGGTAAGGTTTTGTTAAGATGGATTCACCCAGAGGAATGGCAAGGCTATTTATCTTTGCTATGAGTGCAATATATCTTGATTAAGGCACTATTCCAGTTAATTTCAAATTCAGTTATTTATTTAACTCTGCTCTTTATAACCAGGGAAATTGGCAAAACCACGTCAGTTGCACAATTCACATTGGGGGATGATGTGTCCTGCAGAGACACCAGAAGGACAAGTAATTTCTACACATGATAAAGAATAATGTTCATTTGATGTTTTCTAATTGTCAACTAGAAACCTTTTTTCTTTAGTTGTATCATAGTGTCTCTGGGTATTTTCTTGTTGGTACTCAGGCATGTGGGTTGGTTAAAAATCTCGCCTTGATGGTTTATATCACAGTAGGATCAGCAGCTAATCCAATTTTAGAATTTTTGGAAGAATGGAGTACTGAAAATTTTGAGGTAACTTACTGTACCCGTTGTTATCACCATATAAAGATTCTCTGCGTGATTTTGTTGCAACATCGTTGTCCTTGTTGATTTTCTGTTAAAGCTTGTACTTAAATGTTTTCCAGGAAATTTCTCCTTCAGTTATCCCCACTGCCCATAAAATTTTCGTCAACGGTTGCTGGGTTGGCATTCATCGTAATCCTGAACTCTTAGTCAAGACCCTGAGGCAGCTAAGGAGACAGGTTTGTTTTTTTCATTCCATATGTTCTGAGATTGCTACTGCCTGCTGAGATGATCTGGTATCTGAGATCTCCTGTTATGGATTGGTTTTCTCCCATGCTTCTCCATCTGACTGAACAGTGCGAGTGCTCCGCTAAAATTTCTCTCTTGTTCTTTTCCTTCCTATCCTTTGATCATTTTCCTATTTATTTATCACGTATTTCAAATTTTTGGGTTGTAGTGGTCATTTTATGACTATAAGTGATATGCGTTTTTGTTGAATCAAGTAATTATTTGTTGAGGTTCCCATTCAGTGGACCTCCAGTATTGATTTTTCCTTTTTTTTTTTTTTGTGTGTGTGTGTGAAGTATATGCACTGGTTGCACCACTAGATTACTGACTTTGACGTAACATATGATAGGCATGCATTAGATAATGCTTTGTGCATTCTGTTGTGTATTGCTTTGTGGCTGGACGATGGCTGAAATGTGTTAACTTCATTTACAGGATGATGTCAATACAGAAGTTGGAATCATTCGAGATTTTAGTTTGAAAGAATTGAGACTCTATACTGATTATGGTCGATGCAGTCGACCATTGTTTATTGTCGAGAATCAACGGCTGCTAATAAAGAAAAAAGATATCCGAGCATTGCAACAACGGGTGTGTATAAGTCAAGAGATCATGATATTTTCCTATAATTGAATTGCTTGGCATCTTATACTTAGCTTTCTTTTCTTATAGGAGTCCCTAGATGAGGGTGGGTGGCATGATCTCGTGGCAAAGGGATACATAGAGTATGTTGACACAGAAGAAGAGGAAACCACTATGATTTCCATGACCATTGATGTAAGTTATTTGAGAAATACATTTTGTTTGTCAGAGCATTCCATTATAGCTACCATTGGAAATATGCTGTTTCCACTAGACGTATTTTTTTTTCCTGCCAATAGCAATTAGCGATCATGATAGGAAGTGAAGTCATTTCACTTGATTTGTCTTCATAAGAAAAGTTGTGTTTGTGCTGCCACTTTTAACCAGCTTATGAAAATACCATAGTTGACTTTCAAAGTTGTTACTAAATATGCATCGCAGGATCTTGTAAATGCTAGGACAAACCCAAATGAGACATATCAACTTTACACACATTGCGAAATCCATCCTTCATTGATCTTAGGTGTTTGTGCTTCTATTATCCCCTTTCCGGATCATAATCAGGTTCGTTTCTCATGCTGCTACTGATCTCTTCATAAGCATTTCATGTTCTTTTTTCCTCTCTCATATTCTTGCGGTGCCACAAAACAGTCTCCTCGTAATACATACCAGTCAGCCATGGGCAAGCAAGCAATGGGGATTTATGTTACCAACTACCAGTTGCGAATGGTGAGATTGTTGTCTCCTATTCCTCCTCCTAGTATAGAAGCTCTTATACCATAGATCTTTTCTTAGTCATTTTCGTGTTCTTGCAGGACACATTGGCGTATGTTCTCTATTATCCTCAGAAGCCTCTTGTTACCACCCGTGCCATGGAGCACTTGCATTTCAGGCAGCTTCCAGCTGGCATTGTAAGTACTTTCTTATCATCTTTGTCCTTGCACTTATCAACAGTGAATTTGATTATTATTCGCCTTTACTTTTGGAAAGAATGCCATTGTTGCTATTGCTTGCTACTCGGGGTACAACCAAGAAGATTCTGTTATTATGAATCAATCTTCAATAGACCGTGGGTTCTTCCGTTCTTTATTCTTCCGTTCCTACAGGTAATTGATTTTTTGTATCTTACCATTTCTTCAAGTTAGTATTGCCATTGGTTATGCTACTCCTACTCGTGCATTCTGTTATAGGGATGAGGAGAAGAAGATGGGAACGCTAGTAAAAGAGGATTTTGGACGCCCAAATAGGGAAAATACTATGGTGAGTACTGACCTCGATTTTACTTCGGTTTTCTTGTATCAAACTCGTGCCTATAATCTTTCTAGGTAAAACTAAACACATTCACTTCTTTTCAGGGCATGCGACATGGCTCATATGATAAATTGGATGACGATGGTCTTGCACCTCCGGTTAGTATATGTAAAGTTTCTTAGCCTTTTCCTCTCGCATTTTCGGTTTGCTAAACATAATATATGCCCATAAATGTAGGGTACAAGGGTTTCAGGTGAGGATGTCATTATTGGAAAAACCACACCCATTGCTCCTGACGAAACTCAAGGAGGAGTAGCTTCACGGTACACAAAGCGTGATCATAGCACAAGTTTGCGTCACAGTGAAAGTGGGATGGTGGATCAGGTATATTGTGAATCTACATCCTACTGTTTGATATTATCATGCAAAGATTTTGTGGGGTCTTAATCCTAATATTGGAAGGATAAATATATCCATGTTCTTTTCATAATCATACACTTCAGGCGCTGTACATCTTATTGTTGATTAAACTATCATATATTCTTTTGTAGGTTTTATTGACCACAAATGCAGATGGACTGAGATTTGTGAAAGTAAGAATGAGATCTGTCCGGATACCTCAGATTGGAGACAAGTTCAGCAGTAGGCACGGTCAAAAGGGAACTGTTGGCATGACCTACACTCAAGAAGATATGCCGTGGACTATGGAAGGCATCACTCCTGATATCATTGTCAACCCACATGCCATTCCTTCCCGTATGACAATTGGTCAGCTCATTGAGTGCATCATGGGTAAAGTTGCAGCGCATATGGGCAAGGAGGGGGACGCAACTCCTTTTACTGATGTCACAGTATGATACCCATGCCTTTTTTTTTTTCTTATTCTTATTATTTATTTTCCTGAAGTCATGGCCTTCGACAAATGTAGATAATATTTACAAACCACAATTATGTCCTTTAGCACCAAAGCACTTTCCATTAGTGTTTTTCTATCAGAAAGTTCAGGAAGCTGAGATTTATGTGAAACAAGCAGCCATTTATGAAGTGTTAACATCATGAACACATAAAGGTGGTGACAATCATGGATATCATGTATGGTCAGCGAATCTGAATGTTTGTATGGTTCATTTGCCACCTTAGTTGAACAAGCCTTTAACACTTCCATCCATTTTACTGAATTTCTGAGCTCTTATTGAACCCAAAATGTTTCTAGATTTCCATCCAATACACTTATCTACCGTAAATACTGCAGCTCATCACTCTTTGTTTGTATTCTCAGGTGGATAATATCAGCAAAGCCCTTCACAAATGTGGATATCAGATGCGTGGCTTTGAAACCATGTACAATGGACACACGGGCCGAAAGCTGACTGCCATGATTTTCTTGGGCCCCACTTACTACCAGAGACTGAAGCATATGGTGGATGATAAAATCCACTCCCGTGGACGTGGTCCAGTTCAGATCCTGACCAGGCAGCCAGCTGAGGGGCGGTCTCGTGATGGAGGTCTCCGATTTGGAGAAATGGAACGTGATTGCATGATTGCTCATGGTGCTGCACACTTCCTCAAGGAACGTTTATTTGACCAGAGTGATGCCTATAGGATCCATGTCTGCGAGCGTTGTGGACTGATAGCCATTGCAAACTTGAAGAAGAATTCATTTGAATGCAGGGGTTGTAAGAACAAAACAGACATCGTTCAGGTAATGTTCTCGTCTTCTCTCCACTTGTTATCCAAAGCTCCCATTTGTGGTCTTTTGAGGTGCTGCAAATCTTAAACCATGATTTGTTGTGTAACTTACTATGGTTGGACTCTACTGCAGGTTCACATTCCCTATGCATGTAAACTTCTATTCCAAGAACTTATGGCCATGGCTATAGCTCCAAGAATGCTGACGAAGGAAATCAAAGCAATCAAAGATTCTAAGAAGAAACCTACGTGAAAATCCTGTGCAAGTTTTTCAGATGGGAGGTTCAAAATCCAAACCTCTGGTGAAAGCTTCCTGCTACTGAGCAGCATGGACTGGATCATTTACTATCCTAAAAGAGAAACACTTGTACTATGGTCTCTGAAGATTCTGCTTGAACCCAAGACATTGAGAGCGGCCTTCCTGTGTACTAATGCGTATATCTGTGTGTTTCTGAATGCCTATCTTGTTAACGGGAATGTAATTTTGGTTTTGTAGGTAGGATGGATATCTTGTTAGAGATATTATTTAAATCGTTTGTAAATTAATCCTCAGGTTTATGAAATTAAAACATTATTAGTTAAATAATTCATTTGCATTATGTTTTCATGTCATTTTTTTATGAGTGATTCTACCTGTTGAGGAAACCAGTGAGGGAGGGAGGACCCCCCTCCATCCCCCTCGCGATGCGTGCATGAGAGGGAAGGCACACATCACGAGGGGGATGGAGGGTCCTCCCTCCCTCGCTGGTTTCCTTGACAATTAGAATTTCCCTTTTTTTATTATGTGACACGGCTAATTTGCTCAGTCTTATGGCTATAAATCACGAGGAATTGACCACTGGAACTCTCACTTAAAAAAAACGCTGTTTTAGAAGGTTTGTGGTGTTGTCGCCTCAATTTCTACTGTGTATTGTGTACACGATAGAATTTACATTTGCAAAAGATAAAAATATGAATCTGTTCAAACTTCAAAAGATCGCCACTATTTTCAACCAAATCATGCACGTTGCTTGCTCAGATGTTGGTTCATGGTATCTGTGGTAAAGCGTTTGATTCTTTCTTAACCAGTTCATGTGTGGATTTCCCAATCTTGTCTCTGGAAGAGTGCGCTGCCTGGATGAATATAAACAGGTTGATTTTGGACCAAGGTTTTATAACTCTCTTGAGGGTCTTTTCTAGCTGCATGGAATCAACCCTGCTGTGATTGCCTTCCTAATCTTCGTGAAGTTCTTCCCAGCGTTTCTTACATCCTTTTTATACCTGAAAAGACCTAATAATCTCAGCTACTACACTTTACAATAAATAATCATAGCTTGAAGAGCGATACTGAATAGTAAAGGTAATTAAAAAAAATAAGGTCTCAATTATCAATTCAGTAAAGTGACGGCAAACAAACTACATGGATGGAAGTCAAGGATCATTGAAGCCCAAGACTTGATTTCTGGTGGATGAGCTGTGTAATCTCATTTAGACAACAGTTAACATTAAGAGCGGGAATTCTAATTGGCGAGGAAACCAGCGAGGGGGGGGGGATGGAGGGTTGCACCCCACTATCTCGCTGGTTTCCTCGCAATTTAGACGGGTTCCATTAAGAGTGATGCATCATGGCTATACAATTTTCTCACTTCAAAGATGCTATCATTCTTTTTCATGGCAGTGGCGGTGGCATTGTGCATGTGTATGAAAAGGTTTTTTTTTTTTTTTTACATTCATTAGTTTATATCTATTAGAGTTAGGACGTCGTTTTAAAAATTATTCGAGTCTAATTCTCAATTTCTAATTGAATCGTTAAATCCACATCATTGACTTGTCAAAAATATTTTTTCCGTACCCTTTTACCCTTATCTAGGTGTGGTTTTCAGAAACCTCAAAATCAAATTTTCTCTTCTTCCTTACAAGCCCTCTTTCACTCTCTCGAAACTCCCCTGTCCCCACGGGATCTTCTTCCTCACAAACCCTTTCTCACACTCACTCTCTAATATCTCCTTATCTGGGAAGTATATTGGGTAAATTTGTAAATGTGTCAGTCACGGTACTAATTACTGGAATGTCGTGTAATTTTGAAACAAGTAAGAGTAAGCCTAAAATAAAAGAACAGAGTAAGCCTAAAATAAAAGAAGTGCCAACTTTACAACTCCTTACGTGCACCATTCATTTTATTGTCAACAAAAATCAAAATAGTTCTCTCTTAAAGAAGCACCAAGAAGAGGCTAATAGAGCCCAAGACATACTTTTCCTATGATGTAGATCAAAATAGCACAATGTGTCTTACAAAAGCAAAAACTAGCTAAGAATGCAGTGCAGAAAACAAACAACCAAAGATGATATTCCAATATATGAGACTAAAGGCATAAGGATTATGTAGAAGGGAGGTCGGGTGAGGACATGAGGAGTGTTTTATATTTTTGAGGTAGACGATGAAATAACTTAAGAAACAAAGAGTGTTTATTAAATTTTCACCTTCCACAACAGGCAATATGCAATAGCTTTTGCTTCACTTATAAACCCAATATATTGGTTCTACAAGAGGAGGAGATATCTCGTGGTGAAAGAAGAGTTTGAGAGAGTGAGAGAGGGGTTGTCAGGAAGAAGAGAAACTTGATTTTGGGGTTTCTGAAAACACACCTAGGTAAGGGTAAAAGGGTTCGAAAAATATTTGACCGATCAATGATGCAAATTTAATGATTTCGTAAAAGAATGAGGGTTTTACTCAAATAGTTTTCAAAACGAAGGTCAAATTCTAATAGGTATAAACTAACGAGTGTCAAACTCAAAAAAATGCAAAACTAAACACCAAGGCGTCTAAGAAATCCCTACTGGTCAAACATGAACCTATATGAAAACTGCAGATAACAAAGTTTATTGCAGATGGTCATAAGAAAATGTTGATCTAGATATTGAAAGTCACTTTATGAGATAAATTCATTTGTCCTTTAAAACGTATATGCTTATCTTTAACTACAATGCTGATATGATCGTGAAATAAAGGAATTCATTTACAATCCTCGAATAAGCTTTTGTGAGCCAACCTTCAGTATTGAGGTAGAGTAAAGCCAAACCAGACAAAAAAAAAAAAAAAAAAGAGAAAGAAAAAAAAGAACAACAAAATCATGAAATAACACTGGATAAGACGAGCCAAATGATACAACAACAAAATGTATTAGAATACCCCATCAAAAATTGATTGATAATGGTTTTGGCTACACATGATGGTCTCGGGATCAAAACTTTTAAATGCTTTTTCTATTTTTATGTTTTTCCCTTTAATTAGAAGCCCGTGAAGCAAATCCTCGATGATCAAAGAGAAAACATATTTCTTCTTGGAGGCGACAAGGATATTAAGTAGCAATAATATTGTAGCCTTCAGACCTGATTTGGTTAACCCTATAGAGTCGGTCATGTAACCTTCCAACATGAATTACTAAATAATAAGGTCACACAAATAAACAAATTTATATGACATAAAAAAATATAAGCAACTACAAATCATGGACATCAGTTGTCAAAGCACTATGCCCAGAAAAGTTTGTTGCTTTCCAAACCTTGTAAACAACAAGTAATGTAAGATGATCCCCCACGGGCTGGAAAAACTTGGCCCTTTTCTGATATGTTTTTCGCAGGGCCTGTAAAAGATATTCCATGTTTGAATCATTGCTATTATGGCGAGAATGTCATTGTTGCAACCAAGGTCTCCGTTAATACATAAACTACTAAATTATATGACGTCCACCAATTGTAGCCCTGTTGGTTGGACATCCACTCTCCTTGTGAGATGTCGTGGGTTTGAGACTCACCAGTTAGAATTTTGTGAGTTTTCGCCTGATTATCAAGCCTTCGGGTATTGAACGTAGCTGGTTAGATGGATTAAACCATCGCGAAGCGAAAATAAGTCTTCGTGCAAGGTGGAGGTGATAGATCGAAGAGAAAGCAAATGGAAGCGAAACAAGTCTTCGTGCAAGGTGGAGGTGGTAGATCGAAGAGAAAGCAAAATCTCCATGAGAGATGGAGGTGATGAGGATATTAAGTGGCAACAATATTGTAGCCTTCGGACTTGGTTTGGTTAACCCTATAGGGTCAGTCATGTAGCTTCCGACTTGGAATACTAAATAATAAGCAACTACAAATCATGGACATCAGTTGTCAAAAGCACCATGGCCCAGAAAAGTTTGTTGCTTTCCAAACCTTGTAAACAACAAGTAATGTAAGATGATCCCCCACGGGCTGGAAAAACTTGGCCCTTTTCTGATCTGTTTTTTCCAAGGTCTGTAAAAGATATTCCATGTTTGAATCATTGCTATTATGGTAAGAATGTCATCGTTGCAACCAAGGTTTCCACTGGCAAGGGGCATTCTAGATAGAGGTGTATCCAAAGAAAATTAAGTCGTTTTGGTCACAAGTCCCTCATGGTCAAGAGCTCCCAGGCTATAAAGTTGATCCATGGGCTTGAGGTAAAGGTCGGTCCATGAAATCAAAAGATAGAAGATCATTTATACCCATCGCCTTGATGGTAAGTGTTGTGAATCCAAGATTTATCCTGTGGATTTCGGAAACGATGGTAGGTGACATTTCATTAGATAATCAATCTTTTTGTAAAGTCAGATAGCATTTCCCAGGACCTGTACATCCCACATGCCTAGCTCGCTGCTTGTGAAATAAGAGTTATGACCAGTGAATCAACTCCTTTTTTGGGGTTATACACATTCAGCGAAGCAAATCCAGGGTGAATGACATAGAATGTCCTATCTGTAGTCAGAGAAGCCTCAACAATATTGGTAGCTAATAGCTACAACCACCTTCCTCTTCCCTGGAAGAACAGGGTTACAAATCCTTGACTGCATTTCACTAGGAAGGGCACTATAGACTGGTAAGATAATAAGTTCAGGTAAATTCTTATTCTTTGATAAAGTGAATGGCATGCGTATATTGTGGAAATCACATACTAATTTGTTGCTGAGGAGGCGTGACAAATATCGAAATGCGAAATTACCAAACCAAAATAACTAATAACGAAACCAACATATTTACGTGGTTCAGGATACTCGTTTACATTTACGACAAATATCAACTGCTATTGCATCAACTTCAGGTAGAAACATATTACAAACTTCTTCAGAAAATTGGCTTCTCAAAAGAAACAACCCAAATACAAAATCTGAAACAAACACACAAATGGAGACCAATCGAAATCCCGAACAAAATAAATGAAAAACTGACAAATAGATAATTGGAAATCTGACGAATAAAGGATCAAACTGATTTTGATTTCCCAACTAACAAATTTTCAAACTAATTTCGGAAACAAGTTCGGGTTTTCACATATTGGGTTGGATTTCTCACATCTATTGAGGCTAAAATAGATTGAGTGATTGATTCAAATGAGGGATTACAAAAAAATATATATATTTCCTCTCAAATTGGTTCCTAGAAGAAACTCAAATTGTAATATCTGTGTTTAAAAAAAATCGATCAGGGTGCATGTTCATTTTGAGGGTTCTTCGGCATGAATCCGGGCTTTGGGTGCATGGGTGAGCCTCACATTCGTGACTCTGAGTGTTCTTAGACCCATTTCAGGCCTGTTGTGCAGTTTGGAGGCGATCAGACTGGAGTAGGGAGGGTTTCGGCGCGTTTTCGCCAAACTTTGGATTTCGGCGAGGTGTTTGCCGAATTTTTATTGCCTGTAAGTTTTTCTTTCAGTCACGCGCCGCTTGTAATTTATTTATTTTTCTAGTTTTCGGCTAGTTTGCTTAGCTTCGAGTCCGCCTTGCAGTTTTAAAAAATTTCGTAGTCTCGCATTCGTGGTTTTGCGAGTTAGGAGCTTCGACCGGTAGGAATTGGGTTCTGAAAATTCATTCCGCCCAGGTGAGTGAAACTATAATATTTATGTTGAGAAATATTTATTTAAAATCTTGAATTCAAGTTTTATATCATACCCGCGTCGATTGTGTACAATTGAATCCAAGTCCGAAATCCGAGGTTTTTAGAGATTTCGATGGTTGTGTTGTTTCTTTGTGAATGAATTATGTATTGGATTTCCTAAAAGCATGATATACTTGAATGAAATCGAATAGTGAATGAATTTTGGGTGTGATTAGGCTTTGGTGTAATGACATTGGACTTGTATGCTTCGTTTTCGAGTTTGCATAGTATGTCATGTTTTACCGTGGATTGCCGAGTCTTGAGCATGTATGATAATTGACTCGAATAAATTTATCGTGGTGAATTGGGTCATGTTGGGACCTGGCATAGTCGTGATTTTATAAAAATTGTCAAATTGATTATGATTGCACGTTTGTTACCTTTGATTATGTACAGACTTGTCATTTGTGCATGTGGATATTAGTATAAGTGTCTTTACCCGGCTATAATGTCTGTTGTGCCGATGCTTAGGAGCTTGCTCGCATCGTGAGTTGGATGGTGCTTGAGATGACTCGCACCAGACATTGAGGACGCTATTGCATGTGGCAAGCTTGCTGAGGTGCGGTGAGTCCCACACGCACTTGCCACTATAGAGTGCAGTAGGACGGGTCCCAGAGGACGTGCTTTGGAGATTACTCGTTTTCCCTCCCAGTGCGCTTGAGTTTGATTGTGTTAAGTTGGTTGTGTTAGGCCAGTCGTTCGGGATGTTTGAGTTTGTATCCTGACAGATGGCACCCCATTAGGATACAAACAAGCCCGAAGCGGTACTGGTGCACGTTGTGGGATGTGTCTGGGTGAGACACATTCGTAGGGTATGCGTATACCTACGATATGAGACACTTATACATAATTTTACAGGATTTTTGGTTTCGACTTGATTGTTATACCTAGGAGACTAGGAAGAACTATGAGATTGTCTTTATTTTCATCGCTTGATATTTACCATGTTTGAATCACTTGTAATGATCGGCATATATCCTAAACTCGTAGTTATTGTTGAATCTGAAATGCTTGTGTTGTTGGCTGAACTTAGAAATATTATCTTTAGATATACGGTGTGATTTAGACTTTAGAACTTGTTACTTATCCTTTATTGTCTGGCATGAATTTTCCTTGTATAGTATTCTGTTATTTGTATTTAGTTCACTCGCATCAGCTAGCTTTGTGTTTTGCTGACCCCGCAAGGGGTGTGCTTCTATTGGAGTGCAGGTCGTGTTGGCGTTCCTGCTAAGGCTGGGCAAGTACGGGTAACTGGCCCAAAAGCTACAAACCGAAAATCAGTCTGAAAAATTAGGGCCCGTGTTTATGAGAACCGAAACCAGACCGAGTTGACCGAGTAACCGATTTACGGGCCGGTCTCGGTCTTAAGAGAAAAAATACTTCTACAGTATAAAAAAAAAATTCATTCATCATATACAAAAATTATATCAAAAATTACCAAAAAAACAATACAACAAATTACAAAAAAAAAAAAAAAAAAAATTTGATCTTCGACTTCGACCCGGTTACAGACGATCAAATCTGATCAAGATCTTGTTTCACCTGTCCAACGATCGTGATCTTGTTCCACCTTACAGACGATCAGATCTGATCTGATCCGATCCGATCTGATCTGATCCGATCCGAGATCAAAGATCTGATCAAGAGCAGATCCGAGATCAAAGATCTGATCAAGATCAGATCCGAGATCAGATGGGGAAGGGAGGGGAGAGGGAGGCGGCGGTCGATGCTTCACTGTGAGAGGGAGAGGAGATGGAGGCGGCTTCGCTGTGAGAGGGAGAGCGGCTTCGCTGTGAGAGGGAGAGCGGCTTCGCTGTGAGAGGGAGAGGAGATGAGAGGGAGGCGGATTCGCTGTGAGAGGGAGAGGAGATGGAGGCGGCTTCGCTGTGAGTGAGAGAGAGGAGAGGTAGGAGGCGGTCGATGGGTCAAAACCCTCAATGTTGTTTAACTTTAACCTATTTTAAGTTAACTATTTAAACTGGGCCGGGCTGGTTACCCGACGGGCTTCAGAAATAGAAACCGAGGCTGGGACCAGAAACTTCGGGCCGGGCCGGGCTTTTACAACCGAAATTTTTTTAATAAATAAAAACTGATCCAAACTGACCCCATCGATCCGGTTGTCGGTTCGGTCCTAAATGCCCACCCTTAGTTCCTGCTGATCGTGGCGCGTAGGCCCTGTTTTTCGTTGTAGGTGCGTTTTGTGTTGTTTGGTTGTGTCCACCCTGTACGGGTATGTTTTACTTCCTCTGTGTTATCAGATGTACTATATTGTTATACTAGATACTTGTATATTGGTTTTGTCGCTATGACTTTGGCAGGGCGAATCAAATATACTTATTTTGTTCAAATTTTTTATCGTAGTTTTCATTTCCGTTTCATTCTCGTATCAAGAATGTGTTATATTATGATGTTGTGGCCGATTACGATCCGCCTGTGTTACAGGTTAGTGCACGCATCGGCACGCTGTGATTCCTGTGGCGGGTCGGGGCGTGACACAAATGAAACCCCAAACTAAACATAAATGAAAATTCGACAGACAAACAAAACATATTCTGAATTTCCCAAGTGCATGGGTTTCACCTTGACTTTAACAAAAACTCACATTTCAACCACTGACTTGAAGTTATTCAACTAAAGAACCTAGTCCTTATTTATAGAGAACCAATGAGGTTGGAAGCCACCTCAGCTCTTCCCCGCTTCATCACTAAGCAAGAAAACCAAAGTCAATAGTGGCTATCTCCACTTACTTGTTCAAATTGTCTTTTTACGTACTTCATCTTTAAGAAAGTAAAGTCAAAGTCAACAAAGGCTGCTGGCACCTCGTCGTTTTCATTTACTTAATAACTAAGCATAGAAAACTCAACTAATGAGGCTATCACCTCCTCATTTTTTTCATTTACTTAATCCTTAAGCGAGCCAAAGCTTCCACAAAATTCAAGCAAGTCACTTGAAGAGGTGATGGAAGTTTTTGCGGTATTCATCACATTCTTTCATGGTTTTTTAACATTGTGATCAATTTCCTCTTGGCCTGTTAGAAAGATAAGGATATCACCTTCAGGTTCCTTCAAACGGATATGCAGCACCGTGATTAGTGTTGCATCCAAATAATCACTTTATGGTAGTTTTTGTGTAAAGGTTCTCTAATGGAAACGTTCTCCCAAGAATTGTAAAAATGTTATAGCTGAAGAAATACCCAAAAATTTCTCCGCATGCATCAAGTGTGGCTAATGTGAAATTAACTGAATATTCAATCTCCTTTTAATAAGCTGTTTCAGTAAGCCAAAAAGCACATCTGTGTGAATCGTCTTCTCATGGACTTCATCAAACATAATCGCAAAATATTGAGAAAATTTCTCATCAATCAGAATCTCTATGAGAAACATACCATCAGTCATATACTTGATAAAACCTAATAGAACAACCAACTTCCTCCCATCATACGACAACATTCCTTTGCCACTGACATAGCTGCCACCCTATGAGGTTATGTGCATCCAATCTTACCCTTGGTTGTTTAACTGACTTCAACTAAATACTATGTCACCAATGGGAACCAACACCTGATTATCATGAACAACTTGAACCAACTCCTCATTCAACTTGTAGATTGGTAAGCTCTGTTTTTGATCCTAGATGGAGAGTTTCGATCTCTGCCCGAAAATCAGAGTCTTTCCACAAGCATCCTTCTTCCAATCAGGCATGTCATAAGCTGAAAAATCTACACCCCTCAGCTCCTGTGCGAGATGCCTTTCACCTGTCTCTTGCATGGAATCCTCCCATGGACGCTTGAGATCTTTAGGGACAGAATCAAGCATAGTTCTCTGTTGTTGTTCCCTTACATACAATAATATTGTCACCACCTTCAAATAACCAAGTCATGATTCATTTGTATTTTATTCGGGACAACCAAATAAATAAAAACAAGCTACTCTACAACACGATTGAGATGATCCTACATAAACCACATCAGATCAAATTAAGATCGATATCCGAGTTTCTTCGATTGATTGCATAACCCAATGTTTTACATTAGGGGTGGGCATCCCATCCCGCGATCCCGAATCCGTCTCGATTTTTTTGGGTCCTTTTGGGATTGATCAAACTCATCCAGATCTCGTCCCGTCCCAATCTAGAGTGGGATGGGATCGGGATGAAGATTTTCAATCCCGCCTATCCCGTCTCGTCGCAAATTTATTTATTTATTTATTATTATTAATTTTAATCAAAATACTTTTCTAAATTAAAGTTTATGATGTGTTGAAATTAAATCAATGTAAAATGAAATTTTATATGAAATCTAAATGAATTGAATCATTAATTTTAAATGAAATTTAATATTTATTTGCCTTCAAAAAAAGTTTAATATTTATTTATGTAATATCTATTATTATTTATATATAAGTTATATGTATATATATTTGACATTATTGGTGTGTGAGTAATGTAAGATAAAACTCTTTTTGTTATTTTTTATTGAAGGACTATTTAGTATGTGTTCATCCCATTCCATTCTGATCCTATTTAAGATGAAACGAGGTCAGGATAAAATTTATCACATTCCAATCTCAAATAAACGAAATGAAATAGGGACGAGTCCATCTCCTCGCATTCCGTCCCATGCCCACCCGTATCTTACATGAATAGGCATGAAATCCCAGTCTCACCTTGAGCCAAAAATGAGTCGCTCACTCACTCCACATCAACACTATCCCTAAGCCCCACCTGACATCTCCATCAGACTAGACTCTTCGCACCCCCAATCAGCAAATATCATTTGCCACCTTTATCCATTTTTCCCTCACTTCCACCACAAAAGTCCGAAACAAACTAATGACGAACTAGTGAACAACTAAACACTCCCTCTGACACTCGACTACAACCTCCACATTCATTTATTCTTCTTCTTCCATCGATCTCAATCTCTCTCTCCGGTGGCGTTTCTGTAAATTTTGTGATCCGCTTCAATGGCTGCCGTGTTCGAATCAGTGAGTCTCCCCCGATCCCCAAGCTTCCCCTCCTCCATGGCTCTCTCTACACCCACGATGATGGGGTCTTCCGCCTGGCCTGTTAGAAACCCCAAAAAGATTGGGTCTTTACCTCAATTCAAGGGCTTGAAGGTCCAATTTCGGTCTCAGGAGCGAACCAGATTGAAAAGCAAGAGGATCGCTGGTCGTGGTGGAAGTATTGTTTGTGAGGCTCAAGACACCACTGCTCTTGAAGGTTAGGGTTCTTTGATTTCTTTTCAATTCATCGTTTTGGGTTTTGTTGATCATGTTATCTGTTTGATGATCTTGTTTAAATTTTGGGGTTTTTTGTGGGATTTTGATAAATTTTTTATTTTGTGATTAAGATTTGTTTATGGGTGTTATGTAATTGAATAAGTTTGGATGAATAATGGGGTCTATAGTTTTTATCAATATAGTATTAGTCTAGGAATCAAAATTCTAAATTTGTTAAGTTGAAGATTGGATTGTAAAATCTATGAACAGTGTTTAGGATGGGTACTGGGCTTCGAAAGGGGATACCAAAGTTGCCTTCCTCTTTTTGTTCACTGCTTGCTACCCAATTAATGGACATATTCGTAGTGTTTTGAGTGAAAAAAGGATAAACAAATAAGAAAAGGTTTGACAGAGATATCAACGGTGTTCAACCCTCCAATATACAAACATTGTTGGTAAAAGTTAACCTGTTCCTTTCATCCCATGTGCCCAGCAAATACTGTATGGAAATAGAACTAATTGCCAGAATAGTTTAGTTATCGTAATTGTGAAGGTTTTATATCTCCTCTAGGACCTTTACTGAATCTGGGAACCCACTGCCTAATTATTCTATAAGTTGGTTTGGTAGTTGTTATGTATCTGTCCTCCTACTGGTGGTGGTGTTTAGTTATCATCTTTAGGTGTTTATTGTATATAATTTTTTCTTCTTCTGAAGACTGGGATGTTTGGTCTCTCCTCTTATCACCCTTTGTATCTTATCCCTTTTCTTGTTTTCTAATTTCTATTTTCTTTTGCCTGAAGTAAAATGAGAGCTTACTAATGAATGCATGGCAAAATATCAGTTTTGAGAGTTGCTTAAGAAAGTGGAAGTTGTTTGTGCTTCCTAAACATAGGGGAGATTTGGGGATTAGAACCTTGAAGAAGATGAACATGGCCTTGGCCCTTGGAGATACAGCAAAAACTGAATGCCCCAACCTGTCTATTTGTTTTTGTATTTTTTCAGGCAGTTACTAATTGAGCCCAGCCTGGAAAAAAAAATTGGTTATTAAGTCCCTCCTCACTTGCAACCCTTGGCACGTGAGGAGAAGGTGCCACCACCCTAAAGTTAACAGAGTTTAGGTGGCAGAGATGGTGGTAGTCGGTGGTGGTTTGCTTGTGCATACCTAGCTTTATAAGGTGGTGGGTGGTGGTGGCTAAATCAGTTTCGATGGTGGGTGTGGTGGGTGATTATTGGTGGTGGCTGTAGGTGACTGATTTGGTGATGGTGGTTGCTGCGAAGAAAGAGGGAAGAAGAAGTTTTGAGGAAGATGAAGAAAGGGTAGAGAAGGGTCATGGCCTTGTTATAAAAAACAGTGACTAAACAAACATTTCTTTTGTTTTGATTTAAAGTTATTTTGGTTGATTTTTTAGGGACTAAATTGGCATCATTTTTCAGTTTAATATTATTACTATTTTTTTAAATGTCTTTATCTTCCTTACCCATAAAACTAGAAAGGACTAACTTATAAATTTGAGATCTCCAGTCTCCCCAAATCCATCGTGTATATGTTACTACTACAAAAACTTTTGGCTTTTATCCCCTTTTGTATTTTGTATGGCGCGCATGTACATATCAAGTGGGGAAACTGATGAGCTTTTTTATCTTTCCATTTGTACTAAATCATATGGCATACCTTTTTTTTTCTTTCCCTTCTGTGCTTTTAATAATTTCGAGCCTCTTTCGAACGATCAGTTTTATTCAATATTCAACAGGAAACTAATTTCCTTATTCAGAAGATCCATGATTCATCACTCTCCACATTGAATCCTACAAGATTGTGCTATGTCACATTTGACCTCTTCTTATTCATCTTCTTTAAAGTCTGAAAGGCCTTCCACATCAGTGCCGCCCACCAAAGGGTAGTCTTACCATTACTGCAATACTGCTCTAACCCCACATGCAAACTATCCTCAAAAGAAGAAATTTTCTTGCTTCTCTTACCTCTCGACTTCGTAACCAACAGTCTTTCCTAGGTAAATATCTCAATCACTTCGTGAACCTCTCCTTGAAGAGACAGAGATCAGTGCTGCATTATTCTCGTCAGATCACACCCCACGAAATCCCAAAAGTTTCTGTTGTGCCACATGCTTTCTCGTCAACCCGACTATTGGTTTCAATCCAATCTCAATGAATAAGACCTCAGGCTGCTTAAGGATGCCCCTCGGATCCGCTGAGAACCGAAACACGCGGCTATCAAACTGGGGAATCCCAGCTAGCAAACTCTTTCCATTCTTAGTAGCTATCTAGTGCCAGTTTCCTGTAAAGAATCCCATCTGGGGGAGTCTCAGCTATCAAACTCTTGAAATTTTTATAACAGTATTTTACATTATTTGAGTAAGCTCCATTTGTTTCATTTAATTAATCTGTATTTTTTTTTCTAAATATATGCAGTGCCCTCTGTTTCTGAGGCGACTTGGCAATCAGTTGTCCTTGATTCTGATCTTCCTGCGTTGGTTGAGTTTTGGGCTCCATGGTGTGGGCCATGCCGTATGATCCATCCTGTAATAGATGAGCTTGCAAAGCAATATGCTGGAAAGCTTAGATGCTTTAAACTGAACACTGATGAAAGCCCTTCAATTGCGACTCAGTATGGGATCAGAAGCATACCAACCGTCATGATATTCAAGAATGGTGAGAAGAAAGATGCAGTTATTGGTGCTGTGCCCAAGACTACACTGACTGCGAGTATCGAAAAGTTCTTGTAGAAGTATTATGTGGAATGCCTTTGAAGATCCGCTGTTTCTAGTTTGATGATATCGTCAGGCATAATGGATTTGAAATTCTAGGTAACTATGGTATTTCTCAAAATAATGTCAGATGTGATGTGCATATTAGCAGGTTCTATGATCTAATTTCTTCTGTAAGACATGTTGTCCACTACATTTCATGCTTTAAACTCATGTTGCTATTTCATTGTTATAATATCATCATTGCGGTAAAGTTGCATGCCTCTGCAGCTTCTCTTAAATTTCCATTTATTTTTGTTTGCTCATCTTATTTTACCTTTTTTCTGAAGTGTTATCAATCATGTCCTCATTTATACTCTTTCTTCACTGTGTTGGGATAAATAAGCTTGATGAACAAAGCTGGACTCCCTGCCTTCTTGGTCTGGAGATTTCCATAGAAGCACTGTTACTTTATCTTTTAAAGATGGAAGACAAGAAAAAATACAAAATTGCAATCACAGTTTATAAGTGCAACTTATGGAAGACAAAGTGTATCAAGTTAATAATCAAAATCTCTTGTAGCTACTATGATGGTAACATAGAGCCCTTTCACTTTAAAGAATCTAGGTGTTGGCTTGCAGTAACTCTGATCCTTAGATGTTACTGTTATGGTCCTTCCAAAGGACCCAGAGAAGGTTAGTTAACTACTGTTAGAAAGACAGATGTCGATACACAGAGAATGGTAGTTGATCCGCCAGAACAAAAGAGGAAGTGTTAAACATGTTAGAACTGTGGCAATGAATGGAATAGTGGTTAAAATAATTTTTCACTGATGTATAAAATGGTTTTGCTTACGAAATTATTATGGCAGCAATTTATGTAGCATCGCTATCTGTGATCATAAATGCATTGTAAGCTTGAACATCCGCTTTGAATCCAGCACTTGGTTTAGTCCCGTAAAAAAATCGTGGTTGGGAAGGTCAGAGCAATGAAATTAGAAAGCTAGAAAGCAGTGGCTTCCATCTAGTAAGGGTGGTTACTCGTGTGACAGAGGATTATGTCAAAGACGAGGTGTTCTTCAAAGCGTGTGAGGACTGTTACAGCTTTGCAGTGAATGATTTACATCCTACTATCACTGCTAGATGATTAACTTCCACCAAAATATGTTACAGATCCCTCCCCTTTTAGGCTAGCACCTTATTAAGGTGCATAGAGATCTATCGTTCTTAAAGAGTAAAATTATCAACTTCTAGACGAACTTCCAAGTGGACAAGATCTCTATGCACCTTAATCCTAAGGCCGGCAAGGCTCGAACCACCCTGGAATCTTAAATATAGAAATAAATTAATCCTATATATGAAATAACAGAAATTCTAAATGTCGAGGAAGTGGGCGAGGAAATGAGCGAGGGGAGGGAGGTGGCGGGGTTGGGACCGTTCACCTCTCTCGAGATGTATGCCATCTTTTTTGACGCGCACATCTCAAGGGAAGTGAACGGTCCCATCCCGCCACCTTCCTCCCCTCGCTCATTTCCTCGCCATTTATAATAACTCATGAAATAAATTCACAACACCCCACATGTGCCGCCGGTAGGGTTCGAATCTTAGATCTTTGATTTCATCCGTCACAGGCCTACCTTTGAGATAGTACCCCCATTGGCGTTTCTTATATGGTAATAATCGTTATGGGTTCTAGAGTATGACTGTGAACAGTCAATCACGCTTTCCTTATCCCATTTCATAAAAGGGATCCAGAAGTATTACCATTAGTCCCATTACCTACTGGAGGCAAAACTGGAATCCTTGCTATCAAGGTGGTCCACATATCTAGCGATTTAGGCGCCTTGATCAAACTACTGTTTGACCTATGTATAACATCCGGACAGCCTGCCTTTGAAGCCACTTCTTTTGATTTCCATTGTTCAAACTTTGTAAAGAGTTCTGAACACAAGTGTAGCCATATTGAGGTCACGGTTTTTAATCCCCTGTATGGCACTTTTGTTATTCTTAATGCTACATTGACCATCTCCTGCTATATATCTCTCATCGACTCGGTTATCAGATAACTATGCATTTTAATAGAAGACCTAGTAAGCCTGACTTTTAAATTCAATGAATGAACATAAAAAAATGAGGAAAAAAATACATGTTAATTTGTCAACAAGATAGCTACAGGTGGTAGACTTGCCGTAGATATCATGCTAACCAAGTTTTTGCAATCGGGTTTTGCAATCAGAATGACGTGGCATGATTTTGGAAGAATGATGAAAATCTCCAAAGTGTTTATGCATATCTCAAGGTTTATAAAAACATCCTCTAATCATGCCACATCATCTTTGTTGCAGAACATGGTTGCAGGACATGGTTGCAAAACACGATTCCCTAGCGTCACTCATTTGGCATAAGTTGACTTACATTAAAGACAACGAATAAAGTCTAATTTATTTATTAAACTAAGTGTAAACTCAATGCAGTTGGTCTCCCCTATCCATAATTATTCTGTTGATACTTTCGTCCATATGTTTTACAAATATCACGGATATCTATTACGTGTTGGTGCAGTATATTCGTCTGAACAATGTTTATTGTGCACCTGCCTCTTATTTTCAACATTGATGTTTGCTTATTAGAAAAAGCTTATCCTATTAACTACTATTATCATTGCCTTATGATGTACATACGAGGAAGAGCGAATGACATGTCTTCAGTAAGTTTAAGGTTTGAAGTCTTGTTTTTGTTAAGAAAGAGTCCATATCAGAAGATGTCTCCGAAGTAGATAAGGATCCGATGTGGTAATGAAACTGTTTTGAATCTCTTCTGATGAACTGATAGATTATAAATGTCTGTTATGGATTAGAGTGTCTGTTGAGGTTCTCGATTAAGGTAACTGCAAATGCAAAAGACTTGTTTACTAAACTAGACCTGAAAAGAATTATAGGCGAGTGGGCAGGGGGAAACGCAAAAGATTGGAACCTTTCAGGTTTATTGGAGTTGACAAGTTTTGATGCATAAAAACTACTCTGCCCTAGCTGAAAATGCCGCAGTTGAGCCTTGACAACCACTGTACATAGCTACATTTTTCTCAAAGATTCAACAGCGATAATTGAAGTGGACTTGTAGTACATCTGTATTTACTACAATCTCCTCCTCCATTGCCTGTTCTGAGTGAAGAACATGTGGGTGTGAAATTGAGAAACATATAATGCATCTTCAATGTTCCTTAATGTTTACCATTTCTTGATGCTTTTTTTTGTAAATTCCGGCGTAGTAGGATGCACCCTGCACTGAGGTACAAATGATCCGGACTAGAATAAGTTTTAGATCCCCTTGCATTTTTAGGCGAACTGGAGATTATTAATTTAAAGGGATATAACTAACTAAAATGCCACGAGGAAACCGCTACAACGACAACTCCTAGTTCTTCAATATCAATGAGTAAAATTATTCTTGAATAAATATACAAAACAATACATAACAGTTATCTATGTTTTACTGAGGTTTACACAATTGCTTGGTGTTTGATCAGCAAAAACTTGGTCAAATTCCTATCACATTGAAAAGCTTAGCTTGGCTTCTGCTTACTCTGTCCGACTTTCATCTGCTCCACTGATTCAAATCTACTAATTCATTCTTCGACAAACCAAACCATATTGGGTTGCAATGTGTATTCTTCATGATCCAAGTGACACAGTCCACACTAGCGACTTTGGCTATAATTGCCCCACGAGTATTTTCAGTTGAAAACTACATAAACCTGTTGGACACCATCTGTGATATAGTTTGCTATGCTAGAAATACGTTTAGCATTCTTTCCCGGTTCACTGAAACACTTGCAAAAACCAAACACCTGGAAAGAACTTTCTGATCCCAAGAGTTCGAGATGATGGATATTGCTTCTCATGAAGTGCGTTAGTAACTAATTGGCTTGGTCTCTCTTTTACAAAGGCTATCAAAATTCCTTTCGTATTCATTAGAACACTTGCAAAAATATAGAAACAAATTAATTCTATATATGTAATAAATTCACAACACCCCATGTCCCGCCGGTAGGATTCGAACCTTGAACCTGTGGTTTCATCCACCACAAGCCTACTGTTGAACTAATACCCCATTGGGGTATCTTATATGGTAATAATCATTATGGGTTCTAGAGTATGACTATGAACAATAAGTCACCCTTTCCTTATCCCATTTCATCAAAAAGGGATCCACAAGTATAACCATTAGTCCCATTACCTATTGGAGGCAAAACTGGAATCCTTGCTATTAAGGTGGTCCACATATCTAGAGATTTAGGCACCTTGATCATACTACTGTTTGAACTATAACATCCGGACAGCCTGCCTTTGAAGCCACTTCTTTTGATTTTCATTGTTCAAACTTTCTGACGAACTTCCAAGTTGACAAGATCTCTATGCACCTTAATCCTAAGGCCGGCAAGGTTCGAACCACCCTGGAATCTTAAATATAGAAACAAATTAATCCTATATATGAAATAAATTCACAACACCCCACATGTGCTGCCGGTAGGGTTCGAATTTTAGATCTTTGATTTCATCCGCCACAAGCCTACCGTTGAGATAATACCCCCATTGGTGTTTCTTATATGGTAATAATCGTTATAGGTTCTAGAGTATGACTGTGAACAGTCAATCACGCTTTCCTTACCCCATTTCATCAAAAAGGGATCCAGAAGTATTACCATCAGTCCCATTACCTAATGGAGGCAAAACTGGAATCCTTGCTATCAAGGTGGTCCACATATCTAGCGATTTAGGCACCTTGATCATACTACTGTTTGACCTATAACATCCGGACAGCCTGCCTTTGAAGCCACTTCTTTTGATTTCCATTGTTCAAACTTTGTAAAGAGTTATGAACACAAGTGTAGCCATATTGAGGTCACGGTTTTTAATCCCCTTGTATGGCACTTTTGTTATTCTTAATGCTACATTGACCATCTCCTGCTATATATCTCTCATCGGCTCGGTTAACAGATAACTATGCATTTTAATAGAAGACCTAGTAAGCCTGACTTTTAAATTCAATGAATGAACATAAAAAATGAGAAAAAAAAAAATAATACATGTTAATTTGTCAACAAGATAGCTACAGGTGGTAGACTTGCCGCAGATATCATGGTAACCAAGTTTTTACAATCAGGTTCTGCAATCAGAATGATGTGGCATGATATTGGAAGAATGATGAAAATCTCTAAAGTGTTTATGCATATCTCGAGGTTTATAAAAACATCCTCTGATCATGCCACATCATCTTTGTTGCAGAACATGGTTGCAAAACACGATTCCCTACCATCACTCATTTGGCATAAGTTGATTTACATTAAGGACAACGAATAAAGTATACCAGAGCTAATTTATTTATTAAACTAAGTGTAAACTCAATGCAGTTGGTCTCCCCTATCCATAATTATTCTGTTGATACTTTCTTCCATATGTTTTACAAATATCACGGATATCTATTACGTGTTGGTGCAGTATATTCGTCTGAACAATGTTTATTGTGCACCTGCCTCTTATTTTCAACATTGATGTTTGCTTATTAGAAAAAGCTTATCCTATTAACTACTATTATCATTGCCTTATGATGTACATACGAGGAAGAGCGAATGACATGTCTTCAGTAAGTTTAAGGTTTGAAGTCTTGTTTTTGTTAAGAAAGGGTCCATATCAGAAGATGTCTCTGAAGTAGATAAGGATCCGATGTGGTAATGAAACTGTTTTGAATCTCTTCTGATGAACTGATAGATTATAAATGTCTGTTATGGATTAGAGTGTCTGTTGAGGTTCTCGATTAAGGTAACTGCAAATGCAAAAGACTTGTTTACTAAACTAGACCTGAAAAGAATTATAGGCGAGTGGGCTCAAGCTAATCCTTTAGATTGGCTAAGTTGGTGGTCTCAAGCTAATCCTTCCCGTCGGGGGAGTGGTTATGGCGTAGAGTCCCTCACGTTCTCATGTGGTGCGTGTGGAAAGAAAGGAATAAAAGGGTATTTGAAGGACTCAACAGATCAGAGCACTCTATCTTTATCGAGATTAGAGAATTGCTGTGGAGGATGGGTACGGCATGTAATTTGTTTAGGGAGTTGGGTTTTGACACTTTCATAGGGTCTTGGCATTCCTTGATATAAGAATGTTTCTCTTTGTAATTTGTTTCCCTTTCTTTCATTAATAAACCTCTTCGTGTTTGAACAAAAAAAAAAAAAAAAAAAGTGGGCAGGGGGAAACGCAAAAGATTGGAACCTTTCAGGTTTATTGGAGTTGACAAGTTTTGATGCATAAAAATACTCTGCCATTGCTGAAAATGCCGCGGTTGAGCCTTGACAACCACTGTACATAGCTACATTTTTCTCAAAGATTCAACAGCGATAATTGAAGTGGACTTGTAGTACATTTGTATTTACTACAATCTCCTCCTCCATTGCCTGTTCTGAGTGAAGAACATGTGGGTGTGAAATTGAGAAACATATAATGCATCTTCAATGTTCCTTAATGTTTACCATTTCTTGATGCTTTTTTTTAGTAAATTCTGGCGTAGTAGGATGCACCGTGCACCGAGGTACAAATGATCCGGACTAGAATAAGTTTTAGATCCCCTTGCATTTTTAGGCGAACTGGAGATTATTAATTTAAAGGGATATAACTAACTAAAATGCTCTTGTATAGTTGATTCTGCACCTTGGTGCAAACGATATGAAACTAAGCTGAGTAATGTTTTAGACAGTCCTGTGTCTTTTGTCGAACTTGCCATCTCACTTACTGCCCTTGTATAGTAGGATGCACCCTGCACTATGGTATTGCCATTGGTGTTTTCTCAAGCTTCTTCCTCATTGTTCTTATCTGTGGTTCAAAAATTCCACATTGTTGTCTACTAGCTCCAGGGTATGGCCATTAAATTCCACCTTTAAATTATTTGAAAGTCTACACTGTTAGACATCTCGTGCATTGATGGGTCGAAATGTTGCATGGTGCATGAGTTGGTAATTTGGCCTGAGGAAGGAGGTCTTGTAGATGACTAAACTTGTGGAGCAAGGTGGTCAAACCTATCTGTGTATTGTACGAGTGTTGGTTGTAAAGTTTAGACTGGTTCACTACCAAACAATAGCGCTTTCAACTTTTAAGGTACTTGGTCTTTTTTGCTGGATCTAAAGATATTTATTTGTCTATTAAAGGGGATTGATGTGACTTTCATGATCTGATTGGGTTTGGGTTAGGTTCAATGAAACTGAGCCCATAAATATTTTTTTTCATTTTTTATTTTTTTAATTCCTTAACCCCTTTCACATCAAATGTGACTGGCTGAACTCAATTCTGTGACCTAGTGATACCATTCGTCATTGTTCAACTACTAAGCCATCACACATTTGACAACACTTACTTGAAGACAAGACACTTATACTATGATTAAATTATCCAACAAAAATCGATTAGACGTGTTTTAGGGACGAGACAAATTTGAAAAAAATATCAAGTTAAAAGATTGCATATTTTTCTTGTTTAAATGTAACTAAAATTTGAATACAAAAATAACAATACTATGTCAATATGTTTAGGAACACGAGTATATTTGTCTTTTTTACATATCTTTTAGTCATAGTTTAGGTTTTGGCTATTAATGATTCTGAATTACAAAAAAGTAGGACTTATGAGGTATTTTAAATTGATAGCCTCTAATGTAATCTACAATTATAAAAATTAGGTCTTATAAGTCATTTTCTGTTAAGATATATACTAGGAGCAAGGGTATCATGATCTTTTAAATCATAACCACTTCCACCATTTTCTCCTTGACAACCTCCACTCCACTTCCATAAGAGAATTAATTTAATTATTAGAATAACTCTAAAAACTTTTAATGTTCATTCATCTAGTAACACAAAATTACTCGGAATAAATTTAGTAAATGTCAAGAATAAATAAAAAAATTAACATAGAGTTAGAAATCTCACCTAACTATTTAATGTGAACCATATAATCTGAAATGAGTTAATAAAATAAGAGTTATACTTTAGAAAACCCACTTGATTTGATTGATTCATTAAAAATATGTGTGGAAGAAAAAAACCCTAACAAACTAAAAACAGAGATCATATAGTTATTTGATACATATCTTTTTTAGTTTGTACACCCTTTTTTTTTTAAACAGAGTCACAAACATTATATATAAAAGGAGTAGAAGTGTAAAAAACCCAAAACCTAGTTAAAAAGTGAATATAAAGCCTGATTGCCTAAAATTATGAATATTTTTCACATAAGAATAAAAAAAATTCTCTACATTATTCTTTTAAATATTTTCAAAAGTTTCGTGGTCATTGGATTATTATATACTTATTCCGTAACCAATTTCATATACTTACACATGTCAAAAATAATAAATAAATAAGCAAGTATTGTGAATTATTTAAGAAATTTAAAAGTCATATATATATATATATATAAAGGTAATAAAAGCTTTTCTTTTTATAATTCACGCGCTACATGTAGTAACAAAATCGCTTCTTTATCCAACCTTGATATAAATAATATTTTCACCCTCCCTGACCTGTAGGATTTAACCTTCCATCATTTTCTCCCTTTCCTTTTCACTAACCAGCTCTTTTCATGTTAAGGATCAACTCATTTTTATTAATATCCATCTGCTAGAGAGATTTTAGCAGATTTTACAAATATAAATATCAAATTAGGATTTGAATAGATTAACCATGTCTAAGTAAAAACAAATGTCATGATATACACCTTCTTGTATATGTTATGGTTTTGTTCTTTTTAAAAAAGTGAAATCCTCGTAACCAATTAGATTTACCACTTGCTTAACCAAAATTAGGCGACAAAAACAATGATGGATTGTCACATAATCACATTCGAATTCGTGAAAATGATGAATCCAATCATATATCAAACAAAAATGAGAACAGATAGAATCCCGATTAAACAAATTAAACACATAAACAATTTAGATTTATTAATAATTAGAATAAATTTAATATCCCAACAAACAAGAGACTTAACACATGCAATGCAAGTAGTAGCTTAGACAATAATGACACGAAAACGAAAGGAAACACAAACATAACGTCGTGACCTGCATTTTAGTACCTCAAGTTAGGCAGAAATTCTAAAAGGCACTCCAAGTTAGGTGTGCGAGTTAATCCATCCAAACATGTACACTGCACATCTCATAAAAAATATCTATAAATTAAGGGGAATTCTAAATGTCGAGTAAATGAGCGAGGAAACCAGCGAGGGGAGTGAGGTGGAGGGAGGGGAACCATTCCCTTCCCTCGAGATGCATGCAAGAAAATTCAACATGCGCATTTCGAAGAGAGAGAACGGTTCCCCTCCCTCCGCCTCACTCCCCTCGCTGGTTTCCTCGCTCATTTCCTCGCCATCTAGCCTTACTCGTAAATTAAATACCTGATGGGAAATTCTAAATGTCGAGGGAAAGAGCGAGAAAACCAGCGAGGTAAACGAGGTGGCGGGGGGTGAACCGTTCACCTCCCTCGAGATGTTTTTCGCGCACGCATCTCGAGGGGGGTGAACGGTTCACCCCCCGCCACCTCGTTTACCTCGCTGGTTTCCTCGCCCTTTCCCTCGACACATAGAATCTCTCATACCTGATAGTACTGAGTACGAAACCATGATATCCCAACCGACCAATGGGCTTGCTTGCATTGCATTGCATTGCATCAATGGGGTACGCAGAAAGGGCTATATTTCACACGTGGGAACTCTATCACTCGCACGTGCCGTTGTTCTATAAATACGGAGGAACGAAGGCCCTCTCAGACCAAAGCAAAGTAACAACAACACAAAAGTTGGATTATTTTCTCGAGTTTATCCGTCTCTTGTCTTCAAAACTCATCTTTTTGAGTCTCTTTCTTCTTCGTTCTCTCGTTCAATCGAAATCGTTCCTTCGTTCGCTTCAGAGTTTCGATTCGTATAGTGCTGGTGCCTAAGAAGAAAAAGAAAGGGTGAGACTTTATTCTGTTGAAAATTTTGTTGAGATCTCGTTTTGCGGTTTCTCACTCTGATTGTTTTGGTGTTGATTCGAAATCATGAATTAAGAGATGGGTTGGATTGGTCGATATGATGAATGTATGTTCTGGATCGGTGGGTTTACCTCTTTTGGAAGAAATTTGTGATGAAAGGGTTCTTTTTGGTGAAATGTTTTTGCGATTTTGACCATAAAGTTTTCAATTTTGTTTCATAAAATTTTGTGGGTTTAGATGGTCTAAAGACAAAAAATTGTGTTTGCTGATCTGATTTCATGAATTTGATTTTGCAACCTGAAAAGGTGATTATTTTTCAAATTGGTTTAAAGTTTCAGCTAGATCTGGTTTTTTAATTGGTTTGGAGGTTTTTTGGGGGAAAAAAATTGCAACTTGAATGAAGGTTGCAAAAGGGGTAAATGGTATTTTAGGGTTTCAGTTCTATATTTCATCGTCTACTGGACCAATTAGGGTTTTAGAGTGGTAAGGTTGCACTTTTTTGTCTTAAGTTTTGTTCCATGAGAACTCATAAATCCTGCATTCCTTTTGCACCCTGCAAGTATGTAAAATGCTGTATTCACTTGTTTTGTTTATATGGGTTAAGTTATTTCATTAGCATGATTTTTTTTGAAGATTTTTTCTTCAAAATTTGTTCTTTGCACTTAGATTATGTCATGATTCGTGGGATGAATACAAGTTCTAGGAAAAGCTGTGGTCGAGTATGGATGAGAGTGTAGAATTTGGATTAGATCCTGGTTCGTCATATTCCATAATAAGCAGTTTTGAAATTTATGGGCATAGATGTCTCTTTTTTGGGTTTCCATTTGAAAACTAAGACCACAACCCTGTTTTCAAGCTGTTGCGACTCTCCTATATCATGTTCGATTTTAGGGTAATTAATTTGTTGTTAGCTAATTTGCTTCTGGTCTAGACCTATGAACTTTTAAGGCATCAATTGCAACTCCAAAAATAAAAAATATTTGCAACTCTAGTTTGGGTGTTTGTGTTTTTCTATGATTGTGTTGGATATACATTGCTATTTTAAACTTTTGAAAAAAAAAAGGCCCCAACCAATTGAGATTTTACTTTCAGAATGACTCCATGTTGGTCAGATATTTTATATGTCTTTTCTAAGAAATCCACTATCATTGTATCCCGAATCAGTGTTTGCACTCTGGCATCATTGGACTATGGCAAGTTGAGATTTTAATGATTTCATAAAGAGCATGATATGAATACGAATCAACCCATTCCCCTCTTTTTTTTTTTGTCTTGTTGAATAGGTTGGGAATCTTGGCTTTATTTTTCCTATATACAATGAACCAAAAGCCAAGAAACAAGCATCTGGCTCATGTCACTCTTTATTTGATTCTATGTTTATATTATATTTCATATGATTGTTTGCTTTTTATATGCTTGAGGATGTTGGTGCTGTGGCTATCATCACTGTGCTTAACTTTTATCCATTTCCAAACTCCCCATCACCATTTTTAAGCCTTCTAGAAGTTCTAGTCAGTCCCTTGTTATAGTTTTAATGATCTGCAGTTGTCGAATAATCAAATGAAATTTCGTTAGATGAAATTAATGTGGTCCTCAAGGTGTTTGTTATTCAAATTGGCTTGAGGCAGCAGCTCAACAGCCACATTAAGCGCCCCAATCATCCTTATGTTTTTTACATTTGATTTTTATTTTCCATAGAAGCAGAGGGAAAGCTTATCCTTTTTGTGATGACATTCTGTTTCCCTTGGGGGTTACTTTGTTAATTAGTCATTTCTAGCAAATTAAGATAATATCAATTTCTTTTTGTATCGTTTTGCCCTTTTGTGTGTGGGCAAAATAATATTACCTAATGCATTATCCTCTTAATTACACATTCCTACTCAAAGTGGTTAAACTGATGCCATACATATTGTAGAGTTACTATTAGTCATTATTGAAAATCTAACCCTTTTATCACTCTTATGTTCTTTCAGAACACAACGGGTATCTAAAGGAGACATATGGCGACTGAGGGATACTTCCAAGAAACTTTCCCACACCATGAGATGAATGTAGATGAATCATCACCAAAGAAATGGAAATCAGTCTCTATAACTGATGAGACGACTTCAAATGACAACGGTAGTGGTTGCTTTGAATGTAACATCTGCCTGGACCATGCCCGGGATCCAGTTGTCACGCTTTGTGGCCATCTCTATTGCTGGCCATGCATTTACAAGTGGATCCACTTTCAGACCGACTCTATTCCCACAGAGGAGCAGCAGAAGCAACACTGCCCCGTCTGCAAGGCAGATGTTTCCAGCTCTACACTGGTACCCCTCTATGGACGGGGCCTGTCCTCGGAATCAGAACCAAATGGTAAAGCCTCAGGGCTGATAATCCCACAGAGACCTTCAGTCTATGGTGCCCATGCCATGATAACTTCGAATCAGTTGCAGCCACAGCTTCGATCAGATGAGCGTCAGCAATACCCCCCACCGAACTACAACAATTATGCTGCAGCAACCCCAGTGTTTAGTCTTGGAGGAACAATGACACACCCTATGGTCTTGATGTTTGGTGAGATGGTGCATGCAAGGGTGTTTGGTAACTCTTCGTCAGAATATGGTTTGTACGGTTATAGGAACCCCTACCATCAAATGGCGAGTGGTAGTGCAAGGGTTAGGAGGCAGGAGATGAAGGCTGCGAAATCGCTAAACAGAATCTCTATCTTCCTCTTCTGTTGTTTAGTCTTGTGCCTTCTCTTGTTTTGACGGAGTAGTCTCTGGTTGTTGCTCAAGAAGCCTGCTGGGGGTGCCCTTTTGTATACTTGTAAAATGATGGAAATGAACTTTAGGAAGAGTATAATATACGGACACATATTTGAAGTTAATAGTGAGGTCACAGCAACTGTCATTTGTAAAACTTCTGATTCAACTATTCTCCCAATACTTTTTGAGGTGGGAAATAAGGTGGACAATGATAATTTTCTTCCAAAATTTAACTGCAATGAAATAAATCGAAAGTTAGGATCTTAGCTGTTAACTTGTATCTGATCAAGCTACTCCCCGGCAGTCAATCTTCTTTCAAATGGGAAGATGGATCAGGTGCCAATATGAAATTGCACATTGGCTCTCTTATCTCGTTTTGTTCAATTTAGTTCTAGACATATTTTAAGATCTAAGCAGTTATTAGAATCTGTGTAGTTAAATCGTTAATAGGACCTAATTGATTAAGAAGCGACATGAGATTTATCATAATTAATTGGCCACATTTTATATACACACATTTTTCTTTTTTTCTATAATATATTTTTTACAATTTTTTAATTTTTTTAAAATTAATGTATATTGAAATAGTAGATATTACATACCACAATAGGTAAATTATAACAAATTTTAAAATTCAGTGTTAGATAATGGTGCATTTCTATATTCTTTAGCTTAGCTTGTTATTTTCAATTGGTCGTTTTTTTCTCTATTCTTAGATTATATATATTGATTTTTCTTTCTCTTAAACCTTTTTACACACTTACTATTGCTTTATGGGTTAGAGTATTTATGAGATTAAGGCAAAATTAGAGAAATTGCATTAAAATTCTCTCGTTTATTTATGTCATTTAACGTACACCGAGTAATCGGTGATTTTGAACGCGATTAATTGTAAATTGGTAGAAAACCACCGATTAATCAGCTAGAGATTATTTAAACGATGAATTCGAAAACTGTAATGCTCTACTAGCGAGAAGAGATTATTCAGGGAGTAATTATCGATTAATCACTTATTTAATAACATAGCTTAGAATGCGAACCATGTCATTGTAGTACTAGTGCCTACTCTTTCTTGATTCAGCACAACATACCGGAGTCTGACACTTTTGTTGACCATCTCATGATCATGACATCTCTGTTACTATGAGGCTGGTTTTGACAGGATTAAGGGAGGTTGCTTTGCATTTTTTGCTAACAGAAGCCCAGGGGAGTAAAAGGGCTGGTGCAGAGACTACATGAAGTTGAGATTTGATGCAAGTTGGTTGGCATGGTTTGTCCACAAATGGATTAGATACTGATGGTTTCTGATTTGTTATATGTGGTTCAATCTCTCAAATGGCAAGCTGGAGTGTTTACCTTGGAGGCACCAATTATGGAAATTGCAAATAGGATCTCTCATTTAGACTTTAGTTCATAGACACATTCCAGGATTTAAGTAGTAGGTCTCTTAATCTATGGGGCATTTAGGTATTGTAGGACGGTCGGTTACAGTTCACAATCAAGTATACCATCTGGTCCACTTCTAGAGCAAGTGGCTATATTGGTAGGTAAAAAAGGTTGGCGAAAACTCGTGAATACATTTATAGTGAGCAACTTCAAACCATGATTTTGATGGATGAGAGGTGCATGCACTCTGGAGAATGGAAAAAAAAAATGACATTTTCCTTCCCCATTCCTGCAAGGGGCATAGATCTTTATTGCCAGAGAATTACTCTTGTTAATGACTTTGATTTCAGAAGGCACCTGTCAAAACATCACTTAACCTCGACTAACCTACACTCTCAATCCTTGTCTCCCTAGTTTGGTCTGTATCTTCGTCATCCTCGAGGACTCCCCAACCATCTCATGCATTGTGCCAGATTCCGGCTCACATCATACACAATGTAGTTTCTATTTTTAAGTAATTCAAACAAGCAATTAGAATGTCATGGTTTGGTTTCCACATAGTGCCTTTGTTTTTCAGTATTTAAATTAAGATTGTAGTTTTCATATGTAAGAGTTTTACCAATGAACATTCAGCAAAGTAGCCAATGGTATGCCCTATGGAGAAAAAAATGAAAGAATTAGTATAAACAAACAAGTACTAATTCAATTGGTAAGACTTACAGTGGATGAATATGGTATCATAATTTCAGGATTCAAAGGCATTTAAACGATTTTGAGATTCATTTAAAACCTCAATTAAACATATTAATTGGGAAAGCCTCAAAGATAAATGATTTCCAAAATTTGGAAATCTAAACCAAATAATTTGTATTGCCTGGGGATATGTGGTGGCTCTTGGTTGGATCCTGATCCCTATTGTACATTTGGCAAATTGTCGTTGGAATCTCATTGATATGGAAGTCACATTAATCACTTCTTGACGTCATTAAATACTTCTTGAGGCTGAGACTTCAAGCTATCAATTCAGTCATGTATGTCATCTCATTATCCCCCAAGAGAGATTAAGAACATGGACATGAGCAAACTTGTAAGGGCAATACTACTTTTGGCTATTGTGTTGGCGATGGTTGAAGGGAAGATCGCAAAAGCCTCAACAATTCCAATGAATTTCAATTTGGGTTGCTATATGCGGTGCATTTTCAAATGTTTCGCCAAAACCTACTGTAATGAGGCATGTTATTATACACGTACATTTTTCTTTCTATAATTGTTTTCTTACCAAATTGGTCATGGGGAAAGTTGTAGATACGACTTCATTGATTATTTTCTTTCTATTCTCTTGAATAATGAATAGAACTAATTAGTTCAATTCAGTTGAGCAACTGTTGTTGTTTCTTCTCGATAATTATATTCTATGTTGAATATGTTCATTTGAAAATTTTAATTTGTGTCATTTTTCACATTGCTGATGTACAGAAATTTTCGTGTTAACTTTCATTAGTAGTCTCTACAGAAATACACTCATCTATCATATAAAAATTAGTTACAGAGTTTAAGAACACGATCAAATAAAGCTTATAACTTAACACAATGTAGAAGCGTATAGCAACAATAAATAAATAAAAATAAAAACAAGATCAACTTATACAAAATTAAAGATTAATTGAAACACAGGAGTTTAAACAGAATACACAATCTCAAAAAATTGTGATTTCATTCAGAATGAATCCCGGCGTCTCCAAACATTGCCTCTTCCATCAGTTGAAATGTTTGTTGATGGTGAAAAGCCATTCATTTGTCCCTGAGTTCCTCCAGAATTGACACTACTCCAAGCTGAAGTTGATGTTATGTATGGCCTGTTTTCCCTCCTGTTTGCTTGCCTAATCATCGACCCTGCCCACCTCTGTCCTGTAGAAGATTCAAAGGGAGCTATTTGGTAACCATTCACTGCCTGATTTGGCCTAGAAACCCCAGAATTTTTCTTCAATGATTCCATTTGCCCATGTCCTCTTCCTGCGACCCATCTGTCAATTCCTAGAGACACCCTTTCATGGTTTGCTGCACAATTTCTTGCCCAGAACATTGAGTTCTGAGCAGAACTTGTTTGTGGACCGCTTCTTCCTCTTCCAACACTAAAGCCAGTACCAGCTCCTTTGTGTATTTCTCTATCGTTAAATGATTCTGTAGATGCTGCTTTTTGTCTATTTATACCTGTGATGTATCTATTTTGAACCTGGCTTCTGCACATATAAACAGTTCAAGTCATTGCAATATTAAGAAAGCAACAAATCTTACTTCACAATCCCAACTCCCCACTAATTTTAAGCAGACAATGTTTAACAGTAATTCAAACAATTCAAAATTAAAGATAGGTGCTTATCTGATAATGTACCTATATGGCGGTCTAAAACCCTCATATTCATGCCAAAGAGCTTGTTTCTTAATATCCTCCTCGGCTACTGTCTGCAGAAATTGGGGTAGTAAAAACATTTCAGACTAGCTTTTTCTACACAACAGTTGCAGAGGCACCAAAATGTCAAAACTTCTTGTGGTGAAAAGCATGAGTACTCAGGCAAATGCAAAGGGAACAAAACATACCTTCTCAGGAATTGTTACATTTTCATGCAAACACAAAATGTGAGTGTAGCTTGTGGGACATTCATACAATGCACATCTGTCAAAATGAAAGAACAATTTTCTATCAATACATACAAACAAGTTTTAAATGCTGTTCAAACTTACAATACATGGTCCTCCATAATGCCTTCTGTTCCCTTATGAAGAGCAAAATTGGCTAATCCTGAATCCTCACAACAGACAGATATAAAACCATTCATCCCTCCACTGCAAGTAAAATTCACAAACATGTATAATAATAATCAGGCTTGTATGAAATGGAAAAATGAAAATCCTAAACTTAAGTTAATTGTGATAATTTATTCACCTCAAACCTGCAACAAGCGGTTGCCTTCCTTTCATTCGTCTTATAGACTCAATTTGACCACCCATACTATGGGATTTTATTACAAAGATCTTGTCAAAAGTCTCTGAGTTTCTCCTAACTTCTTCGTCCTAAAATTATCAGTGGTATCCTTTCATCAATAAGTAATAATACCAAAAATAGTTAATTCATTAAACAGTCCTCAAGAAAAAGAAAGTTATATCTAACCTTCAGTTCAGTTTGTAATTTCCTTGTCTCTAAGAGAAGCAATTCTTCTTCAATAAAAGGAAGCTTAACAATACCCTTCAATATCAGCAACAGATTTCATAATGAATAAAATCTGATATAAACAATAAAATGTGATCTCATTTGCTAAGACAAAGATCAATGAACCTGCCACTGATGTCTTTTTCCATCTGTATCAACTTCAAAACCTAACCATCGTACAACTTACAAATCAGTTCTCGTCATGAATTACTTACACTAATCTAGACAAATTTGGATCTTACTTGTGGGGTAGAATTCTTTGAGAGGGGATTCCTCTAAAGTCATTAGATGCCAATAAACTTTCGGTAAAGCATGGACACTGCATAAGAACATCTTGAACACTACCTCAAGAAGAATGATACATTACATCAATGAGAAAAAAAGAAAAAAGATGACTGGATACCTTCTAGGAGGGAGGACACCCATCAATTGTTCGAAAGGTTTAAATGGGGCCCCCATGTTAAATTTTATGTGGATACTTGCTAAACCCTTCAGATCGGAAGCAAAAGGAGCGTAATAATATGGGTAAAACCTGCACCAAAAAGGAATTTTGTTATTCATCACACAAAAAAGTGTAGATTGGTACAAACTAATTTTCATAAACAAAACTCACCACGTCCATGATCGAACTCCATAGAAGTAATACTGAAGCACCCAACAAAGTCCTTCAGCGTACTTTTTAACCTACAAGTTGATACAAAAAGTATCATAAAAAATTTACGAGATGACACTATCACCCGACGACTAATCAACATGACTTCAAACTCTGGAACTTTATGATCAGCTTTTATGGGGGAATATAACTTATCACAGGAAGACATGGTGCGAAAATTCAAATGTGACTGAAAAAAAAATCCATTATAAAAAAATACAATTTTTTTTGCTAAAATAAGACATGTACTATTTCTTTGCGAATGATTTCCATTTTCTCGGAGCCTTCTGCTTTGAATTTCTCCTTGTAGTACCTTTCCCTCCATCCATGTAAACCCAATCTGACCTGCATAAAATATGTGCAAACAACCTCTCAGATTTACAAATTAGACTTATTTTCATCCTTTCAGAGCAGTACTCTGTATACATGAAGCAGGAAGTACTTCACTATTACATACACGAGAAATTCAAAAAGTGAAAGCACAGACCTTGTCTGTCAATAATCCACCATGTTTGAATAAATCACCCTTCTCACGGATCATATACTTTAGCTGTCGTTTCAACTCCTTCGTGTTCTTCACAACCTAGAAGACAACAAAATATTTAGATTGAACTCTTAATCAAGTGGTTCCCAAAAAATTTCATGTGAACATAACACACACCAAATTCCAAATATAGCATTATAGTTATATAAGAATTAGCATACATCATCATCATCATCATCAAATTTGCCCAATGTTGGACAAGATCCTTTAAAGCAAGTATCTTCACTATAACCTTTCCTTGCATTCAGCTCCAATTTACTTATTGGAGCCTTAACAAGTATGTCATCTCGCTGCACAAAACAAGGAAAAAAACGAGAGAGAGAACATTAGTTAAGTCAATTATCCAAGAGAATCCCATATCCTATATAACCTTTACCAAATGTAGCATTACCTCAGTCTCCAAATCATTTGTATCTTGTGCCAATTCTCGCAATATCTTTTTTTTCATCTGCTCGTGTAAAATTAACCTCTTCTTAAATATCACATCTTCATAAGTGCCCACAGATAGGATGAACTTCTCAATTCTCTTTAACTTCACATAACCAGCTTTCTTGTCCTCCACCTTTACAAAAACAGAAGAAACAAAACGACTACTCTGTTACACCTCTGATTTACAGATTCATAAGCATAAAACTATGGAGCCTTTTCATACCCTTTGCATATCGACCAGGTATCCTCCCAAACTCTTGAATTCATTTTTGTACACAACCATCAACAAATCAATAGCATTCTGAAAAATATACAGTTTCAGGATAAATCAAATCCTCAACTAGTTTACTCTTTATGCCAAACATACTAAAGTCATAAAAAGCAATGTGCCAAGAATGCGATGCAAAGCAATTAACCTCTCTTATCTCCAATGAAGGCATATGTGGCAGAAAATCATTCCCCATGAACAAGCAGATGAATATGAAATCATCAATCAAGCGTTCAAGATCAAGTTGAAATGGGGGTTCCTCGATTTTCAGGTCCAACTCCAAATATTCCCTCAAGGTCCATAAGTTTAAGAACTGCATCCCACAAAAAAAAAAAAAAGGTGACAAATGAAGAAATATAAGCCGAAATCAAGCATGAAAGCTTACAGAAAAGTATTGAACAAGCATAACTATCATGACAAGGACAAAGATATATATACCTCAAAAGCTACATCTCCTTCTGATCCCTTCTTGGTGTCCTAACAAATGGAGATGATTGATTATTCAAGTTTTTATAAACAAATGAAAATTTAGAGTTGGCCGTTCAAATGATGTAGGGAGACATAGCTAATAAACTAACCTCTCTTAGGATTGAGAAATGTAGTTCGTGAGTTGCAAGTGCCAACATTATCAGATCAGCATCCTGCAGAACAGCTCATTGAAGAGATTGAAATCAAACGGTGCACGTGAAACTAACAAGAAAAGCATTGCAGAACAAAGGCACAAAATGTCGGAAATTGTTCATACCAAACCATACAGACAGTGTCTAGTGTCAGGATCATAGCCATCAAGGTTCCTCTGCAGGCGTATGAACTTCATTATCTTATGTTCGCCTTCGCCAGGAACATTTGCATCAGAAAAAATTACCTTCAAACACAATAATATTGAATAATTAATTTAAACAGACTGGTCAATTTACTCTGGTAAAAATTGTTCATTGTTTTACCTTTACATTCTTCCATCCAGGGTCATTGTTCAATCGTAAACGGGTATAGTACTGCAGAGCCTTTGACAACTTATCCATGAATTCTGTCCCAGGTGTTATGATGTTAGGATCTGACGTTTCAGATTCCGACTCTGGGAATACTTTTTTTCCTTCCATTTCGAACTTTTTCCGCAACCTCTCTTCCTCAGCTCCCTAGGAAACAAATATTCACTCAAGTGAAATTATCCATTTGTTGATCTTAACATTAATAACTAATGGAGTAGTAATCTTACAGCAATTTCAGCATCCTTGTCTGATCTAAAGCGTCTACACCTTTGTTGATTCATTTTCGCCCTCGGCGCTACCCCATCTTTGAAACAAAACATATGCAGTATGAGTGGTCATGATCATATAGTAATTAAAGCACATCAATGCCGAAAACAAGCTAGGTTGCATTACGAACACATACCAATGGCCATGTAGAGCAGCTTCCTTGGCCTAACAATCTTGAAGATCCTGTCAATGTAATTGAATACGTTTTCAAACACCTCGTCAAACGAGTTTGGTGGAAAGAGCTGCGCATGTACGTACCATCCAGATCAACATCATTTAACAAATTAGTTATCACAATTTTGTAGTGAAAAAAACTAATCAAAGGTGAAGATAACTAGCTAGCTAGAGGACATGTAACAAACCTCATCTTCAGGATGGAAACAAGGATGGATGATCCCATTCATGTCAAGATACAGGTTATCAAACTCCATCCCATTTGGGTTCGGGTCACTGCTAAGCTGTCCTTCCACATCTACTGAAGGTACCACAATTTTGGGATACTTCTGGATCAACCACTTGTAGAAACTTGGAACTCCCATCTCTCTGTTCTCTCTCACTGTCTCTCACTTCACTGCGAGTACTGTGTAGTTTTTAAGCAGTAGTTGTGTCTGTATAAGCACCTGAAGACATGCATTTAATTATGGCAGATACCTCAAAGAGGAGGTGGAGAGTCGTCAAATGTCTTCATCCATTATTAGTACAGCTCCTCGAGCTTTGTGAGTTGTCTACCAATCTCATTACCTCCGTTATCTAGATTGCACTTGCACGGGACTCGGAGGCACCTGTGCACAAATCACATCTTTAGAATTTGATTCGACGGTTCAGATCGATGTACTTAAAAGAAGAAAAAGAGATAAGAAAAAAGAGAGAAGAATAAAGAAGAAACCTTATGAGATTGGCTTCCTCTTCAGTGCTCTTCCTTTCTTCTTGTCGGGCTTGTTAACAAGAGATAGAAGAAAAAAAGAAGGAAAGTTAGGAGAGAGAGGAGATGAAAGAAGTGGGATCCGGAGGGTCAATTAAATTTTTCTTTAAGTCTAATTCAACGATAAAAAATTGTGAAATAATTTTTTTTAAGTCCATCGATCTGGACCGTTGAATCATATCTTACAGATGTGATTTGTGTGCCCCCTCGGGTCACTTGCATGGTCGCCCCTGATCTTCTACAGTTTCTACTTCTTCGTGCGATCGAGTGGTTCAGTCTCATGATACGTATCTCACTTATATGATGAAACCTTATGAAGCCGTTAGATTCTTCTAAGATAAAGGCAATGTTTGGTAATGCTCCATTCCAAGTTTATGGGACACTTGAATATCTAAGGCAACAAACATGTTTTCGGTGGAGAGCCTATTGAGTCAAATTGATACTGTTGAAATCTAACAAATTCTAAACCAAGACCTCATGTCAATAAATGAAGGGAAACTTTATCAATGTATACTTTTTTTTTGGAAAGCGAGTTGGGGTTTTATAGGAACTCATAACCTATCAACAAGGTGCGACCTACAGGGCAACATCATAAGAAAGTAACCATGCCGCCGGCGGGTCTCGAACCTATGACGTGGGGATAAACCCACACAGCCATAACCACTCGACCATAACACCACTGGCAATCAATGTATACTTTAAGTCGTCATTGATGAAGAGTATACTCGTAGCAATCCTCACAAACTAAACAACACACAGCGAAGGGATACTCCACCTTCAAAATATTTTTCTTGTGTTTCTCAAACCAGATAGTAAAAGTAGAAATAGATAATTAAGTTTGGATTGGGGACTTCATCCAAACTAGTCGGTATCTACACATAAATAACACATACAATATGTAATTAAAAACGTGTTTATGACTCTAATCTTGTTTCTTAATTATCACAACTAATCGGTATAATCAAACATCACTCACCTATAGTTCGACAGTCCACAACATATAATAATATAAACTATAAAGATCCACCTTAAGGAAATTTTCTAATAATCTCCCCACTTGTACTACATAGGTGATCCATAGAATCACTACAACAAAAGTGGTTATCAATAGCACAAGAGCATAGTGTTTCTAAGAATTGTGTTATTAAAAACCCTTTTAATTTTGTTACCCTTTTAACATAGTGTTTTTAATTTCGGTACCTTAATTTGAAAAAGCAAAAACAGCGAGCGGGAGAGCTAAATTCATTCCGCGCGTTTTTGGCCCATGATTTCATCTCCTCCCTCGAATGCAACTCTCCCTCACACAAACGCAACGCAGCTTTCTCACCTCGCCTCTCCTCTCACCGTCACCTCGCCTCGCCTGATTTCTCTCGCTCTTCTCTCGCCATCACCTCTCCTCTCACCGTCACCCGATACTTTCCTCAGACTCTGAGAAGAAGGGTCTATCTTCTTCTCTCGCCATCTGCATCTTTTCTTCACAACATCCTTCGTCTCCTCTGCATCTTTTCTTCTTCTTCACTCTCTTCAGGCGAGCAAAGCAGAGAAGGTTTGATCTAGGGTTTTGGAGGTTTGGGGTTTACTGATTCTACTAAGTTGGGGTCGAGGAGTCACCGACTCACCAATGAATCTCAATTCATCAGATTCAAGTAAAGTTTTAACTTTTATGCCTTTTTCTTTTACAACATTGACACAACACAAAGCTCCCCTTTTAATAAGTTTGCTGTGTTCATATCTTTGAAGTGGGGTTCTGTTGATTTTGGTTCTGAAATGAAAAAAATGTCTCTTTTTGTTCTTCTTCAAGTCACCATTCTTGGTGTTCTGCTGCATGGTGGACTTTTTGCAAGTGCTGCTCATTGAGAACACCAAGAATGGTCGAACTCTGACATAACCCCATTGCTCGGAGGACTTGCAAATTTAAGCTCTCACTTGGAGGTAATCTCTTGTGCTAAGTTCAATAGAATCAGTTTTAATGTAGAAAACCCCTTAAGTGTGTTTATAATCTTATCGATCAATATGTCAAGTATAGTGTAAATTAGATTTTGATTGCAAGTAGGATTGATATCTGAGACACTGAAGAATACCCATTTTTGTTTATTGAATCTCGATTGAATTGTCTATGGTTCAAGTACTATTAGTTGAATTAGATTATTGAATCTAGTGTAAATTAGATTTTGATTGCAAGTAGGATCTATGGTTCACTACACCAAAAATGGCCATTAGAAACGGTTTTAAACCGTGGGGGTAACCCATTGGCACGGCCTAGAATCGTGGGTTGTAGGGGCGTCGTTAAATCCTCAGTAACGGCTAAAAACCGTGGCAAGTTCTAGCACGGTTTCTGTAACGACCCGATCCGCACAGTAAGATATTGTCGGCCCGCACGGCTTTAAAAGGCCTCTTACTATGAGGATCCAACCTCGCACATATATAGCACATAACCATCCCGCACCCAGGCGATGTGGGACTATGATCCCCCTTGGTAGCTAGCCCAACCCCTCTTGGGATCCACGGGCCTGTTGGGCCTATTGGGCTCCAACCCTCACCCTCATCCTCCCCCTCAGGTCCGGCCACACAAGGGTCTCACAGTCCACCCCCCTTAAGGCCCAACGTCCTCGTTGGCCACACAGGCACAACGTCCACGTTGCCCGAGGGCCCACCTCCACGTGGCACACTTCCGGCTGGGTCAGGCTCTGATACCATTCTGTAACGACCCGATCCGCACAGTAAGATATTGTCCGCTTTGGGCCCAACCGGCCCGCACGGCTTTAAAATGCCTTTTACTATAGGGATCCAACCTCGCACATATATAGCACATAACCAGCCCGCACCCAAGCGATGTAGGACTATGATCCCCCTTGGTAGCTAGCCCAACCCCTCTTGGGATCCACGGGCCTGTTGGGCCTATTGGGCTCCAACCCTCACCCTCATCCTCCCCCTCAGGTCCGCCCACACAAGGGTCTCACAGTTATAAGCCGTTGCAAAGGTTTTAGCCACAGTTTTAAGCCGTGGCAAGTCCTAGCTACGGTTATAAGTCGTGGCAAGTCATGGCCACGGCTTTGAGCCATTGCAATAGTTAGCCACGGTTTTAAGCCGTGGCAAATTTTTTTTTTTTTTGCTATCAAATGACTTTTTATTACATCTTATAAGTTTTATTTCTAGAAAATAAAAATTTAAATGTGCCAAACTTAAACGAATAGAGGCAAAGTAATAAAATTAATAAGATTATACAATTACATCAAATGTGCCAAACTTTGTTTCATGCTGTGCACATTTTGTCATTTGTCAGTGGACCATATTATACAATTACATCAAATAGTCAAAGAATATGCAATACATTTATTCTCATGGACTTGCCCGAAGAGAAAGCTTGAAAGCACCCATGCAGTTGAATGCAATAGCAAGAGCATGATAGCACACCGCAGTCTCCACCAATTTCTGTATTCATCCATCTTCCAAAGCAAGCAAGTTTCTTCAACTCTCCTGATTCATTATAATGTGGATAGCCATCTAATGTAATCTTTCCATTGACTGTTGGCATGTGAGATTCAACATTTTCTTGAAACTGTTGATGAACAAAATGTAAACTTGGCTCTTTTAGAAACTGAAACGTATCATTCTCCCTATTTGGTAGGTACCTGTGAGAGGTACAGTAATCCACTCGTGCACCATTATCATCTTTCCATTGTTCCTGCAAAACACAATTAAAATCTCTTATCAAGTTGGGGGTTTCACTATAAAAAATTCATAGCCAAATTATACCAAGATACAGAGATCAGTAACCAATGCCGGAAAAACCAGAACATGATGCTCTAAGTTGATCGTAATATGTCGATGTAACAATCGCATCATGATATAAAATTGCTTGACAATTAGGGTGGTATCATTATGAAAACTTATATCAGTTTATATGGGATCAGCTGAAAAAACTAAAAATCTTTCTTTCCTATAATTTGACAAATGTTATACCTTCTTCCATCTTTCAAAATTCATTTTTACAATTTTTTTTTCCAAGACTCCATTATATTGAGATAACATTATAATAGAAGCTTTAGGGCCTGTTTAGACAAGATCAATGCTAATGTACCTGAGATTCTCTTTTGAAATTTGCTAACTCAAGTTGAGCATATGGAGAACAACAAATCATCTAAAGGAGTGTCAGCAGATGCCTATCAGGAAAAACCAGGTTTTCACCACTAATGTCGTTTTTGAGCACAGACATCCAACTTTGACTCTGTCAATTTTCTAGCGATCTCTTCAGTACCATTTTGTTGGTTATAAAAAGTGAAATTTTCTTGGAAGCTGCCGATGTTTCCATTCGGGGTGTGAAGTTCGTGCCAAACTGATGTGCCAGAAAACTGAATAGAAGAAGCACCATCAAACCTTCGTTCAAGTGGAATCCTAGATGAACTCAGATGTCCTGAAAAACAGCAAGGACAGGAGCTAGTATCTATAGATTAGGAAGCAAATAAAATTCTCCAATATAAACATAATGGAATTATTGAGAGTAGATTTCTGAGGATTAATTATTCATGACATTATCAAATACCACTTTTACCTGCTGCGTTATGCATGCATACAGAAGCATTCTGACATCCTGAACTAGGAATGTTTTCAGCAAGGGAGGAAGTTCCAAAATCATCCCCAGATTCCACATCTTCCAATTCAGAAGATGTTGTCCGCCCATTCCAGTCAGCAGTGCTTGGACTTGAAGCAAAGGAAGCCTGCAGAATGATAGCAGGCGAATCTACCCGTGCAGACAAAGGAGTAGAAAATTGAGCACTTCCAGTTAACATTCTAGGGTCTGCCTGTAGCAAACGAGGCATGCTAGACTTGCTCCCCTAGAGAAAAACTAAATCGGTGAATTTCAAAGCTGTAGAACAAATTTTTGCATGACTTTATCTGGCTTCAAAAATATATGATAAGGCTATTCCGCATTGACAGTAGAAAGTGATGGGATAATCTTTATGAAACTAGCCCTGCAGTATCAATTGATGACATACAGAAACAGTTTCTAGCATAAAATATGAGGTTGGTTCAAAAACAAAATGAACACATGTAGTAAGCATCCTACTTCAGAATTTAGGGTCTTACTTAGGTACAAAGAACTGACCACCATAAGCTAGGCGCTAGGACCTTAGCTAATTGGGATGGAAAGTACCTAGGTCTCAACACTAATGGTGCACCAATCTTCAAGACTTTCTGGAATTGCAATTCAATCAATCACACACTTAATATTATGAAGTAGCAAATACCTCTTTCACCTCTCTGTAATGCACAAGTACAATGTGTTCCAACTGCCTGAAACAACAACGATAACGATGAGAACTAAATGCAGCATACTTACAGTAAAATTATTCCTTGTAGCTGAAAAGTGTGACACTTCACTAAGAAAACAATAATGCAAAAGCACCGAAAATAGAATAGTGACAAATGCATTTAATCTAATCCAATTGCATGTAGATTAATAATTGGAAAACCAAACTAAATACTTCTCACCATAAGTTTTCAGAGCTCATAATTGTCAAACTAAACTAAATTTCCCACCATAATTTTCAGAGTTCAGAGATCTACTCAGGACATGAACTTTGCCATATTTTGGATAATGTTTTGGCCTGGGGTCAGTAACCCAAAATTACCCAAATTCAAGAATTTTGTTTGAATATAATCATATCTATTCTCTTAGTTGGTTCCATTTAACAATTCCACATAACTTTTTGAATTTTTTGGTTGGCCTTATTCCCCTCCCCCTTTAATCTCATCCTTCTTGATATTCTTTCAATCTAATCATATGAAAAACATTTACATTGAGTTCAAGAAACACAAGATCATGGTAATAGCTGCTAACTTTTTCAGAGAACTGAAAAAGATTTATTTGTGAATCTATTCAAAACGAAAGCCTCCCGAGCCTAGTGAAGAACAAAAGATAATGTTTAGCAAAATCCATAATCAACATGTAAATCATGTCAAACACTTTCAAAAGGTCTTGTAAAAGTAAAATCATCTTTCTTAATTGAACTAAACTACTCAAATAAATTTCATTACACTCAATTTATCAGATCAAGCCTTAAAGTGTGTGGGTCTAAGGCATTAAGCCTTAATCAGTAAGAAAAGCAAATTTGCCCCCTGGGCCACAATACTTGATGCCACTAAGGCATTCATCTTCCTTTTGAGCTCTAACCAAAATTTATCCAATAGCTGCAGTTGCCACAACTCCTTTAGCATACAACAAAAGTTTCTAAAGTAGTAAAGTGAGAAGAAAAGTTGTAAAGATCATAAGAAAGATCATAAGAAAATGGAGTACATGTTATTCTATGCAGAGTTTGTGATGACTAGGTGTTGCTTTGGGTGTTTTCAAGCATAAGGGAATAGGAAGACATTGTGTCTTTATGCCATGATTTGGGGTACTTGGCTAGAAATAAACAATCAAATAATCAGGTTTTGGTAACTACAAGTTGTGCAGAACACAGTAAAAATGAAAAACCATTGAGCTTACCTGCCGCTCTGTATCTGTAAGGGTAAGACCATCAGAAGGACATCTAAGAGCTTGCTCCAGAAGTTGGGCGACGTAAGTTGAAGACACAGAGTCCAGGTTTGTGTTTGCTACATATGCTTTGAGAAAAAATGCTTCAAATGATCTCCGAATGGAGATAAACTCCTCGGCCTTAGCCAATGCCTCTTCACGGTGACCAGTGTCATACAAAATCCATCCTTCGTAGACAAGCCTTTCATGCTCAGACCTAGAGTGATTTCAAGCCAATTGCAAACTGCGCATCGCAACCTTTTGACAATTCAACCTATATTTGGAAATTGAAAATGGATTAAAATGTTGAACAAATAAAATTACTAGTAGAAATTCAAATTTAAAAATAAAACACACTTCCTATTATAAACTTCCCTTACTTCATAAGAGAAAACTTTATCATTTTTAAGTTCTAAATATAGAAAATCATCAGTGCTACACTAAATAGATGGAGAGAAAAACAGGAAGAAGAAAGAAAACAACGTTAACAAATATATACTTTCTATTATGGGGGAAAAAACTAAGTAAAAGTTTAAGAATGAAATATGTACCAGCAACACAGAAATTTCAGAACCTGGACAAAGTGTTGAACTAATCCTAATCTAGAATATTAGCCAGACAATTCAACTTCAATTTGATAGAAACAAGACAAAAATAACTATGAGCAAAGGCTATTGACTTATCAAATGCAATAGCAGGAGGTATACTAACAGATGGTGTCGGCTTTGAACTATTAGCTGTTGTCTCATAGATGAGATGTCGAAGGCATTCTTCTGCATTATCATTCAGCAATGCATCATTAGCTGAACGGTTTTCTCCTGAGTTGTTTCTCCTGACTTATTCAAGCAAGTTATGCAATGTGTTTTACATCACAGCGGTGAATTCTTTTTGATAAGTTGTATATATTATGATGTAGCACAGGCCGAGATACATGAGAAGATAGAGGTTGTCAACCTGTTATTCAACCAGACCAGGGCATCTAGGATTATTCATCCACAAGAGAAGAAAAGAAAAGGGGACGGGACTTACCTCAGGTGGACCAGGAGCAGTTATGACAACAACACTCTTTTTCGTAAGATATAGCTTTAAACCACATGCTCCATGAGCAAGGGAACACTTAAAATAAGAATCTGTTGTATTATACAGAATGGCTCGTATTCTGAAATTCAGCTGCACGTGTTGCATTAAGAGACCCAGGATGAGAAAGTTGTCAATTCAAGAATCAATAATAAATCTTGCATTAACATAGTAAAGGTTGTGAAGACCAAGCATTTTAGATGACAAGTTGGCAGTTCTGACCATCAAAATCATTAATCATACATCATTTCTCATCAATTCAGAATCAGAATTAGAGTGTATGAAATAGTTCACAAGGATAAGATATGAAAGAGAATACACATGTTGTATAGTTTTAGTGCTTGAACTACTGCATCCCTCCCAAAACCAAGCTCGCAGAGTTTCGACACTTTCGCTTCAAAGTTGGATCTCTATAACCATAAACATCATCAACAATTTGAACAAACCTCTTTTTTCCCCAGAAAATACCAAACATAAAAGTTATGTAAATGTCAGAAAAAAAGAAATCGAAAATAAACAAATGCCAGCAGTTTACCTGTGCTATTTGACCTTGTGCAATTCCTGTAACAAAAGTTCTTTCAGGATTAGAATAGAAATTAAAACAAGAAACACGTATGATGAATTACGTGATGTTCACATCAAGAATTTGTGATGTTTGAATGGTAACACCACTGGAAAATGTATTTTGCTAGTTTTAGGAAATACTTTGGAAAATGTGATTATCCATAAACTTGTAAGTAGATCTTGTTTTGAAAAATATAGGCAAAAACAAGTTAGGCGAAGCTAGTCTCTGAGAGTACGAAGCGCCAAGTGCCTATTTCGTACCCATGGAAGACTCTCAAACCCAGTGACCCATGAACATTGATTTAACTGTTATAAAGTAATTTCTAGATATGGTAAAACATTCACAGATTTCAGCATTCTGGATTTTGCATCCCATCTTACCAAATGTTGGTGGTGTCTAAACTAACCTTAACTTCTTTTATGCTAAAGCTTGCAACTCAATCCATTCATGATAATAGGGTAGCTAATTCACATGTACTTTGAGATTGTCTATTTGAAAATTCAAGACTAATCTCAATGTATTATCAACGAGATGATATCTATAAGTGCCACATAATTCCAAGACTCTTTTCCCCCTTTAGTTTTGTGATCAAATCCTTCATGGTTAAAACATTTGCCACTACAAAACGTAACAAGGAAACAAGCAAAGCAACTACTTCAGGGTATTATTCAAGACTAGGACATACCTCTGCTCCATAAGATCACAATCGTGTTTACTGTTTCTACTTGCATTGCTTTCAACTGCTCCCCTTTTGGTTTTTCTGCAAATTCAATAATGCACCCTTCTTCATCAATTTTCATCAGACCAAATGCAGTGGCACGTTGTTCATCCATTGGCAGCGCAACAACAGTGATGTCAGCATTTTTTTCTCTATGAGCTTGAATAAACTTCTCATAGTCCATACGGTATAGATGATCTCCAGCAAGAACCAAAAACTCCATCACATTGTGCTCTTCAAAGAGCCATAAAAATCACGATCTAATTTTTCATATGACTTCAAATCAAGTTGAAAGTATGATGAGAGAGCTATCAAATGTCTCGAAACTACAGAGGAACGACACTAACCACTCCATCCCAAAAGCCTGACTTCTCCAAAGGATTCAGAATGTCCACGGGATCAACAAGTTCATACTCATCTATTTCCTGGGGAACTGAAAGAAAAAGCTCGAATGAATTACCAAAAAAAAGTAGGTTTTTCAAATGAAATACAATGCAAATATGTTCAAACAAAAGTGTTGTGTCAATCAGAAGCATCCTGAACGTCAATTATCGCATTGGAGCAGCAAAAGGTCACATAAAGACGATTCCATACCATCAGCTGCAGATTCATCGCTTGGTCTGGGCCGAGCAGCTTCTCAGATTGATTCAGGCTCTAGCTCCTTGTCTTGCTCAGACCGAATATCAAAAAATGATCAATTTTACCAAATAATGAATACCGGCTTTCAATAAGGCCCTTATTGACAAGTGGTCTAGAATCAGAACCAGACAGTTGCACAAGGGGATTGGTATGAATAGGAGAATAGTTGACCTCAAAACAGGAAACAAAATTCCCCCAGCAAAAACCTCGCACTAATGTGCCACAAAATTGCAAACCTTGGAGTATCCCTATGTTGACACAAAAGAACTGAAAGTAATTCTCTTCAAACAGTAGGATTGGTACGAATAGGAGAATAGTTTACCTCAAAACAGGAAACAAAATTCCCCCAGCAAAAACCTCGCACTAATGTGCCACAAAATTGCAAACCTTGGAGTATCCCTAAGTTGACACAGAAGAACTGAAAGTAATTCTCTTAAAAAGGTAGGATTATGGACCTTATTTTACGAGTTGGTTTTGCTGCTCCCGTGACATTAACAAGCTCCGCCTCCAGTTCTTTTTTCTAGAAAACCAAAAAACAACTCATTGCTCAGAAAGCAGATAAAACAAGCAAATAGGAAACAGAAATGCATCAAGGTTGACGGTTACCATAATGTTCCGCATTTTTTCTAACATGATGGATTTTACTGGATCTTTCCCAATCCATCGGCAAAGTTCTAGTGTCAGTCCTTTGGAGGATGCACGGACATTCTAGTATTGGTGATCAAAAAGTTCAGGAAGCATCTTCAAAATTCTTTTGGGAGGGACTATCTTTGATCCAAATGCACTACATATACCCGATACAAAAAACCAAAAATACAAAAAGATAAAAGATAAAGGTTGTTAAGACCTTTGGATCATTTCATCGTATATAATATCAGTAACTTTCCATCTGCAGCCTGAATGCAAACCTTAGGGCTTGAAACATGACGTCAATAGCAGGCACAACTGCTTTAGCAACTTTGTTCTTGATTGCTTTCTCCATAGCATCCTGAAATTCCACCAGAAAAATAAATAAATAAATAGATCTCTCTGATAAATTATTTTATGAAGATTCGATCCTAGGAAATGTCAAACATCATTATACATCGTTATGAGTCCGTTATCCATTTTAACTGCATAGCTAACTCGTCAATAACCATGAGTCTGAAACCCCATTAATTCAAAAAACCCATCAAAACCCAAAGCTTCCTAACAAGTATTTACCAATAAAAATATCATAATACAGTACAAGAGAAGATAACCCATTCATGACTACCATCACTTAGATTCTATAATTGTAGCAAAAGCAACATTTTCCATCATTAACGATAGGGTTTTCCATCTGACTACTTCAGTAACAGTCAATGAAGACAATATAATAAAAGAGAAACCTCCACCATCACTAAGCTGAAACCTAACAACAAATCGAGCATAAGATGCTCCTATGTAGCTAGATGGGGGGTAAACATCGATAGGTCTCAAATGAACAGAAAACGACACATTTCTGCTCTTGCAGCAAACGAAAAGGTCCATCAAAGTTTAACAAAGTAATAACGAACTTGCATGGTTCCGCCAACTTTTGCAGGTAAATTTGATGTTGTGAGCTTGCATGGTTTGGGCAGCACAGAATTATCATGTCGTGTAGTAGACAGCGGCATTCATGATCAACTAACAAGGATTGTTTCTAGATTTCACAAAGATATTGTCAGAGCCTCTTCAAATATGTGGCAACGTATGGTGTGGGAAAATTATCTACTTCATTGCTACTTTCAAAAAAACGGTATTAACACAATGGTACTCAGCCTCCATTTATACCTATCGGATGGATATAGAACAGAAGCAGCGCGGTTGTGGGAATGGAAGGTGTTTCAGGGAGGGAGGCAAATCTTGTGAGTTTGGGTACGGGCATTAAACTATACATGTTAAGATTACTAACACACAATCAATGAAAAGCATATCTACAAAATTCAAACAAATATAAACACCATGTCAAAAAAACACAAAATTTAAACCCTAAATCAAATGGGTACATTGAATTCCAACTCACCTTGGCTTGAAAACAAGTTGAATGAAAAGTTGGTCTCAATTTTCGTCCCCCAAACGCTTAGATATGAAATTAGGATAGCTTTCAAGTCATATTTCACCAAAACAGAACACCATCATCAAAAGCTCTCATTAAACAATGAACAAGTTTCGAAATTTGACTTACCCAGAGTTTGAAAACCAAGAACAAGCCCTAGATCTGACAATTCACAAAACCATCTGTGTCAAAGTTTGCCTAAGTTATCATAAACCTACTTTGTTGTTCAGAACTACTCGACTGTTCGGTCACTTGAGATCTCGTATGATAGAAGAGTTTTCGAGAAGAGAGAGAGAAAGACGAACCTTCTTCGCTGACAGTGAGAGAGAGACCTCTGTAGAGTTTGAAGCATAAGAGCATATAATTTTTTTCGCCAAATTTAAAGCGCGAAAGTTTTGGAGCCAGAGTGCGAAACTCTCTCCACACATACACACGTGCAAAATACATGTGTTTAGCCACGGTTTTAAACCGTGGCCATGGGGTCGTGATTATTGCAACGATTTTAAGCCATTGATAGTTCAAAACACATTTGTGCCCTCGGTTTTAACCCGTTGGCCATTATAGCCACGGTTATTAGCCATGGCAAATGAACCCACGGCTAAGAACCGTGGCCATCTACGTGTAGCTAAAACGACCTTTTGGTGTAGTGGTTCAAATACTATTAGTTGCTTCAGATTATGGATACTAAGACTTGTTTTCAGTTAAGTGGTAAGCTAGTATCATGGATATGAGTGACCAAGGGAACTGAAGCATGGATTGAGAAGCTCAAGTAAATGTAATGAATCTTTAACTTAACTTTCTGCCTCGTATCAGTTAAGTGGTAAGCTAGTATCATTTGAGGAAACTGTAATGAATCTTGTAGAAAGCTCTTATGAACTTTTATTTTATTTTATTTTTTCATATTGAGTGTTATTGATAATAGTGAATTGGTTTTCTTATTGTGGGAGTATCTTCAGGGACGAGCTCTATCCAATGCTATAGGAAATCTCAACATTCAAGATGCGTATGCTGATGCTTTAAACAAATTGGGACATCAGCTTGAAAACATCACTCACCAGGTACATTCAAAACCCATAGCATAGGATTCCATGCAACCAAACATACCCTTAGTTCCTTACCAAGAACACCATAAGTCTTCATGTCTTTAGGAAGCAAAAGTTGGCAGTTAGGATTTTGACTTATTCCAGTTCAATGATGGACAATATGAAGCTGCTGCCCAGCTTCATTCAAGAGCAGCAGGTTGGTTATCTGGTGGAAAACCAGTTATCTATCTCCTAATCAGTGTGAAGTGTTCATTTTTTTTGTCATATATATTAAAGTTAAAAATGGTCTAATAAGAACTAGTAGTAATGCTTAAGGCTATTCAGTTACTTCTTTCTGATTTTGATGATTACATTGTAACAATGTGTTGTTTAGGCTAATTTTAGTGTTAAACAATTTATTTGCTTCTCAAGGAAATGAATGTAGCATCTTTTCCGCATTTGATTGTGTTTGTCTGTGTGTGTATGTCATTTGATTCCCTAACGGATATTCATCAATTTGTGTTGTGCAGATATGTGCAGTTCTATATCCTGGTGATGCTACAGAAGATGGAAAGCTTCTGCGTCTAAAGCAACAATTTTTCCTTTGCCGTGATTCGTTTCAGGTACATCCCCCGTAACCTACTCTATAAATTCCGGATACGCAAACTGTATTCTCAACTCACGACATTCTATTCCTAAATTTTAAAACACTTGAACTGCAAATGCTAAAATTTATTAGAAATAATATAATCAAATTCACCATAGAGTGAAGGTAATTGTTAAGGGTCAAACTCATTCCTTAGATATGTTTGCCTTTTACAAATGCGTGAAGCTCTGAAACCTAGTAGTAGTGTGAATTAAGATGAACTACAACCTTTGGGTTTCTGGATTTTATTACAACCATAAGGTATCTTAACGAGGATTGAAAAAATTATAGTAAATTAAGATTGTTACAACCAATGTCAAATTTGAATGTTAGATTAAAGTTTTTCTAGATCTTATAGATAATGAGTCTCCAAATTGTGTTGCAGTACTTTTAACTTTCAAGTATTTGCTTGGCTTTTTCTTTTTTCTTTTTTCTTTTCTTCTAATGTCGTCTATCACCAACAGAGAAGATTCTTCTGGTTGCTTTTTTGTTTGATAAATTAAAATAACGAGTTGTGAACTTGTGGTAATTGCATATTCATGTTGTCTGTTGCTTTATTCTATACCACTCTACAATTATTTTATGAACTAATTGAACTCTTATGTCAGGCTAGTTTACATGTGGAGTTTCAGCAATTGAGGCATCGTGTAGTGTCATTGGAAAATCAGTTGAAGGGCTCTTCCAGAGTGTGTGATGATGAAATGTCAGGCCACCAACTTGAAGCTCAAACTGCAAAGAAAGATAAGGGTAAGGGTAAGGCTGTGCAAGAAGAAGAAGACCAAACTAGATGTTGATGTTAGAGCTTACTGAGTTCATTTAACTAAACATTTTTCACTGAATTGGTGTCTGATTTTGATTCTGCAGAGCTTACTGAGTTCTCTTAAGATCCTTAAAAGCAAGAAAAAACCAGTGGTAATCCTTGATGATATAAGCGGTATCATCAAACCAGGAAGGTAAACGAGTTTAGATACTTCTGATTTAGGTATTCTGTTATGTTTTTAAGTAATTGTTAGTTTGCTAACAGTCCAAATACTAACTGTTTGTTCTGTTTTGTGTTTATTCTGGACAGGCTTACACTCCTTCTTGGTCCTCCTGGCGCGGGAAAGTATACTCTATTGTATGTTGTGGACGTGGCTATGTAAAAAATGATCATACATCTTATTACAGTAAAGAATGTGAGACTGAGAATTCCTCAAACTTTCTAATTTTTTGATCAACTTTTTTGTGTTTTCCACTTTCTGTTGTTTTTATTTCCTTTTTCATATGCAGACAGGAGAGATTTGCTTAGATATCTTGAAGACTGCATGTAGCCCTGCTTGGACTCTCCATTCAGTTTGTAGGGCTATAATTGCTTTAATGGCTCATCCAGAGCCTGATAGCCCACTCAATTGTGATTCAGGCAAGTTGTTTTGTAGTTAATGTATAATTTTTTTCTGTGTTCTGTTTTAGCTGTAAAATTGGCATCTTTGATGGGCCTATAGTTGTTTGTAACACTTAGATTGTTAAGTCCCTGATCAAATGGATAACTACTCTGTTACATTTAGATTTTTTTAACAGGTAACTAAGTTAATTCACTAACATCAACTAACTACTGTGCATGAATGAACTCGTGCCTATTTGCACAGATCTTGAATCATATTCAGATTGGCATGAAATATTGCTTTAAGAGCGTTCGGTTTGCATGATATTTGAGAGCATTCCAGTTGTCGACTCCTTAAATGAAAAATTAGTCATGGATTTGACACTCCCATTTATGAATTCTTGTACTGAAGCAATAGACATGAAAAACATAGGAGATTCTTCCTAAATTTGTATCTCTTACAAATTTATCACTCGAAGCTAAAAGTGCCTATAAGTAGGTTTACTTCCATAGACAATCAACTCAGAAATACGATGCATCTGGACATGATGAAGCCACCCAAGTACTTTATTATCTTGTTTCTTTCCTTCATTTTGAACCTGGCTTCTGTTACTCTACTGAATTTCAAGCTTTTCTCGTTAGGATTGCATGGATATTTTTCTATATAGGAATATGAGATTATTTGGGGGCATTCACAATTAACTGTTGTATCTTCTTCGATTGAATGGTGATTTAATCATGCTAAAATGTTTGCCTTTTGATCTAGAGTTTGGTAATAAAAATGGACTGCGTGATTTTAATTGTTTTACTTTAAGAGTGAGGAATTTCAATTATACACAGATGTTCCTGTTGCCTGTTTCCTCACCCTTTTATTTGCAGATATATTACTTACTCAAAAGAAGAGGAGGTAGTTCGATGCATTCAACTGGTGCACGACTATATTTTAGAAGGTAAACCTTTAAGGTAAGCATATGGTTTCTTTATCACTGTATTTCCTGAATGACAATGTAGCGTCCCAGCTGGTTACTGATTAAATTGCATTTCCAGAGTATGCTTTGGGACCACAAAGTATTGCCATGCTTGGTTGAGAAATATGGTATGCTTTCATGTTCGATATGTATTTTGGTTGTTTGATTTTTTGAATTTCATGTCAACAGTTGTGCGATAATTGTTTTGCCAACTCAAATGTATCTCTGTTGGTCCAGACCTGCAGCAATCCAGATTGTTTATATTTGCATGAAATTGGCACCCAAGAAGATAGTTTTACTAAAGATGAGATAATTTCAGCATATTCAAGGTATAAAACAATCCATACACAAACTTTGTGTTAATTTCCTTCAGCTTACTTTGTTGCTGTATTTGTATCTGAGACCATTTCATTTTGCACTTCTGTTACTTCTACTACCTCGATTTTCTTTACATTGTTTTCATCAAATGATGATGTGAATCATAATATCTTATTTTCGTTCTAGGAACAGGGTTCAACAAATAACTGGTGCAACAAATAATTTGCAACGGCGTTCAGGGAATACATTGCCTCCTCTTATGGATGATTTTGGCGTCATCAACTCTGCTCCCTTTGCTCCTTCTGCGAAACCTATTGCTAAATTAACCACAAATGTATGACCTTCATTCTATTTTTACATTGAATTTCAATGTGCAGCTGATGGAACAACATGAACCCCTGCTTCTTTGATACTCAATATTTGCTTGTTGACTTGATGTTTTGCAATCAGTTTATTTCATGTCATGACTCGGTTATTATTTCCTACAGAATCCCGATAGCCATCCTAAAGGTTCTCCTCCTAATGGTACGTAGCTCTGGTAGATCTGTTGCTCTTCCAGCTGCAGCCTCATGGTATGCTATAGTTGTTGTTGATTTTCTATTTATTTGTCGTATGGGGCTCTCAACTGAACGTTCTTAACTTTGATTGGTAGGGGGTTGCGCGTTTCAAATGGCAGACCATCAATTGCAAGTTCAACTGGTTTGAGTGAACCGGCCAAACGGGGTAGATACATGCAATGGTTCGTCCACAGCAGTCACTGGAAACACAATTCAGGGATCCACATTGTATTCAGATGTAGGTATAAAGTCATTTGAAAATGAAGAAAGTTAGGTCCAACATTCTAATGGTGGGTTAGGACAGTTAGAATCTTCAAATCAGTATGATGGTAAAAATGTTCAAGCAGCTACATCAGATTCACTTGCAGATTTAGCCGTGCACTTGCAGTTTAGAAATCACTTGCTACTATGTTAGAACATGATGGTTCTCTTATAAAAGGATGTACATCCTGATATTGTTCATCTTGTAATACATTATCTCATTAATTATATTACTTTGCCTCCATTTATGGAAAAATTTTAAATTTGGCACATTAAAATTTTTATTTTCTAGAAATAAAACTTATAAGATGTAATAAAAGTCATTTGATATAAAAAAAAAAATTTGCTACGTGTACTCTACCATAGCATTTTAGAAATGCTATAGTATACTCTACCATAGCGGTTTTAAAACGCTATAAAATCCAAACTTACCATAGCGTTTTAAAACCGCTATAATAGCCCTTGGGTCTATTATAGCGCCGGCTGTCATAGCTTTTACTAAAATGTTATGGTATCCTACCATAGCGTTTTTGAAACACTATTAATCAACATTTTTCTTGTAATGAATCATGCTACACATCCATTGTAAAACTTTACGAGCTCAAAACTTGACTGTCAAAAGTTGTGAGTGTCATTTCAAACTAATATGGTCTATTGAAAATGTCAATATAGGATCATAGCGACCTTCACTACATTTATAGTTGTTGGACCCATCCATGGTCTCAATTACTAATACAGTCAACGACATAGATCAAAATATGGATGTGTAGCATGAAAATGATATGTAATGTGATATCTGATCATGTACATTTTCAGTTGGTCCTACCTTATGATTCAAAATCGAATCGCCTTATTATATTTAATCAAATTGTATATGCGCATCCATAACTGGAAAAAAATAGAAATCTTTATTTCAGAGAATGACAATCATTCATTCTAAATTTTTTCGACTTATAGTTTTTATTGTCTGTTTCGAATCTCAAACATCTCATCTCGAAGAAAAATCCTAGAACCCAATTGAAATCATAATCGTATCTCAAGAAAAAGCCAAAAATTGATAATAAATTTTTTTATCTCAAGCATCTCATCTCGAAGAAAAATCGTAGGGTCCAATTGAAATCATAAACACATCTCAAAGAAAATCATAGAGCCTAAATTAAATTGTAAATGCATCTCTAGGAAAATTTAATAGTTGTCAAAAAAACTTTCCTTTCATCATCCTCATTCCTCCTCCTATTCTTCATTCATCCTCCTCTGTTTTGCAACCTTGCCACCCTCCCCTTCCTCCTCCTCTTTCCTCCCTCCACATCCCCCTTCATCCTCCTCTGTTTCGCAGCCCCATTGCCACCTTATCCTTCTTCATCCTCCCTCTTCCTTTCTCATTCCTCTTCCCCCTCTTCCCCTCTCCTTCCTCATTTATCCATTTTGTTCCTCCTCCCCCTTCTTCCTCATCTGTTTCGCAGCCCCATCACCACCCTCCCCCTTCCTCATCCTTGCCAATAAATGAAGTGATTGAAAAAGAATAACACAGACATAAATGCTTTAGTCGGAGTATAATGATGAAAAAATCACATTTTTATAGATAGTTGGTAATTTCCATGAATTATCCTCGTTAGGAAGATTGCTTTGAATTCTATGTAATGTCCTTTCGCATCATAATCAGATATGACTACTCATGAATGCATAAAAATCATTTTTTTTAATGTAGTGGTCAATTATTCTTGTTTGTGATATGAGCTCATAGTCAATCGAAGAGTTTCCAATGAAGTAGTTGAGATTTTGGACTTCCTTGCCTATCCATGTTGTTAGTAAACAATCTATAGGCGTCATCATCTGTGATTATTTGATTGTCTACACACTAGTATACCATACTATATCAATAAAATTTTTTGAGTTTTTTCGAGTGCTTGTGGTGCCATGTTTGCTATTGATTGAGAATCCGAGGAACCCATTATGTTCAATCATTCCATTTAATTCCCATTTTTGTTGTTGTGTTTTCTTATCTTGTAAAAGGAGAGAGAGAACAAAATGAGCAATGAGGAAGAAGGTGTGGGTGGGACTGCAAACCAGAGAGAGGGGTAAGGGAGGGGGCAGTGGTGATTTACAGAAAAAAGGGGAGGAATAAGAGGAGGGTGGCGACAGGGTTGCAAAACAGAAAATGAAGGATGAGGAATAAGGTGAGAATGAGGAAGGAGAAGAAAAAGTGGGAGGGGTTTCGAACCAGATAGATGAGGGGTAGTTCGCCTGTCTCTATTCTCCAGTATGCGGATGATACTATCCTTTTTTGTGATGCCTCCGCTTCTCAGGTTCTTGCTCTTAAAAGAATTATGCTTTGGTTCGAAGTCATTTCAGGGCTGAAAATCAATTTTCACAAATCAAAGGTTTTGCCTATTGGAGATGTCCCTCACCTGCACCAGTTGGCGGGTCTATTGGGTTGTTCAGCAGGTCAACTTCCTGTTAAGTACTTGGGCATGCCTTTGGGGGCTAGTTTCAAAAGTAAAGTTGTTTGGGACGAGACGCTCGAAAGAATGGAATCGAAACTAGCGACTTGGAAACGCAAACTTCTATCTAAAGCAGGCAGACTAGCCCTTATTCAATCCACATTAGCTTCTATTCCGGTTTTCATGTTGTCCCTTATCAAGGTTCCCTGTTCAATAGCAGCCAAGATGGAACGGATCATGCGCGATTTCCTCTGGGGTTCTACTCATAACTCTAGAAAGATGCATTTAGTGGGCTGGGAGAAAATTTGTTGCCCAAAAACTCGAGGTGGTTTAGGCATCCGTCAGGTGCTCCCTTTCAATATTGCTTTACTTTCTAAGTGGCTTTGGCGATTTGCAGAAGAGAATGATAATCTATGGAGATCTCTGATTATGGACAAATATGGGCGCAATAGATGGGTTTGGGAAAAGAAAACTAAGTACACCTCCTACGGATGCTCTTTGTGGAAATCTATCTCCCGGTGCGCAAGTGCCTTCTACCCACACACCTCTCTTACATGTGGAAATGGTGATCTCATCTCTTTTTGGCATGATGTCTGGTGTAGTAACCAATCCTTGAAAGATCTTTTTCCAATGTTGTTTCTCATTAACAAGAATCAATATGGGAATGTGAGCAGTTTTTGGTCTAACAGCAACTCTTGGGATCTCTCCTTTCGTAGACACCTCAACACTGGGGAACTAGATGAGTTTGCTAATCTTATACACCTATTGGATAGACAAATGCTCTCAGAGGGGCCAGATAGTTTGGTGTGGAAGGGTAAAGGGGTAGGCTTCTCGGTGAAAGAATTTTCGGATTTGTTGGCTGCATCTCATTATGAGACCCACTCCAACCCATTCATTTCCTCCCACACAAATCTGGTTTGGGTGAAAAACCTTCTTCCTCGGATTAATTTCTTTTGTTGGTCAGTTTTACATGAGAAGATCTTGACCAAAGATAGGTTAAGAAAAATGGGAATCCTCACTGGGAGTCTTTGTGTGCTTTGCAACGAATCTGAAGAGACCATGGACCATTTGATGCTACATTGCAGTTTCTCCAAATCCATTTGGCGCAATTTCTTGGTGGAATTCGGTTTAAGTCTGATGTTTGAAGGTTCCATTCTAGATTGGCTAAGTTGGTGGTCTAAAGCTAACCCTTCCTGCCGGGGGGAGTGGTTATGGCGTAGGGTCCCTCTCGTTCTCATGTGGTGTGTGTGGAAAGAAAGAAATAAAAGGGTTTTTGAAGGACTAAACAGATCGGATCACTCTATCTTTATTGAGATTAGAGAATTACTGTGGAATATGGGTACGGCTTGTAATTTATTTAAGGATTTGGGGTTTGACACTTTCATAGTGTCTTGGCATTCCTTGATTTAGGAATGTTTATCGTTGTAACTTGTTTACCTTTCTTTCATTAATAAACATCTTCATGTTTGACCGTAAAAAAAAAAAAAAAAAGATACTAATTTTTTTTTTATCAATTGTTGGATTTTCCTTGAGATACGATTACAATTTCAATTGAGCCCTAAGATTTTCTTCGAGATGAGATGTTCGAGATACGAAAAAGGCAATCTCAACCTGTGATTTGTCAAGGGTATTTTTGTCATTTATTTTGAAAACTGATGGTCAAAGCACGTTGGTCGCGTTAGTCTTAAGGTGAAAGTGTAATACATATTAAAGATGGGGGCACATTCCAATTAGCTATTTATTATACGTTTTTCACAATGAAACCTATAGTGTGAAGCCTTGAAACAAAAAATTCTTTAACTATAATGTTTGATCACATGATTCACATCAAACAAAAAAATCTCCTGGGCAGTACACTAAAATATTTAACTTGAATATCTAATCCAATTGATTAGATTTTTAGCATTTGAGCATAAACTTGTATTCTTTTAAAATATTGCAATAGTCGTTGTTTCATTATCATCCTTCAGTTTGAAATATCTGCCAAACATCCCAATATATATATATATATATATAATATCTTAATACGAATAATCTTTATCATACATTATAATTTCCACTACCTATGCATGAGAAATAATTTGCATGTATTTCTTTCATATACAAATCAATCTTTGGACATTACAGTAAACTCAATTTATCACTCTTAACAATGAGTACTTTGCTTTGTGCAAAAAACTACCAAATGCCAATTAAACAAATATTTGATGTAATAGACCAATAATACTATATAATCAGTGCAATTAGTCTGCATGCCTATCACAAAATATGTTTTAGAAAAAAAAATATTTTAATAAGAAATTTTGTTGAAATAAATAAACTTATGACACAATTTTGAAGTAGGATTTCATCAACATATAGCACTAGAAAATAATAAATTTGCTCTTACTAATCTTATGATAGAATCACTGATCAACTGGATTTTCCTAAAAAATCGAAGGAGGAAATTACTTGATCAAACCTTTTATACCATTGACGAGATGTCTGCTTTAAGGCATGGATAGATTTCGTTAATTTGCAAACTTTATATTCTGAGTCTTCAATCTCAATACCCTGTGGTTACTTCATATAAACAGTCTCTAAAATATTTTCATTCAGAAATGTAGTCTTAACATCCATCTGATATAGTTATAAATCATAATGAGCTGCAAGTATCATAATAATACTGAAAGAGTCTTTCGTAGAAATCTGAAAGAAAATATCTTTATAATTAATATCTTCATTTTGAGTAAAGCTGTTAGCGACAAGACGCCCCTTATATCTTTCGATGTTGCCTTTGAAATCTCGTTTGGTTTAAAAAAAAATCTCATTTGCATCCATTGGTTTCACACCCTTAGGGAGCTCGACAAGATCTTAAATGTCGTTGTCTTTCATATACTTTAACTCATCTAACATAGCATTCATCCAATCTGAAGTGTGAACACTTCAATTGGCTTGAAGAAAAATGATATATTATCATTTTCCATTCCTATATCAAATTAATGGTCATCAAGATAAACTACATAATCATCCGAAATAATATATCTTTTTCCCCTATTGGATCTTCTTATTGGCATTTGTGATTGGGGATGTTGAGGTCCTTATGAATTAGCACAAGACAATCTAGCAATATCTTTGTAATTTGCATCCGCGTCCTGTTTAAGAATAGGCATAATCACGTTAACAGGTTGAATATCTATTATAGGAATGTCAACGCGTTCTTATTCAAAACTAATATTTTTAGATTGTGTACTCTCACTATTCTCAACATCCTCAATAAACTTGGTATTATCCATCTCAATTAAGGTATTAGTAGAGGGGCAATAAAACGTGAATCCCCTTGATCTTTCTAAATATCCAATAAAGTAGCAACCGACCGTTTTTTTTCCATCTAATTTTCTTTCATCAGGCATGTAAGGCCTAGCCTCAGTTGGATACCCCAAAATATGTTAATGTCAAATGTTAGGACGTCTACCAGTCCATAACTCATATAAGGTTTTGTATACTGTTTTAGTTAGTATTCTATTAAGGATATAAACTACAGTCTTTAAGGTCCATCTTCAAGAGACTCTGGCAAGGTAGAATGACAAATTATACTCCCAACCATATCTTTTATGGTACGATTTCATTTCTCAAGTATACCAGTTTGACGTGGTGTCCCTAGCATGTTGTACTGAGGGACAATGCCACATTCCTATAAGTACCTGACAAATGGACTTGAACATTGGCCTAAATCGTCATATCTATCATAATATCACCTCCATGGTTAGATCTAATGACCTTAAATTTTTTATTATGTTGATTTTCAACCTCAGTTTTATAGGCCTTGTACACATTTAATTATTGTGATTTTTCATATATTAAGTATAGATACACATAGCGAGAATAATCGTCTTTAAAAGTGATAAAATATTGTTGACCATTCCAAGAAGCCTAGTGAATAGACAATAAATATCACTATATATCAAATCCTAACTCCTATGAGCACCTAACTTCCTAGTATTTGTTTGTTTCCCCTTAATGCATTCAACACAAATGGTAAAATCTGTAAATCGAGGGTACCAAGAACTTCAGTTAACACATGACTTTCAATCATCAGTCGAGAGATATGACCTAGACGTTTATGCCTAACATAGAAGAGTTCTCATAATTAATCTTTGCTTAGTACTACAATTATTAACATGAAGAGTTTCATGTTAATATAAGTAGGAAACATCTAAGTCTAACTTATATATATTATCAATCAGAGATTCCGTATCAATAGTACTGCAATTTTGTAAAGACTAAAACTTCATTTCCAAAAGAAAAAGTATAACCGCATTTATTCAAACTGGAATTAGAAATTATATTCCGCATAAATTACAATACATAAACAGTTTAATTCAAATCCAAATAAAAACCATATTCTAATTTTAATCTAATGACTCCAAATGCCATCCCTTATGTAAATGAACATTTCAGCATCATTTGGTTTTCAACTCCTTATACAATCCTACATAGAAACACTGATGTGAATAATTGAACTTGTATCTATTTACCAGGAATGACGTGGTACCTTAGCTAGATTAAGTTTAGAACAAACAAAACTAAATTTATCATATTTCTTTGCAAGTCAATCATGATATTTGAGACAGTCTTTTTTCACATGACCCGCTTTCTTGTGAAAGAAACATGTGGCGACCTTATCATATTCTTGTTGCACATTTGCCTGTGAACATCAAATGCAGTTCCCTTAGCTTTGACAAAAAAAAATTTCCTTTCCTTGATGTCTGAATTACTATTAGAAAATGTCGTCATGTGAGCACTTTCTGTCTTTTATCATTTCAGTCGTTCTTCTTCTTGCACACATTGAGTAAATGAGCTCATTAAGAGTCCATCTATCCATTTGTGTATCATAATTGACCTTAAAGTGACCAAACTGTGTAGGAAGAGAAATCAAAATAAGGTGCAAAAGGAGATAATTAGAAAAGTCCAACTTTAGTATCCTCATTTGGAAACATGATTAGACATTTTCATTATTTTCTTTGTCAATATACCGTATGATAACAAGTTTACTAAAACCGTACTTGCCTCCACCTTTTTCGATGCAACAAATCGGTTTGCAACCTGGCGTAAGAAAGTTTTAGCATTTTCCTTCTTAGGCATGGCCCCACAAAAAGTTTCAAAAATTAAAGTGTTTCATTATTATAAGACTAATGTGGTTAGAGCACTATCATTTTTCATACGAAACCTTATTTTCAAATTTAGTTGAACTGAAATCAGTAGGCTTAGTGGGTTCATCAACACACGAAGCGCATAATCCGTCCATACACCCAACTACGATTACTATATGCTATTTCCATTTTTCAAAATTTGGACCATTGAGTACTGAAATATTGTTTAAATTGACAGATATCAAAGAAACATTCACTAAAAAACACAAAAAGAACAAACCCACATCATCATATGTACATTCCATCAACTTTAATGCAATAATATGATAACAAAAAAATAAATAACGAGTAATCAACATCATGCAAAATTTGGTCTAAATATTGATGAGCAAACAAATATATTAAGGGTAAAAAACAGTATATATAATTATATTTTTATTAATCAGACTTTATGTGATAACGAACACACCATTATAATTCAAGTATCTGGACACACATTGTAATGCATAAGTAGTTCTCTCAAAACAACTAGATAAAACAAATTCGGCTTTGGCTAAACAACAACCTAAGTAGATCCAAAAAACAATTACTTAAATTAATTACCATATACTGTTCATGAATCGGCCAAAATAACAACTTTTCTTTGGGTCGATTGTTATTCGTATGGGTCAAGACGTAACCATATACAATCCACTAAAATATTTAACTAAAATTCAAATTCATGTAAAATTTCTTAAAATAGGTCATATAGGTGACATATCACAAAATATGACTTAAGTTACTAAAATATTAAACTGAAATTCAAATTCATATAAAATTTCATGAAAGAGGCTAATTAGGTGACGTATCACAAAATATGACCTAAGCTTAAATTTTGGATTGTTGATTAAATATATCTGAAGTGTTCTTTAAAAAAGAATACAAGGAATTTGTAATTCAAAGACCAACTTGGGCTTCATATGCTGAGTTTAGATTGTTAAATTATGACAAACCCAACTGAATTCTTTCTGACCCCATAAGCCAAACAGGCTTAAAATGCCCTACAAAATAAACATGCTCAATAACCAAAGTAACTTGATAAAAAAAAAAAAAAAAACCCTCAACTTTGGCCTTAACTTGTCCAGCCCATTCATGTCAAATCTGGGCTAACTTATCCAATTTAGATGTTGACCCAATATGACCTATCATCTTCCTCCAAAAAAAAAAAAAAAAAAAAAACAGAGTCTTTCCTATCACGACCTGTGATGTGAGAAAAACACAACTCAGAACCTCTCACCCTCGACGAAGACAACGAGTAATGGAAGCCAGTTCTGGATCGACAGTTCCAGATTGCTCAAATTTGAGAAGCTCATCACTTGCTCGAATTTGTCCTCAAATCGAAGAAGAAGATCAATGTGGATCCTCAGAAGCTGTTCAATCAGTGCAATCAACTGGACACTGTTGTCGATCGAGGAAAGAGGAGGGGTCAGAAGGTTCAAACTAGCAAGGAGGTCGAAGAAATCAATCGACACATCCAGTTGTTAGGATACCAATCCTATTTAGTATTTACTTGAGATTAGAATGTCTTAATTATAACAATATTCTATTTAGGGAATATTAGCTTGTTTTAAATTAGTAGTTATTGTTTGATTAGAATTAGGATTGAATTCAATTAGGAAGTATTATTCTTTGTTTTCAGTTATAAATATATATGTGGTAATAGAGTTTAGGCAAGCAATACAAGTTTTATTTAATTTATTTGGTGGCTGATCCCCAATCAAAGGATCTAGGTGGTTTGATCTCCAATCAAAAGGTCAAGGTCTCTATTATCTGGTATCAGAGCATCCTCGATTCTGAGCCAAATTTTTTTTCTTGTTACTTTGTTCTTCACCCTCCACAACTACCTCCGATCTCCCCGATCTTCAAAAAAAGAAAAAAAAACCTCACAATAGCACCGTCCTTCGCAGCAACCGCCGTCGCCATCATCATCAACCTCATCTTCGATTCAGAGCCCTTCACAACAACTTCGCAGCAACCGCCATTCGCCACAGCACCTCCCTTCGCAACATCACCGCCCTTCGCAACAACCACCCTTCGCAACCGCCCCACCCTTTGCAACAACACCGCCTTCACAGCAACCGCCGTCGCCATCACTTCTTCATAATTCATCAACGATTCAATGCTTTGTTCATCCTCAATTCCGCGCTTTGTTCATCTTCGATTCAGATCACCGCATCCAGTTTCAGCGTCTTCATCCTATTTCAGTGCATCCCGTTTCAGCGCCTCTTCCTCTTCATCTAATTTATTCTTTAGCGGATTCGTCCAGTTTCGTCTTCAGCGCAACGTCTTCGGTTTCCTCTTCAGCGCTTCATTGATTCCAGTTTCAGGACATCCACAATTTCATCGATTCCATTCACTTTCATCTCCTGCTTCATCACCCTTCAGAGCATCTTCATCTTCAGAGCATCATCATCTTCATCGCCTTCATCACAAGTAGCAGAAAATCAAAAAAAAAACTATTGCTGAATTTCGGTGAAGCAACAGTAGCAAAACCGTGATTTGCACCCTTAAAGATATTCACACCTGGATATTTGCACCATAGAGATTCTCACCAACAACCCTTTTTATAATGACGATTGCTGAATTACAAGAGCAGGTCAATGTGCTTACTACTCAAGTTGCCGGGATCTCTTCCCGCCTTCATACACTTGAGACCACTAATGCCACTATTCTAGAGACATTAAGGAATCTTCAGCCATATCGCCTGGCACCATACATTCACCCGGAGCAACAAGGACCAATTATTCCAATTTCTGGCAAGGCCCTTGATGACGCTAGACCCAAAAATTCTGATATTGTTGTTTCCAAGGCACCACCAACATTGGCCACCACTCCAAGGCGCAATCCTGTGCAGAGACCATTCGTGCCACAAAAAACAGATGGGTTTGGTAGCCATAATCCTTACCATAAACGCCCACCGCCCCATCATCCGAAAGCGGGTATTATTAAGTGTAACCATCCTTCAATTGGCGTGCCGCCCTTTCCTGTAACCATACCTTATCCCCTACCACCAATGCTGCCTGTTTTTCAACCAGTTGTACCTACTCCACACATTCCAATTCATGAACATGTTTACCAACATTATCTTGGCAACTTCGATCCTCATATGTTAAGATCTCCATATGGAACCCCCGCGCATACTTTTGGTGCACCACTTGGTCATGTTGGTGCTATGGATTACAATAGAAGCTTTCAACCTCCACCGAGAGAAACTAATGCACATGTTGACAATTTTTCTAATCGGAGACAAGTTGTACAAGAACATGCTGGTCGATTAAATAAATTACGGCGCCATCATCGAGCATTCAATCCGAGAGAAAATATTAGCATGCATCAAAGTGGACCATGGCCTTTTGTGTGGCCCCCTCCCTATCTTGGTCGTAGTCCAGGGCTTATGGAGGGCCCTTGTTTTTCTAGCCCTACCCATATGTATCATCATCCAAATGCATTAGGAGGTCTTCCTCTTCGCGTTATTCCACATCCTTGGATTCCTGCAACTGCCTCAGAGACGTTGATTTTGAGGGCTTATATTGTTAAGCAAATTGAGTATTATTTCAGTAATGAGAATTTGCAAAAGGACAACCACTTGATTTCTGTGATGGATGACCAAGGATGGGTTCCGATAACCAACATTGCTAACTTTAATAGAGTGAAGAGTATGACTACAGACATTTCTTTAATTTTGGATGCAATGCATAGTTCTAGTAAGGTCGAAGTTCAGGATGACAGAGTTCGCAAGCGTGATGGCTGGTCGAAGTGGCTTTTGGCTTTTGGACGAAATGCATATTCAAATGATCAGAAAATGCAAGCCGATGTACGGGCTACTATGACAAGGCTTAGTGAGTGCAATGATGACAGTGACATCAGTGATAGCAATGCATTAGACATAGATTCAACTAATTTAATTGCTCGGGAACATGTTGGAAAGTTCGATACCAACTTCCGTATCATATCTGATGTTGAAACTGCTAATTTTATTGTACCTAAAACTAGGAGTCTCTCTTGTTTGACAAAGCAAAAGTCACACAATTCCCAATCAACTAAGCCCCGGAGAAACTACTTGATTGAGGATTCTTTGAAAGCCATAACATGCCCATTACACGCTGGCTTAACAAGAGGACCGACCGTCCTGTGGAGAAAGCTACTTGGGAAGACTTTGAGCAGTTTCTTGTCCGTTTCCCGATTTTCAGGCTTGAGGACAAGCCTTGTTTCAGGCGGCGTGGGATGTTAGGATACCAATCCTATTTAGTATTTACTTGAGATTAGAATGTCTTAATTATAACAATATTCTATTTAGGGAATATTAGCTTGTTTTGAATTAGGAGTTATTGTTTGATTAGAATTAGGATTGAATTCAATTAGGAAGTATTATTCTTTGCTTTCAGTTATAAATATATATGATGTAATAGAGTTTAGGCAAGCAATACAAGTTTTATTTAATTTATTTGGTGGCTGATCCCCAATCAAAGGATCTAGGTGGTTTGATCTCCAATCAAAAGATCAAGGTCTCTATTACCGGTCGATAGAAGATAAGGTAATAGGTTTATTTGACATTTTATGAACTCTAAAGTCTGACGTTTTTTCGATGACCTTCGATTATCATCGACCACCCAACCTGATGGGGTCGATTAGCACCGACTAAATCACAATCAAATTGCAAACCAGATTTGGAGAAATAAATTTCCCTTGACTAAAATGCACGTGAGGAAGTAATAAAAAAACAATAAATCCTATGTTTTCTTCAATATTTACGACAGAGAGGCTCTAGCATCACTTGTTGAATCTACCCGATTTTAAACCAAGACCTCATGTCAATAATTAATAAAGATAAACTTTAATCAATGCGTACCTGAAGTCATTATTGATAAAGAGTATCTTCGTAACAATCCTTGCAAACTAAGCAATACGCAATTAAAATATCTTCCACCTCTAGAACATTACTCTTGTGTTTCTCAAACCATATAGAAAAATAAGAGATAGAGAATTATGTTTGGAGTGAGGACTTCAATCCTATATACATTATCAATTTAGTAACCTACACATAAATAACCTCCATACTCAATTTAGTAATACATGTCAAAACATACAACAAATAATTAGAAATGCGTTTATGACCCTAAACTTTTTCTTAATGATCACAACTAATCAGATCTAGTTAAACATTACTCACCTATAGTTTGACATACTATAACTTATAATAATATAAGCTATATGTAAATCCACCTATAGAGATCCTCATAAATCCACTAATCGAACACAAACACACACATGATCTGGCGCTAGGGATCTGGCTCTTTAGAATTAGGGTATATAAATGGGAGTAAGTCTAAGCAACTAACCATTTTTTGGCCAGGGTTGGACTCTTTTATATTTTTACCCATTTTCTTTAAAACACTTATAAACATCAATTATAGAAGGGTCAGGAGTGTAAAGAGCCACAACCCTGACAAAAAAAATGGCTAATAACCTTAGCTCTCTAAAATTGGGGATATAAAGGCTAATAGTATTGCAAACACAAAAGGTTGCAACAAATCCAAAGATGGTGACAAACGCCAAAGCTAGCAAGAAAGACAAGTATATGATATCAAGAACCCTTCTCCAACATCCACAGCATCATCAAAAGCAACCATCCTTGCCTTTGTTCTACAATGCTCAAAGTCGAATTCCAAGGCTATAGAACCAAGAGAATCTTTATAACCTGTATAACTCTCTCTCCACATTGCTGCTACCTTTAAAACCAGCTGACTACACCAAAATAATATTTTTGTAACAACCCCCAAAACAGTAACACTTTTAAGTTGTAACAATTTACAAAGCAATTTTACACATTTTCACAAACAAAATGATACAATAATTGTATCACCGTGAATAGTATGGTCCTACAAGTGATACTATTCATGGTGATCCAATTTATTGTATCACTTTTTTGTGTAAGTGTTTTTCATTTTTTTGACGAAATTTAATTTTGACTTGAAATTATTTTAGTGGATTGTAACAGCTCAAAAGTGTTGTTGTTTTGGGAGTTGTTACAAATATGCTAATTTGGTGTAGTATATGTTCCCTCATCATCATCATCCTTAAAACCCCTTTCTTCATCTCATCTTCTTATAACAGAAAAATAGATAAGAATGGAAGAATAAAATAAGAAAAGTGATTTGTGGGTTGAGGAGCAGAACAACACACACATACAAAGAGGCGAGGTGGGTGAGGCATAAGGTGTCATAATCATTTGTATCATACGGTTTAGTCATAGGCAAACATGGTTTTTATAGGATCCCATAATCCATTAGTTGCAAGCTGGGTTTGAACCCAAGTGGTACTGTCACGCCCCGATTTTTGAGAAAACGAAAAAATCCTTATATCTACGTAGGATTAGGATTATCCGCTTCCCCGAAACTCGGGATGTGAAAATTTAACAACAGAAACATTAAATAAATAAAAATTAATATAAATAAAAATTCTAACCAGGTTAACTCTTTGGAGATTTTGTCCCACAAGTAAACCTCTCATATCGCTGCCTCAATGACTATTTAACCTGTGAAAGGCTAAATGGCTATGTTCCAATAAGAACGTATTCAAGAAGCGTAAACTTACTTGGGTTAGCGAGGTAGCTGGTATGAGTAATCCTCATCCTTATAAAATAAAAAAAAATTACATGATTTAACATGAAATTTTCATAAACAAGAAAATAACACTCAAAGTCTTGTAGTTCCTCAACGAGGTAAACTTTACATACTAATCAGTTTTATCATGCTTAAATTATAAATTTATTTTACCAACATTTAAAAAGTGAAGGTTGAACATGGTAAGTTTGATCTGCAGAAATTGTTAGTAGACTTATATTAAAATATCAACAAAACGCATTTTCTACCTTTATGAAGACATATAGTTATCTTTCAATGGTCGAATGAGCATTTAGTTTCTTCCTTTAAGGCAATCATACACATACACAAAAATCTCGCTTCTTTTCCATAATCGCACTCTCCTCCTTGTGCCGAACACACCTCACCCAAGTGTGTATTCCTTGCTTTTGAAACCACTCAGAGCGTACATGTTCCAAGTGGGGTGGGACATCGAGGAACATGTCATCTCACCCGAAGTTTGATCCATGACAAACATTTCCTAAATACTACACGTACTACCGAACTCACATGGAACGGTGCACTGATATGCAAACAAGTCTGCATACCCAAAATTATATCACACATATACAAGTAAGTCTGTATACTAAAATGAATTATGTTTTTTTTTTACATTTTTTTCAGAGTTGTGAAAAAGAGCATAAAAAACAACTAAAACTCAAAACTCTTTTATGGTAACACTTTGTCAACCATAAATAAATCAACCACAATATTGACCCATTTTTTTTGGAAAAAATGACATTCTTCATAACACAACAGGGATCAAACCCAATCAATACGAGGATACTTCTTAGCAAGTCAATTTGCATAACAATCCAAACTACACAATCTGTACTAGTGTCATAATCTTTAGTAGTCATTGCCTCCATTCGTGTATATGTAAAGAAAAAATAATTTGGACAATATACAAAGAGTGTTGACAATCTGTACATGAGTAATAACACATTCAGCCCAAACTGCACAATTCATGATGTCACATGCTAACAAGATATCAATACCAATTCTGAACCAACACACAATTATTATATATTTTATATATCAAAAGTATTGTATCCCTACATAATTAGTGTACTTGAAGAAAACAAACATCAAGTTTTCGACATTCTTCTACACACATCACCACTCCATAGAAAAAAAATCAAACAAAACAATTCATTCATAGAACAATCGAAGTCCTTAACTCTACTATCAATTCAACATCCAAGGAAGCGATGAGAAAGATGATTGCTGCAACAATTCACATCACACACTCCGAAGCATTCAACTACAATTTCACTACCCAACCAGAACCTAGTCAAACCCTCTCCAAGCCTTCCGACTTCCTAATCAATTTAAACATCCCCCCAACTCAGTTGTAACTAGCTTAGTTTTATTTGCCAAACAGTCGGATAAATAACCATCTAAACAATACTGAAATGAACAAGTTGTCCTAACTAGACATCTTGAAAAGTCATCACTAAAATGTACATTATTCTCACATTAGAATTCCAAATTGACTACCATTAAGGGCTATAGAAAGTAGACACAAAGAGGTTTCCAACCATATATACCATACCCCATGATCATGTCTGTAACATTACAGATTTTACAAACAAAACATGTCATCTGTCAACATTCGTCCAGATTTATGTCTTGTCACTAAAACAAGTATATCTTTCAGCACAAAATTCAGATTGTGATACCGTAATATCCTTTAGAAACTAGACTCCAACAGAAATTTTTTGATATATAGCATGATATATTACACTCTAAAAAATCCAATCAAAACTAGCATATAAAAACTGCACAGAATCAAGACTGATAGAATACACAAACAAGTTTTAGCTCATAATTGAAAAATGTTTCCGACCTTGATTTCTCAGACTCCACTTCATCCCAAATATAATTTTCAAGCTTATTAGGTATAAAAAAAATCCATATCACTTACAAAAAAATTTTCAAGCAAAAATATATGAAAAGAGAAAAAAGGAAAACTCACTAATTTCTACCAAAACTTTTATATACATGAATTTCTAAAATTCAATCAGTGACATTTGTTTCTGTCTTGATGGAGATCTAACCGTTGGATGAACTTTAAACCAAGGGTATCTTTTTCATACGTGTGTGATGAATCTATGGATTTAATATGAAGGTATTTTGATCTCGATCCACTAAGAATACTAAGACTGCGTAAAGCTGTATTTATTATGGGATTTAAATAAAAACCTAGTTGTAGGTTTTTTTTCTTTTAAGTCAACCAATTTCCTATGAAAATACAATAAAAGTTTCATATTTCATATTTATATATGTATTAAACCCTAACCTTAATCAATATTTGTGTAATTAGGTGGGTATTACAATATACACACCTCAAAAATCTCGTCCCGAGATTCAAGAGGTAAGAAAACAATGTGGATTTTAAAAAAAAATACAAATTGGCAAAAGAAATCAGATTTAAAAAATATATATTCATTTTTCAGATTACATCAAACATGCATAGATACGAGGTTGTTACTGCGTATATTTAATATTTTAATTAGAATACAAAAATAAGAAATTGAAACACTTTATATACAAACATATTTATAAGGACAGTGAAAAAGTACGGGTATTACAGGTATCATCGGTCAAATTCTAACCATTGAACTGTCATGCCATTGGCATCGTATCTAAGCCTTACCAAAGGTTTGAGGCATGCTAATATAATCCCTGACCTCCTTGCACCTTGCTTGCTTAAATAAAGTTTAGCTTAGTAATTAAAGTTGATTGATGATTGATAAACATAGATTTCTAACCTTGCATTGGAGGCATATACAAGTAAGGTTTGACACATCATCCAAAGGGATTCATCATCATCATCACAGAGTCAGATAGGAGGCTAAAGATTGCAACTTTCTTCAGTGAAGTAGTAAAAATCACAGGAAAAAAAAAGGATGACTTTTGTCGATCAATGCATAACTCTTTCATGAAATTGTTGTAAGAATCAGATAGGAGGAGGCTAAGGATTGCAACTTTCTTCAGCTCAAATCAGTAAAATAGTAAAAATCACGAAAAAAATGACTTGTGTGGTTCAAAAGTAAAGTTGTTGACCTAACCTGCAAAGAGAAATCCAAATTTCTAAACCAATTGACTGGATATGGGAGATAACACTACAAAAAAAACCAATATTAGCTATAGAACTATTTAAACGGTTTGCGACGGCATTAAACCGTCGCTATAGTTTCTGCTACGGTTTTGGTATATAAATTAAAATAACCATCGCTAATGATTTTGCGACGGTTTAAAACTGTCACTAATACGAACATTAGCGACGACATTCGGACCGTAGCTAATGTTTAGAAATTTTTTTGTTAGCTACGGTTAAAATACCGTAGCTAATGTGATTTTTTTTTAATATAACAAACAACTTAGCGACGCCACTTTGGCCGTAGCTAAGGTTTAGAAAAAAATTTTGTTAGCTACGATCCACATACAGTCACTAATGTGATTTTTTTTAAAAAAATATAACAAAACAACTTAGCAACGGCAATACAGCCGTAGCTAATGTTTAGAAATGTTTTTGTGATTTTTAAAAAAAATTATAGGAAAATAGCTTAGCGACGGCAGGAGGGCCGTAGCTAATGTGATTTTTATTTAAAAAAAATATAACAAAACAATTTAGCGACGGCAATACAGCCGTAGCTAATGTTTAGAAATGTTTTTGTGATTTAAAAAAAATAATTATAGGAAAACACCTTAGCGACGGCACGCGGGCCGTAGCTAATGTGCTTTTTTTTTTTAAATATAACAAAACAACTTAGCGACGGCAATACAGCCGTAGCTAATGTTTAGAAATGTTTTTGTGATTTTTAAAAAAAAATTATAAGAAAACAATATAGCGACGGCACTAGGGCCGTAGCTAATGTTTAAAAAAAAAAATTTGTTAGCCACGGTCCAAATACCGTAGCTAATGTCATTTAAAAAAAAAATTAAGAAAACAATATAGCGACGACACTAGGGCCGTAGCTAATGTTTACAAAAAAAAAATTTGTTAGCTACGGTCAAAATACCGTAGCTAAATGTGATTTTTTTTTAAAATTATATAAAGCAAAATCGCTATATATATATATATATTTTAAGATCTCGGAGAAATCTCAGATCTCGGAGAGATCGAATATATATATATATATTTTTAAAAAACCATTTAGCGACGGCAATTGTGTCGTCGCTAATATAAAAATAATGTAAATGTTAAAAATAAACCATTTAGCCACGGCAAAATGCCCGTCGCTAAAATAAAAAATAATGTTAAATTAAAAAAAAATCAATTAGCCACGGCAAAAATGTCGTCGCTAATATAAAAATAATATTAATTTTTTTTAAAAAGCAGTTAGCTACGGCTAAAATGCCGTCGCTAATATAAAAATAATTTAATTTTTTTTTAAATCAGTTAGCCACGGCAAATTGCCGTCGCTAATATAAAAATAATGTTAATTTTTTTTAAAAAAAATCTGTTAGCCACGGCCAAATTGTCGTCGCTAATATAAAAAAAATATTAAATTTTTAAAAAAAAAATCAGTTAACCACGAATGTTTTACACTTTAGCGACGGTTTTATCCCATGGTTAATTTGCCATGACTATTTTGCCGTCGCTGAATCAAATAGTAACAATAAATTTGGCTACGGGATAGCGACGGTTGTTGTGCCGTCGCTGATGCCTTTTAGCTACGATTTTAGCTCAATCAGCGACAGTTTTTAGCCGTTGCTGATTTCAATTTTTTTTTGTAGTGCAATCATGAGTAAGTCTGGTCAGTCATGTTTGTTAGTTTAAATTTTTTTTTTTTTTTGTGTTTTTACACCTTTTACCCATTTTCTTAAAATACAACTACAAACACTATTTATAGAAGGATAGAAATGTAAAAAAAAATCCAAAAAATGCAAACAAAAGGCTAGCAAGCAAGACTGACTAAAATTATTATAGAACCACATAAGAACATACCTTCCCTTCGATGGTTGTCGCTGTACCAATAACACGAGGATCAAGATAAAATTAGACTAGCAGAGATGAAATTTCTTAAATTTCAAGAGTTCGATTGAGGTGTCGAACGAAGTGAATGTGATCATGCAAAAACAATACTTAACTCTAACTACAACGAAAGAAGCACACTTATTTAAGCAAAAATTGAGATATTTGATGAAAGGTTGCTTCTAAATAACACCACCACTTCTACTGATGAACACCATCACCTCCTTTTTTTTCTACTAAAGAACACCACCACTATATTTTAAAAAAACCCTAACCCTAACATATCTTATCATTTCCCTCTCTCACACTCTCTCTCTTCTCCCCCTCTTCTCCTGTAACATCTATTTTTTTCTTTGTACCACCCAGTGGTATTGTTTAGAATCTTGGTGGTGGCATATAACATTTTCATTCTACAAGACTCTACACAATTCTCCCATCTCTTTACTCTTCACATCAGATTGTGGGAGGTTTTATTCTTAGTCTAACAGCCCAAGAGAAGAGAGCTTGAGAGAGGGAGCTCCTTAAAAATTTGCTATAAGATTTTGGTGCATGTTGGGAATGAGAAACTTTGTGCTTTGAGGATTTCAATGGTTGTACCTGGTGAGTAGATCTACCATTTATTGAAGGATTTATCCTATTAGATTGCATGTTTACTCTTTCTTTGTTTAGATTTTGGGGTTTGCTATTTTGATTTAAGATGGATAACCGAGTGTCTTTCCTTAATGATATTTTTCGATTTTGTCAATATTTTTGTTTTTGATTGCTTTCATTTGAAAGATGAATGTGAGAGATTTCTATAGGTAGCTTATATGAAGAATTTGGATAAGTATTGAAGAAGTTATAGGTGTTTGAAGTTGGTGTGTTGAACTGTAACTTGCTGAAATTGTAAGTCTGACTTTAGAACGGGATGAACACGGGGTAAAGATCTGGTTTTATTTTCTGTTATTGAAAACACTTAAGGATAAATCTTGCATGTTTAAAAAGTAGAAGGTAAGGGTTTTCCAATGGTATAATGTTTTTAGGTTTTGGTTGAAAAATGTGACTTGTGTGTATGATTGAAGTTGCTATGTTTCACTGAAACGTTCTGGAAAATCTGCTATGAGGTAGAAGACGCTGACGTCATCTGTCTGACCCAATTTTGACTGATCATAGAAATTGATCCATGACTCTGTTTTTACTACCGTTTTCACCGTTGTGACCACTGTGATGAAATTAAATTTTAGAATAAATTTATTTCAAATTTTATTATATTTTAATTTTGGCAATGATATGCCTCGAGACACGTGTTTCAAGTAGATGTTTATTATTGAATATTGTGCATCATATGTGATTGTGATATTTAGAACTTAGTTCATCTAATGGAATTATGAAAATGATGCTACTTGATAAGTGTTGAGAAATTTTGAGTTTGACATGAATACCCTACTCCGGCGTTTGAAATGTACAGAGTGGTACAATATGGGCATAAATGCCTTGGTTTCTGACATTTGTGTAATCCGTACACAGTGAGTTGTGCGTCTGCTTCCAAAAGGGGAAAACTAAGCCACTATACGAGTTATGACACGTGTGATATAGTGGAGTGTTCTTGAGGAGTAGTGCCTGATTTCCAAAAGAGAAAAACTAAGCCACTGTACGAGTCATGACTCGCGTGATACAGTGGAGTGTTCCTGAGGGGTCAGAGGAAAAGTGTGAACTTAGTCCTCTTCTAGCGCGCAGTTTTAAATTGTGATTTGGCCCGTGTGTCTAGTCTTTTGAGGTGAAGTATGCATTTTAGAGACGACACCCCGTTTGAAATGCATACATACTCAAAGTGGGTATTGGTACACGTATGGAGGTGTGTCGGGGTGAGACACATTCGGCACATTATAGGTGCAATAGGGTATTCATGGTTTAAAATTTTATGTAGCATGTCCTCCCGAAGTGAAACTAAGCCATTGTACGAGTTTTGATTTGCGTGATGCGATGGAGAGTTCCTAAAGACCAATAGAAGGGACATGTGTTGGAACAAGCATGTCCTAAATAAAAATGGTATGATATGTTTTGAATGTGAGTATGCGAGAATTTGATAAGTAGATATGTGCAAAAGATTATGGAAAATTTCATCTATTTGAAAGGAATGGTAAAGTTATGTTTTTGTTGATCATCTGATTTGTGCATACGACTAGTCAATCTTATGGTTGGTGCATTAATGTATAAGTTGTAGCGTGTGATGTAAGGTAAATGTGGATGTATCTTGAAATGTGGATTATTATTTGTGTTATTTGTAGTTGATTTTTAATCTGTTCATTCCAGCTTTAGCCTGACTCATTTTGCTTTGTTTTGTGGCAAATGAGTGTACTCTTATTGGAGTGCAAACGTTGGAAGCGACTTTGTTGATCAAGCCGAGCGGAAGTAGATCCTAGTCTTTTCCAGGGTTTGTAAGATGTTTTGTGTTTTACTATTTAGTGTTTGATATGCAAGTTATGTTGGTGTGAATGCTTTGACGTGTGGAGTTGGGGGCGAAGGTTGCCTTTGCAATGTTTGTAATATTTTGGAGTTTCGTGTAATATTTTGGAATTTCATTTTTTTTTTCGAGAAATGTTTATGTGAGCATGTGGTTAGGCTTTATGTCACGTGCCGTTTGTAGGAGATCTCCCGGTTGTTGGGATTTTCCTTATGAGCGAGGCATGACACCTCCCCTCACCCCCACCACCTCGCCATCGCCACCTCATCTTCCCCTTCACCCCATCGCCACTCATCCTCTTCCCCTTCACCCCACCGCCACCTCTCATCCTCCTCCCCTTTACCCAACCGCCACCTCATCCTTCTCTCCTTCACCCCACCGCTACTTCTCCTCCTCCTCCTCCCCTTCACCCCACCGCTACCTCATCCTCCTCCCCTTTACCCCACTGCCAGTTCTCCTCCTCCTCCTTTTCATCACCACAACCTCGCCACCTCTTCTCCTCCTCTGGTATTTTTGGTCCATTTTTTTCTCCTTTTGCCCTCACAGCCGTTCATGCGAGTGTGGGCCACACTCGCATGAACCATCGTGAGGACGAAGGATAAAAAATTGTCAATGGTGCAAGAACACAGCTACCGTCTCAGCATTATCTACTGTGTCTGATCCAAGAGATTTCAAGATGTTCATACAGGGGCGAATCTACTGAGGGGTGAGGGGCAGCTGCCCCCTCCTCAACTTTCAAAATATTTTTAGTAAATAATACGTCTTACAAAATAATCAATTATATAATGTATAATACAATATGATAATCATTCATTTAACTATTTCTACATTTTTTTGTTGGTTTAGTGGTTGAAAGTTTAGCATTTTTAGTAAACAACTCAAGTTCGATACTCTTGGAGTTCGCCAAATTTTTTTTTTTAAATTTTCATTGTAATTTTATTAGTAATTTCAAACATTAAAAATTGTTTAGTTTAATAAAAATTTATTTTCGATCCTCTTGGAGCGTATAATTTCTTTATGGTGATTGACTATTATTATCTGTCGTTGTTACATGCCCCCAACTTTTTTGTTTTCAATGCAATTTTATATATAACTACAATCATTAAAAAAATGAATTGTTTGTTCACAAGTGGTATAAAACCTCCAACAAATTTTTTTTTTGAAATTAATATCTAAAATAATAACTATATAATTCAATAAGAATATATATCATTAGCCAACTCATACAAAATTTGAAACTCATATAGATAATTTTTTCTTATGAAATTGCAGTATGATCTCATTATGTTATCAAATTTCAGATTTTTTAAGCTTTAACTAGATACTTATCCTAATCATTTTGTGATTTTAGTTATATATTCTAGTTATTATACTCATTTGCCCTTACTAAGATTATTAATATTGTGACCTTTTTTTGGCTTAATTGGAATACACTGGATCAATTTGATATATGGAATGTACTTTTGATAGTTGTATTTTATTTATTTACTGGCTCAGGTAAGAAGTGTTTTTTTCTTTGCCCTTGATAACTACTATTATCAACTAATAGTTATTTTGTCAAGATGCCTCCTTTGACTAAAATCTTTGGTCCGCCCTTGTGCTCATATGTTTAGTTTTATATATCGAAAATCAATTGTAATGTGTCTCATCCAAGATATCTGAGTTGCCCATATGTTTAGTTTGTATATATAGGAATTTTGGGATATAATGAAGTTTAGAGTTTTGTGAGTATTTGTAATTGCATTTTCATTACTTATGATATTTGCATTCATAGTATAAAAAAACACAACAAACAAATAAAAAAAACAAAAACACAACAAAACATTTCCATTGGCATATTCACTTTGCAAAATATCTTATTTTTTCCCTTCAAAAAAAAATTTGTCTGCCTATTAATTCCTGCTCAAGACTTCAGCTGCCAGAATGAATAAAAATGAGAGATGGGGTCTTCCTGTCTAAGACATTTCGAGGATTTGAAATAACCCTTGTAAGTGCCCTGAAATATAATTAAGTAGTAAGAGTTTGTACCAAAACGCAACGGTTACTGCGAGCAATAAACACATAATCGCAGACTAAATTGTGAATGTAATAAGAAACAATGCAGCGGCTCATGCGACATTGTCCAAAATCCCTAGAAAGACAGAAACACAGTGGCTGGTGCGAGGATGAGTTATAAGCTCGCCCGAGCCGCTGAGCTTGGACAAAAAACAGACTCTATCTATTTTTTTTGATTTTTTGTATTTTCACTTTTTTCAAGTCCTATGGGTTTACTACAATATTGACATATTTGATTTATTGTTAAACCCCACTTTTAAACACTCTAACTTGAGAATGTCAAAAGTGGGGTTTAACAATAAATCAAATATGCCAATAGTGTATCAAACCCAAAGGAATTGAAAAAAATGAAAAAAAAAGTTAAAATACAAAAAAGGACACCTGATTTTGACACAAACGCAACGACATGTGCGTGTCTAATGTAATTCATCGCAAGTGTCATTGCATTAAGGGAAAAAAACATAATTTGTTTTTTGCCCAAACGCAGTGGATAATGCGAGGTTAAGATAGATCCTCGCAGGAGCCACCATGTTTGAGCAAAACCTGATTTTTTTTTTTTTTTTTTTTACAAAAATGCAGCGGTTTTTGCGGGTTGGTTTACCATCCTCGCGGCGATTCCGGCGGGATTTGGTGTTGAGCTCGCTCATGTCGTTGTGTTTGGTATCTCAGGGAAGTATTAGTCTTTTTTTCCTACTATTTCCACTTTCTCCTTTATGTAAGAGATTCAAGCAACCTTTTAAAAAGTGTTGATGCATAGTGGGAAAACTACCATGATTGCATAATCACAAGAAAATTACTTGGGAAGAGAAATAAAATTGATTGCTTGGGAAAACTTATAGTTAGTTGCCTGAGAATACAAATTGAACATTATAAAAGGGGATTTGTCTATTAGTATTCAACAACAATTGAAGAGAAATAAGAAATGTAGAGAAAAGGAAAATGTTCGAAGAAGAAAATTTCGACATGAAGAATGGGATGAAATAGGGGATCTCGAAGAAGAAAACTCCTTCTTGTCTGAGGACCCCCTCGTCATCGTCTTCAGATGATGAGGAGGATGATGATGAGGATTCACTGTCCGAAGAGGAAAACAGTGAATCATCATTGTCCTCTGGTGAAGTTGATGATGATGGTGATGGTGATTGGGGGGCTTTTATGGACTACTACTCCTACAATGAAGAGGGCCGCGAACGTCACCCCATGAAGGACTTTGTTGAGCGCCCAGATTAATTTAATTTTTTTTAAAGTTTTAATTTTTAATGAAAATATTAATGTCTACGGTTTATTTTAATGTTTATTTTTGTGTTTTTTTATTGTAATATTTTTGTATTTCTAAAGTTCCAATTTGTGTTTGTTAATTCATGACATTTTGTTGTGAAGAAAACAGAAAAAAGAAGAAAATAAGAGATGAGAAGAAGAAAAAACACATAAGAAGAAATAAAAGAAGAGAGGGAGGTAGGGGGAGGTGGAGGAGGAGGCCAGCAATGTGGTGGTGGCGGGGTGGTGGTGTGTTCTTGATGAAGAAGAGAGGGAGAGAAGAGGAAGTGGAGGAGGAGAAGGTCATTGGTTTAATGGTGGTGCGTTCTTGATGGAGAAGAGAGAGATATAGAGAGGGAGAGAGGGAGAGAGGAGAAGAAAGGGAGAGAGGAAAAAAAGGGATAGGGTTAGGGTTTTTTCTTTTTATAGGTGGTGTCCTTCAAAGACTAGGGTGTTGGTGGTGTCCATCAGTAGAAATGGTAGTGTTATTTAGAAGCAACCTTGATGAAAAGGCCGGATTTTTTTTGGTGAAAAATTATGTATTGGAAAGATTTTGATAGTGGAGAAGAATTAGTGAGGGTAAGGGGGAACTATGTGATTTGGGTTGGGTTTTTTTATACAACCCATACGAACAAATTTGGATGAGTTGGGCCTAGGGCAGGTTAACGTGAGACCAAAAGAGAGATCAACCTCAAAATTTTGGCATTGAAATTGCGTAGCCCATGATTATTATTTTTGTTTTTTTCCTTAATCCTCCCCACCCTATGTCGTCGGCCGGGTTCGAACCCGTGACATGTGATACCATCCGCCACACCTCTACCAACTCAACTGGTACACCTTTGGCGCGTAGCCCATGATTGATTTTTATGTTAGGGTCCATTACCAAATGGGTTCATATCAGGTTAGTCGTGTGAACCTCTCAACCCGAACGCAACATGATTACTTGGCAAGTTGTTTCGTGTTGATATGATTTGGTTCATGATAGAGGCGGTGTTTGTTTTAAGAACTAATGCTTCTAATTAAAAGTAAAAATAAACATATGGAACTACCATAGCTGAGAATAGTATTCCACACGACATAGTCATGTTCCTCTAAGACGATAAAATGAGAAACTAGAAATTTGTTGTTTCATAATGTGTCACGCTCAATTGTCTGAGTCACGAACGGTCAGTGTTTCTGTACAACTAGATCGATCATCAGTCTATGCAAGAATTTGGTATAGGAACAAGAAGGAGAAATCAATATTTTCATTTCACAATTGCAAACATAGAGGGCACCCAAATAGGCTCCTATGAATATGACATTTGTTTTCAACTTTAAACCATTGAAATGTTAATAAGCGTATAATTGTTAAAATTGTAATAATTAATTATGATTAATAGTTCTTTAGTTTTGTAAAATACATGTATATAATCATTTCCGGTCTTAGAAAAACTCTTCGTACACAAAACACAAAGTGTGACAAGATCTTCATTTGAACCAGATCGAGAAAGATAAATTCTCATCATCATCTCTCTTCTCTCTCTATTAATATAATAATATAAATAGAGGTCAGACAATAAGAGAAGGGGGAGGGAGGAACACTAGTTACTTGTTCCAATATTGTTCTTACTTCAAATCACCACCGTTTTTCGAGTATTTAGCATTAGCCACCTTATGCTTCAAGGATATTTTACAATGACATACTTTTAATTTTATTTTGCCAGGAACATCAAGTTTTAGAAACAAAAAGATTATAACATTAATGCCCTTTCATGAACAAACCAAATTTCATTAAGCCAATACACATATACTGTAAATATCCATGTTATTAACAGAAATAAAATAGGTGTATTCATTAACTCATAAATTTTCATTATTCTATAGTTGCATGCCAAACCACCAACATCAAGAATCGAAGAAAAATAGTAAAATAAACATCCAAATCTAATTGTTGGCTATGAAAATTGAACTCGTGTATTCTTATTTTCATTTGAGGGTAACACTTAAAGATTAACTGTAAGTCTCAATCATTTTATGGAACAAATCTCAACCATGAACTAAATTTATATATAAAGTTTTCGCTTGGTGCTTTAAGTTCTATATGATTTGTTATATAGACTATTGTATTGTCGAGTTCATATCGTTTACTCCGCGAAGCAGGAAGGACAAAATCTGCTCCATAAGCAAATTCTATGCCACTTCGTTTTATTGACCAGAGTTCATACTCCAATTAATACTGACGGGAGTATAATTAATAGGTAATTTTCAATATATTTGAAAATATTAATTTAAAATTCCTTTTAATTTGAAACTAAAATCTCTGCAAATACAACTGTTACAACAAACTACAACGATTTTCATAAAAAACGACTACAACTCTAACTCAAATGAAAATCACTGTTCTTTATCAAACTTTGGCTTCATTCCCTTGGTGTAAATAATCTCGTCTTCGTAGTGTCACACCAATAGTTCTCTTTAGGCACATACCATTTCAATCTCATTTATTATCGATGAACTAGAAATGACAATAGAACAATATGTACAAATAATCATTGGTTGGTCATTGTAGATATAAGTTCCGTATCTAACTGATGTTGTGTAATTTTGGTATTACAACGATTGTACAATTAATTATATTCTTATTTTGATATGAAATATCATGGATGACAACATAAGTGATTATGATAATGAGTTTTATTCAACTTTGGGAACTGTGGATGAATATGATGGTACAAATACATGGTTAGATGGTGAAGTACAACAAGTACTTGAAATGTCGAAAAGTTGAGACTAACAAGTTTGAGAATATTATATATAAAACATGCTTTTCGACTAGTCATAAACGATACAATGGTTTCACTCAAAAAGTCAGTTTTAGTGTTTGTACAAATAAAATGTTAGTAGATGAGTGTGAAAACTCATATTTTTTGTGTTTTAAAGAATGTGTAAAAGAAGTAGACCAAAAAATCAATTTGCGAAAAGGAAAAGTAAGCAAATAAGAACTCATGATGGTGAAGATGACAAATAATGAATTGGTTGTTTCTGAAATTATTTATGAGCATAACCATCCCCTAGTAACCCCCTCAAAAATATACCTATTGAGGTCAAGAATACTAAGGCATTCGTGTTGTTGTTTAAAACATGGTTGAAAACAATGTCTAAAGGATCACCCAAGACAATGTTTACTGATCAATGTCAATAGTGACAAAGGCAATTTTAATTATGTTACTAGAAACACAACATTGTCATTGTTTGTAGCACATTTATAAGAATGTTGCAAAACATATATCACATGTCTATAAGATAAAAAGATTTTGGTGGGTAACAATGACTTCACATATAATTGTGTTAATGAATGAAGAAGAATTTCTGTCACAATAAAAAAAGATGTTATAGGATCAAAATCTAGTAACAACAAAATGGATTGTCGACTTATTCAAAGTTAGTGAAAAATTGGCACTGGAATATGGTCGCCAAACATTTGTATATGACTGCTACCCAATGTGGTGAAAACATACATAGTTTTCTAAAGAAATTTATGAGGATGAAGTTCTCTTTGATTTCTTTCACGGTATTATAAAACATTTGAATCACATCGTCGAAAAGAAACAATTGCATATTAAATTCAAGTAAAAAAAATACCAAATTAACTTGTCCATGCACTCATCTTAAAGCAAGCCACAAAAAATTACACATTTGATGTTTTTTGAAATGTTTTCAGGTGACAAATGACATCTTTTGTGCAAAATTGACAAACGTCACATGGTAATATTTGCCTTGTATGAAGTCACACAAGGAAAATATGCAAGAGATGTTGTCTTCAACAATTTGAAAAAACCCTCATTTATTTACTCGCAGAGTTAGCGTTCCATCCAACAGAAGTGAGAAGTTTTAAAAAGAATGAAGATAGAGAAGGCAGTTGGACCAGATGATATACCAATTGAAGCGTGAAAATATCTGGGAGAAGTTGGGATTCAATGACTAACTACGTTCTTTAATAGGATTTTGAAAACTAGAATAATGCCAAATTCGTGGAGGCATAACATTGTGGTATCAATTTATAAGAACAAATGAGATATTCAGAACTGCTCAAACTGTAGAGGGATAAAGGTTATGAGTCATACGATGAAACTTTGGGAGAGGGTTATAGAACGAAAACTTAAGAGTTTAAGAGAATCAATTTGGATTTATGCCTGGTAGGTTTACTACGAAGGCCATCTTCTTGCTTAAGCAAGTTATAGAAAAATATCGAAGGGAACGTAAGAGTTTGCATATGGTTTTTATTGATCTAGAGAAAGCTTACAATAGGGTCCCCTGGGAGTTAATTTGGTGGGTGCTTGAAAGGAATAAAATGTCTCAATGTTATGTCGATATCATTAAGGATATGTATGAAGGGGTTGTAATAAGTGTTCGCTCAGTGGGTGGGATGTCCAGTGAATTCTTAGTGTCAGTAGGACTACATCAAGGGTTGGCGTTAAGTCCATACATCTTTGATTTGGTCATGGATGAGTTGACAATACATCTGCAAGAAGATGTACCTTGATGCATGTTATTTTCAAATGATATTGTCTTAATTGACGAGACTAGTGAAGATTTAGGTAAAAATATTAGATAGGTGGCATGAGGCTTTAGAGAGTAAGGGTTTCAGAATTATTCGTTTGAAGACGGAGTATCTAGTGTGCAACTTTGGTTGTGAATCACGAGGGAGGAGTAATGCAATTGAGATCGAAGGCGTAGAGGTTCCAGAATGTAAAATTTTTCGATATTTATGATCTATGACTCAAAAGAATGGGGCTATTGAGGAAGATATAGACTATATGATTAAAGTTGGTTGGTTGAAATGGAGAATGATGTCAGGAGTATTATGCGATAGAATGATGCCTGCAAGGCTAAAAAGGAAATGATATAAGACAATTGTTCCACCAGCCATGTTATACAGTTCAAAAATGTTGGGCTACTACAGGACAACATACAATAGGATGACGGTAGCAGAAATGCGTATGTTAAGGTGGATGTGTGGTAAAACCCGTAAGGATAAAATTAGGAATGAAAGAATTAAGAGATACTTAGTGTAGCACCCATAGAGGACAAAATTAGAGAAATGCGTTTAACTTGATTTGATCACGTGCGGAGGAGACCAAGCACGACATTAATTAGAAAATGTCTAGATTGGCAAGTTAATGGAGGGTGTAGACAGAAGGGACGACCATTGAAAACTTGGATGAAGGCAGTGAATGAAGACATTTTTGAGCTTGGATTAGGCGAGGATATGTGGGAAGATCGTGTTGCTTGGAGAACCAAAATCCATGTAGCCAACCCCAAAAAATCGGGAATGGGCTTGGATGATAATGATGACGATGACTCTTCTAACCCAAAAAAATCAGATCAAATTATGTGCAAATTAAGGATAGACTCGAAATGACCCTCCTTTGTTATCTTCAACGATTCGAGAGGTAATTATTTTTGTTTATGTTACACACCTAAGCAAAATGTTATTGCGAATGTGGTTGTGGTTGTGATGATGGTGATTGCGAATGTGGACAGTGATGGTGGTGGTCGTTAAAATGGTGGTGGTGGTAGCGGCAGTCATGGTGATGGTGATGGCTACAGTGACTATGATGATTGTGGTTTGGTAGTAGTGAAGGTGGCGGTGGTTGTGGCGATTATGCTACAGTGGTGGTGGTGGTTATGTTATGGTAGTTGCGATGGTATTAGTGGTGGTTGTGGTAAGTATGATATGGTAGTGGTGATAGTGGAGTTGGCGGTGATGGTGGTAGTGGCGGTGGCAGTGGCTATAGTAAAGTGGTTGTGATGGTTTTGTTATGATGGTGGCGATGGTGATGGTAGTGGTGGCTATGGTAGTGGCAATGACAATGGTGGTGGTTGTTATGTTATAGTGGTTGTGGTGGTAGCGCGTGACGATAGGGATTATGGTACTAATAGTGATGTGGTGTTGGTTGTGGTAATTATGTTATGATAGTTGTGGTGGTGGTTGTTATGTTATGGTGATCGTGGTGGCGCGTGCGATGATGTCATTTATGATGGTAATAGTGAGGTGGTGTTGGTTGTTGTGACTATGTTATGATAGTGGTGGTGGTGGTTGTTGTGATGGTTATGGTATGGAAGTCGTGGTACTGGCGACTATGGTAATTGTGAAGGTGGTGATGATTAGATGTTTATGAAAAGGTTGAGAGTACTCAAGGAGATGATGAGAATTTTGTAAACTAATGCAAAAGATTTTGTTTTGCAAAGTTTTGCAGAATTTTATAACTAGAAAATTCAGAAATCTTGCATTCAAATTCCAATAACCGTTTTTCGTATAGCAAACTAAGCACTTAGTTTATGTAACCGCTGTAAAATTTTGCATTATGCACTATTTTACGATGTACCAAGCGAAGCCTAAGTAAATGCAAAAAGAATTTGAATGTAAAAGTGATAGAGGGGTTAAAAAAACATAAATTTGTTTGATGTCATGAAATGAGATGAGAGACTTCAAGGATAAAATTACAACTTCATGCATTAAGATCAGTGTTCTAAAAATCGGCCTAGGCGCTAGAAGGTGGAAAATCGCCCAGATTAATGGTTGGGCGGGTCTAGGCGGGGTCTGGGCGGGTCTAGGCGATTTATTTATTTTATTTTTATTTTTTAATAAGGTTGATTGTGTTCTTATTTTATTTTTCTTTCCTATTTTTTAGAAATAAACTATTTAATTATTTTTTATTCAGTATATGTCTAAATGTAGCAAATGATGATTACTTAATGGAATTCTCAAAGGATCTGCCGGTACCAATTTTACTAATGTAGATTCTATCAAACATGACTGAGATTATTCATGCAATTTGAAGAAAAATAAAAGAGTAGGTTTGGATATTTGTCTACAAATTCAATTTTATATAAAGTACCCATCATGACCAACTTAAGTCATTTGAGTTTTAATAAATTTTGTTCATGATTGTTAATTTTTCATGTTTTTAAATTTTGCATATGTATATTGGCATTAAATTGGATGTAATTGATAAGGTATTATGTTTAACATTTGTAAATTATTAAAGTTATAATACAAAACCTAAGACCGCCTAAGCGCCTAGCCAATTTTAGAACACTGATTAAGATTAATGTGACTAAGTACAATATCATTTTTATTTTTCATTGTTAACTAAGGCATCTCGTTCACCACGTACCAAATTACCTCTCCTTGTCAACAGTGGTAGAACCACATACAACCCATAGAGGATGACACTCATTGAAGTCGAATTTATAACAATGAGTTTGTAACATTTTGTCTGTCAATTGAAACCATTAAGCCATTTTCGTGACATTGTTTTACCTTATGTTTATTATTTCGTTGTTAATTGAAACCTCTACTAAATTTAATGAGGGAAATAAAAAAGGGAAAACAAAAGTCACATGCCATGGTAGCATATAAATATTATTAGCGAAAAAGGGTAACATATATATTGATATTAGTATTGGGTCTAAAATTTTGTATTAACGATATGGAGTTTGAAAAAATTTGACCCAACTAAATCCCTCCTTGGTCACCTCTCTTCATCCCTCGCTATCTCCCATTTCACTAGTTTCTTTTATTTTTGAGATTCGGAGAAAAAATAAAGAAACTTGAGAATCTCGATACAAACCGACAAAGATTAATGTATGGGCTCTAGATTTCGAGATGATAGAGATTTGAGTTGATGCAAAGACTAGGGTTCTAATTTGGGGAATTTATACCGAAAATACGGTTAGATTTAGGGTTTGAGAAGAGATCAAAGTTTCAAAAGAAGATTGAAGAAATGTTATCTTTCGCAATATAGTGAGTATGGCGGAAATCACAACGCGTATCACATTCAAAACTTCTGAGATCTCAAACATAATTCATTCACATTTTAGATAGATAAATTCCACATGATAGAAGGAGTTGATACATATGCGTTGATGGCCAAATCATATGGTAAGAAATATCCAATAATGTTCACTATGAACAATTTAGATGAAACAGAGCTTGTACATAATCATCATCGTCCATACTGTTTGCATTGCTCTATTCAGGTATTGCATTATTAGTAACATTAGTTTTTACAAATGAAATTAGGGCTCAAATAACATTTTAAATTGATTTATTTTGTTGATTTTCAAAATAGTCTCATCATTTAATCTTCAAGATAGTTAATCAATTCATCATTCCCAATCACCATATATGGAAGCTAATGCATCACAAGGTAAAAAAAAACAATATCAATGATTTTTTAACTGGTCATATCATCGATTTCATTACATGTTGCATTCAAACAACTACGATCACTTGTTATTTGTGCGTGCAATGTGAGAAAACAACAAGGAACTTGTGATGGTGAACTTCCGTTTGCACAATTTGCCGACATTAGTCTTAACAAACATAATGTCATATTTAGGGGAAGATTTAATAAATGTTCTCTTTCGCAGTTTGTTGATTATGGCGGGAATCACAACGCGTATCAACTTTAAAACCTCCGAGATCTCATACCTGATCCATTTACATTTTGGAGATTGAAGGAGTTTATACATACACATTGATGGTCATATCGATGGGTAAAAAATATTCAATATTGTTCACTATGAACAATTTGGAAGAATCAAAGCTTGGACTTAATTATAATAACCCCTACTGTTACCATTGTTCTTATTCAGGTATTGCATTGACAATTATTTTTTTACAAATGAAATTAAATAGTCATTTTATATTGATTTATTTTGTTGTTTCGTAAAATGGTCTCATTATTTCATTTCCAAGATAAATTATCACTTCATCATTTGCAATCACTATAAATGGAAGCTAATGCACCGCAAGGTAGAAAACAACATCAACGATTTTACATATGTTGTATTCAAACAACTACAACCACTTGTTATTTGTGCGTTGAATGAGAAAAAACAACAAGGAACATGTGATAATGAACTTCCGTTTAAATAACTTGTCGAAGTCAATAATAACAAACAAAATATCACATTTAGGAGGAAACATAATAACTTTTTGTTTTTAAATATGAAATTATGTAATCTATTTGTTGTTTTGCATAATGATGTCATCATTTTATCTTAAAGATAGATGAAGACCTTATCATTCTTATCACTCTACATTGAACCTAATGTATCACAAGTAAGTAAAACAAAGTTAAGGATTTCTCAGCTGCTAAGATCATCGATTCCATTGCTTGTTACATTAAAACAACTATGACCACTTGTTAATTATCTATGGAATTGGAGAAAAAAACAAGAAATTTGTGTTGATGGAATTTTGTTTCCACAATTTGTCGGATTACATCGTAACCAAAAGATTGTCATTTTTTGGAAAAAGATTGAAAAAAACGATCTCTTTCGCAATTCATCGAGTACGTAGGGATTAAATGATGCGTATCAACTTCAAAACCTCTGAGATCTCATGCCTGATTCATTCACATTTTGGATTAATCCATTTAAGATGATTGAAGGAGCTGATATATACTCGTTGATGGTCATACCGAATGGTGAAAAATATCTATTATTGTCAATGCTGGATTGATTACCCATTTTCTGATTTTTGTGCTTTGCCCATTTTCTAATTTTTGAGATTTGGAGAAAAAGAAGATAGAGAGATATAAGACTCGACTAAATCCCACATTGGCCATCACTCTTTCGCTCTTACTATCTCTCGTTTCGCCCATTTCCCAAGATTATGGTTCTAATTTGGGGAGTTTGTAAGTTTAGTTTTTTTTAGATGTTCGCGATTTATTGAGTATGGCGGGAACTTGAAAACCTCTGAGATCTCATGTATGATTCATCCACATTTTGGATGGATCCGTTTCAGATAATTGAATGAATTGATACACATCCAGTTAAGGATTGTGATTTTGTTTTTTGAGACAATTTTTATCCTATGATTTTAAGCAATATTTCCTTTTAAGTAGCACAACGTAAAATTTCGTTTGTAATTTCAAAGTTAACAATATATATTATGCATCTTAAAATAAAAGAAAATCTTCAAATTTTCATACGATAATCTAATGTTATACGTTATGATCTTCGAAAATATACACAAAAGTATATACGAAACTATTAGTTTTATAATTCCTTTAGAATGTAAGCCCTGTAATCGACTATCACCTAAGACTGCAACTTTTATCACAGTATAACCAAAGGGAGTTCGTGCTTTGTGAGGTAGAACTTCACATTAGATAAGGGGAGATAACAACTGATTATGAGCATGTTATAAAACCTATTGCTAATCGTAGAGTTAATTCACCCATTGATACTTTTCCCTCTAGGATGTTAGCCATCGTCTCTAAGTACCTATGAAAAACATTAAGGGGATTTAATTTTTACATTATCACTCACAACGCTTCCATGCAAGGCTTCACAATCTGCTACTATAGGCTTCTAGGTTGCCATAATTTAAAGAGCTTCTTACGCACTTTGATAATGTGCAAGTAATTCGTGCGAAAAGTTACGAACAAGTTCATATGGAACATAACAATTAAAGGATCAAAGCCAAGTGATGAAGGAAGGTGTCACGAAGATAAGGTTGTCTGTCACGCCCCGATTTTTAAACAACATAAAATAATAGATTGTCCAAAAACCAAGGCACAACAAGAACAAATTAAATGGTACAGTCATAAGGCAGAAAACAAACTAATAACATTCCTCAATATTCTTCATCTAAAAATGAGGTCCACAATTATAAACCCAAGCCACAACATAAATTAATGAAAATTACATTAATCATTCCCCAAATAAATCTCAGATAAAAACTGAACATTTTATAACTAAACCCTACATCTGATTACCTAGGAATAATAATAACTCAAGATAAAAAAACGTGTTGAAACCTCAGCTAATCGCCACACAGCTAATACCACTCTTGCGCTCCAATTAACTCTGATAAGTTTCTGGGGCTACGCTCATTAAGAACGCACACAAATTTGTAAAACAATAAAAAATTTGGGTCAGTATACTAATATTGGTGTGAGCAAACTTACAGATCGAGCCAATTAAATATAAAATAAAATAAAATGCATTTCACCTTAAGGAAGACATGTAGTTCTCATTCGAGATTCGAATGAACTGTTAGTTTCTTCCCTAAAGGCTAACCTAGTACATGCTAAAATAATTCATACACAATTTCATGTTATGGTCAATTCAATGGTTTTATTTATTTTACCTAATTATTGACTTCTTTTCCATAATCGCACACTCCTCTTGTGCCGAACACACCTCACCCAAGTGTGCCTCCCTTGCCATTGAAGCCACTCAGAGCGTACATGATCCAAGTGGGGTGCCACATCGAGTGTCATGTCATCTCACCCGAAGTTCGATACCTGGCAAATATTTTCTAAATCTACACGTACTACTGAATTCACATGAAACGACGTACCGATATACAAACAAGTCTGCATACCCATAATTTATATCACACGTATACAGACAAGTCTGTATACAAAATTTAAAAAAATATTCCTTTTTTTTTTTTCGGAGTTGTGGAAAAGAGCAGTACCAATTGTTTAAATTTGTGAATAACAATGAGAATGACAAAGTGAATAATACATAAGAAATACTTTGTAAATAACAATAACTAATTGTTTTAATTTACAGCAAGTAATTTAAAAAAAAACTCACTTACAATAACAACAATTATTTTAGTTGCCCAAATAAACAAATATATTTTTCTTTATTCACCATCATACACACGCACACAGTAAAGAAACCTACATGCAACCACACCCACACACAGTAAATTGAACAGGAAACCCACATGCAACCACACCCACACACAGTAATTGAAAAACTCACATGCAACCATAAATAAGTTTTTCATTCAAGATTCCCCATCCCATCAACAATAAAAAAAAAAAAAACTATTGACATTAAACAGTTTTTCATTAAATCAAGATGTCCCAATCAGTTTTTATTTTTCTAACAGGAATCACATAGCCATAGCCACCACATAGTTTTTATTTTTCTAACCGAAATCACATAGCCATAGCTATCACATAGTTTTTTTTCTTTCTTACAGATATCACATAGCCATAGCCATCACAGCTTTTTCTGTCTTACAGAGATCACATCACATACAATAAAAAAAAAAAAAAAAAACCCTTCCCAAGATTTTCTGACTAACGTTAGCAATAGCTTTCCTAGCATCACATCACGTACAAAAAGAAAAGAAACCCTTCCAAAGAGATTTAATATCCAAATCATATTCAGTTTGTCTAGTGAAACATATTAACATTGGGAAAAACGTTGAAGAGGGATAGAGTTTTACTCACAATTTTTGCAAAGATCCCAAAGTTCTTCCTCCAGCGCCTCCCAATTTTTTTTTTATTTTATACTAACCTAGATTTTGTATTATTTTACAAATTTGGGTGAGCGTAGCCCTAGAGACTTATCAGGGTTAACTGGAGCGCAAGGGTGATGTTAGCTGCGTAGTGATTAATTAGATGAGGATTCGACACATTTTTTATTATTTTTTTTTATCTTGAGTTATTATTATTCTTAGGTAATCAGATGTAGGGTTTAGTTATAAATGCTCAGTTTTTGTCAGAGATTTATTTGGAGAATGATTAATGTAATTTTCATTAATTTATGTTGTGGCTTGGGTTTATAATTGTGGACCTCATTTTTAGAGGAAGAATATTAATAAATGTTATTAGTTTGTTTTCTGCCTTATGACTGTACATTTAATTTGTTTCTGTTGTGCCTTGATTTTGGACAATCTATTAATTTATGATGTTTAAAAACCAGGGCGTGACATTGTCTTTGTCCTCGAACATAATACAAACCATTGATTACTAACATTTCTATAGATTTGAAGAAAAATTCTAATTGTCGAGGGAACCAGCGAGGGACCCCACAAGGGGGGGTGGGAGCCATCCATCCCGTCGAGATGCGTGCTTGAATATTCAGGATCTGTGCGTTGAAAATTCAAGTGCGCATCCCGGGAGAAATGAACGGCTCTCTCCCCCTTGTGGGGTCCCTCGCTGGTTTCCTTGCTGTCTTCCTCGACAGTTAGACGGGTTTGAATCACAACAATTAATTGAATATATTTCTCAATAAAAAAAATATTTCTTTAACACGCGGACAATTTTTTTTAATATCTTTGGTTGACTATAAGTGAAATGTTGAATATAAATATAGGGAGGAGCAAAATGAGTAAAGTTTGAGATAATTAGACTGACAAATGCAAATAATGCAATAAATAAAAGAAAATTTGTTAATTTTTTGTAGTGGAACTATTAATCCTATCCAATTCAGTTTGTTCTTTTGATTTCAATCATTTTTTTCTCTCTTAAGATTTTAAATTTGGGTATTCTCTTTCTCGGGCATTGGCTCGCTCGTAATGAAGTAGAGAATTAGGGTTTGAACCTCGACGCGATGATCTATTTCAAATTAAGGTTTCAGGGTTCGTGATTGGAGTTATAGGGAATTTGCGTAGATGATTTAGGATTTTAAGGGGAATTCAAGAATGTTGAGTTCGATGAACAAAATTATTCTTATGACGAATTTTGTTGAGGATCGAAACACATCATAAGTTCAGAATATCAACCAAACCATGCTGACCTTCCAAGAGATGGACGTAATTGATTTCGTTAAAGATATGAACTCTACTTACAAAAACTTTCTAGTGTCTAACAACAAAATCTAACATTCTTCTTCATTGTCAATAATGTAGATGATGGTCAAGTGTTAATAGCTAAACTTAATTTTTTTTAACCTGATTAATAATCTCTAATCTGTCAAGCCAATATTTCACTCTTTTCATCTCTGCCAATATTTTCTATTTCTATACAATATTATGATGATGCAATACAATTGATAGCTAATTGTATATTTCATTCACTTATTCATAGTTCTATTAGTTAGCTGGGTTATAGTTTTATTGGCTAATGAAGATGTCGTTGTCAAAACATGGATTTGGCCGTGGTGGTTAAGTATTAGGATATTAAAAAAAAATGACAATTAAATTGTAGATGTGGTGCAATAAATTATGATGGAGAAACAACAATTCTGTGTTTGGCATGCAAAGTTTGGCAACACATCCATTATGGCAGAGTCAAATGTTTGAGAGACATTTCATACTGTTTGAAATCTTTAGTTGTCAAGACAAAGGTCAATTACAAAATGTTTAAATGTAAGTAATTTGACAATGACTTAAATATTATAGGAATAAAAAAATAATACCGTAGATGGCTAAGAGGGAAATAATTAATTTCAATACATTCGTAATAATAGAGTTTTTTTTATTTAATTTTGAATGGTAGACTAAACATCTCTTCATCATCTACATCACATTCAAAATAAGAACCACAAATATAGGTGGATATTGTTATTTGTTTTGTATCAACATACTACAATTTTAAGTATATATATTTGGGACCCATTAGATTCTTATATTTGTTAACTTTCGTCTTTGTAATTTGTTAGATTCTTATATTTGGATAAATTTCAACCGTCTTTTATCTCCAATCTGAAACACTATTCTGATTTGTTATATAGGATAGAGTATTCCCACACTCAAATTCAATTTGAGCATTTAGATGTGTGATGGGTAAAGTTCATTGGGGCATAAAAGTTAAAAACTTATTCCTCCAACTATCATTTTTGTGATTCGTTAGATTATTATGTTTGAATAAATTTCAACCGTATTCTATGTACAACCTAAAACACCATTCTAATTTGAGGTATCAACCTTACCCTCATTTTAACTAAAAATTAATTTTATGAATCCCCTATTTCTTCATCACTCTAACTACATACCTCACTTTAATTTTTTCATCATTATTTAAATACATCTTCTACTTGTTTTTTATATCAACTTAATTTTAATTATATTATTACTAATTTCAACTTAATATAGTTATACCATTATTAAATATATATTATTAATTTCAACTTAATATATATTATTATTAATTTCAATTATACTAGTATAGTATTATTTAGATACTATTTTAATTATATTATTATTAATTTAAACTAAGGTTCTGTTATCGTCTTCGTGAATTCGATTTTGAGGCTTCCCTCTTAGACTTGGATTCTTATAAGTAATGGGAAAACAGTCTTTTGAATAATCAATTTTCTGTTAGTAAATAGACAACCAAACAACGAAAATCTGCATAACAAGGGAAGCAAATTTCATTTTTCAAGAAAAATGGCTAACCAAATAGGCTCTAATTTTAATTTGACAAATTAAAATAGTTGGAATATTTTTAAATATATTTTAGTATTAATAATTAGTTTTTATTAATATTTTTAATATTAATATTTTGACAATTTAATTTTTTGGAGTTCTCTTTTATTTTATTTTTACTTTTTTTAATTTGACAAATTAAAAGAGTTGGAAGGTTTATTTATTTATTTATTTATTTTTAAGGATTTGGGGATGGCATAGATACATGCAAATAGAAGGAGAAATGAAAAACCAAGTTAAAATGAGAGTATATACAGGGCGTTTCATTGAAGTATGTTTTTTTTCCCCACATGAATCCCTAAATTAGAATTTTGGTTAATTTAGGGTATACCTTGGGGAGATGCACTATATAGATAGATATAGATATACGGTCCTTCGAGAATGACCATGACTACCTGCCCTACTCCTCTCCTTATTAAAGGATTGATTCTGATCACACACTTAAACACAAGCATCATTGTCTTCTCTTGGCTTGGCTTAAAACCCTGCAGAACACTTTCTTTCTTCCTTCTTTTCTCTTCCGACCTCTCTGAAACAATACATCAAAGAGATGGGTGGCGGGGCTGTGAAGGACGTTCAATCAAAGGCGGAGCTTGATAACGTGCTCCGTGGTGACGCACCTGTTATCCTCCACTTCTGGGCACCTTGGTGTGAGGCTTCAAAGCACATGGATCAAGTCTTCTCTCATCTTTCCACCGATTTCCCTCACACCCATTTCTTCAGGGTCAGATTTCTCTCTTTCCCTCTCTCTATTTTTGTTTTTGGTTTCAAGTTATGCCCTTAGGTTTTGGTGAATCTCTTGTTTATGTCTTTGTTTCAATCCGTTTTGTGGTTTTGTTTGGCTTTAGAGAGAAAAAAAAGGAGCCAACTTTGGGTTCTGAACTAAGTTATTTTTGTGGGTTTGTGATTATATTTGGAAAAAAGGAACCAGCTTTGGGCTTTGATAGAAATACGTTTTCTGTAATTTTGATTTTTTAAAGTGGGGTTTGATTTATTTGTCTAAAGCAAGTCTGGGTTTAAAAAAAAATCGAAAGGCCAACCGTGGTGATTCATGTTGGAAATATTGAATATTTTCCTACTTGTTAATGAGCGAGTCTTGTGACTTTATGTTTGTATTTTGTGGAGTTGTGATGAAAATTCTGTGCGACAGCGGAGAGATCAGAACCAGGTAAGAATAAATACAACACAAGAGCAAGGGCTTTAGATAAATAAGCTTTCAAGGACCTGAATTTACTCTTTTGCAATATAACCCAACCAATGTGGCAGAGCCAAACCATCCTAATAAGGAGTAAGCTCGATACTTCCAACCATGAGACACATTACCAATGGATCGAGGCATGACCCAATCCACCCTGCTAGCATGAATAATATGATGCCATGTGAAGCTAGCAAAATCATGTTGATTGAGGCATTGAAAATAGAAACATATTGATAAAAAAGAAAAAAAAAGAGAATAGAAACAAAAAGTTTGTGCAATGGAATTCGTTGGGAAGCACAGCTCCTTGATTTGGGAAGTTAATAGAGATGGGAAAGGAAGTCTAGGCAATGCTGCTTCAGCTGTAGGTTTATATTTAGAATGGTTTGGTATGACTGACTTTGTTTTGTTGATTCTAAGAGAAATTGGTTGTATGAAATTGAAGAGATGAAATAGGAAAGAAAGTAGGAGTTTTGATTTGGGAAGGAACTAGGAAAGATTGGCTGTTCCTGCAGAGTTGGTAAATTTGATTTACAAAGAGAAGTAGTAATCAAAAGAGATTGAGATGGGAGTGTAGTTGCAATTTAGGGATTGATCAATTGATTTGGTGGTTTGCTTATTTGTGTGTATTATGCATCTTATTTGGCAATCAAGAAAGGATCAGGTGTTCTGCATCTGACAACACCTGATGGTTGTTAGTTTTAGAGATGGTAAAGGGGAAGGTAGAAGGCAATAGGTCAGCTGAACATATTGTGTTTTTGAAATACAAGGCTAGGGCTGAAAATTAGATAGTATGGGAGTGGATATAGGTGGTTGGTTGTCCACCAATTGTAGCTCAGTTGGTCGGACATCCACTCTCCTTGTGAGAGGTCACGGGTTCAAGACTCACCACTCACCAGTTAGGATTTTGTGAGTTTTCGCCCGATTATTAGGATCACATTTGCTCTGCCTTGTAAGCCTTTGGGTATTGAATGCAGATGATTAGATGGACTAGACCGGAGCGAAAACGAGTCTTCATGCAAGGTGGAGGCGATGAACCGGAACGAAAGCAAGTCTCTATGCGAGATGGAGATGACAAGGATATTAAGTGGCAACAATATTGTAGCATTCAGGTCTGGTTTGACTGACCCTATATTAAGTGGCAACAATATTGTAGCCTTCATGCCTGATTTTGTTAACCCTATAGGGTCAGTCATGTAGTCTTCGGGTTTGGATTAATAAATAAATAAAAAATGTCAAAAAAAAAAGAAGAAGAAAGATATGGGTGGTTGGTTTGGTTTGGGTTTTAGTGGGTTTAGCTAACGGGCTTGTAGAAAGGCTATATCAAAATTCCACTGTCATCCGCTACGTTGATTACTCCTTCCATGCTTGATCATGTCGCAACATTTGAATATTTTCATATTGCCTTATCTGTAAGATTTTAACACAAAAACATGTATTCCCTCAATTACATTTTTCCTGCGATTTTTTTCCGCTTCTCTATTGGGTCAAAACTGGAATGTTTCCCCAACCCGTAGAGTTTTGTAGAGAATTTGATAGAATATGCGTGGGTGTATCCAGTTTTTAAGTTGCGTATGTGTGAGTACAAGCTTAAGTTCGGCTCCCTAGACATAGACTTGTATTGATGCGTACATGCAACATATATTCATATATTGTGGGAGATGACGGATTATTAGAACCATGAGAACCATAGCAGGGGCAAATCTATCTTTAAGATCTGCCCAACCCACGAAGGAGGAGCCAAGTGGAGCTACTCCAAGCGACATGAAAGAACAAGAGAGGAGGGAGACAAAACAAGAGAGGAGATCTCATGCGCCAAAGGAGAGATCTGAAGCTCTCCAAAACCCAGTCCACTCAACAAGAATTATCATACTAAAAATTCCAACGCGCATTGTGTTTGTTTTGTGTCTTAACCTTTGTCTTTATATATATATATATATATTTAATATTTTGATATGTCAGATGTTTTGCTGTTTGAATAAGAAAAGGCTAATGCTATATTTCTCTTTTAATGTAATGTGCAGGTTGAAGCTGAAGAACAACCAGAGATCTCTGAGACTTATTCGGTGTCAGCAGTGCCATACTTTGTCTTCTTCAAGGTTGTTTTGACTGAACTTTTCTCATTTATCTTTTTGTAGTTTTGTTGACTATGAAATTTGTAGAGTAACATGCTCAAACAGTTGGGTTTTATTAAATGTAGCTGCATTTTAGCTTCAGTGTTGAGTTTGTCACTGTTGCTGATACGGAACATTGCTTTCTCGCAGTAAATATTATCAACGATAATTCTAACACTCGAGAGGCATATCATACTGCTAAGAAAGTCTATGTAGCACGTTAGATTCAGGAATCAGTCTGTATGGTCATGTTTATCTTAATTTTTAGAGACACTGCTGATATATGTTAAATGCTTCATAGCATGAAAGTTTTATGAGAGATTGAGTGTTTGTATCAAAGTGAGAGTTGGGAGCTGTTGTCATTGGTTTAAAAATGTGGGAAGGAAAAGTTCAAAGTTTGTAAGTTATTCCTTTTGGTATTATTCGTTTATATGTTTCTTAATCAACTTCTGAAATGAACTAATGGGAAGCAAAGCATTGACAATTTTTTAAGATTATTGAGTTTTTGTCCATGATGCCTTTAGATGCAAAGAGTTTGTATATCATCACTCTATTCCTCTTATTGGATTTGGCATTTCATGTATTCACACTAGGTCTCTTCTTCCTACTAGTAGTAGTATCTTTCATTGGGATAGCCATTCATGCTCGTATTAGTGTTTGGATTTATTCGTTACATGTCTCTTATTGTTTGTATCTTTGATTGGGATAGCTTAGTTTCCATGTTATTGCATCTTATGCTTTTGTACTGCCTAGGCTTGTGCCCTTCTAAGTCACTTTGGCATTTTTACTAATATAATCTCTATTTGTTTGATTGATAAAAAAAAAAAAAATGAAATAATAGGTAAAAAAAAAAAACAGTAAAAAAACTTATGGTATATGCTATGGCTAGTGAATTTTATCTTATGGTAAATTCTATGAAGATAGTTTGTGTTTTCATTTTGAGAACAAATAAGAGAGTGGTTCCTTGTTAAATATTGATCTTGATTTGTTAATCTATATTTTCTTTTGCTTTGTGCATATTTAAAATTTTGTGTTGGCACATGCACATGGATAGCGAAACAGGTATGTCTGCGATATCTGAAAATGGTATGGTATTTTGAACACGTCTATGAAAAAATGCTACAACAGGGATGTCCATACAGTACATTACCATATATTTTATTCAATGGAGACCCTGAACCCTGAAATATAGTGTCTCAAGTAGTTTCAGGGAAAGCCCTCCAATGCTAGACCTTGAACTCCAAAAAGGTAGGGTCTTAAGTGGCTTTTACCCTACAACTTGATGTTCTATTGGTCTCAGGTATCAAACTAAACTCTGCAGGCTTGACTCGCTTTCACCACTATGAAATTGAGATTTGAGGACTGAGTTCAGTGACACTGTTGGATATGCTCTCATATATTACTTCTTGCCATAATGTAGTCATGACACGAGAGAGTGGAGGATGGGATGATACATACTGAAGAGGTGGTCGAGGTGATGGGTATCAATTGTTAGATCTTAATTCAACAATTAAGCAAAAAGGTTTAAATGTGCACTAGGACCCGAGTATGGTAGCAATCATGGGGCTCCGTATGATCAGGGCTTGAGGCGACTTAGAGACAGCTGTTTTTCATCTTAAAGCTATTGGGACGAATGGATCATTAGATCGGTCAACTCATCAGCTAAAGTTGGCATGAAAAATATATGTGGGCCTAGGAATGAGCCTGGTGGAAGAAGACGTTGCTTCCAAGTCTAGCAGATGCCAAGGCCCAAATCTTTGGCCCTCGAGTTCATTTAGTAGGGGTTTAGCAATGGACGGGGCTGATGTGCAGGAACTTCTTTGATGATATTGAAGCAAGGGGTTTTTACTGGTGGACCGCAAGATCTATTTGGGGTGCGGCCCATTTCAACTCAAGGGGACAGCTTAATCTCTTATTGAGGCGATTGGGTTTCATGCACTGTGAATTGAGGCGTGGGGCGATTGCGATAGAGGATATGTCATCATAATCTGAATTTGGCAAGGCTAAGTGGTCTGTTCTTTGTAAGATGTTGTCGGCTTTGTCGTTAAGAAGGAATTGGAGACTAATGATTAAGTAGTGGTATATTCTATTTCAGATCATAAAAATCATCTCATCCAACTCATCATTCAATCCGTGATTGAATGGCTATTTGTGGAACTTTGGGTTGAGAATGGGAGTTTGATAGTTTTGCCTTACTTTTGGATTGGATTGGATTGGAGACCCACCTCAAACAGTACATCATAGATGTGCATCATAGGAGGAGTACGAAAAAGGGTAATCGAATAGGAACTAGAGCTGTTCAAGGTTTGTTTTTTGAGGTGAAACTGGAAAAGATTTGACTCCTTTGGTTTCCATGTGTAACCGAAACTGAATGACTAACTCTAGAATGCTAACATTATAATCCACTACCTGTGCTTTGTTTTTGTTTTAGTTCAATATTATTGCAAAGTCCATCTGAAAGTTGGAGCACAAATGATGATAGTTAAAGATCATTATCTACTAATGCTAACTTTGGGCAATATCTTCTTTACCATACATCCATCATTCTGATTGGTCCCAACACAGCAACCCCTTTTCTAGCATATGCTTCTTCAACATCCATATCTGCTAGTTTCAGATTGGAGTAATAAACATGGAAGGGAAAACACCCTTCCATTCAGTTATAACAACACAATCCCTTTTCAGGAATATGGATTTTCATGCGTTTTTAATATCCATCTCTACTAGTTTGAGATCCAACAAAAAATAATCATGGAATAGAGAGAAGATATAATGACCCATGTAGTGCCCCAATGACAAACAAGAGCTTTGATGAAACTTGCAGTTATTCTCTCTTAATCCCCATAAAAATATCTATTATTTCTCTCTTTCCAAAGGATCCAGAGACTTGATAGCAAAACCCTGCCCACAGCCAAGCACTTCCAAGAGAGCAGTCATCATTTTGCCAATTGGAAACCCAATGCAGGAGGCAATCTGCAACTAGCATTTGAGTTCAATGGCAGCAGACCTCCTTGATGCAAAATGATCAACTTTCTAGAGATCCTACTCTTTGTTTCACAGTGCATTGGAGGGTAGGGTCGGTGTATGTGCAGCTTGCTTGAACAAGTAGTAGATCACAGTTATGGAACCTCCGACCTATATGAGGTTTGAACCCCATTTTTCAAATGTTGTAGATTCTAAAATCCCTTCTGAGAGTAACGATTTGCTCCACGATCATGGCATCGGCTAGTCATGGATCTTAACAATGATCCTTTTTCCATTTTAATTGTATGGGGTTTTGCTTCACTTGTTTGAGTTTATCAATCTGAATTCAAAATCTCAAGCAAATGATACTGAAAAATTTTGGCTACTGGCTGAGTACATCAAATCAATATTATGGTCCACTACTCGGGCATACAAAATGGTTGCATGCATGTGCTGATATGCACTCCAGGATTTCTTGGTAGTTCGTTCTCCCTTTTTTGTTTTGGTTTTTGTGTGAGGGAAAGAGGTGTGGACAATGTCTAAACATTCCATTAGAATTTTTAATTAATCAGAGACATACGTTTAACTGCACCGCAGGCATAGTCTCCAACAAAATCTTGATAGTATCTAATTGACCTTGGTTTGTTGAATCATAATTCATAAGGTTACAAAGTATCCTATGGGGCTTGTATAACTGTGAATGTTGTCAATAAAGGGCCGTGTTTTTCTCCCTAAATTTTACAGGAAATATATGTATGCAAATTCTGGTTACTTATCCTGCTACTCAGCGTCTGTTTCGCTAAATGTCAACCACATCTGGCAGCTGAATATGGGTTCTATGTTAGTGTTTGTACCTTAAGGCTAAGATCATACTAGTAGCTAGGATTAGTTTTAGAAAGAAAAATTAAAGGGTACAACGGAGAGAAGATATGGTTTGACTTTTACTGTGCTGGATGCTAACGTCCCAACATTGTTTACCATGTGGGTGAGAGTTTGTCTTCTGTTGATTCACTTTATTACAGTTTTGTCCTTTTGGATTATAATGGGGTCTGTTTGGTTTTGTATACTCACAAAATTCTTTCCTTTCGCCGTTACTTCTTTAGTAGCCTATGCAGAAACCGTTATTGCAAAATATAGCTGCTTTCTCAAATTTCGCATATTTTTGGCTGCAAAAATGTTCAGTTTATAATCTGCTGCCTTGTCTTATGAGTTGATTGTTGAGATTGATATTGTTGTCCAAAGTTTTGGTATGTGAGAGTGATTGATCGGACACAGCGGATGACGACTTGTGAACACACCTACTACAATAATAAATAGCATCAGAACCAACTGAAAGATGAACAAAATGATTTTGGTATTCAATTTGTAACTGGCTGGACCCATGAATAGAAAGTTAGCTGATGGAACTTGGTAGATGTGCCTCCTAAAACTGGATTTTTGAGTTGCTTCTGATTTCTGGTTTAGTTGAACTGATTTTGTTTAAATTTGTGTCAACTTTCTTTTGTTAGGATGGTAAAATTGCTGATACATTGGAAGGAGCAAATCCATCCAGTTTGGCTAATAAAGTTGCTAAAATTGCCGGAACCATTTCCTCTGGGAATTCTGCTGCTCCTGCTAGTCTTGGGATGGCTGCTGGACCCACCATCATTGAGACGGTCCGTGAGTTTGCAAAGGAAAATGGCTCTCTCAAAACAGAAAGCCTATCTCCTACTGGTTCTACTGATCAGCTGAAGAAGCGTCTGCAACAGCTTGTTGATTCTCACTCAGTTATGCTCTTTATGAAGGGAAGTCCGGAAGAACCAAAGTGTGGCTTCAGTCGTAAGGTGGTTGACATTTTGAAGGACGAGGGAGTTAAATTTGGAACCTTTGATATTCTAACAGATGATCAAGTCCGTGAGGGAATGAAGAAGTTTTCCAACTGGCCGACCTTCCCTCAGCTGTACTGTAAGGGAGAGCTTCTTGGTGGATGTGACATTGTAATTGCTATGCATGAGAGTGGAGAACTGAAGGAAGTCTTTACAGATCATGGGCTTTTCACTCCTAAGACAGATGAGCCAAAGGTGAGTGAACCAGGAAAGACTACAGTGTCTGGAAAGGGTGGTATCTCTGGCTCCACTGGCCTGAGTGAATCCTTGAGTTCTCAGATTGCAGCCCTCATCAATTCAAGCTCCGTTATGCTTTTTATGAAGGGGAAACCTGATGAACCTAAATGTGGTTTCAGTGGAAAAGTTGTCGAGATTCTTCGACAGGAGAAAGTAGACTTTGGAAGCTTCAACATACTTGAGGACGATGAAGTACGACAGGGGCTCAAGGCTTACTCAAATTGGTCCAGCTACCCTCAATTGTACATAAAAGGCGAACTGATAGGAGGATCTGATATTGTGCTGGAGATGCAGAAGAGTGGGGAGCTCAAGAAGGTATTAAGTGAGAAAGGAATTATCCCAGAAGAGACTCTCAATGATCGGTTACAGAAGCTCGTTTCATCTTCACGGACAATGCTGTTTATGAAGGGTACTCCAGATACTCCACGATGCGGATTCAGCTCTAAGGTCGTCAATGCTCTGAACGAGGAGGGTGTAAAGTTTGGATCTTTCGATATTCTAACTGATGAAGATGTGAGGCAGGGCTTGAAGACTTTTTCCAACTGGCCAACTTTTCCCCAACTCTACTATGATGGGGAGTTGATAGGTGGTTGTGATATAATACTGGAGATGCAAAAGAATGGGGAGCTAAAATCTACTCTCTCTGAGTGAGGCTCTTGAACTAGATAGTGCTTACATTATGGTTGGAGCAGTATATTGTGGAACAGCAGTGAGTCTAACTCCCTTAGCAGGCCTTTTACGGACTTCTAGAGTGGATTGGGTTATCAAATAATGTTTGGAGCAAACCCTTAGTTTTTATTTTTTATGCTTGTTGACACGATACATATGTTTTATAACCTTTGCTACTTGCTTATATAGCTTGCATTCTTGGTTGATAATTAAATAACTGAGTTTCTTAAATGGTTAAAAAGTATGAAACGTTACATTTGTTTGACTGTTAATATATTTCATGTATGATGTTTTAGATACAAATGTGTGATGTTATGCTTGGGGATGCCAATGCACCAATTGTCACCACCTTGATTCTTCTTCACTCGTGTTTCTGTCAGTCTCCCTTTGATCTTTCCACCCATTATAGCTTGCAGTGTAAACATGGAAACAGACTAGAGATTGTGCCAAGTCATATCTTGAAGCCTAGGTAATTCAAACTTGTACCTATCTCATAAGAGAGTAGGGATGCATTAAGTGATAAATAGAAATTTGTTTTATTTAGAATATCATATCTAACCATAAATGGCTTGTTGTGATTGTTGGCGTTGCTTTGTGTAGCATAGATATGCATTGCTTGTTGACTTGTGATTATGACAAATGAGGGGATGGAAATGGTCTTCCTCTTTTCAATGATAATAGGGTTTGTCTAAACAGTGAGGGAAGGGGTGAGGCTTGAGATATGCACTTTCATGCATCTTGAGGGGATGAACGGTTTCAACCCCCCCTCCCTTGCTGGTTCCCTCGCCATTTAGAATTTCCCATGATAATATTTGAAGAGGTTGGGATGTCCTTGTTGGGCAAGTATGGATGTATGAGGTATAATTATATTGTGGAAACATTTCACTACTTATTTGGATGATTTAGGACCTGCCCATATGGTTTAGATGATTCATAATAGACTAATAGACTTTCTTTTATATGCTGAGTCAAAGAATTGAAAATCGAATAAAACCATAAAAAACTCTTCTATTGACTCAGGAAGTGTTGGGTTTATGGTGCATCATCTTGCTAATTTGTTTCGAATTTAGTGTCTCGTTCAAAATAAAAATTTTCCAATACAATTTTTCAAAACGTGAAAAAGGGAAGAGATAATAAAATTTTTTAAGATGATATCTGTTTTCTTAAGTTTTTCCAAAATTGTAAAAAATATTCTTTTCTTTGGGAGGCAATAATATTTATCCAAGGATTGTGATTTCATTTTTCAAGTTAATTTCGGTCTCTTGATTTTAAGAAATATTTTGGTGTATAAAGAAAAAACGTAAAAATTTCGAGGATACATGAAATATATAATGAATTTCAAGGGTATATTAAATATGTGAAAAAATAATATATAAGTAAATAAATGTATTAAACACATTAAATGAAATCAAAATACCTATAACTAGAAAATCAATTCCTATAATTAGAAAATTAATGGATAGTTTAAAAATCAATATATAAGTAGAATGAGTGATAATTAGAAAATTAAGGGTTGGTTTCAAAATCAATAGATAATTAAAAAAAACTCAAAATTTACAAAAAATCTCAAAACTTTTCGAAATAATCCTAAAAAAAATGTCATTTTTAGTAGCTGGTTTTTGTATTTTTATTGAAAAAACTAAATTTACGAAAAAATCCCAAAACTTATAAAAAAAACCTCAAAATTTTTCATAAAAACCCTCAGAAAAAATGTATTTTATTCTTTCGCCTTTTTTCTTTTTTTAATTTTAAAAAAATAAAAAATTTTGGGAAAATTTAGTATAATTTTGCAAAATCACAATCCTTGGTCCTATCCAAGCTCAAGTAAAAAAAACCTTTCTCCACTTCTTCTCCAAAATTAATTTTTTTCAGAGCAAAATTTCTTTGAATTAAAAGACACCTTTCCAAATAGTAAGCAGTAACTTGCGAGGTAAGTTGATATGCATTGAGCTTTTGTTTGATGCATTCACTGTTGGAATTTGTATAGCAAATAATCAACATCCTAAATAAAAGATGTGTCTTTTGCACTTGAAGAGAAAAAATATGTCAAAAAGGATGTGTCTGATTAACACACCATTTTATTCTCTATATATTAAAGAGAAAAACAAGTTCTTCAAATACAAGTTAATAGATTTATTTATTTTATTTGACTTCATTGTAATCAATTTATAATACAAATAATATTTATATTATTATATTATTTATTTCAAATAAATTTATATATTGCTCTGATTGTTCTCCAACATCCATGTGAAGAAAATATCAGTAATTAAAAAAAGCTTAAAGGGAGGAAATGTGGGAAGTCTATGACATGGACAAGACAGCTGACATTAGCTAATCAAATTATCAAAAATAGTTTTTTTTAATTTTTAATTAGGCCGCTTGATTTGGGTGGCTATGTAACACAACAACCTATTGGACTGGTCATCAACTACACCATCTCAGTCCATCTGTTAATAGTCTTCTCACTTTTTTCATCATCTGTTCTAGGGGTGGCTATGGGATGGATCTCATCCCAAATTCCATTCCATTTGTTCGAGATTGGGATGGAATGTGATGGAATAGACCTCATCTCGTCCCAAACGGGTTTGGGACAAGACAGGATGAACATATACTAAATTTTGGATTGAAAATTTAATATGCAAGATTGAAAATTTTGGATTTACCAAACACACAACTTTAAGAACAACTATATAACTTTAAGCCATTGATTTTATTACCCCAATTTCATAAGCTTTTACTCATTTTTTTTTAGAACCACTATTGAAGATAGTCATTTTTTTTTTACATTGCTAACGAAAATGATCAATGGGTTTGTTATTTAAAATACGAAGAACATACATTGTTGTTGTCAAGAGTTAGAAAGAGGAAAAAAAGAAGGGAGGGGTTTTGAATTAGATTCATTATCTAGATGAGTCACATGGAAAAAAAAAGCGAGTCACACGAAAGTTTGTGAGAATAAAATAGTCATTTCAATAAATAAAATAGTCATGTCAACAAATAGTTTGATACTATATAGTTCATACTAAATATTAAACAAATCGATTGGAGACGGGATGAGATGGCTTAGATTGGAAATCTTCATCCCGTTTTAGATCGGGATGGGATGTGATCGGAATGAAATTGATCAATCCCAATAGGACCTGAAAAAATTGGGGCGGGACGAGATGAGATCGAGATCGCAGGATGGAATGCCCACCCTTAATCTGTTCTTCCAAAAATATTGATTCATAAAATGTTGGACCTAGTGTTGAACTTGTGAAATGTGCATGCAACTCGATTGCTTGCAGGATCAACTGTTTATGAAACCTGCAAAACAACATGGAAATGTTGACACTGAAGAATCAAAAGCTTATTGCACAAGAAATCGACATACATAAGGAGGAAACTCAAAAGAGCTAAGTTCCAAAGAAAGATGGCAACCAGCTAGGCGAGTTTGTTGTTGGAAGATGTCACCAAAATCAATGGCCAAGTGAATGATAATACTGGATCAATCAAAAGAGTAGTGGATGCTTATTGAAGAAACTAGTCGATTTACTGACAAACTAGTTGTCGAGCAGTCTATACCTAGAGCTCTAGTACTGGATACACCGACCTTAGTCAGCAAGTCAACAGTTGAGAAGAATTTGGATGACATCTTGAAGTCCTCGAGGGATCCCATGATTCATAAAATTTGCATATATGCTATGGGTGGCTTTGGGAAGACAACAATCATGAAGAACATTAACAACCAGCTTGCGACCACCTAAGACTTCGAGAAAATCATATGGGTTATAGTTTCAAGTGATTATAACTTGGACAAAGTTCAAAATTATATAGGTTTCCAGTGAAACTTGAATTTGTCAACATCTACAAGCCAAAAGTACCGAGCTATTGAATTATTATATGGATTGAAACAAGCTGGCAAGTTTCTCATCATTCTGAATGATATGTTGGTTTGAATTTCCTTGGATAAGGTGGGGATTTTGGAACCCAATGGAGAGAATGAATGCAAGATAGTACTAACAACTCGTTCCTTGATTGTTTGTCGTGATATGGGAACAAACAAGGATATCAAGTTGGGGCTTTTGTCAAAGGAGGACGCATGGGAGTTGTTTGTCGGCCCACCCCTAGCGACCAAGTCCTAACTCCTTAAGTGTACCCACTTGCAAACAATGTTGTTCTTCAATGCAGTGGTCTCCTCCTAGCCATCATTACCGTTGGCCGTGCTATGAGAGGAAAACTTGATGTCAGATTATGGAGACAAGTTTTGAGGACCTAAGGAATTCATCATTTGAGATTAGAGGCATGGAAGATGATGTTTTTAAGCTTTTACATTTCAGTTATAGTCGTTCGAGACAACGAGATTCTAGCCAAAAAAATGATCAAGTGTTGGATGGACGAGACTTTAATCAAAGGAGAAGGAAATTTGGAAAAGGACGAAGGTTTCAAGATTATTGAGGAATTAGTAGATGTCTGCAGGTTTGAGTGATTCTCCACATCGGTGGAATATATTAAGAGGTTGGAAACTATTTATGTGAGAATGCATGATCCATTATAAGGGATTTGGCCATCAAAATCACGGGAGAGGAAGGTAGAGTATTTGTCAAAGGCCAATTGTAGCTTGGTTGGATGGTTAAGGCTGTTGTAATTTAACATCCATGTCTTAGATTCTATACCCACCGGCGACATGCTTGCTTTTGAAGAAAAAAGAGGAGTCTTTGTCAAAGCTAGGTTTGGCTTAACTAATCACATATTGGAGCAACAACATATTGGAGCAACAAAACTATCATTAATAGGAAATCAGATTGAATCCTTTCAGGAGCAGCTGAATTGTCCAAATCTTTTTCAACATTGTTGTGCTATAACAATCGTTTAGAGAACATATCTTCTTCATTCTTTGATCAAACACTTCTTCAAATTTTGGACTTTTCTTTTACTCATGTCAAAGAGTTGCCATCATCCCTCTCTGACATGCTCAACCTCTGTGCATAGATTTTGGAAGGATGTCTGTCTTTGAAAAAACTACCATCCCTAGCGAAGCTCAAGAAACTTGAGATGCACAACCTCCGTGAAACTGCTATTGAAAAATTGCCTCACAGGATGGAATTGTTAATTAGCCTAAGATCCCTTAACCTTTCCTATACACGCTTGAGGCCCGTTCAATCCCCAAACTCCCTCTAGAGGATTCACGCATATAAAATAGCCACTCCCAAATAGTTACATAGAAGTTGATTGAGGATATTGCTTGCTTAAACCACTTAGCAATTCTTACATTTAGGGTTGAACAAAAAATTGACCAAATTGATTAAACTAACCGAACCAATCGGTTTGGTTTAAATTCGGTTTGGTTCGGTTTTAACAAATTCAAAACCAAAGTGATCGGTTCGGTATTCGGTTTCTATATGATTTTAACCGACAAAACTGAACCGATTGAATATATATAATAAATAATATATATTTTATATAAAGATAATATAATATGTTCAAAATAGTTGGTCGGTTCGATTTTAGTTCAATTTTAGCCTGTTAAATTAGAATCGATTCGATTTCGGTTTGAAAATTTTGAAACCGACCGGTTCATGATTTAGGTGAAAACCTTGGGTTCCATAGTTTAGATGATTATCTCTGTGTTATCCTGCACATAAAGTGGAAAACGTTCAAAAGCTTTTGCATCAGATTAGGTTCTTACACTAGAGGTTGGATATGTGAGGATGTTAATATTTTACCACAGAGCATATTCATAGGCTATTAGGTAACAGACACAACTAATGTCTCTCTCCCAACATTAAAGAGTTGCATATGTCAGGATCTGTAAAACCAAGGTGGCAATCTGAGATTCCCAAGTAAGTGTTATATACAAAAATGGCATAAGGGGATGGTTTAATATTAAAAGAAGATGAGACTGAAGAAAGAAAAGAAGAGGGAACCTTCTTTTTGGGATGAAATCATAGTTTTTGGAAGGGTGTGGTTCCTCGTCACTGTCTTGCCAATCTTCGAGCGTTAGAAGTTGCAAGTTGTCAGAAATTGAAGAATCTGTTTGTCACTAGTCTTCTGCAGCAACTCAAGAACATTGAGCTAATTAGAGTCTGCAGTGCATACTCGATGGAGCAAATGGTTTTTGGTTCAAATGATGGTGCTAACACCACCATTGTTCTTCCAAGTTTACACTCTAATCTTGGAAAATCTGCTGAAACTTCACACATCTCTAGCCAGCCATGGGTTTGTATGCCACTGCACGAGGTTACGATACAGAAGTGCTGGATTCTGACGAAGCTCCCTTTTAGTGCCAACACATTATCTACGTTGAGAGGGCGTACTATCGGGTGGGAAGCATTAGAATGGACGAGCTTATACTGACCTCTGATCAATTCTACAAACTAGCTTTTACTTTTGTAAATATGTTTTACTTATTACTCTGATAAGATAACGGGAAGGCCGTGTTCTGCTGTATAATATACATCATCTGTCAAATTTAATTATATGTTCATTTCAATGAATGACATCTTGGAAATTACGGATGCTGAAAAGCTATGCCACTGTCATATTCTCTAATAATTATACTTTTACTCTTGCAGAAGTCACGATTTTTCCAAATGCACTTCAGCATTTTGTTTGAAGCCTAACTTGGTTATTTGGTGTACAAATTCAAGCCTGCTACCATGCGTGTTATAGTGCAGATTTGAATTGTACCCCCGACACCCCGAGTCAATTAATTTTACAGCTCGAGTACTAGATTAGTGTGACAAAATCTCTGAATTGGAATTGGGGAGTTGCTCAGGAACTTATTAGCTAGCAGTTTTATATTAACAGCTAAATGCGTCGATACCTTGTATTTTCTGATTATATGAATTCTGCCACTGAACATTGCAAAAGTAAAAGGAAGTCTATAGTAACGTGTTTTTGCAACCATGGTGACGTGGCGTGATTTTGAAAGAATGATGAAATCCCAAAGTGTTTAGGTTGTATCTAGAGGTTGTAAAAAACATCCTCTGATGATGCCACAGTATGCAGAACTTGGTTCCCTAACTTCACTCCTATAGAAAATGCGATCTCTTGTTTTGCTTTTGACAAAAAGAAAGAAAAAGAAAACGATATAACATGTTCCAACACACAACCATCTAATAAATATGTACAAAATTAAAGCAAATATAATGCAACACACTTCAATAAATTGTTCAATCAGCTGAAAAAATCTGTGGTACCTGTGCTTACCAAAACTCAAAAACATGCAAGTGCTTTGGTTTCAAGCCCTCTTCGCCTGACCCCATATTGAGATAAAATGCATCCGAAATTGCAATGTGATAGGCATAAAAACTCACCTCACTTGCAGAAGTTCTCAGATTCACAATGATCTATCATCGATCATGCTGCCAATTCTTCTACTCTTGAATTCAGAATCTTCTTAGTCTCTTCATCTTCTTCTATGCTATCTGCTTTCATGCTCTCCAAGAGCCCATTTACTTCTTTTCCTTTTCTAATATTTGCCTTAATCAAGGCATGATAAATTTCTCTGTCCATGGTGATTATCGTCTTCAGTAATCCCACAAAAGCTTCTATTTCTTCAACCTCCCCTTCATCCCCAAGCCAACGCAGTATGCTGTAAACAACCTTAGGATTGGGTTTCCACCCTTCATTACCCTCACGTGCTGAGAATGCCATCTTCATACATCTTAAAGCGTTTTTCATCTCCTTCTTATGCATATATCCTGTAGCTACAATTCCCCAACTGTTTGGGGTCGGAGTCTTACCTTTCGCAACTAGGTCATCAAGCACTGCTACTGCCTTATCCACCATATGCTTTTGAGAATAACCAATAAGGAGGACATTTGGAACACGGAAATCATAAGAGTTGTCAGATATCTCCCATTCCTCCAGCAGTTTCTCTGCTTCTTCTAACTCTTCAAGCTTTACTAATGAGCCAAGCATGGTAATATAATCCCTGTTAATATGCCTCTTACAGACATCCTTTTGCACGCCCCACAGTCTCGTCACTTCAGCCTTATTTCCAAGACTTGCGTAAAGTGAGATGAGATGGTTGTACAGGACTGCCTCTTTTGGTCCCAGCTTCTCCTCTGCTTTCTTCAGGGAAGCAATAGCCTTGTCAGTTAGACCAGCCTTTATGTAGAAATTTGCAGCTACAAGATACGTGTTCGAGTCCATTGAGATGTCTTGTTGATTTTCCATTTCCTTGAGAACCTTCTCCATTCCATCAATATCAGATCTTGTACCACATGCATTGATGCAGCATCTGTAGCTGAAGTTGTTGGGGATAACACCATTTTCCTTCATCTCATTCAACAAGCCAGGGACCTTCTCATGCTGATTAGTGTTAGCGTAGAGACACATGAGGCCATTGTAAGGGAGACTCAATGAAGCAAAACCCATCTCCTTCATTTTTTGCATATGGGATAATGACTTGTTAATTAGGCCTGCTCTAGTATAACAGTTCAAAAGTGCACCATATGTCTTGTCAGTTTTGTCTTCATCACTCAAACTATCAAAGTAGCTCTCAGCAGTGTCCGACCCACGCACTCTGCCTATTAGATCTAGCTGCACAGCACGGTCACCTGACGAGAATGCACTCCCAGTTGTTAGTAGGTTAACATTGTTACCCATCCATTCAGAAACCTGCACCATGAGATAACAAGAGATTAAGGATACCACATAGTTGATAAACAAATATACCTTAGAAAAGCCAATAGAAATATAAGACACCAAGCAAGGTAGAAAACATTTTTCATATAAATGATATTCTCCCAATCGACTAACCATCCCCCAAAACAGAAGATCAAATAGCTTTTAGAGCATGTGAATATTGTATGAGGAATGGAGAAGAATATAAGATGGTTTTTGGTCGCGGTGGAAAATGGTTTCAATGGTATTTGGAGGAGAGAAAACTAGTGGAGAAGGGGGTTAATGTGGCTTATGATGGGTGGTGGGAGTTGTGGTAGTGTAAAAAATGTAAAAAAAATTCTAAGTCAGCACCTAAAAACAAACGCCATTTTATTTTATATCTTCTAATTAGCAAGCAAAACAAACAATTCATTAGCTAGAAGGTAGCTTCTAACAACTTAAAAAAAAAGCAAACACCCTCCTCTTCCTGTTCCAGTGTTTCACAGGATCGTTTTCCGAATTTCACTTTCTTTGTAAACCTCATCCATTCTCAAAGGCTTCATCAGACTATAAAACACGAAAATCGTGAACAGCCAAACCAATTTCCTTGACCACTAACTAAACAGATTGAAAAACTACATGCTTTTCTCCAACCGACAGCTCCGCTTACCATAACCCATTCAACTTCAGCTCAGTTTACCAACACCCACACACAAAAAATAAACTTTTTGACACCAACTAAACTCAAATTTAAGTACCCGTTTCAAGTTTTTCAAACACTACACCAAGAATTGACATTCAACACCATCCAAAGCTTAAATCTTTAGCAATTGCAAACAAAACCCAACATTCCGCCTACCGCACAAACAAACTTCCATAAAATCAAAATACAGAAACAAAAACAAACCTCTAGGGCCTGTGTGTATCTCCGGTTACCCCGAAGGTCCCGAACGAGGCGCCGAAGCTCCGCTTGATGAACTTTCTTCCCACTTTTGATCCACTCGTCTAGCACAGGAACCAAGCTGGTGCCTGGGGTTCCAAGGGGTCTGATCTTCCCATGGAGATTGTTCTTGTGGAACCTCTTGATGTGCACTGATCTGCTTGAGTTGACATTCTGGAAAGGGGATTGAGAGAGCAATCTTGAAGTGGTTTTGGAGTTGGAGGTCAAGTGGGTTAGAAGTGAGAAGAGTTTGGAAGCCATGAATGGAGGTTTTGGGAGCTTGGAGAGGGGAGAAGGCAAGAGTGATGGGTTAAGAACGAGTTCTAGCACAATACTATGTTGGTAACAGCACAATACTATGTTGGTAACAAGTCCTGATTCATAAGAAGTCCTGTTTAGGTAAGTCAGTAGGCAAGAGTCTTAATTTGGTTGAAATAGGTAAGTCAGTAGGTGAATTCTAATTTAGCATTACTTAGATATTAAGAGTCTGGTTAGGAATCTAGGAAGTAGAATTTCCTATAAAATCTATCAATTGTAATAAGAAGTTTCATCAATCAAATAGTTTTTTTTTTATTTATTTTTTTTTTTTATTTTTTAAACTTTGGTGGCTGATCTCCAATCAAAAGATCAATAGGTGGTTCGATCTCCAATCAAAACATCAATTATATTGGCTTTCGGTATCGAATCCTATCATCTGGTATCAGAGCATCGATTCTGCCCTATCCATTCCTTCCAAATTTTTTTTTCTTCCACCCAAACCTTCACCGTGACTGTCAAAGAACTCGAAGAACAAGTTGCTGCCATTAACTCCCAACTGGGAGCTATGACTTCACATATCCACACCCTCCTCCAAGATCGCCAAACTCAATCACAAACCAATGCCCAGATATTGCAAACTCTTCAATCTCTTCAATCCGCTGGGTCCTCACAATCAGAAACTTTTCACCATCACAATCCGCCAGGCGGCAATTTACAAGGTCAACCCCTTCGCATTGACTTTCCTCGGTTTGATGGCGGCGATCCCGAAGGTTGGCTTTTTCAAGCCGAACAATTTTTTGAGCTCAACCAGGTTGCGGTCAATCAGAAAGTCACCTTGGCTGCAATCCACTTAAAGGGCGATGCCATCGCTTGGTACCGCTGGATCAGACAATCTATTGGCGACCTTTCTTGGGAACAATTCTTCAAGGCCATCTGTTCCAGATTTGGTTCCCGCAAACACATTGATCCATGCAGCTCCCTTTCGAAACTGACTCAAACAGGCACGGTTCGTGAGTTTATCACGGCCTTTGAAAACCTCATCAACTTAGTTCCTGGTTTGCTCGAACCTCATCAAGTAAGTATGTTCCTTTCAGGCTTACGGGCTGATATCCAATCTGGCGTGCGCTTGCTTAAGCCTACGAGTCTGACCCAGGCCTTTGAATTGGCTCTATGCCAAGAGGATGCTATCATAACAACTGCCGTTTTTTCTTCATCTAAAGGGTCTACCGCCAACCTTCGCGTCCGGTGGTTCTTCCTCCTAATATTAAACCCCCTGCCCCTACGTTCGCCTTGATTGTTGGCGTGAAGCGGTTAACTTGGGTTGAACAACGCGAAAGGCGCGACAAAGGTTTATGTTTCAATTGTGACGAAACTTTTAAACCAGGCCATCGCTGCGTTAGGCCGCAGCTGCTGCTACTGGACGCTGCCCTGGACGATTGCTCGTTGGATGACAACGCCACTCTTGCTGATGACGACCCTGCAATGGAGATCTCCCTCCATGCTCTTATGGGCTCGACCAGGCCCGAAACCATGCGCGTCACTAGCACCTTGAAGAATCAGCAGATTTCAGTCCTCATTGACTCTGGTTCCACACACAATTTTCTTCATCCGCGTGTTGTGAAACAATGCGGCATTCCCATTGAATTTGCCAAGGATTTTCGGGCCATGGTCGCTGATGGGGGTTATTTGTCAAGTCGTGGTTCTTGTCGGAATCTCGCAATGACCATTCAAGGCTTCGAACTATGTGCTGATTTCTCACTGCTTGCTGTCTCAGGTTGCGATGTGGTGTTAGGTACTCAGTGGCTTCGCACATTGGGTCGCATTGTGTGGGACTTTAGCCAATTGGTCATGCAGTTCACTGTCTCTGACCGTGTTTACACACTGGTAGGCAACAACTCTCCCATAGTTGCAGTTATGGACTGCGAGCAGATGTCTCGCGCATTACGTCGCGAACAAAAGGGAATCCTTTTCCACATTAGGGCCCTTGACGTCCAGCCAGGACCACTTGTCCATGCTACTTGTGCGCAGCTCACAACGCAGGAGGAGAACCTGCCAAGGACGAGCAGAACAGGGGAGCAAAACAGGGTTCACCACGCCCAGTTCGCTGTCTCTCAGCTTATTTCGAGTTTATCCGATGTCTTTGGACTTCCTAAGTCGCTTCCTTCTACACGGGAACATGATCATCGCATTCCACTTCTGCCCGGCGTTGCCCCGGTTAATGTTCGGCCATACCGTTACCCACATTTTCAGAAAGCTGAAATTGAGAAAGTGGTTGACGAGCTGCGGACTGCTGGTCTTATACGCCCAAGTCTGAGCCCGTTCTCTTCTCCGGTGCTACTCGTAAAAAAAAAGGACGGCTTCTGGCGTATGTGTATCGATTATCGCGCACTCAATAAAATCACTGTCAAGGATCGTTTTCCTATCCCAGTCGTGGATGAGCTACTCAACGAATTAAATGGCGCGACCATCTTTTCTAAGCTCGACCTTCGCTCCGGCTATCATCAAATCCGAGTCCACGACGACGATATTTCCAAAACAGTGTTTCGTACACACGATGGCCACTATGAGTTCTTGGTGATGCCGTTCGGCTTATCCAATGCCCCAACTACTTTTCAGGGTCTAATGAACGATCTCTTTCGCCCGTTTCTCCGCCTGTTTGTCTTGGTATTCTTTGACGATATTCTGATCTACAATGCTAATCTTGATGATCACCTGCATCACTTGTCTGTGGTTCTTGGGCTCCTGCGAGCCAACAGTTTATACGTCAAGGAATCCAAGTGCTCCTTTGCACAATCCTCCATTGCTTACCTTGGGCACATCATTTCAACTGCGGGCGTCTCTGTTGATAACGACAAAATTAATTCTATAACAAATTGGCCTCTGCCGTCTTCTATTAAAGATCTTCGTGGATTCTTAGGCTTGACCGGATACTTTTTTTTTTTTTTTTTTTTTTTTTTGAAAGGCAAGCCGGTTTTATAGCTAGGATCCGTAACCTAGTCCCGAGATGTGACCTACAGGTCAAATACCACCCCGAAATAAAGATGCCTCCAGTGGGTCTCGAAGCAAGGACCTGTGGAACAAGTCCACAACTCCTTAACCACTCGACCACTCCCCCTTTGGATACTACCGCAAATTCGTTTGTGATTATGGGCGAATCAGCGCCCCTTTGACTCAACTCCTCAAAAAGGATTCTTTGCAGTGGACTGCGGACGCCGCTATGGCCTTTGACAGTTTGAAACAGGCGTTAACCACCACTCCAGTGCTCACCTTACGGGACTTCTCTTTGCCATTTTGCATTGAAACCGACGCTTCTGGTCATGGCATCGGTGCCGTTCTTATGCAGCAAGGACGTCCCATTGCGTATTTCAGCAAGGCCCTTTCTGGCAAGCACTTAAGCCTATCGGTTTATGATAAAGAAATGCTGGACATCATCGCAGCCGTTCACAAATGGCGCCCCTACCTCTTGGGCAGACATTTCACAATTTTTACTGATCATCGCAGTCTCAAGTATTTCCTGGAACAGTGCCTATCTTCTCTTGAACAACAAAAATGGGTTACAAAACTGTTGGGATATGATTATGAGATCGTCCACCGCTCTGGCTCTAGTAATCGGGTCGCTGATGCTCTTTCTCGCGTACCCGACGCTGCCTCCTTGCTCGCCATTTCGTCCCCGACCTTTGCTAGTCTTGACGAAATCTGCCAGGAGTGTCATTCTGATCCAACTCTGCGCAAGGTTATTTCTGCATTGTCACAGGACCCTGCAGCACATACTCATTACTCTTACGCGCAAGGGATTCTGCGCTATAAAGGCCTTATTGTCGTCTCGTCTTCCTCCCCATGGTGTGCTAAGCTCTTGTACGAGTTCCATTCATCGCCAATCGGGGGCCATTCTGGTTTTCTGCGCACTTATAAACGGCTCCAACATAACTTCTATTGGCCAGGTATGAAGGGTGCAATCAAAACGTTTATTGCCCATTGCGATGTTTGCCAACGCAACAAGGCGGAAGCCATCTCCCCACCTGGCTTGCTTCATCCTCTGCCTATTTCTGACGATGTTTGGCTCGACATTTCATTAGACTTCATTGACGGCCTGCCCGTTTCGCAAGGGAAGTCTGTGTTCCTCGTGGTTGTAGATCGCCTGTCCAAATATGCCCATTTCAGCGCCATTTCTCACCCATATACCGCTGCTTCTGTCGCCGAGACCTTTATCCGCGACATTGTTCGGCTTCATGGCATGCCAAGATCGATTGTTAGTGATCGTGACCCAGTTTTCATTGGCAACTTCTGGGAATCATTTTTTGAAATGCAGGGCACACAATTGTGCCGCAGCTCCGCTCATCATCCTCAATCCGACGGGCAAACTGAGGTCACCAATCGCACGCTGGAATGTTATCTACGTTGCTTCGCTGGTCACCGCCCTTCCAGTTGGGTGCCATGCCTGCCGTGGGCTGAATGGTGGTATAATACCACCTACCATTCTGCCATTAAGATGACCCCTTTTCAGGCCGTTTATAGTCGACCGCCTCCATTCCGATTGTTAGTGACGACGATTATATTGCCAAGATGATAGGAGGGGTAAGTGTTACACCCACAGGTTCTGCTATTTCATCCCGGAAAAATCGGAACTTTGTTTGTAGAAAAGTGATTCTTTTTACTCTTTTGCCATCGGGACTAATCATCTCAACAATCAAGATCTCAAGAACAGATGATCTTCTAACACTAATGGAGGATTTTGATGACTCTGAATCCAGGAAACCTAGAGGAAAGGAAGGGTTTTTATGTTTGACATCCTCTCTATTGCCTGTTGCAATGGGTTGTCAAAATTCCACCTTTGCACTCAACCAAGGGAATCCACTCAGCAGAAATTATATTTTGTACAGACGTAATACTTTGCAGCATTGGATCTCTAATGATTCTCTTTGTGGTTGTTTTGGCTTACAAGTAGTAGTGTAGTACTAGTGTTGATTCATTGTGGTTTTATTTGGTTTTTGCTCTTTGATATGACATGCCTAAAACAATTCAATCTTTGATATTGCATGATCGTCTATGTTTACTATATTAAGAATTCATGTTATTTCTTTTACTAATTGCTTTACGGGACTTATAGGAGTTGAGTACCTTGCATTTGACACCATCATCATGTTCCTCTTCCTCATTGAATTCATTAGAGCAAAATGAAAAATGCAATTTTCTTAGAGAATGTTTATGGATGCACAGTAACTTTCTATGCTACATGAGACAAAAATCTTATATGGATAATCAGTGACCTCAAATATGTTACACCTTGAAACAACTTATTCTAACTATTTCATAGTCACGTACTTCTATTCCTTTTCACCGATTAGCTTACAAGTTAGGTCATCAAGGGCTTTGGTTCCAGCATCATCACCCATTCTATCTCATCCCACCATTCACGATCTACGTTTAGCTTCTCCAACATAGATAAAGTGTCAACACTGAAAGGGGGCTTCTTAAGATTCTTGCATTTGTCTTTTCAATGTGATGCAGTGAGGAAACAGACCCACGGCTCACTAGAGATAGTGAAGATGGCAATACCAGCACGTAGATAGAACATTACGTAGCATGACAAAATGAGAGAGAGCATCTGGCTAATCCTCCAGGGCCCCATAGGTAAGCTCTCATCAACTGGACATAAATACCATCCGTTTACAGGAGTTACTTTGCCTAAAAGCAGTAGATGCCTACAAAAAAAAAAAAAACTTGAACATGAATGTGATTCCTACAGCCACGCTCTATCATGACAATAAGGAGTTGGAGACTTGAAAAGAAGCACTATAAACTTTCACCTTTAATGTAGAAATATCGCTTCTTAGAAAAGATGCCAAGGGATGCTCACTTACATTTTAGCGGTAGTGGTTTAAATCTCTTGCTTGAGAAGAGAGGAGCTAAACTAACTCCTAATATTTTAGAATTGAAATTGAATTAGAAGCTTCCTGCAAAAAAACTCCTGTTGAGATTCGTTTTGTCCATAATGGAATTTTAGTACAACGATTCCATTGCAATTTCCCTTTTCAAAACCATTCAGATTCGTTCCAGAATGCAGATATCTTACATTGAAAAGGAGCTTAAAAGCATTTATTCAGATGTCTTACGCAAGGAAAATTTTAGGAAAAACAACGAAACCATTCAAATAATCTCCCTCTTCATGGAATGACATTGTATTCAATCCAGTCAGCAAGGGCCTTGGTGTCCGAATCATCCCATTCTAATGCTTCCCACCAGTTACGATGCACTCTCAACTCCTCCAACTTAGATAACGTGTCAATACTGAAAGGTAGCTTCTTCAGATTCCAACAAGCCTCTATTCTAACATGGCGCAGTGAGGTACACACCCATGGCTCATGAGATATAGTGTGAAGTTCTGGCAGATACTCCAAGATGAAAGTATGTAGTCTTGGAATAACAATGGTAGGAGTATTAGAATGATCATTTGAACCGACAACTATTTGCTCCATCCATAACCCACCAATGACTTTGATAACCTCAATATTCTTGAGAGTCTGTAGAAGACTAATGACAAAGAGAGTTTTCTACTGTTGACAGCTTTTGACTTCTAAGATATGAAGGTTGCAAGACAGTCAAGAGGCACCACACCCTTCCAGAATGTTTGGAGCTGAAACATTTTAACTCATAAATGCTCTAAACTTGTGTATGCATTTTCTTCCACTTCGTCCCCTAAAAATAAATAGACTATCTCCTGACAAACTGCTCGAGACTTCAGATAGTCTTGGAATTTTGAATGTTTCACAAACAAAATTGAGAAGTGGGAGGGAAAAGCAGCGAGGATGGGTCATTCTCTAGGGTTGGATTGTCTGTTATTAGAATGGTTTTCGGTGGGATTTCATAATCCTCAATATGTTAGCATCATTGCTATGAGAAATGATAGATGAAATTTTTTTTGAGCATCTCCCACTTTATGTACATGAAGGCATGAAGATAGTCATCCAATCTCACAAAGTTTAGAGCAAGTATTGCTAAGTGGTTCAAGCGTGCAATCTCGTTTACAAACTTGGCAACGGTTGGTGATTCCATCTCACATAATTTGCTCTGTTGCATGCGCACCTCCTCTAGAAGAGGGAGTTCAGGGATCTTGCAGTTTTTCAAATAGTTTGTTTTAGAAAGGTTAAGCTATCTAAGCCTAATCAGTCCTTCCACCCCTTGAGGTAAATCCTCTATGATAGTCGAACAGAGATTGAGGACCTGGAGTTTCTCGAGCTTCATCACTGCTGGAATTTTCTTCAAATATTTACATCCTTCTAAAATCAATACACCGAGGTTGAGCAAGTTCGAGAATAGAGAGTGATGAGGGCACATGGTGATCGAAGTGAAGGAAAGGTCAAGAACCTGAAGAGAGGGCATTTGATCAAAGAATGAAGAAGAAATGGTGTCTAAATTGTTTCTGCACAACAAGGTGGAGAGTTTGGGGCAATTTTCGTGGTCGGGAAGTGCTGTAGTTTGATTCCCCATCAAGGATACTATTGATGCTTTATTCCATTCCTCTTTCTTTCGTGCTTTAGTTAATCCCAAGCTTGATTTCACCAGAACTCCACGGTTCTCTTCCATGATTTTGATCACTAAATCTCTGATCAAATCACGCATTCTAATTATATAAAAATTTGTGAAGATCTCGTCATCCTTCTGCAAAACCTGCAAGCTTCTACTATTTCCTTCAATAACTTGAATCCCTCATCCATTTCTGCATCTATGTCTCCATCTTCTTTTATGTACTTTTCACTCATCCAACACCTTATCAGTTTATTGGTCGAAACTTCTTCATCCTCAGGAAACAAAGCTAAATACAAGAAACACTTCCGTACTTTATCATTTCTCAAATGGCTGTAACTGAAATATAAAAGCTTAAAAACGTCATCTTCCATACCTCTAATCTCTGTTGGCGAGCTTCTGAGATCTCGTAAAGCACTCCTCCATATTCTAACATCAAGCTCTCCTCTCATTGCACAACCCACTGTAATAATGGCCAAAGGAAGACCACCACATTCAAGTAGCACTTCCTTTCCGAAAGGCTGCACCATTGGAGTAAGGACTTGATCACCAAAAAATAAATCCCATGCTTCCTCGTCAGACAAAAGCTCCAACTTGATATCCTTATGTGTCCCCATATCACGACAGATGGTCAAGGAACGGGTTGTGAGTACTATCTTGCAGGCATTCTCACTGTTGGGTTTTGGAATCCCCACCTTGTCCAGAGGAATCCTAACCCACACATCATCCAAAACGATGAGAAATTTATTAGTGCTTCAATCTGTGGGATAACTCAACAGATTGGCTCTCTTGGTTTGTACACTTGGAAAGATCCATGCCTAGTTGCCCTGCTACATCATTTTGGACCTTGTCCAAGTTGTAGGCACCTGACATATTAACCCAAATGATTTTGTCGAAGTCTTTAGTGGTCGCAAGCTGGTTATTTATCTTTTTCATGGTTAATGTCTTACCAGAACCACCCATAGCATATATTCCGATTTTATGAATCATGGGATCCCTCAAGGATTTCAAGATCTCTTCCAAATTCTTCTCAACTGTTGAATCTCCAACTAATATTGGTGCATCTAGATCTGGTGCTCTTGGTGAAGATTGTTTGACAACCAGTTCATTTGCAAATTGGCTGGTTTTGTCAAGAATTTTATCAACTTCTTGAATAGTCTCGATTACATCTTTAGCCAGCTTTATGTGAGAATAACAGGCGAAGAAACACCCCTTATTATCTTCAAGTGATGCTGTAATAGGACTGATTCGGTCTTTGATTTTGGTCACATCTTGCAGCAATAATGTCACCTGGTTGCTCGCCATCATTCGCTTCAACTTAGCCTTTTCTACTTTTCTTCTTATGTCTGTCTCTATTGCAATGAGTTCATTCTTCTGTCTCAAGATGTTCACATTGCTTTGTAGGTTCCATAGATTCCTTATCCTGCGAGCAAAGAGGAAACATGCGCATTTCACAATATCAAAACCTGGTTCAAGAGCATTCAGTGGATCCATTTGAATAACAGATGCATAAAGATGAAGGGATGAGAAGGGAGGGAAGAAAATGCAAGAGATAGGGTGATGCAACCTTGGATTGGAGTGTCAATTTTAGCTTTGATGCCCTTTACTACAAACCAAATTGGTGGTTTCCACTATTGTCATACTACTGCAAGAAGGTGTTTTTGTCTATGGATCCTTTTCAAATTGTGATCTCTCATCTACAGCTATTTCTGCTTTTGAAAAATGATGAAAAAAAAATTGAACTTCTTTACTAAAGTTCAATTGAAACATTCTGGTAGGTTCTGCTTAACTCCAAGTTTTTATGGTTCTAAATGTATTGTTCATTGCTCAACGTTTTCTTGAGTAAATAGATTTCATGCTTGGTCACAAGATCTCTGTAGTGTGGACAATTGACTAATGGGTTTTGATTGATCATGACTACCTTATCCCTTCATGCATTTGCAGTCTTATTTAGGAGCTGCGCAGGCTTCCCCTGGGTGCCGACCTAGTTTGGATGATTGGGCAGGCCCATCTTCTTGTGGGCTCTTACATTTCCAATAGTTTCCCCCATTTTCTCCCCGGGTTTACTTGTCAAAATATTGTTTTGTGAGGTCAGCTCACAATACCGTGTCAAGTTTTAAAATACAGTGGGAATGACACATTTTCAAGGCTTTTGTGGTATCAAGGGTTTGAAAGCAGAAAAAAGTAGAGGTTTGGGCTCAAGGGTTGAACTGTTAGTTCCTCCAAATTTATGCAGTTAAAATAACGTTATAACGTCGATATAACACTTAACGGGAGTGAGGCGTTATGCGGTGACATTATCACGTTATGATATCACAACTCCGATATAACGACATTATATGACCGTTATTGAGATAACGTTTTTTTTTTCAATAATGTCATTTTAAAACGTTTTGTCCTAATATAATTAAAAAATCACTCATTTCATTCTCGATCGAACTAGAACCCTAGACTCGTAGGAAAGAAAAATGACCAGAGCTCATCATCACCGATGGACAGAGAACCAGACCTTGTCATTTGACAGAGAACAAGAGAAGAAGATGAAGAGTCAATCACACTCTTTGTTGCGATTTTACCCTCATACGAAGAGAAAATGTTTTTTTATTAATTTGTTTTTGTTTTTTAATTTAATATTATCAACATGATTTATTTTTTTGACTCTATAATATATTAATATTTTATGGCGGTATTAAAAATATATTTAAAAACTATTCCATTATATACCATTATATCCCGATATATCTCATTATAACCTATAATGCTCTTGGACCGTTATGGATCTGTTATCCGTTTTAATTGCATAGTTTCAAACCACCAAAATTATGAGGTTCGTGTTGAGGTCCAGCCCATGAGGGTGGATCCAACTTTGGTAAGTAATAAGACATTATTTCAAGTTTGGTTGAATAAGGAAAACATGTTTTCAATAAGAAACAAAAACAAAAATAAATAGAAACAAAGTTATATTTGAGGCGGTGTTAATTAAATAGAAACAAAGTTCTATTTGAATAGAAACAAAGTTATATTTGGTAGCTCGTTAATTAAATAGAAACAAAGTTCTATTTAAGGCGGTGTTGGGTGGCTGCAAACAAGTATAAATATGTGCATGAAACAAAATTTTATTCATAGTGTTTTTAGAGAAGCTACTGCGTGAAATAGCAGTAGAGAACATAATATTCTCTTTGGTGTTTGTTGCGGATGTGTGCGTGTGGACGGTGACTTTGTGTCTGATTCTTTGGGCGCGATTTTGTGCAACAAAGTGTGATGTGTGGCTGCGATATCGACTTAGTTTTGTCGATTGATTTGGTAGAAGAAGTTTAAGGAGATTTTTGGTTAATTTGCTGAGAGGTAACCCGTGTTATTTACTCCTTATATTACTTAAGTTTTGGGCAAAAAGCTTGAGAAGTTATTGTACTTCTTCTTATTTGATTAGTGGATTCTCTCGGATTTGCCTCGTGATTTTTCCCTTTACATTGAAGGGTTTTCCACGTAAATCTTGGTGTCTCATTTATTATTGCTTTAGATTACTTATTTGGTATTGTTTTATTGGAATTTGTCCCAACAGTTCGGGTCATCCTGTTATGTTTAGTTCTAAGAATTCATGCAAAATATAGTACTTGTTAGCCAAACACCGTATATAACAATTGCAGCAATTACTTGTAGTTTTACTTTGCCAAAAGAAAGTCAATCACCAAAGTAACTTTTGTGCTAGGTTGTATTAGTTATTATTAGTCTTCCGAGGTTAGTGTTCCTGTGGGTCAGTACTGGGTCTAGCTACCATACTTATGTAAAGACTAATTAAACCAATCATCCTAGCAATTTCTATAGCCAAATACTTCTTGTTCACCAGTGAGTCCTGCTTGTGATTCTTTGTCAATCAGTGATCTTTATCTTGCTTTTTGGTTGATTATGTTATTAATCGTAAGCAAACAAGGTATGTTAACATAGTTTCAATTTTTCACAAGCACTAATAATGAGTTTGCTCCTAATAATGACAACGAATTAATCTTCCTCCTCTTGAAGAGATATCAGGTCAAAATATGCTTGTCAGCATCACCCGATTTGAATGCTCCCCACTCTTCTTGGTACAAGTCTATTTCCTCCAACTTGTAGAAACTGCCAACACTGAAAGGGAACTTCTTTAGTTCTTTGCATTCATGTATTCTAAGATTGCACAGTGAGGCGCAAATCCATGTCTCACTGGAGATGGTGTGAAGTTGTGCCATAATTTCTAAGGCTAAGCTGTGTAACCTTGGAAGAACAATGGTGGTGATGGTCGTATTATCATGATCCTCATCAACCCCTACCTCATTTGAACCAACTACTATTTGCTCCATTGAATTTGCAGAACTGACTTGGATGACTAGTAACAGAGAGATACTTCAAGTGCTGACATTTTTCAACTTCCATGACTCAAAGGTCACCAAAACAGCCACATGAAACCACACCCTTCCAAAAAACTGGGAGATCATACACTCCAATAGATAAATATTCTAAACTCGTGAATGCCTTTCTTCCATCTCATCGCGTAAAAATCCTGCAAGAATCTATGATGCACTTTTTTAGGAATTTCTGACTGCTCAGGGCTTCAGACAACCTCGGAATTGCCAAATGTCTCATAAGCATGAATTGAGTATCAGGAAGAAAATGTAACAAGGAGGGATTCTCACCTTGTGGCTGATCATATATTATTACGCTGTTTTTTTTAATGGAAATTCAACATATCTAGATACCCAAATTTTGTGGTGGTTATGAAGATCCAAAACTTTTTGAGCATTTTCCAGTTGATGTCCACGAAGGCATTGAGATAGTCATCCAGTTCCACAAAGTAAAGAGTAAGTACTGCCAAGTGGTTCAAGCATGCAATCTCCTTGATGAACTTGGTAACGGTTGGCATCTCCAAAATCTTGCTATCTAGCATGTGCTACTCCTCTAGATTGGGGTAGGCCAACCTTGCATGACTTCTGGCGATTCCTTCACTAAAAATGGGACAGAGTATTCTGCTGTTGATGCTAATGCAGAGAACTTTTGTGGTATTTCATTTCAATTTACTATTTTCTGCTCTGATTTCTCAGCTTTGCGGAGTATGACAAATTTGAAATTTAAAATCAGCAATAAGGGCCTATGTCTAAAATCCAAACCCAATCTGTAGCTATTATGCACTTGAAACCATTGTGATCACTCCCAAACCATACACAATCAGTGTTTCTAAAACACCATTGTTGTATCAGTATGCTAGAACCCCAGTCGCAAAGAATGAAATGTAAAAGTAAATACATATGAAAAAAAATTACCATACTTCTTGATGGTTTGACAATTAAAGGCATGACAAGTGGCACAACACGATGTGAAAGCTCCATGGGCTTTGATCTTGCTTCCTTGGTTGCAGCCATGTTCTCTTTGAGGTTTCCATGGAGAAACTAGTAAGGGGAACCCCTTATTCCTTGATCACTTAGGAACCTTTGCAGCTTCATGTGTTTCCACCATACCTAATGGAAAGCTTTCCAAGTGAAATAAATTGCAACTAGTACAACAGATGTTGCAAGTGTAGCTACCACAATCTCTTCCATCCTGTTTACCTTTCAAAACCTCTCTATTTTCTCTCTCACTTGTTGAAAACTTCTGCTATTTTTCAGTCTCACTGAGTTCACAAGTTGCATTGTATTATGGAGGGGAGGGTCTTTGTGATGGCTAATTAAGTAAGAAATTATATCATACAGACCATTTGGCATATGTAGTAATTATTGCATGTATTATATATGGATGATCTTTTTGTAGAGTAGAGAAGAAAACGAGCGTCATTTGTTAGGCTGCTAATGGAAGAGTGAATGTGACATATATACAACCTTCCATTTGGATATGAATATTTATCCATTTTTGCAAGACCATCCTCTTTTGTCTAAATATATGCCCATTGTAAATTAGCTAGTACTTTTAAACCCTGTTATTAGTTGCGAGTAGCCCCTTCTGTTTCTAAATATGTCGAACAGATTGATGTTCATTTAGGATTGGAAGTTTAGAAGGTTCATATAGCATATAGAACTATGCAAGGAATAGGACCAGATTCTCTAAATTTTGCCAAGGACCCCTTTCAAATGAGATCTATACACTGTACACATTCAACCTTTTTGGATATATAGATAGGAAGTCAGAGTTTATGTAAAATAAGCTGAGCACCATATTGTGGTTGAAGAGTGACAACAGTACAAGGAGCATGAATGTAAGAGGGTGAAAGCTCAAATGAGAAATGTTGTAGAATCATTGCTAGAGCTATCTTTACTTCCATAACTGCAAAGTTCTGCCCTATGCATATCCTTGGACCCCAACCAAAGGGAAAGAACGAAAGTTGATTCTTTGTAGCCATCAAAATTCCGTTAGAGAATCTACTCGGATTGAACTCTTCTGCATCATCACCCCAAAGCTCACGGTCATGGTGAATGAGAAGTGTTGGTATTGTAACTTGTACACCTGGTGGCAGGCATATTTTCCCTAGCTTTACCGCCTTGTTACTAACTCGTGGAAGAAAAACTAAAGGTGGATATAATCGAAGAACCTCATAAAGAATCATTGTTAGCTGCATTGAAAGACGGCAAATTAAATTCGTATGTATTTACATCAATTCATATAGAAATGAAAGCGATACTTACAATGTTTAGATGGTTTAGTTCATCAAAATTAGGTTTTCTGTTCCTAAAGGTCTGCCAGACCTCATCCCTTGCTCGGACCTGCCATTCTGGGTGCATACTCAACACAATCATCGTCCAAACAAGTAAAGTTGAAGTAGTCTCTTGGCCGGCAAAGTAGAATAGTTTACACTCATCAATAACCTCATCAATAGTTATCCCGACATTTTTAGAGCTCCTATTATCTTCTATTTCCTTAAGATTGGATTCCATTAGTAATCCTAGTAAATCATTCGTGTTAGCTTCCACTGTTTTTGAGACCTCTCTTTTATGTATGATATTCCTTAGTAGAGCTTTCACTTCTCGATTAATCTCCTTCAACCTCGTATTGGTTTTTGTAGGCAGAAAGCTGGAAGGTTAATTCAAAAAATTAAAATTGAAGTAATTAAAATGATTAGATGAATGACTAAAACCAAATTTGTTGAAGTTGAAATTTGCATAGTATATTCATTTTAGATATGCACAGGCATACCTAGATCCTGGAAACTGTATGGACTGAGTAGCCTGAATAACAAGTTTAGCTTGTTCAACTTGAAGTTGGAATATACGTCGCCCTTCTTCATAACTACTTCCAAATGCTGCTCGAGAAATGACATCTCCTGTTAAATTCTGGAACTCTGGCCACATATCCAATTCACCCGAGCCTTCAAAAATCAACTTTTGCCATTTGTTCATCATCTCACAACAACTGGTATAAAATGCTGGGAACATCATCTGGTACAAAACTTTATGTGTATTAGGCAGATCCCGAGCGATATATTAAGCAAGAGAAAAAAACAAAACGATTGTCCTCACAATTAACTCTATAGATCATGTAAGTCGTTTGAATACAACATATAATAGAGAATAACCTTCAGCTTCTCCATATGGAATGCTGGATTGATTATTCTTCGATGTTTGATCCACTTTCTGCCTTCATAACTAACAAGTCCAGCTATTAAATACTTACTTACTGGGGTTGATTTTGTCTTATCAAAGTAACCAGATTTGTTCGATAAAATATCCCTTACAAGATTTGGGTCCATGACTTGCACTCTAGGATTTGGTCCATGCCAGTTAACAGAAAGCTTACCTGCATTTGCCATCATCAGAAATCAAAAGAATCACCATGAATTTTCAGTAAAAATATTTTACCACAAAAATTTTATATTAAAAATGTTCATGTTGAAAAACTTTACCGTATCTTTGAACCGTTTGATTAATAAAGGGAAGGACACGTGGCACTATTCGATGTGAAAGTTCCATGGGCTTAGATCGAGCATTCATGGTTGCTCTGACGTTCTCTTTCAGGTTACCATAGAGAAACTTGTAAGGGTCACCCCTTATTCCTTGATCACTCAAGTACTTTTGCAGATTCAGGGGCTTCCACCAGACCCAGTAAAGGACTTTCCATGCCAAAGAAACCACCAAGACAAAAGAAGATATGAGGAAGACCACCATAGTCTTTTCCATCTTGTCAGATACTCTTAATTATTTTCATCCTTCTCAAAATTCTCAAGTTATATATGAAAATTCATCTTGCTGGAGATGAGCGCTATGGAGGTTTGTTCAAGATACAAATTTTGTCATATTTTCAACTATAGACAAGTCCTATGGATGTGAAGTTCTTTTTTAATTACGTTTATATAAATTTTGTTATAGAGAACATCACTGCTTCATAGACTTGATAGAATTTTCCGTTTTTCATAAGACGTCTGCTAAATAATACCACTACTTCTCCTGATGGACACCACCCACCAGGCTACTCTCTGAAGGATACCACCACTTTTCTATAGGACACCACCACCTGCTGAAGGACACCACCTATAAAAGAAAAAAAAACCCTAATTCCTTTCTCGCTCTCTTCTCCTGTCATCAAGAACAACACCACCCCACCACTATCAATCGAACCACCACACCGCCACCCGACCTCCTCGCCAACCTCCTCTCACCCTTTATCCCTCTCTTCTCTTATCTCTCTCTTTTTTCATCTCTTCTCCTCTCTCTCTTTTCCGTCAAGAACAATCACAACCGCACCACCACCCCGCCACTATCAACTGAACCACCACACTGCCAGCCGACCTCCTCTTATCCCTCTCTTCTCCTCTTTTTTTTTTTCTCTCTCTTTCATATCTTCTCCGTCAAGAACCATCACCACCCCGCCAGCCTTCTACACCACCTCTTCATTTCTCCATTTCTTCTTATGCATTTTTCTTCTTCTCCTCTCTTATTTTTTTATTATTCTTCTTCTTATCTTATTTTCTTCACAATTCAAACACAAATTGAATTAACAATTTTTTTTACAATACAAAAACACAAAAACAAACATTAAACAGTAAAATTTTCATTAATTCTTGAAAATATTATAAAACAAATACAAAAAAGTACATTATTTGTCTTGGAAAAGGTCAACAAAGTCTTTGAGGGGATGCAGTTTGCTGCCTTTTTCGTCGGAGGAGTAGTAGTCCACTAATGCACCATCATCATCATGATCGTCCTCATCAGAGGACTATGATGCTTCACCATCCTCTTCCTCATCTAATAGTTTTTGTCATCATCTGAAGACGTTGATGAGTGGGCGGGGGGGGGGGAGGGATTCCTCATACCAAACAGAGTTGTATTCGGGATCTCCAATTTCATCCCATTATTCGTCGGAGGATTCTTCTTTCAACATTGTCATTTTTTTCTTCATTTTCTCTTCTTTATCTTGAATTGGTTGTGAATACTAATAGACTACTATAGACTAATCTTCTTTTATAATGCTCAACTTAAATGAATTGGTTATGAATTTGTCTTCCCAACCAATTATATTTGTCGTCTCAAACAATTCTATTTGTTTTCCCAATGAATTCTATTTGTCTTTTCAAACAAATCTATTTTTCTTCTCAAGTAATTTTCTTGTGAGTATGCAACCACGGTGGTTTTCCCAAGTATGCTTGAATGTCATAGACAAAGGAAAAAAGTAAATAAATACTTCCTCAAATACTCAAAACGCAGCGGCAAAACTAGCCCAATAATAACAATCGTACCAATCAGATGTGAATGTGATCGTACAAATCGAAGAAATTTAGCAATTGTATGAAACAGAGTCAGGTTTTTGCGCAAAGTATAGCAGCTTAGGAGAAGATAAGACAGAAGCTGATCACCTGATCCGCTGTGTTTGGATAGAAAAGAAACTTTTTTTCCCTAAACGCAGTGGACTGTGCGAGCCATATCCATATCCTTGCTGATGCCGCTGTGTTTGAATAGAAAACAGACTCTGTCCAAATTTTCAATTTTTTATGTTTAAACTTTTTTTAATTTTTTCAATTCCTATGAGTTTGATACAATAATGACATTTTGATTTATTATTAACTTCCACTTTTGTACACTCCAACTTGAAATGGTCAAAGGTGGGGTTCAACAATAAATCAAATATGTCAATACTATATCAAACCCATAGGAATTGAAAAAAAAAATGTTCAAACACAAAAAATTGAAAATTTGGACAAAGTGTTTTCTGTCCAAACTCAGCGGTATCAGTGAGGATTTATATTTCTGTCGCAGTATCCGCTGCGTTTGGACAAAAAAACAAATATTTTTTTGGCCCTAAACGCAATAGTTGCAGCGACACAAATCAACTTCCTCGCATCAATCACTGCATTTGTACAAAAAATAGACTATCATTTTTTTTTTGTATTTTCATTTTTTTTTTCATTTTTTCGATTCCTAGGGGTTTGCTAAGTATTTACATATTTGATTTATTGCAATAAATCAAATATATCAATATTGTATCAAACCCATAAAAATTGAAAACAAAAATAAAAAAATTGAAAATTTGGATAGAGTCTGTTTTCTATCCAAACACAGCAGCTCGTGCGAGCTTATTACTCATCTTTGCACCAGCCGCTGCATTTCTGTTTCTAGAGATTTTGGACAACGTCGCATGAGTTGTTGTGTTCAGGGTTGTTACTTTGGCAATTTAATTTGCGATTATGTGTTTATTTCTCGCAGTAACCGATGTAATTAGGTACAAACTCTTACTACTCAGTTATGTTTCAGGACACTTATAAAGGTTATTTTTAAATCCTCGAGAGGTCTTAGACAGGGAGACTTTCTCTCCCCTTATTTATCATTCTGGCAATTGAAGTCTTGAGTGGGAATTAGTAGGCAGAACTTGATTTTTTTAATTTGTAGGAAAAAATAAAATATTTTGCAGAGCGAATATGCCAATGGAAATGTTTTTGTTGTGTTTTATGCTTTGTTTGTTGTAGTTTTTTTTTTGAAAGACGAGCTGGGTTTTTAAGGATCCCATAACCTATCAACTGGGCGACTTATAGGTCAACACCCATTAGAAAGTAACCATGCCGCAGGTAGGATTCGAAGCTAGGACGTGGGGGACAAACACACACAGCCCTAACCACTAAGCCATAACACCATTTGCTAAATAACTACTACTATTACCAAAAAAAAAATACTATGCATGCAAATATTATAAGTAATGGAAATGCAATTGCAAATACTCACAAAATTCTTAACTTCATTATATGTATATACAAACTAAACATACGGGCATCTTGGATCTCTCAGATCAGACATATTACAATTACAATTGAATTCCTATATATACAAAGTAAACATATGGGCATATTATTTGTATACTATGCATGGAAATACTACAAGTAATGGAAATGCAATTGCAAATACTCACAAAATTCTTAACTTCATTATATGTATTTACAAACTAAACATATGGGCATCTCAAATCTCTCAGATCAGACATATTACAATTATAATTGAATTCCTCTCAAATCAGACACAGTTGATAGTGTTGAGGCGGTAGCTGTATTCTTGTTGAACCACCGATATGAGAAATTTGAGTGCAGCTCAAATTTGTTTTACAAACTGAGGTGGTAACTGTGTTCTTGCACCATCGACAAATTAAAAGCAATTTTTTTAAATAGAATTGATGAAAATTAGCATCTCGTGCCGATTTCAAATGGTGTCTGTCATGTATACCCGGATATTCTACTTATATTGTATACCTTGATACAAATATCTAGTTAAATTAGACCTCTGAGTTCCTATTGAAAGCGGTGTACCCTAATCTAGTTGTTGAAAAATGAATGAAGTTTTAAACCCTCTCTTGAATGAACGTCCAAGCTATCAAGTGTAACATACACTAGAATTGCTAATGGAATAATTCAATCTTATGGAAATATAACATATCTCGTTTGAGTTTTCACTCTATTATGTTCATTTTCCTTTGTACTGTTGTAGCTCTTCAACCACAATATGGTGCCCAGCTTACTTTATATAAACTTTAACTTCCTTTTTAGCAACTCATCGTTATACATGCATAGCTTTTATGGAGCCTGATTCTAGAGCACTGATTTATGCTTGGGAGGGTGGTCTGCATAATATAGAACCACTCTACCCTTCTCTCCATAGGTTTGGAGAAGTAGAGTTGGTCTGATTACGTGCGCACCAACCTCCCAAGCACAAATTAGTGCTCTGGGACTGTTGCGGGTTTTACCGGCCTAAATAAACAGGCTAATTTGAACCACTTGTAATAACCGCAAGTGCACGATGTCTAATTGGTAGACAACGGCAAGTATGGGTCGATCCCACGAGGAAGGTGGATTAAATTGAATTTCATAATTTAATTAAACTAATTTGGAGAAAATGGCGGTTACAGTGTTTAAAAATCCAAGTTAAACAAAAGTAATAAAAATAACAATAAATAAAAGTAAAGAGTTGGAGGGAAACCACAATTTGCAAAATATTTTTCAAGTTCCTAAAATTATATTCAATTTTTCTTGTTATTCCAATTTCAAATATATGACTCTAGCAATGTATAAACTCCTAGCATTAATTGTTTTCTTAGGGCACAATTAATCAAAGGTTTAATTATTCAATTAAAACATCTTTGATTTATAACATGATATTTTTCTAACAACCTAAGATGCATGACATATTAGGTGAAAGTAAAATATTATAAATCGCAAATCAATTAATATTAATCATGGAATAATAAAGTAAAATGAAATTAAGTCTAGAGTTTGAGACTTAATTCACTGTGGTGTTACAGAGCATTTAGCAGGGTGCAAACAAGAACAGGTCCAGTGTGGCTCAGCAGATCCCAATGGGTGCAAATAGTTCTGATATTTCTCAGCCGAGGTGCTCTCAGCAAGGTCCACTGGGTGCCAGTAGCATCAACTTGATTTAAGTCTTTGTGATGGCACTGTTGTGAAGCGTGGTGGTGCGTGGTGCAGCCGGTGACGGTGGTTGAAGATGGAGTGAAACAGGGTTGTCAGGCCCCTGTTTCGGTGGAGTGAAGGAGAGAAAACAGAGATGTATAGGCTGTGGGTGGTGATTTTGCTTGGTTGGGATGGTGATGAAAATCACAAATTATGAAGAAGAGGTTTTAGTATTCTGTATTTTTTTCTTTCCCTTATCTTCTTCCATTTTCTTATTCATTTCTATTGTATTTATAGAGAATTAAGAAAATGAACTTGGACAAGTTAAGGGGAGAGTTCAATGAGTGATTTAAGGCTTAAATCAAATTAGAATCTTGGATAATTAAGAGAATATGCTTTGGGTTTGAGAAAATGAACTTTGACAAGTTAAGGGGAGGGTTCAATGAGTGATTTAAGGCTTAAATCAAACTAGAATCTTGGATAATTAAAAGAATATCATTTGGGGAGGGTTCAATGAGTGATGGCACTATTGTGAAGCGTGTTGCAGCCGGTGACGGTGGTTGAAGATGGAGTGAAACAGAGTTGTCATGCCCATGTTTCGATGGAGTGAAGGAGAGAAAACAAAGATGTATATGCTGTGGGTGGTGATTTTGCTTGGTTGGGATGATGATGAAAATTACAAATTGTGATGAAGAGGTTTTGGTATTCTGTATTTTTTTCTTTCCCTTCTCTTCTTCCCATTTCTTATTCATTTCTATTGTATTTATAGAGATTTAAGAAAATGAACTTGGACAAGTTAAGGGGAGGGTTCAATGAGTGATTTAAGACTTAAATCAAACTAGAATCTTGGATAATTAAGGGAATATGCTTTGGGTTTGATTGAGTTTGAGAAAATGAACTTGGACAAGTTAAGGCAATGAGTGATTTAAGGCTTAAATCAAACTAGAATCTTGGATAATAAAGAGAATATGCTTTGGGTTTGATTGGGTTTGGCATTGGGTTTGGGTTTACGGATTTGGTTTTGGGTTTGGTTTTGAGTTTAGGTTATGCGCTTAGGCTATTCTCACCTCCACTTCCTCTAAAGTCACCGTCTATGATTTATTCATTGCATTTTTCTTTGATTTCTTCGTTATTGCTCCGAATTCTACAAAAACACAAAAATTTAATAACTAATTTAAAATAAAATAAAACAAGGATTAACAAAAATATAATAGGAGGTAAAAATGTTATAATTATCTGATTATCACATACCCCCAAACCTATATTTTGCTAGTCCTCGAACAGAACAAAGAAGAAAACCGAAAAGAAAATCCTAACTCACTTTCGCAGGCATCGTCGATTGTACTTACCTTTGAAAATGTGCAACAAGGCTTTGAACCCCTAGATTACCTCTAGGGGACTAGTTATAGTCTCATGAGGGTTTCCAGAAAATGTTACCGACAAACATTAGTGACTCAACAAAACTTGGTCAAACATTGTTTATTTTAAAACTTCAAGATATGCAAGAAACCAACAGTGTCATTTTCGTGTATCAATAAATCTCCAAATAGTTTAATATTCTCCAAAAGTTAGAAAAAAATTCATAATCATCCTCAACTCAATGTGTGTGTGTGAAAAACACTATCAACATAACTTTTCATTTCAAAGTAAAATAATGACTAATCTCCTGTAGAAAGTTTGTTTTGACTTCAAACATCTCATGTCACTCACAATAAAGCACTTAGAGATTTGGTATTTCACTCAATTTATATGTGATGAAAGAGTAAATAATGGAAAACAATCATCTCACATATAGTATTATAAATAACGGACCTTTCAAGAATGGAATGAACATGATCTCATGGACAGGAATATCAATTACTTTTGGGATTGTTGAATCAAACACCATAGGTCTTGGTTATTAAATCTCCACATCTACGGAACCAACCTTTACCTAAGACCAACTAGGGCTTTGTTGGGTTGTAACAGGGCTAGGGTAATGGTTAATAACGAATGTCAAAGGATTCTAATTTTTTTTTAGGAATGTATACACTCATTCACGAACAATTAAGGCTGTCAAGAATAAACTAATGTTGTGCACCATCAATTTTTTCTTCATTCTCACATCTTTATCCTCATTGAGGAATCATTTTTTTTTTTCACATAGATGATTTATGAAATATCTCATAGTTTGCTCTTTAATGCCCTTTTTACACCAAGTATATCAATCCATACACATTCCTAGAAAAGTTGGGTAAAGGTTAATGGGTTAACAATTAAAAGTTATTCTAAGGCTCAAAAGGCTGCAAAAAGGTTAATGTTATGGGTAAGTTAAAAGGCTAGTTAATGGTCTAAAGAAAGAAAAGGAAAAAAAATGCCTAGATCATTTCCTAAATTCGGGTCAGTATTATGACATCTCAATTGAATAAGCCAAGAAGTTTTTGTGTAATAATTCAATTTTGATGTCATTCCCAAAGCAATTGATCAGGAAAATGAGAATAATGAGATCATCAATGAGATAATACGGACTCAAGAAAAATCAGAGTATATGTATAACCCTCGAAAAAATAGAAATGTTCAAAACTTTCAGGGTTAAGTCTCCACTATTATTCTAAGGTTTTCTAGTATATACTTCACTCATCAATTTCAAGTTATGCTAACATGGCTCATGGTGCAAAGATAATCTAGTTGAAAAATCTTATGAACTAGATCTAACTTAAGGATCATACTAAACTTTCAATCTTTATCAATATACCAATATGTCAAGTTGGCTTGCATTTTCTTGAGCAAAAAACATTTAAAATCCATTTTCATAATTGCAAAAGACCAAGTTTTTTTTTTTTTTTTTTTTTTACAGAAAAACACAATTTTATTTTAAAAGAATAATAAAAGAAAACACTACGAAAAATTCACCGACTCATGAACCCTACCCCCAAACCTAATCCAAACATTGTCCTCAATGTTTAACAAAATAATTCTAACAAATGAATGAAATAAGTACATGAGAGGAGGTTAGAACAGTATTACCGCAGTGAAGATTTTACCAATTTCCACTAGTAATCCACCGATGAGAGCTCAGAGACAAAAGAATTGTGGATTAGTTAATAGAAATAGATAAAATACACACTCAACATGCACTCTTACAACAAAAGGTGGGCTGCCTCCGAGTAGCGCTTGGTTTAACGTCATCATCTCGACAAAACCCAAAAGATCCTCAATTCTGATACACAAGGTCCTCTAATAGAATCACATCAACCTCGACTTCTAATCGAGGTAACTCTAAGAATAGTTTAAGTTGTTGACCATTTACCTTAAATACATGGCCATCCTTAGGGTTAACGATCTCCACAGCTCCATGTGGGAACTCTGCTTTCACAATATAAGGTCCAGACCACCAATATCTCAACTTTCCAGGAAAAAGTCGTAACCGAGAGTTGAACAACAAAACTTTTTGAGACGGTTCAAAGGACTTACGAATAATGGATTTATCATGAAATATCTTCGTTCGTTCTTTGTAGATTTTTGTATTGTGGTACGCATCATTTCGGATCTCTTCCAACTCATTAAGTTGAAGCTTACGATGCGATCCAGCCTTGACCATATCAAAATTGAAGGTCTTGATGGCTCAATATGCATGATGTTCCAATTCCACAGGCAAATGACATGCTTTTCCAAAAACAAGCCTATATGGAGACATTTCAATTGTGGTCTTAAATGTTGTTCTATAACCCCAGAGAGCATCACTCAGACGTTGAGACCAGTCTTTACGATCAGGTATGACTGTCTTCTCTAGAATGTTTTTAATATCCCGATTGGAAATCTCAACTTGCCCACTTTGTTTGTAGATGATAGAGGGTGCCAACTTTATGAGTGATGGAGTATTTTTTTACTAATAGCTCGAACGGTCTATTGCAAAAATGAGAACCACCGTCACTTATAATGGCACGCAAAATACCAAAATGAGAAAAGATATTATATTTCAAGAATCTTACCACAACCATGTGGTCATTCGTTTGACATGGTATTGCTTCTACCCATTTGGACACATAATCCACAACAACAAGGATGAAAAAATTGTCGAACGAAGGCGGGAATGGTCTCATGAAATCAATACCCCAAACATAAAAAATTTCAGCCACAACAATATTAGTAAGGGACATCATGTTGTGAAGAGAAATGGAACCCATTAATTGGCATCAATCACAAGTGGTGCAAAAGGCATGAGTATCTCGAAAAAGGGTAGGCCAATAAAAACCACTCTGCAAAACTTTTGCAACTGTCTTTGTAGAGCTAAAATGACCACCACAAGCTTGTTCATGACAAAATGAGATGATGTTATGAAATTCATTCTCAGGAACTCCTCTCCTGATAACTTGATCAGGACAATACTTGAACAAGTATGGATCATCCCAGAAGAAATGTCTAACCTCAGCAAAAAATTTGGATCTATCGATCTTGTTTAGACCACTTAAAAGGAAGTTGACCTGTAACAAGATAGTTCATGATATCTGCATACCAAGGTAATTGGGAGAGAGCAAATAATTGCTCATCAGAAAATGACTCATTCAATGGTAAATATTCGCTAGATGACTCTACCAGAAGTTTAGATAAATGGTCAGCTACAACGTTTTTCGAACCTTTCTTGTCTCAAATTTCAATATCAAACTCTTGTAGCAATAAGACCCATCGAATTAAGCGAGGTTTATCATCTTTTTTTAGAGAAAAGATACTTTAACGCCGCATGATTAGTAAAAATAATTACTTTGGATCCTATAAGGTAATACCGAAATTTGTCTAGAGCAAATACTACAGCTAATAACTCTTTCTCAGTGGTGGAGTAATTAAGTTGTGTGTCTTGTAGAGTTCTACTAGCGTAATAAATGACATGTGGCTTTTTGTCCAATTGTTGTCCTAGGACAGTTCCGAGTGCAAAGTTGGAAGCATCACACATAAGCTCAAAGGGAAAGTTCCAATTAGGAGATTGGATGATTGGAGCTGAAGTCAATAATTGTTTAAGCTTCTCAAAAGCTTTCAAACAATCTTCATCAAAAACAAAAACCTCGTCTTTAGCAAGTAAATTGCATAAAAGACGACCGATTTTGCTAAAGTCTTTGATGAATCTCCGATAAAATCCAGCATGGCCTAGAAAAGATCTAATTTCCTTAACCATCTTTGGAGGTGGAAAACTTGAAATTAAATCAATTTTGGTTTTATCGACTTCAATTCCCTTGTGTGAAATTACATGTCCAAGAACAATGCCCTATCGTACCATAAAATGACATTTTTCCCAATTTAAGACAAGATTTTTCTCCACACATCTATTTAACACTAAAGTTAAATGATGTAGACATTCATCAAATGAATCACTAAATACTGATAAATATTCATCCATAAACACCTCGAGGAACCTCTCAACCATATCGGAAAAAACACTAAGAATGCACCGCTGAAAAGTAGTGGGTGCGTTACACAATCCAAAGGGCATTCTTCGATATGCGAAAGTACCAAAGGGACAAGTGAATGTGGTCTTCTCTTGATCCTCGGGTGCAATGGGGATTTGGTTATAATCGAAATACCCATCAAGAAAACAATAGTAATCATGTCCGGCTAACCTTTCAAGCATCTGTTCAATGAAAGGAAGAGGAAAGTGATACTTCCTTGTGACCAAGTTCAATTTACGGTAATCAATACATACTCGCCACCCTGTGGTCATGCGAATTGGTATTAATTCATTCTTGATTACCGTTACCCCTGACTTCTTTGGGACAACTTGAACATGATTGACACAAAGACTATCCGAAATTTGGTAGATTATACTCACATCCAACAATTTGACCACTTTGGCTCGGACAACTTCTTTTAGATTAGGATTAAGTCTACGCTGCATTTCACACGATACCTTGGCATTATCTTCGATATGAATGTGATGCATGTAAATGATTGGACTTATTCCTTTAATATCTGCGATAGTCCACCGAAATGTTGTTTTATGTTCTTTTAAAACATCTAACAATTTTCCTTCCTGTTCTTCAGTCAATGCAGATGAAATAATAACAGGTAAGGTATTGTCAACACCTAAAAAAACATACTTGAGGCTGTCAGGTAATACTTTTAGGACGAGCTTGGGTGGTTTTTCAACGGAAGGGACTTGTTATGACTCACTGAGTGGAAGAGGTTCCACCCTAGGCTTCCATTTATAACTGATTTTCATTATAGGGGTAGAGTCAAGCAAAGCGTTGACTTCCCTGATGGAATCATTAATATCGAAGTCTAAATTAAAATGAGTCAAACAAGCCTCTAAAGGATCATTAAACTGAGGAAATGAATGTTCCGCCAAACTCTCAATCATGTTAACCTCAAAGGAATCCTCAGACTCGGGAGGTTGTTGACTTACATTGAATACGTTGAGTTCGACGGTCATGTTACCAAATGATAATTTCATGATTCCATTTTCGGCAGTTAATGATGGCATTGGATGTGGCCAAAAATGGATGATCCAAAATAACTGGAATGTGAATAGAGGGATTGTAAACAAGTTGTGTGTCAAGGACTCTGTAGTCCACAGGGAAATAAAATGTGTCAACCTTAATGATCACATCCTCTATCACACCGCGGGGGACTCGGACAGATCTGTCTGCCAATTGTAGTGTTACTTGAGTTGGTTTCAACTCACCAAGACCCAATTGCACATATACTGAATATGGAGTGCCTAAATCTAACAGTGCCTTCCCAATCATATGATCACCAATCACACATGAAATAGTCGGACAACCAGGATCTCTGTACTTAGGTGGGGTTTTGTGTTGAAGGATGGAGTTGACTTGCTCAGTTAAGAAGGCATTTTGTGCACATTCAGTTTTCGCTTTTGTGTACACAAATCCTTCAAAAACTTGGCATAAGAGGGAACTTGCTTAATGGCCTCGAGTAATGGAATATTGATTTGAACTTGTTTAAAATTTTCCATTATATCGTTGGCATTTGTTCATTTCTTCGATGGAACTAACCACGATGGAAATGGTTCTCTAGGCATATAGGATGCCTTGGTGGGATCAGAGTCAAGATGATGATCCTCTTGAGAAGATGAGACATTATCAGCCTCCTTCTCAGATGGAGGTGTGATTTGCTTTGGCGTGGATTGCGATTCAAGATCATTCAAATTAGGCATTCCAATGTGGTTGTCAACTTGTTTTCCACTCCTATGGGTGATGATAGATTTGACATCTTCATTGCGTGGCTGAGATGTACTGCCTATTTCGAAATGGCCCTTAGGATTTTGAATGGGTTGACTAGGGAATCTTCCTGCTTCTCTTTCAGGAAATAATTTTTCTATTTGACTCGCAGTCATCTCAAGCTTTTGGATGGCTTAAGATTTTTGTTGAGAAGTAGCTCTTAGTTCGGTGATAGCTTGAGAGTTCTGTTCGAGCATGGTTCCTGTTCTCTGCATAAATTGGTTAATGTATCCTGAAAACTCTGAGTGTTAGAGGGAGGTACATCTTGATTGAATTGAGGCCTATTAGCTGGAATTGGAGCTCAAGAAGCTTGAGGGATAACAACTGGGCCTCCTTGATGTTGACCATAGGCCCATGAGAGATTATGGTGTTTGACTAAACCTGGATTGTAAAAATTTGAGTGTGGATTATAACCAGATTGCCTAAAGGTATTGAATGCATTGACTTGCTCAGCAAAATAAGTAGGGTACTCTTTTTTCGAGTGACAGTTTGATGTGGAATGACTAGAACTTGAACATGCAGCACAAACCTCGGATGGAACATTGGTTTCGACTGATGGCTGAGACTTTTCCAGATATGCATCAATCTTCTGTGCCATTATCATTACAACTGCTTCCAACCTTGAAGAAGAAGGAAGAAGAGGAGTAGGTGATGTATCCCTTACTTCATACAAACCACCCTTTTGCCTATCCGAGTATTTTCTTGAATAATCTCATTGTTGAGAATTTTTAGAAATAGCTTCAAAGAATTCCCAAATCTCATTAGCACTCATCTTCATAAGTGACCCACCACTAGTGGCGTCAATCATTCGACGGTTTTGAGGGGTTAACGCGTCTTGAAAGTATTGAACCAATCGCCACTTTTCAAAGCCATGATGGGGACACCTAGCAATGAGTTCATTGAATCTTTCCCAGCATTCATAGAAATGCTCACCCTCTTTATGTTGAAAATTAGATATATCTCTTCGGATGGTATTTGTGTTATGAATAGGAAAATATTTTGTCAAAAATTTTCCTGATAGGGCATCCCAAGTGTCAAAGGTTCCAGTTTCTAAGGAGTTTAACCATGACTTCGCCTTATCTTTTAAAGAAAAAGGGAACAACCTAAGACGAACTGAATCATCAGAAAAATTGGGATATTTCAAAGTAGCACAAATGTCAAGAAACTATTTGACATGAAGATACAGATCCTTTTTTTCTAGACCATAAAACGAAGGCAAAATGTGGATAATTGATGGTTTTAGCTCAAAGCTACTTGCAGTGGACTCAGGTAAGACAATGCAAGATGGGGTGTTATTGGAACGTGGAGAGAAATAATCCTTAAATGCTTTCTCCCCAGCCATTTCAATGGTCTCACTCGACAAGGATAACGATTCTAGAAGGTCAATGGTGACTTCAGACAACTCTATAGGATCCTCTCGAATTAGTCTACCTCTCGAATCCCGTTCCCAAAAACGCATAAACAGGTCTACACCAAGTGAGGTATGAAATGTTTACTAACCTTAAAAAAAATTCACGCACAGACTCAAACACAATCAGCAACCAATTGATGCACAAGAAAAATGCCTCCCTAAGCAATTAGTGTTTTTGAGATTAATTATCTTTTTTTATCTTTGGGGGACAGATTATTTCTTATGTAATCTTTATATCAGAGCAATGGGTGCTACAAGATGATCCTAAGAGTGTATAATTTACACCACAAAGTTCAAAATCAGTAGACTGGAGTTTTGTTTCAAAGAAACCGGATTATCGCACAAGAGAATGAGGTCACAATGGTCCAATTAAGTACTTCCTTGTGCTACCGCTCTGTAAGCCAATAGATGTGAGAACGATGTAATGTTAAATGTACACTTGAGGCTTGTGTTCCTATCCCAAAACTATTAGTTACACCAATTCTTCTTGTGGATCGTAGCTTATTTATGACTCGGCGTACCGAGTAAATTACCCTTGTAGAAGTGACCTCTCGGAGTTCATTGAATGATTAAACCCATCGTTACTTTTAGCTTTGGTCAACACAAAAATTATTGGATTCACCTTGGTCTTGGTTGTCCTATGAACACCGTACCTAAAAGATGGTTGTATCTAACTTGTTAACTGATTTTAATTATGTTTGGCTATTGGTTGCACACAGCTGGAGTGATGAGGTGGGGATATCAAGTTCCACCAGTTTCTATTTAGAAGCTAGGTCTGCTTATTATGAATTACTAAAGTTTAACATCCACAATTACAGAAATTAAAGAACCAATCACACAATTTCAAACAATTACACAAAGCACCCGGGTCGCTAATACATTGCGTGTGATAGAAGTACTTACAGTGTGTGTATTCCTTTCTGCACAAAAAGTTAGCACAATTAAAAAAAATGTTCGACTTCTTTTTATCCGTTTCAATCAGCACACAAGCATATGCAATCAAATTACTGGTCTTGGTCTTAGAAGTTGGATTTATAAATCATAAAAAAAATATTGGGTAAAAATTAAAATTGTTTCCCTATAATTTCTTTGTACTTGGAAAAATTTGGGTTTTTTTTAGGTGATTAAAAATGGAAAACAATAGAGTTTACAAAAATTATTACACCACACACTCGTAAAATGAGGTGAAAATAAAATTAAAACTCCCCTCACAAAATAAAAAAAAAAAATTAAAATTAAAATTTGTTTGATGTTTACAGGATCATCCAATTTTCTCGAGAAGCGTGTATTCTGCAAAATCAAACAAATAACACGAAATGAGTGTAAAAAGAACTTAAGAAAATAAAAATAATTTTTTTTTAATTATTTAAAATAAATCTTAAATTCATTTACACCGCTACCTTCCCTGGCAACGACACAAAAAACTTGTTGCGGGTTTAACCGACCTAAATAAACATGCCAATTTGACCCACTTGTAATAACCGCAAGTACACGATGTCTAATTGGTAGACAACGGCAAGTATGGGTCGATCCCACAAGGAAGGTGGATTAAATTGAATTTCATAATTTAATTAAACTAATTTGGAGAAAATGGCGGTTACAGTGTTTAAAAATCCGAGTTAAACAAAAGTAATAAAAATGACAATAAATAAAAGTAAAGAGTTGGAGGGAAACCACAATTTGCAAAATATTTTTCAAGTTCCTAAAATTATATTCAATTTTTCTTGTTATTCCAATTTCAAATATATGACTCTAGCAATGTATAAACTCCTAGCATTAATTATTTTTTTAGGGCACAATTAATCACAAGTTTAATTATTCAATTAAAACATGTTTGATTTATAACATAATATTTTTCTAACAACCTAAGATGCATGACATATTAGGAGAAAGTAAAATATTATAAATCGCGAATCAATTAATATTAATCATGGAATAATAAAGTAAAATGAAATTAATTCTAGAGTTTGAGACTTAATTCACTGTGGTGTTACAGAGCATTCAGCAGGGTGCAAATATGAACAGATCCAGTGTGGCTCAGCAGATCCCAATGGGTGCAAATAGTTCTGATATTTTTCAACCGAGGTGCTCTCAGCAAGGTCCACTGGGTGCCAGTAGCATCAACTTGATTTAAGTCTTTGTGATGGCACTGTTGTGAAGCGTGGTGGTGTGTGGTGCAGCCGGTGACGGTGGTTGAAGATGGAGTGAAACAGGGTTGTCACGCCCTTGTTTCGGTTGAGTGAAAGAGAGAAAACAAAGATGTATAGGTTGTGGGTGGTGATTTTGCTTGGTTGGGATGGAGATGAAAATCACAAATTGTGAAGAAGAGGTTTTGGTATTCTGTATTTTTTTCTTTCCCTTATCTTCTTCCCCTTTCTTATTCATTTTTATTGTATTTATAGAGAATTAAGAAAATGAACTTGGACAAATTAAGGGGAGGGTTCAATGAGTGATTTAAGGCTTAAATCAGACTAGAATTTTGAATAATTAAGAGAATATGTTTTGAGTTTGATTGGGTTTGAGAAAATGAACTTGGACAAGTTAAGGGAAGGGTTCAATGAGTGATTTAAGGCTTAAATCAAATTAGAATCTTGGATAATTAAGATAATATCCTTTGGGTTTGGGTTTACGGATTTGGTTTTGGGTTTGGTTTTGAGTTTAGGTTATGGGCTTAGGCTATTCTCACCTCCACTTCCTCTGAAGTTACCGTCTGTGATTTATTCATTGCAATTTTTTTTGATTTCTTTGTTATTGCTCCGAATTCTACAAAAACACAAAACTTTAATAATTTATTTAAAATAAAATAAAACAAGGATTAACAAAAATATAATAGGAGGTAAAAAATGTTGTAATTATGTGATTATCAGGGACTAGACTCTATAGAATTTTTATTATATGTGAAATAGGGAGCTCTACTGCTTATAGAATCCACAATAAGTAGTCAAGAAGATAAATGGGTAGGACTATTATTAGGCAACTGCTAAATAATACCACTACTTCTAGCATCCACAATAAGCAGTCAAGAAAAATACTTGAGAAGACAAATAGATTTGCTTGAGAAGGCAAATAGAATTCATTAGGAAGACAAAAAAAATTGCTTCAGAAGACAAATAGAATTATTTGAGACAAATTCATAACCAATCCATTGAACATTATAAGAAATCTATCTTTTACCAACAAAATTATGCTACAAAAATTGCTTTCCTTGTTAATATTGTAGCATTGTCAACAAATAAAAAATTTCCTTGAAAAAACCATAAGCTTGTTACTGTTTTCCAACAAAATATATTTTGTAGGAAACGTTCCTTGCTAAATAGGTGGCGGGAAACATTCCCTCCAAACCCAATTTATTGCCAAATTGATTTAACAACAAAGTTATTTTTATGGCCACAAATTACTTGTTCCTTGGTAATTATGACATCATCTGAAATGAAATATTTTGTTGCTAAAGAAGACTAATTTTAACAACAATCACTTTCCTTGTTAACGAATATTAAATCTTATTCATCTCTATATTGTAAGAAAATATGTTTTCCTAGACAATAATCACATTAATAGTAATGATACGGTTCGTTGAGAATGACTGATAATTTTTTTCCATTAGGTTTTTTCTTGTAAAACTCGTTTATTAATTTATAGCAACAAAGTAATATTTTGTTGAAAATTGTCACACTATTTGCAACATTTTATATTTTGTTGGAAACAATATCTTTTTTAATGAAATCTTTGTAGCTATGAAATAAGATTTTGTTGGTAATTATAACCTTATTCGTAACAAATTGTTTTCTAGGTAAAAACTAATAATTATTTTCATGAAAATTTGTTTCTAGTGTAAGTTGTCATTTAAGTTGAGCATTGTAAAAAGGGAGTAGTCTTTTCATGTTCATAACCAATTCAAGATAAAGAAGAGAAGATGAAAAGAAAAAGGCCAATGTTGAAAGAAGAATCCCCTGACGAAAGATGATATGTAATTGGAGATCCCGAAGACAACTCTGTTTGTTATGAGGAGGACGATGATGAAGAAAAAAGTTGTCAGATGAGGAAGAGGACAGTGAATCATCATCTTCTTTTGATGGGGACGATGATGATGGTGATGGTGCGTTAGCGGACTACTCCTCCTCCGACGAAGAAGGTCGCGAACACCATTCCCTCAAAGACATTGTTGACCGTGTCCAAGACAAATAATGTAATTTTTTTGTATTTGTTTGGTAATATTTTTAAATATTACTGAAAATTTATGTTTAATGTTTGTTTTTGTGTTGTAAATTTTTGCTAATTCAATTTGTGTCTAAAATTTAAATTTTAGTTTGTTAATTCCAGTTTGTATTGTGAAGAAAATAATAAAAGAAGAAGAAGAAAATAAGAGAGGAGAAGAAGAAAAAAACTCATAAGAAAAAGGAGATATGAGAAGGTGCTGTAGGAGGTCGGCGGGGCGGTGATGGTTCTTGACGGAGAAGAAAAAGACATGAGAAGAGAGGGAGACATGATAAGAGAGGGAGAGATGAGAAGATAGGGAGAGTTGAGGTTGATGAGGAGGCCAGCCGACGGTATGGTGGTTCGGTTGATGGTGGCGGGGTGGTGGTGCGGTGGTGATGGTTCTTGATGACAAAATAAGAGCGGGAGAGAGGAAGAGAAGAGTTAGGTTTTTTTCTTCCTTTTATAGGTGGTGTTATTTAATAGCAGCATTTAATTATTATTATTATTATCCAACCTACATAAGTGAAAAAGAGTGGGATAAAAGGGAAAAAATGGCATTGGGAGTTTAGGTACAAAAAACGATTTTGTACAAACATAGGAGGACCCCTTTAGTTTTCATCCTGAACTAAGGATTCTATTAAATTTTAAAAAGCATTTTGAATTCGATTGAACTCTGTTTGAGCTAAAAAATTTCAAAGAGTTATGGATAACACTAGGGGTGGGCACGGGACGGGATGGGACGAGATAGACCTATCCCTATCCCATCCCGTTCATACGGGATCGAGACGGGACGCGATGGGAAAAATCCCATCCCGACCTCATCCCATCCCAAGCGGGTTCGGGACGGGATTAGCGTGCTCTCATTTTTTGACAAATTACTGCTTACCCAAGACCCAATTTTCTTAGTTGAAAAGAGGCAAAGGCAATTCATAGAACTACACATAAATGATAGCCTTAGATTGAGTATGCAACATCATAATAAACTACCATAAATGATAGCTGAAATTCACCTTGTAATTAAGATTTCTGCAGAGTTTTGAATGACTAAGAGGTGGACAATATAATGACAATGGTGGACCTGCTCTACTGTTTTGAATAGTAAACAAAAGGATGACTAGATTTGGGGTGCTAAGAAGAATGTTTCATTATTGCTTTAAAAAAAACAATCATTAAATTCATTGTCTTGACACGAAATAAAACTCTTCAATGTAGTTATCAATCCCATTTTGAGTTTTACAGAGTTTGCAATTAAATAATTCATTTAGAATTCTAGAAATAAACCAATATTAAGTAGTTGCAGATATAGACTAATATCAATTACACTGATTTCAACTAAATTCATTTTTCTTCAATTACACTAATATTGCAATCCTAAAATAAATAAATATTAATAATAAATATTGAAAAATTAGCTCGGGACGGAACGGGATTGGCGGGATTGAAAATCTTCATCCCATCCCATTCTAAATCGGGACGGAACGGGATCGGGATGGAATTATTCAATCCCATTAAGACCCGAAAAAATCGAGACGGGACGAGAACGGGATCACGGGATGGGATGCCCACCCCTAGATAACACTATTAAAAACGTGCCAAAGTTTCAGACAATTTCAATAGTATTTCTTGAGATACGTATTTAGGTATCACCATTAAATATCTTGATAAACGGTCTTTTTGAGTGTTTAGTGACTACCCTTTTGCGTGGTCTTGGACAATTGATTCTAACCAGCCTATTGTTTGGCTCGTGTCGCTCGAAGGTGAGCCCTCGCTTTGTGATATTAACAGAGAAATTCTCATTATCTCACTTAGCACAAATCTCAAGACACATGTCGAAACTAGTTAAGACTTTGACACATGTCTTTAAGTTTCCTCAAAATTTCAACTCAAGCAAAGCTCAAATGATATAGTTTTCATTTAGTCATGAGTTGTGATGGTTAATTAGTGTTTGGGTCCTATAGTTTGTACCCGTTTTGAATTTGAGTCTCAAGTTTGTCTACCTTTGACTTTGGGTCCCAATACTACATTGGCATTTAACTCTCCATTCAGTAATTAAATGATTTTTTTAAATAATATTTATGGTATAGATAAATTTAGACTTTATGTCCGACAATTTATACGAACTTTGAGTTTATGTTCTATATTTGTAATGGAGAGTTTACGGTCAATGTGGTCTTGAGACTCAAACTTAAGTAGAAACTTGGGATCCAAACTCAAAACTGGTAAAAACTATAGGACCCAAACACAAATTCAGCGATAGTAAAAATCATTTTTCCCCATTGTGCCAATACCTAAAAAAATGACAAGTTGTAAAGAAAAAAGAGGCGGGATAACTTTATCACACCAACAATACACCAAATGAGTAGTTTTGTAACAACCCCCAAACAATATCACTTTTGTGATGTAAAAATCCACCAAACAATTTCAAGTCAAAACTAAATTTAGGCAAAATTTTGAAAAATAGTTTTACAAATAAAATGATATAATAAATTAGATCACCATGAATAGTATCACTTGCAACATCATACTATTCATGGTGATCCAATTATTTTATCACTTCATTTGTGAAACATATTGGTGAACTATTACAGCATGACAGTGATACCATTTTTTGGGGTTGTTACAAATATGTCAATTTGGGGTAGTGCAAAGTTATCCCACCAGAGCTGGCTTACTGTGGATGCTCTTGGGATTCCATAGAAAAAATCAAAGAACTAGGCGATTTGTCGTTGCATGCTTCTAATTTAGATTTCCATATCAAACTTTGTTTATTTTAATTTGTTTTATTTTATTTGGTTTTTAGATCAATTACATGAAGTTAAAAAGAATCTAGAAAAGAATTGAGTAGTAAGTCATTATTCATTTCTCTTTTTAGCCGATAAGACTCATTTACATAATTTCGTCGTCACACTAGATATCAACATTGAATTCCTAGACTAGCAATGTAGGACATTCTTTGTCGAGCCTTGCTAAATAACACCACATTTCTATTGATGGACAACACCACCCACCACTTTTTTAATCTATTGAAGAACACCATCACTATATAAACAAAAATACCCTCAACCCTAACCATTCTCTTTTCCTCTTTCCCTTTCTTCTCAACAACCGCACCTCCTCCTAACCTCTCCTCCCTTTCACCCTACCACCTCACCACCACCAACTCATCCTCCTCCTCCCCTTCACCCACAACCTCGCCACCGCCACCTCATCTTCTTCCTCCTCCTCTTCCCCTTCACCCACTACCTCGCCACCGCCACCTCTCCTCCTCCTATCGCTCACCCCACCACCTCGCCACTGCCACCTCTAGTCCTTCCATTCACCACCACCACCTTGCCACCTTTCCTCATTTTCCTCTTCACCACCACAACCTCGCCACCTTTCGTTCTCCTCCTCCCCTTCACCACCACACCTCGCAATCGCCACCTTTCATCCTACCTCCTCCTATATATTTTTTCTTATTCTCTAATTTTTTTACTAATTTTTATCTTCTTTTTTTTCTTTCCTGTTTTCGCCTTTTTTTCTCCTTCGCCCTCGCAAAGGTTTTGGCGAGTGTGGGTTCCCCACTCGTAGGAACTGTCGGTGCACTCAGATTTCTCATATCGATGGTGCAACAAGAACACAATTATCACCTCTGCTGTAAAAAGAATGTAGAAAGCCCTATTTACGACTGTAAATGTTGCTCTTGTTGATAGCCAATTGTAAATGTTGGTGTCTGATCCGAGATGCCCACATGTTTAGTTTTTATATATAAAATTGTAAATGTTGATCTTGTTGATAATCAATTGTAAATGCTGGTGTTTGATCCGAGATGCCTATATGTTTAGTTTTTATATATAGGAATTTTGGGATGTTGGTTATATAATGCAGTTACGAATTTTTTGAGCATTTGCAATTGCATTTTCATTGCTTATAATATTTGCATGCATATTGTATAAAAACACAACAAAAACACACTTCCATTTATAGATTCGCTTCGCAAAATATTTTACTTTTTCATTCAAATTCAAAAATTAAATTTCTGCCTTTCAATACTTGATTAAGACTTCAGCTGCCAGAATGAATAAAAATGGGAGAAAGGGTTTCCATGTCTAAGACCTCTCGAGGATTTGAAAATAACCCTTGTAAGTGCCCTGAAACATAACTGAGTAGTAAGAATTTGTACCCAAACATAGCGACTCATGCGAGCCATACAATCACAATCACAGCGGCTCATGCGGCCTTGTCGAAAATGCCTAGAAAGACCCAAACACAACGGCTTGTGTGAGGATAAGACAGTTCCTCGCAGCGACGGCTACGTTTGGACAGAAACCAGACTTTGTCTATTTTTTTATTTTTTGTATTTTAATCTTTTTTTCGATTTTTTCAATTCCTATGAGTTTTCTACAGTATTGACATATTTGACTTATTGCTAAATCTCGCTTTTGACATTTTCAAGTTAGGGTGTTCAAAAGTGGGGTTTAGTAATAAATCAAATATGTTAATAGTGTATCAAACCCATAGGAATGAAAAAAAAAATGTAAATACAAAATAAAATAAAACGGAAAGAGTTTGATTTATGTCGAAACTCAGCAGTCACTGCGAGGATATTAATTCCATTCACATAGTCTTAAACACATTGATTAATTAAAAAATACCTTATTTTTCAACCATTCACTAAGGAAAACTAAATCAATCACGCCTTTGGTGTTCATGAATAGTGCCTCATGCATTTGCATGTCAAAGTAGAAATCCACGAGGAATGTGCTTAACGTCTTTGTTGCCATTGCACATAAAGCGCAACCAATGAAAATCAAACAAAATCTTAACGTATGCGTATCTGGTGTATCTATTACCTATAAGCAAGGGCGGAACCATGATCTTGACGAAAGGGGGTAAAGTAATAATTATTAATTAATTTGATAATAATTTTTAAATGCATTTAATATTATAAAATTATTAAAATCATTAGAATGTAATTTTAAATAGTGTCTAAAGTTACAAATGAATGACATGATATGCTAGTTATTAAACAAAGTATATATAAAAGAAAATCATGACATCATAATTATTAGAATTGTGTCACACATTTGAATTGAAAATCTAACGCATTTACTACAAATCTATAAAAGAGGGTACATTGTTGATGCAGTGCAACATTTTTGAGTTGAAATCCGCACCAACCAATTCATTTCACTCTCTTTCAAATCTAGAAATTCACTCACTATAATCTCTTTCTTTCCCAATCAATCACTCACTCACTCACTCGCTCGACTCTCTATTCTAGGGGTGGGCAAGAATCCTGGTTTCGATCCGACCGATCTGGACTGATATGGTACCAAACTGGTTCAAACCGGGATGAATCAGTTTATGTTGTTTTTATCCTGATCCCGGTCTCGTACCGGTTCAAACCGATCCGGAACTGATTTTCACAAATTTTGTCCCAAACCATTCGGTCCATCCCGGTTATAAGCCCAAGCCCATGTAATTTTATGATGGGCCTCCAAAATTATTTTAATACTTGGAGAAGGGCCTCATAAATCACTCAGTCCTTTGTTCCTCTCTCTTTCTCCTCTTTCCAGCACGCCAAACAACACCACCACCACTACCTTCTCACGCACTCACCACTTTATTTCTCTTTCTCGTCCCCCCTTTTCTAGGGGTGGGCAAGAATCCCGATCTCGACCCGTCCGACTCGGACCGGTATGGTCCCGAACCGATTTAAATCGGGGTGACCAACCGGTTTATACAATTTTTATACTAGTGCCAATCGGTTCGGGACCGATTTTCACTAATTTTGTCCTGAACTGTTCCGGTCCATCCCGGTTACTATTAAGCCCAAACCTAAGTCTCTTACATATCAACCCAAGCCCAAATAAGCTTTATATTTTAAGCTTTTTTTTATCTCTTTCTCTGTCAGTTCAATATTTTAAGCCCAAATAAAAACCTTTTCCACCCCTACACTCTCTTTCCTCAAATCAAAGTCAAGCTGCTCTTTGTATTCTCTCTGCAGTACAATACTTCATCCTATACTCATTCGACTTCATTTTCTTTTCTTCTCTCTAATGGCAGAAGCAACTTGAAATGCTCAAGAGATGAAGAAACCGCCTTAGTGACAGTAGATGAACATCAAGAAGAAAAGGAGAGATACAAGTCTTCGACTTCTTCAGCAAGTTCCACTTCTTCACCTTACAACCAAATCCTCTCGATTCTTGAAGAAGACGAGGAGGAGCCAAACCAAGATCTCTCATCATTAATAACCTCTCTTCAACAAGAAATCTCTTTTGAGCCTATCACCGAACCAACATCAGATTCCGAACTGAGGGTTATTGCATTTGATATTTTGGATTTAAAAAAAAACAAAAAAAGAATTAATAGGGTAGGCATGGTCCCTACCCGGACTGTCCCAGTTCCAAATAGCCCGGGTCCAATCGGGCCAGCCCAAAAAAATGGCTTTCCTGACCCGGACTGTTCCCGGTTGATTGAACTGGGACTAGGACCAGAATAGGCCTCAACCTGGACTGTGTCCGCCCCTACCCTTATCTGTTTCTACATCTTGCAGGTGACTAGCGAACACGAAGCAGACCAGAGTAGTTCTAGATCACTCAGCCAGCCATCACGACCACCTCGCAACCGAGCTTCTCTCTCGTCCCTCCCTCTCATTTTACTTTCTCTCTCTTGCAGGGGAGCTTCATCGGAGAAGAAAAGGCAGGACACAAGGCCATGACAATACCGGAGTTGGTTGAAGTTAAGTGTGATGTGAGGACTATTTTCGAGTAGAAAGGTGTGAAGCGTGGAAGAGAACAATGAACTTGATGCTTAGTAATTGGATTCCTCAATGAACATCCGCTCCACCTCATCCATCTTCTCAAGGGAAACTGATGACGACTTTTTTCCATACCTCTTGTTGCTGCTCATTGTACTTGGCTTGTGTGGTTTTCCAGATCTTTGAATTGAATATACAAGAGAAGAAGAAAAGACGCGGTTTCTCAAATGCGCTTGCTTTGCAATTGCATTGTTGTTATAGAGTAATTCTAGCTGGCCTGGGAAACCAGCGAGGCTGCTGCCTGGGAGGGGGTGAATTTACACTTTTGCCCCCTCCTTTTTAAACACCTTTTCCAAAAGGTTATTAAAGAGGGGGGCAATAGTGTAAATTCGCCCCCAGGCAGTCAACCCAGGCTGGTTTTCCAGGCCATTTAGAATTTCTGGTTGTTATATGAGGAAGTTGGATGTATTGTTTGAGAGGTTTACTTATCTGTCAAGCTCACGCGTCATCTTATTACTTCTATGAACCACCCAAGTTGAGGTCCAGACTGTGCCCCCACAATCAAGCAAAATGTGGGCCTATATAGATGCTATGAGTGTTGTTTAAGGCCCTATTTGATGTCTATTTATTCATCAATGAACATTGCCCTTTTTTGAACTGGGATGGCATGCTCCCGACCCGGACTGTCTCAGTTCAAAACAGTCTGGTACCAACCAGGTCAGCCCAAAAAAATATGATTTTCCGACCCGTACCATTCCCATTTCACTGTATCGAGACCGAAATCGGGATTAGCCCAAACCTTGACCGACCCGAACCGTGCCCACCCCTACTCTATTCTATTTGCAATTTTGCACAACTTCGAATGTTTCTCTCTCTAAAACCAACTTTTCAAACAAATACAATTAAACACAAATGAAAGGGGCAATTTTACTCACTTTCCCTCTCATTCTTCTTCTCTCACCCCCTCTCTCGGATCACCATTTCTACCCAAAACTACGTTATCTCTTTTAACCTCTTTTTTAAACAGCAAGATAAGGTTTTGACAGAAAATCTAACTGATCCTGAAAAAAATAAAGATGTGGTGGTTGGCTTTTCTTTTCACAATAGTGGAGGGGCAACATAAAATTTGTCTAATTTTGAGGGGGCAAAGAGTAAAGATTATTTTCTAATCATATAAAATCTACACACTCTCTTACTGAATTTGAAATTTGAGGGGGGCAATTGCCCCCTTCTATTCAATGTGCCTCCGCCTATGCCTATAAGATCTCAGTTTTAATCCCAATTATAACAAGGAACAATGGGAGGAGAAGTGTAGATACAAAGTCTTCAAGTTTTTCCAAGAGCGTAGTTCCAAGTGATCCATTGGGTATGATGAGGCCAAAGACTAAGACCCCAAACACAGAAGTTATGCCAATGACTACTGTGACAAAGCCACGTATCATAAATCCTAGGGGTGGGCACAGGATAGGATGGATCACATCCCTATCCAATCTCGTTCATTTAGGATCGGGACGGGATAGGGATGAGATAGACCTCATCACAACCTTGTCCCATCCCAAACATGTTCGGGACAAAATGGGACACGATTGAATGAGCATGTACTAAATAAACCTCCAATGGAAATAAATAAATAAAATTCCATCTCACTAATGTTGTGAAAGAAACATAGACACTTAGAAATAAGTTTTGCATTAGATTCAATCTAATCTCTTCCAAAAACAATTTCTAATAAAGAATACATGCTGATGTATAAGAAGATTGACAAGATAAATCCAAAAACTGCAATTAGTAGAATTTGTCGACTACTCTATTTGATTATAGTAACATCTATCTCTACTCCCACCAGGAATAGGTGGTAAAGGAGTCCAATGTTCGCCATTTTTTTCTGATGAGACATCAATTAGCTATGCGATCACAGTCGTAAATGTGGCATAGGCCAACCCTAATATGAAAAAATGCTCAACATGGTCCCAAACGGATTCTAACTCAAACCATTGTTCAACTCGTAAGTTAGGCGCCTAAGCCCAAATCATGCCAGCCCACGTGGCAAAAATATTTTCATGCCCAAACACAGATCTCTGACCTACCACAGGACCGAGATCCTCTCGCACAAATCAGTTTTTAACCCAATCATGTATTGGATCCTATACGTACAATGTCAAAGAAACTCAGCCATACACATGTACGATTCTGAGCGAGATCTCCTCCCTCCATCATGTCCTTGATAGCAGGGACAATTGTGAAGGGAACACACACTATTTAACGTGAGAAAATGGAAAAAGAAAGGTACGCATACACATTGCTAATTACATCTAGTCTTCATTCTTCCTTGCACCGTCGCTCGACTTAAGCATTGGAATGCCTCCGGCTACCACAACGGTGGTCCCTGGCTCATCGTTGTTTGTTTTGCAAGTTTGAGATCTACAAGGATGGATTTGGGCGCATCAGATTATCCGTGGGACAAACAACAAGTTTTCCTTTAAGCAAACATATATACCCTTTTTAACTAGTAGAGCATTGAGACATGGTCAGCAACACCAAATCTCGAGCATTCAACAACAACGTCGAGTCAAACAACCCTCCGGCCAGGAAAACAGATCCACATGGCCAAATCGATTCGATTGAGGAAGTTGAACAACAACACAACCCAACCACTGAGGCAGCTGCAATTGACTCCGCATAGACCGGATTCTGCTCCACATGGATCATCTAACGGGTGATAGAAATAATCACCCAAGATCAACAACGAACCACCCAAAAATGGCGAGAATCTGGGGAGGTTCTAGACCCAAGAGGACATCCAAGAGCGTGACCAAGAAAGCAAAAACTCCCCGTGGAGGAGTGGAGAGCTGGTTGGCAGGAGTACTTAAGGGATGGCGGGGACCATGCCCCAAAGATATAGATAGGACCATGGTTAGGAACCCGCTCCGACTAGGAGCAACCAATCCGGATGTCATGTATGATTTCATTGTCCCTCAATTCTCAGAGGAGATCATGACTGCCTTTCTGCCAAATAAAATTGTCCCTCCAAAAGCTCAAATTCTACGATAGTCTGGATGTGTATTTTTAATACTAAAATTTCTTTGATTACACGTACTTAGATTAAATTCATTGACATATTTAATATCTTTCATGATCAAATCTAGATGCAATGAAAGTTAAATCTTAACATGGGCTATGGTGCTAATTGAATTTATAGAAAAACCAAATTAACTTGAGCATAGTATAAGAGCTATGGTGGATTCCTTGTGATTGACACATTCTATTTAAGTAATTTTTTTTAATCAATTTTCATCAAAATCCAAAATTATTGATTGTTATCGTTTAAATTAGATTTAAGTTAAGCAAAGTAGTTTAAAAAAATTGTTCTTTATGAGCAATTCATGTGGGTTTGTCCTCGCATTCACATTCTTTATTATCGTTGATTCGTGAGTTTGCGAGTATTAAAATTTACGTCAATGAATTTATGCGATTGTAAACAATAAAAAAATTGAGTTTCCTAAAGTATGGATTTTTTAGAAAAATTCTGGAATTATCAAATTAGGAGTGTTTTGAATTACTTTGTAAAGCAAAGTTGTTTATAAAATTTGTTCTTTATGTGCAACCCATGGGTTTGACCTCACATTCACAATCTATGCTATTATAGGTTATTAAAGTTTGCGAGTATAGATCAGGCATTGTACATGAGGATAGATCAGGCACTATTTATCTATTATAGGTTATATTATAGGTTAGTAAAGTTTGCGAGTAAAGTTTGCGAAAGATTTGAAAGACATTGTACATGAAGATAGATCAGGCACTATTTACACTCGAATGTAACTTCACTTTCTTTTTTCAGGTTTGGGGATCCTAAATAACTTCCGCTCACTTTCCAAATATATATATATATATATATATATATATATATTTGCGAGTATATATGATTCAAATTTACATATCAATTGATCTATGCTATTGTCAAAAATCAGAAAATTGAGTTTCCTAAAGTATGGATTTTCTAGAAGAGTTTTAGGAATGAGGCTAGGGAAATAGGTTTTGCAACCAAGATGATGTGGCATCATAAGAGGAGTTTTTTTACAACCTTGAGATACACAAACATTTTAAGAAATTCATAATTCCTATGCTAACAATGTTGAATAAGCTTCACTTTGCTCCTACCTGCTCTCCCCCCAACATATTGTTGCACCACCAAAACTGAAACTGGTGATGTAAATTCTAACGTTGTCAATAGGTCCCCTATCACCCCCAACTCTGGACAATCACTAAACTCGTTCAGCCCAACCAGGAGGGCGGATTCTCCTTTTCCTACTCCAGTTATATATAAATTATGGATACTACCCATATCGCGGATGGTAGTGACAATATCTTCCGCATTGCTCACTACCTTCTCCATATACAATATAGTTTCCCGACCCACAGTTTGTAGTTTAAAATCACCAACGTACTCATTGTCTAGTTGCATTTCTAGCTCCGTGTTCGTTATTGCATTACGGATCTCATCATGAGCAGGTGTTTTTGTTGTTGGTTTGATAATATCATCTTTTGAAACAAACCGAATAACAGTTAGGTGCACACCTTCGGATTCTGCCATCCTCCAACCATATGCTAATGCTTCTCGATCATCTGAACCTCCAAAAAATATGACTGCAATATGGTGTGAAATTTTGCTAGTAGGCCAATCGAGTCCTCTATCAACGACAATGCCAACAGAGCATGCTGCATTGGCCAGGACATTTTGGTTTACATAGCGCAAGGCTGGGTTGATAAACTCCATACCACCGTCAATAGTTTGTTGCTTATGAAAAGGAAGAATTATTAAAGCAGCACGCTTGTCAGCGGCAAAATTGCAAATGTCTTCATGCATGGTATGGTATGGGGAAATGGCTGTGAAAGGTTGAACAATGACATTTGTTGCATTTTGCGCATATCTGTCGTAGGCTTTCACAATGTACTCATAATGCACTTGGGTGAGGTTGTTTGTTTTACGCTGCCCAACGTCACTTTCACTAGCACTATGGACTATCAACATGGAAGAGGCACGACCAGTTAGTTCCACTAGGTATAACACGTAGGCTTGAATACGAGATCTTTTAGTGGCATTTGACGCCTCTAGGAGGTTAATCATTGCCGATACGTTTCGAGGGGTGTGAATGCACATTAGTATCTTAAGTTCTCCATCCGTTTTGGAATTCTGAATCGTCCTTTGTTTGTATGAAATGAAACGCTTACTTGTCCTGTACAAAGCTAATATAATGGGAGCGCCAATGCTTGTCCCTACCACAGTACAAATCACTGCTATCGTAAATAGTTTTTCGCCAATTACCTGTAGAAATAACATATTCCACAATTGTTGATGATTACACATACACATATACATTAATCACAAAGATAAATTACGACACATATACCTCATTGTTGAAACCCTCATTAAGGAAAACTAAGTCAATAACGCCTTTGGTGTTCATGAGTAGCCCGAGAGATAAGGCCTCATGCATTTGCATGTCAAAATAGAGACCCACGAGGAACGTGCTTAACACCTTTGTCACCATGGCAAATAAAGTGCAAACAAAGAATATTATATTATATCTGAATGTATTATCATTTGGTGTATGTATTATATATAAGATATTCGTTTTAATCCCAACTACGGCGAAGAACAAAGGGAGCAGAAGTGTAGATACAAAGTCTTCGAGTTTTTCTAATAGTGTAATTCCAAGTGATCCATTGGGTATGATGAGGCCAAAGATGAAGGCCCCAAATACAGAAGTTATGCCAATGGCATTTGTGACAAAGCCACTAATCATAACCCCTGTGAGGATGAGACAGATGTAGAAGTTACTGAAGTTCTCTTCTTCTGGGGTATGATTAATGATCCACAAAATAGCTGGCCGAATCACCACGATGCATAATGCAACAAAAACAATACTACCCACAATCGCCACATACGATATTTTCTTATCATTTTCTGCCCAACCTACACATACAGTAATGATGAACCATGCACATAAGTCAACTGCAAGGGCTGCAGACATACCGTTCCTTCCAAGCTCAGTTTTGAATAGCTTCAAATCCACAAGGATCCGAGACATCACAGGAAATGCCGTAAAAGAAATATAGACACTTAGAAATAAGTTCTTCATCAAACTCAGACTGCCTTCTAGAAAAATCATTTCTAATATAACATACAGGCTGATGTACATGATGACTGGCAAGAAAAAACCAAAAGCCGCAATCAAAAGAGTTTGTTTACTACTCCGTTTGATTATAGTAACATCCATCTCTACTCCCACCAGGAATAAATAGTAAAGGAGTCCAATGTTTGCCATTGTTTCTAATACCATTATACTTTTCAAAGGGAATATGTTTTTCCCAATCCAACCAATGGCACCAAAACCAGAAGGACCCAATACTACACCACCCTGTCATGACAATAATAATTTTAATAGGCAACATAAAATAAATTATAAATAAAATCATTCATGGACAATTAGACAAGTCTATATTTTAATTAAGAGTTTGAGATCTGTAGAAAGTGATTAGTGACTCAATTTTTATTTCACCTATGTAGAAATTTCAGAACAATTTGAGATCTTTTGCGGCGGAGAAACTATTTACTAGGTAGATTACCCTTACAAAAATTCATAGGTTATAAAAATTGTTGACTCCATCTATTGAGGTTTTCAATTAATAGTGAAATTGAAGGAAAGACAATATCTTAATTCTAATAACCCATTAACCATGCTGAATGTCTCCAAATGATTTGAATTTTTTATAAGGACATTATCCGCACAAAATTCAAATAAAATAATTAAGTCATTTTGAGATTTCTAAATGGGTGAAATAGAAATTGGGTCGGAATTTGGCTTACCAATCAGCATCCCCGGAACCCAACTCATATTTCAAAATTTCTAATAAAATTTGGGAAATCTTATAGAAGCATAGAATTAAGGTAAACCTTCGAAATGACTGTTTTTCTATGGTAAAATTTTATGTTTTATATTTCTCACCAAGAAACTTTTGAACGTGAATATATTATATGTTTTTTTTTTTTTTTTTTCTACTTAAGGGTGTTCTTGGTAACTCATTTTTCATGGGGAATGAATCCAAATCCCATGGGAATCCAATTGCCTCCGTCCATAACAGAACCCGCGATGTACGATTTGTGCTTCCAAATACACCCTATAAGGAAATTTTGTCAGCAAAATATGGATTATTGGGTACAAAGAGGACTACTTAAGGAGATTACTTACCAGGATCTCAGATATGACTTTAGGTAGTCGAAATGGTTTGAGTATGATAACAATTATTTGTGTTGTCAAAACAATGATCATTAGCTGCAAAATGAAAAGAGGGAGGGAAAAATCTAAAGGATCCTGACCCTGCCACAACCCGTTCGTCGTAATGGAGCTTGGTTGATAGCAGATAATCTTGTTAGTATAATCACGAATGCCGTTCAAGTGTAGCACCTGTTTTTTATTATCTCCGGACATTTCCATTGCTCTATTATTTCTTCTTGCGCTTAATTAGTCTTCTCTATTGAATATGCTCCCACTCTTTATGTGCAAAGAGATCATCAATGCCGCCTTCACCTTGTGCTTCTTTCTTGGGACAAAAACAAATCAATGCTCAAGAAATCTAAGAGAGCATAAGAGGGTCGTTTCATATTCTTTTAATAGGTTGGAGATAAACCAAATATGCTCTATTTTTGGATAGGATATGAGATTGGTCAAATAGCCATGTTTGTTTGTTCAGATTTTCACTAATGTAACATGAAAGATGGCGAGAAAATTGGATTCAAACATAAAGATAACATAAGCCAATAGTTTTGATTCTATTATTTACATATTATCTATACTTTCTTTGGTCATTTTGTTGATTACATCAACCTATAACGTACAGTTTTTCATAATGTGCCGAACGGTAAACGCAAGTATTCTTCAGAAGGTATTAGTTGTCGGATTAAGTATTATATTAGACACTCTAGTCTCCTTGTTGCATGCATATATATATTATCTTTAACATGCTACTTATTTTATAGGTGTCTTTAGTGTAAAACAATGTTGTTTTCTTTGGCCTCGACCAATCTCCAATATGGATCCACAATTTTGTTGGTAAGGTCGAAGGTGGACTAGTAATAGAACCAAGTAACTCTCCTTCTATTTTGAATATAACGTGGAAAAAATATTTAACACAATACTCTCTCTATATAAAAAAATGCAGTGAACCCAACAAATTTTATGTTGATACACATGATAGAACTTTATGAACTGAACTTGATAGAACTGTATGAACTAAACTGGATCTCTGTGTTGATCAGTCTAAACACAGAGTATCCTCTTCTCTATTTATAACAATGTATGAGATTACAAATGATTCAAGAGATACATTCCACTTGACACTAACAAACTTCAAATAGATTACAACTCATTACAGCTCATGCTAACCATCTAACAACTGTACAGTCTAACCATCTAACAAACTATTTTGTATCTATTCTATCATCCCCCCTCAAGGGCAAGGGAGCAAGACCAAGATGGGATTTGAGGTAGGTGAACCTTGCACTTGGAAGATGCTTGGTTAGAAGATCCGCAGGTTGCTCAGTGGTAGGAACATATTTGAGAAGCAAAGCACCTCGGAGAACATGGTCATGGATGAAATGTAAATCAATCTCAATGTGTTTAGTGCGTGCATGAAAGACTGGATTCTTGGCAAGATGGTAGGCACTGACGTTGTCATACCACAGAATGGGAGGACCAGGAAATGGAATACAAAGTTCCTTTAACAAAGCTTGGATCCAGATAACTTCAGAAGTGGCAATAGCAAGTCTGCGATATTCAGATTCAGCACTGCTTCTGGAGACAACACGCTACTTGGTGGCCGACCAAGAAATGAGAGTACCACCTAAGTAACCACTGGAACTGCGTTTGTCACCGGGATTGGCTCCCCAGTCAGCATCAGAGAAGGCTTCAAGAGCAAGGTCGCGTGTAGGATGAATGAGTAAGCCATCATGAGAGGAGCCTTTCAGATAGCAGAGAATGCGTTTGACAGCCAACCAGTGGGACGTAGTGGGTGCTTGCATAAACTAGCAGGCCTTATTGACAGCAAAAGCAATGTTTGGCCTTGTCATGGTGACATATTGGAGAGCGCCAACAATGCTGCGATAGGTAGTAGCATTCATGAGAGGAGTGCCATCAAGCTGAGATAATGACTGTCCAACAGCACCAGGAGTAGAAGAGGACTTACAGTCTACCATAGCAGCACGTTGAAGAAGGTCAGAGATATACTTAGCTTGGCTGAGATGAAGAGAACCATGACATCAATGAACTTCAATACCCAAGAAGTAGGACAAGGGCCCCAAGTCACGAAGAGCAAAAACTGAATTAAGCTGAGTTATGAGAGAAGAAATGAGACTGGAAGAGCTGCCAGTAACAATGATATCATCCACATAGACCAATAGTATAAGAATGGAATGCTTATCCACCTTGAGAAACATAGAACTATCAGTCCCAGTCATAGCATGCCTACCAGTTCTAGTCATAGCATGCCTACTAGTTCCAGTCCCAACTTGTCTACTAGTTCCAGTCATAGCATGTCAAATATGTCCAATGTGTCTAGCTCTAGCATATCAGATGTATCTACAACTTCTAGTTCTTCTTGTATTGACAATCTTGAACAATTATGGCATTATAGACTAGGCCATCCTTCAAAAGATGTTGTCCATCAGATATTAAAACTTTGTAATGTTCCACTCACTAAATCTACTTGTTTATCTTGTCAACTTGCCAAAAGTCATAGATTACCTACTTCTTTATCATCTTTTCATGCTTCTAGTCCTTTAGAACTTGTTCATATGGACATTTGGGGTCCTGCATTCATCAAATCAACTTCTGGTGCAAAGTTTTTCATTCTGATACCAAATGTCATGAACCAACCAATTCTTCCAAAAGCCCGAGCTGTTCTGGAGAGGAAGGTTAATTACATGACCTAAGATCGTGACATTGCCCCACGCTTCCAAAGTCGACGTCCTCGTCGGCTTACTCTATCGACATTGGCCGGATGGTAGCCCTTCTCCTTTTTTTTTCTTTGGGGTAGCTCCACTCACCTACCAGTATTCAACAATTTAGCACTATGCTCATACATAATGCTAAATTATTTTAATCTAGCCTATAGGTCGCCCCTGCGGTCGAACCTTGGATGTGGGGTTTGGCTCTGATACCATGATAGAACTTGATGAACTGAACTTGATAGAACTGTATGAACTAAACTGGATCTCTGTGTTGATCAATCTAAACACAGAGTATCCTCTTCTCTATTTATAACAATGTATGAGATTACAAATGATTCAAGATATACATTCCACTTGACACTAACAAACTTCAAACAGATTACAACTCATTACGGCTCATGCTAACCATCTAACAACTGTACAGTCTAACCATCTAACAAACTATTTTGTATCTATCCTATCAACACGATCTTCGCATTTTGGGCCAATTTGGAGAAAGCAATTGTCACAATTTGGCCAATCTTGTACAGTTGAATCACAATTTTGGCCAACTATGTGACAAGCCCAAGTTGGACAAACAACCTTTTATTCTTTAGTCAATCTTGCACACTGTTGGCTCAATTCATGAGAAACCAAAAGTCACAGTTTTGTCAGCCATGTACCTTTAGATGTCATAGTTTGGACCAACTGTGTGACTGGGTTGATATAACTTGTGTTCTCAACCTAACTTGTTACAGTGTGATATCCTGTAGTCCCTTGGAGGGGGAAGGCCAGGCATGGCAAATCCCACACGCCTAGGCAAGTCTCTCATGATGACCCAACACACATGGTGGCAGTGGATTGTTTAGTCCTATGTCATGTGTGAGAGGAGTTGGATAGTGTATTATAGAGGCTAATGCAGTTGTTTATCATTTGAGGACTTTTATGGCAAGAGTGGGTGTACATGTTTTCTCTTCTTTTCCTTCTCACTTTTGGAATCTAGCACGTCTCTATAGCAAAAGAAGAGAATAAATAAATAAATGTAAACCAAAGTCATAAAGAGAAGGAAATCTCGCATGCCCAACAAATCAAACATTGGATCTTAAAATAAGAGAATAAGAGAATAAGAGAACTCGCTACTTAAGGTGAGAAAGGGAAGAAGAGATGTAATTATACACTTTGCAATTTACATACAATCTTCATTCTTCCTTGTATAGATATCTGACTTAAACATCGGAGTACCTTTGGCCACCATAACACTGATCCCTGGCTAACCGCTGCTCATTTTTGCAAGCTCAAAATCAACAAGGACAGATCTGAACACATTAGTCACTATAGAGTCACGACAGTGTGGGGAGCATGAACATTAGTAGTAGAAAGCTCAACGCGAAATGTTGCAAGATCATAGCTAAAGCTATTTTTGTTTTAATGATTGCGAAGTTCTGCCCTATGCACATTCAAGGACTCCAACCAATGGAAAGAATGATAATTGCTTCTTTGTTACATTTAATACTTCATAAGAAAGTCTGTTTGGATTAAATTCTTCATGATCGTGGTGAGAAGTGTGGGTTATTACAACTTGTACACCTTGTGAATGAAATATATCTCTTGGTTTGTAGTATTATTCGTCGCACAAGTGAGAACGCAAACTGAAGGATATAAACAAGGGACTTCATATAGAATCATGGTCACTTGCATTGAAGGTTCATAATGAATTAATTAAGAATAAGTCTAGGGAGCTTTGTTTGGCGGTCTCTTTTGTGCCTATCTTAGTTTTTTTTTTTTTTTTTTTTTTTTACACTTTTTACTCATTCTCTTTAAAACACAAACATCATTCGTAGAAGGGGTAGAAGTGTCAAAAAATCCCAAATGGACACAAAAAAACCCCCAAAAAAGGCTATTTAGAATTGTTGATTAATTAAAAATATATGTACATACGTAACGTAGCTAAACCATGTCTGCAATCACTATAAAATTTACACTCCAACTTTTAGGTTGTGTAGTCCATTGAAATATGGTTTTCTTTCCACAAAGGCTTGAAGAACCTCTACCCTTAGGACTTGCCAATTTGGGTGCTTACTTAGCACAATCATCATCCGAACAAGAAGGGTTGGTGCCAGGATTTTCAATGAGGGGGCGAAGTGGTGAATTAAAATTAATGCAATAATATTTACATAGTTCTTATAATATAATTTTTCAGTTAAAAAATATACAATATACTTTTACAATTGAAATAGTTATTTATTGAGGTATTGAGTTTAAGAAATTTGTAAAAGTTGGGTTAGGAAATAGTTTTCAAGATTAAATGGGGCAATAAGTTACATACTTAACCTTTGGTCGTATAGCTAAAATGAAAAGGTAAAGTTGAGGGGAGTATGAAATAAATTGTTAAATTTGAAGGGGGATAAGTTAAAGCACTAGACTTTAGACCCCACCACTCATTTTCTCTAGGCTTTGAAATCTCAAAGTAAGAGGGGGCAAAAAATAATTTGTAGTATTTGAAGGGGGCAATGAGCTATTACAACCACCAAATCAAAACAAATCCATGTACTTCTATGTAGCTTTACAAGGAGATCCGAAAGTTGAGAACCCCCCCTCCCCTTATGCTGTATGTGGATAGTCTCTTGCCCCGCAAAGTAGAATAGTTTGCACTCCTCAATAACCTCATCAATACTCATCCAAACATTTGCATAACCCTTATAACCTTGAATTTCTTTGAAATTGGATTCCATTAGCAATCCCAATAAGTCGTTTGAGTTAGCTTTCCCTACTTTTGCAAGCTTCTCTCACTTATGTATATGTTACTCCTTTAGAAATTTCTATTAGCATAAATCATATAAAATTTTCATTTCAATTCCTTAGAATTTTTCTTCATCATTCTATTTATTCTTGTGGGCAATGGTCAAAACGAAGAGATAAATCTGGATATTGAATATTTTTTATTATTTACAATCAACCAATACATATGTATATATACAACTCCGCAAATCAATCTAGATTCTACAATATTTGTGACTTGATGTACAAGTATTAACCTAATAGGAACAATACTAGTACAAGTATTAATTTGATAGGAAACAATAAACTAATAGAAAAAATATATGAAATAATAACCTAATATGACCACGTCAACATCCCCAACAAAAGTAAAATATCCAATAGTTGAATGTTGGTTGTATCTTACACCACCCTAATCTGAATATCAATATCCCATAACTTATGCATGATTATGCTTAGAAAACAAAAGGCCTTTCCTTGGTGCTAATTTCAAATACCGCAAAATTCTTACAGCAACATTCATATGGATGTCACTCGGATTATGCATAAAACGACTTACCACATAAGCAATGTTTGGTTGAGGAAGTGAAAGATAAATCAGACGACCAATTAATCACTAATAATCTTATCAGTAGGATCTTGATTTGAAAGTTCCTCAAGGCTATGGTTTTGTTCAATGGGCGTACCAATAGGCTGGCAACCAAGCATGCCAGTCTCCTATGACAGGTCAAGAACATATTTCCGTAATGACAAAAGAATTCCTTGCTTAGATCGGGTAACTTCAATGCCCAAAAAATACTTCAAATCTCTAAAAAAATTCATGTCAAATTTGAATGCCAAATAAGCTTTCAAGTTAGTCATTTCATCAACATCACCATCAGTAATAATCATATCATCTACATAAATAATAAGTGCTATCGTACCATTTTGTTTTTTTTTTCAGAAATAGTGTATAATCAGTGTTACTCTACCCATAGCAATATTTCTTCATAGTTAGTCAAACCTGCCAAACCATGCTCTCAATGATTGTTCAAGACCATATAAATTTTTTCAACTTACATACCAAACTAGTATTACCAAAAGCACTGTATCCAGGTGGCATACTCATATAAACTTCTTTGGGTAAATCTCCATATAAGAAAACATTATTTACATCATACAAATGTAAAGGCCAATCAAAATTTGCATCAATAGATAGTAAGACCCGAGCAAAATTTAACTTTGCTACAGGTGCAAAAGTCTTCTAACAGTCAATACCATAAGTAAGAGTAAAGCCATGAGCCACTAACCTTGTTTTATATCGATCAATAGTACCATCTAGCTTATGTTTCACCGTAAACAGCCACTTACAGTCAACATATTTCTTTCCTTCTGGCAATTTCACAAGTTCCATGTTTGATTTTCTTCCAAAGCTCGCATTTCCTTAGCCATGGATTCTACCCATTTGAAGTCAATCAAGGCTTCTTGTACTCTGGTTGGATGGTGACAGGTGACATTTGATTTGCGAAAGTCTGAATAGCACAAAGCAATTTCTCAGTAGAAACATAATGAGAAATATGACACTTTACCGTCTTTGAGTTGTCAGGCGAGTTTCTCCCGAGGGGTTTACCTCGAGTACTCCATGGAGGCAACAGATACCTTTCGCTACCCACTAGATATAACAAGCATATGATCACTAATTAAATTGTTTGTATTAACCTCAAATCAATTCATACCTCAGGAACATCAGCAACAGAAGAAGAATTGTTGGCCGGAAGTGCAGATGTAGAGAGGGGACTTGTAGTACTAGGTAATATTGAAAGTGCATCATCTAAACCCGTATTAGTTTCAGCAGGAGTAGTCAACACCATATCCGAAAACATAGCCATCCAATTCGAATCTTCAACACCCATCTCCTTTGAAGAGGAGAAATGGATATAGGCCGAGAAAAATACATCTCGCTCTTAGAGAAGGTAACATCCATAGTCACATAAGTTTGTCGAGAAGGAAAATGATAACATTTGTAGCCCTTCTTGTGTGGTAAATACCCAACGAGACACATTTTAATGCACACAGATCCAACTTTGTGCGTTGATGTTTGTAAAGGTGAACAAACACAAAACACCCAAAAACCTGGGGTACTAGTGTTAAGTGGGAAGAGATGGTTACATAAGTGCAAATTTTTTACAAAGGTGTTTTGAAGTAGAGAATACTACTAGCTAGGTACCCAGTTCAAATGATAAACAACATATAAAAGAGTATCATCTCAAAAAACGGATTTCATATGGACACCAACCAGACAAACACGTGCAACCTCAAGTAGATGATGATTTTTACTTTATGCCACACCATTTTATTGGGTTGTTGAAGGACATATTGTCTCATGAATAATGCTACAATCCTGCAAATATGACTGGAACATACTATCAACATATTCACCGCCATTGTCTATCTTGAAAACCTTTACCTTAGCAGAAAATTGAGTATGTATCATAAGAGATTATTGGAAAGTGAATGGAAAAACAACGTATTCTCAAAGGATAAAGATGGTGATAAAACAACAGTGCCTGCACGTGTGACAATAGAAGGGACTCCATTAGCATTAGCCACAAGTCAATGATGTGACGTGTATGTAGCCAGTTAGAGCGACTAATCAAAAGTCATATGATCAGTAGCAACTGAATCAATAATCCATCTAGAGTCTTAGACAAAAGTAGGAGTGGCAAGAAAACCGATGTCACCTAATGGATGATAATGCACATGAGTTAAGCAAAGAACCACTACCAAGCTCAACAACAGTCAATGGTGAGTTGATTGGTGAGACCATCACTGTAGCTTTTCGCTCATTGTCACCATATTTTCAATTACGCTAATCACGTTCTTCACGAGTTTAGCGTTCATTGAAACTATCCAACCAATTCGGGTATCCATGTGTTTTGAAACAATTGTCAACAATATGTTTAGGATTGCCACAATGAGTACAACCACCTTCATTGGCGCAAGAAACTTTGGAAGAAATATGTCAGCTTAGAGTCAATGAAGTTTGAGTATCCATAGCCATACTAGAGCCAATATGATTGTTTAGCATAGTGTGCCTCATTTGTTCCTCGATTCTAACAATAACAAAGGAGATCTCTGGATTTGGGAAAGGTTTTGTACGAAGGATGTCACTTCGAACACGATCGTATAAGTCATCAGGGACATCCATAAAAACATAAATATACTCTGCATCTATTTCTTTCTATCGATTCCTTATAACATTAGGTTGTGTGGAGACAATTAGATTTCGGTAATCCAATTCCTACCATATTTTGCGCAAATCAGAGTAGTATGTAGAAACCATTTTTAGTATCCTGCTTGTCATATGATCAATCCTAGTACTCGTAAGACCAAATAAGGAAAATATCTAGGAGTTTGATCTAAAATAGGCAGACCAACAATACTAACTCCTATTGTGAAACAAATACCAGAGTATAAGTCATGCATGAAAACTTTCCTGCATGAACAACACTTCACAAGGAAAGAATCCATGACAGATATCAGAGTACAAGTCGGGTATAGAAACTCTCTTGCATTGACAACTCTCAACTAGGAAAATGATTTCTATCAAAATATATTTCCCTAAACTACGCCACCAAAGGCATAGCCAAACAAGTACTCTCGTATGAAAAATAGGGCAAAAGGTTGAGGAACAAAGGTACGCTACAGAACCCAATTACAAGCATTACACATTTCTTAAGCTTTGTCTGACTTAAGCTTCAGAGTGTCATCGGCGACCGTAACAATGGTTTTTGGCTCATGTGTGTTCCTTGTGCAAGTCAAGGTTAAGAAAAATGAAAACTGATCTATTAGGGCCTCTTTTAAGAATTTTTAGAGCATAAAAAACAAAAAACTAGAGCATCCAAAATGTGATGGTTTTGTAATCTTTCTCTTGTTTTGTTATTTGGTTTTGGGTTTCTGGTTTGTGAGATAAAGGTTGTTTGTGAAAGAGTTGAAGATATAATTTGTTTATGAAGCAATAAGAGTTGATTTGGATGCAAACAATATTGCCAATCCACTTATTTCAATTTCTTCGATTAAACACTACACCAAATTGACATTTTTGTAACAACCTAAAAAACAGTAACATTTTTTAGCTATAACAATCCACAAAGCAATTTTACACATTTTCACAAACAAAGTGATAAAATAATTGTATCACTATGAAGAGTATGGGCCTACTATATTATTCATGTTGATCTAATTTATTGTATCATTTTTTTGACTAAATCTAGTTTTGACTTGAAATTATTTGGTGGATTGTTATAGCTCAAAAGTGTTACTATTTTGAGAGTTGTTACAAATATGCCAATTTGATGTAGTGAATTTTGCAATTCTTTGTTTTCTACAACAGTGTTCCAATACATGATGTTAAAAATAATCTCCAAAAATCTTAAGAGTTGAGATAAAGTAAGTCCTAATTCATTTTGTTTTCTTAGCCAACAAGACTAGCTCACTAACATAATCTAGTGGCCACACTTGATATCAGCATTCCTAGCCAAAGATTTGGATACCAATGATTCCAATGATGGCAAGTGATGGTGAAAGATTTGGATATCGCGATGTGAAACTACTCACCACCGCATAACCAAACGAAACAAAAAACCTTATTTCTCTATCTGAGATTGAATATGTCTTAATGATGACAAATGAATATGATAAGGGAAACAAAGCTCCTGATGAAATACAACAATAAATTAAGGAACGTGGCATGGAAGATTTTATAAAAAAAAAAAGTATATATGATTACAAGAAGTATTCGAATAACACAAGAATCGCACAGACAATAGGTTGAGACAAGGAAGTTGTCAGGATTCTGAAGAAGAACATGAGCCAAACCCCTCTAGTGATGATGTGATTATAGAATCGGTTGCAACCACCTACACCAAAGATTTTAGTCTTTGCCCCCGAAAATCAAAAAGAACTATGTACATTGTTTAGGCTTGTAATGGTGAATCCTCTCTCCTATGAGAAATTGTTTATTCATTTACTTTTGCTTCATTAATTAATACAAAGGTTAAGGGGTCCTTAAAACCTTGCTTGCTTTCCCAAAAAAAAAAAAACATTCCTAGCCTAGCAATTTTGAATATGCTTTGTTGTTGCTCCCATCTGCTCTCCCCCCAACATATTGTTGCACAACCAAAACTGAAACTGATGATGTAAATTCTAATGTTATCAATAGGTCCCCTATCACCCCTAACTCTGGACTATCACTAAACTCATTGAGCCCAACCAGGAGGGGGGATTCCCCTTTTCTTACCCCAGTTATATATAAGTTATGGATACTACCCATATCGCGGATGGTAGTGACAATATCTTCCGCATTGCTCATTACCTTCTCCATATACCTTATAGTTTCCCGACCCACAGTTTGTAGTTTAAAATCACCAATGTACTCATTGTCTAGTTGCATTTCTAGCTCCGTGTTCATCATTACATTGTGGATCTCATCACGAGGAGGTGTTTTTGTTGTTGGTTTGATAATATCATCTTTTGAAACAAACCGAATAACAGTTAGGTGCACACCTTCAGATTCTGCCATCCTCCAACCATATGCTAATGCTTCCCGATCATCTGAACCTCCAAAAAAAATGACTGCAATATGGTGTGAAATTTGGCTAGTAGACCCATCAAGTCCTCTATCAATGACAATGCCAACGGAGCATGCTGCATTGGCCAATACATTTTGGTTTACATAGCGCAAGGCTGGGTTGATAAACTCCATACCACCATCAATAGTTTGTTGCTTATGGAAAGGAAGAATTATTAAAGCTGCACGCTTGTCAGAGGCGAAATTGCAAATGTCTTCATGCATGGTAGAGTATGGGGAAATGGCCGTGAAAGGTTGAACAATGACATTTGGTGCATTTTGTGTATAACTCTCAAAGGCTTTCACAATGAACTCATATTGCACTTGGGTGACGTTGTTTGTTTTACGCCCACCACCACTTTCACTAGCACTATGGACTATCAACATTGAAGAGGCACGACCAGTTAGTTCCACTAGGTATAGCACGTAGGCTTGAATACGAGATCTTTTAGTGGCATTTGACGCCTCTAGGAGGTTAATCATTGCTGATACATTTCGAGGGGTGTGAACGCACATGAGTATCTTAAGTTCTCCATCCATTTTGGAATTCTGAATCGTCCTTTGTTTGTACGAAATGAAACGCTTGCTTGTCCTATACAGAGCTAGTACAATGGGAGCACCAATGCTTGTTCCTACCACAGTACAAATCACCGATATTGTAAATAATTTTTCGCCAATTACCTGTAGAAATGACATATTCCACAATTGATGTTAATTGTTTATGATTACATATGTCACACATACACATATAATTAATCACAAAAATATATTAAAGACATACCTCATTGTTGAAACCCTCATTAAGGAAAACTAAGTCAATAACGCCTTTGGTGTTCATGAGTAGCCCGAGAGATAAGGCTTCATGCATTTGCATGTCAAAATGGAGACCCATGAGAAACGTGCTTAACACCTTTGTCACAATTGCAGATAAAGTGCAAACTAAGAAAATAAAATTATATCTCATCGTACTAAGATTTGGTGTATGTGTTATATATAAGATATTCGTTTTAATCCCAACTAAGGCGAAGAACAAAGGGAGCAGAAGCGTAGATACAAAGTCTTCGAGTTTTTCTAAGAGTGTAATTCCAAGTGATCCATTGGGTATGATGAGGCCAAAGATGAAGGCCCCAAATACAGAAGTTATGCCAATGGCATCTGTGACAAAGCCACTAATCATAACACCAGTGAGGATGAGACAGATGTAGAAGTTACTGAAGTTCTCTTCTTCTGGGGTATGATTAATGATCCACACAATAGCTGGCCGAATCACTATGATGCATAACACAACATAACAAATACTACCTAGGATCGCCATATACGATATTTTCCTATCATTTTCTGCCCAACCTACACATATGGTAATGATGAACCACGCACATAAGTCAACTGCAAGGGCTGCAGACATAGCATTCCTCCCAAGCTCAGTTTTGAATAGCTTCAAATCCACAAGGATTCGAGACATCACAGGAAATGCCGTGAAAGAAATATAAACACTTAGAAATAAGTTCTGCATCAAACTCACTCTCTTGCCTTCTAGAAAAATCAGTTCTAATATAACATACAGACTGATGAATAGGATGATCGGCAAGAAAAAACCAAAAGCCGCAATTACTAGAGTTTTTTTACTACTCCGTTTGATTATAGTAACATCCATCTCTACTCCCACCAGGAATAAATAGTAAAGGAGTCCAATGTTTGCCATTGTTTCTAATACCATTATACTTTTCAAAGGGAACAAGTTTTTCCCAAACCAACCAATGGCACCAAAACCAGAAGGACCCAATACTACGCCGCCCTGTCATAATGTTAATAGTTTTATTAGGCAACATAAAATAACTTATAAATTAAATCATTCATGAACAATTAGACAAGTCTATATTTGAAGGATTGGGATCTGTAGACACACAACACCAAATTGACACTTTTGTAACAACTCCTAAAATAGTATCACTTTTGAAATGTTTAAATTTCCCAAACAATTTCAAATCAAAACTAAATTTAGTTAAAAAAAAATGAAAAACAGTAACACAACAAAATGATACAATGAGTTGGATCACCATGAATAGTATCACTTTTATAACCATACTCTTTATGGTGATACTATTATTGTATCATTTTGTTTGTGAAAATGTGTAAAGTTGTTAGGTGAATTGTTACACTTCAAAAGTGATATTGTTTTGAGGGTTGTTACAAAAATGCCAATATGGTGTAGTGACAGTGATTGGTGACCAAATTTTCATTTAACCTATGTAGAAATTTCAGAAAGATTTGAGATCTTTGGTGGAGAAACTCTTTACTAGTTAGATTACTCCTACAAAAATTCATAGGTTATAAAAATTGTTGACTCCATCTATTGAGGTTTTCAATTAATAGTGAAAAAATTAATGAACAATAGTACCATAATTCTAACAGTCCATTAACCATGCTAATAAAATAAATGTCTCCAAAAGATTTGAATTTTTGGGGTGGACATTATCCCCACAAAATTAAAGATAAAATAATCAAGTCGTTTTGAGATTTCTAAATGAGTGAAATAGAAATTTGGCTGGAATTTGTCCCACCAATCTGTGACTCTGGATCCCAAGTCATTTTTCAAATTTTCTAATAAAATTTTGGGAATTCTTATAGAACTTCAATAACCAGTTGTTTTTCTATGATAAAATTTTATGTTTTTTATTACACACCAAAAAACATTATATATATTCTTAAATTCCATATCACTAGATTTACTACTATTTGATTGTATTTAACGACGGAAAACCAATTTTTGATGTGTCTGTTTTTTTAATCACTCATGGGAATCTAATTGTACATGACGATAAATTAGGCAAGTCTTACGCTCGGCTGTAACAAAAAAATGAATCCGTGGGAATGGTTTCAATTTTTCATGTATGGTGCTTCCAAAAATACCTTTAAGGTCAATAAAATATGTACTATTGGATACAAAGGGGACATTTTAGGGAGATTACTTACCAGGATCTCGGATATGACTTTAGGTAGTCGAAAAGGTTTGAGTATGATAACAATTACTTGTGTTGTCACCACAATGATCATTAGCTGCAAAATGAAAAGAGGAAGGGAAAAATCTAAAGGATCTTGACCTTGCCACAGCCCATTCGTCGTAATGGAGCTTGGCTGATAGCAAATAATCTTGTTGGTATAATTACGAATGCCATTCAAGTTTAGCACCCGTGTTTTGTTATCTCCGGACATTTCCATTGCTATATTTTCCTTCTTTGGTTTAGTCTTCTCTATTGAACTTGTTCCCACTCTTTATGTGTATGTGCAAAAAGATCATCAATGCCAATTCTGTCTTTAGCTTGTTGCTCTTTCTTGGGACAAAAACAAATCAATGCTGAAGATATCTAAGAGATCATAAGAGGGTTTCGAATTCTCTTTATAAGTGAGAGATAAACCAAATATGCACTATTTTAGAATAAGATATGAGATTGGTCAAATAGGCATGTTTTTTTGTCCAAATTTTCACTAATGTAACATGAAAGATGGCGAGAAAATTGTGGATCCAAACAGAACAATAACAGAAGCCAATAGTTTTGATTCTATTATTGACATATTAGGGACTAATTGCCATATAAGTTTTTATCCATACTTTCTTTGGTCATTTTGTTGACTTCAACATATAACAGTTTGACGTGCCAAATGGTAAACATAAGTATTCTTCATAAGGTATTAGTTGCCGGCTTAAGTATAATTTTTCTCACTTTTGGAAAAAAAAAATTTCTTGGAATCAAGCAGACCTGTAGAGTAAAAGAAGAGAATAAATAAATAATATAAATGTAAACCAAAGTCATCAGGAGAAGAAAACCTCGTTGTGTCACTATAATGCATTCAATACTATGTACAGTTTCTTTCTACTAAAAGTTTTCTATTTAGTCCAAAGACACTTCTAACAACCAAACAACCTTTGTATTGTTGTTATGCTCTGCAGTCTTATGAAACACTGACAAAATAATAAATCAAAATTTATGCTTTGAGCACTATATTGTGGTTGAAGAATTACGACAGTGTGGTGAGCATGATCATTAGTAGCTGAATGCTCAAACAAGAAATGATGTCAGATCAAGCTAAAGCTATTTTTGTTTCAATGATTGCAAAGTTATGCCCTATGCACATTCGAGGACCCCAACCAAATGGAAAGAATGTCAATTGCTTCTTTGTTGCATTTAAAATTTAATTGGAAAATCTGTTTAATTTGGAATAAATTCTTCATGATTTTGGTGAGAAGTGTGGACATTACAACTTGTACACCTGGTGAAAGAAATATCTCTTAGGTTTGTAGTATTATTCGTAGCACATTTGAGAACGCAAATTGAAGGATATAACCAGAGGACTTCATATAGATGGTTACCTGCATTGAAGATTTATAATGAATTAATAAAAAATCTATATCCATGTGAATCAGTATAAAAATTACAACTTTTAGGTTGTGTAGTCCATCAAAATCTGGTTTTCTTTTCACAAAGGCTTGAAGAACTTCAGACCTTGCTAGGACTTTCCTATTTGGGTGCATACTTGGCTCAATCATCATCCAAACAAGTAAGGTCGAAGTAATCTCTTGCCCTGCCCTGCCAAGTAGAATAGTTTGCATTCCTCAATAACCTTATCAATACTCATCCAAACATTTGCATAGACCTTGTTGTTGTCTGAGTTATCTTCCCCTGCTTTCATAAGCTTATCTCTCTTGTGTATGATGTTACTTCTTTATAAATGTCCTTTGGAAATTTCCATTAGCATTAATCCCAACAAATTTTTCACTTCTTTAGAAATCTCCTCTATCCTTATGTCTATTCTTGTGGTCAACAAGCTTCAAAAATATGTTTTCAAGGTGAGTAAAGCGTTTTGATTGGAGGAGTAGACATACTGGATTTATCAATAAACAAGAATCGATGAGTACCTGGAACTTGGGATATGTATGGATTGAGAATCCTTTATCACAAGTTCAGTTTGTTTAACCAAGAGTTGGAATATTCATTGACCTTCTTCGTTGCTACTTCCAATGTTGCTCTTGAGAGAACATCTCCAGTCAAGCTCTAGAGTTCAGACCATACATTGATTTTTTTTTTATGCTTCCTAGACCAACTTCTATCATTTGCCTACCATCTCAAAATTTAGGCTGACTTCGGTTATAGGTTCATCTTGATCCTCCTGGTGGTGGGGAGGTATTAGAGGAGGTTCATCATCTCTTTGTGCCAACCTGCTAAGTGTTCCCCTAGTACGGTTGTTGGAGAGTCCAAACTAGCTTGTGAAGATCTAGGTCCATTCTAAGGAAATTGGGCGGTTCTAGATGCTTCTGAAGGCTATGTATTAGGTTCATCATCACTTCCTGCCAACCAGCTAAGTGCTCCCCTAGTACGGGTTATTGGAGTGTCCAAGCCTACTTGTGAAGATCTAGATCCATTCTGAGGAGATTGTGGGGTTCATGATGCTTCTAAGGTTGTGTATTAGGTTCATCATATCTTCGTGCCAACTTGCTAAGTGCTCCCCTAATACCTGTTGCTTGAGATTCCAAGCCTGATTGTGAAGATCGAGGTCCATTTTCTGAGGAGATTGTGGGTTTCTAGATGCTTCTAAAGCATGTGTATTAAGTTCAGGGCTATCTTCACTCTTTAGCAATCTTCTCTTCGACCTTCTCAAGCCAGCCATGCCAATTAAGCTACAAAGAAGATCTAGCATGTTAATTCACCACAAATAAGAAAGCATATATGTTAGTTCAATCATTATTATAAACTAGTAGAATAGATGGACATCAAAAAGCTATGCAAGTTATGCACATAGAGAATTAACAAAACAAATAATAACTTAATTTTTCACTAACTAATCGAAAATGAATACAAGCTCCAAACATAGAGCCTAAACAAAAAAATAATTCAATCAAATTGTCAAAATCTTTGAAAGACCAAATATCACTCATACATACCCTCAGCATCCTCCCTCACATAACCACATTCCTCATCATAATAATCATCAATGTCCATCTCAACCCATTGTGGTGTAGAAGTTGTATTTTTTTTCTCATCATACATCTCCAAGTCATGGAAACCTTTAGAGGACTCATCTATTCTAGAGTAAATGACTTGTTTTGCTTGAGATGCTAGAATAAAGGGATCAGTCAGAAATCGATATTGACATTGATGTAGATTAACAGATGTAAGCCTATCTTCCACCTTAACACATTGCCAACATTTGCCCAATGACAGTTAAAGATGAAAAAATATAATATGGTAATCTAACAGAATTATATCTATTAATATCCCATAATATGGCACAACATCAACTACTTGTGCAATATCCTTTGCACTTGCTCTATACATGGTTGTTGCTTCGTAAAAAAAAAGGACAATGCATTTAATTGGAAACGTTGTTTTGTGTTGATATGTCAACATTATTTGTGTGGAACAGTTGTTGATTGATCATATATCCAGAATAAGACAATGCATTTAATTGGGAGCCATTTGCAATCCAATTTAATATCTCTGAATGATCACTTGAAGAAGAGGTGACAGGAACCTATAAAAAATAAAAATAATAAAAATAATAAACATAAACATAAACATAAAAAAGAGCCAAACCATGTATCATTAAACATTGTACTTTGGCAAACAATGGAATTCTAGAAAGCAAATAACCTTCCCTTTTGACCAATTCGCAAATTTCTTAGTGATGATACACCAAATCGTCCTTTAAATCTGCATCGTACGCATGTCAGGATGATCTCGTCGGTAGAACAAAGCGGGCCTAATTGACCATCCACTTTGGCAAGGCCCAAACGACGCTAAGTCCACTTTAGCAGAATCCAGAAGGTTGGACCGCATTGCAGCACCCTACTAAGCCCACATGTCACATGGTAAAACTCAATACTAGTAAGGCCTAATCAGGCAAGTATTTGGGGGATCACCTAAGACGGGCATGCCAGCAATACATTAGTTGTGACTAGGAAACATATACTAGAGTATAAGTTGTGCATGAAAACTTCATTGCATGGACAACACCTCAAAAAAGAAACCCCTCCTGCAGATCTAGGAGCATAAGTCGTGTATGGAAGCTCTCCTACATGGACAACTTTCAACTAGGAAAAGATCTCCAGCAATATCTCTTTCCCTAAACTATGCCATCAAAGGCTTAGCTGTACGAGGACTCTCGTGTTATAAATAAGACACATAGTTGATGAAGAAAGGTATGCTACATAACCCAATTTACAACTTTAAGACTTTCTCAACCCTTGTCGACTTTAGCATTGGAGTGTCATCGGCCACCACAACGGTGGTCCTTGGCTCATGTACATTCCCTGTGCAGGTCCAGATCAAGGTCAAGCATAGCAGGATTTGACTACATCAGCTTGGTACCGTCCGTGGGGAACGACGAAGTTCCTTGAAAGACAGTGATATCACCCTTCCTCACAATCCAGAGAGATGGTGACCATGAGATCTTGCAGCAATGGAGACATCCCTGACCTCTTGATTTCTCTTACTGGAAGAGTGTCGCCAAAACCAGCAGTGCAGGGGACACAAAATCAGACCCCCGAGCTAGTAGCAGTTGCTGCGGATCCCAGGGTGGATTTACTACCAACCTAGATGTAGCAAATTGCACGAGCGATGGAGATGCTCATTGAGCAGACGCTCCACCTGCGAAAGGAGATCGAGAGTAGTGAAGAGCCTCGTCCCCAGAAAACACCAGAGAACACGTTCAGGAGAATCGCACTGCCCCTGCGGGCTCTCAGTGGACCAGAAGCGGAGGAGTAGCCAATAGAGACCCAACGTCTAGGGCAGACAGATATGTTTAGCATAACCCCTTTCGGCTAGGGGCCACCAATCTTGACATGCAATTCAACCTCATTGTCCCTCAGTTCATGGATCATATCTGAATGAGCATTTGCCAAAAAATTCACTCCCGCCAAATTCGAAGCTCTATGACGGGATGACAGACTCGCTCGACCACTTGCGCCACTTTCAGCATGTAATGGCACTCAAAGAAAGATCTGAAGAAATAATGTGCTGGTCATTTCCTACCAGCCTGAAAAATTCAGCGCTGGCCTGGTTCCACGACCTCCCTCCGAGGTCCATCGACTCATTCCAAACACTAGCGACAACGTTCCTCACACACTTAATCAGTAGCCAACAAATCAGGAAGGGCTCGCATTAGATACTCACCCTGAAATAGAAGCCTAGCGTAACATTAAGGGAATACGTCACACGCTTCAATGATGAGTACACTCTCATCGACGCTGCAATAGTGACATCGTGGTCACGGCCTTCTCCTTGGGATTGAGCAGGGGAACGTTGTATGATTTCCTCACTCTGAAGTCTCCAACCGATATGGTGGACTTATTGAAGAGCTCCCAAAAATACATCACTCTGGATGAGGTGCTGGCCGCCAAGAAAGAGGCGAAGTCTGAAAAAAAAAGCCCTTTGGATCCAGAAACAAGAAGGAAGGAAAGAAACAAGATGTCGACTATAGAAAGTTGAAACAAAATGACAGCAAACTCACTATAGTCGTGCAATGCAAGATAAGGCCTCCAACTTCGTTGAGTCTAAATCCGTCACCCCCTCAACTCTAGTCTGTCTGACATCCTCAACTCTATTAAAAATTGGGGAGAGATGAAGTGGCCTGCCAAACAGAAAGGAGACCTCTCCCGACATGATAACAGTGAATATTGCTCCTTTACAATGAGGGCGACCACGACATTGAGGACTGCAACAATCTCAGGAGCGAGATAGAGTATTGAATCTGGAAGGGGAAGCTCAAGGAGTTCCTGAGCCCAGATAAAAGGCAGGACCGAGCAAAAGAAAGGGAAGATTTCGTTAAGGAGATAGAGAAAGAAGCTCCTGTCATTATATATGTGATTCATGAGTCAGCTCCAAAAGTGAGCAATCCAACAAGTCTTGCAAGAGGGCGCTTCTCGAATTGCAGACATAGCCCACCTGCGAAGATAGACAAGTGCAGTATGCACGAATTCAAAGCCCGATCCCACCACTGACGTTCACGGACAAGGACCTATAGGGCGTTCATTCTCCTCACAATGACGCCCTGGTCATCTCGATCCTCGTTTCAAAGTGGAAAGTAAAAAGGGCTTTGTTGAACACGTGAAGCTCTTTAAACATCGTGTTTCTCAACGCTTTCCTCAATATGCAACTCAAGGAGAAGGACTCAGCGTCCACCAACCATCCCATGGTCGGGTTAAGAGGAGAGGAATGCTTCCCCATTGGAAAGATAAACTTAATAGTAGTGGCGGGAGAGCCACAATTACGAAAGTACTTTGTCCATGAGTTCATGGTGGTCGATGCTCTGTCTTCCTACAACATCATCCTGGGGAGCCTTTGGCTCAATCATATGGAGGCAATAGTATCTACTCTACACCAATACATCAAGTATACAACCAACCAGGCCCAAGGAACTATTCGTGGAGATCAACCTTCAGCCATAGATTGCTACTACCCATCGCTGGAGCAACTAGATTGCTGACAGTTACAGCTCGAGCCCACGAGAAAGACGTACCAGACGGCAGACCTAGATAAGGGTAAAAAATCACCCTGCACGGAAAGAATCACCCTATTCCAACAAGCAAGGCCTAGCTATTTGACGAGCTAAGATTCAACACTAGAGACACTATCTAGTCCAGTACAAAGCTAAGTAATGACACTTTAGCAAACATGTGCATACTCCAAATGCTGACAACCAGCAAAGAACGGCCTGCCCGCACGAAGTTCACTTTTCAGTAGCTTCGCTAGAATTGGCGAAGCGTGACACATCGCCAAGGGAGTTACACTTTCTGAGCTAGAACCGTGCGCGTCTTTTTCAGGGCCAGATTAGCTTATCCCCTCTTAGAATCAAACTATCTTATTGTTTTGATTTCTTTTGTTTTTTATTTTTTCAGTTAAAAAGAATTGTTCGCACAGGCCTATATTCAAGGATAAAACAGACTTTATTGATTACAAAGAAAATTATTACAAAGCTTGTCCGACTAACTAGTACAACAATTTATACACTACGAGTATATAAACCCAACACAAGTATCGATCCACTGACTTCACTCCGCCAATCTATCTTCAGAAAAAGATTAGGAAGTGAAAGTAAAATACTTGAAGAAGGTTGCAAGTACGGGCTTAATTCTTTGCTCCGCTAATCTGTGTTGCAAGGATATTAAAAATGGTAGCAGAGACACTCAAAACTGATTGCAGACATTTTTCTCCACCAATCTGTCTTGCAAAGAGAGGAACAGAAGGAAGCAAAAGAAGCCATATGAGGATGTCTCTCAAACATGTAATGCCTGGGGTGGTGCAAAGTAAGACATATTTTATACAATTTGAACCATTATAGAAGAATGTGGTATAATTGTCTTTGTAATATTTGTGTAAGGAAGGTTATTCAAATTTGACTATGTTTCTTTATTAAAAAGTCGTTAACTATTTTTATCGTACTAACAGTTTATGAAAATAATATAACTTTTATTGAACCTTGAAAATATAGTTTATTATATAATGACAAAATTTGCAATTAAAAACCTTGGAAAAATAACTTTTGTCTCGACTTGTAAATCGAGTAAATTAATAGTAGAATTTAGTTCATCAATCCAGATATATTGACAAAATTTATAACTCTTTTAACACGGACAACTCTCATCCATTTATTATGTCCATAATCGTCTGTTCTTTAGATCTAAAGAAAGACCTTTATCAACAAAAATAAGGAAATGAAACACTCAGTCTTGAAGTACAATATCTGAATTTGAATGGTGATGGCCTTATAAATGATATATTTTAAGCCCCTTATTATATAACCGTTATGTTCTATTATCTAATAAAATACTTTCATTACGTGTATTTTGTATATAATGCAGAAACTCAAGTATTTATCATCAAATATGCACAATAAGGCTAAGTTCAACAACAAAACTTATTAGAAGATAACACATGCATTACTTAAGATTTTCAAGCCCAAGATCCATGAAGTCAAGCCTACAAAGCACTATCATCTATGAATCTCGAAAAAATAAATTGAAGATTTGAACTGCCACATGGCAACTTCATCCTAGCTAAAAGTAATCTCTCCATACTCCACCATCCATTCTCTAACATATTCCTTTATTTTTTCTTATTTTTGTCTTATTTTATTCCACCATATTCTTTTATCTTTTACGTATTCCACTATCTATTTTTCAACATATTCTCTTGTCTTTTTTCTTATTTTATTCCACCATCCATTCTACCATCTCACACATCTTCACCTATAAATTCCCCATGTTTGGAGTATACTTGGAAGGGCAGAAGAAAACCAAAGAGTTGTAATCGAATTGAGAGAATTTGCAGTATTTATAGAGTTTGGAGTAATAATTAAGAGGAGGGAAGGCCTAGAGTTTACCATGTTTAGCTAACATCTTACCTTAGGGTGTGGGTGAGCCAATGGGAGGAGTTTAGGTGCATTTGCACGATTTGCTATCATCATGTAGTCTGGAAAATCTGAACATCTTCGTCTTTTCATTTTTTTTATGTCTAACATTTGCTGTTTTATTTTTTTTTTAAACTTTTCTAGAAACTATACAAGACCTGGGCTTTCAATAACATCCTTTTATTTGCCAATTGGATCATTATTTTGTGAAATATGGATTATTAAAATTTGACCACTTGTGCTGGAATTCTGTAACCTGCACTAACCTGATGTTTCGATGCACTTTTCTGTTGTTATACAACTCTGTTTGATGATTTTCTTGCTTCCAAATTGTTCTCCATTGTGTTAACTTTCTAAATCATGTTCTCGAAATCAATTTGGGTTAGTGGTTTAGTCGCAATTTGCATTCTCGCAGCATCTATACGTTCTGAAAACTGCACTGTTTGTATGAGTTGGTTTCCATATTTCTCAATCTTCTGATATTGAAATAATTTTCTAAAATTTTTCTTACAGAACTTCATTGACTTGTGAATCTAGGTCATTTTTATATCACACTTTTATCAGTTATTGAACCTTGTGTTAATTTTGAAATTAAAACTATCAGTTCTGGAAAATTTTCCGCTCTTTACCATTTATCCTAACTTGTGCTTACTTCAGTCCTGGTTGAATTTATAAGGTATTGAACGCTATCCAAGGTCTAATTTTTAGGTGACTCTTTAAAGAATATCTTGAATAGGAGTTCTGATTACTTTCCAGAGAAAGAAAAACAGGTGATCAAGAGCCTTGGGTGAACTTAATTTAACAATCACTACACCAAATTGGCACTTTTGCAACAACTCTAAAAACAGTATCACTTTTGAGATGTTACAATCCACCAAACAATTTTAAGTCAAAACTAAATGATACAATAACACAAAAATGAAAAACAGTAACACAAAAAAAATTAATACAATAAGTTGGATCACAATGAATAGTATCACTTTTATAACCATACTCTTCATGGTGATACAATTATTGTATCATTTTATTTGTGAAAATGTGTAAAATTGTTAGGTAAATTGTTACACTTCAAAAATGATACTGTTTTTGGGGTTGTTACAAAAATGACAATTTGGTGTAGTCAATGGAGGATACTTGGACCATAACTTAGGACAATTTTTGTGTTTTCTTTGAGTACTTGAGAGGGTTTAAATTTGTACTATTAAGTTGTAATAGATAAAATAGAATCTGAGATACAACCGGAAGCAAAGTGAGGTACCTCTCTCAACCCACTTCGAATCTCTTGCAAGAAGTGTGTTTGGAATGTTTTTGAGTGTCTAAAAATTTTGCAAGATATCGAACTGTGTTAAACTACGTAAGAGCAAACCTGACTATTAGCAACTGAGTGGGACTTCATCACTCACCACATCACTCCAATTCACGTTTAAACTTGGGCAAATTTAATAAAATGAACTCAGATAACTAAAGTCAATTAAAACGGTGTTTATAAAACCTCAAAAAAGGAATAGACTGTGATTGAACTCTTTCAAAGTAAGGCTTCTCTATTGCCAATTAGTCTACGCCGAAAAAGACCATTGTGACTGAACTACCATTTTTTACCTTTTCGCATGGAGAGTGGTGCTTCGACAGGGTTTTTCACAAGTCTAATCTTATTTTGATTAGGAACACAGGGGTTCTTGAAAGTATTTAAGTTGTAACTAAATATCATAAGAAATCCTTAGATCTTAAAGAGGCCCTTCAAAGGCTTAGCTAGTTCTAACAAACAGAGTAAAACTTGGCAAGAACGCGTCTCTGCCTAGTGTAGTGGCCTAAGGAGTTTTTATGTAATAATGTCCTCCTTACTTACATTCAAGACACATGGGAAAATCTAACTATGGTGAGAATTGACTTTTGAGGTGCTAAAAAATCATTCTCTACTTCAAATTAGATTGGGCCTTAAAAATTAATCATCCCTTGCACTTAATTGAAGATAATCAATTTGTTGTTTGCTAGATGGATGAATAGAAATTGGTAGTTTGTGTGTCATGTGGTGCATTTGCATATTGCATTTAGTTTAGATCATATCATATTAGGTTGCATTAGATTTTCGTCATTTTCAACAAAAAAAAAATTTCAATCAAATTTGATTCAAGTTCAGCTTCAAGGAGTTTGTCTTGTGTAAGGAGCCACTGAGTTATGGAGTTTGTCTTGCTTATGCCAATACTTTGTCATAAAGTGAATTTGGAAACCAACCACCTTGGAACCAACACCAGGCCAATTGGGTTATGAACCTTTTAAGCCCACACCATCCTTTGATCCTCAATATGTGCATAACAATGAGTCTTACCTTAGTTTTCCTAAGATGCCTTCGGTAAAGACCAATCGATACCATGTCTTATACAATATGCAATCCACATCATCTACATATCCAATTAGCTCATGGAATTAAGAAAACTAACAATTCTCCCTCATTCCAAGAGAGCCTAGATCAATATATGGAATCATTAAGTCAATCCATACGAAAGACAGAACAACAACAACAGGCCACTGACAAACTTTTGGCTGAGATTTGGGATTTAAGGCTTCAAAATGATGCATTAATGAATGTGAAGAAATTATATTTGAGGAAAATGAGAGATCTGATGAATTGTGTCATATTGATTTACCTATATCAACCCCTTAATCTCCTCAAGTAGAACAAGACGAGTGGATGAAACATGTGAGATAATGTGATGGAGAAGGATTGTGGATGAATCCTGAATTTTGTGTTCAAGAAGATAACATTGATAAGCATGGTGAGCTTGTAGAATTGTCTAGTCACTCCTTAGCCGACTCTATGTTTACAGATGTTATTATGTCACCCATTATTGATCATACATATACTGTAGAGGTTGACACAAAGAAAATATCCAATTATGCCACCATGTGGTTTATTCATCTTTTAATCATTGTCGGAACATCCATGTCCAATAAAAATGAAAAACCTGAGAAATTTGTTAACATTTTTCCCACTTTTAGGAAGTTCTCCGAGTTTAGACTTGAATTGCATGTTTCAAAAATCTTGGAAGATTATTTTGGGAAATGTAAAATAAATTGTGAAGAATTTGGAGAAGTCGATGACCTATCCATGCTTGGCCGATGGTCTCTCCTAGAACACCAAATTGATTTTACTCATTTTGACAAATTGAATTTGCATCATTCTTTTGAGGAAACATTTTTGAGCTAAAAATAAAATTTAATTTTTAGAAGCTTCATTTGATTAACTTGTGGGGCATATTAAATCAATTGCATCTTATTGTCCCTTATAATCATGTTTGGTATGACCCACAAATTTTTAGGTTGTTATTGTATGATTTATTGTTGGACTAAGATTTTAGTATATATATTAGGTCAACTAAATTAAAAAAAAACACACACACACACACACTTGACTATGATTTGATTGGAGCCTACTTTTTTATTTTAACAGAATTCATTTGAGCTCTTATGTTGTCTAATGATATACCATTTCCATTTATATTTATTATTAATTCTCTCTTGTTCATGGTCGACCCACGATATCTTATTTTAGAACATTGAGGACAATGTATGATTTAGTTTTTTTTTTTTTTTTTGGGTGGGGAGGGATATTTCAAAACTTTGTCTCATTTGAAAATGGGCCATCCAATTTATTGAATCAATAAAAAAATTTGTTTTAGGTCTTTATAATCCGAGTACTTATCCATGATGAGATTTTGTTTCATAAATCTAGTTGCAAAGGCATCTAAGTATAAGGTTTGAAACTTTGAAAGTTAGTAGCTTGTCAATATTAGACAATAGTTTGTACTAATTATAAGCTAGGTGTTTTGTAAGAGTTTGCATTGAAAGTTATGTTTTAACTATAATGTTCTTGTTTAAAGTTGAAAAAGTAGATTAGTTATCTGATGAACATGAGAATAATAGTGGAGACTTGAACTCTATGAGATTTCTAGCATTTTCTCCTTTTCTGAGGGTTATAAGCTAATAATTCTTAATTTCTTGAGTCTTACATTATCTTGTTGCATAATTAAAATTGAGAATAAAACATCAAAGTTGAATTATACCACTACAGTAGATTCAAAAATTCACCCAAAGCATAAAAACCATGTTATTATTGGGAAATGAATAAAAGTCATTATTTGCCTAGATTGAGCCTTTTCACTTTTCCATGTATTTTTTTTTATCTTTGGAGTCAGTTTGAAGCCTGTCATATTACCATTTTTGTTGTTAACCCACTAATTGATAACCCCAAAAGAACCCAATTATATTTTTTTCTGACCCTTGTACTTTTGAGAAAGGTTGGAAATTAAATATTAACAAAGAAGATTTTATCACCATCATTGGATAGCTATACACTTCTTAGTGCCAAAAACGAGTAGAAAGAACTTCACATTCCATTACCATTTTGTACAAGGTTTCAAAAAAAAAATTTAATATTAAAAAAAAAAACCCAAGTTGCCTTTGTTTTCCACATCAATGAAGATGTAAAATTCTTTAATAGAAAAGGAGTTAAGCCAATCCACGAAGTTCGCCACTTATAGAAGACCTCTAACCTTATCAAAAATATTTTTGTTTGTCCCTAGCCTTCAACGTTACCCTTTTCTAAGCCTCGTTAGAACCTAGTCAAAATCTTTTAATCCTTAGAAAAATATGGCCAAAGTGTGGAGGGTGAGTGAAGAAATGTTGTGGTGAATGCATCAACATTCATATTTATTTATCGGATGATATTTATCTCGAATTCCAATATTTTGTCTTGTATGTGAAATATCTTTTATTCATTGTTTCATCTTACTCACAAACATTTGAGAGAAAATAGCTAAATCTTTGAGTGATTTTATTCTGAGTGATTATATACCTTATGAGATTTGAAGTTAAAGCGAATTTTCTAGAATGTGGTCCAAATTTATGTCCATTATGAAATTGAAAGTTGCAACAAAGAAGATGATCAAACTCTCTATATTGATTTGAATAAATAATTCCTATGTCATTTGAATAGTGCTTCCTGAAGTCACTTATTGACTTAATACTAATCAAGAAGTTACAGGAGTACATCCCTTGAGGCTTACGCATTCAAGTAGGAACTCTCTGAGGTTAAATAAAGAAAGAGTTATTTTTTACTAAATTTTTTAGTCTGAGTCCCGAGTATCACTATTGTTTATGGTATCATTTCTGGAAACCCTCATGAGACTACAACTCGTCCACTAGGGAAAACTTGGAGGTTTAAAGGCTTTATTACATATGCTAAATGCAATCATGATTTCTACATAAGTGAGTTATTTTTTATTCTTCTTGTGCTCAAGGACTAGCAAAATGTAGGTTTGGGGGGATTTGATAGACTTATAAATTATACATTTTAACCTCCTTATTATATATTTGTTATGTTTTATTATTTAACAAAATACTCTCATTACGTGTATTTTGTGTATAATGCAGGAATTCAAATATTAATTCCCAAATATGCACAAAATCACAAAATAAGGCTAAGGTCAACAACAAAACCTACTGGAAGATAACACTTGCATAACAAAAGATTTTTAAGCCCAAAGCCCATGAAGTCAAGCCCACAAAGCTTATGGATCTCGAAAATTTTAATTTGAAGATTTGGACATCCACATGGCAACTTCATTCTAACAAAAAGAATCTCTACATATTCCACCTTCTATTCTCCAACATATTCTCTTATTTTTTTTCTTATTTTATTCATATTTATTCCACCATATTATTTAATTATTTCCTTATCTTTTTCTTATTTTATTCCACCATATTTTTTCCTTATTTTATTCCACCATCCATTCTGTCATCTCATACCTCTTCACCTATAAATAACCCTTGTTTGGAGTATACTTGGGAGGGCGGAAGAAAACCAAAGAATTGTAATCAAATTAAGAGAAGCTGTAGTATTTGTAGAGTTTAGAATAATAAGTGGAAGAAATGCCTAGAGCTTACCATATTTGGCAAACATTTCACTTTAGACTCTTTTAGATTAGTTCTTATCATTTTCATATATTAGAAAAGCAAGTTTAGTTATATTGATGTTGTAGCTTTGTTGTATCATGAACCTATGAGGTAAGATGTTTTGTATTTCATTATATGAATTCAATTCATTATTTTTTATTCTACTTCTTAAGCTCAAGATAGATAAGTTTTTATCCTTGCATTTCTCTAACGAGCTCCTTATAATGTTTATGTATTATTAGTCAAAGTTACATTGTGATTTGTTAGATATTTGGTGTTTCATTTCAATATGGATTCCTTGTATGCTTTTAAATCCACATTTTATTCTTAGGCTAGTAATATAATTTAAGCTTGAAATCAATTACTCATAATGTCATATTCTCGATCCTAAGGTGAAATGAGAATCTACCTTAGATGTGTTAATGAATTTGAGAAAGATTAATTGAAGAATGGCCTAATGGTTCCATCTAATCATGATGGTAAACTCAAAGCCCTAACTCTCACATTTAGGTTTTAATTTGCATTTTGATTTTAAACACTTCACCAATCACTTCTTTTCTAACTAGGTTAAGTTTCAAAAAAGATTTGAAGATTAGTTTTCCTAACTTTATAGCTCTCCTTGTGGGATTTGACCCGTATTTATTGCTATCTAACTTAATAGAACCGTACGCTTGCGGTATGATTTGAGATCGATCAATTGGTGCATTGTTATAGTACTTTTTTGTGCATTTACTAACAAGGTATAGTTTTGCACAGACTTGTAGATATTGGCATTGCCTTACACATATATCTTCATTGGATCATTCATATGAGTTTATTCCTATGATTTATCTAACCACTCCTACCTAGTTGATTATGCAGATTTAGGTTATTTGTTTGACCCTCACAAGGGTTACTCACAGGGCTTCATCAAAGGAGATCGAACAAAACACATTCCAGTAAAGTTTTTTTATCCACATGAGATTAGAAGAACCATATTATTGAAGTCGAACAATTTCAGTATAGTAACAACTTTGCAGATCTCTTCATCAAATTTGTTTACGAGATTGACATTACTGACTTAATCATCAAAACATTTCAAGTTCTACTATATCATGAGTGAGAGTCATTATCAGGGGAGCTATTCACAAGTATACCCGCAGTATATATCCAAAAGTATACCCCCAGTATGCATCCAAAAGTATGCTACAAATCATATCAAAATATGTTATTAGTTGATTTATGCGCATTGTACTCTTTTTCCTTCGACAAGGTTGTTCCCACTGGGTTTTCCTGCCAAGGTTTTAACAAAGCAACATTATGCGCATAGAGCACCCTAAAGTATATAAAAGTGTTGGTTGTACTCTTTTTCCTTCGACTTGGTTTTATCCCATTGGATTTTCTTGTCAAGGTTTTAACGAGAAAATAATGGTGGTAATACAACCTTCATTACATAAGGATATACTTATGTACTCTAAAAGAGACGTGAATTCGAATGCCACTTTCAGAAATCGTCACATGATAATAGACTGAGACGATTTACAATCTTATCCCTTTATTGTGGTTATCAGGAGGAGCATTTAATAAGAGGGTCGTAATTTTGTTCAAGACTTTAGTCAATTTGCACATTGTATTCTTTTCCCTTTGTTGAGGTTTCGTCCCATTAGATTTTCCTAGCAAGGTTTTAATGAAGCAACATTTCGTGCATCCAACAAGACTTAAGTCTAATGATAACATGCAATGAACATCCAATGGGAAGTATTCTGGAACAGTGTGGATGTCCACCTCATATTGAAGTGGCATCATGTGGCTATGAGGTGGTTATAGGTTAGCTTATATGCTTTGGTATGCGTCATCCATGCAGGAGGTTAAATTTGCCTATAAATAGGTTTAAACTTGTTTTGTAAAATATAAGAAAAAAAAAAAGAGGTAACATGAGGAAATGTAAGAGCATGATATAGATAGTGACACTACACCAAATTGGCATTTTTGTAACAATCCAAAAAACAGTAACACTTTTGAACTATAACAATTTACAAAGCAATTTTACACATTTTCACAAACAGTGATTCAATAATTGTATCACCACAAATATTATGGGCTTACAAGTGATGTTATTCATGATGATCTAATTTATTGTATCACTTTTTTTGTGTAGCTATTTTTCATTTTATTGACTAAATTTAGTTGACTTGAAATTGTTTGTTATATTGTAATAGCTCAAAAGTGTTACTTTTTGTAAGTTGTTACAAATATGTCAATTTGGTGCAGTGTGAATTGAATAAAATATGTCATGTACACGAGGAAAAGTGAGATATCTCATGCACATGCATGCAACAGTAAGACTTGCTATGGCTTGAAAACTTTATATTATTACAAGTATTGTACACTTTTATTCAAGGACACTTTCAAGTAACAAGACACCCTTATATATTCGCGATTATTACCATATTAGAGATATGGCGAACATGCTTCATCAGAGATTGTGCAAGATCAGTTGAGCACCATATTGAGGCTGAAGAGTCAGGACAGTGCAAGGAGCATGGACATAAGTGGCTGAAAGCTCAAACGAGAAATGTTGTAAAATCATAACTATAGCTAGTTTTGCTTCTATCAATGCGAAGTTCTGGCCTATGCACATTCGAGGACCCCAACCAAATGGAAAGTAGGCCATTTGATTCTTTGTTGCATTTAAAATTCCATCAGAAAATCTGCTCGGATTGAATTCTTCAGCATCATCACCCCATAGCTCACGATCATGATGAATGAGAACTGTTGGTATTAAAACTTGTACTCCCGTTGGAAGACACACTTCTCCTAGCATTGTTGCCTTATTAGTAACACGTTTCAGAAATATAGGTGAAGGATACAATCGAAGAACCTCATATAATATCATGGTCACCTGCATTCAAGATTTATAACGAAATAATCAGAAATTTCTACCTAGCTAGCTTGATCCGTCGGGATTATAACTCTTTAGTAAAATATAAGAAATACTTACAACTTTAAGCTGTTGCAGTCCATCAAAATTTGGCTTTCTTTTCCCAAATACTTGCAAGACCTCTTCCCTTGCTAGCGCTTGCCAATCTGGGTGCATACCTAACACAATCACTGTCCAAACAAGTAACGTAGAAGTAGTTTCTTGCCCCGCAAAGTAGAATAGTTTGCACTCCTCAATTACTTCATCGATAGTCATCCCAACATTCTTAGAATTCTTATTATTTGTAGTTTCCTTGAAATTAGATTCCATTAGTAATCCCAATAAGTCGTCATGTGTGTTAGCTTCTCCTGTTTTCATAAGCTTCTCTCTCTTGTGTATGATATCACATAGCAGAGCTCTCACTTCTTTATAAATTTCCTTCATTCTTGTATTTGTTTTGGTCGGCAACAAGCTGCAAAAGAGATTATTCAACGATTAGTGCAGTTGATCGAGTATACTAATTTAGTGGCGCTTTAAGAAATCATGCTTTTGGTTTATTGATGAGCCTGAATGAAATCTATGTTTTCTAATTATTCTGAATCAATGCGTACCTGGCACCTGGGATATATACCGATTGAGAAGCCTTTATCAAAAGTTCGGCTTGTTCGGTCTGCAATTTGAATATACGTTTTCCTTCTTCATAGCTACTTCCAAATGCTGCTCTAGAGATAACATCTCCAGTTAAGTTCTGGAAATGCGGCCACACATCCAGTTCTTTGGAGACCAACTTCTGCCATTTGCTTACCATCTCACTACAACTAGTATGAAATGCTGGCAACATCATCTGTAACAAACACAGAATAATAGCCAATAGAAAATTAGCAGCGTATGCAGGTGAAATTTTGTAGAAAGTAAAAGAGAATATTGACCTTCAACTTCTCGAGATGGAAAGCTGGGTTGATTATCCTTCGGTGCTTGACCGATTTTTCTCCTTCATAGCTTACAAGACCAGCTATTAAAAACCTGGCTAGTGGGCTTACTCTGGCTCTCGAAAAGTCACCTGACTTGTTAGATAGAATATCCCTTACAAGATCTAGGTCCATAACTTGCACATTGGCAATTGGTCCATACCAATTTACAGATAATTTACCTACATTTAACAATCAAAGTCACACAACTAATTAGAAACAATCTTCTTTAGCAATCAACTAATTAAGACTTATTACAGTATTAGTATTCTTGTCACTTGTAAGGAGTGAAAAATAAATATTTAGGCATGAACACATTCATTTGGATTGTTTGGAATATCATTATATTAAGAATATTTAGGATTGCTGATATGAGAATCTATGGCAATTGATCAAATTAGCCCTACAGCTCCTTACTTTTTTTTATTCAACTCCCAACTTCCTGCTGAGTTTTCGATCTAGCTACTACTGCTTATTTTGCAAATAACTATGGTTTTGTGATGGGAAACCCATTTGTATAACTAGTCAAGGTTAGTTCATAGTAACTGCCAATGGCTACTAGCAATCAAGACTTGAGCTACTTGAATATAATTAGTGAAATAATTAGAAAAAATAAAAATAAAAGAATCTGATGCATGTAAAAGAAATTAATGAATCCACATCATAATATTTGATTACCACGGATAAATTCTGAAGAAAATAACAACAAAAAGTCTTACCATATTTCTGAACCGTCTGGTTAATGTAAGGGAGAACACGGGGCACAATTCGATGTGAAAGTTTCATGGGCTTAGATCGAGCTTTCTTGGTTGCATCAATGTTCTCTTTGAGGTTACCATAGAGAAACTTGTAAGGGTCACCCCTTATCCCTTGCTCTCTTAGGTACTTTTGCAGCTGCGTGGGCTTCCACCACAACCCATAGAAGGCTTTGAAGGCCAAAGAAATCACAAGCACAAGTGAGGTTCCAAACAACAGTGACACAATCTCTCCCATTGTCTACCTGTGTCACCCTTTCAACTCTGCTAAATTATATATAGTAATCAAAGATTCCTCTTGCTTGAAATAAATCGCTAACCAGCTTTGTTGAATATACAAGTTTGTCTTGTTGCCTGTTATCCTTTATGGAAAACTTGTATTGATACGTGACAAAGAGGCTTAATGCATGCTTTTATCTTTTCTTACTTGGAAATGTTAGAATCATACAAAATTTGAAATTTATAGATATAACATCAACCAAAAAATTATCACATTTTGCTATTATATATCTAGCTTATTAAAAAATAAGAAACATTATAGACTACTTTTCACCGTTAATTCGTCTAGAAGTGGAAGTTCACAAAGCTTTGGAGCAAGATGAATGTGCCCATGGGAGATGTTATATCTCCTGAAGCTGGTGAGAGCAATACTCTTACTTTCTACATTGAGACCTATCATATACATATATATAGGTAAGGCTTTGCTTGTTCATTAAGATTAACAAAATTTAGTATATAGAAGACGAGGAGATCTAAACCATAAATTTACTTAAAAAAAGAAAAAAGATTTTTTAAGAAAATTGGGGATCACACGTAAGCATATGGAGGTGGGAAAGACCCACCCATCTGACCTACATGTGGAGGTGCGAAAAACCCATCTGACCTACTTCAATATTCAACAAGAACAATTATAAAAATTTCTATAGAACCAAATACCAACACTATTTGTATATGATGGACCCAAATCTGACCTAATGTCTTCTCTTCAAAGAGTGAAGGTTTTCATTATTTCTACTAGGGATGAAATTGGGGGTGTGGGATGGATTAGAATAACACTCCCATATTCACACAGCTGCATAAATAGCACGTCTGACATCTCAAAATATATTTGGAATCTCTAGATTAGCATTCCTGGTTCCCACCATTATTAGGTAGCTTGCACCTTCTTGACACCTTCAAACTTGTAGATATCTACGCTTACAGTGCTTATCTATTCGAAAACGTGAATCATATCTATTTGAAAACGTGAATCACGTACATCATAAAGACAAGGAAAATATATAGAGAGGAGTACAACTCTGTGACTGACAGGTAATCACATTTTTAATGCATATTAGGGATTCCGGATTATAACAGTGATATTAGCATGGACATAAGTGGTTGAAAGTTCAAACGAAAAATGTTGAAGAATCATTGCTAGAACCATCTTTAGTTGTAACATTGCAAAGTTCTGCCTTATGCACATTCGAGGACCCAAACCAAATGGAAAGTATGCCCTGCGATTCTTTGCCGCGGTTAAATTCCATTAGAAAAATCTGTTAGGGTGAATTCTTCAGCATCGTCTTCCCATAGCTTATGATCATGGTTAATGACAAGTGTTGGTATTGAAACCTCTACTCCTGGTGGAAGACATACTTCTTTTAGTTTTGCTGTCATTTTGGTACGCTACACCAAATTGGCATTTTTGTAACAACCCCCAAAACAGTATCACTTTAATTCACCTAACAATTTTACACATTTATACAAAACAAAATGATACAATAATTGTATCACCATGAAGAGTATGGTTATAAAAGTGATACTATTCATGGTGATCCAACTTATTGTATCATTTTTTTTGTGTTACTGTTTTCATTTTTTTGACTAAATTTAGTTGTGATTTGAAATTGTTTGGTGGATTGTAACATCTCAACAGTGATACTGTTTTGAGAGTTGTTACAAAAGTGTCAATTTGGTGTAGTGGTAACATGTGTTATAAAGGACACAGGAGGATATAATCCAAGGACCTCATAAGAAATCATCGCCACCTGCATAGAAGGTTTATAATGAATTAATCAGAACTTTGTACCTAGCTAGATCCATTATGATTAAAGTGCAAGAAATACTTACAACTATTAAGTGGTTTAGTTCATCAAAATCTGGTTATCTTTTGCCAAAGACTTGTAAGACCTATTCCCTTGCTTCGACTTGCCATTCTGAGTGCATACTCAACACAATAATTGTTCAAACAAGTGTAGTCGAAGTAGTCTCTTGGCCTGCAAAGTAATATAGATTGCACTCGTCAATAACTTCATCTGTAGTCAAGCCAACATTCTTAGAGATTTATCTTGGGTTTCATTAAAGTTGGATTCCATGAGCAATCCTAGAAAGTCATTTATGTTAACTTCCCTTGCTTTCATAGCCTTCTCCCTATTGTGTATTGTATTTCTTTGCAGAGCTATAATTTCTCTATCAATTTCCTTTATTCTCTTGTTTCTCTTTGTAGGAAGAATGCTGCACAAGAAAATTTCCAGAAAAGTTAAGCATAACAATTAGATTTATAAATAAACTTTTGATACACGCAATTTTGTTTAAAATTGGTAAAGCTAATTATTAAAGTGTGAATATGCAAAATGCAAACTTATTTAAATAACTTTCGCATACATCAATCCTGGGAATTGTTGTATATGGAATGAGTGACCTGCACAACATGATCTGCTAGTTCTGTTTGAATTTGGAATATACATCATTCTTTTTCATGACTACTTCTAGATGCTGCTCAAGAGATGGCATCTCCAGTTAGGTTTTAATTCAAGCAACACATCCAATTCAAATGACTCATGAGAAACTAACTTTTGCCATTTTTTCAGCATCTCATTACAGTTGGTATGAAATGCTGGTAACATCATTGCTTCTCTACTTGAGAGTGAAGGCTTTCATTAGTTCTACAAGGGAGCAGGGGGTGCTTCTGACATTATTTGAGACATATTAGGAATCTACCTAAATTTGCATTGGCAAGTACTTCCTTCCTTCTTGATTCCTTCAAACTTCAAGATATCTACCCTGTAGAAGGAACTTCTTGTATTCAAGGATTTTGAGAGGTTTTGAAAATAAATAGCAAGATTTATAGGTAGAGATAATATCAATACTCAAATAGAAGGTAGCATATTAAGACAAGCACACATTTACATTGTTTTTATTCAAACCCTGAATCACCCAAAATGTGGGAAACATAAAGAAATTTTTTATTCAAACCCTGAATCACCCAGGATGTGGTAAACATAAAGAAAATAGTGGCGAATAACATTCTAACCAAAAGGTAATCACATTTTGTGCAAGATAAGCTGTGGACCATAATGAAGATGCAGAGTATAAACATAACAAAGCTAAGACGTGTGCAACTGTGAACATAAAGAAATTATATTTTCTTCAAGATAAGTGGAGCACCATATTGGGGTTGAAGAGTTATAAGAGCGAACGGAGCATGGGCATAAGAGGGTGAAAGCTCAAATGAGAAATGTTGCAGAATCATTGTTAGAGCCATTTTTGCTTCTAAAATTGCAAAGTTTTGCCCAATGCACATCCTTGGACCCCCACCAAATGGAAAAAAAGGTTGTTGATACTTTGTGGCCTTTGAAACTCCATCTGAAAATCGCCCCGGATGGAACTCTTCAGCATCATCACCCCAAATCTCACGATCACGGTGAATCATAATGGTTGGGATTGCGATTTGTACTCCTTGAGGTAGGCATATTTCTCCTAGTTTTGTTGTGGTATTAATACGTCGTTCAAGAAAAACCACCGGTGGATATAATCTTAGGACCTCAAATAGAATCATGGGTAACTGCATCAAAGGTTTAGAAGATTACAATATGTTATTTAGCTAGGCATAGACCAAATGCCATCAACGCAAATGCTGGATTACTTACAATTTTCAGTTGGTTTAGTCCATCAAAATCTGGCTTTCTTTTGCCAAATACTTGAAATATCTCATCCCTAGCTTGGACTTGCCATTCAGGGTGCATACTCAACACAATCATTGTCCAAACAAGAGTAGTTGCAGTAGTCTCTTGCCCCGCAAAGTAGAATAGTTTGCACTCCTCGATGACATCATCTACAGTCATGCCAACTTTCTTTGTGGTCTTGTTATCCTGAATTTCCTTGAAATTGGATTCAATTAGCAATCCTAGTAAGTCATTTTTGTTAGCTTCTCCTGCTTCCATTGCATTCTCCCTATCATGTATGATACCAAGAAGCAGAGCTTTCACTTCTCTACTATTTTCCTTCATCTTCCTATTTGCTTTTGTAGGCAGAGAGCTGCATAAAGATAATTTCTAAGAACAAACAGAATGATTAAATTTCTATTGTTAATTTGGATCATACTTATCACCCAAGGGGTGATGAAACATGACGCAATATTTGTTTAAAAAATTTCAGGCTAATTTAGTGTAGGATGTTTTGCCCATACGTAGATCCTGGAAATTGTATCGACTGAGTAGCTTGAATAACAAGCTCAGCTTGTCTAGTTTGAAGTTGAAGTATACGCCGTCCTTCTTCAAAACTACTTCCAAAAGCAGCTCGAGAAATTACATCTGCTGTTAGATTTTGTAATGCAGGCCAAACATCCAATTCACTAGAATCATCAGAAACAAGCTTTTTCCATTTGTGCACCATCTCGCTGCAGCAAGTATAAAATGCTGGTAACATCATCTGTAAAAAAACACAACAGCAAAATACAATGAGGAAAATATTTTATATCTAAGGAAAACACGCCCTAATGTTTGCTATCTTGGTTTGTAAGAGTTGTGCAATTAGGTCTAACTAAATACATTCCAAGGAGCCACATTATATATAGTGTGCAATTTGCATTAGGACAAAGTACTTGTATCTGAATTTGTATGTAACAAAGAAGAAAATAACCTTCAACTTCTCCATATGAAAAGCTGGATTCATAATCCTCCTGTATTGAATCCATTTTTCTCCCTCATGAGTTAGAAGTCCCGCGATTAAAAACTTGCTTACTGGGATTGATATCGGCTTAGAGAAGTGACCAGACTTGTTATATAAAATATCCCTTACAAGGTCTAGGTCCATAACTAGGACTCTAGCATTTGGCCCATACCAAATAACAGACAGTTTTCCTGCAGGTTATCATGAAAATAAATAAATTTGTCAAAAAAATCAAAATAAAATAAACAACCAAAAAGCAAACATCTCCACACAACACTACGATAACAAGCATAGTAACATATAATTGTCAGCATAGTTTAAAAAAAAAAAAAAACTTTACCATGTTTCTGAACCGTCTGATAAGCAAAAGGGATAACTTGTGGCAGAATTCGATGTGAGAGCTCCATCGGTTTCGAAAGAGCTTTCATGGTTGCACCAAAGTTCTCTTTGAGGTTTCCGTGGAGAAACTTGTATGGAGCACCACATATCCCTTGATCTCTTAGATACTTTTGCACCTTGATGGGTCTCAACCAAACCCAATGTAAGGCTTTCCAGGTTAAGGTAATCAGCAGCACAAGAAATGTAGAAAGCAATATCAGCACTATATTTCCCATCTTTCCAAAACACTTGTTATTTTTTTTTCCCTTGTGTCCTAAACTTCGAACCTTAGTTATATAGTTACACGAGTTGTACTATATTAGCAGATTTGTTTAGTTGGAAACATATTGTTATGTAGTCTCATCAGTCTGTCGTGTTTCAATCTGAGAATTTCTTATGGACCTAGCTCATAAACATCTTTTTTATTATTGTTATTGTCACTCATTTTAATTTAAATGAATATATTTGTTTCAACTCTTAATGATGGATCAACTTGTGTGACTCTTCAATTTATTAATTGGCAAATATCAATCAGGTGATCACGCATGTACTTTATTATATTTAAAATTAACAACTATTGAACTCAACATACTTGACACAAGTGATCCTTTTGTGTAAGGCTTTTAGTGATGACTATGTAGAGATGAAATTTTGTTTAAGTGAAAATATTTTGGAAGGTAACCAGTCATGTGATGGGATATATTACTGGGACAGAAATTCTAAATGTCGAGGATATGGGCGAGGTAATGGGCGAGGGAAGTGAGGTGGCGGGGTGAGAGCCATTCATCTCACTCGAGATGCGTGCGTTGACTTTTCGCGCGTGCATCTCGAGCGGGATGAATGGCTCTCACCCCGCCACCTCATTTCCCTCGCCCATTTCCTCGCTCGTTTCCTCGACGCGTAGAACTGCTCATTACTGGGAAGTAGTAAAATACAGTACTTACATGGAATAAAATTAAAAAAACAGAGAGAAAATAACACAAGAATAAAAATTTCTGAAGAACACATCACTACATGCATCAAAACAAAAAGATTTTTCTTGCCACGGCGTTCGTGACCAGTTCAGCTTTGAGAAGTATTATTATTATGTAATAAGATCGTAATGCACCCCTCACGACCCACACCAAATAAAAGCGACATTATTAATAACTTTGTTTAAAATCGAGTGTACAGGTGAAAGAATGAATCAGCATGGCCCTACCTTGAAACAGACTGTCGGCAACAAATGCTGGTTTTAAATGACCAAAAACAAGAAAATTTAGTCTCCTTTTTTTTGAAAAATCTGTCCAATGAAACGGTCATGTGGCAAAATCCAATGTGGGAGCTCCATTGATCTTACTCATGCTTTCATAGTTCCACCAACATATTTTGAGGTTTCCATGGGGGTTCTCCCCTACCTTGTAAATGAGAATAATCATCACTCATATATTATATCAAATGTATGCATATCTTTAAAAGAGAAGCAGATTTTTGGTCAATAGGCGCAATCTTCATAGTAATGTATTGATTTTCAAAGAATAGCTAAATCACTTGAGAGACCTTCTGCTACAGCATATGGCACAAAAACTATCTATCATTTATGTTATCTTTCTACAATTGAAGGCTTCCCAAGAACGAGTCAACTTCAACTAGGTTGGATATAATTACCTAATTGATGTATTGAAATTTACAATACAAAATACTGGACTTACAAGTTAATTATTTTCTATTTAGTGGGAATATTCATTTGAAGGGAAGTTCTCGTGATTTCGTTGATGTAGCTTCTAGTATTTTTAATGTTATTCATGTAGCTCTGTTAGATCTTTTAACCCTGTTGAAGTATGAGAGATTCTCATAGAGTACCTTGTGATCCTGTTTTTAATCCTTCTAGGATTGATTTGAATATCCAACTTTATCTTTCAAGCTAGCTAGAAAACTGTCCTCTGCTCCAGTTTTTCAAAAAAAAAAATTTCTAATAGCTAACAAGGTTTTTAATTCCAACCAATATTGCTTACCATGAGTCATTTTTATATGGATATATAGCATCATCTTTTTATCTCTATTCCTATTGCACGAGATGAAGAAATCTTCATTAGCTTTAATATCTTGAAGATCATTACTCTGCATACAATTTCTCAAATCTCTGTGTCTCCCATAGGATATTGGCTACCTCCAACTGTTTTATGAGCTGGGTAGCTATACAACATTGCCCAGTAAACTTGTTCATCCTCTGTCAAAGATAAACTAGCCATTGAAGTTTCAAAAACCATTAAATTAAATTATTATATTATCAAGTATGTACATGGTATTAATTATTATATTATCAAACAAAAAGAAAATAGTGACGAGCACCGGTGCTAAAAGGTATTCAGAGTTTATGCAAGATAAGTTGAGCACCATATTGCGGTTGAAGAGTCAGAATGGTAAAAGGAGCATGGGCATAAGTATGTGAAAATTCAAATGAGAAATGTTGTAGAATCATTGCAAGAGCCATCTTTGCTTCTATGATTGCAAAGTTCTGCCCTATGCATATCCGCGACCCCCAACCAAAAGGAAAATATGAAAGCTGATTCTTTGTAGCCTTTAAAATTCCATCAGAGAATCGACTCAGATTGAACTCTTCAGCATCATCACCCCAAATGTCATGATCATGGTGAACCAGTAGGGTTGGTATTGTAAATTGTACTCCTGGTGGAAAGCAAATTTCTCCTAGTTTTATCTTCCTATTATTACATCGTTGAAGAAAAACTGCAGGTGGATATAGTCGGAGGACTTCACATAAAATCATAGTTACCTGCATTAAAGGTTTAATTAGGAATTTGTTTACTAAACCGAAAGTGATGATTAAACATAAACTAGCTAGACTTACAACTTTGAGATGATTTAATCCATCAAAATCGGGTTTTCTTTTCCCAAAGACTTGTAAGAAAGACCCTTGCTTTAACTTGCCATTCTGGGTGCATACTCAACACAATCATTGTCCAAACAAGTGTAGTCGAAGTAGTCTCTTACCCCGCTAAGTAAAATAGTTTGCACTCGACAATAACATCATCTATAGTCATGCCAACGTTCTTAAGGCTCTTATTATCTTTAATTTCCTTAAAATTAGATGCCATGAGCAATCCTAGTAAGTCGTCTCTGTTAGCATCCCCAGTGTAACGACCCGATCTGCACAGTAAAATATTGTCCGCTTTGGGTCCATTGGGCAACATTCCGCACCTCCCTCACCTCAAGGATTTGTTGCTTCCACCCACCTACTGAGGCTCCCTTGTGTGGGCGGACCTGAGGGGGAGGGTGAGGGTGAGGGTTGGAGCCCAATAGGCCCAACAGGCCCGTAGATCCCAAGAGGGGTTGGGCTAGCTACCAAGGGGGATCATAGTCCCACATCGCCTGGGTGCGGGATGGTTATGTGCTATATATGTGCGAGGTTGGATCCCCATAGCAAGAGGCCTTTTAAAGTCGTGCGGGCCGGTTGGGCCCAAAGCGGATAATATCTTACTGTGCGGATCGGGTCGTTACAGAATGGTATCAGAGCCTGACCCAGCCGAAAGTGTGCCACATGGAGGTGGGCCCTCGGGCAACGTGGACGTTGTGCCTGTGTGGCCAACGGGACGTTGGGCCTTAAGGGGGGTGGACTGTGAGACCCTTGTGTGGGCGGACCTGAGGGTGAGGGTGAGGGTTAGAGCCCAATAGGCCCAACAGGCCCGTGGATTCCAAGAGGGGTTGGGCTAGCTACCAAGGGGGATCATAGTCTCACATCGCCTGGGTGCGGGATGGTTATGTGCTATATATGTGCGAGGTTGGATCCCCATAGCAAGAGGCCTTTTAAAGCCGTGCGGACCGGTTGGGCCCAAAGCGGACAATATCTTACTGTGCGGATCGGGTCATTACACCCAGCTTTCATAGCTTTCTCCCTATTATGTATGACTTTAGTTAGTAGAGCATTTACTTCTCTGTTAATTTCCTTCATCCTCTTGTTTGCTTTTGTAGGGAGATAGCTACACAAGGAAATGTCCAAGAAAAGTCAAGTGGCATGGTTAGGTATATTTACTTTTTTGAGAGTCAATTATGATCAAACTAGAAGGGCTGATCATTTGTTAATATATGTTATGAAAGTGAGAATCTGCACAATGTGAACTCGTGAAATTGATAACTTTTGGTGCATATATATATATATATTTAAGAACATCCATTTTATTCATATAAAAATCCACGCCCGAAGGCTACATGACTGACCCAATAGGGTTAACTAAAAAGTCGAAACAAAGCCTCACAAAAGATAGGATGCACCAATACAAGCCTAGACAAAATCAGTCTTTGTACCTTTTGGTTTCTGTCCTAGTTCTATTGGATTTTCGGGGACAAATGCTGATATCTTTGGTGTGGCGCCTCTTATTCATCTTTCCGTCTGACATAGCCCCTAAAGCCAAATCACTGTTCGCTACCTGTGGATCAAGCTCAGGTTCTGAGTTGACGTCGTCACTATCCTCACTAGAACTTTCGAGTGTACTGAGGTCAAATTTCGGCGGTCAAAGTAACCTATTTTCTCTCAACAAAGATATAGCCTGATTCAAATTGTCTCCGACTCTTTTATAATCCGGGGAAGTTTTGATAGCAAATTTGTCAAAATGTCTCTTTAACCTGAGCAGAGACTGCAAATCATCATCCGAGAATTCCTGCACTTGCTGACTCTGTATAGCATCCCCTAGCTCTATGCTATTAGCACCGATAAATGGGTTGCAGGGCGCTGGCTGAGGCGAAGCCTCGACCCCTGTCTTAGTACAGGGCGTATGCTGGGGCGAGGCCACTTCCACTGCCTTGGTGTGAGGCGCTGGCTGAGGCAAGACTTTGTTCTCTAGTGTGGTGCATGGTGCGGCAATGGCGCAGGCCACGTCCACAGCCTTGGTGCATGGCGCTGGCTTGAGGCAGATCGCTGGCTGAGGAGAAATCACGGCCCCTCTTGAAGGGTAGAGCACTGGCTGCTGCGACTCTGAAACAGTCTGCCCAATCTGAGTTTCACAAGTGAAATCATTCGTCACAGTTGGCAACGCTGCAATTTGAATAGAAGGATTATTCTTTGTTTCCGGATTTATCTCATCTTCGTGTAGGGGTAACTTTTGTTGTTGTCCAAGAACATTATCAATTTCTGAAGTTGTATACCCCGCCTTTAGTAGGCATTCCTCCGTATACTCATGCTGGACCCCGGTTTTAGCATGCTTTAATTTGTGACCCGCTATTTGTAATTCCGCTGGAGGACCTTCATCTTCCTCAATATTCTCCATCAATGCCTCAAATGTGTTGGACAAACCCACCTTTACCGGATCAATGGCCACCTGCTTTCTATCCCCGACTTCCTCCGAAATCTCCTCGCCTTTGCTATTTTTTGTTCCATGCACTCACACCAACTTCCGAGTTTGAAGAATTTCCTTTTCTGATCACTGGAACATATTGTTGCCTGGTATTGTTACTTTCGGTCTTTGATTTGGCTACCTTCTCAACATTACCTAGTTCCGAAACCCGGCCACCGCCCTTAATGCCTAGCTTCTTGCGACAAACACTTTCCTGATGCCCGAGCAAGGAACAAAAGTCACAATATTTGAAACCTGGGTACTCAATCTTCTGCCAGAAACCTCAATTATTGGCCCTATCAATCCATACTCTGTTTGGTAATTTGTCCGCCAAAGTCATCTCAACACACACGCGGGCAAAGCCCGGGCGCGATAAACATCTAGTATGGTCATCCATTCTAAAAAAAACACAAAAAGAATTGACAATTGCTTTTAAAATAGGGGGATGAAAAAATTAAAGGTAAGTTAGGCAACTCTACCCACAGTGGCACCGATATCGGATCCTCTTTCAGACTAAAGCCATCATGCCAACGAAATTCTTTGAAACGAACGCCACGAATCAAAAAGGAATCCCGCGACAAAACTTTCTTTGCTTCCTCCTCCGATTGAAGACGAACTAACACATGTCGTTGATTGAGTAAGCCGAGCGAAAAATCTCCCAGAATTCCCCAAGTTCTGTGAATTGAATCTCGGATGTCTTCCAATGTTGGGCGGTAACTAGAGAATTTTAAAACGATCACATGTTTTTCCATAAACGCCTCCCCACGGAACTCATCTGTTGCCGTAATGCCAATTGCAGGAGCTCCCTCTTTACGGAATCTAGTGCCTTCAATCGGAGTCTCCACAACGTCAGCCACCAAAAATTTTCCCAAGATTTGTGCGAAAGAGGGCTTTGCCGCTCCTTCTATAGTTCCCCCATTACCAGATCTCCCCAACATGGGGGGAGGGATGGCGGCAGGAGGCGCCGACATCACCTCAAGTACGATGTCAGGGTAAAAAAACCCCGTAACAGTAGGATCGTATCAATGCCGGTTTCTGAACCGTATCGGCTTGTGACGAAGAATCACGCCGGCCGAAACGCAAGCCTCCGTTCTTTGTAACGGCCAAACAGTAGCGGGGCGCATCCTAATCGATTGGAAAACCAAGTTTTTGGCCCGTTTCGGCAGCTGCTGGGCGATGTGTCAGCCAGTTTCGGCGTGTCGGAGGCCTTGTTTCGCCGACTAGGAGTGGCTGAGCCGCCTAGGCCTTTTAGTGCATATATACCTAGATCCTGGGAACTGTATGGACTGAACAACCTTTATAAGAAGACTGGACTGTTCACTTTGAAGTTGGAAAATACGTCGCCCCTCTTCATAACTACTCCCAAATGCTGCTCTTGAGATGACATCTGCAGTTAGGTTTTGGAGTTCAGGCCAAACATCCAATTCTCCTGAACCATCAGAAACCAACTTTTTCCATTTGTTCACCATCGCACTACAGCTAGTGGAAAATGCTGGTAGCATCATCTATAAGAAATTAAGACACCAGGGATTATTACCAAGATTATTTCTTAAGGACCAGGGAGTATAACTCTTACACCATGGTTGATACTATGGTTTATAGGAAAACCATGAGAGAAAACAAACCTTTAACTTCTCCATATGGCATGCTGGATTGATAAGACTTGTTAGACAAAATGTCCCTTACAAGGTCTACGTCCATGACTTGCACTCTAGGATTTTGCCCGCAGCAAATAACATTGATAAGACTTGTTAGACAAAATGTCCCTTACAAGGTCTACGTCAATGACGGATTCGAACCTTGGATGTAGGGTTTGGCTCTGATACTAATTGTTATGAACCAACCAATTCTCCCAAAAGCTCGAGCTGTCCAGAAAGAGAAGGTCCATAACAAAGATCGTAACATTTGGCCAAATTTCCTACTCTTTCCCCAACTTTCATTGTGGATTAAGAGAAAGTTTTATCATGGTGGATTTGGTGAGGAAGTTCTGCTAACTATGGATGTTTTTGTTATCCAGTCTTCACGCTCTCAATAAATTCCTATACATGTCGTAGAGAAATTATTTACATAATAGAAAGATGAGAAAGATGACTATATAGCTTATAGAAGAGTTATCTGTTTTGGTTTTTAATGGTCAAGAATAAACACTTGACATTGCTTAAAGTGAAGTTAATGTTCTCTAAGCTACAAATCAAATTTTGCATTTGGGGGAAAATGACTCAGAAAAAAATTGGTATCTCAAAGTGTCAAAATCCACCAAAAGGGCTTTGTGTTTAGGGCGTATGTGTTGTGACTAGTTTGAGACACATTTGAAAAGAACTGGAATATAGATGGTGCAATAACAATTGATGAGATGTTATACTATGCGTACATCATGGATATCTTAGACAACCCACACTAGATCGACCCAGATACTAGTATTTGCTAACCTCGAAAGAAATGATTATCCAAAAAAAAACCTAACAATATTTGATAAAATTTTAGGCATTTCCTTGTTGTGCCCCTTATTTTTCTTAAAATTGCTCTATCTCGTAAGACACCTCACTATTGATGTATTGATGAATAAGAGAACCTCACAAGTTTCATAAATGAGTTAAATGAGTGTTGTTTAGTTAGATGCGAGTTTGGGAGTACTTTGAAAGAGTATTATGGAATGTCTGAGGTACATTATGAAAGTAGATTCGAGAATGCGGTGTTTATTGAGACATCAATAATAAGTAGGGTGCCTTAAGAGATTTAAAAATTTTAAGAAATATAGGAGGTGCAAGTGCAATATTGAGAAAACGCTCAATTTCGTTGTTAGTTGTTACCATTATTATCTAGTGTTTCTGAACACACATATTTTATCAAATGTATAGGAAAGCCAATTTCTAAAATATTTCACCACATAATTTTATAGAAAATATACCGTATTTCTGAACCGTCTGATGAAGGAAAGGGGCGACACGTGGCAAAATTCAATGTGAGAGTTCCATGGGTTTAGAACGAGCTTTCATGGTTGCACCCACATTCTCTTTGAGATCTCCATGGAAAAACTTGTAAGGGGCACCAAATATCCCTTGATCTCTAAGGTACCTTTGCAACTTGATAGGCCTCAACCAGACCCCAATAGAAAGCTTTCCAGGCCAAAGTAATCAACACTGCAAGAGATGTGGAAAGCAATATCAATATAATGTTTCCCATATTTCTAACCCCTTACTATCACTGTTGTTCTTTCCTTTTTCCTAAACTTGCCTGATAAGTCCAGTTTATATAGTGATTAGTGACCCAAGTAGTATCATTTGTTTTCACAGATTCGCTTGTGCTTAGTTTGCCATATTTCGATCTAAAATAGACCTTATAAAAGACTTAAAAATGAAATAAAATAAAAATGAATGTGTTCACATTTGTTTGATTCCCTTAATTTGGAATTAAAAAAGTAAACCTCTTTGTTGGAATAAACAAAAATTTTCAGATTAATTAATAGAAGTTTTGTCTCTTAATGACAGATAGGTGTGTATTTTTCTCATTTAAGTCTGAAAATATTATTGTCCATATAGGGGTTGCACTTTGTTCAACAAGAAAGTGAGCATCTTTCAAAATAAGGGTGATATCATCAAGGGTGGAGCAAGAATTCTCATGAAGGGGGGCAATTAATTATTATGTGAATTAGTGGGTAATAGATCCACCATTTAAGGAAATGTACGGGGGCAAATGGGGTGAAAAAAGAAATACATAATTTAGAAATTCTAGTTGGCCTGGGAAACTGACCTGGTTTGCTGCCTGGAAGGGGCAAAAATACATTTTTACACCTCCTCCTTAAACACACAGCACCAAAAAGTGTTTAAGGAGGAGGGGCAAAAATGTATTTTCGCCCTTCCCAAGCAGCAAACCTCGCCGGTTTTCCAATCCAACTAGAATTTCTCATTTAGAAGATATGTATTCCTTGAGATAAGTGTAAACCTTCCCAACTTGTGACACGTCACCCTTTTTGCAAAATCATGGTTTCCTAGTAGCACTCTAGTCCTATATTATCTAGCTCTGAATCTAGGTCCATGATCACATTGACTCCCGTCTCTATCCATCCAAATGACAAACTATGGAACCTAAAGTCTAAAAATCCTTGTAATGAAATCAATATGATAAAAAAAAATAAAAAAAAATAATTTATCAATGGATGGAAAGTGGATGGTCAGAAAGTTCAACGTGGTCTTAGGACCTAGACTCAAACCTGGACAAGTATAGGACCTAAATTCAAAATTGGTACAAACAATCACTACACCATATTGGCATTTTTGTAACACCCTCTAAAACAGTATCATTTTTAAAGTGTAACAATTCACCTAACAACTTTACACATTTTCACAAATAAAATGATACAATAATAGTATCATCATGAAGAGTATCATTATAAAAGTGATACTATTCATGGTGATCCAACTTATTGTATCATTTTTTTTTGTTGTTGTTTTTCATTTTTTGACTAAATTTAGTTTTGATTTGAAATTGTTTGGTGAATTGTAACATCTAAAAAATGATACCGTTTTGAGAGATGTTACAAAAGTGCCAATTTGGTGTAGTGAATGGGACCTAAAGTATAACTACGTTACAGTATAATCACTTACACTATTGTCATTAACCCCAACAAACACCCCTATGTCTATACATAGGATAAATGGATTTGTGGAAAGAATTGTTAGTTTTCACTTTTCAAACATAACTTGAAAATCACTAAAAAGGTACACGTAATTAGGCATATTTCACATTGAGTACAAAAGTTTTGAATAAGTATATATTAGGTACGAAATTGTATCTTGGCTATTTGTTCAACGACGTTGACCAACGTCAAGCATGCCACATTTTGTAAAGACCCAAATACCCTCAGTATATGTACCTAAAGTGCAATTATAGTAAAAACATAGTATCCAAAATGCAAAAAATAGGGATATTTAGGCCTTTATAAAATGTGGGACGTCTGAACTTGGTCAGCGTTGTTGAATAAACGGTCAAAACCCAATTTTGTACCCAATATGTAGTTATTCAAAACTTTTATACCCAATGTTAAATACGTTTAAATTATATATACCCAAAATGTAACCCAAAATCATTTTGAACAAATTAAGTTTGAGAGGCCATTTCTCTATAGTACTCTTATTCAATCCTAATTATGTTAGTGATGACGATGTCAAGTCTTACTTAGATCCCTAGTTTCCTTACTCTAGTTTATTTTTAAGTCGCCACATCCCCTCGAGTAAAATCACTGAATACCATAAAGTGGCTCTGGAACACAAGTATTTAACTAAAATGTATTATTACCAGCAATAATAATGGTTATATACATTTTACACAACCCTAAATTGCATGTACTCAGTGTAAAAATATTGTAAAAACATATAAAAGATGATGAATTTGTAACTGAACAAAAGGAAATCAGAGTTTGTTCAAGATAACTTGAGCATCATATTGTGGTTGAAGAGTTACAACAGTGAAAGGAGCATGGACATAAGCGGGTGCAAGATTGAATGAAAAACGTTGCAAGATCATTGCTAGAGCCATTTTTGCTTCTAAAATTGCAAAGTTTTGGCCAACGCAAACCCATGGACCCCAACCAAATGGAAAAAAAATACTAGTTGATTATTTGAGGCCTTTAAAATTCCATCTGAGAATCGACCCGGATTGCCCCAAATCTCACAATCACGGTGAATCATCAGGGTGGGGATTGAAATTTGTACTCCTTGAGGTAGGCATATTTCTCCTAGTTTGGTCGTCTTATTAGTACATCGTTGAAGAAAAATGACTGGAGGATATAATATAAGGACTTCATATAGAATCATCGGTACCTGCATCCAAGATTAGTTTACAAGATTAGGACAATTTATCTAGCTAGCTAGCTAGGTTAAATGACACCAATGCAAATGCTAGGTCACTAACGATTTTGAGGTGGTTTAGTCCATCAAAATCTGGTTTTCTTTTGCCAAAGACATGAAGGGTCTCATCCCTAGCTTGGACTTGCCATTCTGGGTGCATACTCAACAAAGTCATTGCCCAAACAAGCATAGTCAAAGTAGTCTCTTGCCCGGCAAAGTAGAATAGCTTACACTCCTCAATAATCTCATTTATAGTCATGCCAACATTCTTAGAGTTCTTATTTTCTTGAATTTCCTTGAAATTAGATTGCATTAGCAATCCAAGTAAGTCATCTGTGTTAGCATCCCCTGCTTTTGTAGCCTTCTCTCTACTATGTATATTATCACTAACCAGATTTCTCACTTCTCTATTAATTTCCTTCATACTCCTATTAGTTTTTGTAGATAGAAAACTGTATATTCAAGAACAGGATAATTAATCTGAATACTTGCCACAAAGGGCTAATGAAACAAGATACAAGTTTTGTGTCAATGTATCAAACAATGTTATTGAAGTTGGATGGCTTTTGCATACCTAGATCCGGGGTATTGTACCGACTGGGCTACCTGAACAACACGCCCAGCCTGTTCAGTCTGAAGTTGGAATATACATCGTTCTTCTTCAAAACTACTTCCGAATGCTGCTAGGGAAATGACATCTGCTGTTAGGTTTTGTAATTCTGGCCAAACATCCAATTCACCTGAATCATCGGGATCCAAAATTTTGTCCCTTTATTCACCATCTCACTACAGCTAGTATGAAATGCAGGTAACATCATCTGTAAAGAATACACCAGAGATAATTAGCCATGGAAGAATAAGATTCGCAAAAATATAAATAGGAAAATCTTTTGTATCTAATTGCACTACTGCAATCTTATTGCTTCTCTGAAAGAACACCAATTTCTTTGCATCATGCTTTAGAGATCAATTACTTAGGAAAATAATATCTACCTGCTTATTACAGTAGAGTTTACACCCTACCTGATGGTACAAATGATTAATATAATTGATTGTAACGGCCCATTCTTCGTAAAGAAACTTATATGCAAGCACTAGGAAAAACACTTCTTTAAATGTAGCATTGAAGAAAATAACCTTCAACTTCTCCATATGGAAAGCTGGATTGATAATCCTTCTCTCCTGTGTTGGATCCATTTTTCTCCTTCATGGCTTATAAGTCCAGCTGCTAAAAATTTGCTTACTGGTGTTAATCTTGTCTTTGAGAAGTGACCAGACTTGTTAGATAACATATCGCGTATAAGGTCCAAGTTCAGAATATAAACTCTAGGACTCGGTCCGTACCAAATAACAGAAAGTTTATGCATTTCATAAAAAAAACATATTAATTACAACACTAATAAATTAACAAATAAATAAAATAACTATTTAAAGTCACAAGTGCAACAATTATATTTCGAGGGGGTTCTTCTTCTGTCTGGGTATCCATTTCTCCGTATAGATCAGAGTATCAAACAACCTCCTCAACCCTCCAACCCCCTCCCTCCTCCACACAAATTCAGACCACCTGTGAGACCCTGGAGTGAGTGGACCTGAGGGTGAGGGTTGGAGCCCAATAGGCCCAACAGACCCTAATAGGCCCAAGAGGGTTGAACGAGCTACAAAGGGGGACATAATCCCACATCACCAGAGTGTGGGAGGGGATGTGCTACTTATGTGCGAGCTCGGATCCCCATAGTACGACGCGTTTTAAAGCCATGCGGGCTGGTTGGGCCCAGAGCGGACAATTTCGTACTGTGTAGATCGGGTCGTTACAGAATGGTATCAGAGCCTGACCCAGCCGGAAGTGTGCCAACGTGGACGTTGGGCCCTAAGGGGAGTGGACTGTAAGACCCTGGAGTGGCGGACCTGAGGGTGAGGGTTGGAGCCCAATAGGCCCAAGAGGGGTTGGACGAGCTACAAATGGGGACATAGTCCCACATCGCCTGGGTGCAGGAGGGGGATCTGCTACTTATGTGCGAGGTCGAATCCCCATAGTTGATGCGAGTTTTAACCAACCTAAATAAATAAGTTAATTCAACCCACTTGTAATAACCGCAAGTGCACGGTGTCTAACTGGTAGACAACATCAAGTACGGGTCGATCCCACGAGGAAAGTGGATTAAATTGAATTTTAAAATTTAATTAAACTATTTTATATGGAAATGGGGTTACAGTGTTTTTAAAAGTAAACTAAAAATAAATTAAAAATAAGAAAAATAAAATATAGATGAGATGGATTTTGTGGGCTTGGACTCACCAATGAGTTAGCAAAATTATTTAATCTAAATTACTGTATTTAAAAACGAAAAGCTTTAGGGATGAGAATCCTTTGCTTACACCAAATATGTGATCGTTAAAATCCAATTCAACTTATATCATGTTTCTATCAAACATTAACAAATTATTTCAAGCAAATACGCTTTTACCAAGTATTAAGTGTCTTTTTAGGGCACACTTAATCAAAGTTTAAGCTTAACATTTTTAGCACATGCTTTGAATATTGATAAAGGGTAATTCTCACTACCAAACATATCAAGATTAATTTCTCGAACATGAAAGGTGAAAGCAATTTATCAAAAAATTCAGAAATAAATGGTAATTAACAATTAAGCACACAATTCAATAAAATAAATCAAAATAACTTATACAACCCATTTAGTTTGTCACAAACACGATGTGGTGGTACTCAGCAGATCAGCAGGTGGTCTGAACACGAATCCCGAGACAAATGGTCCCAAAAAGCTCTGTGGTGGTACAGAGCAGAACTGAGGGTGTGAATAGCCAAATAACTGAATTTGACCAATTCCCGCCTCTGCTACAGTGCTGCTACAGTACCCGTTGTCATCTCCAGCGAGCAGCGGCTGTCTCGCGGCCTCGTTCTCGCTCCTCGTGACCGTCCTGTCCTCCAAACATCTCCAAAACCTGCAAAAGAAGAGAGAGGGTGAGGAAACACCAAGAAAACAGAAAAAACAGATAAGGAAGACGAGGAACAGGAGCTCCCTGTTTCTTGGTTGTGAGCTTTGTCTCGCAAGGTGGTGGCGGTGATGCTCGGTCTGGTCGTGACGGTGGTCGCGAGATAGGGAGGCAGGAAGGATCTCGAGATGAAGAGAGGCCGAGAAAATAGGGGAAACAGGGTCTGTGGCGAGGCGGAACAGAGTCGCGATGAGCTCTGTTTCGCGGTGGTTCTTGATCTGTTGTGGTGGTGCTCGTGCGGAGGTGGTGATGGATGGTGTTGGTTGATGGATGATGGACAGGGAGAGGGACAGGGACGGTGGCAGAGTGAAGGTTTGACGCGAAACAGGGTTGTCACACCCCTGTTTCGTGGTGGTGGCGGTTGTGCTGTCCGGAGGTGGTGGTGGTGCTCGGGTGATGGTGGTGGCGAAGTGGCTGTGGTGGTGATTGCTGAGTGAGTGAGAGATGGATAGGTGGTGGTGGTGATTGTGAATCAATTTGAGAGAAAGAGGTTTTGATTTTTGTCTAATTCTCTTCTTTTCCCTTCTCTTTTCTCCCCCTTTTCTCACCCTATTATTTTCTATTTATAGAAAATTATCAAGATGAATAGGGATAAAATGAGGGAATGATTCATGAATGTATAATTTGGAGAAGGATTGGGCTTGACATTAGGTTTGGGTTTAGGTTATGGATTAGGTTTCGGGTTTAGGTTTGTGACTGCTTTATACCACCGTTGGAATCGACTAATTGTCGTTCCTTAACTTGTTGCCTTAATATGATTTCATCGTTTACGCTCAAATTCCTACAAAGACATGAAAACGAAATAATTACTATAAAATATAATAATCGAAACACTAACATGTATAAATTAAGGGATATATTATGTAATAATTATGTGAATGTCAAATACCCCCAAACCTATATTTTGCTAGTCCTCGAGCAAAACAATAAAAAGAAAATCCTAACTCACTTTCGCAGGAATCATCGGTTGCACTTACCTTAAACGTGCAACAAGGCTTTAAACCCCTAGATTACCTCTAGTGGACGAGTTATAGTCTCGTGAGGGTTTCCAAAAATGTTACCCACAAACATTACTGACTCAATCAAAACTTGGTTAAACAGTGTTCATTTTAATACTTCAAGAAATGCAAGAACCAACAAAGTCATTTTAGTGTATCAACAAATTTCCAAATAATTTAATATTCTCCACAAGTTAGAGAAAAATTCACAATCATCCTCAACTCAATGTGTGTGTGTGGATAGCACTATCAACATAATTTTTCATTTCAGAGTAAAACAATGACTAAATCTCCTGTAGAAAATTTGTTTTTACTTCAAACCTCTCATGTCACTCACAATAAAGCACTCAGAGATTTGGTATTTCACTCAGTTTATATGTGAGGAAAAGAGTAAATAATGGAAAACAATCATCTCACATATAGTAATATGAATAACGGACTTTTCAAGAATGGAATGAACATGATCTCATGGACAGGAATATCAATTACTTTTGAGAATGTTGAATCAAACACCATAGGTCTTGGTTATTAAATCTACACATCTACGAAACCAACCTTTACCTAAGATCAACTAGGACTTTGTTGGGTTGTAATGGGGCTTGGGTAATAGGTAATAAGGAATGTCAAAGGATTCTAAGAAAATTTCTAGGAATGTATACACCCATTATACGAACAATTAGGGCTATCGAGAATAAACCAATGTTGCGCACCATCAATTTTTTCTTCATTCTCACATCTTTATCCTCATTGAAGAATCATTTTTTTTCTATTTTTATTTTCTTCAACCCTTTTTTTTAATAGAGGATTTATGAAATATCTCATATTTTGCTCTTTCATGCCCTTTTTACACCAAGTATATTCATCCGTACACATTCCCAAAAAAAGTTGGGTAAAGGTTAATGGGTTAACAAATAAAAGTTATTCTAAGGCTCAAAAAGCTACAAAAATGTTAATGTTATGGGTAAGTTAAAAGGCTAGTGAATGGTCTAAAGAAAAAAATGCCTAGATCATTTCCTAAGTTCGGGTCAGTATTATGACATCTCAATTGAATAAGTCAAGAAGTTCTAGTGTAATAATTCAATTTTGATGTCATTCCCAAAGCAATTGATCAAAATAATGAAAATAATGAGATCATCAACGACATAATGTGGACTCAAGAAAAATCAGAGTTTATGTATAACCCTCAGAAAAATAGAAAGGCTCAAAACTTTCAGGGTTAAGTCTCCACTATTATTCTAAGGTTTTCTAGTATATATTTCACTCATCAACTTCAAGTTATGCTAACATGGCTCATGGTGCAAAGATAATCGAGTTGAAAATTCTTATGAACTGGATCTAGCTTAAGGATCATACTAAACTTTCAGTTTTTATCAATATACCAATATGTCAAGTTGGCTTGCATTTTCTTGAGTATAAAACATTTAAAATCCATTTTCATAATCGCAAAAGACCAAGTTTTCTTGACAGAAAAAGCACAATTTTTTTAAGATAAGAAAAGAACAATTTCTTTTTTATTTTTTTTAAGAAAAGAAAAGAAAATACTACGAAAAATTCACCGACTCATGAACCCTACCCCCAAACATTGTCCTCAATTTTTAACAATATAATTCTGACAAATGAATGAAATAAGTACATGAGAGGAGGTTAGAACAGTATTACCGCGGTGAAGATTTTACCAATTTCCAAGAAGTCATCCATCAATGAGGCTCACAAACATAATAATCATGGAGTTTTCATTAGAAATCGATAAAATGCAGACTTGACACTAACAAAGAAAACTAAAAAAAAGCAAGTTGTAAGTTAAAACTGTTACAGAGCTAATGAGTATGAGTGAAACACAACTAAATAGGGTACTTGAAAATCAATCCAGACTAACAGCAGAGACACACAACTAAAGCTAGGGGATGCCTCCTAGGAGCGCTTGGTTTAACGTCATCAACCCGACAAATATTCTTCCTAAAAAAATGGTGTATCGAAAAGTGGAGAGGAAGAACATGACAAACACTTAGTCCATGGTCGTATATCAACAACTTGAACAGTTGAGGATCAGTCCACCAAAATATAGCAATCACATGGGGCACCAAATATACTAGGACATCCCAAAAGTGACCAGTAGTCATACACAACAAATTATCCTTGCGTGCTCCAAAAAGGGAACATCCTATGTCTGGTTCCAAATCAGAAGATTGAATAATTTTCACAACAGGATGGTGAAAACTGAAATCCTCACTACAACACAAGGGATCGGTGAAAGTAGCCTTAGTCAATGGGAATGTGATGCAAGTAGATGAGATGATGGACATATCAGGTGGTACAAGCTCATCACATGAATCACATAGAGATATTGGTCTAGACAGCTCATCACCTGAAAATGCATACATGAGGGTATCAGGTAATTGTTTAAGGTCAAGCTCGGGTGGCTCAACTGATGGGACTAGTTCTGACTCACTGAGTGGAAGAGGCTTCACTTTAGATTTCCATTTATAACTAGGATCCACAATGGGGACTGAGTCAAGCAAATCATTGACTTCCCTAATGGAATCATCAACATCAAAGTCTAAACTAAATTGAGTCAAACAAGCCTCTAAACAGTCAAGGGGAGACTCTAAATAATGTTCACAGTTTGATTCGATGCATGAGTCACTAGGGAGGCATGAGTCAACATGGGAAGGAGATGTCTGTAGTGTCTCAGAATCTACAGTTCATCAATAAATGAGGTTTTATCAGCATTCGTATGAGAGGAGGATGCAACATGTGTAAAATTGGGTGAGGATATAGTAACACTTATGTCAGGCATTCCTACCTGATTGTCAACCAGTTTTCCACTCCTAAGGGAAGTAGTGGATTGGACATCTTCACTGTCTGGCTCAGATGTGCCACTAAGTTCAAATTGACCATTTGGGTTGAAAATAGGTTGGCTAGGGAATTTTTCTGACCCTATCTCAGGAAGTGACTCAGCTATCTGACTCATAGTCATCTCAAGTTTCCGGATAGCTTGAGAGTTTTGTTGATAAATAGTTGTCAATTCTGTGATATCATAAGAATTTTGCACAAGTATTTCTCTTGTTCGCTCTTTAAAAATTTTCATGATATTCTCTAACTCAGAGGAGTCTGAGGAGTGTCTAAAGGGCCTTCATGGTACTGACCATGAACCCATGGGAAGTCAGGATGATAGGCTAGACCTGGGTTGTAATAATCTAAATATGGATCATAATCAGGTCGTCGCATGTCATAAAATGAATTGACTTGCTCAGAAAAATAGGCTGGATAATCCCTTGTGTTCATTTTTTTTTTTTTGAAAGCACTAACTCTAAAAATATACACAGGCTCACATGCAATCAGCAACCAATAAATGCACAAGAAACATGCCTCCCTAAGCAATCAACGTTTTTTAGATCAATTATCTTTTTATCTTTGGGGGACAATTATTTCTTATGTAATCTTTATAACACGGGAATGGGTGCTACAAGATGATCCTAAGAGTGTATACTTTACACCACAAAGTTCAAAATTAGTAGGCTAGAGTTTTGTTTCAAAGAAACCGGATTATTGCACAAGCGAAGGAGGTCACAATGGTCCAATTAAGTACTTCCTTGTGCTACCGCTCTGTAAGCCAATAGATGTGAGAACGATGTGATGTTAAATGTACACTTGAGGCTTGTGCTCCTAACCAAAAACTGTTAGTTACACCAATTCTTCTTGTGGATCATAGCTTACTTATGACTCGGCATACCAGGTGAATTACCCTTGTGGCAGTGGCCTCTCGGGGTTCATTGAATGATTAAACCCATCGTCACTTTTAGCTTTGGTCAACACAAAAATTATTGGATTCACCTTGGTTTTGGTTGTCCTATGAACATTGAACCTAAGAGATGGCTCTATCTAACTTGCTAATTGATTTTAATTATGTTTGGCTATTGGTTGCACACAGCTGGAGTGATGAGGTGGGGATATCAAGTCCCACCAGTTTCTATTTAGAATCTGAGTCTGCTTATTATGAAATAATAAAGTTTAGCATCCACAATTACAGAAATTAAACAACCAATCACACAATTTCAAACAATTACACAAAGCACCCTGGTCGCTAATACGTTGCGTGTGATAGAAATATTTACAGTGTGCGTATTCCAATTTACACAAAAAGTTAACACAATTCAAAAAAAAAGTCCGACTTCTTTTTATCTATTTCACTCAACACACAATCACATGCAAATAAATTTACTGGTCTTGGTCTTAGAAGTCGGATTTCTAAATCATAAAAATTATTGGGTAACATATAAAATTGTTTCCCTATAATTTCTTTTGAATTAGAGAATTTAGGGTTTTTTTAGTGATTAAACAAAATGAAAAATAGTAAAGTTCTCAAAAATTATTACACCACACACTCGTAAAACAAGGTGAAAATAAAATTAAAACTCCCCTCACAAAATAAATAAATAAAAAAAATAAAAGTTTGCTTGATGTTTTGTAGGATCGTCTAATATCCTCGAGAAGCGTGTATTCAGCAAAATCAAACACAAAATGAGTGTAAAAAGAACTTAATAAAATAAAAATAATTTTTTTTTGAAATTTTGTTTTGTTGTTGTTTTTTTATTTTTATTTTTTGTTTTTTAAAATTAGTGAAAATAAATCTTAAATTCAATTACACCGCAACCTTCCCCGGCAATGGCGCCAAAAACTTGATGCGAGTTTTAACCAACCTAAATAAATAGGTTAATTCATCCCACTTGTAATAACCGCAAGTGCACGGTGTCTAACTGGTAGACAACGACAAGTACGAGTCGATCCCACGAGGAAGGTGGATTAAATTGAATTTTAAAATTTAATTAAACTAATTTATATGGAAAATGGAGTTACAATGATTTTGAAACTAAACTAAAAATAAATTAAAAATAAGAAAAATAAAATATAGATGAGATGGATTTTGTGGGCTTGGACTCACCAATGAGTTAGCAAAATTATTTAATCTAAATTACTGAATTTAAAAACGAGAAGCTTTAGGGATGAGAATCCCTTGCTTACACTGAATATGTGATCGTTAAAATCCAATTCAACTTATATCATGTTTCTATCAAACATTAACAAATTATTTCAAACAAATAAGCTTTTACCAAGTATTAAGTGTCTTTTTAGGGCACACTTAATCAAAGTTTAAGCTTAACATTTTTAGCACATGCTTTGAATATTGATAAAGGGTAATTCTAACTACCAAACATATCAAGATTAATTTCTCGAACATGAAAGGTGAAAGGAATTTATCAAAAAATTCAGAAATAAATTGTAATGAACAATTAATCACACAATTCAGTAAAATAAATCAAAATAACTTATACAACCCATTTAGTTTGTCACAAACACGATGTGGTGGTACTCAGCAGATCAGCATGTGGTCTGAACACGAATCCCGAGACAAATGGTCCCAAAAAGCTCTGTGGTGGTACAGAGCAGAACTGGGGGTGTGAATAGCCAAATAACTGAATTTGACCAATTCCCGCCTCTGCTACAGTGCTGCTACAGTACCCGTTGTCATCTCCAGCGAGCAGCGGCTGTCTCGCGGCCTCGTTCTCGCTCCTCGCGACCGTCCCGTCCTCTAAACATCTCCAAAACCTGCAAAAGAAGAGACAGGGTGAGGAAACACCAAGAAAACAAAAAAAAAATATAAGGAAGACGAGGAACAGGAGCTCCCTGTTTCTTGGTTGTGAGCTTTGTCTCGCGAGGTGGTGGCGGTGATGCTCGGTCTGGTCGTGACGGTGGTCGCAAGAGAGAGAGTCAGGAAGGATCTCGAGACGAAGAGAGGCCGAGAAAATAGGGGAAACAGGGTCTGTGGATAGGCGGAACAGAGTCGCGATGAGCTCTGTTTCGCGGTGGCTCTCGGTCTGTTGTGGTGGTGCTCGTGCGGAGGTGGTGATGGATGGTGTTGGTTGATGGATGATGGACAGGGACGGTGGCAGAGTGAAGGTTTGACGCGAAACAGAGTTGTCACACCCCTGTTTCGTGGTGGTGGCGGTTGTGCTGTCCGGAGGTGGTGGTGGTGCTCGGGTGATGGTGGTGGCGAAGTGGTTGTGGTGGTGATTGCTGAGTGAGTGAGAGATGGATAGGTGGTGGTGGTGATTGTGAATCAATTTGAGAGAAAAAGGTTTTGATTTTTGTCTAATTCTCTTCTTTTCCCTTCTCTTTTCTCCCTCTTTTCTCACCCTATTATCTTCTATTTATAGAAAAATATCAAGATGAATAGGGATGAAATGAGGGAATGATTCATGAATGTATAATTTGGAGAAGGATTGGGCTTGGCATTAGGTTTGGGTTTAGGTTATGGATTAGGTTTCGGGTTTAGGTTTGTGACTGCTTTATACCACCGTTGAAATCGACTAATTGTCGTTCCTTAACTTGTCGCCTTAATATGATTTCATCGTTTACGCTCAAATTCCTACAAAGACATGAAAACGAAATAATTACTATAAAATATAATAATCGAAACGCTAACATGTATAAATTAAGGGATATATTATGTAATACTTATGTGAATATCAATAGTACGACGCGTTTTAAAGTCGTGCGGGCCAGTTGGGCCCAGAGTAGACAATTTCGTACTGTGTGGATCGGGTCATTACAGAATGGTACAAGAGCGTGACCCAACCGAAAGTGTGCCAACATGGACGTTGAGCCCTAAGGGGGGTGGACTGTGAGACCCTGAATTGGGCGAACCTGAGGGTGAGGGTTGGAGCCCAATAGGCCCAAGTGGGGTTGGACGAGCTACAAATGGGGAGATAGTCCCACATCGCCTGAGTGCGGGAAAGGGATGTGCTACTTATGTGCGAGATCGGATCCCCATAGTACGACGCATTTTAAAGCCGTGCGGGCCGGTTGGGCCCAAAGCGGACAATTTCGCACTATGTGGATCGGGTCGTTACACCACCTCTCACGCTCCTTTGCGTCAAACTCTTATCCATCGATCTGACGTGTGAAGTTGCAACCGATTTGATCTGTCTTCTCAGTTTCTATTCAATGAAGTTGTGAAGGTTGGCAATGTGGATCAGGATGGGGAACCATTATCAACCAGCAAAGGTGCAGACAGTAAATGGATTAGCGGAGCGGATATCTGCCAATCTGTGTGGAGCGGGAATGATTTTTAAATAAATTAACGATTTGGCGGGGCGGGTTCAGGGATCCGCAATCCCTTACGGGGCAGGGACGTATGTGCCCAAATCTGCCCCATTGACATCCCTATCAGTTTGTACTATATTTTTTTCAATTAATTAATTGGAAATATGTAATGGATCTCATCTGTTACTCCAACAGAGTGAGCACACACATGTATATATATATCAGTGTTCTAAAAATCGGCCTAAGCTTAGAAGGTAGAAAAATGCCAAGATTAATGGTTGAGCGGGTCTAGGTGGTCTAGGCGGGGTCTGGGCAGCCTAGGCTGGGTTTGGCAGTCTGGGTGAGTTTTTTTTTTTTCAATAAGGCTGATTGTGTTTTTATTTTATTTTTCTTTCATCTTTTTTAGAAATAAACAATTTAATTGTTTTTTATTCAGTATATGTCTAAATGTAGCAAATGATGATTACTTAATGGAATTCTCAAAGGATCTACCGTACCATTTTTAGTAATGTAGATTTTATCAAACATGACTGAGGTCATTCATGCAATTTGAAGAAAAATAAAAGAGTAGGTTTGGATATTTGTCCACAAATTCAACTTCAATCATATTTTATCATGACCAACTTCAATCATTTGAGTTTTAATAAATTATGTTCATGATTGTTAATTTTTCATATTTTTAAATATTGCATATGTATATTGGCATTAAATTGGATGTAATTGATAAGGTATTATGCTTAACTTTTGTAAATTATTAAAGTTATAATACAAAACCTAATACTGCCTAGGAGCCGCCTAGACCCCTGGGCACTAGGCACTTGCTCGCCGCCCACCCACCGCCTAGCGCTTTTTAGAACACTGATATATATACACACTACACTACAAAACTTGAGCAATTGTTCAGATACCACCCATATATTTTTAAGCATCTGGGGTTTTCAAATCAAATATCCAAATCTTTATTATATTGCAACTGATGATCAGTTTCATTACAGAGAACTAATGAGGCTGGAGTAGATTCTTGAGTAGATTATTTAATGAAGGTGATTTCATATCTTTATGGAGTCGATTCTGAAGCAGAAGAGAAGCATGTGCCAGCAAGGAGCACTTCTAGGGGGCCTAGGTCCATGGCCTGGTTTTTACGCCTGGGGGAGCAAAAATACATTTTAGCCCCTCCTCTATAAAGATACAATCACAAAACACTTTTAGAGAGGAGGGGCAAAAATGTATTTTCGCCACCCCCCCCCCCCCAAGGTGTGAAAACCAGGCCATGGACCCAGGCCCCCTAGAATTTCTGCACTGCAATAGGTGACACCTATGAATTGTTCAGCCATATCACTCTGTGGCAAACATTGCAACAGAACAAAATAGAGAAAAAAACATCTAGTCCATGCAGTCAGGAAATAGTCTTTTTTTAATTAAATTTTAGCTTTTTTATACTTTTACACATTTTCTTTAAAACACAACCACAAACATCATTTATAAAATGGGTAGAAGTGTAAAAAAACTCAAACATAACCAAAAAATGGGTATTATCCTCTGCTCATAGAAAAAACAAGTGAAAATCATGAATAGAAAATAAAGAAAATTGTTGTATATCAGATAAAATATGTACTGATCACTGTTCACAATCAACCAAAAAAAAAGTTATAGAATCAAATTTAAGAAAGAAAACTAATGTAATGGAAAAAGAAAGGAAAAAAAGCATAATGGAATTATAATAAAATACTCACAATTTGTTTATGCTCAGGCACTTATCTACATACCCCACTTGCCTCCATTGACTTTTTTTTTTTTAATTATTTACGTAATTTTACATTTGAAATTAATTTAATCCCTTTATTTTTATATACCAATTTGATTTCTCCACATATTTTTGTCTTTTGTGCTGCCACAAAGTAACTTATGAGTTTCATTTTTTTTCCCCAATTTTACCCTTTTCCTTCAACCGTTGCTTACTCTATTCATACATTTTTCTTCGGATCACAGAGTGTTTTTCCTCCTATTATTAACTGGTGTTAAATTTGGCCCAAAGCCCTTTTGGTTCTTTCACATGTGGACAAGGGACCCGCGTTGTCGGGGCCTGGTCAATAAGTCCTGGTCTTCAGGGTCAAGCTCTCAACACTTTTCTTCCATCATCATCATCATCATCAAAGCCCCATTCCCGATATTTTCAGGGTCGACTACATGAATTTTGGTTTTCCAAGCAAAGTGGTCTTCCCACATCCTCGCCTAATCCAAGCTCAATGATATCTTCATTCATCGTCTTCATCCAAGTTTTCAACGGTCGTCCCCTTCGTCTACACCCTCCATTAACTTGCCAATCTAGACATTTCTAATTGGCGTCGTGCTTGGTCTCCTTCGCACATGACCAAACCAAGTTAAACGTCTTTCTCTAATTTTGTCCTCTATAGGCGCTACACCTAAGTATCTCCTAATTCTTTCATTTCTAATTTTATTCTTACGAGTTTTACCACACATCCACCTTAACATACGCATTTCTGCTACTGCCATCCTATGTGTATGTTGTCCCGTAGTAGCCCAACATTCTGAATCGTATAGCATAGCTAGTCGAACAATTGTCTTATAGCATTTCCCTTTTAGCCTTGCAAGCATCCTTCTATCGCATAATACTCCTGACGGCATTCTCCATTTCAACCAACCAATTTTAATCCTATGGTCTACATCTTCTCCAGTAGCTCCATTCTTTCGAATTATAGATCCTAGATATCGAAAAGCCTCACACTCTGGGACCTCTACACCTTCGATCTCAATGCATTACTTCTCCCTCGTGGTTCACAACCAAAGTTGCACATTAGATACTCCGTCTTCGAACGGCTAATTCTAAAACCTTTATTCTCTAAAGCCACTAGCCACCTATCTAATTTCTGACCTAAACATGCACTAGTCTCATCAATTAAGACAATATCATTTGCAAATAACATGCACCAAGGTACATCTTCTTGCAGATGTCTCGTTCACTCATCCATGACCAAAGCAAAGAGATATAGACTTAACGCCGACCCTTGATGTAGTCCTACTGACACTGAAAATTCACTGGACATCCCACCTACTGCGCGAACACTTGTTACAACCCCTTCATACATATTCTTAATGATATCGACATAACATTGAGACATTTTCTTCCTTTCAAGCACCCACCAAATTAACTCCCTAGGGACCCTATCATATGCTTTCTCCAGATCAATAAAAACTATATGCAAACTCTTACGTGCCTTTCGATATTTTTCTATAGTTTGCTTAAGCAGGAAGATGGCCTCTGTAGTAGACCTACTCGACATAAATCCAAATTGATTCTCCGAAACCGTGGTTAAACTCCTAAGTCTTCATTTTATAACTCTCTCCCAAAGTTTCATCGTATGATTCATAAGCTCTATCCCTCTATAGTTCGAGCAATTCTGGATATCCCCTTTGCTCTTATAAATTGGTACCACAATGTTATGCCTCCATGAATCTGACATTTTTCTAGTTTCCAAAATTCTATTAAAGAGCTTAGTTAGCCATTGAATCCCAACTTCTCCTAGACATTTCAATGCTTCAATTGGTATATCATCCGGTCCAACGGCCTTCCTTGTTTTCATTCTTTTTAAAGCTTCTCTCACTTCTGTGGCACTAAAAATCTCACTTCAACGGCCTTCCCTGTCTCAACACTTTTCTTCCAAAACCAAAAATCTAAGTTACAAACTCTCTCGTTGGAACAAGGAGGTCTTTCAAAACATAGATACCAACATTAAAGAAACCCTGCACAACTTGGATAATCTTCAATACTCTCCTCCTTCCAATGATAACGCCACTGCCATCATAATACTGGAAGATAGGCTGATAAAACTCTATTATAGAGAGGAACTCTTTTAAAGAAATAAGTCAGTGAATCTTGGCTGAAAGATGGCAAAAAGAACACCATGTTTTTCCATCTTCCCACCTTGTTACGTAGGAAACGCAATCACATCCTTCGACTTCGGAATTCAAATAATAATTGGCATAACTCACACTCCTCGATTGGTCAAATCCTGAATGACTATTTTCAACACATTTTTCAATCTTCCAATCCGGATTTTTCTCAAGAATCTAGTTGTCATATTCTCTCTTTGTTCTCTCCTATTGTGTCGGAAGTGGAGAACGACCAACTTCTAAAGATCCCTGGCGAGGAAGAAATCAAATCTATTGTCTTTGGCATGGTTGCCCACAAAGCCCCTGGACCAAACGGCTTCTATACATTCTTTTTCCAACATTATTGGGATATTGTTGGCAAAGATGTTATCGATGTGGTCACAAATTTCTTCATCCATAAAACCATGGATCCTAAGTTTAATGAGACATTCATCGCTTTAATTTTGAAAATTTCCAACCCTACCACTCCGGACAAGTTTAGACCAATTGGGCTATGCAGTGTCATTTACAAAGTTATCTCCAAACTGCTAGCTAATAGACTTAAACCAATTTTGGACAATATCATCTCTCCGAATCAAGAAGCCTTTCTTAAAGGTAGAGCCATCTCAGATAACGTTAATTTAGACCATGAGGTTTTCTTCCAGATGAAACACATTCGACGAAAAAAACAAGGGTGGATGGCCATTAAAGATGACATGGCCAAAGCATATGATAGAGTGGAATGGCCTTTTCTGCTCCAGATTCTCAAACAACTAGGCTTTGTTGAGGAATGGATTACTCTCATTGAACAATGCATCTCCACCTCATCTCTCAAGGTCCTTCTTAATGGTTTGCCTCTCCCCAATATCATTCCTACTAGAGGCCTGAGACAATGAGACCCGTTATCACCCTACTTATTCATTTTAGTGGCTGAAGCCCTACCTCGGATGCTTGCGCAAGTGGAATCCTCTCTCATTATCAAAGGTATTCGGATTAGATGCAACTCCCCCTCCATAAACCACCTCTTTTATGTGGATGACTTGATGATCTTTTTTAGAGCTTCCATGGCAGAAGCTCACTCTATTAAAGACATTCTTTCGAATTATTGTGTGATCTCAGGGCAAGCTGTGAACTTTGATAAAATCTCAGTTTACTTTAGTTCAAATGTCCACCAAAAACACGCCAAAATAATCAACTGAATTATGGGTTCTAAGACTTATAATTCGAAGGACAAATACCTTGGTTCGCTGCTTCTCTTGTCTAGGAAAAAATCCTCTGACTTTCAATTCCTGGTTGTTAAGATCAATGCTAAATTATCTTCTTGGAAGGCCAAGGTCATTTCCCAAGCAAGGTGAACGGTGATGATTAAAGTGGTGATACACTCTATACATATGTATACAATGCAAAATTCCCTTCTCCCTCGTGCCATCACCGACCAAATTGATAATATTGCCAGGAACTTTTGGTGGAATGGTATAGAAGACAGCAAAGCAAAACATCTGGTTTCCTGGAAAATTTGGTCATTCCCCATCATCTGGGTGGCCTCAACATTCCCCTAGCCAGATCTAAAAACCTTGCCTTAAAGGCTAAACACGTGTGGCATGTTATCTCTAATCCTCTCAATCCCACCAATATGAAACTTAAAGCCATCTATTGTCGCAACAAAAGTTTATTCAAAATCTCCAAACCTCCCTCAGTCTCCTCATTTGCTTGGCGAGGTACTCTGGCGACTCTCGCTAAGATGCGTAAGCACTTGCTTTTGCAAATCAAATCGGGAAATGAGATACAACTGTGGAATGATTGTTGGGTGAAATCATATTTCTTCCTAGCTGATTGTGATTCTCTCCCCCTTGGCATCCTCCCTCCATACGGTCCGAGATCTTTGGATCTTAAATGATCAGAGACCTTACTGGAATGAGGAACTTGTTTATTCCCTTTTCCTGCAACCAGTGGCCAGAGATATTTTAAATATTTTCATTCGCTTCTCGCATTTTTCGGACTCCCTGGTTTGGCAATTTGACAAAAGAGGAGTGTTCTCGGTTAAAAGTGCCACCAACACTTTCATTGCCGATGAACTAGAATTTTCCTCCTCTTCTCCTAATGATCGGCAACTCACACCTAAAATCTTAAGAGGTCTCTAGATAATCAAGGCGCCAGCCACTATGATCCTTCTCCTTTGGAAAATTTCATGGAGTATTTTGCCCACAATGTCAAACCTAACGCGTATTCATATGCCAATTGAAGATTGATGTGTCTTCTGTCGGAGCCATAAAGAAGATACGTTTCACTTCTTTTACCTCTGCCCCAATGTTCCACATTAATCTATCTCTGGCTTCCTTACTTTTCTCTGGGATACAGCTACCACTCACTCCATCCTCCAGGACGAAATTCTCTCTCAAATCACAGCAGTAATTCTTGTTATATGGCAAACCCAAAATAGCCTTATATTCCATAAAGCCAAGTTAACTTTCCACCAATTCATCCAATCGACGACTCACACCTGGTCTATTTAGAACAAACAATGATATATGACTCCATCTGCTCCTCGCGATGTCGCACCACAATCCACCACTCTCCATCATGAGATTGAAATAGCCACCTTGGCTTCCAATCACCCCCCCCCCACACACACACACACACACTTGGCACATGACCACGACTCCCCTATAACCTGGCACAGCATCTAGGCTCGTGCTCGGATCTAGACCCTAGCATAAAAATCTCTAGACGCCATATTATAAATCAACAACTCTTAGCAACTAGAACACATAGAATAAACACAATGTCCAGAAATCTCAACTTAGCTCCCACTTCTCTCCCCTCTGAGATGATTTTGGTTACTTACGATGCCTTTTTTTCCACTTCTTAGCAGGGAGCTTTTGGAGTATTAGCAGTGGATGGTTTTGGTAGGGTACATGCCAGAGTAGCAGACACAGTCCCATGTCGGGTATATGATAGTACCATGGCAGAATGTTTTGTTGCAGAAGTTGCTCTTTTGTTAGTTCAGGCCATTAATTGGCCTCCTGGATTAATCCTAGGAGACTCGAGCACTCTAAACTCAATTTTGGGAGCAGACGGAGCTTCGATGGATGTGGCGACCTTTACTTTATAGTATTAAGTCACTTCTTTCTAACCTTTCTGAGTTGTCATGTAAGTATATTCCTAGAGAACTTAACAGTGAAGCCCGTACTTTAGCTTCGAATGCAGGACGTCAACTATGTAATATATAGGTTTGCTTGTTTATAATAAAATACCATTACCAAAAAAAAATATGTTTCAAGAATTTAAGTATAAGTCCCACAAATCTCTCCAACACCAACTTCTCCAACTGACAAGGCTGAAAAATTGTCATAACCTATCACTTTTCCCATCAAATAAGATAAATGAGTCTAAGAAGTCAGATTTACTTCACTCGTCTTCACATGATGTGGAATCATCTCTACCCCCTCGCTAAGAGATGAAAACCCTTGTTCCTGGTAAACCCCCAAATTTCAATTTCATATATTTCGATTCAAATTAGGTGTTTCTAATTTTTTTGTTTCACAAAATGGGTTCTTTTATGACTTTAAAGGGTATTTTACATTTTCTCCAATTAGTTACTTAATACTTATTCCACATTAGTTGTTTAAAGTTGAAAGCTTTGCATAGTCAAGGGTTTAGGTTTTTTGCCATAAGTGAGAACTTGTGATTGTGAGTGTTTGATTTGTCTATAACTATAGCTTTTAGTTGTTTGGTGTTAAGTATTTGGTAGGGGTATGATGATTTTGCAAAAACTCTCACATAGGGATTCTTGTTTACTAGTGTATTTTTTTATTGCCTATTTTGGCGGGCATTTGGGCTTCTTATTTACTAGTGTTTTTTCTAAACACAATTTGCAATTTTTTCCCTTCGATTTGAGATTTTGATACCTGTTAGTATTAATAATAGCATACATGCCTAATGAGTAGCTTTGAAGCTTGTTCCAGGATATGAAATTTTGTCAAATCCAATTGTAATGGTTTTGTATTCTAAGTGGGGAAGGGTAACAAGAGTTTTTGGTATCCATATTGATGATACACCGAATCGTTCTCTCATCTACAACGTACTCGTGTCATGATGATCTCTAGGAACAAATGTCCCAAGCGTCAATCTAGCACTGATCCGGCCCAAATGGCGTTAAGCCCATGAAGTGCAGTCCGCCAGCCAGACCCAAATTACTACGTCTTGCTAAGCCCACACATCTCACAGTCATCTCCAATACCCATAAGACCTAATAAGGTAATTATCTCGATAATTAACTTCGGACGAGTAAGCCAGCAGCACTTTGTCTTCAACTAGGAAGCAAATACCAGTGTATACATCGTACGTGAAAACTCCCACCTATGGACACACTCCAATTAAAAACTATGTCCCGCGATCTAGGAGCACAGGTCTAACAGGGAAACTTCCCTCAACAAGACAACTTCTAAGTAGAGAAGGATCTCCAGGAAGATCTTTTTCCCTAAACTACGCCACCGATGGCCTGGTCGAACCAAGATTCTAACACCATAAATAATACATGAGGTTGGTGAACAAAGGTATGCTACAGGTTCCATGTTTACAGTTTAAACTTTCTTCAAATCTTTGTCTGACTTTACATCAGAGTGTTATTGGTGACCACAACAGTGGTATGTGGCGCACGTGCGTTCCTTATACAGGTCAACAGGTCAAGGTCAAGGTCAAGCAGGGAGTGAAAATCGACTGCATCAAAATCGTATCGGTTACGTCGTTGTCTATTCATTTTCACGCATATTTTTAATGCCCCATTATGTCCCGTATGTTAATCAGTGAGCAATCTCTTCGTTTCTCAGTCCCTTAAAAGGTGTTGTGGCTACTCTTCTTATTTCTTTTCGCCATTTGTAGTGTTATTTCTTTTCTTCTACTGCTTTTTTTTCCCATTCGTTCTCCTCTGCTTATGATGCTTGTTGGTGATATTTTAGTCGGTAACCAGTTTTCCGCTTGTGAATCTCATTTTTCTCCAAACAAAGCCTCTTAGTGTTTGTTCCAACTATTCTTTGCCTGAGGACCTTGAAATCATTCTTCCTCGCAAAAATGATAGTCCTTGTTGCCCGAGGAAATGATATATCGCATTGTATCCTCGCATGTTCTATGCCGGTCTCTAGTTCCCTGTTCCGGAGTTGTTCTGGTCAAATTCGGACTTCTTGGGTATTTCTCTAGCTCAAATGGGGTCGAACGGCTGGAGGGTCATGGTTGCCACATATGCTAGGGCCATTCTTTCTAGTATTTCCTTAACACCTCGAATCTTGCATTCCTTGGTGGGGTTCAACATGACGTCCAACCATACCTGTTTTATGTATTCTCCTACGTGTTTTGGTAACCTTAATGACGACATTAGGGGTTGGTTGCGGGATTGGTTCTATGCGTCTATTGGTTCTGGCCACTTCAGTTTGTGTGGTCTTCCGATAATAAGGCTTTTCTGAGTTCCTCTAAAACATCAAAATATGAAATTGACTGCTAAATAGCGGATTATCAGTGAGCGCTTCTTGGGAATTTCAGTGGTCCCACTGGGTTCCTATCTTACTGATGATATGGTGAGGCGCAGTGCCCTATACGTCATGAATGAGACTGAAAGGGCTTTGTTGACTGTGCGGCAGACTGTGGAGATTGTTGCTCGTGTTGTCGCTGATGAAGTGGTCGTTGATCGAAAAGTGGGCTCTGATGTTACGAATCTCAAAGCTCTTATTTGTACTGCTACCGGTCCTTTAGAAAGAAGGAGTGGCGAGGCCGGTTAGTCCGTTGAAGCGGTTGTTTCTATCTTCCGATCATGTGCCAAATAAGAAACGGCTTGTTGATTTTGTGCGTCACACGACTTTTTATTCATATTCTATGGACAAAGATCCTTCGAGGGAGGACCGCTGCTCTCTGCAGGAGGTAGAAGAGTTGAGGCTGGCTCTGGAGAGGAGTGAGAAGGATATCGTCTGTCCCTTGGATGATGGTGAAAAAAGGCTTATCTTTACGTATGGTGGCCTTGACATTGTCAAGTGTTCATAAGAGGATCCCTGGTATTTGGATGACAAGATGCTCCAGTTGGATGTTGTTCAATCTGAAGAACTTGACAGTTGAGGTCTGGCCTCTGAGTTGCAGTCTCGCCCTCCTCATTCCTTTCTTGCTAACGAAGGAATGGAGGTTCCTCGTTCCTCAACCTTCTTGAATCATTCGGCTATTATTCGTTTCGTCTCTGCTAAGCGCCGAGATGGTAATGGAGGTTCTCGTGTTGTTTCCTCATTTTCTCCGGCCATGGGTGGTGGTTGTTCCTCCATACTACTTGATCCCCGCTTTCTTCATTCACGGATCAGTTGGAAGGAACCTACTTCTAAGGAGATCCGAGTTAAATCGGATAAGAAGTTATGTTTGTTTTCTCGTCTTGGTGTGCAGGATGGTGCACACAAGCTGATAAATGAATGGCACATACGATCGGTAGAGAGGCTCTCGACGTTCATGCTGAATCCAGACCTTCACCTTGAGGATGGTGTTAGCTCGTAATAGAAGGGATGACTCATCTCGCCTATGCAAGGGTGTCGTCAGGTCAATCATAGTCTTATGGTTTCTTTGGAGAGGAATTTTTTGTGCTTCTCCTGGTGTTCTCTCATGTTCTTCACCAGTATGAAGCGTTAAAAACGCGATGTTTTGAACGAACCAAGGCAGCTAGAGTTGCTCGGGCGTTGTTGGTCAAAGTGGAAGGTGCATGGGATCAGTCTGTGGCAACACTCGAATCTCTGAGAGATGACCTGAAAGGCGTCCACACACGTTTGCTCGATGTGGAGAATGAGATTTCTATTGAGAAGGGACTCCATGATGAGATCGTGCGAGCCATGGTAGAGCATTCCGAAAATCACGATATTGTTGAGAAAATGGTGGAGCAATTGTTGTATTCACTTGACGAGGTCAAGGCTGACTCTTCTGCGATGTTTTCTACGGCTGAGGGCCAACTTATCGCTGTAAGAAGTGAGCTTTCTTCTGTTAAGGATAGACTCTGTGTTATGGAGGTGGTAGACTGGCAACACGTTGTTGATGGTCAGACTGAGCTTTTGGACTATATCGAGGGTCTTGGTGTTGATTTGACCCAGTATCGTCCTCTGGTGCATCGGTATTTTGAGGACATGGAAGATGTCGTTGGAGATGCTGCTGGAGATTCTTCAGGTGTCCCACTGGCTGAAAGGCTGCCTCTTGCTCTTGAAGAAGGAGTCCATGTTGTTGATCCGACTCCTGCAGGTGATGTTTTCAAGGATGTTATAAATGTTTCCTCTTAATATTATGTTGTTGCTTTTGTAATTGTCGTGATACGAAGTTGCATCATTCAATTGGCTTGTTTCTTCAAGGTGCAACGCTCTAATTGATTCAAAGTCGTTTCTTTTGGTTGAAACTTTTACTTTGCTAACTCGATTCATCGATCGATTTGAAGTTTTTGTTTTCTCTCTAACTTGGGTGTCCAGCTTTTGCTTCGTTTTGTGCAACACTTTGGTCGACTCGAAGTCATTTTCTTTTAGTTGACTCGTTCGTCCAACTTTTACTTCGTTAGCTCGACACCTCGGTCGATTCGAAGTTGTTGTTCAATTTGACTCGGGTGTTCAACGTTTGCTTCATTTTGTGCGGCACTCTAGTTGACTCGAAGTCATTTCCTTTTAGTTGACTCGTATGTCCAACTTTTACTTCGTTAACTCGATACCTCAATTGATTCGGAGTTGTTGTTCAGTTTTACTCGGGTGTCCAACTTTTGCTTCATTTTTTGTGACACTCTGGTTGACTCGAAGTCATTACCTTTTAGTTGACTCGTTCATCGAACTTTTACTTCGTTAACTCGACACCTTGGTCGATTCGAAGTTGTTGTTCAGTTTGACTCAGGTGTCCAACTTTTGCTTCATTTTGTGCGACACTCTGGTCGACTCGAAGTCATTTCCTTTTAGTTGACTCGTTCGTCCAACTTTTACTTCGTTAACTTGACGCCTCGATCGATTCGAAGTTGTTGTTCAGTTTGACTCGGGTGTCCAACTTTGCTTCTTTGGTTGATCAAATCAGGAGCTTATCATGAATAGTTGACTTGCATCTTGATCTTTGTGGGCTTTGTGCCCATTGTTTTTTGTAGCTTTGCTATGAAGTTTTTTTTTGTGAGAAGTCGGTTTCGAAAATGAAACTTTATTGAATTTTTTGACTATTTCAGTAGTCGTTCTCCTAGAGTAGCTTTGTTGCATCGTGGAGTGTTTCTTATGGTATTCCTGCGTTGCTTATTGTTTACCCTTGCATTGGCGTTTGTGCCTCTGCTATTCCTTCTAATTTATGACATTATTTGCTCATGTGGTTGTTGTTCCCCCCGTTTGACCCTGCCTGTTGTGGCTTGATGTAGTTTGTTAGTTCTTTTGCAATTGATTTTGGCCGAATTTGTCTCTGCTGTTGAGGTATTTTGAGTGTTGGCCCTTCGATGTACGTTTGTTCGGGAGGGAAGTGTTTTTTCCCCAAGGCCAATGTCGTGTAGGGCATATATTAATTCTCTTGATTGTTCTTTTGATCTCGTGGCGGTAGCATTCACTTTTGATCCAGTCGTCCTCTTTGGATCTAATGTTCGATCCTTTCTTTTAATTTGTAGCATTCCTCGGTATCATGCCCGCGGTCCTTGTGAAAACAACAATACCTACTATTATCTCGTCCTTGCAAGCTTCATTTCATTCTTGTTGGCCAATTGACATTCTCTCAGTTTGATGTGTTTTAAGATGTCAGTTCGGTTTGCTTTTAGGGTTGTGTATGGTTTATACTCATTCCTCATTACGTTGGTTATTCTCTCATGATTGGGTCGTACCGACTGTGATTTCTGGGATTCCTATTGGTTGGAATCTGTGCCCCCATCGCCTCGATGTTTTTTTTAAATGACTGATCTTCTCCCGTGATCCGCTATCTCGTCTTCTTTCATTTTTTTTTTTCTCGCTTTCTCGAATGGTACCCTTTCCTGGTCGTTCTTTCTCTTTGCAACTTTCATTTCCTCGAGGGAAATATGTTTCTGTGCTATTTTCAGCGAGACCGCCATGCCTTTTGAAGGTTCCAAGTTAAGGGCATCAAAAAATGGTATCTATCTTGAATCCTGCAATGAAAGTTGCAACGGATGTGTCGTCGCTGCATCCATCAATCATTGGTAGTTTGTTCGTGAAACGAGTAACATATTCCCGTATTGTTTCATCTAGCTTTTATCGGATATGTGGAAGGTAATGGGCTTCTTTCCTCATCTGTTGGCTCCCGATGAATTTGGTAATGAAAGCAGTGGCTAAGGCCTGGAAAAAATCTATTGACCTTGACGGTAAGCTGTTGAACCAGTTCATTGTTGTGGAAAACGTTCTGCACAGGATCAACTCCGTGGTTTCCCTTAGAGCCATCATATGATGAAAGTGTCTTAGGTGATCAGTCGGGTCGGTGGTGCCATCATACACTTCGAACTTTGACGGAGTGAACTTCTTTGGCATTGCCTTCTTCATGAGTTCGTCAAAGAATGGTGGCTTGGCCAATTCGTATATTATATTAGGATCCGTGACTCTGATCCTGAACGGTATCTCAGCAACTGTTCTGCCGCACTACAGAGTTTTGTCTCAGTTGAGTTCGCTGCTCTCAACGTTTCCCTATTGGGGTTCCGCTAAAACTTCGTCTCTCCCTTGAGTTCATATAGTGGAGTTTTGTTGAGGCATTACAAAAGTAGGGTTGGCTGACTGAATTCGTTCTTGGGCGATTTTCTCCAGCATCTTTGTCATGTATTTCATCTAGGCCATTAGCTAGTCTACCCGAGGGTCCGCGGCAGCATTGACGGCCGTCTGGGTTGTTTGAACTATTGCATGTAGTGGATTCATGTTTTCGAATGCTAATGGTTCGATGTTTCGGATTGTGTCTTCTTCTCCAGCTGTCAGTGGTGCATCGAAGGGAGAGTTGTCGTGATCTGGGGTTTGCATCTTTTTATCTGATGTTTTGTTGTCCCTTTGTCAGGTTGTGATGAATCTTTATCACTGTGTGTTCTATAAAGAGGAAACTTGTCGTTCCCCACGGATGGTGCTAAACTGATGTGTCCAAAAATTGTCATCCTGTGAATTAGATCTGCAAAACTATTGTTAGATCGCCAAACACCAAACTTTTTGTGGTCGAACGCACTCCAATGCTTAAGTCAGTAACTTTATTGGAAGAAGGAAGTAAATCTGGACAAAACTCAGTTAAAGTCGCATACATTTGTCGAAAGTTCCCTTTACCTTTTATAATGGTCGTAGTTAACTCTCTACGTGACTTAAGCATGTGAGGCGCAACGGGGTGAGATGTTTCTGTAACAGTTTCCTCCTTAATGGAGATGCGCTCGTGGAGACGTAAGTCCCTCCACAGCTCTTTCTTGGTGTAGCGTTCTTCGTCTTAATGAGAGAATGTGTGACGGGCTTGGATTTGGGCTTTAACTCGTCTAGGCCTGGACTCGGATCCCGCATACGCTTCCTTAGAGGTGGGCTTATTCCAGGCCTCTATAAGTGTCTTCAATCCTTTTGGGTTTTATGAGCTGGCCCAATGAATCGGGTGTTGTATTCTCGTGATAGGGCTTTATAACATGTGTACGGTCGTAATAATCAATCCATTATGATGTATCATCAGACACGAAATCAATTTAAAGATATATAGGGCAGAAGAAAAAATAAATAAAAACGCAAGATTTGTTCTGTGCAATTTAGATGGTGTTAATTTAGACCTTATTTTTTACTCTCTATGGGTGAGGAAGACTTGCAAACTATTAAAATCTTAGAAATTTTAATATGTTATAACATGGGTGGGGATTGAATCATATTTCCTGTCAGACAGTCTTCAATATTTTCGCACAACGGTTTCTGTATTCATAGTTGTAGCGGTATACTGGTGTTGGGTTTGAGACGTATGTTAAAATGCAATTGTTGCAGTAATGGTTGCGCCATTTAAGGAATCATTTCATGACCTTCAAAGGGAGGTAATGGAAGTGTATTTGTTAGAAAATGATGAATCTGGTTTGTCATACTATAGATTATCATTTCACAATCAGCTAATCGCAATAGACACTCATGCATTCGATTCGGTTTGGACAGAGGGAATAGCAGCAGTAACTTGTATGGAAAGGGATGACTTTCTAAGGACGTCCAAAATAATGTGAGGAATAGTACGTGTAAAATCTTAAAAGGAGGACATTTATGCAAAGTTTTACCATGTTGTGTCCACCAAATGTACAGAAAAACCATTTCTGGCTTATATGTACGAGATGACGGGGTTGAACCTCGAACCGAATATCCCTTATATTTTAAATAAAAATTTTGGATTCTTCAAACTTGATCATCTCTTTAATAGAGATAAGATATCTTATTTTAAGTTGAAAACACGACAAATCGTATCATATTGGTGCTGGATAATAATTCAGTTCCAACCAAAAGGAATCTCTCAATACTATATGATTATTCAGAATAGTCTGATAATCATTCAGAAGAGTTGTTTAAGAGAGAAGAAAAGGAAAACTGTAGTGCCTTCAAAGGATGGCAGAGATTATGTTGGTATTGCTAGCAGCAACTCTTGTACTGGTGATTTCTCTAATCTTGAAAGTCTTCAACTGGGTCTGGTTGAAGCCCATGAAGCTGCAAGGGTACCTAAAGCAGCACGGAATAAGAGGTGACCCTTACAAGTTTTTCTATGGGAATCTCCAAGAAAACATTAGCGCAACCAGGGAAGCAAGATCCAAGCCCATGGAGCTTTCGCATCGTATAGTGCCTCACGTCATCCCTTTCATTCATCAAATAGTTCAAAAATATGGTAATTTTTTCATTTATTTTTATTGTTGGAATATTAAGCTCACTCTAATAATTCATGGGCCTAATTTCCCTATGCGTTTATCCATGCTAGTTTTCCGTAGCTTGTAATATCAAAGACGACTTGAAATGCTTAGAAACTTTATATACCCTAGAAAATTATTCGCGATTTTCTTTTGGTTGTGGAGAGGATTTTTGCATTTTTGGGGATTACCACTCAGGGAAGTTTTCTAATCGTTATTCCTCAATAGATGCTATCAAAAGAGTATAGTTTTACCTAATGCTCAATGCTTTCTCTTTTCCTCTGATTGAAAATGCCCTTTTTTTTGTTAAAATGTAGGAAAGCTATCTGTTATTTGGTATGGACCAACTGCCAGAGTGCAAGTAATGGCCCCTGATCTTGTAAAGGACATTCTTTCCAACAAGTCTGGTCATTTTTGCAAGACAAGATTAACCCCAGCAGGCAGTATGCTAGCAAAGGGGCTTGTAAACTATGATGGTGAAAAATGGGTCAAGCACAGGAGGATAATCAACCCAGCTTTCCATCTTGAGAAGTTGAAGGTTAGTCTCTTAAATTCTAAAATTTAAAACTCACAGCACGCAATGTTATCAATGTTCCCATAATTGACAAAAGTGTTGTATACATATTGAACTAAGTAAATCTTTTAACTATTCCCAGGATGCTAATGAGCTTGGTTATTGTCGTCTCATGATTTTAGATGATGTTACCAGCATTTCATACTAGTTGTAGCCAGATGATCCACAAATGGCAAAGCCTGGTTTCGGAAGATTCAGGTGAATTGGATGTCTGGCCTGAATTCCAGAACCTAACTGCAGATGTCATATCTCGAGTAGCATTTGGAAGTAGCTATGAAGAAGGACAGCGTATATTCCAACTTCAGATGGAACAAGCCAAATATGTTGTGCAGATTGCTCAATCCTTGTATATCCCAGGTTCTAGGTATGCATGAATTATCTAAAGGAGTTCACATTGTTTACATTCCAAGCTCCATAAAACCTATAAATCATTATATTTGACCTTCATCCGCAATTCTTTGTGCAGATTTCTACCCACAAAAACAAATAAGAGGATGAAGGAAATTTACAGAGAAGTCAGAACTCTACTGAGAGACATCATAAATAAGAGAGAAAAAACTATGAAAAATGGGGAAACTAACATCACCGACTTACTAGGATTGTTACTGGAATCGAATTTCCTTGAAATTCAAGATAATGATAACTCTAAGAATGTGGGGTTGACTACGGATGAGGTTATCGAGGAGTGCAAACTATTCTACTTTGCAGGGCAGGAGACTACTTCGACATTGCTTGTGTGGACAATGGTTGTGTTGAGTATGCACCCAGAGTGGCAACTCCAAGCAAGAGAAGAGGTCTTACAAGTCTTTGGGAAAAGAACACCTGATTTTGATGGACTAAACCATTTGAAAATAGTGAGTTTTTCTTCTATTCATCCCAATTGACCATGTTGATACCAAGTTTTGATTAATTTATAAACAATCTATATGTGTAGGTAACTATGATCCTCTATGAAGTCCTGAGACTATATCCATCAGTGATTTCACTTGTACGAGCTACCAACACAACTACACAACTTGGAGAAGCAATTGTTCCACCAGGAGTACAAATTACAATACCAATAATCCTCATTCACCGTGATCCTGAGCTCTGGGGCGATGACGCTGAGGAATTCAATCCGGGCAGATTCTCTGACGGAATTGCAAATGCCACAAAAAACAAAGTTTCATTCTTCCCATTTGGTTGGGGTCCTCATATATGCATAGGGCAGAACTTTGCAATGATAGAAGCAAAGTTGGCTCTAGCTATGATTCTACAACATTTCTCGTTTGAGCTTTCACCCACTTATGTCCATGCTCTTCACAGTATTATAACACTTCAGCCCCAACATGGTGCTCAGCTTATCTTGCATAAACTCTGACCAATTTTTGGTCACAGTTGGATTCTTATCATGGTTGTCATTATAGAAGCAAAAGTATCTACATCTATGATTCTACTACATTTTTGCATCAAAAGAACATGAAATGGTGCTACTTCACAGCTACTTCCAAATGCTGCTCTAGAGATAGCATCTCTAATTAAGTTCTCGAGTTGAGGCCACACATCGATTTCTTTCGATTCTTCTGAGACTTACTTCTGCCATTCGCTTAGCATCTTGCTATAACTAGTATAAAATGTTGGTAACATCATCTATACCCAAATCAAAAATGCTAGGAAATCAGGTTTTTGCAACCATGTTTTGCAACCAGGATGACGTGTCATGATTTGAAAAGAATGATGAAATCCCCAAGGATTTTGTGTATCTCAAAGTTGTAAAAAACTCCTCTAACGATGCCACATCATCCTGGTTGCAAAACATGTTTACAAAACATGGTTTCCTAGCCTCACTCATACCCAAATACTGACAAACAATGTATGGTTCATAGAACATCATTCTGTCACAACAAAAGATCCAAAGATATATAAGAGAACAAACCTTCAACTTCTTGAAACAGAAGGTTGGGTGGATAATCATTCTGTGTTTGGCCCATTTTTCACCTTCGTGGCTTCCAAGCCCTGTTACGATAATTCTACTCAAGGGGTATGTCTAGGCATCCCATCCAGCAATCCCGATCTCGTCCCGTCCCGATTATTTTCGGGTCATTTTGAGATTGATCAAACTTATCACAATCTCGTCCAGTCCCGATCTAGAGTGGGATAGGATCGGGATGGAGATTTTCAATCACGCCCATCCCGTCCCGTCCCAAACTTATTTATTTAATATTTATTATGATTAATTTTAATCAAACTACTCTCACTACACCAAAAACCCCATTTAGCCACGCCAACCTTGCCACGGCTCTAAACCGTTGGTATATTAGCCACGGCTACAAACCGTAGCTATATTTACCAACGGCTTAAAACCGTGGGTAAAAAAGACATGGCCACGGCTTAAAACCGTTGGTATATTTGGAACGGCTAAGAACCGTGGCTAATATTAGCAACGGCTCCAAACCGTTGGAATTATTAGCAACGGTTTTAAACCGTTGCAACATAATACTTTAGCAACGGTTCTAAACCGTGGCTACGTATAGAAACGGCTCCAAACCGTAGCAAAAAAAAAATTTAGCAACGGTTTTGAACCGTGGCTATAGATAGCAACGGCTTAGAACCGTTGCAACATAAAATTTAGCAACGGTGTTGAACCGTGGCTAGCTATAGCAACGGCTCAGAACCGTGGCTACATGAAAAGCTGAAAAAATTTTTGGGCGGGGTATATTGGCGCTCGACATTCCCTCCACTCGCCATCGACAATTTCCCTCCTCCCCTCCACTCGACCTCGTCTCCTTCGCTGCTCCCTCCCTCGACTCGACTTCCATCGAAGCTTCCCTCCTCCCCTCCACTCGACTCGTCTCCTTCGCTGCTCCCTCCCTCGACTCGACTTCCATCGAAGCTTCCCTCCTCCCCTCCACTCGACTCGTCTCCTTCGCTGCTCCCTCCCTCGACTCGACTTCCTGCTCCCTCCCTCGACTCGACTTCCCTGCGCCTTCTTCCCTGCTCCCTCCCTCGACTTCCTTCCTCCCCTCCTTCCCTGCTCCTCCCCTCCTTCCCTGCTCCTCCCTCGACTTCCCTCCTCCCCTGGTCTTCCCTCCACTCGGCGTCTTCAAATCAATCACGCCCTCTCTCGTACAGGTACCCTCTCTCTCTCTTGTATTTTTTTATGAAATTAGGGTTCCGAACAAATTGCAAGTCTTTGAGCATTGTTGACTAGGTATACAATTGCAAGTCTTTGAGTGATTGCATTCATTTTGGGAAAAAATAACTAGGTATACAATTGGATTGGGGAAGATGTTTTCATTTTCGTTTCATATTTTTGTATTTAATTTTTAATTTGATACATGTATTATCCTTGAATTTTTTTTTTTATTGGAATAGAGAAGTAATCCTATGTCCATATGGAGAAATCTAGAAGCAATCCTATGTCCATATGGAGAAGTAATAGAGAAGTATTTAATCTAGAAAGATATGGAAGCAAGAACGATATGGGTTGGTCTGGGAGAAAGGTCAGTGAAGCAACATGCTGCTCCATTAACAAAACAAATGCACCAATCCGTTCCCTAAACTCGATCTGTATTTCATATGTTTGCAATTGTATATACCTAATATGGGTATGACTGCGATGGCAAATTAGATTAATAAAACCAAGTAAATAAGGAGACTTGGAAGAAAAGCTAATCATCTGTAATTGTTAGTCTTAGTAAAAGATACAGATAAGCAAATGAAATTAGAAATGATGTACGACGCAGGATGGCAACGAGAATACAAGGATAAACATGAAATTAATAATAATTGAATAAACCAAAAAATTACAGTGCAGGGTCTTAAAATGCTATAGGAATGAAGAAAAACAAACCTTAGAACAAACATCATCAGATGCCCCAGTCTGACTAAAAAGATTCCCAAAGTAAAATGGCAGCATATGATCACTAATGCACACCCAACCCCCTGGAAGATTAAAAGTAAAATTTCATGTTTTCATTATTCACACATACCTGCTATCAAATTGATATTGTTTTCTTTTACTATCAAATAATGTGTGACATTATTTACTTGAAACATGTTATTTTGGTTTGCCCTGGAACAGGACAAACTGTTGGTACTCATAACAGAACATAACAAGGAAAATCAGTGTTCGGTGTTTCTTACAAATTTGTTAAGCAATATCAGGATACTGCTAAATGATCACGATCTTGTTTTTGAACAAAGGGTATCAATTAAACAATGTTCTTTGTTACTGTTTCAACTAGAGGAGAGCAAAACCAGACCGAATTCTTATTTTTTATTTATTTTGCAGACGGCGTTCACGAGGCAGAAGGATTTTGGGAAAGAAGCACGGGAACTTAAGTGGGCACATGCTCAGAGGAGCCTTCATGGATTGCACCCACCTGACACCAAAATGTTCAGTGAGAGGACAACTTTCACAGATCTAAATCAAATGGCTGAAGAGGCCAAAAGGCGGGCCGAGATTGCAAGGTATGCACCATTTAAATTTATCATCCAATTATCAGTTATAAAAGTATATTGTATATAAAGATTGATTATCTTTCTAAGCATGCTGAAACTTCATTTCATTATATATTTTCCAAGTTACTATTCCATATAACTTTCTTAAGTCACTATTCCATATAGTTTTATTTGAGAATCAGCCGAAAACAGATCATAATGGGATGGAACTTTGATCTATCATTGAGCTAATATAATGATCCTGTCATTGAGTTTGATTAGGCAGATAATATAACTATAGGGATACTAGTGTTCTGGTTATTCTCAACCATCATCTTGGTTGAGTGTATTGTTTAACTATTAGAATCCGCGACAGTGAGAAAATCCCTGTCATAGCTTACGTAGGAGATTGTGGATTGGATGTTCATGGCGCTTGACAAGACGTTAAGAAGAGTCAATTTACAAGTAACCTTTGATAATTTCATTTTTTCGGGTTATGCCAATTCATCCCTATCACAGGTAATGAAAGAAAATTTAAACATTCAAGTTCATTGTTTGGGCTTGCATATGCAAGATTGTCCTTGACACTGTTTTTCCTGGAATATCGTTTTGTAGGTCTTTTTTTTTAATGAAACCTACTTTAGTGCACAAAATAAAGTTATAATAAGATAAAGCGCCAGTTCCGATCAAAGGCTTTACCCTATTAATTTATATTGTCTTATTTTCCCCCCAGGTTGAGAGAGTTGCATACGCTGAAAGGTCATGTGGAATCAGTCGTGAGACTTAAGGGGCTTGACATAGATACGATCCAACAAGCATACACAGTCTGAATCATGTATTTTTCATTTGGTTGCTGCTACTGCTCAGAGCAGAGTCATGTTGTTCCAGAAAGCTTCTCAGTAGAGAATGCTTGTGCAATATGTTAAAAGTTCGCAATATACCTTACCCCATAGTAGATAAATCAAAATGCCCGTTTAGGAGATATAAATCAGATGGTAAGTGCTCCACTGCATCATACTTCACTGCTAGCTGCTGTGTTATGGCTGTGTTCACATGGACTGCTGCTGCGATACTGTGTTCTGACTGCGATGACATGGCCTGACTTGCTGCGTGGTTGCGGTTTTTGATATTCTGCGGCTTTCGATTGGTTGTCGAAGCAACTTTCTGGACTAACGGACTCATCTGATGCATTACAATTATTGAAGCCGACTACGTCTGCATTGGTGGTATGTGAGCATATGACATAACTTTTTAAGTTTCCTATTCTACTTCGAAGTTGACCTTGGTATGTGAGCATATGACAAGATAATTGAATTGAATTGATGGGACTCCCTTTTACTCTGTTTTGCAAATAGATCATTGTTTCCATCATACAACACTCCTTTGTGTTTTCACCAAATATATCTCATTTGTTTGCAATTCTTTCTTGTGATGATGAGTGGATGAGCTAGTAGTTTAGCAATGATGCATGTCCCTTGAAGAATGTAATTACTAAAATTATTTGTCAAGTTATACTGAAAATCTAATCTTTGTTAACCATAATCTCTAAATGAACAATGACATGGCATAAGCTAAAACCATTATCATCAACTCAATGTTGCTTTTCATTCTCATCTTTGTTTTCCATTTATTTAATAGCTTAAACTTTTAAGCACAGTTTTCAAGAAGCAAGTTGAGAAAGCGATGCTGCTGCTACGCAATTTGAAGTTTGCCAATGTTCTCCTGATGCTGATGCTGCTGTTGCTGTTGATGCGCGGCGTTGATGCTACTGCTGCTGTTGCTGTTGCTGTTGCTGTTGCATCATGTGTTGTATCATGTGCTCATGTTCTTCAAGGATATGGAATCTTATCTACGTGTTGTATCATGTGCTCATGTTCTTCAAGGATATGGTATGCATTCTTTTGAGAACTTATGGATATTAACTATAAGTATCATTGTCATCTATAGTACTCTCACTGGCCAGTCAAAACATTTTATTATGGGTTGGGTGTATTGTTAAGTCACTGTCTTATTTCACATTCTCGTATACATATAGGCTAGGCATTACTTTAGTTTATGGTGATCATCATTACTGAGAGACTTGGTCGTTTTAATACTTTTTTCCTCACATTAATACTTTTTTCCTCACATTAAACCACATGCAAGTATAGAGAGATTACTTGATCGAGTGAGAATTGATTTGTCGCAGAAACGCGCGTGTGCTGCGTGTACTACGGTTGAGAGATTGCTGCGTGTTCTACGCGCGTCTGCTGTTCTCCAAGTCATTCCATATGTGAAGGTTAATGTCCATAGTATTTATTTGAAATAATTTAGACAACAATTATATCATTTCAAGCAGCCTTTCAATCAACCCATAGACTGAAAAAGGCCACCAAAACCATAACAATAGATCACTACTTGCATTTGCATGCAATACCACAAGAAAGGAAGATAAAAGAAGAAGAGCAAATGCAAAAGTATATTGGAGGAAAAGAGAGCCTACCAAATGGAAAATAGAGAAATGGCAAAGAAATGGAGAGATTGAGATGGAGAATCTCTTCACTATAGAGGAAGAGAAGAAATGCAAGGGAGAGGGGGGAAGAATGAGTGGGGTGGTGAGGGGGTTTAAATAGGCCAGGCATCCCTCCTTTTTCACCTGTCACCTGTTCAAAAGGTTTTTTTTGTAAGGTCTGCCATTTGTCATAAAATATAAGTTATCCAAAAATCTGTACAAATCTATAAAAGTTTTTTTTTAATTCAAATCTTTCATAATCTCTTGTCATAAAAGTAAAACCTTAAAAAAAAAATGGAAATGTGATTTGTAAACTCATTATAGTGAGTCTATATTTAGATTATAGTGTGTTGGTAGGAAAGATAAACACGTGTAATTCGTGTATATCTTGTAATTGCAAAGTTTCTATAAAAATGGAAATGTGATTTGTAAACTCATGGTGGTTTTCAATGCCATTCTGATTTTCCTTTTTTATGTTCTTAAATTGATTGATTTTCCCATCCCGCCACCTCCCTCCCCTCGCTTATTTCCTCGCCCACTTCCTCGACATTTAGAATTTCTGATTCAGTTTAGCAAGCTAGTAAACTTATAACCGGAATCAATATGATGAAAAAATTGAAGTGATAACTTCACTTCCTCGACATTTAAGCATAAATGACTCTTTCGTTTGTGATTTCAAGCAAATAGGATAAAAAGTCTTATCTAATGTAGTAATGGTGCCTGTATTGGTGGATTTGTGGGTTGACGTTGTTTTGATAAGTCTGGGACTCTTACATCGGACGACATGGTATGTTATGATGTCACATGATCAAGTTTTAGCTTATGTAATTGATGATATATACTGTCATGGATGTAATGGATATATGGCAATGTTTTTTAGGAGTTCCGTGGAGTAGAATTTTTTTAGGAGCATATAATCTGGTCTAGTAAAATGTTTTTTTCAGCATGAAACCTATATGTTGTTGATGATGATACTTTTACTTGTGCTTTTGCTTCAACTTATTGTTACACCAGGTCCAGATCATATGCAATAAAGTACTTAAAGAGTATCTATGTTGTCTTGTTTCAATAACTGTGCAATTATAGGTCATGTTTGTCTGTCATTGGTTTATTAGCAATCTTTATAGGTCATGTTTGTCTGTCATTAAGTACTGACTAATTTTTATACTGCAGGGCTCTGAAGGTCTGAGCCAGTACGGGCAGCAGTATGTTGGACAGGAGAATGCGCATACATTGCTTGTTTCTGGGGTGCAAAGTGTGTCGTTGTATCAACCATCACCGGTGCCATATACAAGCAACTACCAGGTGCTGCATTCTCATCATTTTCAGTATATTGAACAAGCAACTACCGAAAGAAATGGGGCCTGTTGCCTAAGGGCATCAATGTATTTTCTTACATTATAACTAGGGCGATTTGTATTGTTGGAAAAAACATAGAGAAATTCTTTTGTTTTAGATGCGAGCGAAACCTGATATAACAAGCTATGTTCCATTTGTTCAGGTTAATCCTGTTATTGTACATTAATTAATGCTATTTGTTTACATGTTTTTGTTTGGCGTCAAAACTTGACAAGTTCCTTTTTATACGGTTGATTTTGTATTTATCTAGCATATAGTTTGGTGGTTCTTATTCGTGTCGGAGGCATGACACAAACTATAGTAAGGACTGATTTTGCAGGTGCCACGGCCGTGATTTTGCTGCAGCAGCAAAAAAAAAATATAAATTTTTTTTTCGATTATATTAACTTGCAACGGTTTTACACCGTTGCAACAAAACAGATTTCTTTTTTTTTTTTTAATTTTGTTTTAATTGCCAACGGTTACACACCGTGGTTCCATATTACCACGGCTAAACACCGTTTCTAGTACCTTTGCCACGGTTTAATTTACACTATTTAGCCACGGTTTACAACCGTTGCAAAGGTTAGCCACGGCTATAAACCGTTGCTACTTTTAGACACGGTTTAAAACCGTTGCCAATACATGTGCATAGCCACGGTTAACAACCGTTGCAACGGTTAGCCACGGCTATAAACCGTTGCTATCTTTAGACACGGTAAGAAACCGTTGCAAATACATGTGCATAGCCACGGTTTACAACCGTTGCAAAGATTAGCCACGGCTAACAACCGTTGCTACCTTTAGACACGGTTTATAACCGTTGCAAATATATAAACTTAGCCACGGTGAAAAACCGTTGCCATAGTTAGCCACGGCTATAAACCGTAGCTATATAGTTAGACACGGTTTATAACCGTTGCAAATATTTACACTTAGTAACGGCTTAAAACCGTTGCTAATTTATCCACGGCCTAGAACCGTTGCTAAGTTTGTTGCAACGGTTTTCAACCGTTGCTAATGTCTGCAAATAACGCCCCCCCTCCACCCATAAAACCGTTGCTACAATGTTTAGCAACGGTTTTTAGCCGTGACAAAAAAGTTTGCGACGCCCCTGTAGTCCACGGCTCTTAGCCGTGGCAATGTCTTACGCCCACGGTAAAAAACCGTGGCTAATGGGGGTTTTTGGTGTAGTGTCTTATAAATGAAAGTTTAGGATGTATTGAAGTTAAATCAAAACATCTATTGTTTGAAAAGTTGTTTGATTTAGTACACTCTATGTTTAGATAGAAACTTCATTTTGAATATTTTAGGTCAAATAGAATCCGTGAAAGTCTATGTTTTTTCACATTTTAGATTGGTTATAAGACGATGATTCATGTAGAAAATAAAGGCAAATGATGGTTTGGTTTAGTTTTGCACCATGAGTTATGTAGTTGAAAATTTGGTCAATGAGCAATATTTTTCATTTTTGAACTTATATTAAGACAACTTGATAATTTATATCAATAATACAAGATACAATTAGGAGCAATATGAGATGAAATTTTATATGACATTTTATATTGTTATGATGAAAGTTATGTTTACATAAATTAGACATTATTGGTGTATGGGAAATGTGATGAAATTTTTTTGTTATTCTTCATTGAAAACTAGTTTGTATATGTTCATCATGTCTCGTCCCGTCCCGAACCCGTTTGGGATGGGACGAGGTCGGGATGAAGTTTATCCCGTCCGATCCGAAACGAATGGGATAGGATATAGATGAGGTCCATCGCGTCCCATGCCCACCCCTGGTATGTCTCATCTTGACCAAACTTATTCGACAAAAGGAGGAAGAAGATAAGCTCCGCCATAGGATAGAGTTTATCCACTTCTTCTTCCTCATCTAATTCACAGCTCCGCCATAATCGACAAAGGAGGAAGAAGATGAGGAATGAGAAGGGGTTGTGAAACGAAGGAGGAGAGAGGGGGAGGAAAGAAAAGATGAGGAAAGAGGAGAGGAGAGAGGAGGAAGAGGGGTTGTGAAGCAGAGGAGGAATGAGAAGGATGAATGAGGAAGAAGAGGGAGGATGAAGGGGGAGGTGGTTCAATTGAAATCAGTGCTTCAATGGAACTTCAATTGAGTATTAACATTGCATAATGTAAGAGATTAAAAAGGTCAGTAGCTTCATTTTAATCACGCTTCCCTCCTTTTCGTTATTCTTCCACTTCCTCTTTCCTCCTCCTCCTTCTCCTCCTTTTTCCTCTGTTTCACAACCCCTCCTCCTCCTTCCTCCTTTTCCTCAAGTTAAGCTTGAGTGGCAGGTCATCTTCATCATCTCTCAGGTCTGTTATGTTTCAGGAAGCAAAATTAAATTTAAATTTATTTTATGGGGTTAGGTTACTGCCAGTAATATATTATATGAGGGCAATTTATTCAGACGTCATATTTCCTCGAGATGTTTGCACAAATAAATCTGAACGATCCAATTTTTCTCTAGGTGCATGTTGAATCGTTAGATTTTTCTCGAGTTGCATGTTAAATTGTTAGATTTACTTCGAGACGCGCACACAATTAAATTTGGACTGTTAGATTTACCTAAAGATGTATGTACAATTAAATTTGGACCATTAAATTTTCCTCGAGATGAGTTGTTTAAGATGCAATTTTTTAAAAATCAATTGTTAGATTTTTCTCGAGATACGATTACGATTTCAATCAGGCCTTAGAATTTTCCTCGAGATGAGATGTTTGAAATACCAAAGATTCAATATTAGCCTTTGATTTTTCAGGAGTATTTTGGTAATCTGCTTTGAAAATAGATGGTCAAGACACCTTGACTGCTAGTCTTAGGGGGTAAATGCAATTTGATTAATAATTGGAGATAAGGCTCAATAAGACATTTATAATAGGGGGCAAATGCAAATAAGCCTATATTGAATCTTGAAACCACTCATTGATTTTCTAATTATACGTTGATTTCATGTTTGCTTCATTTTTTTTAGTATTTTAGCTTCATTTAATGTGTTTAATAGATTTATTTACTTACATCTTATTTTTCACATATTTTATAGACCCTAAAAATTCATTACATATATTTCATGTATTCTCAAAATTTTTATGTTTTTTCTATACATACCAAAATTAACTAGAAAAACGAAATCACAATCAACCTTTAGTTATTGGTCAAAGATACCAAAGCACTTGCCTCCCAATTTGTATGTGTCTGTGAGTGGAGTTAAGAGCATATGTTATTGTTTTAGAGGCAATAGGCTTGGACCTCCAAACAAGTAATTTTGGATCAGCCCGAAACTCATTGCAGTATATTTGAGACATTCAACTCTCAAGAGGCAAGTAAAAAGTATCAATAGCTTTCATTGCTTCTTCTTCTTCTTCGTCAAGATAGTAGGAGTATACCCCTAAAAAACAGTTGGAATGCTCGTCGGTTCAGATAGCTCTAGTAGTGTGCAAGTACAAATGATAAAGATTGCTTACCCTATAGAAATACTTGAGTGCCTCTTGAAAGAACTCATGTGAGTATTGTCCTTACTACAGCCAACCAGCCTCAATTTGGTAGATTGACACCTAGTTCACCTCTTCCCATGTGCAGGCTACTACTTGTACATGTTTTAAATGCACTAGGTATATTGATGAAATAATGTCATTATAGTTGAACCCTAAATACAGCTTTGTAGCTATGTTCCTTTTGAATCACACACAAAGGTCAGAGAAGTAATTTTTTTTTTTTTTTTTTTTTTTTACATTATTTGAAATAACAATCGAATTCCCCAATACAGATGGGAAGCTATTTACATCGAAGAATTTGCATCTATACTGATGCAGTTGTTCCATTTTCCAGAACACATGAAAAAATTACTGGAAGAGCTTCTACTAAGCTCCAAATCCACTCCGACACCCCACTCAGCACAAACGTATTAGTCACAAGCTTATACATAGCATATCAAAATGAATTCCAATGTCATTCTTGACAAAACGTTATGCTTCCACATCTACGCTCATCATCCATATGCTCCATGCTTCTTTATCTTTTCTGTCTATTTCAATTTTCAATTTTTCTTTTTTTGATCGGGACACCATAATATTTACAAACTGAAGGAAGAGAACAAGAACATCGTCACTTCTGATCATTAGGTGCTATGAAGGGAAGAGAGCCAATGTTCCAGATATTCTTTACTCTCTACAAAAGGATCAGAAACAAAGAATGTCTGAGCTGCTGAATTTATAGAAAGTACAAAGTGTAAGAACTACACATGCTCGACTGCAAGAAAATAAATCAAGATGATACTTATGCAAATGCAATATACAGTATGAAATGATGAACAGGAGCCACAGATTCCAATACTAAAGCTATTAACAGGAACTTGATTATTATCAGTGCCGTTTTTATTCAGCACATAGGGAAGCATAAAAAGTAGGGAAACACAAGCAATAGAAAAGATGAGTTCAAGAGCCAACCCAGTATCATATGAAGCCAAGTGTAGAAGAGGCAGTAGATGGCAAAGAATTTGAACTTAGACACAAATGTTGATATAAGAACCAATTGTTATTTCACAATGACAGACCCTAGCACTGCATCAACAATGGAAAATCATTGTATAATAATCACAACCGACCCAACCAATGTTATCATCATTAGTATTGTTATTGTGCAACACAAATTTTATCAAAGTGATGACAGACATTTGTTGTTCTACACTACAAAGGATATGCTGTAAATGGGAGGGAGGGAGGTAAGAAACTAGAGGTAGTGACTGGTTCAGGGGGTTCAAATGATGGAAAAAAAAGAAACCTGTGAAAGAACTATAGCAGGTCTTTCTCAAAACTCATTATGGTATGAGAATTTGAGGAACAATCATTAGACAACTTGCAATCTCTAGTTGATACTTTACAATTTCTGTCTCATGAGACTGCTAAGAGGTAAGGAAAACCAAAGAAGGAAGTGACGTACAGACTTGACAAAAAACCAAGGTCAAGTGAAAAGAAACGACATAAGAATCGACTCTTTTAAAATAGGCTGCTATCTCCTTTCCCCGAATCTGTTTCCTAGGAAAATGTTCACCACAAATCTCTCACTTCCTATATTTCCTTCTCAAAGACCTGTAGGGCTAATGATGATTTTTATTTTATTTTTGACGAAGAAGAAGAAGTAACATGGAGGTTTCCCTGGGCACATTCACTATTGAACGCTTGCAAGTGGACACTCATTGAATTGTTGTAACCATTTTGAGGAACAACTTTAGCAAAATGTACAAAATGCTTGTCTTGACTTCTTATATTTGATTCATTAGAAACATATGTTATATGCTTCTTATTCTAATTTGTTTTCTGGAATGTTAAATGGTTTTAGAACTACAACAGGCATCTCACAATCTTACACGTAAATGTTTGATCTCTAACGACAGATCCTTAAACTGTGTAAACCAGTATCATTTTTGCAGTTGGGATTTTCCTATTCCAGCCTAAACCAAATCAATCCTCTCTTATGTATCATAGTGACAAGGATACAAAAATTCATAACAAAACTAGATAAAATTGCATGAGAAACGGTGAAAGAAAACAAAATTTCTTACCATCAGAATACTTGTTAGTGAGGTCAACAATGGTGCCCAGACGTTGGTTCATTGAACGATCAACAAGCTCCTGATTACCATGAGCATAGCAAGGAACCAACACTGCAAAACTATTCTCTGATTCATCGAAGCTCTGAAAATCCGGTGCATGTGGCTCAATCCAACCAATAGACCAATCGGAGTCATCTGATTCCGATCCTGAACCCCACCCACTATCTGAAGGAACCAAAACTACATCATATTCCTTGTCAATTCTCCTCTCTTCCCTGCTATGCCATTTTCTCTTAACCTTTCTCGTCGCTGGCCCCCGCATCTTATCCCGTTTAACAGATGTAAATTTCACCATATCCGATTCCCTTATACTTGAATTTAACTCCAATGAAGAATTCAAAGAGGTAGCAGAAGAGAAATTGGTAGTCTCATGTTCCTTTCCACCCCATAGCCAACAAGACAAATTGGTAAACACCACAGCCATTCTTTTCCTATACAAACATACAACCCCAATCAACTCAATTCAATCATTTCGGAGATAATCAATTCAAAACAGCAACCTTTGCAAACACTACTACTAGAAATGAATAGATAACAAAAGGGGTGCTTCCAATAATCTGATAACAACAGATAATATCAATTGAAGAACCCAAATTCATCTAAAAGCAAGGGGAGAGAGAAACAATTGAAAGCCAAAAGGGGGAACCTTTCCATGAAAAAATGGTTGTAACAACAAAAGAGGTGACTTGAATCAATCTAACAACAAATGTGTATCAACTGAAACATCAAAAGTACCTCTTTGGAATCAAATAATAAATATCAAAGTAGATTGGTGTTGCTTCTTCTAGCTGATAATCACAAAGAAACCCTTTTGATTTTAACAAGGAGACGCGGTTTTACCACAAAAGGGACTTCCTTTTAAGAAGAAGAATGGAACACGAAATTTGGCCAGATTCAACCATGGGGCAATTTCATTCCAACAAACAAAGCAACTTCCGAGCAAGCAAAAGCCCACTGGATTACAGTTAAGAGTACACATAGATGAAGAAGAATCAAATAAAAATCCAACCTTTTATGAACTCTACCACGAAATCGAGCACCCAAATCACGAAAAATTTCCTCCTTTATAACTTCTCTGTATGTAGTAAATGTATCAGCGAGGAAGTCTTCCCAATTAGAGAGAATAAACAAAACGAATTGTTTAGAAGATTCTTCAATGGGGTTTATTTGGAATTTTTTATCCAAAAATTTTGAGAACAATGGAGGTAAAGTGTTTTTCTGTTGTTTTGGATGGTCGCAACTCATTCAATCAATCATTTGAGTTTTGGAAATGTGGAAGAAATAGTTAGATAGAGTGGACGGCACCAAACTAGCTTGGCCTACGTCAACCTGACATTGCTATTTGTAACTTTTTTGTGGAGTTAATTTAGGTTACCTCATAATAAATAGTTAATTAAAGGTTGATCCCATATTTGTATCGTATTGCAGATACTCCTGGCCTAGTGATCAACGTGTGTGAATTATTATTGCTCTCATGTGTGGTTTTGGTGATAACGCCCTTAGCGGGTGGATTTCAACACGTATCTCGTGACAAAATTAGTAGCTCGTATAATCATATAATAAATGTGCATTTCGAGAAAAAATCTAAAGGTTATGAATTCCTTAAAATACTCGTTCAAAACCCCTACCGCACATGCAACATCACCGCCGCTCACCCCACACCCCAATATCTAAATCAATCCCATTAGCTTCCTCCATGTTCATTAGTCACCGACAAACCCCTCCTAGTTCTCCCTTTGATTTATGTTCGTATACCACCACCATTCGACCATTTTCCCGTACTTTCTAACTTTAGTTCAGAGCCACCACTAGCCAAGCCCCACCCTTTTCTTCTCTGATTTCAATACCCAGCCACCATCATTCGACCTCTCCTATCTAATTACAATTTGGTACCATCGACAGTGGCGGAGCCAAGATGTTCACAAGGGGGGGGGGGGGGGGGGCAAGAAAAAAAATAACAAAATTCTAAGGAGACGATTAGTTAAATATACAACTATTACCCACAATTCACAATAAAAAAAATTTGAATTTCAAAATTTTTAGGAGGGGCAACTACTCCCATGTCTTGTACGTGGCTCCACCACGACGAACCCCCCTTTTATCCTCTTCATTGGTGGTGGGTAGTTTTTTCTATCAGTTGAAGATGGAAGGGGATTAAATGTGTTTGTTCAAAAGGGACTGATGGGTGGTGGTGGTTTGGGGCGGGTTTGATTCAGGTGGTGCATGGTGGTTTTATTGGTGTTGAGGTGACATAGATGGTCAGTTCATGGTCGATCGATCGATTGATTGATTGAATGAGATAAACAAAGAGAGATAGGGAGAGGGACAAAGAAAGGTGTTACGAGTAGGGTGGGGTGTTTGGATTCGGGTGGTGGTGGAGGTGTTATTGCAGGGTGGTGGTGCAGGTTGGGTGGCACTGATGGGGTGGTGTTATAGTTGCCTTGTGTTTCCGATGAGGTCGACTTTGTTAGGGTCTTATTCATTTCCGACTTAGATGAAGCAGGTTGAGACGAACTCGGGTGGATCAACTAATAGTAGGGAGACTTTTTCCAACTTTTCCAACTGAATGAGGGAATAGGTTGGTGAGTGGTGTGGGTGGATGAAGGTGTGGTGGAGATGCAGGGAAGATAGAATAGGGACGAGGATATGGGCAGACAGGTGGTAGGTGGTAATGGCGAGGTTGAAGTAGCAGAATGGTGGGTGGATGGAGTTGAGAAGATGGTGTTTGATAGTTTTTTTTAAACAAAAGGATGTGTTTCGAGATACTCATTTTACTTTTTTACATTTTGAACCATTGATTCACCTCGAGATATCAATCAAAAGTTGTTCGAGGCAAACATTTTAATCTCAACCCTTATATCATTTAAGGTCATTTTAGTCATCAAAACTTTGGCCATCAAAAAATTAATATTTCACAGCTAGTCCAGGGGCATCTACAATATGATATAAATTAGGGACTGACATTTAATTAATTATTTATTTTGAGCTATAGTCAATTAACCTTTCTTTAAGTTATTCACATTTTCAATTTGCATAATTTAGGCTTAACTTATATTCGGTATAAAACATTTGTATAATTACACATTGAGTACGAAAGTGGGCCTTGACACTTTGTTCAACGATGTTGACCAAGGTCAGACGTCCCTCATCCCATAAAAACTAAAATACTTCTAATAAGTTGTCAATTTTTTGCATTATGGATATCTATTTCTTTTACTATAATTGCACTTTGGATACCTCATGCAAGTCACTCCTCCTTTATTCAGATGTATTTGGATCATTACTGAATGAGGAACGTTTGACCTTAGTCAACGTTGTTGCACAAACGATCAAAACTAGATTTCGTTTATAAGTAATTATGCAAAACTTTGATACCCAATGTGAATGCACACCCAAAATGTGTAAATAACCCTGATTTATTTTAAATTGTTCCAATTTTAATGGTTTCATAACATAACTTGATTTTGTTTGATGTAGGAAAAGTTGGGCATTATTTCAACCAACTTCTAGCTTCAATTTGTAGTTGGTGTTATTTAGACTCATAAAAGAAGACAGGCACCAAGAACATTGTTAGACTTCTAAGTTCTAACCATGTAATGCTTGACAACAAAACACGACGTAAGCCCATCCATCGGCATCATTCAGCCTTCCATTACGTCAATCTGAAGCAATTGATTTTGACTCTTAATTTGATTTTCTTAAAAAATAAGCAATACATCTAATCAGATTAACAAAGTAAAACAAAAACATCCTAGTCCATGATATTTATCAAATACAAATTACATTATCTGCCATGCGATGCCATGCAATCGCAACAAAAACAAACAAGTCTTTATCTCAATAATAGGAAAATTTAACCACCCAAATCATCCATATGGTAATGGTGTTAGGGGCAGTTGGCAACAAAAGGACCATAAATACATATAACAATGGAATCGAATCATAATAACTTGGTGGTATTGGCAACCACAATGCTATAGTTTATATTAGATAAACCAAAAAATTTGAAAATGAAGCCTCAATTTATGGCTCAGAATCGTGAAACCAAATCTGTATTTAACATTCGATATTAGTGGACCCATAATTAACTAGAACCAGCCACGCAATAAGGAATCGAAATGAAATAGCTAAATAAAGATAGAGAATAAGCATGAAAATATATCAAATTTGTGAGCACTATTACAGTGCATGGTGTTGTGTCTGGTGCCACCGTCTATCTGTTGCGTGATATATAATAATTTACATTTCGAGACAGATGGATGGTGTCTGGTGGCCACCAGATTCAAACACCTTAGATTTTTCCCAAATTTGTTGGAGGGGCCACCTTTATCTCATTACTTAAATTGGATAACACTATTCCCGGATTCTAGAAAGTGAAGGAGGGCTCAACACCGCTCACCTTTCTTGAGATGCACATTCCTATCCATCTCGAAAAGGGTTGATAGTGTGTATCTCGAGCCTTGGAAAGATGGAACTTCGTTGGAACTTGGAAGTAGCTTTCATGTTGGATCAAGATGCATCAAGTTGGCCATCAAAACATAAGCACTTTTTTAGGTATTGTGGTATCAACAAGTCAGAAGAAATTGGAGCATTTAAAGATGGATTTCAATGTAGAGGAAACCCTGTGTACTCCAATTCAATAATATGTAGACAATCAAACTACTTTTCTGTACGCATCAAACTACTTTTCTGTACGCCAAGACTGATCAAGTTTGTGCTTTGCAAGTTTCACAAATGCCAGGTTTTTTTTTTTCCGTTGGGTATGGTGAGAAGTGTAATTTCTCTCCAAGGCCAGGTTGTTGATCTCATAAAGTAAAATGAGGGGAAAAAGAAAAGCAATAAAAGTTTAGTAACGAAAGGCAAGTCTTTGGAGGGCATTTGTTTTTTATTTTTTAGTGCTTTGAAGCTAATTTTTAAATGAATTATTTGTTTTGTTTATGAATGTGCTACTGATTAGAAACTGTAAAATTAAAAAGAGTTTGTTTTTAAATGTTGAATGAAAACTGTTTGACAATTTTACTCCACTGAGTTGAAAAATTTTATAACATAAATATTGTGCTTAAAATCATACCTAATAATTATTCAAATTCTAGAGAATGTTACAATATCTTACATTACAAAAATATCGAAATATGATCAAGTATTTACAAAAAAAAAATATATCAAACCAAATTTTATTTGCAATACGATCTCGTAAATTAACCATATCAGTTCGTACACGTGATCCAAATACTTGAGACAGTTGTGGTTGTTCACTTCACTATCAGTTTGCTCAAAGAGTTGGAAAGATGAAGAAAAACTTAAAAATACAGAGAAAGAAAGTAAAGATGAATGAGAGAAAGAAAATAAGTTTTTTACCGAGTCCTTGTGAAGGTAGGCAGAACCATAATGTTTGATGAAGAGAATGAATGTATGTCATCAAAATTTAGCCTTATTTATTTTTAAGAAAATGAGAACATCAAGTATCATTATATTATTATGATAAGGTTATTATTAAAATAAGGTTATTATTTATTTATTTAATAAGGTTATTATTAAAATAATTTTTGACCCAACAATCACTGCTAAGTGATCAACACCTCCTTATTAGTTACTCCAATCAGAAGTTTTACTTATGATTAGAACTAAAAATAAACATTTTAGTATTTTTAGCCAATGGCATGACAGCTCAACGGTTAGAGCTTGACGGATGGTACTACTAGATCATAGGTTCAAACTCAACTTGCGGCATCTTTATGGATTCTGTGATCCTATAAAAATCATATAAGAACACAATCAGCCTTATTAAATAAATAAAAATAAAAACTCGCACAGACCGCCGAGACCGCATCCAACCATTAATCTGAGCGTTTCTATGACGCCTAGCGCCGCCTAAGCTGATTTTTATAACACTGCCTGCAACACAAACATCCTTTGGTACCCAGTCACTTGTATCAAAACTCCATATGGGTCTATAAAATTCTTTTGCCCCGAAGCCCTCTTTCTCAGGAACCACCCTATTCCAATAACTCCTTATTTTCTAGCACACTTCTCGCTTAGGACAGTGGTGCTCAACAATCAACATCCAATCACCAGTCACTTTTGTCCATCTGGTCTTTCTGATCCCAAGCCGCATTGACTAAATATGCTTTTGTACAGTAGAACATCATTTTGAACAAGTACGTTTTGTTAATAAGTGGAGCATCCCTTTCAATCTAAAATCTACAATATTTCAAAGCTTTGTCAAGATGATAAGGTTTCGCTGCTGAATTGTGAATTAGAAAGAGATTTGGTATTTGAACAATTGTGACAATTTGCAAACACCATATCAAATGCTAATTGTAAAAGCCGCTGACACTCTTCTCAAGGTCGGGAGTTGAATGCCGGTTAACTAGACACTGAAATGCAACTACACATTTACAGTACATTTTCATGTGTACTCCATTTTTTGACTCAGAAAACAACTAAGAAAAAAACAGAAAAGAACTGGACGGAGCCTTTTATTTGAAATTAGGAAATAAACTACAATAAAATGGATGATCACGACTTCTTACAACTGGTCACATGAAATGAAATCTTGTGAGAATCTTCTGACAAGGTCTTCAACTGTTACACGTGAGAGTTCATGAGTTTTTGTTAATGTGCTAAACACCTATGAATACATCCTTTCCAAGTCACGGGATTCACCTGCATGCTATTCAGTAGAATCAGGGAACTGCTATTGGAGGTGGGTTTTACAAAGTGAAACCTCTACCAGCAGGAACCTATCTCATCAAGAAAACAAGCAGAAATTGTGTGGAAAAAAATGTATGTAGTTCAATCGAATGTGAAAGCCTTGAACTATATACAGTTTAGGTGAAGTAAATAGTGAAAGGTAATCAACAATAATATTGGAAACAGACCAACTAATACAATGTGGCATATTTCTTGCATCTCATGCTCTGGGGTACTCATGGTAACACTCACCAGTTCAGCCATACTATCAGATATACCAATGCCCTACAATCACACGGCTCTGGTTCGCATCAGGAGGATGCAGGATTATTTTCATTGTCTTCAGCACCTTGTCACAAATTGTTGAGTAATTTACATCCTGCAGAAACATTGCGGAGAAAGAATCTGTCAATGGATATGGTTTCCTATTATTATTATCAACAATATATGCCCGCAGTTTTCATACATTTTCTTTTAATACCCCACACAAATTTTTATTTATTTTCAACGATTCCATTGCTAGTATGAAACAATTACAATGAACACCGAAAAGCACCTGAACACAACCTAAAACATATTTACATAAAAAAACAAAAGCATTAACAGGCTCAGAAACACAAACCCCAAAACACACCAGCCACCACCCGAACATCAAGGTCTTCCACCATCAACATACTACTTAAATCATTCTAGCTCTCCTAAACATTGTCTAACGTCATCATTCCTTTCCATTTCAAGAACTCCATAATATTATCTCATCTCACAGAAGGATAACCACTTCATATTTATCTACCAGATTTGTATATGCCTAGCATCACTCAAAATGAGCCCACAGGTTCACTTGAACAAAAGACACAAGACCATGGCAGATGCCGAGAAGAATTTTGGTGAAGCCCTGGGTCCATTAACTGACATGGGAGTACTACAATAATAAATGTGTTTGCCAATAAAAAGGAGTGTCACCAATAAACTTGACGGTGATTGAGATATTCCAAGTGACAACTCTAGTCACATAAACGACCAATTGGACTTTTTCAAAGGATAAAGATTTCTCATATCAACCCAGCTGATGCATCATGTATCACAACCAATTATCCCAAATTGATCTAGCTCTATTACTATCTTTTTTTTTCTTTTTTTTTATTACTTATATGGATCTGCACGTATGTTTCGTTACACGGAATCCAACTCCATGGTGACAGATTTAAAGATGAGTGAGTGGGACAAGGTAGGAAAGGAAGAGAGGATGTCAGCTTGTAGATGATAGTCCAATTCCCATTTTGGTGGGAATCACACTCGTTGCTCCCGCTAAAGAGTTTTCAAAAGATGAGAACAATAATAATACTCCTATACATTCCAAGCCAAAAATGGTTGAATGTTTCATATGCCGATTTTGTACTTACCAGAAATGAGAAATATTAAACTTAGAGACCTAAAGGTCTCTCTCAACTTATTCAATGGACACGAATGTAATACCAGCTCAAGAAAGAGTATTTTACCTTACAAAATTGGAAGACACTTGTTTAGATTCTATATATAATAAGAATCTATTCTGGAAGCGTCAATCGATTAAAGAACACCAAGAAATGATACTCAGGGGCCCAGTACACAAATCCGACAACAGGTCCTCCTTTAATGTACTGCATGGATCCAAGCAATGAAACGTTAAGAGTAAGATGAGGTACAAAAGGAAATCGAAAATATAACTATCAACCTAAAACAAGTCTTATCAAAGTCATTTAAGGTTAATGCCTCAAGGCGCATCCCCTTGCTGAAGCTTCCTATACCTTTTGACCTCGTGACTCAGCTAGGCCATTGCATATCTAGACTTTCAGGTTTTCATTATGGGTGGCAACTGGTCATGTCACCTCTAATAGGTCCATGTGTCATTCTGTCTAATATACACGTCTCTAACAAACTTACACTCTTTTCTAACAAACCTTCACTCATTTCTGAAAAAAATTATTCATTTCTGTATTAACCAACGCATTTTGAAAAAGCCTCGACACCAGGCAAATGTCAAGGTAAGGCACAAACACTTTCTACACTAAGTTATGAATGCAAGAGAGAACCAAAACCTTCCCATCCAAGATGACAAGTTCACCATCAACCCATCTAGGATTCTGGAATCCATGATCAGCAAGCCTGCCTTGTCCTCTATATCGAGCAACCTGAGTCATCTTAATAAAATAAGTTCTGTACATTTATATAAAAGGAAAATAATGAGAAAGAAGGAAAATCAGAGTGCTACCACTCCAAACTCTTCAGGGATTATTCCTTTGTGAGGCAGCTGATATTGTTTACCGACCTTTGCACGGAATGCTACCTGATAATAATGCACAACCACACGATTATAGTTTGAGTATGTCAAGAAACAATAAGAAATTGATAATGATTCATGAACAAACATTCTGAACTTCTCAATGCCTGATCAAATATTTCATGTTTATAGTATAGTAAACCAACTGGCACCCTAAAGATATATATCAACTATTTTTGCTAAGAAAAAACCTGATTTACTTGGAAAAGAACTGACCAGGATCTCTGAATTTATCCATCAAATTTTTTTAAAAAGAAAGGCCAATCCCTCCACCATGTACTAAATTTAACTCCCGATTATGTATGGAAAGAACCAATAAATACTTCACACAAAACAAAGAAAAAAAAATGAGGTGGTTAATCAATTGTATATGATATCAATCCTCTCACTTGCCTGTAATGTGGTCACTAGCACTATCCAGAATCTAGGTGCACCCTTCTAATCTTCTATTGCATACTCTATTGCATACTCAAATGTTTAAATAACCAAAAGAAGTTTAAGAGCCCTTCCATGATTTTCAATTGAACGGCTATAAGATTTGGTTTATCCCATCACCGAGGGGTATTTTTGGTCACTCAACTTATGGCAGATGGAAATTCAAGTACATTATCAATAAATAGAAGCCCTTCTCAATATACTAATGTTGGCCAACATAATATCTAGTTATTCATGAAAATGTATCACTGAATGATGCAGATAAAAACAAGTAAGTTTATTGGCTACAATGGATTACTGTGGAAAAAATAACAACATTGAATAAAAAAGAAGACCTGGCCAGCTGGAACATAAGGATCTCCGGTTAGTTTCGTAGCCTCCACATACTCATAAAACTCAAGATTTTGTTGCTTATCAGTCGCTCCATCCTCTTGCCATTGACCAAATTTTCGCTTCAGATGAATGACTTCTGAGGTATACATGCTATGTGCGCCAATATATAATCCTGTTAAAATGAAATATTGACAAAAGATGAGCATAAAAACATGAGAGTGAATCACTGAATACAGTAAAAACAGAGGTGCTGCAACCAAATGACATAAGACAGCACTGTTAACATTAAATAAAATAAAAGGCCAAGTTCTGCAAGTTAATTACCATTTAAGAGATCTGAAGATGCAGGTATCTCGATCCGATTAAAAATAGTTGTTCCAGATAGAGGTTGACGGTTTTTAGACTGGCTAAGTGTGAGGTTTATCAATTCTTCAACATCCTTAAGTACCTGCACAATTTAAACCATAGATTAAATAGAAGCAAGTGGACAAATGAACCATCCAAGACAGTTATAAGATAGCAAGGTTTATTTGTCATAGCACGTGTTCATTGACTGAAAAGTGAAAATTGAAGGGTCAATATTAAGGAATCTCCCAATAATTTATTTTTTGAAAGAAAGTTGATAAACATCTGTAAACTAGGCCAAATCTGGTCAAATAGTAATGGTATTCCTGCAGAGAAACAGAGAGTCGTCTTGAACAAATCCAAATATCTCAGCAGGTACTACAGAAAAACATATTGCAATTATATGGCCATCAAGAAGAGGATTTGGACAACAGCTAAAGATGAAGAAAAGGAGACCATGGAGGTTTCAGATAAAATGGTGGTAGTAGGATAAATAAAAGATCAAATACAATCAAGTATTTGAAAAATAATTTACTACTTTGAATAAAGCTATGGATCAAAAAACTATTCTGAATAAAGCTATAACAGGAATACATTAGCTGACAAAAGGTGGCGACAAAAAAAACCTTCATGGGTATCTTCTCGCGATTAACAATGAACTTAGCAAGATCAGACATGACATGGTTCATGCTACGTTGACCTTGTAGTTTAGATTTTCTCTCTGGAGAAATTTTCCCTTTAGCTGCCTGAGGTTTGTCTTCTTTCTCAATAGAAAATGCAAATGATAGGCGGCCCTTTTTCTCCAACCTTGCTGGCACCCGGAGTAGGGTATCAGCAGGTGCAGTGCTGGGCAGCTTCTTTAAACGGCCATCAATTACAACTTTCACAGTCATTGGGCCTCGCACTTCACCATTATCACCATTGCCACCTCCATCATCAATTTTGATATCGTCTTGATCTTGATTGCCAGCGTTAGCTGTGTCATCTGTATCTACACTTTCCAACTCCAAATCTTTCTCTTCTTCCTGTTCTTCTTCTTCAATGATGTTTTCAATCACCTTAGATATGAAATCCTTGTCTACTTTTTCTGGTGAAGTAACTTTCATGACTGTGACCTTAACATCAGGGATCATATCTTGCAGAATATTCTGAAACCCAGCCAATCCATCAGCCGTATCAGAATCATCATCCCTTTCTTCACTATCTTCTATGTCTTCAGAGCTTAAAGCAGATAGTTCACTTTGGCCTTCGGTTGACTCACTTAATGGGTTTATGCCTTTGCTCTTGTCTAATGGTTTCGAAGATTTAGCAATATCGCCAGACTTTATCCCACTCCGCTTCAGGTACACTGCCTGAAAATCAACCAATAGCAAAGAACACAATGGATGAATACTAACAACGTATTTAGGTGGGGCAATAAATTGATGACATGGATATACAAATACATGCAGTAAATTCTTGTAGGGCACACACCAATGCGTAGCTTCTTTATGTAGTCAAACAAATAAAATAAAAAAACATCTACTAGGTTGGAAATAACAAAATAATCTCAATTAAGCGGCTAAAGTATCCCAGTGGTGGTCGTGGTAATAATGTGAGGGAGGTTAAACATCATCAGATATGAACTTTTGAAACGGCTTAATAATTACATAATTCGAGAACATGTGCAGATGGAACTAGGCAAAAGAGCATTCTAGTATTGGGTTCCTCCACATCCATCATTCAAGGGCATATTTTCATTCTATTATTATAAACTGGGATTCCATTGTATTTAGACCATTATGAATACAGGGTTTCACCCACAGCTTTGCCCACAGGACAACATGGCGAGTTCCACACCAGCTAGGTAAAACAGTCAGTAGGAGTCATGTGAGATGCACGTGAGGAAAAAAAAAATTGATTTAGGTTTCCTATCTCTGTCATCTTCCTCCACCTTCTCCCTCTCTCTGTCATGTTCCTTCCTCAATTTCAATGGTGATTGCATCAGTAAAGCTTGTTTTTAAATGGACAATTGGACAGCAAAACAAACTCATACTATTGTTAAAAAATTTGGTGAATTTACAATTGTTCATAGATCTGGTGAAGCAAACTCATAGTGTTGTTCAAAGGTTTGGCATGGTGGATTCCAAGAAATAAATCCCAGCAATTTCACATGGCAAGGTGAGCTTGAGAGACATCTTTGGGTTATGGGGGTTGTTCTCTTTCTATTTGCTTTTCCTTCTTGTTGTTGATGACATGGGGCTTCTTAAAGTTTGGTAACTCTGTTCTTTAACAAATAGAGTGAAAGAGAGGAGCTTGTTTGACAGTGTATTATTAAATATGGGAGTAAGAAAAGAGAGACTCCACCTTCCTCTTCATCCACAGACCTAACAACTTCAAATCTCTGTCCTTCCAGTGATTCACTCCAAACTGGTCATCTTTCCACCGAATCCGCAACTCACTTCTCTCCTTCCTCATCACCCCTTCCAACATCTTTTGGTTCAACTCCTCCATCCCCATCACCACCGCTTGCTCAGAAACTGCCGCTCGAGGAAATTTCAGAAACAAAGACCCATGTCAACATCAGCATCATTAATTGGTCACGTTGCCGACCATGGCAAAACCACTCTCACTACCACCCTCACCATGGCCTTACCATGGGTGGGCAGACAAAGAAAGAGAAAAGCCTTAGAAGTTAGATTTTTTTTCTCCCCACGTGAGAAGCACGTCTAGGCGCTGACTTAACTTCCACGCTGACGTGGAACATCGCCACCTCACCCTGTGTGCAAACCTTTGTATATATCATTTTTGTAGACCATATGCTTCGTCTAGTCTTCTCCCCTTTGTAATTTCTGTCTTTATCAATAAATTAAATCTTCGAAAGGGAACAAAAACAACGGGGCAAAGAGTTATTCCCTAACCAACCAATCAGCTAAAATGTTCATACTCCAACTTCCAAGTCCTATCAACGAATGCTATTTAGTTTAGGCAACAAATCTTATAAAATATATAAAAATTTTAGACATACCCCTCCTAAATAGTCGAATTCTTAGCCGGAGCTGTTAAGTATTTTTGCATGTGACCAATACCCTCACGTACAAAGCACACATACAAGGCTCATTGTTCAAATCCACTCCCCCCATTTGAGCTCCTCTAATATTATTTTTCAAATCATCACCGTTAGCAACTAAGTGAATACCTCTCTTCAATTCTAGCATGTGAGCAGAATGGTGAGTTTGTCCAGTGAATCAACAAGCCCTTAAATATTCTCTAATGTCTTCTTCATCAGAAATCAGAACAATGGAGTTGGCGATGAAGTTGAATTTGAAGGAGCAGGTGGAGGTGGAGTTGCAAGGGAAGGAAGAGAATCTGGAGAACCTTCGTGTCTCACCAGATCCATCAACGAAATCTGGTCTGAAATGATTCCATGAATTGCAATGTGGTTGGGTGAAAATATAATTCAATTTGCGACTCAACCTCTAGTTATTTGTTGGCATGGTTTAAATCTCCACTTGCAGTCTGAGTCTCTGCAATTTGAGATAATTTCTTGGAGAGGGAAACAAAGAGGAGAGGAGGTTTGGGGGAAGAAAATGAAGTGACGGTCCTTGAGTTTCATAGAGATACACATTTTATCTCGAGGCGGGTTTTGAAATTATGCCGACGTGTGCTTTGCTCATGGAGGTAGCTTGGTCACACGTAAAAATCCTCAACTCCAGCTAGGAATCCAATCGTTTAAGGGGGGTAGTCTAATTTCTTATAATTGAGGGAAGTATGTCTAATTTCACGTTAGTAATGGGAGGTACCGTATGTCTTAAAATCCCAAAATACATCCATCCAAAAGTTTATTATTAAAAAAGTACTAACAAACCATACAACAATGAATTAAAGCCAAACTTCTCGCTGAGAAAGATGGCACCTTGAAATGATTATAGAGATTTTTTAAAAATATATTATAGAACAAACTTTCCAAGGCAAAGGAGATGGGAGGTTAACAAGGGTCCACAATGACATAAGCTTCACCAACATAAAAAAAAAAAAAAAAAAAAGGTAATAATAATAATAAACAAATAAATGAAACCCAACCTAAAATGCATCAATAAATAAAGCTGAGGCTTCATCCATAATTACGACCCTTACCCTTGCCCATCCATCATACTTTTAAATTCCTTAACTCATGTAGAAAACATTGCAAAAGGGTGTTACAAATACCTGCTGTTTGTATTTTCCTTTGGCACTCATGGTAACGAAAATCTCAAACAAGGGAACACCAGGAGTAGCTGTAGCAAGATGCCTGAGAAAGGTAGCATACTAGCATGAACCATGAGTACTTTAAGTTTTTTGTAATCAATAAAACAGAGTGAATGTATTAAGAATAAGAAGTGTTTACCTATAGATGGAAAATTTAACTAAAGAGAATAATACATGAAAATGGAAAAAGCTATTACAAAAATGAAACTTTCCAATGAGAACATAAAATCCTAGAATTTAAGACTGAGAAAATGCGGCCAGATTAGACCAATAATCACTCATTTGATCTGGATTTTTTTATTAATAAACAAAAAAACAACAAGGTGTCGTATTGATATATCAAAAAAATGGTTAGAGAAGACACTAACCAATACAAAAACTATACCCTATGTCCAGTATACAATCCCAATTAAACATACAAGAAGAACAAGGAATGCCTCTAAATTTATCCCAATTGGAGTCCACAAACAACGAGTGATTTTGACATCTATTACAAATTGGCCATTGTTTCTCTCCCTTCAAATCACCCAAGCACATTTCCCAAACAGGGTAAGATTGGAAAGTGATTGGTTAGTGGAGTGTCATTGCCCTGCCCATTCAAGGAAAGAAACATAGAAGGAAGCTTGAACATGAAAGGCCATACCTCAAAGTTGCCTCAAGACTTGGCAAGAAAGAAACAAGTGATCAATAGATTCCTCATGATTCTCACACACATCACAACAGTGATCAAGGATAAGCAATGCGTGTCATGTCAAACACAGACACGATATGTTGATTCGGCAATTTTCCAAAAACTAGGACTCTGTGACACGTTATACCTTCTTTTTAAGTCATATGGACATAAACAATAATCTAAAGAAAGAATTTAAATAAAAAAGAACAAGAAGTATGAAGATGAAAATATAGTACAGATTGTGTTGGAAAAGAGAAAAAAAAATGAAGAAAAAACATAGAAAAGATGTAAAAGTAGAGTAGAAGATGACATTGTCGCAAGAAAAAAGCTGAGCTGAGTAGAGAAGTAGATGAGATAAGAAGCAAAGAAGAGAAGAAGCATGGACTACCTCTATGCTTCATTGCCTCCTTTATCTTGCATCACAATAGAAAGTTTCGCATTTTAGATAGATTAACAACCTTCAACTTAGGTGGTTATATGCACCCACCTAAAAGTAAAAAATAAAATAAAGTTAGGTGTCGAGTCTTTATTATGTTCTAACCTGTGCAGTTAATAACGTGTTATAACGCCGAAATAACTCCGAAATAACTCATAACGGCTCCGAGGAGTTAAGTTTTTTCATATAGCGTTTGGGCATAACGGATGGAGTTATAACGGCATATACCGGCCGATATTTTAATAAACCGGTTTTTCAAAAAGCCGCTATAACGTATCGGTACATTAAAAAAAAAAATTTACTAAACCTTTCACTTTTTTCTCTATTGCAGATTCAGAATCCAGATCTGATAGGGAAGGGAGCAGTCGATCGAAACAAAAGAAGAACAGAGAAACGAAGGAAGAACCCTCTCAACCCAGTCCGCCAGTCGATCGAGCCTGCTACGGTGCTACACTGCTACCCTAGTTGATCGAACAGAGAAGAAGGTGCTACCGTAACCCTAGTTGATCGAACAGAGAAGAAGGGAAGAAGAGAAGGGAAGAACCGACGAACCCTAGTCGATCGAGGACTGATCGAACCCTTGGCCCCTTTTCGTTTTCGATCAATCTGATTCTGTAAGACTGTAAGTTATTTGCTGCTTCTCTTTTGCTTTGCTTCTTCTGTTTTGCTTCTGATCCTTCATCTCTTTTGCTTTGTTTTTGTTCCTTCTTTTTTTTTTGCTAATTGCTTTGCTTCGAATTCGATTTGCTGCTTCTTTTGCTTTGCTTCTTCTGTTTTGCTTCTGTTCCTGCTTCTCTTTTGCTTTGCTTCTTCCTGTTTTGCTTCTCTTTTGCTTCGTTTTTGCTAATTGTCCCTGCTTCTCTTCCTGTTTTGCTTCTCTTTTGCTTTGCTTTTTCATTTTTCATTCTAATTTTGCTTTTGCATAACTTATTAATTACAGACTTAGAGTAAGTTACAGTAACTTCATTCTCCTGTTTTGCATAACTTTTGCTAATTGTCCCTGCTTTTGCTCCATTCTTCATTCTAACTTACAGTAAGCTTCCCTTATTTAAATATTTGTTTATCTGAAAGAAATATGAACAATGATTAGTATTTAGTTTCAAGTTTATTGGCATTATTGGCAATTGGCAAACTAGCAATAACAAATTTATATTAAGTGTTTTATTTTTTGACTCTATAGTTTATAATACATAAATATACTTAGTGGGGTATAAAAATATATTTTAAAAAATAATTCGTTGTATACCGTTATATATCGTTATAGCTCGATATAATCCGTTATAACTTATAACACTCCTAGACCGTTATGAATTCGTTATCCGTTTTAACTGCATAGGTTCTAACCAAAGTTTGAGTGTGTCGAAGGCGTGTCCGACACATTGACTAAACTGACCATGTGTCTGATATATGCTGACACGTTGACCATGGACGTGTCGGGGGAATGTCGGTGTCGAATACGTGTTGAACACGGGTATGGCAGGTTTTTCGAAGAGTTTGTGCTTCCTTGAGGATAAGCAAGCCTCTTCTATCAATATTATCAACAGTGAGAACTTTTCCATGAAGAATGGTCCATATTAGAAATATAGCTCTAAGAGGGACTTCATCCAAAAAAACGAGATGAGCTTGTTGCTCCTCTATTCAGTTTGAGTCAGGAATGGAGGGAGTAAGTATTTGTATCAGTCTCTAAGGGAGCAGTCGCCATCTTTCCCTTTCCACATTCGCTTGTCATCCTCCACATCCACAGAGATGCTATCATTAACGTTCGATAAAGTTGACATTTAAGGAATTTTCCAGTCATTAAGATTCCTCTTGAATTGGAAATTTCAACCATTTTGAAGTATTATCCCACATACTTTCCCTGATTTGTTAGAGATTGCATTATAAATAGCTGATCAAGCAGTTTAAAGTGTGTCTCCAATCCAATTATGATCTCATAAGTTAACCCTAGTTCCCCATCTTAACTTCAAATGAGATGTGGCCTTAGGCAGACGCATGATCATTGTTAAACTCTCTAACCTCTCAAGGCACAGCCCCCTCACCCCAAAGGAACTTTCTCATGCATCTGAATGTTGATCCGTTCAACCATGCTAGCCTTCCCTGTAAACTTGAGTACTTCGTCAATAATCAAGGATGTTATACAGTAAAAGCTACCAACAAATGGAGCAACGAGAATTAGAAGTATGGATTGGCACCAAAATCAAATAATTCTTTCAAAATTCATAAGGAAAATTTAACTGAGATGGTCATAACTTCCGACAAGCGTGTTGATCATAAGCAAGATAGAGCATCCATAATCCTTAAACTCTAAGCAAACAGCAAGGCAAATTTATCCGATAGAGAACTGCTTAGAATGAAGCTCAACGAAGATCACAATAGGAGGGGTTGATGGGATTCCACAGAATTGGATTATGATCATTAAAGTGGACTCAAACTAAGAACTATGAACTAGAATAGATTATGAAAGCAATGCAACCCTAGTCTCGCAAGGAGGTGGATTGAATCGAGAAGGCAGGGTTGGCCGACTTCTTTGACCATCCAAGTGGCGGTGAGGGTCTGAATCTAGATTAGGTGCTTCAAGAATTTCAGGCAAAGTGGGGATATATATATTGTACATACCATAATCTCTTTAATTATCTATTTTTGTTTCATTTATGAGATTCTTCGTGAGCTCTACTATGTTTAGGATGATCTTTTAGCCTTTCTTTCCATTGTAACTCTTTCCTCTTCTTGAAGACAAACTCAGCGTTATTTCATTGTTGTAGCATGAGTTAAAATAGCAAAAACTAGTGTAATATGCTTCTGTAGGCTACCTCGACATGCCTTTTGCATCCATATACCTTGACTTGCCTGAGTCCTGCTACAATTTTTTTTAAGTTAAACTTTTTATCAATAATCTTTGCCCAAAACAGCATTGGCAACCATACAAGTATTAAGAAGTGTTATAAAAACGCTGGGCGATAGGCGGGGGCCTAGGCGTTTTTTTATTTATTTATTATAATTTTTAAAAGTTAAGCATAATAACATAAAAATTACTTCCAATTCAATGTCAAGATACATATGCAAAATCTATTAAAAAAAAGTTATTTTTTTTACTAGAAATAAATTATTTTTTTCAAAACCCCGCCCAGGAGGCCACCTAGCCCTCCAGGCCACTCTATCGACCGATTTTTAGAACACTACTATTAAGGCTCCCAAAAAATATAAACTCAACTAGCATACAAAGATTCAAAATACATTCCCTTGAAAAGAGAAAGATGTGCTACCCAATCCCAAAGCGTAGTCAAAACCTCCATTAGCATTGTTTCCCTTTTGTTGTTAAAAATCTGATTATTCCTCTCTTTCAATACTGTCAGCTATGCGAAAAAGAAGCATCTTCACAAAACCTTTCCTTTTTGTTGATAAATGTGAATTCCAACATCTCAATCTCAAAGGCAATGACATATTTATCCACGAGATCTAGTTTCTTTGCTTTATTTTTGTGTTCACCGTAGTATTTCAAGTACCTTGCATCTGAAGGACCCAAATGAAATAAACCAGTGCTTCTAGATAACTCCTTATAATTCCCACTATCAATAGAATCAAGTAATAAAATCCACTATCCCATTCCAATAAGAAATAAGAAATAATCTAAGAGCCATACAAACATTTGGTTTGCGCATAACAGATTTTATGCTTGTACATCATTTAGATAACATTGGGGTTCCCTGAGGGAATATCTCAGGCTGAGCTTTCTATATAACTCGAACTTTCCTAAAATACACACTTAACTTTGGAAGTACCATCTGAGTGCTAACTCATTACAAGTATAATTAACTTTTATTGAAAAATATTGTAAGTGTTTCTCATCATTTTCACAATCTTACCTCGGGCTAAAGCTTCTAGCAACATATCTTCCATGTTCTGCACTTATACGAATGATCCGACCATAAGGATCATCTGAATCTTTTGTAATGCCAGCCCACCATCCTACCTGCAATACAATGAGTGAAAAGAAGTATTAAAGCAAATTTTGTTAAAAAAAAAATGCAATATTGAAGCATAAAATTTAAAGTAAACACTATATAAACCTCAAAGTTTTGCCCTGGAGAATTTACATAGAAGCTGATTTCACATCATATATAATTTGTTGGCCATTTGGAATGCAAGAAATGCCAAGATCTTCAAGGGGGGGGGGGGGGGGGGGGGGGTGTAGAAGGGTTCTAAGAGATCTTATTGTTGTTCATATTGTAACTCTTTAATCTCTCCTTGTAGCATAAAGAACTGGTGGAGCAGTATCAAGATGACAGGTCAAGCTAGCTACAAAGCCTGGAATAAGTGAAGATTCTTGAAGGGCATCATCAGCAATGGAATGAGAATGCCTTTGGAAGACAGGATAAGAGCCTAGATCTCTCCTGCCTGGATAATTTACCAAGGAGGAGCTCAATGAGAGCTTCAGGGCCTACTGGAGAAAAGATAGAATGAACCGTAGTGCCAATGGTTTGAAATGGAGTTTATGGGGATGTCTGTTCCAAATATTTTCAGACTTACCAATTTCACAAGAACTTAGCATGATGGATGACCTGTTAATAGATGGGGAACTTGTTAGTTGTTAGAGATGAGCACAAAATTGTCCAATGTATTATATATCACTTTCTGACCAATTGTAGTTCATATGATCAAGCAGCGAATTCATAAAGGAATTCTCAATTGAGGAAATCATGACAGCAATGAGAGGCATTGAAACGGACCAGGCTACGGATCGTGATTGGTTCCCAAACAAGTTTTATCTTATGAATTGGCAAACATTGAAAGAGGCCACCAACAACAAATTTTTGGATTGGCGCCTCAACACAAGGAATTCCAGGAATAAATGATTCAAGGGTTCAAGATGGCAGATATTAGTGACGAAGTGGCAATACTTCAGATGTTATTTGCTTCCTCAAACCTCATATAGAGTAAGTAAATACTCCAGGTCATCTTATCCAGTTCAAGGCAATCTCTGGCCTTCAATGCAATTTCACCAAAACCCAGTTATTTAGTATTGGCCAAGTGCCTAACATTAAGGAGTTCAGCTACTGTCTTTTTTCATCTCGTTGGATTTCTGAGCATCTCGTCAGTTATAACCAGTGTAGTTAAGGTGTTGAGGCGGCGGGGAGGTGGATGAGCTTGAAAACGCCTCAGAGGCGACATGGACGCCTCACTTCACTGAGGCGGTCTTTAACATTTAAAAAACATTATTATAATAAATTGAAACACATTTAGAAAAGTAATATTCATCATCATTTTGATGACTTGCATATGCCAATATGTACAAAAAGTCATACAACTATTTAGAATTGAAATGGAAACATAATAAAATTGGATATCATCATTTTGATAACTTGCATATGCCAATCATCATCATCATCAAAGCTCATTCCCGAGATTTCCTCTAATCATTTCCTCTATGGGCGCTACACCTAAGTATTTCCGAATTCTTTCATTTCTAATTAACTTGCATATGCCAATATGTACAAAAAATCGTACAACTATTTAGAATTGAAATGGAAACATAATAAAATTGCATAGCATAGCAAAAAGTTGCACGACATAAGTGTACTTAACTTGCCTATCCACTAAATCACTAAAAAAGAAACAATCAAGAAAAACATCAAAGCATAATGTAAACTAGTTCATCAACTTCTCATTGGTTTAACTTTGGAAATTTGAAAAAGTGTTTGAAAAATTAATAGTTGAATTTGAAACAGTGTTTGAAAAATTGCAATTTGGTGAGGCATCGTCCAGCAAGTCTCATTGGTTTAACTTTGAAAATTTGCACCAAATTTCGATCCATATGCTAAAATATTACGATCCATACACTGAAATATTACTTATTATTGTTTATTGTGAAGAAAAAAACGCAGCAGAATAGATCATATAAAAAAAACAGAACAGATCATAAAAAAAGGGCAGTAGAACAGATCATATAAAAAAAAGGAAGTGATCATATAAAAAAAAACACAGCAGAAGCTGCAGAACAGATCATATAAAAAAAACACAAGGAGAGTGAAGAAGAAGAGGAAGGAGGAAAAAGAAGAGAGGAAACATCCTGATATGAAAGATGCAACATCTAATTTTAAGGAGAGAAACTTGATTGGAAGGAAGAGAACACACACAGCAACAACAATAACCCCCAAGGAGTCGTTCTCTTGTCTAAAACTCTAAATACCCCCCTCTTAACCTTAAAAGACAAGAAGCTGCAATAGGCTTTTGGTTTTTAAGCTGTAAATGGGCTGAGGCGGTCCGAGGCCGTCTGAGGCGGACGCCTCACTTCACCGCTCCACCTTGCATCATTTTGAGGCGTCTCTTTGCCAAAACGCCTCGAGGCGCACCTAGGCGTCCACCTTAACAACACTGGTTATAACTGTTTATTTTCATCTCTCAATGAAAATTTGCTTTATCGATACAAATAATAAAGTAAAATAAAATAAATCCATGATTGTTACTGGGCTCACATGGACCACAAAATGATTTAATTTTGTTTTAACAATGGATCGTTTCGAAGGTTTTCTTCCAGACGCCATATTTGTAGCTCGTACGGTTACATGGTGTTCCTCATAGCATTACCATGGATCGAGATTATCATTTTAACTGGCAATACTCTATGGAAGTGTCTTCAAGTGTTCGTTGAAGTTTTCTACGACATTTCATCATTCATCCAAGGACCATTGGTCAAACTTTAGTGGTTAACTGCAGCTTGGGTAATTTATTCTGGTGTGTTGCTAGACATCACCCATCCACTTGGGATTTATTGTGGTGCATTGTTGGACATAACCCATCCACTTGGGAGGACATCATCCCACAAGCAAGAATTCGCCTACAAAAACTTTGTTGGCAGCTCTCCGTTTTAGAGTGTAAGGTTTCTCCCCATCATTGCCATTGGATTTAGCAAATCCCTCACTGCAATACAATTTTTATTGATGTTGAGCAGTTTTCCCTATAACATTTTGGTTATCCATGAAGAAGTTTGACAACTTTTCTAATTACTTTTGCTAAGGTTGTAACTGATGTAGGATGTTATCATGTCATAATATGCCCCGATGACTTTGTTGTGGTTTGTCACACTACGCAGTGTTGTGTAAACAAAAGATGTAAGCATCATCCTGTTAATCGGCTCATTGGTGAGAACGTTTATGAGTTAGATTTTTCCATTGGGTTTTGGCATTTTGCATCGAAGTACAGTCAACAATGCGACCTCCATTTTTAGATGACCATGCTCTACCTATACCTTTGCTCATTGTCACCCCAAACTCTTGATGCACACTAAGGGTGGTTTGGCCATTACAATGGTTTAAGCCATTCCTTTGCTTCGTTGTGTATAAAAATGGTGTAATGGGAATGACCATTACAAATTTCATTGTAATGGGCATTCATTCTCAAAACCCTATGAATGCCCATTACAGGGCATTATAATGATTAACACTCCATTCGTCTTATTTGCCCTCCTTACCTAACATAGATGCCTCATTACCGACATAGATCTAAAATCCATGGTTGATAATTGAGGGCATAATGGTAAAGACACAAATCATTCTCATTCAATCGAGTAACCAAATACAGTAATATTCACATTTCCATTCCCATTCACATTCACATTCCCATTCCATTCCATTCCATTGAGTAACCAAACATGGCCTAAGTGTACAGGAGTACATTCCCTTAGGAGCTTAGTTGTTAATAAAGGAAAGTTTGTATTTGGATAAGGTTTTTTTTATTAAGACAAAGAAAGTTTCCTTGTTCGACAAAATTTTCCTTGTAGGACAAAAGTTCCATATTTGAATTAAGTTTTTTTCCAATTAAGACAAGGAAAGGTTTCTAAATCAATTAGGGAATTAAATAAGAAAAAGGAATATGTTTTCTTATTTGGTTAAAACAAGAAAGTTCTCCTTGAGGGACAAGGAAAGTAATGTGGAAATACTCTCCTTTTAGGAGTAGGTTTTCCTTGTTAAATTAAAACAAGAAAGTTCTCCATGTGTAACGAGTAATATTGCAATATTTTCCTATTATTAGCTTTCCCTGTTTAGTTTGGACTTATTTAACCTATATTTAGAGATTTTGTATGTAGGTTCACAACATCCAGGAGGCATAAAAAAATCAAGGTTCAGGAGCAAGGTAGATATGTAGACTCAGAGCTTGTTCAACAGAGCTCTCAAGAGAGTTGTTTTTTAGAAAGAGCCTCAAGAGTATGTTCTTGATGAAGAAGCCTCTCGAAGAGTGTTCTCGAGAGAGTATTGGTATCTTTGCTAGTTATAAATATAGCAAAAGTTGGATCCTTAAGAGAGCTTGTTCTTGAGATATGAGAGCTTCAAAGAAGTTTCTTCTTGAGAGGTTGGCGAGCTTGTTAAGTAGCCTCGAGAGTGTTGTGATATTTGTAGTTAGCAAAGGTTGGAGCCTCAAGAGTATGTTCTTGAGAGGTTGGAATCTTGTTCTAATAATATAGTAGAAGGATTGGATAAAACTTTGATTGTGCGTTCTTCTTTTATTATTATTTCCACATTAGCTTTGAATTGTATTGCGTACCACTATGGTATATATTACTTTGAGGATTTTTCCTGCTAATTGATGTTCTTGTACTTCATGATCTTCATCTAACTTTAGAAATTAGGGCTAACGCGTATGTATTAATACTTAATTGTAGCACAGGCCAATGATCTCGTGTAATAGAAAATTCGGTTAAGTTGATGACAGTAGTAAATAAAAGACATTTTTGAGGGCTTTCTTTGGCAACCGGATCAAGACTTGTATCACTCCTTAACCTTGAACTTGAGGTCAAGTTCTCTTCAACCAGGACAGATTCATAGAAATTAGGGCTATTTCCCTCTGAAATTCCCCTATACAAATTGAACAATTCTCATCTTCTTCTTTGGTTTTCTCCTTCTTCTACCACCATTTCTTTCCATCTTCAACAATACCCCAGACCCTACCCCCCCTTCTCAATGCCCATGTATGAATACTTAATAGTAGCACAGGCCAATGATCTCGTGTAATAGAAAATTCGGTTAAGTTGGTGAATGTAGTAAAATTAAATAAAAGATATTTTTGAGGACTTCCTTTGACAACCGGATCAAGACTTGCATCACTCCTTAACCTTGAACTTGAGGGAATCTAGGGCTAATATGAATGTATTAATACTTAATAGTATCCCAGGCCAAACGATCTACTCTAATTGACAGTTGCGTTAAGTTGGTGAATCTCCTTTGTAACAAAAATTCGTTTGAGCTTCAGTAAAGCGGGTGCCTCTGTCTGTCAAGTCACATTTTCCTCCCAGAAATTCCCCTATACAAATTGAACAATTCCCATCTTCTTATTTGGTTTTCTCCTTCTACCACCATTTCTTTCCATCTTCAACAATACCCCAAACCCTACCCCCCCCCCCCCCCCCCCCCCCGCTTCTCAATGCCCATGCCTCCTCCAGTCAAGCTCCTAGCCGCCATAATTGTGCCCTCGATGCACCAGCCCATTGCATTTGATCCCAGTGTACTCGCTTCCACAATATCAACAGGTGAAGCTTTTTTACGTGAATTTGTATCTGTATCTCCTTTACATATAAACAGGCAGGAGTTTATTCCTTTTTGTTTGGGGCACCCCAAAAATCACGCAATGATGATGAAATCTTGGGTGCAAACCCTACGCCCCACTCTACTCTCCCTGCCTAAGGCTCTTTGGGGTATTGAAGTTATTATGATGATGATGGGGTGGGTTGGGGTTGGGCTGAAAGGGTGGCTCATGTTGACTTTGTTAAAAATCTCTTACCTTTTCATCTACTTTTTAATATCTTATCAAATCACCACCTTACTTTCTTTGCTCCCTTCCCATTTCTCTTCTTTGGCGGTAAAGGGAATCAAGAAGGACCTAATCTAATTGGTTTGATTGTTGATGTTATTGTTGTTGGTAGATCTAATCTAATTGGTTTGATTGTTGATGTTATTGTTGTTGGTAGTGGTGATAAACAACCATCTTCTTTCATCAAATTAAAGAGATTGATAGATGGGTGGGTTCATTATACAAATTGGGGTGTTGTATCAATTTCATATGGTGGGGGGTTGGAATGGGGGTTTCAGTTGTAGAAATGCAAGGGTGGGTTGCATAGAGAAGATGGGTTTCTTAACTTCATATAGCATCGAGTTACGAGCTGATGTCTCGAGGTTTCATGCTAAGCCAAACCAACAACCAGGATAGGCTGACACGGTACCCATGCCGCAACTGTGGAGAGTGTGTGGTTGTGCCGAAGGCACGACTAAACTATATTATGATATAAATGAGATTTTTCAAATAGAGAGAGTAACTTGGGGATTTGAATCACAAATCCTAGCTTAACTTTTATTAAATTATGGAATTTGAGTTTTCTCACTTCTGCAAAACAGTGTTTATGAGCATACAACCACCAACGGATACTTTTTTTTAATACTTTTGTTACTATTTGGTGATTTTTTCATTTATCCTTTTTGGAATTTTTTTTGTTTAGTAAAATCAAGTATTTGCACTAATAAGAAAAGTGATTAAGTGGGAAAATGGCCCCTGCAGAGCTTAATATGTAACCATGTTTTAAGACTTTGAAAGATACTAAGAAACCGAAAGCCATTAGGGTGGAACTATGTAAAACTGTAAGTTAACTTCTCGATAGCAAAAAATGGTCAAGCTCCAACTGCAAATACACTTATAAGGTTTAACCAACATATACATATAGAACAAATGACTATATGTAACTTAGGGATTTAGGGATTAACTTAGGGATTTGAATCACAAATCCTAGCTTAACTTTTATTAAATTATGGAATTTGAGTTTTCTCACTTCTGCAAAACAGTGTTTATGAGCATACAACCACCAACGGATACTTTTTTTTAATACTTTTGTTACTACTTGGTGATTTTGTCATTTATCCTTTTTGGAAGTTTTTTTGTTTAGTAAAATCAAGTATTTGCACTAATAAGAAAAGTGATCGAGTGGGAAAATGGCCCCTGCATAGCTTAATATGTAATCATGTTTTAAGACTTTGAAAGATACTAAGAAACCGAAAGCCATTAGGGTGGAACTATGTAAAAATGCAAGTTAACTTCTAGATAGCAAAAAATGGTCAAGTTCCAACTGCAAATACACTTATAAGGTTTAACCAACATATACTTATAGAACAAATGACTACAGTCAACGCACCAATCCAGCACCAGCATAGTCTCTAAGAAAAGTTGCATCCTGATAACGTTCTTCCCCAATGGCTCTCTGCAAAAACAACAAATTTAGATTAGTAAATTCACGTGTTTATAAAATGTGTTTGTCAAGAACATAGAAAGATCATTTACATTGATTTGAGTTATCACTCTCCCAACAATATCATTTGTTGCCGCCGCAGCAATAGCTACCTTGATTTTTGCAGCTTCATTATAAACTTCTCTTCGAACAACATCACTCAATTGTGACTGTCAAGCAAGGGGAAAACACTAGTGTATAACACCAACTTACACAAAAATATATAATAATAAAAATAATGCATATAAGATACAAGATACTACTCAAATAAATCATGAAAAAACTAATATGTCAATATGTTCGGAGAAGTTATGATAATACCAAGTAATTATTTTGTAGACAAAGAAGTTATAATTTAGATATCAAGAAAACAAATAATGTAAAGAATGTTATCTAGACCGATTATTGATCAAGATGAGTATGCATTATTCACAACATTAGCGTGCGTCGAGGTGAAGAGAGCTTGTATCCACAGCTACGGAGCACGGGTACTATTTAGGTCACTATGTCCATGTCGGACACGGCTTCGCACGTCATGGGATTGGCATGCTTGGACGCTTCTTAGGCACTCTTTGGACACTTCCCCAAACAATTTTTCAATCTTTTATCGTGTCACATGAAACAATACAATAGAGACTATGTAACACCACTCTACTTTTACGGAAAAAAATATATAAATAAATAATGTTGACACGTATCATAACGGATACTCTTGTCGATTAACAAATACTCTCATCGGACACTCCATGCTTAGATCATCAATTTATTCACATATCTTTGAAATTGTTTTGATAATATATGACAAGTTAATAATACATAAGTAGCAATAGTGACTTACAAGTAAATGAATGTGTAATAGTTCAAAACTTATTGCTAAAAATGTTGAAAAGTAAATAATAGTAAAATGTACAAGCGTATCCATTAGTGTATCTCGTATTATGTTTTTTTTGGCCAACGAGTCTGACACTTCGTATCTGTGCGGATACCGATACCCATATCCGAGCGTGAAATTGTAGTATTTGTATTATGATTGAAGAAATGGCTTAGAACTCTGCATTAGTCATTATTTTCATGGTTTACTTACATGTATACAGATATAAGGAATCCGAATGATTTAAAGTTTCTGTAATTATTAGTAATTACAAAAATACCCTATTTTAGTGTCGTGTATTAGCCGTAGCCGTATGCTATTTTTTTTAGATTTGCATGTTGAATGTTTGTCTCGTACATATCTAACAAATCAGAGAAAACATTAGTCCACGTTCGACCAGGAAGGAAATCGAAAGAAAGCTAAATAGCACCAGCAAGGCCATCAATAATGAAGGTGATGGGCACGGGCACCCAAAAGAAATAATGTAAGGTCTCTTATTCCCGTTTCCGAGCCATCAGAGGCCCATAAATCTCATGCGAGCAGCAGCTCCGCCAAAGCAGGCAAATGACTCCCTTGACTCGACCTCTCGTTCCTCTCCTAGCTCTCCTAGCTGCCAACTGGTAAAGGCAATGGCCCAACTCAACTAATCCTGATTCCATTGATATTTGTGCAACATAAACCCATAATGTCTTATCCCTTTAGCAATCTCCTTTACATATCCATGTAGTAAGGTTTTTCTTTTAATCAGAAAACAAAGATTGGATTACATGAAGAATCAAATAATTCAACCAAGTTTTGACAGCCAAGTGAATTTAGGGATTCATAATCAATGAACAAGCCATATGAAGAAATTTGTTCAAGGAAAAATATGATATGGAGAACTTTGATATTCAAAACTGGTCACTGAAACGTATGTGTGTACATCGTGGAGGGCGATTATGAATCACAAGTCCAACTTTGATGAACACATCTCTCTGCAGTCATAGTGGTAATTTGGAAAGAGCGAAATGCACATTTTTTAAAGGAAACACACGAGAACATCCTATTGTGTAGGGTGAAAGTGGCCTTGTGGTTTTGGGGGATCACTCGGGGAGTTCTAAAGGACTTTCATTTCAGTTCATATATGTTTGATTTAGCAAAACCTTTCCGAGCTTAACTAGTATAAATACATGAATATTTATGTAAATTGCAATTATCTCACCCAGTTTTTCCTCTCAAATGAAATACATTCCTTGATTTGCTGATACAATAAAAATAGAAGTTGCCAAACTAGAGAAAAAATATTTTGACTTCTAAATTAGAATCCCCTCAGTTTTCATTTACATTTAAGAACATTACATACACATGACTAAATGAAGACCAACATTTGAGCTTCGTCTTATTTTAAATTTTAAGAAAAATTATGAATTCACATTAAAAAGAGTTAAAGTTGCATCCCATTTTCACATAAATCTCGAGACACAGGCCGACCGGCCAGGCAAGCGCCAATTGTCAAATACCACCCGAAAGGGTGGTTCTAACACCCACAAAGACTACTTATCATGATATCTAATGGCGCATGCCTAAAGACATCTCGAGGAACGATGTCAAAAAAAGCTGAAATTTTGACACCGTTTCTCATAATTTTCCTAAAAAGTTTTGGCTCAAATAAAGGTCAAACGATTTAAAAAAAATCTTATAATTTAATAGTGTCCTTAAGTGTCAACAATAACTTAGTGGGTCTTAAATAGACAGTCAAAATGTTATTTTGTCTGTAAACTACCAATACCCCTAAAAAGAATTATATTAAGAAAAAGTGTGCCAACGGTGAAAAAAAAACATTGGCTGCCCTTAAAGTATACATCATATGTTGCCTGTAATTGAATGAATTTATCTGTCCCAGTTACAATCCCAAATCCTTAAAATTACCTTAGTATCAATCCCATGCTATGCGAAAAGGTTGTTAAGAGCATCCAACACTATGAGTGCATTGCTTCTAATTTTTTTTAAATATTTATGTTATAGAATCCTTTGGCATCGACAATAAGCTTCCAAAACTAATGTTTCACACTTGCAGTGTCTAGCAACATGGTAAAAGCCAAGTTTCCAAATATTTGGCCTTTAAAAGAGGTTGTTCCATTATCTTTTCAAACTTTTTGATTGAAAAAAGAAAGGACATGTGGGGTAGGTTGGCATGAGACAACTTTTGACCATTCCTTTGAAAATGGGGGGTTTTGACATGCGGTGTGCTACTACTCTAACAAATTTTTTACTTCTAAAATGTGTCATTGTGCGTAAAATTTTAGGGCATGAGTTAGAAACCATGTCACATTACACAATAGTAAGAGCATCCGCAACAAGCAATGGCCAATGGGTTTAGAAGCAACATTTTAAAAGCTTGGTATTATTTAATTTGACATGGTTCATATTTTAAAAGCTTAGTTTTGTTCAATGTGACATGGCTTGATTTAGAAGCTATGTCTAAATTTCTATCTACAATAATAAACATTTTAGAAGCAAAAAATTTGTTAAAGTAGTGGCACATGTCGACCTACCCCCGATTTCAAAGTTATCTTTGTTTCTTATTTAAATTGAAATAATTGGAGAGATATTAGGTGGGCCTATTTCAATTCAAAACATTGTAAGTTTAAAATATTGCAAATCTAAAACTGCAAGTTTGGAAGCTTATTGTGAGTGCTAAAAGCCTCTATAACATACAATATTTTAACAAATTTAGAAGCATGGGATGCTCTAAGCTTCTAAAATTTGGCTTCTTAAACCATTGATTGCTATTATGCTCTAAACATTTGTCACGAGTGCCTCGATGCTTAGTTGATATCCCGATAAATAGGAATGTGATGGCATCCAGTTCAGCTGTTAGAAATGGTGAATTTACTTCATCAGGGGTCTAACAAGAAAGATTTAAATATCCCAAACCAATGACATGCAGCATTGTTGTCATTTAGAACTTCTTGCTCAGTTCAGTTTATGCTTGGGCTATCAATACCCAACTATATCGACTCTACCCAATGGAGCAAAAATGGCTCTCCACAGACATGAGAGCGCGACAGTGGTACATTAGCAACAACCAATTTATTGTTAAATTTGACCATTGCAGTAGTTGTTAAGCAGCTACATTGTCAGATGCGCTAAATGATACAAACTTTTTCGATTGCTGAGTCATGCAAGATGCTCATAATGCAAGTAGTACAAGAAAAGAACGTATAACTAGAATGTTACCAACATTATCAATGAAATCATGAGCGGCATTGTTATAGTTGCTAAGACTGGACTAAAATAACCAAAAAAAAATTATCCAATTAAATTGTTAATTACAGAAATTCAGTAGAAATGAAGCGTAAAATACCTTCAAAACCGAAACAATCCGCTCCTGCTCTTCGACCTCGTCGAAATGCTTCTTCCACCTCTCCCAATCCCAATCCTCAACAACCTCCTCCTTTTTCTTCTCCCGCAAAACCAAATCAACGTTCTCACTGTTCTTCTTCACCGGCTTCCAGACCGAATTCATGTAATCCTCAAGCCTCTTGATGGCGTTCTTGACAACTCCTTGGAACTGCAAGTCCCATCGGTTGTTGAATTCATCTTCGGGCGGAGAAGGGGACGAGCTGCTGAGGCAGCGATAGATGGTAGAGGATTCAGAAACCCTAGAGGAAGAAAAGAGTGAGGGTTTCTTTAATAGCGGAGAGTGACGAGAGAAGAAATTAGGGCTTCGGAAAGGGAGATTGCGAGAGGGTGAGTGTGTGGAGGATGGTGGAAATGGTGGAGCTGAAACAGAAGCCATGTTTGTTTTGTGTTGTGTGTTTTGTGTTTTGCGACGGAGAGAGAGAGAGTGAAGGAGGAGGGGGATGGATAGTTGTGGGGTGGGTGAGTGATGACGTTGAGACAGAAAATCATGTCAAGTAGATAAGAACCAGAAGGAGGAGGAGGTGATTATGGTGCACGTGACTTGCACGCGCAAATGATTTTTCCATGTTTTTTGTGTACTTCGTTTCGTTGCAACCCCTATTTTCTTAAAATAGTTCAATTTTCATAAATAGTTAAAATAGGTTTCTTGAATAAATGTTTCATAAATAGTTCAATCTTCGTAGCACAATTTTCAAATATGAGGGATCAGCCAAGATATACACTTTGGAATGTTGTTGTCATTTGCTATCTGTTATTTTTCTCAAAATTGATTTTTTTTTTTTTTTGTCAAGGCTAAGCAAGATGTTGGGGGCTTGGACGACGACACAGATTAATGCAAAATAAGATGTTATGTCTTGAAAACTCTCACTTACTAACGATAATAAGTGGAGGAGTGTGTAATTTTAAGAAAGCAATGACTTTTTGACACCATCATTTATACTCTTTGACACCGTCACCGTCCACTTTTCTGTCTAACACCGTCATATGCTTAGTGGCATCGCCACCTTTTTTCGTATTCTTTCATCTTCTCCAACTCAAACTGCAACATCACCAATTCACCAACCCCATCATTCCCTCATTCCCACCTTGCAACACATCTACCACCAATAAATAACAAGATGAGCCTCTAACATTACTTAGGAGTCTGACGAATGCATATGTGTTAGAGGAATACTATGTGCATGTTGCTCGTGTCATTTGGGATGGAGTGATAATCACCGAAATACTTTAATAAGTTCATAGTTATATTTATTTTAGTGTTAACAATCATATTTCAATACTAATTATATTCACTGATTTTGTTATTAAAAACGAGGCGAATTGAAATGCAGACACCAATAGAAAAAATGTGTTGGAATGGGACATACGAGAAAAGCAAAAGCCAAAGGAGGTGACGTCAATTGTGTATAATTTATTGGTTATGAAATGAGTGAGGTTGATCGGGTTGAAATTTGTGTATTTGTGGAGCGTTAGCATCCCGAGATAGAATGATGCAAAAGAAGATGTTGCATCTTGAAAACTCACTTGCTGACTATAATATTTTTGGGTTTAAGTTTCAGTCTAGCACTAGAAATGCTCTTACTACTGGAGAACCTTATTTGACCTTCTAGGAGCTATTTAGTAAGATGGGTTATCAGGGGTATTATGAAAGAGTATTGTGAGAATGCTTGAGGTGCAATTTAATGTTAGATTAGAGAATAAGGTGTTTTATGAGTAAATACCCGTGTCGTTGGCACTATCACAGATTACATCATACCTTCATAGCTATGTAGAATACTCGCATTCGGGGTTTTATTTCATTTTTTAAAAACACTTTCATAATTGTCTATTACAACAGTTATGATGAATTAATTTTGTAAAACAATGTTAATAAAACTGATCAACACAACCAATGTGCTAAGGAATTTAATCTCCACCAAATGTCAGCTTAACTAAAAATAAAAAGGAAATAATTAAATATTAAGAAATATCCCATGTTTGTTCAAATGAGTTTTGGCTGAAATTGATGCCCGATTTAGTAAAGCAGCAGTTGAAGAAACATAATTTAATTAGGACAAACAAAATGACACATTCGATTTTGAAGAATATCAAGATGAACTTTTTACAAAAATTTAAAAATATTTAAAATTTTGACAGAGCTTCCCCTTTATTCAATATTTAAACTTGTCATAAGCATTTGTACCTCACATAATTTGGCATTCACAAAAACTTGTTGTCTCAGCGCAATATATATTCACCGCTTTCAGTATTAAAAGAGGTTTTTTGGCAGTCGAAGAGACACACACACAATATCATTATATCCAAAATGTTATTTTTTGAATAAAGTAATTTATCTGAACATGTCATAAGAAATTAAAAAAAAAATCAAAATTTCGACAGAGTTTCCCTTGTATTTTTCAATATTGAAACTTGTCTGAACCTGTCATACAAATTTATAGTGGCAATCAATGCCATGAACACCAAATAATATCTGAACACGCAAAAATAATATCAAAACATTTAAGTACATCAAAGCTATACATTATTTAGACCTATACGCATTTCAAGAGCATGGTTTCCACCAGTTCTCTTTTCAAAAAATGAGAACAAAATGAACTATACAAAAATGGGTTAAACTGCATATGTACATCAAAACTATGTATCACCATAACTATGTGTCACCAACTGCTCCAAACATCTTCTGCAACACACTATCAAATGATTTTGCGTCTATATGCACCAACTTTGAGCAAGGAGGGAATATGACTGAAATCTACAAATTTATCACACACAATATTAGCAAAAAACTGTTAATAAAATAAGTTACTTTTCAATCATCTTATAAGTAACTACCTTATTTGCCAATTTTCAATGACGCCCACCATTATACTTTTGTTTTTTAATAGTTTTTTTGAACTCTTCAACAATGATATCCCAATTCTATAAAAATGTATAATAAATAACTTAACATGACAGTCTGAAATCATTGTCAGAATGCACAAAAAGGTGTTCTAAACTATAAATTGGAACTCGAGTTTTGCCAAGATCTAGATATTTTGGAGTTCACTTGTGTTTTAAAATCAGTTTCTTGAAGCATATTCTCATATCATACTTATACATTATTGAATATAATTAGGAGTATGATGAGGGTCTCGTTTGTGGCTATAAACTGAAAGCGATTTTGTGAAGCGTAATTTAAGCATTACTTTGGGGTTGAAAGGATGGGTATTGAACGATGAGAAATGAGTTGGTGGTGATGGGAGGATTGATCAGAAGTGGTACCATGGGTCTATGATGGGTCCCCAACCACCAAGACTGAGAGGAGGGGTATTAAATTAAATATTTATTTTATCAGTATTTACTCTGTAATTGTTAACCATGGCAAGTCTGACCTGCAGTAATGTTAGTAGACTTGTCATCCTGCATGACTCAAATAGTTGGTATTTTATCAATTAAAATAATAGTGACCATACATTATTTGACTTAATGATATTATTCATTTTTAACGAATTGATCACTTAGACGATATCACATTCACACCATCTCCGTGCCGAATATACATGCTCGTATGTCTCTCTCATATAAAAGAAGACTTATCCGTCAGCCATGCCCAAATGGGGACACATCACATACAAACATGCATCACCGGATACACCTAACTATAAGAGTAATAAAAAGCCACTCTTGGGCTATCAATGCGCATAACTCACATCACATTTTTTACGGATAAATAATCAAGCCTATTTTAGGCATTTCAAAACCACACCCTTTTTCGCAAGACCCAACCTGAAGGAAACTTAGTTTCTCTATAAGAAAATGGGTGCCCTACTCCGCAAGACCCAACTCAAAGGCAATTTGGTTTCTCTATAGTAGAGGAAAAAACATAACCAATAAGAGATGTGGTAGTTCCAAGTGATACAATTCCAGGTGGTTAAATTTTCATGAATCAAAGTTTATCAGTATCATTTATTTTTTATATTTCAAAATTCCTTCACAATGACATTTTGTCATTCATAAGTAAATCGACTTATTTTTTTTGGGAAGCATAACATTTGACACATTGTCAAATCATAAACAATTTTACCACAATATCATCCAATTATTTTGGATAACAACCTAGCATTTTCCGAAACAAATTCTCAGAACATTAACAAAAAATGATAGTTTATTGAGAAAAACCATGCTAGAAAAAGCCCACACATCAAACAAATCAGAATAGTAAAGTTCACACATTTGCGGCACAAAACACCACAAATAACACAAACTCAATTTCAAACATGCCTAAACTCACATAAAAGATTACCTAAAATGAAACCCATTCTAATATCCATTTCAACACAAAAATGGTATACGACACCACAATTCTAAAACATGAGGAACATCTACATATACAGTAGTAAAAACTAAACAAATTGCACCAACAAAATAGTATGTCAGCTTTACTTAAAAAGCAACATGTGAAGGAACTGCGTAAATACAAAATGGACCTCAAGTTAGCTGTCAGATTCTAAGTATAGCTTATTTGATGTCTACCTCATAATAACATGACTATATTTTTGACATGATTTAATAATCAGCTGCTCATCATAAGACAATGGAAGTTAAATTTTGAAAAGAACTCTTAATAAATAAATAAATAACCCCCAAATGAGGAATTAAAATTTTTTTATACTCTTCAAAGATATGAGAAAATATAACAACTCAAGTCAATTAACACTTGAGCTGACACAACAGAAAGAAATTAAAGGTGAAGCATAGTCAAGCTACTAATCACATTAACATATCCTAAATAATCAGAAATAAAGAATGATCCTAGGATAATTTGGTGCAACACAAGAAAACAAACCCCAGCGTGCCATTTTTTTTTTCAGTAGTAAGCAAACCAGCCTCTTAACCTCAGGAATGCACCAAAGGGAACATCATAGCTAACTTCAAATTTTACATAGACTTGAAAGGGTATTGAGCTATCAAACTCTCTTCCCACATTACAAATTTGCCTAAGGCTGTATGTTTTTCAAAACTTGCATATGACATGAGTTAACAATTAAGAAGCTCGGGTTTCTGTCCATAACATGATGAACAATAATGCCTAAAACACCCCCTAATCAAGAGAATTCATGAAAGGTTGGTTAGATATCAAACTTCAATTGATCTAGCATAACTATTCTTTCATTTTTTTTCCACAAAGTCACACTATATAGTGTAAATATTTACATAACTATGATACCATAGAGAATACAAAATAACTTTAAAGACATTGCTTCTCACTTCATACCGTAAACGCACGGTTATCTATTGAGTTAGATAACAGCAAATACGGGTCGAATCCCACAAGGAGAGCTATGAAATATCGGAAAACTGATATTTCAAATCCCTTTTGAAACTTAACCTAGTTAAAAAAGAATTGATGAGTGAAGTGTTTGAACTAAAAATAAAGAATTGTATTGGAGAATGGATAGTGGAGTAGGAGGTGGAATGTGTAGAGATTCTTTTTGCTATGTTGAACTTGCCATTTGGATGTTCAATTTGATTTTCTCGAGATTCATAGATGATTGATACTTTTTGGGTTTGATTTCATGGGCCTTTGGGCTTGAAAATCCTGGATCGTTGACAATGCATGCGTGAACTTCCAATGGGCTTTTTAGTTGTTGAACTTAGCCTTATTGTGTCATTTTGTGCATATTTGATGATTAATACTTGAATTCCTGCGTTATACACAAAATATACGTAATGAGAGTATTTTATTAATTAATATGACATAACAAATATATAATTAGGGGCGTAAAATGTACCATTTATAAGCCTATCAAATCCTCCAAAACCTACATTTTGCTAGTCTTCAAGCAAAAGAAAATTAAAAATTAAATCACTTTCATAGGAATCACGATTACATTTAGCATATGTAATAAGCATTTAAACCTCTAGGTTTCCCTAGTGGATGAGTTGTAATCTCGTGAGGGTTTCCAAAAATGATACCCACAAACATTTGTAATACTCGGGACTCGGACTCAAAAATTGGTAAAAAAATAATTCTTTCCTTATTTAACCTCAGAGATTTCCTACTTGAATGTGTAAGCCTTAAGAGATGTATTCTTGTAACTTATTGGTCAGTATTAAGTCAATAAGTGACTTCAGTAAGCACTATACAAAAGACATAGAAATTATTCATTCAAGTTTATATTAAGAGTTTGATCATTTTCTTTGTTGCAAATTTAAGTTTAAAAGTGGACATATCTCTAGTTCACATTCTAGAAATTTTGCTTCAACTTCAAATCTCACAAGGTATATAATCACTCAGAGATTTGGTTTTTTTTTTTTTTTTTTTTTTCTCAAATGTATGTGAATAAGATGAAATAATGAATAAGGGATAGTTCACATACAAAACAAAAGATGGGAATTTGATAATACAATAAATATGATCTCAAGAAGGAATATCATCCGTTGAGAATGTTGATTCATTCACCACAGTATTTCTTAATTCACCCTCCACACTTTGGCCATATTTTCCTAAGGATCAAAAGATTTTGACTAGGTTGTGATGGAGCTTAGGACGGGGTAACATTGAAGGTTAAGGACAAACAAAAGTACTTTTGATAAGGTTAGAGGTCTTCTTTAAGTGTTGAACTTCATGGATTGACTTAACTCATTCTTTTCTATTAAAGAGCTTTACATTTTCATGGACATGAAAAACAAATGTTTTTTTGTTTTGTTTTGTTTTGTTTTGTTTTGTTTTGTTTGTGATAGCCTCGTACAAAATGGTAATGGGATATGAAGCTCTTTCTACATTTTTTGGCACTAAGAAGTATATACCTATTCCATTGATGGTGATAAAACCTTTTTATTTTTTTTATCATTCATCTCCAACATTTCTCAAAAGCACAAGGGTCGGGAAAACATAATTGGGTTATTTGGGTTTATTGATTAGTAGGTTAACAACAAAACTGTTAATATGTCAGGTTTCAAACGAGCTCTAAGGGTAAACAATACATGGGTAGGTTAAAAGGATCAATCTAGGCAAACACTGATTTTTCTTCATTTCCTAAGAATTACATGGTTTCTATGCCTTGGGTGAATTTCAGAATATAATGTAGTGGTGTGATTCAACTTTGATATTTATTCTCAGTTTTTTACAGAAACAAAAAAATTATAGAGATCATGCAATAAGATAATGTAGGACTCGAGAAATTATGAATTAGCGTATAACCCTCAGAAAGAAGAAAAACTAGAAATCTCACAGGGTTCAAGTCTCCACTATTATCTCATGTTCACCAGATAATTAATCCACGTTTTCAACTTTAAATAAGAACATCGAAGCTAAAATACACTCTCAATGTAAACTTTTAGAAAATGCATAGCTTATGAGTAGTACAAACTATTATCTAATATTGACAAACTACTAAAGCTTCAAATCATGCACTCAAATGTCTTTGCAACTAGATTTATGGAACCTAATCTCATCATGGATAAGTACTCGGGTTACAAAAATGAAAAAACAATTTTATTTTAAATTGACTCAACCCATTTTCAAATAAGACATAAAATTTGAAATATCTCCTTCCCAAACCTAAATCAAACATTGACCTCAATGTTCTAAAATAAGACACCATGGGTCAAACTTAAACAAAAGAGAGACAATAATAAATAGACATGGAAAGAGTATATCATTAGACGACTTGAGTCCTCAAATGACTTTTGTTAAGATCCAAAAGTAGGTTCCAATCAAATCAAGTCAAGTGATTTTTTTTAGTTGGCCTAATATGTACAATAAAATCTTAGTCTAACAATAATCATACAATAACAACCTGAAAATTTGTGGGTCATACCAAACAGTGTATATGGTACAATAAGATGCAAGTGATTTGACATGTCCCACAAGTGAGAAAGTATTTCCTCCAAAGAATGATACAAGTTCAATTTGTCAAAATGAATAAAATCAATTTGGTGTTCTGGGAGATGCCATGAATTAGGCTTGGATAGGTCATCGACCTCTTTAAGTTTTTCTCAATTTGTTTTACATTTCCCAAAATAATCCTCCAAGGTTTTTGAAATATGCAATTTAAGCCTAAATTCGGGGAACTTCCTAATACTTGGGATAATGTTAACAAATTTCTCAGATTTCACATTTGTATTGGATATGGATGTTCCGACAATTGTCAAAAGAGGAATATCACCACATGGTAACTTAATTGGTTCGTCTTATGTGTCACCCTCTAAAGTGTATGTATGATCAATAATAAGTGACACATCAGTAAACATATAGTCAGCTAAGGAGTGACTAGACAATTTTACAAGCTCACCATGCTTATCCATGTTATCTTCTTGAACACAAAATTCATGATTCATCCACAATCCTTTTTCACCACATTGTCTCACAAGTTTCATCCAGTCATCATGCTTTACTTGGGGTGTTTGAGAGGTTGATATAGGTATATCAATGTGGTACAATTCATCAGATATCTCACTCTCCTCTAATAGATTTTCTTTATATTCCTCCTTTAATTACATTCATCAATGTATAATTTTAATGCCTTAAATCCCAAATTTCAAACAAAAGTTGGTCAGTGGCCTGCTGACTTTGTTCTATCTCTCGTATGGAATGACTTAAGGATTGCATATATTGATCTAGGCTCTCTTGGAATGAGGGAGAAATGTTAGTTTTCTCCCATAAGCTAATTGGGTATGCAGATGATGTGAATTGCATAATTTGCATGACGTGGTATGGATTGGTTTCTACCGAAGGCATTGTAGGACAACTAAGGGTAAGACTCACTATTATCCACATATTGGGGATCAAAGGATGGCGTGGACCTAACAGGTTCATAAACCCAATTGGGTTGGTGTTGGTTCCAAGATGGTTGTTTTTCATATCCATTTTGTGAAAAATGATTGGCATAAACAAAATTTGATTCTAAGGGTTGACCTTGGTGTACTAAGGCAAAATAATTTACCTCGGCATTATCGTGGTCTTTCCAATGAAAATCCATAATTGTATGACTCCTAATATAAGATAAACTTCTTGAGAATCAATCTTGTTTGGATTTTATTTTTTTACTTTTTTATTTATTTTTATGTCTAAAATCTAATGAAACCTAAGATGATATGATCTTGACTAAATGCAATATGTGGATGCACCTAAATTAAGCTACTAATCATGACACACAAACAAAGTTCAATCAATTCATATCCATCCATCTAGCAAACAACAAGTTGATTATCTTCAATTAAGTGCAAGGGACGATCAATTTTTAAAACTCAAAATAATTGAAGTGGAGAATGATTTTGAGCATGTCAAAATCAATTCTCACCCTAGTTAGATTTTTCCATATATCTTGTAAGCAAGTAAGAAGTAGTTTATTACGTAAAAATTCCCTAGATCACCACACTAGAGAGAGATGCATTCTAGCTAGGTTTTACCCTGTTTGGTATGCTTGAACTGGTTAAGCCTTTGAAGGGCGTCTTTAAGATCCAAGGATTTCTTATGATTTTAAGCTACGACTTAAATAGTTTCAAGAACCCTTGTGTTCCTAATAAAAATAAGATTAGACTTGTGAGAAACTCTGTCGAAACATCACTTTTTAGGCGAAAAGGTAAGAAATGGCGATGCAATCACACTGGTCTTTACCGGTGCATACCAATTGACATTAGAGCAGCCTTACTTCGAAAGAGTTCAATCACAGTCTATTCCTTTTCTGAGATCCTATGAACACCATTATAATTGGTTTGGATCTAGTTATCTGAGTTCATTTTATTAAATTTGACCAAGTTTGAACGTATCAGAGTGATGAGGTAGGTGATCAAATCCTACTCAGTTGCAATTAGCCAGGTCCGCTCTTATGTAGTTTAGCACAATTCGTTATCTTGCAAAAAGTTTAAACACTCAAAAACATTTCAGAAACACTTCTTGCAAGAGATTCGAAGTGGGTTGAGTGAGATACCTCACTTTGCTTCCGGTTGTATCCTAGGCCCTGTTTTAGTTATTACAACTTAATAATACAAATTCAAATCCTCACAATCACTCAAATTTTTTTGTTTTTTCTAATTATGATCCAAGTGTCCTCCATTGTTCACTAAGCTCACCAAAGCTATTTTCCAAGTATCCTTTATGCGCAAAACCTGAAAATTATACATAGGAGAATGATTAATGGCTTCAAATACAAAGTATAGAACCAAAGTTTTGAAAATCATTCAAGTTTAGCAAAACAGTGTATTGCTGGAAATTTTCAGAACTGACAAATCGACTTTGAAAAATCGTGTAGAGTTCATTTCTTGATGAAATTCAGATTTTCAAATTTTCATGGATTTCTAACAAACCAAAGTTTTCAACAAAAAATTCTTAAATTTCTTTTGGCAGCTAGAAGGTTACTGAAATTTGAAGTGAACGCAAAAAACAGTACACTGTCCAGATTGCGTAGATGCTACGAGAATTCAAATTCTGTTTAAATAGGTCATTTAAATTGAAATACAAAAGATGATATAGAAACTAGACATGATGTAGAACGTGATGGAACTTAGAAACACTCAAAATAGAATCATAAATCAGTAGAAACAGACGTCCAAACAACAGTCATTTACATCAGTCAAATTCCAGTACAGGCAGTCCAACTTAAAGAATTCGGTTCTCACTAACCTTTTATCCAATGAACAAATGGAAAGATGTCCGTGAAACCAAAGTTCATGTGTATTTACCAGATAAATTAAAAAAAAACGTTAGATACTCAAAAAAATAAAATGAAAACATGAAAATGTTCAAATTTCCAGAATACAAAGTGTTAATAAATATTGCAAACGCACCTAAACTATGATAATGAACCTAAACTAAACTAGTGATAAACATTCAAAATTGACTTTAAAACTAATTCTCCATTGCTCTTCCGGCAACGACGCCAAAAAGTTGATCGATTTCAAATCATACCGCAAGCGCACGGTTATCTATTGAGTTAGATAACGGCAAATACGGGTCGAATCCCACAAGGAGAGCTATAAAATATCGGAAAACTAATCTTTCAAATCTTTTTTGAAACTTAATCTAATTATAAAAGAATTGATGGGTGAAGTGTTTGAATTAAAAATACAAATTAAAACCTAAATGTGGGAGTTAGGGCTTTGAGTTTACCATCATGATTAGATGTCACCATTAAGCCACTCTTCGATTAATCTTTCCCAAATTTATTAACACATCCTAAGGTAGATTCTCATCTCACTTTAGGATGGAAGATATGGCAATATGAACAATTGATTTCAAGCCTAAATTAAACGTGGATTTAAAAGCATACAAGGAATCATACTTAAATGAAAAACCATATATCTAACAAATCATAATGAAACTTAAACTAATAATATGTAAACATTATAAGGAGCTTGTCAGATAATGACAAGTATAAAAATCCATCTAATCTTGAGCTTAAGAAGTAGAAGAAGAAAACATGAATTTAATTCATAACATGAAACACAAAACATGTTACTTGCCTCATATGTTCATGATACAACCAAGCAACAACATCAATCTAATTAAACTTGCTTCTCAATTACATGAAAATGAAAAGATAAATCTAAAATATAGTCATCTTGGAGCTATCCTCCCATGGGCTCACCCACACCCTAAGGTGAGATTAGCCAAGCATGGTAATCTCTAGGCCTTCCCTCCACTTATTACTCTAAATGATACAAATACTACTACAGCTACTCTCAATTTTCTTTCCTTCCAAAGTCCTCTATTGTATACTCCAAGCATGGGGTATTTATGGGTAAAGAAGAATAAGAGGTGAAGTAAAATAAGAAAAAGACGTTGGCATAAAATAAATAATTGTATTGGAGAATGGACAGTGGAGTAGGAGGTGGAGTAAAATAAGGAAAAGATGTTGGCATAAAATAAAGAATCGTATTGAAAAATGAATAGTGGAATAGGAGGTGGAATGTGTAGAGATTCCTTTTGCTATGTTGAACTTTGGATTTTTAATTTGTTTTTCTTGAGATTCGTAGATGATGATATTTTTTGGGCTTGATTTCATGGGCCTTTGGGCTTGAATATCCTGGACCCTTGACAATGCATGTGTGAACTCCCAATGGGCTTTTTAGTTGTTGAACTTAGCCTTATTGTGTCATTCTGTGCATATTTGATGATTAATACTTGAATTCTTGCATTATACACAAAATACACGTAATGAGAATATTTTATTAACTAATATGACATAACAAATATAGAATTCGGGGCGTAAAATGTACCATTTATAAGGCTATCAATAGTGTAAATATTTACATAACTATGACACCATAGAGAATACACTAACTTTAAAGACAAATTGCTTCTCACTTCCTCTTTCCATATATGCTTGTCCACACATTAGCAAGTGTGACCAAACCCAAAGAGAATCCAACCACATAAAACAAAGCAAACAAAGTAGAGTGAGTCTATTCTCTACATTTTCCATACCACTCTGTGTGGGGTGTGTGATATTTCTATGTGAAGGTGGAAGCCATAATTACTCATTCGCCGATAAAATTTCCTATGGCTAAAGTATTTAATTTCATATTTTTAGAGTTTATTTTCGTGAGTTTTAGGGTGGGTGCCCTAAGATTTATGGAGTAGGTTCTGATATATGCGGGGGTCTACATCGACTGCCTCAGTGGTTGGGCCTTGCGGCTGCTCTGCTTCATCGATTGTATCAATCTGGCCTAGCGTCAAGTCTTCCTCGGCTGGATCGTTATCTTGCTCGACATTGTTATTGTTAGCTTGGGATCTGGTGCTAGTGATTGTGTCTCGAGACTCTACTGGTTAGAAAGAGCTTGTGTCTATGTTTCTCGAAAAAGTTGTCTTTTCCCCACAGCCAACGCCAAACTGTTGCGTCCAAATCCGTCTCTGCTAATTTTCAATCTGTAAAATGAACAACAGTGAGCCGTGTACCACTATTGTAGTGGTGGTCAAAGGCACTCCAATGCTGAAGTCAAGTGACTGTGCAAGGATGAATGTAGACTAGTTAAAATTGGTGTTGCATGTGCATATATTTCTCTTTCCTTTTACTCACCTTATTTAGCGAGTGTAGCACTTCTTAATTGACCATACGGTCAAGGGCGTGATAAAGAGAGGAAATCTCATCCAAGATCTTACATGTTCATGACTGGGTCTCCCTCGACACATGGCTCTGTTTGGGACCCAATTCTTGATTGGTTTATGGATTAAGAGCTGTACAAATGGTCGTTGGGCTCATGACAACTTAGAAATCTATGTTCGAGCCTTATTGTTCTAGGCCAAGCTTCATGAGCCGCACCACGTTGGGCTGGCGTAATTTGGGCTTAGGCACTTGACTTACACGCTTAACAACTATTAAGCATTGGCTAGGTTGGCCTATGCCATGTGTATGGCTGCTATCATATGACTGTTTAATGTCTCATCAATGATTGTTAGCTCGAGATCTTGTGTCGGTGACCATATCTTGAGACTCTACTGGTTCAAAAGAGTTTGTATATTTGTTTTTAGGAAAACTTGTCATTTCCCCATAGACGGTGCCAAACCGATGTGTCCAAATTCGTTTATGCCGATTTCCAACCTGTAAAACGAACAACGGTGAACCAATGACCACCGTTGTAGTGGCGAAGACACTCCGATACTAAAGTCAGGCGATTGCTCTACCATCAAGGGTGCGATGGAGGAAAGAGATCTTGCTTTGAGATCTTACCTGTGCACGATTGAATCTTCTTCGACACTTGGCTTTATTTGGGTCCCAATGCTTGATTGGACTAAGAGATACATAAGAATAGATCTTGAGCCAATATGACAACTCAGAGATATGTGTTCGAGCCTTATTATCCTGGACCAACCTACAGAATCCACACTCATTGGGTTGACATGACCTAGGCCTGGGCGCCTAACTTACGAGCTGAACAATAATTAAGTTGAGCCTGCGCTGGACTTGGCTCAGGTCTATTTGGGCAGCACTAAGGCCTTTTCGTATTAGGATTGACCTGTGCCACGTGTATGGTTGAGATTTGGTAATTGTTTGATGTCTCATCAATTGGTAATGTAACTTGTACACCTAGTAGAAGCTGAAATTCTCAGTTTCATTGATTGGCAAGTAGTTGGTGTAATTGTGTCAAAGGGTGGGTATAACCGAAGAACCTCATTAAGAATCATTGTTACCTGTAAATAATGATTTACAAAATTTGAAAGGATGTCTCAATAACAAGCATGTGATTTCAAAAGCAATTCAAACTCACAATCTTTAGGCATTTAGTCCATCAATATCTAGTTTTCTTTTCCCCAAGACTTGCAAGACTGCTTCCCTAGATTTTACTTGTCAATGAGGATGCATGCTCAAGAGAATCATTATCCATGCAAATAAAACTAGAAGTCGTCTCTTGACCTGCAACATAGAATAGTTTGCATTCTTCTATAACATCAAATGTGCTCATACTGACATTTTCAGTCTTTTTATCTTTAAGATATTCAACCAACATAATTGTTGTAATTGATTCTTGTAATTGATATGTACTTAATCGGGAAGAGAGGATAACAATAGTTTAGGAAAGCAATTGATTCTTGTAATTTATATGTGCTTAATCGAGAAGATAAGATAACAATAGTTTAGGAAACTATAGGATCCAAATTGTTGTATTAGCCATATAAAAGGGACACCTATGTATCATTATCAATTCATTCAAGTCAATTACAATTCTCATGCACAAACTTTATATGCTATCATAGCACTAGGTTCTGCAGCTCCACCCAATCCCTCATATACCTACCATGGCCGGAGAAAACACCAACCAACAAAACATCAATTCAAAACCTGTTTCACCTACTGAAATTCAATCAAACATTGACCACCCATATTACATAATCAATCAGACCATTGGAAGCAATCCCTGTGAAAACACCCCTATATCGACTATCCTCTTCCACCATCAATGGCAGCATGTCATAGGACCAATGAGAACCCAAACACCGTGTTTACTATAATGAAGACGCGCACAATGTGGAAAGGTGCTATTTCATCAAAGGTTTTCCTCCTGGACACAAGTGGCACAATTGGCAGCCATCTTTACCTCTACCACGATCCAACGACAACGGTCGTGTATATAAAGGGAGCACCAATCAGTCCAACCAATCTGGTCCTTGAAAACAATCATCTGTCAACAACGCCCAGGTACCAGCAGAACCCACTCATCATCATAGTTCGTAGCACCTCACCTCACTCTTGACCAGTGTCAGCAAATTATAGATGTTGTTGGTACGAAGGACCCAACCCAAGCAAATTTTGCAGGTCTGAATTTTCTTCTTGTTTTAGTTTTCACGATCAAACATGTTCACCAAATGTCTGGATCATAGATAGTGGTGCTATGGACGATATTACACACTCTCCTAATCTCTTTACCACTTGTTCACACACTTCTTTTCACCAGTTGGGTTACCCACCATGGAAAAAACACTAATCACTTCAATAGGCACCATACAATTTAAGAATATCTTTCGCCTTATTGATGTTTTATGTGTTCCTTATTTTAATGCCAGTCTTTTGTCCGTACCATGCCTTATTGATTCCCTACATCGTTATGTTTTTCCTACATTGTGTTACATATAGGACTTGCACACGCAGAAGATGATTGGCTTAGGTAGGAGGCATGAGAACTTGTACTACTTCAGACCCATATCATCTTGCTCTGCATCTTTACTCTTCTTTAGCCTACCATGTGACCATCCAAAGCAATGTGTGAAGTCTTCGTTTGGGACATCACTGGTATCTCCCTCCCTCAACATAATATTTGTGATTTTTGTCCATTAGCTAAGCAAACTAGATTACCCTTTTTCCCTCAAGTTCAATAAAGAGTATTTCACCATTTGATTTAATTCATTGTGATATTTGGGGACCACATAAAATTACCTCTCACTCCGGTCCCAAATACTTTTTAACCATAATCGATGATTACTCAAAAGCCACGTGGGTTTATTTGATGAAACTAAAATCTGAGACACAAAATTTAGTCATTTTCCTTTGTGTTCACACAATTTAACACCAACATAAAGGCAATTCATGTCGATAATGGGGGGAGGGGGAGTTGGCCTCTTTAAAACTTTTTTTTTTCCTTTTCTCTGACAATGGTATCTTCTACCAACACACTTGCATGACACACCTCAACAAAATGGGGTCCTTGAAAGAAAACATAGGCATCTCCTTGAAATGGCACGAGCACTACGCTTACACGCCAACCTGCCTTTTCAATTTTGGGGTGATTGTATCCTCACCGTTGCTTATCTTATCCACACCTATCTTAACAAAAAAAGCACCCTATGAAGTTCTTTTTGTTCGACCACCTACTTACACACACCTTCGTGTATTCGGTCGCTTGTGTTATGCCACTCAAATCCACAAATAAATTTGACAACTGAGCCCGTAAATGTGTCATTGTGGGCTATCCTTTCGGGCATAAGGCATATCACTTATATGATCTTGCCAACCACAAGTTTCTTGTTAGCCGCAATGTTGTATTTCACGAAACCATATTTCCCTTTTACCTCACCCATTACCAACACCCTCCCTGTGTTTATTGCCACAACCAACCAACCTACTCACTTTATACTTCCAGCAACAGATCATTTTAGTCCCTTCACTATGCCCAGACCCACAAGGCCCCTCCCTGCCACACCTACCAACACATTATCGACACTCACCACTAACCCCAACGACGACATCTCCTCTGTACTGACTTCCCCAATTCCAAATTGCAACACCCTATCTATATCTACATCCCCAACCCCTAATGTCAACATTTATTCTCCCTCGACTCATGCATCACCATTCCGCACTCTTACTCCATCTACACCGACTTCGTTGCATACCTTCTCCATATCCCCCTCCTCTTATTCAGTTATTCACTCGCACTCCCCTACCCCTTGTTCTTCTCAGAGACTTCCACTGCAATAGTTCCGTGACCATTGCTCATGCCGAGAAATCTTCTGCAATTACACTTTGTAAGGGTTCACGATATCCACTTTCTCATTTTATTTTCTATAACAATTGATCTTCTACTCACCATTCTTTTGTCGCAGCCATCTCCAAAATCATTGAAACCACTACCTATATATGCCTAGGCTTCCACCGATCCTCTTTGGTGTGAAGCTATGTGCACTAAGATTTGGATTCTCACCTCTTTACCTATAGGCAAACGTCCACTGGGTTGTAAATGGGCGTTTAAAGTCAAATACAAATCTAATGCTAATGTTGAAAGGTATAAAGTATGGATTTTTCTAGATGAAAAATTTTACATGGTTCTCCTCCCAGGATTGGCCGACAAGGGGGGAACTTAGTATGTCGGCTACAAAAGTCGCTCTACGGATTAAAACAAGCAAGCCGCAATTGGTTTGCAAAGCTCATTGCTGCCCTTCGAGTTGCTGCATTTGTACATTACATCAGTGGGTACTAATAGTAGAGCTACACCGCAAACTCACACGGTAATACCATGGATAAACACATGAGAAACTTAAACTCGTGGATAACTGGAGTTGGCTTAATATTCCAACATATATAATGCCCAAAGGGGCAGATGAACAGTAACATGTCTTCAATGAGATACTTTTATTTGGTTTATGCACAAAAAAAATAATTATATTCTGTACGATAATGTTCTGTTAAGTGAAACTTGCAGATGAGATATCTGTGATATGGTATGGGATGATCCCATGGGTGCAAGTTACCAACCCAAATCTAGTAAGAGACTTCTTGTCCAGCAATTCATAGGATGGTCCTGTTACGGGGAGGTTTTATCGAAAACTAAAGAAAGAAAGTAATAAACATGGAGCCTTGCCTATAGCTAACATGAAAATTCTATCTTGTCTTTTGTCCATCCCTAAATGTTCCCAACATTAGCAACAACCACTAAATTACCGTTTCAAAACTAAATTAAAATTTTCAAAGCAGTTTAGAAATTTTGATTGTCAAAAACGGAAGCACTATGGCTTTTTCTATTAAAACTTGCTTAGGAAAATGAGACTAAAGCTATTTTTCAATGTGAGTTGTTTCTATTATGTTTTTATTTTTTATTTTTAACAACCCCTTTATTTAAATTAGTGTATATCAAATGGATGTCCAAATTGTAGTGCTAGATCTATTTATCTCTGCATCAATTATTGTAAGAAGAAAGATATCAATAGATGCCATTTATCAGCTCTTATTACCACACATAATCTGAATATGACATCCATTTTCAAGAGAAAGAAAGAGAGTGGGTCATGGATAATGTGGAAGATTTAAGCTATATGGTTAAGGGAGTTTTATTGGAGTGAAAACAAAGACTAGTATGGCAGAATCTACGTTTGTTGTTGTGCTTGTTACTTGTTTTATTTTTGTGGTTTTATGGGTTTGCAAGGCATTGTTTTGGATATGGTGGAACCTGTCAAAGCTGCTGAGGTCGTACCTGAGAGAGCAAGGCATAAGAGGGCCTTCTTACAGGTTGTTTCATGGCAACATCAAGGAGAATGCTGATGCAACCAAAGCAGCATTGTCCAAGCCTATGGACTGTTCACATCGTATAGCACCACTTAAGCCTTTCATGCATCAAACAGTTGAGAAATACGATATATTATTTTATTTTTGGATTTCTTCATCCATGAATCTTGGTTTCTAATTAAGAAATGCGCGCGCACACACACACACACACAAAAGCATTACTTTTAGTAATGACGGCCTCAAGTATATCACAAATGCAGGTAAGCTTGCAGTTATTTGATAGGGAACAACTCCGAGTGTGCAAATTATGGATCCAAATCTTATAAAGGGGTATCTTATCTAATAAATTTGGTCACCTTTCTAACAAAGGACTTAGAGATCAAGTAAACTGAGTTGTTTGTAACTGGACTTGTGACATATGATGGTGAAAAATGGGCCAAGCACAAAAGAATTGCTACCCCAGCCTTTCATTCAGAGAAATCGGAGGTTTGCACTTAAGCACCAAATAATTGAGAAAAACATGCTTTGTAAAGTTCTAATACTAGTTCATATTTTCTTATGTACTAACTTAATTGTGATTGTATATAGATGATGTTGCCAGCACTCTATAATTGTTGCAGCGAGATGATATGCAAAGGGCAAAAGTTGGTTGCAACTAAATCTATTGAATTAAATGTGTGGCCAGAACAAAACTTAAGTGCAGATGTCATATCTCAAACATCATTTGGATTCTGGAAGCAGCTATGGAGAAGGAAACGTATATTCCAACTCCAATCTGAACAAGCCAAGCTTTTAAATCAGTCTTTACAGTATATAAAGTTTGTATACTGTATATGAGAATTGTATATTATAAAGTTTTAAACCATTCAAGGCCATTTCAGGTAATCAAATTATAAAGTTTGTATAGAGAATTGTGATTGACTTGAATGAATTGATAATGATATAGAGGTGTCCCTTTTATAGGGCTAATACAACAATTTAGATCCTATAGTTTTCTAAACTATTATTATCCTTTCTTCCTGATGAAGCACATATCAATTACAAGAATGAATAGCTTTCCTAAACTATTGTTATCCTATCTCCCCCGTTAAGTACATATCAATTACAAGAATCAATTACAACAATTATGATGGTTGAATATCTTAACACGCCTCCTCAAGTTGGCGAGTGGATATCGTACACTCCCAATTTGTTAAGTAGAAAAACGAAGGGTGTCTTGCCTAGTGGTTTCGTGAACAAGTCAGCGAGATGCATCCTTGTGGGTGTGTACATTGTGGAAATCAGCCTAAAAGTAAGATGTTGTTGCACTAGGTGGCAATCAAGTTCAATGTGTTTTGTTCGCTCATGAAAGACAGGATTCCTGATAATATACAAAGTCGATTGATTATCACAATGAAGTGTCGCAAGTTCAGAATGTGTGATGTGTAAGTCTTTGAGAATGTATCTAAGCCACTTGAGCTCGCAACAAGCATCCGCCATTGCGTGATACTCTGCTTCAGCTGATGATCGTGACAGTGTTTTGTTCCCTTGTTTTCCATGAGATCAATGAGTCCCCAATGAAGGTACAATAACCCCTCACAGGACATCTTGTGATAGGACAAATGATCCAATTTGAGTCACAATAGGCTTTAACTCTTAGATTGTTTTGAGCTGAAAAGAAGATGTCTTGTCCAGGTGAACTTTTAACTTACCGCAATACTCGAAAAGCAACATCAAGATTTGGCTGGTGTGGCTCATGTATGTAACGACTAAGTACATGGACAACAAAATTGATGTCTGGCCTGGTCACTGTGAGGTATATGAGACGCCCTACCAAGCGACGGTATATAATGGGATCATGTAGCAATGTTCCTTCTTTAAGCTTGAGTTTCAGTGTCTATTTCATGGGAAAGGATGAAGGACGTGCTCCCAATAGACCAACGTCATCAATTTGTTCAAGTGCATATTTATGTTGTGAAAGGGATATGCCTTTTCTGGATCGTGCCACTGCTATGCCCACAAGATATTTAAGGAGTCCCAATCTTTGATACAAAAACGATGATTGAGAAAGTCCTTGATGGATTAAGTGGCTTGATGGTTGTTTCCTATAATCACGATATCATTAATGTAAGCCAAAATGACAGTAAAGAAGCTTTTGTTGGACCTTGTGAATACGGAATAATCTGCCATAGATTTGTTGTAGTCTCACGCTTCCACTTCCGCTTGATATGTGATTAGATTCGCCCTCTACAAGTTCAAGCTTTTAGAGAATTGACAATTTATCATGGTATCAGAGCATTGGTCCTTAGAGTTGTGGATTTGAGTCTCGTCCAACGCAAACGCTGCGAGAATTTTCAGTATTCTCCCTGTGTTTGTACTGAGGGGGAGTGTTGAACTATTAAGCCCGCTCCAATTATCCATGAGCCTCAGTTCCCCATGTGTTTATCCACTATAGTAGCGTGTGAGTTGGTAGTGTAATTATATATTGATACCCACCGATGTATGTTGTAATCCCACACCTTGCTTTTGCTTTTACTGTGATTAGATGAGTCACTAAAAGCAAGCTTTATTGTTGTCGGGTAGAGATAGAGCTGATAGAAATGGCATACACTGATATCTACCTCTTTACTATAATTGATATAGAAATGAATGGAACACTACAATTTGGATATTCAAATTATTGAACCCAGAAATCGTTATTATTGGATAAAATGGCAATTACATGGTTACACTGAGTACAGGGGAGTCGAACTGTCAAAGCATGTGTAACATAAGTTGCACACCATGTGGTTTAAGGACTATAACGCTGGAAGGAGCATGGACATAAGTAGATGATAACTCAAACCAGAAATATTGTAAAATCATAGCTACTGCCATCTTTGCTTCTATCATGGCAAAGATCTGTCCAATGCAATTCCTTGGACCCCAACCAAAAGGGAAGAAGCAGACACGATTCTTTGTGGCCTTGGAAACTCCTTCCAAAAACCTTGCTGGTTTGAACTCTTGAGCATCATCACCCCAAAGCTTAGATCGTGGTGAATGAGAAGTGTTGGTATTGTAACTTGTACTCCTGGCGGAAGAGAGAATTCTCCTAGTTTCAACGTCTTACAAACACCTCGAAGAAGAAAAACTGCTGGTGGGTACAACCTAAGGACCTCATGAAGAATCATATTTACCTGTGTATCAATCAGATTTTCCAAATAAATTTGTATCCACAGCAATCAAATACCATAAATATAAAAGTAAAAACTCACAATTTTTAGATGGTTTAGTCCATTAAACTCTGGTTTTCTTTTCCCAGAGACTCTCATGACCTCTTCTCTAGTTTGGTCTTGCCAGTCCGGGTGCATGCTCAATACAACCATTGTCCACGCTAGTAAAATCGCAGTTGTATCTTGCCCTGTAGGAAAAATATGCTGTAAATTCGAATTTAAAAAGAGGGAACGATTGTACCAATTTTGCTTGGGTTGAGTCGCGGACTAGGTCGCTCTCTTTAAGACGTTTCGCGGCTCTGCCCAAAATTGTGCATGCAGTTTCGTAGCCCCGCCGTCCCCAGGATAAAATAGGCCAGAATCTCTGTCTCGTTCAAAATTGCACAATAATTGAACGGTATACAAATCACCCTTATTCTCCTTATTTGCTCGGAATCACCAGAAAATAAAACAACATCAACCAAGAAGCATAAACAGAAAAAAAAAAAAAAAAAACTAGAACTGTTTACAATAAACTTTGTATGAAAGCTATATGCTGGAATCAGAAACTCGAAACGTTTTTGCAAGAACTCTGTACGAAGAAGCAAAGACTGTAAGCAGCAAAATCGTTTTCACAAGCTCTCTAATTTTTCTTTTGTTTCTTTATGTGATGTTAACTCTGAAAACCGAAATGGTATTTATAGGTTGAAAGCATACAAACGAAAAAGATTAGGTCGTGGGCTGTGGAGAAGATATGGTGGCGGATTTTTCGCCAAAAATCACGGAGCCAAGACGTGGTCTTGAGAGACCGTTTGGACTCAGTCTTCTTTTTGAAATTGAATTTTTTGTTTAAAAAATTTCAGCAAAAAGATGTTTTGCTTTCTAAATGACCCGACCCGCCCGCCCGACCGGACGGCGGCGGCGGGCGTGAGGGCCTATCTCTCCCCTCCTCATAAAAGAGTGGTACCCCCAAGGGGTCCAAACCCAAGTCCTAACTATCTTCTTATATACTCTACCTCAAAGAGATATATAGTAGATATGAGACTATAAAATGGAGAGTGGTTCAAAGATCAAAATAGGAGAGGGAGGTCCAGGGTTCAAAACCAGGTAAACACAGATTTATTTTTATTTTTAAAAAACAAAATTTGCAACAATCCCCCACTTGGATTTTTAAAAACAATTTTCATCGAGCAATCTTTAAAATATAAGATTGTGCATAAACAAAAGTGTCTTTCGACTTGAACTCTTGCGTAGTGTTCATGCTTTAGAATATACTAGAGTAACTCGTAGTTTTGAACTCTATCTCTAACAGACATTACACGCACAACCTTACCAGGGTGAAGTCTAAAAAGCCCGTGCTTTACGGCCATGCACGTATATCCCAGTGTAGTGAAGGCTCTAGGAATTTTGCCCACAAATTCCATAGGAAGCAGGCAAACTTCCACAATCACTTAGGTGAGTCTATCAAGAGTACTCCTGTAGCTAGATACTCCACTCCACATAGAGTATAGACCTCATTAAGAGTTTTTAAACTCATCCTATTATCGCTTCAGGAATTCATGCTTTAATCTGGGAATGGGATTGCAATTTTGTTAGCATGATTCACATCATATCATTCACGACTTGTTATTACCCATTGAACCTATTTCTTGGGATCTCCAGTCTATAGGTTGGGTTACCATCGTGAATAACTCATCAAACTAAGGGCAATAGTCACATTCCTTTCGAGGTTTTGAAAACATTTTCTCTAGCTAATCCTTTCGTCAAAGGATCAGCCAAGTTCGCATCAGTTCGTACATGATCCACTCTCACAGCACCAGTAGAAAGAAACTCTCTAACTGTGCTGTGCTTACGACGTATTTGTCGTTTATTGCCGTTATAATAACGGTTCTGTATTTTTGCAATAGCCGCGGTACTATCGCAATGGATCAAGACAGCTGGAATCGGTCTTTCCCATAAAGGAATCTCTGCTAGTAGGTTTCTCAACCAACTTGCTTCTTCACTAGCCGTGGCTAGTGCTATAATCTCTGACTCCATCGTGGACTGTGCCAAAATGGTCTGTTTCTTTGATTTCCAAGAAACAGCTCCACCAGCTATATTGAAAATATAGCCACTGGTGGCTTTGGAGTCATCTGAAAGGGTGTTCCAATCAGCATCGCTATATCCTTCAAGAACAGCGGGAAACTTCTGATAATGTAATCCGAGGTTCTTAGTCCTCTTCAGGTACCTCATGACCCGTTCAATTGCATGCCAATGCTCTATACTAGGTCTACTTGTAAATCTGCATAGTAATCCAACAGCGTAAGCTATGTCGGGTCTAGTGTAATCGGTAGCATATCTGAGACTACCAATGATGCTCGCATACTCGGATTGTCTAACACCGTCACCGGTGTTCTTGAACAACTTTACACTAGAGTCATAAGGAGTACATGCAGGTTTACAATCAAAGTAATTATATTTATTTAGGATCTTCTCGATATAATGAGATTGATCCAAATAAATTCCCTTTTCAGACCTAGTAATCTTGATACCAAGGATTACACTCGCTTCTCCAAGGTCTTTCATATCAAAGTTTGCACACAATAAAGCTTTCACTTTATTCACGGCATGGATATTAGAACCAAAGATAAGTAAGTCATCCACATACAGACATATTATAGTGCAAATGCCATTTTCAGCTTTATAGTAAATGCATTTGTCACTTTCGTTCACTTTAAAGTCATGTGCGATAACCAGATTATCAAAATTTTCATGCCATTGTTTTGGAGCTTGTTTCAAACCGTAAAGTGACTTATCTAGTTTGCAAACTTTATGTTCTTGTCCTGGAATAACAAAACCTTCAGGTTGGTCCATGTAAATTTCTTCTTCCAAATCGCCATTAAGAAACGCAGTCTTAACGTCCATTTGGTGCAAAACTAGGTTATGTATTGCAGCAAGAGAAATTAACACTCGAATAGATGTAATTTTGGTTACAGGAGAATATGTGTCAAAGAAATCAACATTTTCTCTCTGTCTATATCCTTTGGCTACGAGACGAGCCTTGAACTTGTCAACATTACCATCGGGTTTCAATTTCTTCTTAAATACCCATTTACATCCTATTGTCTTGCAACCTGATGGCAAATCGACTAAGTGCCAGGTTCTGTTAGACTCAAGAGAATACATTTCATCATCGAGCCTCTTCCCAAAAATTGGCATCTATAGAGGATAGGGCCTCTTGAAAACTAAGGGGATCCTCTTCGACTGAAAAGACATAGTAATCGGGGCCAAGGTTTTTAGAAGATCGTTTCCGTTTACTTCTTCTTGGCTCAGATTCTGTGGCTTTAATATTTTCATTAACCCTGAGCAAAGGTACGTTGTTTGATGAAGTACCCCCACTATTCCTCGAAATAAAAGGAAATTTATCTTCATAAAATTCAACGTCGTTTGATTCTATAATAACTTGATCTTTAAGATTATAGAATCTATAAGCTTTGCTATTCATGGCGTATCCTATGAATACGCATTCATATGCCCTACTAGCAAGCTTGTTCCTTTTAGGATCAGGAATTCTAACATAAGCTAAACAACCCCAAGTTTTCAAATAAGACAGGTTTGGTTGTCTATTTTTCAGAATTTCATAGGGCGATGTTTTGCTTTTCGATTTGGGGACTCTATTTAGCACATAACAGACTGTTAAGATAATTTCTCCCCACTAGTGCCATGTAGCACCGGAGTTAAGCATTATGGCAACTACTAACTCGGTAAGAGTTCTATTTTTCCTTTCAGCTTTGCCATTCATCTCAGGAGAATATGGTGCAGTTGTTTCATGAATAATTCCTTGAGAATTATAGAACTCTATGAAAGTACTGCTATCATATTCAGTGCCTCTATCACTCCTAAGTCTCTTAATCTTTCTATTATATTGATTTTCAACTTCAGTCAAAAATAATTTAAACATGTCAAAGGCATCACTTTTATTTTTCATTAAATAAACAAAAGTATAATCAGAACAGTCATCAATAAACGTAATAAAATAACGTTTTCCATTTCTAGTCAAGATACCATCAAGTTCACATATATCTGAGTGTATCAAATCTAACGGTTCAGATTCTCTAACTACAGATTTATGTGGTGTTTTGGTTATCTTAGCTTGACTACAATAGTTGCACTTTTCAAAATCATTTAAGGACAATTTTGGAATTAGTCCTAAGTTACTCATGTTTTTAATAATACGTTTATTAACATGACAAAGTCTAGCATGCCAGATATTAAAAGTGCACAACATGTAAGCAGAACTAGAAATTTTATTCACTTCAACATTTAACTTAAACATCCCATCAGTAGCATACCCTTTCCCCACAAATACATTATTCTTTGTGATGGTATATAAATTAGCCCCTATAATCTGAGTAAACCCAGCCTTGTTCAGAAGAAAACCAGATACTAGATTCTTTCTCATCTCTGGAGTATGTAAGACGTCTTTCAGGATAACAGTCTTTCCAGAGGTAAACTTCAGTTCTACTGTTCCAGTTCCAGCAACTATAGTGGAGTGGGAAACTGGGAATCACCCAACAACACTTTCTTGTCCTCAGCTTCAAAATAGGACTTGAACATTCCTCGATCATAGCAGACATGTCGAGAAGCACCAGTGTCGACCCACCATCCCTCGGATCCACCAACAAAATTGATCTCAGAGATCATGGCAATAAGTTGGTCTTCGGTTAGGTTCGCCTGAGGTGCAGGGTGAGATCCATTCCGGCAGTTCCTGGCCATATGCCCTGGCCTACCACATGTGTAGCAAAGGAACTGTGCTGAATCATTCTTGGAGGGATGTTTCTGTCCATTCTGATTTCGCGGAGGATTCTGATTCTGATGGTTGCGGTTCTGAATGTTCCGGTTCTGATTGTTCCGATTCTGATGGTTCCGATTTTTATTGTTATTCTGATTTTTCACTGTCTTTCCATTGGGTTTCAGAGAAACAGGGGTAGACTTCTTATGGTTTGAAATAATCAGAACTTCCTCTTTCTGATCTTGTTTCCTGGCTTCCTCCTCAATACGAAGTCGGGTAATCAGGCTTTCTAGGGAAAACTCTTTAGTTTTATGCCTAAGGACATTCTTAAAATCTTTCCAGCCAGGGGGCAATTTGTCTATCACAACAGCTACTTGAAATTGTTCATCTAAAGTCATTCCCTCATATATAATTTCATGAGCAATCTTTTGAAGCTCATGTGATTGGGTTTCCACAGACTTATCATCAGTCATTTGAAATTTCAGATAGCGACTGACAGCATATTTCTTTGTGCCAGCCTCCTCAATGTCATATTTCTTTTTAAGGGCTTCCCAAATATCTTTTGCAGTTTGTTCAGTACAGTAATAATCATATAAATCACCAGACAGACCATTCAGGATAAAAATTTTACATAAGAAATCATTTTCAATCCAACGGTCTAATTCTTTAGTTTGGGTTTCAGTAGGTTCAGCAGGCAATATCGGTTTTTCAGTATCACAAACATATGCAACCTTTTGTGTTGTAAGAAAAAACATCTTTTGTCTCCATCTTTTAAAGTGTTGGCCCTCAAAACGAAAGGGCCTATTTAGGTCTTTAGCAGCAATTTCAGTAATTGAATTCATGGCAGACATTGAAGGACGTCTTAAAATTGTAGGAAAAATATACTGTAAATTCGAATTTAAAAAGAAGGAACGATTGTACCAATTTTGCTTGGGTTGAGTCGCGGACTAGGTCGCTCTCTTTAAGACGTTTCGCGGCTCTGCCCAAAATTGTGCATGCAGTTTCGTAGCCCCGCCGTCCCTAGGATAAAACAGGCCAGAATCTCTGTCTCGTTCAAAATTGCACAATAATTGAACGGTATACAAATCACCCTTATTCTCCTTATTTGCTCGGAATCACCAGGAAATAAAACAACATCAACCAATAAGCATAAACAGAAAAAAAAAAAAAAAAAAAAAAAAAAAACTAGAACTGTTTACAATAAACTTTGTATGAAAGCTATATGCTGGAATCAGAAACTCGAAACGTTTTTGCAAGAACTCTGTACAAAGAAGCAAAGACTGTAAGCAGCAAAATCGTTTTCACAAACTCTCTAATTTTTCTTTTGTTTCTTTATGTGATGTTAACTCTGAAAACCGAAATGGTATTTATAGGTTGAAAGCATACAAACAAAAATCGAGAAAAAGACTAGATCCATTAGCAAGATCAGGTCGTGGGCTGTGGAGAAGATATGGTGGCGGATTTTTCGCCAAAAATCACGGAGCCAAGACGTGGTCTTGAGAGACCGTTTGGACTCAGTCTTCTTTTTGAAATTGAATTTTTTGTTTAAAAAAATACAGCAAAAAGATGTTTTGCTTTCTAAATGACCCGACCCGACCCGACCGACCGGACGGCGGCGGGCGCGAGGGCCTATCTCTCCCCTCCTCATAAAAGAGTGGTACCCCCAAGGGGTCCAAACCCAAGTCCTAACTATCTTCTTATATACTCTACCTCAAAGAGATATATAGTATATATGGGACTATAAAATGGAGAGTGGTTCAAAGATAAAAATATGAGAGGGAGGTCCAGGGTTCAAAACCAGGTAAACACAAATTTATTTTTATTTTTAAAAAACCAAATTTGCAACATGCCCTGCCAAATAGAGCAACTTACATTCCTCGATAACATCATCAATACCCATTCCGACATTCATATTGTTTAGGTTATCCTGAATTTCCTTAAAATTGGGATTGCATCAATAAGCCTAGTAGATCTTCATTGTTGGTTTCACCAATTTCCATAGCCTTTTCTCTCTTATTTATCATATTCCTCAATAAAGTTTTAATTTCTGTGTGGATTTCCTTCGTCCTCTTATTTCTTTTTGTTGGTAGAAACCTGCACATATTGAAATTATCATGATGCTAAGCAATTCACAATATAGACGAAATAAGTTCTTACGGTAAACTCAATTTCAGTTTAGCATAATCATAAAAACAAAAAAAAACAAAAATATTTTCATTGTTTTTAAGGACCTTCTGAAAATATTATTTTCGTCGATGGAATCTTGCGTATATAGCTGAAAACAAAAACCAAATAAATTTCCACAACCAAAGATCAAGGGCCGCATTATACACAGGGGAGTGTCGACCTATCATGTCTTAGCTAGAGGAATGTGAAACATTGCAATTGGTGGCCTCCTCCTCTAGGTTGGATGGCCATTAACTCGGATCTGTGTCTTAATGAGAGTTCAACAACTTGTAAATATAACTGTTGCAAATAAAGTCAACGAAGTTATCAAATTTTCTTGTGTTGAGTCGCATACTAGGTCGCTTTCTTTAAGACATTTCGTGGCTCTGACCAAGGTTGTGCAAGCCTTCTGATAACACCGTCGTCCCCAGGATAAAACAACCCAGAATTCTGTATCTGTCTCATTCAATCACATGCACAGTTGACGAATGGAAATCTATCCATCCTATCAATTTCTTTTGCTTGGAATCACGAAAAATAATAAATGCGAAATTGCAAAAGTACTGGAACTCTCTGAAATATGAAATACAAATTGTTTCCAAAAACGAAATTACAAAAGTACTGAAACTCTTTGTTTTATTAGACAAATAAACTCTGAAAAAAGATTGCCTTTAATTATCCCAGAGAGAGTTGGTATTTATAGGCTGAGAGAGTATCTTTTTGAGAGAAAACGTGCCTTTAAAGGCAGCGAAAATCACGAAAAAACATGGGGAGAAAAGACTGGGTCTCCTCTGACTCAGTCTTGTTCTCTGCAGCAAATAAAGATATATTTTATTTTACTTTCAGCAAAAAGAAAGGTTTCATCTCTATCTGATTCGATCCGACCCGACTCGGTTGGTCGGAAAGCGGCGGCGCGCGTGTGTGAAGTGGACCAACATTGGTCTAACTCTTCCCTCCTTCACTAAAGTGGGTACCCCTTGGGGTCCAAGCCCAAGTCCAAATATTATCCTTATTAATTTCTCCACAGTGAGTTACATAGAGGATATGAGACTAAACAATATAGAAAGAATTTCAAAATTAAGAAACTATTTTGTTTTAAAATTCAAATTAATGTTTCAACAATTCCCACTGAATTAAAAAAAAACATTTTTTCATCGAGCAATCTATAAATATAAGATTGTGCATAAACAAAAGTGTCTTTCAACTTGAACTCTTGTGCAGTATTCATGATTTAGATTATACTAGAGTAACTCGTAGTTTTGAATTCTATTTCGAACAACATTACACGCACAACCTTATTAGAGTGAAGTCTAAAAAGCCCATGCTTTAAGGCCCTGCACGTATATCTAAGTATAGTGAAGGCTCTAGGAATTTTGCCCACAAATTCCATAGGAAGCGACCATACTTCCACAATCACTTAGGTGAGTCTATCAAGGGTACTCCTGTAGCTAGGCACTCCACTCAACATAGAGTATAGATCTCATTAAGAGTTTTTAACTTATCTTACTATCGCTTCAGGAACTCATGCTTCAATCTAGGAATGGATATACTATAAGTTCAGCATGATTCACTTCATATCATTCACGACTTATTATTACCCATTGAACCTATTTCTTGGGATCTCCAGTTTATAGGTCGGGTTACCATCATGAATAACTCATCAATCTAAGGGCATAAGTCTTATTCCTTTCGAGGTTTTGAAAACCTTCTCTCTAGCTAATCCTCTCATCAATTGATCTACCAAGTTCTCATCAGTTCGTACATGATCCACTCTAACAACTCCAATAGATAGAAACTCTCTAACCGTACTGTGCTTACGACGTATTTTTCGTCTCTTGCCGTTGTAATAACGGTTTTGTATCTTTGCAATAGCCGCAATACTATCGCAATGGATCAAGATAGCTGGTATCAGTCTTTTCCATAGAGGGATCACTGCTAGTAGGTTTCTTAACCAACCTGTTTCCTCACTAGCTGTGGCTAGTGCTATCATTTCTAACTCCATCGTGGACTGTGCCAAAATAGTATGTTTCTTTAATTTTCAAGAAACAGCTCCACCAGCTATATTGAAAATATCGCTACTGGTGGCTTTGAAGTCATCTGAGAGGGTGTTCCAATCAGCATTGCTATATCCTTCAAGGACAGCGGGAAACTTCTGATAGTGTAATTCGAGGTTCTTAGTCCTCTTTAGGTACCTCATGTCCTTTTCAATAGCATGCCAATGTTTTATAATAGGTCCATTGGTAAATCTGCATAGTAGTCCTACAACATAAGCTATGTCGGGTCTAGCGCAATCGGTAGCATATCGTAGACTACCAATGATGTTCACATACTCAGATTGTCTAACACCATTACCGATGTTTTTGAACCACTTTACACTAGGATCATTAGGAGTACATGCAGGTTTACAGTCAGAGTAATTATATTTCTTTAGGATCTTCTCAATATAGTGTGATTGATCCAAAAAAATTCCCTTTTCAGACCTAGTAATCTTAATACCAAGGATTACACTCGCCTCTCCAAGGTCTTTCATATCAAAGTTCGCACGCAATAAAGATTTCACTTTATCCACGACATGAATATTAGAACCAAAGATAAACAATTCATCCGCATATAGACATATAATAGTGCAAATGCATTTTCAGATTTATAATAAATGCATTTGTCACTTTCGTTCACTTTAAAGTCATGTAAGATAATAAGATTATCAAATTTTTCATGCCATTGCTTTGGAGCTTGTTTAAAACCTTAAAGTGATTTATCTAGTTTGCAAACTTTGTTTTCTTGCCCTGGAGTCACAAAACCTTCAGGTTGGTCCATGTAAATTTCTTCTTCTAAATCACCATTAAGAAAAGCAGTCTTAACATCCATTTGGTGCAATACTAGATCGTGTATTGCAGCCAGGGGCGGATCTACAGCTTGGGTAAGGGAGTCAATTGACCCCCTTAGGTTTAGAAAAAAATCTATCAGAGCATATACAATTTCAATCTTGCCCCCCTTAAAAATCTCATCTTCCCCCTCTTATAAAATCAAGAATTACAATAACAGATCACATATCACAATTGAACGAAAAAAATTGAGTCGGCGCCTCTAATCTCCGCCTCCACGCCTTCGGTCCTCAACAATAGCTTCTTCTCCATTTATCCATCCCTGTAAAACAAGGTGAGTTTGTTTGATTATGGGTTCTAAATGAAATCAACAGGACCAGTAGACAACAACAAAATCACCTTAAGCTTTAACATCTCTTCCTACCTTGGTCTCTGTCTCCCTCTTTGGCGATCCAAAATTGAAACAACGAATCAACTTTGAGAGATCAGAGAAAGATCAGAGAGAGATCTCAGAGAGATCAGAGCGAGATCTCAGAGCGAGATTAGAGAGAGATCTCATAGAGATCAAAGAGAGATCTGATCAGAAAATCGAAAGAGATCAGAAAATCGATCTCTCTATGATGAAACCGAGCTCGATATCTCCTGGATCCGCCTCAGAGTCTGATGAAACAAACTCAAAATCTCTGATAAAAACTCGATCTCTCTGAGTCTCTGATGAAAAAAAACTCGATCTCACTTAGTCTAATGTAACAAACTCGATCTCAGTCTGAAGAAAACAAACTGGATCTCTCGATCTCTCTGAATCTGATGAAAGCAAACTCGAACAAACTCCTCGATCTCTCTGAATTTGATGAAAGCAAACTCAGAGATGAAGAGTGAGCTTGACTGAGATGAAGAATGAGTTTGAGTGAGATGAAGAGTCCTTTGCTTTGAGCTTTATCAGAGATGAAGTTGAGTGAGATGAAGAGTCCCCTGCTTTGAGCTTTCTCACAGATGAAGAGTGAGTTTGAGTGAGATGAAGAGACAAAAAATCCCTTGCTTTGAGCTTTCTGAGAGAGCTTTCTGAGAGATGGAGAGTGAGGCTTGAGTGAGAATGTGAGGATGAATAGTGAAGTGAGGCTTGAGTGTGGGTTTGGTTTGGCCGTATGGGGTTGGGTTTGATAAAAAAAAGAAATGAGAGAGAGATGAATGAAAGGATTGTTATATTAAAATTTATTCAAAATATTATTCTAATCAATCAAACAAAGGGGTAAATTCCTTTCTTTTGTTCCATATTTGTTTAAGCTTTAATGAGGTATTTCATGTTTATTTAAGCATCTAATTTATTATCCTATCTTTATACAGGGGAATTTCATATTTGATTTTTAATTTAATTTAATTTTTTTTATTTGTTTAGACTTTGACAAAGTGGATATTTGATCCTTAAAGCTAAAGTGAGTATTTAATTTCATCTGTTGAAAAGGCCATTATCTCAAGTTCTTGATATTTGGTAAGGTTTCTTCTCTTTCATGTATTAATTATTGATTTACATACAAATTTGATAATTTGAGAATTTGGGAATCTGGGATAACATTTTTTAATATGAATATTGGGATTGTTTGTTGTATTTGTGTAGTTAAATATTTGTTCACTTGTGCTGACGAGTGATGAATAGATACTTTAAAAGAATAAATGATGTGAGTTCTAGTTCTACTGCTCAGGCTGTCACTGAGAGGTCTGATAAGGAGCTTCCTAGTTCCAAAAAGAGTTGTATTGAGACTAAGTTTGATCCAAAAACTCTTCCAGCAGATCCTGGATTACGTAAGTCAATCAAGGAGTATCATCCCAATATAAGGGATGAAATTCGAAGAACATACTTTCAAAAAAGTCCTTGCCAACCTCGGACACATAACTTTTAGCAAACTTTGCAAGGAAAAATCATACGGCGTTTCAATCCTTCATGGTTTGATGAATTTCCTACATGGTTAGAGTATAACATAGAGAAAGAGGCTGCATACTGCTTCTGTTGCTACCTTTTCAGATCTGAGAGTAAAGAGCATGTGGGTACTTGTGATGCTTTTGTCGTTGAAGGATTTACCAATTAGAAGAAAAAGGATAAGTTACAAACACATGTTGGAAGGTCTAACAGTGATCACAATCAAGCTTGGCGTAATTGTGAAGCTTTAATGAATCAACAACATCTTCGAATTGTTGTGATTAAGCAAACAAATGAAGCTCGAAATGATTACAAGGTTCGTCTAAATGCTTATGTTGTTTGTATTCGATTCTTACTCCGACAGGGATTAGCTTTTCGTTGTCATGATGAATCTTGTGATTCAAACAACCGAGGGAATTTCTTGGAAATGTTACATTTTCTTGGTGATCACAATAAAGACATCAAAAGGGTAATTTGGATAAATGTCATGGGAATATCAAATTAATAGCACCGGAAATTCAAAAAGATATTGTGAATGCTTGTGCAACCGAAACCACAAATGTTATCATTCAAGACCTTATAGATTCTTTGTTTTCCATATTAGTTGATGAAGCCCGTGATGTACCAATTAAAGAGCAAATGGCTTCCGTGATCCGTTATGTGGACAAACACGGGCATGTGATTGAAAGATTTTTAGGTATTGTACACGTTTCTGACACTTCTGCTCTATCCCTAAAGGCATCAATTGACGCTTTATTTTCCAAGCACAAGTTAAGCATTTCAAAACTACGTGGCCAAGAGTACGATGGGGCAAGCAATATGCAAGGTGAGTTCAATGGTCTTAAAGCATTAATCTTAAAGGAGAATGGAAGTGCATTTCATATTCACTGCTTTGCACATCAACTTCAATTAGTACTTATTGTCGTTGCAAAGAATGATGATTCCATTGTTTTATTATTCTCTTTGATCACGAGTGTTGTGAATGTGGTTGGTGGCTCATGTAAGCGTCATGATATTCTTTTAGAAGCACAATCTATTAACACTCTAAAAGCACTTGAAAGTGGTGAACTTGCAAGTGGAAGTGGCCAAAATCAACAATCAACTCTTAAAAGAGCCGGAGATACACGTTGGGACTCACATTACAATACTTTGATAAGCTTGATTAAGTTGTTCAATACTATCATCGATGTGCTTGAGTGCATTAAGGAGACCTCAAAATATGCTGAGCAAAGAGTTGAAGCATGCACTTTATTAGATTCACTACTATATTTTGATATTGCATTTGGACTTCATTTGATGAAAAATACATTAGGAATCACAAATGAATTGTCACAAGCATTGCAAAGAAATGATCAAAATATTGTGAATGCCATGGGTTTGGTCATAGTAGCTAAGAAACGCTTACAGTTGATGCGAGATGATGGATGAAATAATTTGCTAGATGAAGTTTCCTTATTTTGTAGCAAACATGTTATAGAAATGCCTAACCTGGATGAATTTTATGTTGCTCGGGGACGGTCATGACGTAATGTTGAAAAGGTGACAAACATGCATCGTTATCAAGTTCAGTTATTTAATGTTGTTATTGATTTGCAACTTCAAGAGCTCAACAACCGTTTCAATGAAGTGAATACTGAATTGCTTTTATGTCTTTCATGCTTGAGTCCAAATGATTCCTTCTCGGATTTTGATAAGGGAAAATTGATTCGTTTTGCTCAGTTTTATCCAAGTGATTTCTCATAAGTACAACTTGATGCTCTTGATAATCAGTTGGAGACATTTATCATTGATGTGAGGTCGAATAGCGAGTTCTTGAATTTGACAGGAATTAGCAATCTTGCTGAGAAGATGGTAAGGACAAAAAAAATATTTTGTATCCTTTGGTCTATAGGCTTATTACTTTAGCCTTAATATTACCAGTTGCAACTGCCAATGTCGAGAGAACTTTTTCTGCTATGAAGATTGTCAAGAATCAATTACGTAATCGTATGGGTGATCAGTGGATGACAAATAGTTTGATTACATATGTTGAGAAAGATATATTTAATGGCATCGATGATGAGGTGATTATGCAGCATTACCAGAACATGAAAACCCGCAGAGAGCTTTTACCTAAATCTACTACACATCTACATTGACTCATTATATATGTTTCTCTTGTAACACTTTTAAAACTCTATTTTAATCATATTTATCTATTTATTTTAGGAATTAAATTATCTATAATTTTTTTGCCCCTCTTTGTCTGCAATTCTAGATCCGCCCCTGATTGCAGCAAAAGAAATTAACACTCGAATAGATGTAATTCTAGTAATAGGAGAATATGTATAAAAGAAGTCAAAATTTTCTCTCTGTCTAAACCCTTTGGCTACAAGACGAGCCTTAAACTTTTCAACATTTCCACCGGGTTTCATTTTCTTTTTAAATTCCCACTTACAGTCTATTGTCTTGCAACCTGGTGGCAAGTCAACTAAATGTCAGGTCCTATTAGACTCAAGAGAGTCCATTTCATCATCAATAACCTCCTTCCAAAAGTTGGCATCTAAAAAAGACAAGGCTTCTTGGAAGTTAAGGGGATCCTCTTCTACTGTATACGCATAGAAGTCAGGGCCATAGTTTTTAGAAGTTCAGTTCCGTTTACTTCTCCTAGGCTCAGATTCTGTTGCTTTATCATTTTCATTCGTCCTGATCTTAGGGACGTTACTAGAAGATGTACCCCCACTATTCCTCGAAATAAAAGGAAATCTATGTTCATAGAAATCAACATCGTTTGATAATCTATAGGCTTTGTTGTTAACGACATATCCTATGAATACACACTCATATTCCCTACTGGCAAGCTTGTTCCTTTTAGGATCAAGAATTCTAACATATGTTAAACAACCCAAAGTTTTGAAGTATGACAAGTTTGGTTGTCTATTTTTCAAAATCTCATAAGGAGAAGTTTTACTTTTCAATTTAGGGACTCTATTTAGCACATAACAGACCGTCAAAATAATCTTTCCCCACCAGTGTGATGCAGCACCAGAGATAAGTAGAATGACAACTACTGACTCATTAAGAGTTTTGTTTTTCCTTTCAGCTTTGCCATTCATCTCAGGAGCGTACATTGCAGTTTTTTCATGAATAATTCCATGAGAATTATAAAACTCTAAGAAATTACTGTTGTCATATTCAATGCATCTATCACTTCTAAGCCTCTTTATCTTTATATTAAACTGATTTTCAACTTCCGTTAAAAATATTTTGAACATGTCAAATGCTTCACTTTTATTTTTCATCAGGTAGACGAAGGTATAATCGGAGCAATCATCAATAAACGTAATAAAATAACATTTTCCATTTATAGTCAAAACACCATCAAGTTCACATATATTTGAATGTATTAAATCTAAGGGTTCAGATTCTCTAACAATAGATTTATGTGGTGTTTTGGTTATTTTAGTTTAGTTACAATAGTTGCATTTTTCAAAGTCATTTAACGACAATTTTGGAATTAGTCCTAAGTTACTCATGTTTTTAACTATTCGCTTATTAACATGAGTCTATCATGCCAAGTATTAAAAGAACACAACATGTAAGCAGAACTAGAAATTTTATTAGCATCAACATTCAATTTAAACATGCCATCAGTGGCATATCATTTCCCCACAAGTACACTGTTCTTAGTGATGGTATACAAATCAGCCCCTATTATTTGAGTAAACCCAACCTTGTTGAGAAGGTAACCAGAAACTAAGTTATTCCTCATCTCCGAGTATGCAGGACATCCTTCAGGATGACGGTCTTTCCAGAGGAAAACTTCAACTCTACTTCGCCAGTTCCAGCAACGATAGTGGAGTGGGAATCACCCAACAACACTTTATTGTCCTCAGCTTCAAAATAGGACTTGAACATTTCTCGATCATAGCATACATGTCGAGAAGCACCAGTGTCAACTCGCCATCCCTCGGATCCACCAACAAAGTTGATCTCAGGGACCATGGCTATAAGTTGGTCTTCGCTTAGGTTCGCCTGCGAAACAGGAAGAGATCCATTTTGACAGTTCCTGGCCATATGCCCTAGTCTGTTACAGGTATAACATAGGAACTGTGTTGATTCATTTCTTGAGGGGTGTTTTTGTCCATTCTGATTTCTCGGAGGATTCAGATTTTGTTGGTTGCGGTTTTGGTTGTTTCGATTTCGATAGTTCTGATTCTGATTGTTTCGGTTTTTATTGTGACTCTGACTTTTCATAGTCTTTCCACTGGGTTTCAGTGCCACAAGGGTGGATTTCTTATAGTTAGAAATAATCATAATTTCATCTTTTTAATCTTGTTTCCGGACTTCCTTTTCAATCCGAAGTCGAGTGATCAGATTTTCTAGAGAGAATTCTTTAATTTTATGCCTAAGTGCATTCTTAAAGTCTTTTCAGCTAGGGGGCAATTTATCTATCATAACAGCTACTTGAAATTGTTCATCTAAGGCCATGATTTCAAATATAATTTCATGAGCAATTTTTTGTAGCTCATGGGATTGGGTTTCCACAGATTTTCATCAGTCATTTGGTATTTCAGATAACGACTGACGACATATTTCTTTGTGCCAGCCTCCTCAGTGTCATATTTTTTCCTAAGGGTTTTCCAAATATCCTTAGCAGTTTTTTCAGAACAGTGATAATCATACAATTCATCAGAAAGACCATTCAGAATAAAATTCTTACACAAGAAGTCATTTTCAATCCAGCAATCTAGTTCCTTAGTGCAGATTTCATCAGGCACGGGTTTTTCAGCATTACAGATATAAGCAACTTTTTGCGTAGTTAAGAAAAACAACATTTTTTGTCTCCATCTTTTAAAGTGTTGATCCTCAAAACGAAAGGGTTTGTTTAGGTCCTTAGCAGCAAGTTCAATAGTAGACATGGCATATATAATCGTCTTACAATTGTTGTAAATATAATTGCTACAAATAACACAGGAACAAAGTTACCGAATTTTCTTGGGTTGAGTAGCGGACTAGACTTCTTTAAGACGCTTCGCGGCTTTGCCCAAGGTTGTGCAAGCAGTCTGATAGCCCCGTCGTCCCCAGAATTTTGTATCTGTCTTATTCAATCACATGCACAGTTGATGGAAAAAAATCTATCAACCCTATTACTTTCTTTTGCTCGGAATCACGAAAAACAATAAATGCGAAAGTACTCGATCGGGCGGATGGCGGCGCGGGTGTGTGGAGTGAACCAACATTGGTCTAACTCTTCCCTCCTTCAATAAAGTGGGTACCCCTTGGGGTGCAAGCCCTAGTCCAAACATTATCCTTATTAACTCCTCCACAGTGAGTTACATAGAGGATATGAGACTAAACAATATAGAGAGAGTTTCAAAATTAAGAAACCATTTTGTTTTAAAATTCAAATTAATGTTTCAACAACTTGAGGCAACATTACTAGGGGTTGCAGAGGAGACAACATATCATCATTCCTTATTCAGGGCACCAAAGAGGGGTTTTGCCTGACAATTAGGGATGACAGTGGGGCGATTTTTCACAGATATCCGCCCCACTCGCTCCGTTTGGGGCAGATTTGGTAAAGGGTCCCTAGATCTTGGGGCGGATACGAATTTTCAATCTGTATCCGTTTATTAATTGGGGCAGATACGAATTTGGCCATATCCGCCCCACGGATATCCGTTTAACCGGTAAATTTATAAAAATACCCTTCAGCTATATAAAGGGATTAACCCTACCTATCACACACACAAACAGTCGCCCTCCCTTTCATAGAGAGATCTCCCTCAGAGAGCCTCTCCCTCTCACACACACCAGACGCAGAGTCGCAGAGAGATCTCCCTCACACCTCTCACACACACTAGACGCCAGATGCAGAGAGATCGATCCCTCTTCGGCTTCGCCTCTCACACACACCAGACGCAGTCACGCAGAGAGATTGATCCCCTTTCGGCTTCGCCTCTCACACACATAATTGACGCAGATCTCCCTTCGCCTCTCCCTCTCACACACAAATCCTCACTCGAAGACAAAGGGTCAAAACCAAGGGTTTCGAAGGGTCGAAGTCTCAGATTCTCACACTCGAGTCGAAGTCTCCCACCTCCATATCTGCTTTCCTCTCCCCATCAGAGATTGAGATTGAGATCTGAGATCAGATTCTCACAATCGAAGTCGAAGCTTCCCACCTCCATATCCACCTTCTTCTCCCCATCTGAGATCATTCTTTTAGACCAATTTTTTTTTTTTGTAATTTGTTGTATGGTTTTTGTAATTTTTTGTTATAATTTTTGTATGTAGAAATGATATTTGTAGAAGTATCTTTTACTGTATAAGTATCTTTTACTATATGTATGTATGTATGAATGAAGAAATTTTGTTAACAAATATTTTGGGTGGGGCGGATATCTGCCAATCCGTGCGAGGCGGAGGTGGTTTTTAAATAAATTTATAAACGGATTGGCGGGGCGGATTTGGGGATCCATTATTCCTGACGGATCGGGGATGGATTTGCTCAAATCCGCCCCGTTGCCATCCCTACTGACAATGCTTGTTCAAATTACCTCCTGTTTGAGTTCAATCCGAGTATTTTCTAAATTGTTCATTGATATTCTTGTGGGATTTTGATTTTCTTGGATCTGACTGATAAATTTTCATTGAGAACATAATTTTACTTGATTACGCAGGAAATATCAGAGTTGATGATAAAATTGACAGCCTAAGTGTGAAATTATAAATTGACAACATGTTCACATTAATATGAGAAAGTCTAAGGTGCCACCTCTTGTTTAAAGATCTCGTGGGGGTGATGAAAATAAGACATGCTGGTTGGCTCTATACCACAATTCAGCATTACATTTCTAGCAATAAAGCAAATTCAATCATTTTCAGGTGATTAATCCTCAATGGCTAATGCATACCTGAAACCTGGGATGCAAATGGACTGAAAAACCTTGGCAAAATGTAAAGTTTGTTCATGTTGGAGTTGGAATATACGTCTTCCTTCTTCATAACTACTTCCAAATGCTGCCCAAGAGACAACATCTCCAGTTAAGTTCTGGAATTCAGGCCACACATCCAACTCACTTGACCCATCTAAAACTAACTTCTTCCATTTGCTTAACATCTCATTGCAACAAGTATAAAATACTGGCAACATCATCTGTAACCAAAATCATTAACAATTAAATCATGATTGGAATAACCTAGATCAGTCCATATACCAATGGATTTATTCACAAACTTTTTCCTACTATAAAGTCCAAGAGTATTTCACATAACACTACCAAAATCATTGGCCACTCATCACATATTAATCAATGAAAATGATGAACAAAAGTTGATAATAGAGAATGACCTTTAACTAATAGAGATGAAAAGCTGGGTTGATAATCCTTCTGTGTTTGACCCATTTTTCTCCATCATACGATACAAGCCCGGTTACTAGGAGGCTTGATAGTGGGGTGCTTCTTATCTTCAACAAGTGTCCCGAATTGCTAGTCAAGATATCTCTTACTAGACTTGGGTCTGTAACTTGCACCCTTGGAGTTCCCATACCAAAATACCGATATCTTACCTGCAATTTTAAGTCAACAGAGTAATATCATAGAGAATTACCCTTTCTTTTCCAATACATAAACCAAGATCATATATGGCAGACATCAAAATAGTGATAAAGCCATATGTAATCCAATTCAACAAAGAATTTAATTCATTCTAGTATTCTTCTGAACGAACACTACACAGACATTTCAAAGCAAACACACCCCCTGGTGTAGACTGGTTTGGTTAATATTTTTCCAACATTAGTCAGTTTTGCCTACGACTCCGTACAGTAAAAGAGATGTTATTTTCTATAAAGGATTCCTAATGGAAAAGTGTAATACCCTTGTGTGGGCGGACCTAAGGGGGAGGGTCCAATAGGCCCGTGGATCCCAAGAGGGGTACTCTGTAAATCGGGTCGTGACAGAATGATATCAGAGCTGGACTCGGAAGTATGCCAACGAGGACGTTGGGCTCCCTTAGGGGGTGGATTATAATACCCTTGTGTGGGCGGTCCTGAGGGGGAGGGTGCGGGAAAAACCCAATAGGCCCGTGGATCCCGAGCTACAAATGAGAGATTATAGTATGTGCTAATATGTACGAGGTTGGATCTACAAAGTACTTGCGCCCAAAGAGTACAATATAGTACTCTATTGGATCGGGTCGTGACAAAAGGGTACAGTAATTAACAAGTGTATGAATAAATTGGTCTCAAACCACTTATTGGTAATTTTATGAATGAAAAATAATCTAATGCTTCCAAGTATTTCATGCCAAAGAAAGAAAGATAAAAAATACCATATTTCTCAACCGTCTGATAAATGAAAGGCATGAGATGTGGCACAATATCATGTGAAAGTCCCACAGGCTTCAATTTGGCTTTATTGATGGCACTCATGTTCTCTTTGAGATCCCCCTGGAGCAACTTGTAAGGAGCACCTCTTATGCCTTGCTCTCTTAGGTAGCTTTGCAATTTCATGGGCTTCAACCAGATCCAACAGAAAGCTTTCCAGGCCCAATAAATTACTAATACAACAAATGTTATAAACATAATCAACACAAGCTCTGCCATTTTCCTCCTCCCAACCTTTTCTTCTCTCTCGGGCTTCCCAACTTCTAACAATGTCTTAGAAACTACAGAGTATATATAGTAACCGAGGTTTGCTATTTAGTAAAAAGAAATTGCGTAAGAAGTGGCTGTATGGTGGGAACTTTGAAAATAGCCACATTTACATCTATGTTATTGCTATTACTATAAGCGACGAAAATATTAAGAGTAGTTCCATGTGGACAGTATGGTTCCATAGCTAGATGCCCAAAATGCAGGCTTTGCTTTACACTGGAGCCTTTAGCAATATACATCTTCATGCATCACTAATGGCGGGAATTCAGGCAGTACTTCAAATCAATTTTCATCTGGTCATCAATTGCCTGAATGAGGGAGAGGACAGGATCTTAAGCTTCAAATTCTCCAAAAGTTAGATATACACTCTGCATTGTAAGTGAAGAGGAAGGTCTTGGATTGAGATCAATAATTAACTGCAACTGAGACTTTCTCTCCTCTAAAAAAATTTGGATTAATATCAGCATTTCTTGGTGAATAGCTTTAGTTAACATGACAGTCTGAAATCATTGTCAGGATGCACAAAAAGGAGTTCTAAACTATAAATTGGAACTCGAGTTTTGTCGAGATCTAGATGTTTTGGAGTTCACTTGTGTTTTAAAATCAGTTTCTTGAAGCATATTCTCAGATCATACTTATACATTATTGAATATAATTAGGAGTATGATGAGGGTCTCGTTTGTGGCTATAAACTGAAAGCGATTTTGTGAAGCAAAATTTAAGCATTACTTTGGGGTTGAAAGGATGGGTATTGAACGATGAGAAATGAATTGGTGGTGATGAGAGGATTGATCAGAAGTGGTGCCATGGGTCTATGATGGGTCCCCAACCACCAAGACTGAGAGGAGGGGTATTCGGCTAGAAATGAAGGAGACACAAGAAGAAACTATCATTACAAATTCAAAACAATTCAATTGTATTGATTGAGTGCTTACGAGGTATGAGCAGATGGGCCTCCACACTTGGCTTCATATTTGAATCTAGAGCAAAGAGGAGACACAACTACAAACCAATCCAAATAGGAAGGAGACAATTAGGTAATTGTAAGCTTAATAGGAGCAAAGAGTGAAGACAACTACAAACCAGTCCTAATCGGATGAAGGCAGCAAGTTGATTGTAAGCTTAAATTATTCCACATTGTCCCCCAAATGTTGGGAAATTTGGCAGTGCCCCACAAATTGACAATTTTCCGTCTATTGTTTTTGTCTGATTTGGTCTGTTGGCTATTGGATAACAATACCCTCACCCATTAAGCCTAAAGAAAGATGTCTCAAACTCAGATTACTTTTGTTTGAGCAGAAAGGATAGACCATGACAAACTCAGTAAACCACTACCTACTAATAACACCACTAAACTCTTAGATTACTTATAACTAGATTACATAATTTTTCATCAAAAGAATGTATGAAATGCTGCGAAATTCAATGAGATGTTGATTTATTGATGCAAGGAGTATGCAATGTTTGGCAGACAGCTAATTAAAGTAATTCGAAACAATGAAAAGGGAAATCTTTAAGGTTACCTTATAAGTCTCCTTCTTCACCAATTGCAGAAAAGGGAATGCTATAGGACTCCTGGTAGTTTGGGATGAACTAAACATTTGTTACCAGTAGCCCAACCTAGTTGCGATCTCAACATTCGATGAACAAGATCAGCTCCATTCCCAACTTAGCCTCCTCTGCAATGGTAGACAGTACAGAGTTTCAATCTTGTTGATAAATGTGATGTTCTTATAGATTTGTTGAATGTATTTTAAAAGCAACTGTCAAAATGGACAACTTAAAATTAGTTTACTTGTAAACCACTCAACAATCAACAATCTCGAGTGAGTTTGATGGGTATGATCTCTTTTATAAGCATAATACTTCTGTCACAAATCAATAAATCTCAACTCATTGAGAGCCCCCGAATTGGAATGATAATAAAAATTTGTCACTGGAACCCAGCCATATATCTTGAAATACATGTCCATTCTTCAAAATACTTTACTCACACAATTCATATCAACAAGTGTAAGTTTAATACTTCATAAATTAACAAAATAAAAACCTAGATATGGATACTTTACAAGTTGTATAGGATTAAATGACTAGTACAAGGTTTCATTCTTGGTACACAGGAATCAGAGCTTGTGTAATATAACTTTCGCACAATGTTGCTGTTTAAGGACTATAATAGTGGAAGAAGCATGGACAAAAGTAGGTGATACTTGAACCAGAAATGTTGTAAAATCATAGCTAAAGCCATCTTTGTTTCTATCATGACAAAGTTCTGTCCAATGCATATCCTTGGACCTCAGCCAAATGGGAAGAGGGAGACACGATTCTTTGTGGCCTTAGAAACTCCCTCTGAGAATCTTGTTGGATTGAACTCTTCAGCATCATCACCCCACAGCTCACGATCGTGGTGAATGAGAAGTATTGGTAACATGATTTGTACTCCAGGTGTAAAGATTTAACTCTCCTAATTTCATTGTCTTGCAAGTTCCTCGAGTAAGAAAAACTGCCGGTTGGTACAACCTAAGGACCTCATAAAGAATCATGGTTACCTACATGGAGGGTTTTATAAACAAAACAAAACAAAACAAAACAAAAAAACACCGTTTTCTATATGAAGGGAGAAACATGATAAGGAAAAACTCACAAATTTTAGACGGTTTAGACCATCAAAATCTGGTTTTTTTTTCTCCCAAAGACTCGTAAGACCTCTTCCCTTGCTTGATCTAGCTAGTCAGGATGCATACAGAAAAAAATCATTGTCCACATGTGTCAAATTGCAGTTGTTTCTTTCCCTGCCAAGTATAATAACTTGCATTCCTCGATAACATCATCAATAGTCATTCGCGTTTCATGGTCCTGAGCTTCCTTCAGATTGGATAGCATCAATAAGCCTAGTAAATCTTTATTGTTGGCTTCACCCATTTCCATAGCCTTTTCTCTCTTATTTATCACATACGTCAATAGATTTTTGTTTCTCTATTGATTTCCCTCATCCTCTTATTTCTTTCTGTGGTTAGAAACCTTCACATGAAAATTATTATTGAATGTGATGCTAATAATTTAAACTTAGTTTGAAATAAATTCTTACAATAAACTCAATTTCGTTTTTAGCATAGTGAAATTATCATTTGCCAAAACATGTTATTTATATGAGAAGATCTTATATCCTACCTCTCATCTAAAGTTCTAATAGGAAGAAGAAATAATACATGCTGCTTTCCTAATTCATTATTTTGGTAGTACATTTCACTCAAGAAAACAAAACTCAATCATCTTTAGGTGAATAATCGAGAGTGGTTATTGCATACCTGAAACATGGGATGTAAGTGGACCGAAAAGCCTTGGCAACATGTGAAGTTTGTACAAACTGGAGTTGGAATATATGTCTTACTTCTTTATAAACACTTCCAAAAGCTGCTCGAGAGATAACATCACCGGTTAAGTTCTCGAATTCTGGCCACAGATTCACTTGACCCATCTAAAATCATCGTCTTCCATTTGTTTAACATCTCATTGCAACAAATATAAAATGCTGGCATCATCATCTATTTGAAAACCATCAACAATATAAAGCCGTGATCAAAGCACATCATAATCTCAAAAGATCATATTTATTAACTTAATGGGTTAAGTATCATAAAGACCAAGGCGATCCATACAATCCTAAGAGCATCTAGTAACCTAATTCTAGACCCATGGATCTGGGATTTTTTCATTATTTTATTACCCGAACCCCGGTGAAATTTAGTCTACCTGCTATAAGTTAAAGACATAAAGTGGGTTCAAATGTTAAAATAAAATGAGGAAACAAAAGGTGCTGAAATAGAGACTGGAACGTCTATTGGCTATGGTGTCTGAATGCCAAGCAAAAAGCCAAAGCTGGGCACTACTGTTTGAAGTAGCATAAGCTTTGGGCATTGTTTCAAACAGCGCCAAGTTTTAGCCCATTGGGTCTGCAGATGATAAATTATCCCCAGGAGGCCCCATAAAAATTAGCTTATAGTGAGTGAAAGGGTCTTAAGTCCACATTTTAATAGCTTATACATAGTGGATGCTCTAACAGTAATCTATTAGCTCTAACATCTAATACAGGAAATACCAAAGCATTGGCGTTTTAAAATATAATAGTATATAAAAATGTTGAATAAAATTCAATAAAAGATAACAACCTTTAACTTTCTCAAGATTAAAGGCAGGGTTGATAATCCTTCTGTGCTTGACCCATTTTTCCCCATTATAGGATACAAGACCACATATTAGGAAGCTTGCCAGTGGGTTTTTTTATTTTTAATTTTTTATTATCTTAGATAAGTTTCCTGAATTGCTAGACAAGATATCTCTTATGAGATTTGGGTTTGTAACTTGCACCCTTGGAATCGGCCCATGCCAAAACACAGATGCCTTACCACCGGCAATTTTACATTAACAGCATATTAACCAAAAGTATACCATTTAGTTATTATTACTATTGTTATTATGTTTAGTCCACATAAACCAAGGTTTTAGATTGAAAACATAAAAAATGTAGTGAGACACTAAGTAATCTAAAACAGGCTAGAAATCATGCTATATTTGTTTCTCTCTGCTTTACTGACTGATTGGTATTCGGCTGAATATCATCTACACATACCCTTGATAGAGACTGGATTGAAAAAACATTCTTTAAGATTAGTCAATTTTGCTTACAATCCAGTAGAGAACAGTGAAACTTTTTTTTATTAGGACTCCCACTGAAAAATGGTATAGTGGTCTCAAACCAAATAATTGGTAAAATCTTACGTAATAAAAACAATTCTATGCTACCAAATATACCATCTTAGATCATAAATAAAAAATCTAGAGAGCCAGGACAGCGACAGGGGGGTCTGTCAGTGTGATTGTGTTCGATTGGCCATTATGAGCATCTCTAGGATGATGGATGGTATTGTGCCTGGCCTGGCTCTCTAGAAAAGTTCGATAATAAAAGATAAAAGACAATACCATATTTCTGAACCATTTGATAATTAAAAGGTATGGTATGTGGCACGATGTGATTTGAAAGTTCCATGGGTTTGATCTTGATTTAATGATTGCGCTAAGGTTCTCTGAGGTCCCCATGGAGCAACTTGTAAGGAGTACCTCTGATGCCTTGCTCCCTTAAGTACTTTTGCAGTTTCATGGGTTTCAACCAAACCCAAGAGAAAACTTTCCAGACCCATGAGATCACCAACACAACAGCAGCTATAAGCATGGCCAATACAACCTCTTCCATTTCCTTCCCCTGTACCCTTATCTCTCTCTCTCAAGCTTTCCAACTTCTAACAGTGAAGACTATGGAAGATATGTAGTAAATTAGTAATTACAATTTCTTGATTATGGCAAAGAAATGTGGCAAGATATATAAGTACACATCATGCTACCTAAATACTAAGAATAGTGCATGGATGGTCTCCTCCTTATGCTAGAGGGTCAAAATGCCATCTTGTATGGTTCATTGAAGCATACTCTAGAATAACATTTATACTTTACACAGTATAGTACAGAATAGAATTAATGCATGATGCCCATGAGGTCTCATTTGTGACTATATTGTAAATGGATTTTGTGTAGTGTAATTTGAGCACTGCATAGGGGTTGAAATAGAAGGGTTGATGAACGATTGAGACTGAAATGCTCGATCAGGTGGTGTAACCAAGCTAGGAAAAAGCAAATATCAACACAATTTGTAAACAACTAAATCGGATTGATTGAGTGCTTACAGTTATGAGCAACGGGACGATTATATTGGCTACATACTTGATTCCATAGCAGAGTGTAAAGACAAGTACACACCAATCCTAATATGAAATAGATGAACTGGGTCTCGATCATTGGCATCGAAACCCAACACTTCTCAAGGATCTAACTTAAATTGCCTTTCTCCCCTTCACCTCCAACCCTTCCACCAGGCACCCCCAAAATGGACTCAACCTAATGAAGGTAATTTTAGATTCTTGGGTTATTGCGGATCCACTAATTTAAGATCCAGCACATTGAATGCTAGTTGCATTCAGCAATTTAACACATTTTTTTACCACTGATACAATTTCTTCTGCAAAACTGCCCAATTCATATGCTTCAATTTCCCATTTCATTGATCTATATAAAAATTCTTTCCCTTTCAAACAAAGAATGTAATGTGGAGAAATTCAATAGTATACATGTGCTAAATGATGTGTTAATGAAAAGGGGTGTTCAATGTTGGGTCAACAACTAAAACAAAATAATGGGAACAATGAAAAGATTGAAGCATCTAAGTTTACCTTGTGCAACTGTGCAAGTTCATTCTTGGAGTTTTACTGCCTAGAGTTGTCCATCTCTGCGACTCTGACAATGCAGAAAAGGGGATGCTCTGAGAAACTCCTCATGATAGTCTGGAATGAACTAAACATTTGTCAGCAGTACCCAAACCGAGTTGGATCATTCATCAAGTGGTTGGATCGTTCATCAACTTGATGAACGAGACAGTGGGCATTTTGGGTAGGCCCCCGAAGGCGAGGGTAGGGAGGAGCGGTACAACAGGGTGGTGCGGCCGGTGCCGGGTGGGATTGTTTCTGAGAATAGAAGAGAAGAAGAGGTAAATAGAAGAAGAAGAAGAAGAAGAAGAAGTGGAGGAGGAAATGATGAGAGAAAAAAAAAGGCTCGAAAGGGTGGTGCGGTCGACGAGGTGATGTTGTACTGGGCGATGGGGACAGGGATTGTTCGTTGTTGTTCCTGCGAAGAAGAATAAGAAGAAGGTGTGACTTTTTAGGATTCGGGGGGCTCCAGCGCACAAAGCACAGGAAGAGGTCTTGTGCACAAAGCATAGTCGTCGGATCAGGTTTAGATAGATGGATTTAAAAAAAAAATTCGACGACTCAGAAATGTGCACAGGACCTCCTCCTATGCTTACTGTGCAAGAGCTCTCCGGATCCGACTTTTTATTGGCAGTACCCTTTAGCATATCCAAAAAAAAAGGTAGCGTGAAAAGATTTGATTTTGCATGATGTGATGGGAGGGGAAAGGCGGAGCCTGGATTTTGACTTGACCCGGCTGTTTTTTTTTTGCAATTACGCTTGGTACAATTTCCTTGTGTTACGAATTATCCGTCTCACAAAACAGGACGGTGTTTGGGTTAGGAGATAAAAGACGGCTAAGATTTAATCAATTATATGAATTTGATGGATCTTATAAAGCTTAAAGCAAATACATGGGTTCGATTCTCATGCCCAATATTTGATATTTATTTATTTATTTTTGGGAGATAAAAGACGACTGAGATTTATTCAAACATGAAGATCTAATGGCTGAGACTTAAAATTAGCCTTTATGAAGATTTATCCCCAATAAGAGTGCAAGGGATCGATTCTCATATCCAACATTTTATATATTTATTTATTTTCTGCAAAAATTGATTGTGGTGATTAGGCATGAAAGTATATTTATTTATCATATTCAAACATGTGGAGTAATGCTATAGTAAGGTAGATTAGGCATGTATGTATATTTATTTATCATATTTATTTTTGGGTGTATACATTATTTTTCATTAATTGTTACCAAACAGTTGTAAAACAATGCACTGCAAATTAATGCATATGCAAACTAATGTAAATGCAAAATTTTACAGAATGCAAAGTTTTGCGGTGTACCAAGCGGAACCTTAATTAATAGACCCCAATTTATAAATAACCCAATTTGTAAATGCCCCAATTAGAACATAATTGAAAATTTCATTTTTTTTTAAAATAATTTCATTTAGTATAGGTGTTTGTTTTAATCTTTTGAATTACTTTTCAGGAATTATATGAATAAAAGAAAATTTTGGCCCTTAAAAGGATAATTTTCTTATGCATTGGATGGTTAGATCAATTGGAATGAAATCAACTGCATTTTATTGAAATATTATAAAGCTCTTATTCTAATTTTTTTATTGACATTAGCATACTCGTGCTGTGATTCAAAAAAAAATTTATTCACATTTACAATGAGATTTATTGACAAGAATAATGTGAATTATTGACATGTACAGTGAGACTTCAATGTCAGAATATTCCTAGCATACATTAGAATACAATGTTGAATATCCTAGCATACATTTATATACAATGTGATTTACATATGCATATAATGTTAACCATGTACACAATGTGATTTACATTTGTATACCAAAATGTGTTACTCTGGAAGTACTGTATTTATTATTCATTATTAGACTTTGTCAAAATTTTGTTGTCTACTCAAACATTTAGCATATGGAACAATGTTGTAGTGGTTCATTTTATATATTTGCATTTTGAAGAATTACAAATGCAATATTATTGTGTATGACAGGGTTTAGTGTTGGAAAAAAAATTAAGAAAACAAAGTAAACTTTGTCGAAATTCTACAAAACAAATTATGTTTTGTTGTCTACTCAAACATTTAGCATGTGGAGTAATTTTATAGTGATTTGTTGTGTTTTTTTTTTCCATTTTGATGAATTACAAATGCTAATGTATGAGGTATGACAAATTTAAGTATTGGGAAAATTTTAAAAAACAAGATAGACTGTTAAAATTCAACAAAAATTATTGTAATTAATGTAGTTAAAGCTATCATTAAATAAACACCAAATTTTTGTGGTTGCGATAATACCACAATAGATATTAAAAAAATGAATGACTGGACATATATTAAATAAATATGTTGAGTGATAATGGTACATGTGCCGCAACCTTGGGGTATGATTAGTGACACGTGTCTTGAACGACAATATATATTTATTAGGCAACTTTTTTTAATGACAAACTTTTTATTTTTTTTATTATTATTATGGTTTAGTTTAAGTTCATGTACCAGTAGTTAATAACATATTGACTTAAAATTCTCAAAGTCATGCCAAGTGATTTTTCAACACAGTTAAAGCCATGAGAAACACGATAAAAAGATAAGCCGCAATGAAAATAGTTAACACCATATGGTAGTGTCAACGACACGGGGAATACTCTAGTCTATCTTACAAAATCGGATGGTGTTTGGGATGGGAGATAAAAACCAGCTCAGATTTACCCAATTATAAGAATCTAACAGATCATGTAGAACTTAAAACATCAAGAGTGCATGGGTTTGATTCTCATACTCAACATTTTGATATTTATTTATCTTGATATTTAAAGTAAAATAAACTATATTTCTCATGTTATACTTTTATCGTGCTAATGCCATGGGAAATACCCCAGTCTATCTTACAAAACAGGATGGTGTTTATGGTGGGAGATAAAAAAAATGGCTCAAATTTACCCAATTATAAGAATCTAATGGATCACATAGAATTTAATAAAACACCAAGAGTACATGGGTTTGATTCTCATACTCAACATTTTGATATTTATTTATCTTGATATTTAAAATAGAATAAACTATATTTATCATGTTAAACTTTTATTGTGCCAATGGCACAGGGAATACCCTAGATATATATACAAAACAGGATGGTGTTTGGGGTGGGAGATAAAAAATGGTTGAGATTTAACCAAATATATGAATCTAACGAATCACATAGAACTTAAAACACCAATAGTGCATGGGTTTTATTCTCATACCAAACATTTTTATATTTATTTATTTTTCTTCAATTGTTGATGATGGTGATATTGAAAATTCAAGGGTGATAATATTTTGACAAGTTTTAAATTTTTATCGTGCCAACGACACGATAAATACCTTATTATTATTATATATACAAAACATGATGGTGTTTGGGGTGGGAGATAAAAGACAGTTGGGATTTAACCAAATATAAGAATCTAACGGATCATATGGAACTTAAAACACTAAGAGTGAATGAGTTTGATTCTCATACCCAACATGTTTTATATATATATTTTTTCAATTGTTGATGATGGTGATTAAGCATGTAAGTATGAAGAATGAAAACTTAAGGGTGGTCATGTCTTGACAAAGCGTAATTGCATGATGTGATGGGAGAGGCGGAACCTTGATTTTGACTTGACCCAGCTATTTTATTATTATTATTATTATTATTATTATTATTATTATTATTATTATTATTATTATTATTATTATTATTATTATTATTATTTTGCAAATACGCCTAGTACATTTTCCTTGTGTTATGAATCTATATTATATTTACAAAACATGATGGTGTTTGAGGTAGGAGATAAAAGACGGTTGAGATTTAACCAAATATATTAATCTGACGGATCATATAGAAATTAAAGCCTCAAGAGTACATGAGTTTAATTCTCATACCCAACATTTTGATATTTATTTATTTTTCTTCAATTATTGATGGTGGTGATCAGGCATGTGAGTATGAATGATGAAAACTTAAGGGTGGTCGTGTTTTTACAAGTTTTAAATTTTATCGATACCCTAGTCTAAAACAAATGAAAACTATTCTAAGAAGGAGTACCGGATCTAACCCTGGTTGTTCGCAAAAATAGCAAATCACTTTACTATTGAGTGACAAGATGCAATTACATTCTTTTCAATCACTCCTTCCTTTAAATTGGTACAATTAATACATTCAAAATTTTTGAATATTTTTAATAAATAAAAAAGTATTTTTTCTCAAATTCTCACTCGGGTTGTAGCCTGAGTGAGCCCACTAACGGCTTTGCCTCTAGAAGATGGGAAACAGAGGAGATTGGCTTTGAATATTATTGACCCGTTTGTTGTCAGCTTGTGTCACTCGCGCTCAGATTTTGAAATCAAATAATTGTCGCCGACTCACTTGACACATTTATCATATACACCACACCATTATTAAGTATTTTGGGTTATTGGTGTTGGCTTAAATAATCCCACATCTCAAGAATTGAAATTTTCATTAAGGAAAATATGGAGGTGGTCCACTCCTTAATAACAACGATGCCTCTTGGAGAAAATCCCACACCAAGGGCCAACTCTATGGGTGTTTAATTGGAGACATTATCGTTGTTATTTATAACGAAACAAAAAATATAGGGAGGTGGTCCATTCTTTAATAGCAACGAGACATTTTGAATAAAAACCCCACACTAGGGGGAGTCTTTTGGATAAAACCCCACACCCGGGGGCTCATTGCTAGATGTTGGGATAAGGTCATTGCTATGTATAGTGTACTAAGGAATATAGTGAGGTGGTTTACTCCTTAATAGAAACAAAGTTTTTTGGATAAAGCCCCATACCTTGGGGCCAGTGCTAGAGGTGTTTAAGTTGAGAGTCAATATCGCTGCATAGTGGACAAAGGAATATAAGAAGGGTGTCAGGACTCAAGGTCAGAGGCCTTCCTAATGGTCTCAAAACTCAATGTCCCCTTTTGAAAAGTGCCCAAATGTTTAGCATCTATATTATAGGAGGAAGGTTTGAGCTCTTGACTGTGAGGACGTGTTGCCTCCATTGCATAGTCGGGCCAGACTGTACCGCTAGCATTTTTATTGTTTTCTTTGCATTGCTTTTCAACTTCAAACTTGTATTTCCATCGATCGATAACATCGAACTAGTCTTGAGCAACGTCCTTCCGAGCGTTCCTCCCCATTGTAATCTATTGAATGTGAATGAGAGCTTTTACTGACTATTGTGCATTGTTATATTGTTTACAGATTGATATTGTGCATTCTCAAGTTAATATTTGTGCCCGTCAAAGTAACTACTCTTAGGCTTACTAGTGAATTGGATAGCTAGTGCCGCACGGATTACTAGTCCGTGACAAAGGGGGTCCACTCCCTAATAGCATCGAGACCCTTTGGATAAAATCCCACACTCATATCGCTTAGGTGTTTAAGTTGGATAAAACGCCACACTCGGGGGCCAATGCTAACTGAGAGACAATATCGCTGCATAGTGGACCAAGGAATATAAGGAGATAGTCTACTCCCTAATAGTAATGAGTAGGGATGGGCATCCCATCCCACGATCCCGATCTCGTCCCATCCTGATTTTTTCGAGTCTTAATGGGATTGAATAATTTCATCCCGATCTCGTCCCGTCCCGATCTAGAATGGGATGGGATGAGATGAAGATTTTCAATCCCGCCAAACCTGAACTAATTTATTAATATTAATTATTAATATTTTTATTTAATTATTTATTTTAGGATTGTGGATGCCAATACAAATTTACTGATGTATATAACATTTTTAGCATCTCAATGAATCTCTCACACATATCTCTAGATTAATCTGTAAATTTGTAATACTTCTCAGTTCTCCTCTCTCTGATCTCACATTCGGTCATTCTTTTGGTTAGGTTTTTAGGGTTACTAGCAAATGAACAAATAACAAAAGCATAGCAGAAGTTCAAGAAACCGATAAACAAGAGAAAAGCGAGATTGAAGAAGTTCTTGAAGAGAAATTCAATAAGAAGAACTGAAGAAGCACTGTGTTATTCAAGAAACCGATAAGCGAGATTGAACTTCTGAAGAAGTTCTTGAAGAGAGATTCAAGAAGAAGAACTGAAGAAGCACTCTGTATTGGAGATTGTTTTGGCCGAACTATCAAGGATGAAGGTATGGTCTCATTATGGAGAGGAAAGACCGCAAATGTGATCCGTTACTTCCCCACTCAGGTAAGTCTTGTTGCTGATCGAGCTTTTATCTTTAGCTGGAACAAAATTTCCATCCAAAATGATTTTTATTGGTATTGAATTTGTAGGTCTTAAACTTTGCATTCAAGGATTACTTCAAGCGCCTCTTTAACTTCAAGAAAGATAGAGATGGCTACTGGAAATGGTCTGCTGGTATCATTGTCTACCGAGGTCTCTATTTCAGAATATATGATTCTATCAAGCCTGCTCTTCCTGAAAAGATGCAGGTCAGTACTAGTTATAATATCTAATAGCCTTAGATTATTTATTTCATCTCGTATGTTCATATTCCAAATTGACATTTTACTTACGCCTCATATCCTGTAATCTAGTTGATATGTCTAGATTAGCATGTTGATCTTGTCCCGTCCCGAACCCGTTTGGGATGGGACGAGGTCGGGATGAAGTTTTTCTCATCCCGTATGAACGGGATGGGATAGGGATGAGTATATTTCGTCACATCCCGTCCCGTGCCCACCCTTAGTAATGAGGCCTCTTAGGTTAAAACCCCACACCCATATTGCTGCATAGTGGACCAAGGAATATAAAGAGGTAATCCACTCTTTAATAGCAACAGGTTTTTTGAATAAAATCCCACATATGAGTCCATATGGGGACCTAGTGCTAAATGTGTTTCAATTAGTGATAATATCATTGCAATGTATAGTGGATCAGATGACACGCAAATGCACAATGCGCCAATAAAATAGGATGATGAAATCCGAGAGATGCCAAAACTCACATATGGAAGGAACATCTCCACCAACAACTTACTTTTCTTATAGGCCTTCACTAAGTCAGTTGCCTTCCGCTTTGAATGATGTGACATAATTTTACCCTTTCAACTGTTGAGATGGGGCGGGTGGAGAGCAAACAATTGTGTGAGAATTATCCTATTTTACTTTTGCTTTCCAATCATAGGTGGAGCTGCTCTAATTATCGGTGTGGTGGTCCTCGTTCGTAGATTTTTTAATAATTTTCAAATTTGGTGATAAGTAGAAACCAAATTTTTTTTTATTTTTTTAATGGCCTGTATTTTACAAGTTCTTCTAGGAAAATAATTAAGAAAAAATATATATTTTTGAAGTCTTAGTCTCAGTCTCTCAGACGTCAACGGTATAATAAAAGTACAAGGGGAAATAATATTTTCCTTTTAAGGATTAACTGATACAGGGTAGGCCTTGAAATTTGTCATAGTGGCAAAAGCAAGATCATGCACACAAAATATTTTTGAACTCCACTATATATATGTTTTGTAAATAATGGTGAAAATTGAAAGGTGAAACAATCTCGCACATGATGAGATTACATCAATAAAACATTCAGCCATTGTCTCCTTTGCAAACTCAGAAGTTTAACTTTCTATACATGAAAACTAATTACAATAGTTACTCCATTTTATGAATTATACAAAACAAGCTCTCACATCATATGAAAACTCCACGAGTACATACATATAAGCAAGCTAAGAGAATTAAAGCTTATGGAATACAAGTTGGGCACCATGCTGCGGTCGAAGGGTCAAAACAGTACAAGGAGCGTGGATATAAGCAGATGATAATTCAAACCTGAACTTTTGTAGAATCATAGCTAGTGCCATCTTAGCTTCTACCAAGGCAAAGGTTTGGCCAATGCATATCCTTGGACCCCAACCAAATGGGAAGAATGAGACCCCATTTTTGTTAGCCTTGGAAACTCCTTCTGAGAATCTTGTTGGATTGAACTCCTCAGCATCATCACCCCAAAACTCTCGATCATGGTGAACGATAAGTGTTGGTAACATAATTTGTACTCCCTGTGGAAGAGTTATATCTCCTACTTTCATGGGCTTGTAAGTTCCTCGAGTAAGCATAACCACAGATGGGTACAATCTAAGAACCTCGTATAGAATCATGGTTACCTGCATTTATCAGTTTTTTTTTAATTAATCAAAACATTTTATCTACGTTAATCAAATGCGATGAATGTAAATGAAAATAAAACTCACAATTTTCAGATGGTTTAGTCCATCAAAATCTGGTTTGCTATTCCCAAACACACATAAAACTTCTTCCCTTGCTTGGTCTTGCCAGTCCAGATGCATGCTCAACACAATCATTGTCCATGTAAGCAAAATCGAAGTTGTTTCTTGCCCTGCAAAGTAGAACAGCTTGCACTCCTCGATCACATCTTCAACACTCATCCCATATTTCTTAGAGTTCCCATTGTCTTGAATTTCTTTCAAGTTGGATTCCATCAATAACCCTAGTAGGTCATCCTTGTCCGCTTCACCCATTTTGATCGCCTTTTCTCTCTTTTGTATCATACTCCTTAGTAGACCATTAACTTCGTTGTGGATTTCAGCCATTCTTTTATTTCTTTGTGTAGGTAGATACCTGCCCAAGGAAATTAATAAGTCAGAAAAATTAGAAATTAGTTTGCTCACTAGGAAAGCAACAGAGTTAAAATGATGGTTTACTCTTGCATAATACCATGAGCCTGGGATGTATATGGATTGAGACGCCTTGGAAACATGCACAGTTTGTTCATTCTGGAGTTGGAATATACGTCTCCCTTCTTTGTAGCTACTACCAAATGCTGCTCTAGAGATGACATCTCCGCTTAAGTTATGGAATTCAGGCCATACATCCAATTCAGTTGGTCCATCTGAAACCAACGTCTGCCATTTGCTTACCATCTCATCGCAACAAGTATAAAATGCTGGTAACATCATCTACAACCAACACAAATTAGAAACAAATACCACATGATATATTTTGATCACCAAGTCATGAAATTGTTCAACTAAAACTCTTAAATGAAAAACTTTGTACCTTTAACTTCTCAATGTGAAATGCTGGGTTGATAATCCTTCGGTGTTTGGCCCATTTTTCTCCATTATAGGATACTAGTCCACCTATTAGCAAAGACCCCAATGGGTTGATTCTTACCTTAGAAAAATGCCCAGATTTGTTAGACAAAATCTCTCTTACAAGATCTGGCTCAGTAATTAAAACTCTTGGAATTGGCCCAAACCAGAACAGAGATACCCTACCTGCATGTATGACAAATTAATAGTTTTATCACATCAACTAATGGAAATTAAGAGCCCTTCTAGGGACACTCATCCCCCTCGAGATAAGTGATACCACACATCTCGAGGCAGTTTCGCTTATCTCAAGGGATGGGTCTCGCTCCTTCCTTTGCTCCCTAGAATTTCTGGGAAATTAATTATGCATATCGCAAACATCAAAATCAGGGCCTCCAAATTTCGTGAAGATAAAAAAGATAAATTTAATTATGTCATTTCCAAGTATTGCATTGTTGTAATTTCCAATAAGGGGAATAACAATTTCAAGATATTCTTGCATGTGGTCTCTAAGTTTAGCACCCTCTTAACTAATCTATTATGTGATCTTCGTATATACCGATTAATCTTGTCATATTTCTCTCTCTCAAGTCTTCTAATATTGATCAACATATAGAATAGCAATAATTTTATTTTTAAAACAATATTTGATTTTTTTTTATTTTGAAATCTTATCTTAATATTTGATGATGAATGTACTGAGGTCATGAATCAATCATGACTTTCTCTTCAGGTGGGGATGATGGCAAGTGAATTAGACAATAAGGTGTGTGTGTGTGCTGTGTCATCACTAATTAGAACTTATTCATGTCGACTAGCAATTGAGATTATTTAGTTCCCTTGAAAAGAAAATAAAAATGTTTCATTGAAAGTGAGTTTAGAACTATATAACATCTCTTTGAGTGTAATAGGATAAGATACCAATTAGTTGGTAAGAGTAGTTGTGGCAGATAGAATCACAAGTTTAAACCTTGCCAAAGGCATATGTTATTTCTGAGATAGTTATGTAAAAATCACAACTTGCTTCCCAAAAACCATTTCTTCAAAAGTAAATTTAAGGAAAATACCATATTTTTGGATAGTTTGATGAAGGAAAGGCATGACTCGTGGTACGATATGATGTGAAAGTTCCATAGGCTTGGATTTTGCTTCTTCGATGGCATCGCGGTTCTCTTTTAAGTCCCCATGGAGCAGCTTGTAAGGAGCACCTCTTATGCCTTGCTCCCTTAGGTATTTTTGCAGCCTCATGGGCTTCCACCATATCCAAGATAAAGCTTTCCATGCCCATGAACTCAATAATACAACCGATGTTATAAGAATAACAAACACAACATCTTCCATCTTTGCTCTTCTCCTGTTTAGACCTGTTCTTCACAAAAGTTCCAATTAGTTCTAGCAAATGCTATATATAATATTCAAGGATTACTTTGTTTATTGTAAAGAAAGTGATCACTGATCAACAATGATAAGACTTGTTGATGACCAGGGAAAATAAGGTTTATCCACAATCTAAAAGGGGCCACTTCTGTCAAGTTCACGTAACTTAGCTTTCATGTTTCGTCACTAATTGCTACCCAAGATAAGATGGTGTATTTAAGAGCGGCCACAACAAATTTAAAGGTCACCCAATCAATTGGTTGCTATGTGCACCTACATTTCCATCATGTATCACCATATTCTGAGAGTCAAGCTCGAAAATACCTGCACCATCACAAGTAAAATCGAGATTTTATGGAAAAAGTTGTAGAGTCTATCAATTTCGGTTCCAGGTTTGATTACAATATTGCATCAATTTCATTCTTGAGTGTATGTTCAACAATGTTGACCTTGGTCACATTTCTCAAAATACATTATTGACATAAGGGTTCTTCGATAATTGCATGTAATTCTCACATGCAGTCTCCCGCAATCTAAAATGGTCATAAACAAATGATAGAGTCGATGAAATCCATATAAGGACTGAAACAAAGCAGCATTGTCATCTCCCTTAAGAACTGATTTCCATGGAGCTATTTCAAGCGACAGCAATAATAACAACCTTTATTGTTATCGATCAAGTATTCAAGCTTCAAAAATAAAATGTACCTAGCTACTACAGTACATGCTGTGTGCTTTGAGAGTCATCAATTTCACCTCTCGGCTACCACGGAGTGAGCTGGGTGAAGAAGATATATGGTACCTAGGTTGTAATTATAGTGGTACACAATGGAATCCAAAATTTAAGAAACTTAATAAATACAGAAAAATGACCTTTGAATGCCTACTTTGGTACAATGTAGACTATTTAGATAGCACAGATAGAATAATGGCTAATACTATGACCAATAAGGCTTAATTTCTTAACTTGGGTTAACCAAAAAACTAAAAGGACGATTTCAACTAATCATTGATCTCGATCTCAATTGTTGGAAATATGGCTTTTTAAAATAAAAGAAAATGTGTGTTTACCTAGTTTTGAACCCTGGACCTCTCTCCTTTTTTGATCTATTATGAATCACTCTCTAATATTTAGTCTCATATCTATTATATAACTCTTTGTGGTAGATTTTAGAAGGAGATAGTTAGGACTTTGGTTTGGACCCCTTGGGGGTACCCACCGCCGCCGCCGTTCGTCCGGTAGGGTCGTTTAAAAAGCAAACCATTTTTTTGCTAAAAACATTTATTTAAACGAAATAAATTTTTTATCTCTGAAGAGGGACTGTATCTGGACGTTCTTCTAAACTACGAATCCAAACAGGTTCTCTTTGTATCTGTACACTTTCTTTAAGCAAACAGTTTTCACGTTTTTTTTATTATTAATTGCTGTTTTAATTATTATGAACTTGGCTACGTTTTTGTCTTGCAACGAATGTGATTTTTCACTATAAATATAACACAAAAACTCACAATTACAAATAAAAAGAAAAACAGCAAACAAAAGTATTTTCGTGTAAGAAAGAGATTTTTCGTTTTTGTGATGAAGTGATTTTAGTTTTTTGCAAAAAGTGATTCTTGCAATTCATACTGTATTGGTGATTCCGAGCAAATCAAGATATTGATGGTGAATTGTATACCGTTCATCAACTGTGCAATTGCTTGAATGAGACAGAGAAGATTCTGGACTGTTTTATCCTGGGGACGGCGGGGCTTGTACACTGCTTGCACAATTTTGGGCAGAGCCGCGAAACGTCTTAAAGAGAGCGACCTAGTCCGCGACTCAACCCAAGAACAAATTGGTACATTCGTTCCTAATCTTTATTTGAATCTTATACAGCAGTTGAATCTTATACAGAAGTTACAACAAACAGGTATGTTAACGATGAATTTACTTCATAGGTTGATTTGTTTTTGGAGCATGAATTGTCAATAGATTTCCTTTGTTTTCAAAGAATGTTTGCTTACATTGGTATTAGTATGTTTTATATTTGCATATTGGAATTTGCTTGAGTAAAAATCTAATACATTATACTAGCAAACATTGTTAGCATATGGGTTTTCAGAATACTTGAAATGTCTTATTGTGACATTTTAGCTGCTGCTCCATATACAACAATAACAACACGTTTGGCATGTTTAATACAATTGGGATGCACCACCACACCTCTTCTTCCTTCATGTTTTCCCTTAATAATTTTTGTGCTCATAACTCATGATCAATTTGTTGGAGCTCAAGATGATACCAATTTTTCAACCAGGAAGGTAAGAAGCTGAATTTGAAATGCAACTTGAGGCAGTCAAGCAGTAGCTGTGAATTTTATCATGTTGGGTTCAAATGATATGCCAATAAGAGTGTCAATAATTGGTGGGTGGGTTTGTGAGATGGGAACGGTGTCAGTTGGTGGAATAATTTGATTATATGTAGTCTTTGTTGTACCTTAACCTTTTCCATTAACATTGTATCTCTTGTAAGTTCAATTAATGGTGAAATCAAGGTTATTCTGCTCTTGAAGGTTAGTTGCTTTGTGATTGGTTTAATTTAAGATGCTAGATAAGTTTTAAAGATGAATAATTCAAACATTTTATAAGTGTATCAGGGTATTTTTTGTGTCGTTGGCACGATAAAAGTTTAGCATGATAAATAGAGTTTAGTTTATTTTAAATATCAAAATAAATAAATATCAAAATGTTGAGTATGAGACTCTTGGTGCTTTAAGTTCTATGTAATCCGTTAGATTCTTATATTTAAATAAATCTCAGTTGTCTTTTATCTCCAACCTCAATCACCATCTTGATTTGTAATATAGACTAGGTTGAGATATATAGCGAAATTAGGGTATTTTTTGTGCCGTTGGCATGATAAAAGTTTAACATGATAAATAGAGTTTAGTCAACTTTAAATATTAAGATAAATAAATATCAAAATGTTGGGTATCAGAATCGAATCCATGCGCTCTTAGTGTTTTAAGTTTTATGTGAACCGTTAGATTCTCATATTTGAAAAATCTCAACCATCTTTTGTCTCTCACCTCAAATTAAAACCTTATTATTTTGTAATATAGAGCATTTCTCGTGCTGTTGACACTCCACATTCATATTTTTTTTCCAAAGCATGGAGTTCATACATTTGTTTGAGTGTGACAATTGGTGAGGCTTTTTTTTTTTTCGAACCTCCTTGAGGTGACAATTGGTGAGTCATGCTAATCCTAGTCTTCCATTTCATCATGGAGCTGAAGCGTGGATCACTTGCTCCAAATTTGCAAACCTCATGTGGGTGATTGCACGTGGAAATCAAGTGCATACTATAGTCAACATTATTGCACAAACATTATTATTAGTGTCATTGAACAAATCATGGCCCTTGAGTCCATTTTTATTATGAAACATTTGATCAAAGTCAGCATCGTTGAATAAAAAGTGAAGAGTCAAATTTGGCCCCTAATTTAATTATGCAAAATTTTAAAACCCAAATCGATATAGACCTAAACTTTTGATACCCAAAGCGCAAATAAACATATACAAAAAGCAGAAATCTATATATTTTAAAATAACTTGATTTGGACTTCTCTCGACAAATGAACCCTCAAAACCTTTTTTTTATTTTTTTTTATAGAACTTTATTGTCTTGAAACTAATTGTGGGATGAAATTTATATGAAGGAAAACATTTATTGGATACATCAAGGTGCATTACATTTCAACAAAATTAGAGTTTGTGTAATATGAGTTGAGCACCATATTGGGGTTGAAGGTTGACAACAGTATAAGGGGCATGTAGATAAGTGAATGACAAGTCAAATGAGAAATGTCGCAGAATCATAGCTATGGCCATCTTTGCTTCTATCATGGCTAAATTTTGCCCAATGCATATGCGTGGACCTCCGTTAAATGGGAAGAATGAGGCCTTGTTCTTTGTGGCCTTTGCAATTCCTCCAGAGAACCTGCCTGGATTGAACTCCTCAGCATCGTCACCCCAAAAGTCACGATCGCGATGAATGAGAAGTATTGGTAATGCGAGTTGTACTCCCGGAGGAAGAGATATATCTCCTATTTTCATGGTCTTGTAAGTAGCCCTTGACATCAAAACAATGGCTGGGTACAATCGGAGTACCTCATACAAAATCATTGTTACACCTGCATTGAAACGGATTAAAAAAATTAAAATTTCTACAAAATATAATTAGTAAATATAAGAAGAACTCACAACTTTCAGATGATTGAGCCCATCGAAATCTGGCTTTCGTTTCCCAAATACTTGTAAGACCGCTTTGTTAAAAATCAATATTAGCCTAAGCCCAAGCCCAAGTGTTTTTGAAGCCCAAAATCTAAACCAAAAAATAAGCCCACACCAAATTAATGTGATGTCATTACTTACATCATTTTAGTTAGGTGAGAATTAGGTAAGCCTTATTTAATTTCAATGGTCTAGATTAATTTGTGTTTATTTTAATGAGTGGTTTAGATTGGTTCTTGTAACCTATAAAACCCACCCCTTGTATTTGAGTTTCATCATCCAAAAATGTAAGCTTAAGAAGAAAGCATTAGAAAGCCTTCTTAAGAGTTTATCTTCTTTGCAATTTTGTGAGATTGTTCTAAAGAGTGCTTTTCTTCTTCTTGATAAATTAGAGTTTTATATTCTGATTTATTCAACATTTGGTATCAGAGCATTGGTTGTAAGGTCTCTTGAAATTTCGAGTATGCTCTGTGGCTGCAGTTTTAACTGATCTTCCACATCAGAAAAGATTTCTTGAGATTATTGTCGGGGTTCTTACAAATCTTGTGGAGCGTCTTTGTGTGTAGAGTAGTTTAGTACTTTGCACGTTTGTCACTCAAGCTTGTTTGGTATAGTTAAAGTCTTGCCGCTACGATGAGTGATTTTCAAGTCGTTGGAGGAATCAAGAAGCTCAACAACCAAAACTACAACATGTGGGCAACGTGTATGGAGTCTTACCTACAAGGTCAAGACTTGTGGGAGGTTGTCGGTGGTGGTGAAGTTACACAACCGGCGGTAGAAGATGCTAATGACGTCTTGCGAAAGTGGAAAATTAAAGCAGGCAAAGCAATGTTTGCTTTAAAGATCACTATTGAAGAAGAAATGTTAGAGCATATCCGGAATGCCAAAACACCGAAGGAAGCATGGGACACCTTTGCTACACTTTTTTCAAAGAAGAACGATACAAAATTGCAACTTCTCGAGAATGAGCTGCTATCGATGGCGCAACGTGACAGGACGGTTGCCCAGTATTTTCACAAGGTGAAATCGATATGCCGCGAAATTTCAGAACTAGATCCGACAGCTGCTATTGGGGAAGCTAGGATAAAGAGAATAATTATCCATGGCTTGAGACCCGAATACCGAGGCTTTGTTGCTGCAGTACAAGGATGGCCAACACAACCATCTCTTGTTGAGTTTGAAAATTTGCTGGCTGGTCAAGAAGCTATGGCTAAGCAAATGGGAGGAGTCTCGCTAAAAGGTGAAGAGGAAGCGCTCTACACCAACCAAAGCAGAGGCGGTTCAAAACAGTACAACAAAGGTGGATCTAGAAAGACTGGTGACAAGACAAAAAGTCATCAGGGAGGGAACAACTTTCGTCCAGGGGGAGCTTCCAAAAATCATGACAACAATAGAAGATTCGATGGTGAATGTTACAATTGCGGGAAGAAGGGCCACATGAAGAAAGATTGTTGGTTCAAGAAGAAGTCTTCTGAGAGCAATATTGCTACTTCTTGTTCTAAAGATAATAGCGAAGACAGTTGGGATGTCGAAGCATTCTTCGCTATGGAGGAAGAAGAATTAGCTCTCACGGTAACAACACCAGAAAAGATTGACTACGTGAATGATTGGATCGTAGACTCAGGCTGCTCAAATCATATGACAGGTGATAGACAAAAGTTGCAAAACCTGTCTGAGTATAAGGGAAATCGTGTGGTGGTAACAGCTGACAACTCAAGGTTACCGATAGCTCACATTGGTAAAACTATTGTTACACCTCGATATAATCGAAATCAGGTTCCACTCCAAGATGTCTACCATGTTCCGGGAATGAAGAAAAATTTGTTATCTGTGGCTCAATTGACATCATCAGGCCACTATGTCCTATTTGGTCCGCAAGATGTGAAGGTGTTTCAAGACCTCAAGATCTCTGAAAAGCCGTCGATGGAGGGACGACGACTGGAGTCAGTTTACGTGATGTCAGCTGAGTCTGCATACGTAGACAAGATAAGCAGAAATGAGACTGCAGATTTGTGGCACATGCGGCTAGGTCATGTTAGCTATTCCAAGCTAAGTATGATGGTGAAGAAGTCCATGCTTAAGGGACTTCCTCAGCTTGATGTGAGAACAGATACAGTATGTGCGGGATGTCAATATGGTAAAGCACATCAATTGCCATATGAGGAGTCGAAGTTTAAAGCAATGAAACCATTAGAGTTAGTTCACTCTGATGTGTTTGGACCTGTTAAGCAACCATCAATTGGCGGTATGCGGTATATGGTGACATTCATTGATGATTTCTCTAGATATGTATGGGTTTTCTTCATGAAAGAAAAATCTGAAGCATTCTCAAAGTTTAAAGAGTTCAAAGAGATAGTCGAAGGAGAAGTGGAGCAAAAGATTCGTTGCTTGCGCACGGACAACGGGGGAGAGTATAGCTCAAGGGAGTTTTCTCAATACCTACGGGAGTGTCAAATACGTCATCAGTATACTTGTGCCAATACGCCACAACAAAATGGTGTAGCAGAAAGGAAGAATCGACATCTTGCAGAAATTTGCCGGAGTATGCTACATGCGAAGAACGTACCTGGAAGATTTTGGGCCGAAGCTATGAGGACTGCAGCTCATGTCATCAACAAACTTCCTCAACCAAGGTTGGAGTTTGTTTCACCCTTTGAGAAATTGTGGGAAAAAAAACCTACAGTTAGCTACCTTCGAGTATTCGGCTGTGTATGCTATGTATTTGTTCCTTACCATCTACGTAGCAAGATTGATAAGAAAGCAATCAGATGTATATTCATGGGATACGACGACCAGCGAAAAGGGTGGAAGTGTTGTGATCCAATAAGTGGAAGGTGTTACACATCACGAGATGTGGTGTTCGATGAAGCATCCTCATGGTGGACCTCAGAAAAGGAAGTGCTGCCAGACTCAGAAGAATTCCAAAACAAGCTGCAACAAAAGATGGGGGAGCATACTATTCAAATTCAACCAAGTCCAGACAAAGTTGAAGATCCATGTGAGAATGATGGCGAACAAAGAGTAACCCAGAATCCTTGGCAAACTGGGGTGTATCAACAACCAGACGAAGAAGGCATACCTAGTGAAACAGAAGAACCAACTCCACTACGAAGGTCAACAAGAACTAGAAGGCCAACTCCCAAATACGCCAATGCAGCCATAGTTGAAGAAGAAGCTATAATAGAACCTGAGACGTTTGAAGAAGCATCACAGAGTTCAGAATGGATGACAGCTATGAAAGAAGAGATCGCTGCACTTGAGCAAAATCAGACTTGGGAGCTCATGCCAAAGCCAACTGATGTGAAACCCATATCCTGCAAATGGGTTTACAAAATAAAGCACCATCCAGATGGGTCAATCGAGAGGTACAAGGCACGATTGGTAGCTCGTGGTTTCTCTCAACAGTACGGACTAGACTATGATGAAACATTTAGTCCAGTCGCAAAACTTACAACCGTACGAGTCTTACTTGCACTTGCGGCCAACAAAAATTGGATCTTGTGGCAGATGGACGTGAAGAATGCATTTCTCCATGGAGAGCTGGATCGGGAGATCTACATGATCCAACCAATGGGTTTTCAGAGCCAAGATCATTCTGAATATGTGTGTAAGCCGCGGAAAGCACTCTACGGATTGAAACAAGCACCCAGGGCATGGTATGGTAAGATTGCTGAATTTCTAACACAAAGTGGCTATTCAGTAACACCTGCAGATTCCAGCTTGTTTGTCAAAGCCAATGAAGGAAAACTAGCTATCGTGCCAGTGTATGTGGATGACTTAATCATAACCGGTGATGCTGAGGCATAAATTCTTCGGACAAAGGAGAATTTATCAGTCCGTTTCCAGATGAAGGAACTTGGTCAGCTCAAGCACTTCCTTGGTATAGAGGTTGATCGCACACAAGAAGGAATATTTCTCTGTCAACAGAAATATGCCAAAGATTTGTTGAAAAGGTTCGGAATGCTCGAATGCAAGCTGATTTCGACGCCAATGGAGCCAAATGCCAAAATGTGTGCACATGAAGGAAAAGATTTGGAAGATGCGACGATGTATCGACAATTGGTAGGTAGTCTGATCTACTTAACCTTGACTCGACCTGACATCTCTTATGTAGTTGGTGTGATGAGTCGGTACATGCAAAATCCAAAGAAGCCTCATTTGGAAGCAGTTCGGCGAATACTGAGATATGTGAAGAGTACAATAGCCTATGGTCTTCTATACAAGAAAGGTGAAAGTTGCAAGCTAGTTGGTTATTGTGATGCTGATTTTGCAGGAGATCATGATACTCGCAGATCAACTACTGGGTATATGTTTACCCTTGGATCCGGAACGATTTCTTGGTGTAGCAAGAGACAACCGACTGTGTCCTTGTCAACTACAGAAGCAGAGTACCGAGCAGCAGCAATGGCAGCTCAAGAAAGCACGTGCCTAATACAACTGATGAATGATCTACATCAACCAGTAGATTATGCGGTTCCATTGTACTGTGACAACCAATCGGCAATTCGTTTGGCGGAGAATCCAGTTTTTCATGCTAGAACTAAACATGTGGAAGTACATTATCACTTTGTTAGAGAGAAAGTTCTGCAAGAAGAAATTGAGATGAGGCAAGTCAAGACAGATGAGCAAATTGCGGATTTGTTTACTAAAAGCTTGAGTATTGGAAAGTTTGAACAATTCCGCTGTCAACTTGGCATGATTCAAAGAATGTGGGCTAACATTGAGGGGAAGTGTTAAAAATCAATATTAGCCCAAGCCCAAGCCCAAGTGTTTTTGAAGCCCAAAATCTAAACCAAAAATAAGCCCACACCAAATTAATGTGATGTCATTACTTACATCATTTTAGTTAGGTGAGAATTAGGTAAGCCTTATTTAATTTCAATGGTCTAGATTAATTTGTGTTTATTTTAATGAGTGGTTTAGATTGGTTCTTGTAACCTATAAAACCCACCCCTTGTATTTGAGTTTCATCATACAAAAATGTAAGCTTAAGAAGAAAGCATTAGAAAGCCTTCTTAAGAGTTTATCTTCTTTGCAATTTTGTGAGATTGTTCTAAAGAGTGTTTTTCTTCTTCTTGATAAATTAGAGTTTTATATTCTGATTTATTCAACACGCTTCCCCAGCTCGGGCTTGCAATTCAGGATGCATACTCAACGCAATCATCGTCCACACTGGTAAAGTTGACGTAGTCTCTTGCCCAACAAAATAGAACATCTTGTACTCCTCAATAACATCATCAATACTCATACCGAGATTCTTAGTATTTTCTTTTTCTTGAACTTCCTTAGAGTTCGATTCTAATAGCAAGCCTAGCAAGTCATTGTAATTGGTTTCTCCCATTTTCATACCCTTTATTCTCCCTTCTATTATATTCTTAATACTTGTTTCACTTCCCCGTAGATTTCTTTCATCCTCCGGTTTGTTTGTGTTGGGTCAAACCTGTGGATATAACTAAGGTAGATAAATCAAAACAATAATTAAGAGATATAAAACATTATATTTTTGCATTTTAATTTTGTTTCCTTTTGTTTGTAATATGTTCGCTTAACATCATTTTCTTATATTCTATTAAGGCACAAGTTTTAGTTAAATGTATGAAATGTTTGTCCTCCCTTCTCTAAAACTCATCCTTCTCCCACGTCCCGTTCATTGTTGTTAGAATTAGTTTATTTTTAACAAATCCAATTTCATTTGTTGTTATGGTATGCTAGTTTCTATGAGAAATTGTATAGGCTGCGAATTTTTGACACCACCATTGAAACCACCAATAAAAGTCTCTCCTTCTCCCTCGACAATCTCTTTCCAACAAGCAAGAACACCAATATCATTGTCACTGTTGCCCTACCTCCACAGGCCTCGCCCGCTCCCCTCATTTTTTTTTTCTCCTTTTTCTTTCGAACAACATGTTGTTGTAGGTTTCTCTTTTCTTCTAAACAACAACCAACAAGAGTAGCAACAGTTGCTACTACTACTATTATTGCAGCTTGCTATTAGTGAGAAGAAAAGATAAGGAAGAAGGGAAGAGAAAAAAAGAATGGAAAAAGAGGGCAGGCGAGCAACAACGGAGGGTAGCGAGGTGGGAAAAAAGTGGCAGCAACAACATCGACGGTGGTGAGAGAGAAACGACTATTATTGTTGTTGTTCTGGGGAGAATCCGTTAAGAGTGGGAGAAGAAAGAGAAAATATTGAGAATTTAGAGATTTGAGTTTATATTGGTGGTGACAAAGAGCAGGTGGTGATGTTAGACAAGAAGGTAAAAGTGGTGGTGTCAAAGAGAATAAATGGTACGTAGTGTCAAAAAGTCTAAGCCAATTGTATATTATTTTTGTTTGTACTTGGGAGAATTTAAAAAATTAGTATTCTCTTAGACAACATTCTATTTCATTTTGTAAAGACTTACAGTCTCTTCAAATAGGCGAAGTCCTATAACATATAACTTAAGCTTACTCGATTCAATAAAAAAATTAGTAAATTTTGTATAGACGTAACCGTACCGAAATCCTAGTATGTGTTTGAACATGGTCCCAAAAGTCTTCAAAACATGCCCAACTTGTTCTTGTTGGAATTCAAATATTCATTTTTCTTCTTCAAAGCTGCTCCCAAATGTTGTCCGAGAGATGACTTCTGCAGTAAAGTTTTGGAATTGAGGCCAAACATCCAACTCACCTGATTCGTCTGGAATCAACTTCTGCCATTTGTGTACCATCTCATTACAACTAGTATAAAATGTCGGTAACATCATCTATAACATAAATAACATGAACAAAACAAAATTTAAACATAAACACTAAAACAAAAGATGTAACAATTCAAGTGCCAAACGAGAACCAACGTACTTTCAACTTATCATGATGAAAGGCTGGGTTGATAATCCTTTTGTGTTTGGCCCATTTTTCACCTTCATATCTTGGAAGCCCTTCTATTAGCAACTTGCCTATCCAGTCTATTCTTATCTTAGAGAATTCACCGAACTTGTTTGAAAGAACATCCTATACAAGTTCTGGGTCCATAACCTGCACTCTTGGAGTCGGTCCATTCCAAACGTAAGATATTTTACCTGTATTTTCCAATTAACAACAAATTTCATATCATTTAGTACCTTCAATTACCTTTCTGTGGTTCCAATTTTTCCTAACAAGAAAATTCAATAAAGGTGTCGATAAAACTAATCACATTCTATGTTGAAAATCATCACTAAATAGCCCAAATGTTTAAAGCCTAAAGCCTAAAGCCCAAACCCATTATCTAGAAGATCCAACAAGAATGAGTATTCTCTAGATGGTTCAATGTCTAGAGAATTCTACACCTTTGTAATAAGAAAAGCAAAAATGTGTGGTTGAGATTGCTTCTCTAGAATTCTCCCACCTCCTTAGAGTTACTATAATTAGGGGAGAAATTGTGAGGTATAAGCATCAAGGAGCAAACAAGCTTAAGTGTAGTAGTGAGTGTTGTGAGCATAGTAAGGGTGTGAAGTTGTAAGAAACTTTTGAGAGATTAATAAAATTAGTCTTTCTTAAGTTCTAGTTCTTCCCAAAATTTTCAACAATTTGGTATCAAAGCTAGTTCACCCTATTCATACATAGGGTACTATTCTCACCTTTGGTGAAACACTGTCTAGTCGGAGATCGTTCGTGCACAGTTTGGGATTGTGAAATAGATTGGTGTATAATCAAGCTTACTCAGTTGCACAAAGGAGGTTGTACCTTGTCACGATGGGAGATCTCGTTGGCACAACTGGTGGGCTTACAAAGCTCAATCACCATAATTACAAGAGTTGGCAGACAAGGATAAAGTCCTACTTGCAAGGGCGAGACTTGTGGTAGGTTGTTGGTGGTAGTGAGACTACACCACCGCCAAAGGAAAATGCTATCGAATTCAAGAAGTGGAGATCAAAGCAGGGAAGGTGCTTTATGTGCTCAAGACGACAATCGATGATGAAATGCTTCAGTATATAGAAGATTTAGACACACCAAAAGCAGTTTGGGATACATTCGCATCCCTGTTTTCAAGAACGAATGATGCGCGCCTACAGTTCTTGGAGAATGAGTGGATGAACTCCAAGCAAGGAGGTATGTTTATTAGAGACTATTTTCTAAAAATTAAAATTTTATGTCGTGAAATTTCAGATTTAGACCTTGCCTCCAAAGTTATTGAAGATAGTATGAAAAAAATAATAATCCATGGTCTAAAATCTGAATATACCGTACCAGGATTGTTACTGCCATTCGTGGTTGGCCAACTCAACCTTCTATTGTGGAGTTTGAAAGTCTGTTGGCCAATCAAGAAAGTTTGGTTAAGCAAATGGCAGATGTCTCTCTGGAAAATAAGGAAGAGGATGCGTTCTTGAACAAAATAAAGGGCAGGTATAAAAAGAAGAATTTTGTAAGATTAGATAAATAAGAAGATAGCAGGCCCAAGAAGTCCCAAGAGAGAAGCTACAAGAAAGGGGGAGCTCAACAAGGCAGAAACAACAACGACCGAAAAAAGGACGGTTGCTACAATTGTGGCAAGAGAGGCCACTATGCAAAAGACTACTGGTCAAAGAAAAGACAACTGAAGGAAACTTGGTGACATCTAACAATCTCCAAGACAGCAGTGAAGAAGACTGGGACTTCCAAGTATCCTTTGCAACTACCCAGCCTGTCCATGAGGATTTTTCAGATGAAGAAATTGACTTCTCCAAGGATGAGGTAGCCATGGCCACTGAAGATCAAGACGTGCAAGTCAACTACAGTAAAGATTGGATTGTTGACTCAGGCTGCTCCAACCATATGACTGGAGACGTACAAGGAAAAGTTGTCAAGCTTATGTGAATATAAAGGAGACCAGGTCGTGATAACTACCGATAACACGAGATTGCCGATTGCTCACACTGGGGAGGCTACATTCAATCCACGCTTCAGCCCTAATCAAGTTCAGTTGCAGAATGTCTATCACGTTCCAGGTATGAAGAAAAACTTATTGTCAGTATCACAATTAACAGCAACTGGCAAGTATGTGGTGTTCAGGCCGAAAGATGTTAGGGTGTACCGAACTCTAAAGCCATCGGGTACACCCATCATGACGGGAAGAAAGTTGGAGTTTATCTACGTGATGTCTGCGGAATCAGCATATGTGGATAAGGCTAGATGTAGTGAAACTGCTAACCTGTGGCATGCAAGGCTAGGGCATGTTAGCTATCATAAGTTGAATATAAGGATGACCAAGTCAATGTTGAAGGGTCTACCTCACCTGGACGTACGAGGAGGAACAGTCTGTGCTGAGTGTCAGTACGGAAAAGCTCATAAACTACCCTATCAAGAGTCAAAGTTTAGGGCCAAGGAACCATTGCAACTCATCCACTCATATGTGTTCGGCCGGGTGAAGCAACCATCAGTCAATGGAATGCGATACATGGTGATTTTTATTGATGATTTTTCAAGGTACGTGTGGGTTTACTTTTTGAAGGAAAAATTAGAAGTTCTCAACATATTTAAGTCATTTAAGGAGGACATCGAATGCAAAGTAGGAAAGAATATCAAATTCCTGCGTATCGATAATGGTGGAGAATACACATCAGATGAATTTACCAACTTCCTGAAGGAGTGTAAAATCAGGAGGCAACTAACATGTTCAGGCACCCCTCAACAAAATGGCATAGCTGAAAGAAAGAACCAAAATTTGGAAGAGATATGTCGAAGTATGCTGCATGCGAATAATGTACCGAGTCATTTTTGGGCCGAGTGTATGAAGACTGCAACCCATGTTATCAATAGGCTGCCACAAACAAAACTAGATTTCCTTTCACCGTTCCAGAAGTTATGGCATACCAAGCCTACAGTGAGTCACTTCTGAGTATTCAGATGTGTGTGCTACGTGTTCGTGCCTGATCACCTAAGAAGTAAGTTCGGCAAGAAGGCTATTCATTGCATCTTTGTGGGATACGACAGTCAAAGAAAAGGGTGGAAATGCTGCAATCGTACAACCGGGCGGTGTTATACATCAAGAAACGTGGTGTTTGACGAAGCTTCATCGTGGTGGTCTACACAACAACTACTTCTGCCAGACTCCAAAAGTCTGCAAAAGGAAATGCAGGAATATGAGTCATCACCTGCAAATGATTAAGGAGTACGACCGAGCTCACCCAAAACACCAAGTACATCTTCAAGCCCATGGCAGACTGGTGTATATGAAAGAACACCATAAGAAGTTCAAGAAAGTGAAGAAGATGTGGGACAATAGTTAAGAAGGTCAACTAGAAAACGCAAGCCCAATTCAAAGTATGCAAATGTTGTCACTGAAGAACACAACATTAGGGAACCCACAACATTTGAAGAAGCATCTCAGAGTCCGGAGTGGAGAAATGCAATGGAAGAAGAAATCCAAGCCCTGGAGCAAAATCAAACTTGGGACTTGGTACCAAAACCCAAGGATGTAAAGCCCATATCATGTAAATGGGTCTACAAGATAAAGACTCGTCCTAATGGCTCGATAAAAAGGTACAAGGCTCGATTGGTAGCTCGAGGGTTCTCACAGCAATTTGGGTTGGACTACGATGAAACATTCAATCCAAAAAACAAGATTACTACGGTCAGGGTTCTACTTGCACTAGCAGCAAATAAATCTTGGAAACTATGGCAAATGGATGTGAAGAACGCGTTCCTGCATGGTGAAATTGACCGAAAAATATATATGGAACAACCGAGGGGGTTTGAGTGTAAAACCCAAATAAACTATGTTTGCAAGCTAAAAAAAGGCGTTGTACGGACTGAAGCAAGCACCAAGGGCCTAGTACGGGAAGATAATGGATTTTTTAGTTCAAAGCGGCTACTCAATTGCACATTCAGACTCCAGCCTATTTATCAAATCCCAGGAAGGAAAACTAGCAATAGTGCTAGTATACGTAGATGATCTGATTGTCACTGGAAATGACACAGAAGAGATTCAAACAGTACGAAGAAACCTAGCGGTCTGCTTCCAAATGAAGGAGTTAGGAGAATTAAGACAATTCCTAGGGCTTGAGATAGAACGAAGTGACAGAGGCTTATTCCTTTGCCAGCAAAAATATGCTCGAGGTTTATTGATGAAGTACGAGATGCTTGAGTGTAAACCAACCTCAACACCGATGGAGACCAATGCTAAGTCATGTGCTGATAAAGGAAAAGACTTGGAAGATACAACAATGTATAGCCAGCTTGTCGGGAGCCTAATCTACCTAACCCTCACATGGCCAAACATAGCCTACGCAGTTGGAGTAGCAAGCCGGTTCATGCAGAAGCTGAAGGAGCCTCATCTCGAAGCAGTTCGCAGAATCTTAAGGTATGTGAAAGGTACCATTGACATTGGAATTCTATACAAGAAAAATGAGGAATGCAAAATGGTTGGCTACTGCGATGCGGATTATGCTGGAGATCATGACACAAGGAGATCGACTACAGGATATGTGTTTAGTCTTGGTTCAGGAGGGCAGTCACTTGGTGTAGCAAGAGACAACCAACAATATCTCTCTCAAGAAGTGGAGTACAGAGCAACAACTATGGCAGCACAGGAAAATACTTGGCTAGTACAACTAATGAATGACCTTTACTAGCCGATCGACTATGCAATACCATTGCATTATGATAATCAGTCTACAATACGCTTAGCTAAAAATCCGGTGTTCCATGCAAGGACAAAGCACGTAATGGTCCACTACCACTTCATCAGAGAGAAGTTAATTCAATGAGAGATAGAGATGCAAACAACCAAGACGGATAACCAAGTAGCAGATATATTCACTAAGGAACTTGGCACGACAAAGTTCGAAGACTTTCGGAGACAACTTGGCATGATCTTCAACGGAGTTAGTGATGAGGGGGGAGTGTTGAAAATCATCACTAACTAGCTAAAATGTTTAAAGCATAAAGCCTAAAAGTTATAGCCCAAACCCATTATCTAGAAGATCCAACAAGAAAGAATATTCTCTAGATGATTCAATGTCTAGAGAATTCTACACCTTTGCAGTACTCAAGACATTTGAGAGAGTTCCAGAGAAGCAAAGTTGTGTGGTTGAGATGCTGATATTCACATAATTATTACATAATATATCCCTTAATTTATACATGTTAGTGTTTTGATTATTATATTTTATAGTAATTATTTCATTTTCATGTCTTTGTAGGCATTTGAGCGTAAACGATGAAATCATATTAAGGCGACAAGTTAAGGAACGACAATTAGTTGATTCTAATGGTGGTATAAAGCAGATGATCACAAACCTAAACCCAAAACCAAATTCATAACCTAAACCCAAAACCTAATTCATAACCTAAACCCAAAACCTAATTCATAACCTAAAACCAAACCCTAATCCATAACATAAACCCAAACCCAATGCCAAACCCAATCCTACCCAAAGAATATCCTCCAAATTATACATTGATGAATCATCCCCTCATCTCATCCCTATTCATCTTGATCAGTTTCTATAAATACAAGAGAATAGGGTGAGAAAGAGGGGAGGAAGAGAAGGGAAGAAAAAGAATTAGACAAAAATCAAAACCTCTTTCTCAAATTGATTCTCATCACCACCCTCACCACTCATCCATTTCTCACTCACTCAGCAATCACCTCCATCCTCCACCTCGCCACCAACATCACCCGAGCACCACCGCCACCTCCGGACAATCACCTCGCCACCACCACGAAATAGGGGAGTGACAACCCTGTTTCGCGTCAAAGCCACCTCCATCACCGTCCCTGTCCCTCTTCCTGTCCATCATCCATCAACCTCCATCCGCCATCAACCTGTTTCGCGACAAAACACATCCGCGAGCCACCACAACCACCGTGACTCTGTTTCGCCTCGCGACAGAGCCAAGCAGGTCGTCCTCCTCTCCTCTCTGTCCTCTCTTTGTCCATGCCTCTTTACCATCTCTCCGCCACCGGACAACCACCACAGAAAGGCTAGTCCGCGGTGCACCACCATCGCGACAGGAATCGAAACAGGGGAGTATTCCTCCGTGCTCGCTTTCTCTGTTTTTGAGTATTCTCAGTGAAATATTTCTCTTTTGCAAGTTCCAGACCTAATTGGAGGACGAGACGCTCGCAAGGAGCGAGAACGAGGCCGCGAGAGCGCCCCTACTTGCTAGAGAAGACGACCGTACTGTAGCAGCACTGTAGCGAGGGCAGAGGACTTGGTCAAATTCCTTTTTGGCTATTCACACCCCCGAATCTGTTATGTACCACCACAGAGCATTTGCAGCCATTTGTCTCGGGATTCATGTTTTGACCACTTACTGATCTACTGAGTACCACCACATCGAGTTTGTGACAAACTAAATGGGTTGTATAAGTTATTTTGATTTATTTTACTGAATTGTGTGCGTAATTGTTAATTACAATTTATTTCTGAATTTTTGATAAATTGCTTTCACCCTTCATTTTAGAGAAATTAATCTTGATATGTTTGGTAGTTAGAATTACCCTTTATCAATATTCAAAGTATGTGCTAAAAATATTAAGCTTAAACTTTGATTAAGTGTGCCCTAAAAAGACACTTAATACTTGGTAAGAGCGTATTTGCTTGAAATAATTTGTTAATGTTTGATAGAAACATGATATAAGTTTAATTGGATTTTAACGATCACAAATTCGGTGTAAGCAAGGGATTCTCATCCCTAAAGCTTCTCGTTTTTAAATTCAGTAATTTAGATTTAAATAATTTTACTAACTCATTGGTGAGTCCAAGCCCACAAAACCCATCTCATCTATCTTTTATTTTATTTTTCTTATTTTTAGTTTAGTTTTAAAAACACTGTAACCCCATTTTCCATTTAAATTAGTTTAGATAATTTTTAAAATTCAATTTAATCCACCTTCCTCGTGGGATCGACCCGTACTTGCCGTTGTCTACCAATTAGACACCGTGCACTTGTGGTTATTACAAGTGGGTTAATTTAGCCTATTAATTTAGGTTAGTTAATCTCGCATCAAGTTTTTGGTGCCGTTGTCGGGGAAGGTTGCGGTGTAATTGAATTTAAGATTTATTTTCACTAATTATAAAAAAAAAATACAAACCCAAAATTTTCTAAGTCAAAAGAAATTATAGGGAAATAATTTTAATTGTTACCCAATAATTTTTTATGATTTAGAAATCCAACTTCTAAGACCAAGACCAGTAATTTGATTGCATGTGCTTGTGTGTTGAGTGAAACGGATAAAAAGAAGTCAGACATTTTTTTTGAATTGTGCTAACTTTTTGTGCAGAACGGAATACACACACTGTAAGTATTTCTATCACACGCAATGTATTAGCGATCGGGTGCTTTGTGTAATTGTTTGAAATTGTGTGATTGGTTGTTTAATTTCTGTAATTGTGGATGCTAAACTTTAGTATTTCATAATAAGCAGACCCAGCTTCTAAATAGAAATTGGTGGGACTTGATATCCCCACCTCATCACTCCAGCTGTGTGCAACCAATAGCCTAACATAATTAAAATCAATTAGCAACTTAGATAGAGCATCTTTTAGGTACGGTGTTCATAAGACAACCAAGACCAAAGTGAATCCAATAATTTTTGTGTTGATCGCTGCTAAAAGCGACGATGGGTTTAATCATTATATGAACTCCGAGAGGCCACTGCCACAAGGGTAATTCACCCGGTACGCCGAGTCATAAGTAAGCTACGATCCATAAGAAGAATTGGTGTAACTAACAGTTTTGGGTTAGGAACACAAGCCTCAAGTGTGCATTTAACATCACATCATTCTCATATCTATTGGCTTACAGAGCGGTAGCACAAGGAAGTACTTAATTGGACCATTGTGACCTCATTCTCTTATGCGATAATCCGATTTCTTTGAAACAAAACTCTAGCCTACTGATTTTGAACTTTGTGTTGTAAAGTATACACTCTTAGGATCATCTTGTAGCCTCCATTGCTCTGATATAAATATTACATAAGAAATAATCTGTCCCCCAAAGATAAAAAGATAATTAATCTCAAAAACACTAATTGCTTAGGGAGGCATTTTTTATCTTGTGCATCAATTGATTGTTGATTATGTTTGAGTCTGTGCTTGAATATTTTAAGGTTAATAAACATTTCAAACCTCACTTGGTGTAGACTTGTTTATGCATCTTTGGGAACGGGATTCAAGGGGTAGACGAATTAAAGAGGATCCTGAAGAGTTGTTTGAAGTCCCCATTGACCTTCTAGAATCATTCTCATTACCGAGTGAGACCACTGAAATGGCTGAGGAGAGAGCATTTAAGGATTATTTTTCTCCACGTTCCAATAACACCCCATCTTGCATTGTCTTGCCTGAGACCACTGCAAATAGCTTTGAGAGCTAAAACCATCAATTGTCCACCTTTTGCCTTCCATTTATGGTCTAGAAAGAGAGGATCCCTATCTTCATGTCAAAGAGTTTCTTGACATATGTGCTACTCTGAAATATCCCAATTTTTCTGATGATTCAGTTCGTCTTAGGTTGTTCCCCTTTTCTTTAAAAGATAGGGCGAAGTCATGGTTAAACTCCTTAGAAACTGGAACCATCGACACTTGGGATGCCCTATCAGGAAAATTTTTGACAAAATATTTTCCTATTCATAAAACAAATGCCATCCGAAAATTTTCAATAGAAAGAGGGTGAGCATTTCTATGAATGTTGGGAAAGATTCAATGAACTCATTGCTAGGTGTCCCCATCACGGCTTTGAAAAGTGGTGCTTGGTTCAATACTTTCAAGACGCGTTAACCCCTCAAAACCGTCGAATGATTGACGCCACTAGTGGTGGGTCACTTATGAAAATGAGTGCTAATGAGATTTGGGAATTCTTTGAAGCTATTTCTGAAAATTCTCAACAATGGGATTATTCAAGAAAAGACGCGGATAGGCGAAAGGGTGGTTTGTATGAAGTGAGGGATACATCATCTACTCCTCATCTTCCTTCTTCTTCGAGGTTGGAAGAGGTTGTAATGACAATGGCACAGAAGATTGATGCATATCTGGAAAAGTCTCAGCCATCAGTCCAAACCAATGTTCCATCCGAGGTTTGTGCTGCATGTTCAAGTTCTAGTCATTCCACATTAGACTGTCACTTGAAAAATGAGTACCCTGCTTATTTTGCTGAGCAAGTCAATGCATTCAATACCTTTAGGCAATCTGGTTATAATCCACACTCAAATTTTTACAATTCAGGTTTAGCTAAACACCCTAATCTCTCATGGACCCATGGTCAACATCAAGGAGGCCCAGTTGTTATCCCTCAAGCTCCTCGAGCTCCAATTCCTGTTAATAGGCCTCAAGATGTTCCTCTCTCTAACACTCAGAGTTTTCAGGATACATTGAACCAGTTTATGCAGATAACAGGAACCATACTCGAATAGAACTCTCAGGCTATCACCGAAGTAAGAGCTAATTCTCAACAACAATCTCAAGCCATCCAAAAGCTTGAGATGACTGTGAGTCAAATAGCAAAATCCTTTCCTGAAAGAGAAGCAGGAAGATTCCCTGGTCAACCCATTCAAAATCCTAAGGGCAAATTCAAAATAGGCAGTACATCTCAGCCACGCAATGAAGATGTCAAATCTATCATAACCCTTAGGAGTGGAAAACAAGTTGAAAACCAATTTAGAGTGCCTAACTTGATTGATCCTGAATCCCAATCCACGCCAAAGCAATTCACACCTCCATCTGAGAAGGAGGATGATAAAGCCTCATCTTCTCAAGAGGAACATCATCTTGACTCTAATCCCACCAAGGCATCCTATATGCCTAGAGCCCCATTTCCATCGCGGTTAGCTCCGGCGAAGAAAGGAACAAATGCCAACGATATAATGGAAATTTTTAAACAAGTTCAAATCAATATTCCATTACTCGAGGCCATTAAGCAAGTTCCCTCTTATGCCAAGTTTTTGAAGGATTTGTGTACACAAAAGCGAAAACTGAATGTGCACAAAAGATCCTTCCTAACTGAGCAAGTTAGCTCCATCCTTCAACACAAAACCCCACCTAAGTACAGAGATCCTGGTTGCCCGACAATTTCATGTGTGATTGGTGATCATATGATTGAGAAGGCACTGTTAGATTTAGGGGCAAGTGTTAATCTATTGCCATATTCGGTATATGAGCAATTGGGTCTTGGTGAGTTGAAATCAACTCAAGTGACATTGCAATTGGCAGACAGATCTATCCGAGTCCCCCGCGGTATGTTAGAGGTTGTGATCATTAAGGTGGACAAATTTTATTTCCCTCTGGACTTCATAGTCCTGGACACACAACCTGTTCACAATCCCTCTAATCACATTCTAGTTATTTTGGGTTGTCCATTTTTGGCCACATCCAATGCTATCATTAACTGCCGAAATGGAATCATGAAATTATCATTTGGTAACATGACCGTCGAACTCAATGTAAGTCAACAACCTCCCGAGTCTGAGAACTCCTGTGAGGTTAACATGATTGAAAGATTGGCGGAACATTCATTTCCTCAGTTTAATGATCATTTAGAGGCTTTTTTGACTCATTTTAATTTAGACTTCGATATTAATGATTCCATCAGGGAAGTCAATGCTTTGTTTCATTCTACCCCTATAATGGAAACCAGTTATAAATGGAAGCCTAGGGTGGAAACTCTTCCACTCAGTGAGTCAAATCAAGTCCCTTCCGTTGAACAACCACCCAAGCTCGACCTAAAAGTATTACCTGACAACCTCAAGTATGCATTTTTAGGTGTTGACAATACCTTACCTGTTATTATTTCATCTGCATTGACTGAAGAACAAGAAGGAAAATTGTTAGATGTTTTAAAAGAACATAAAATAGCACTTGGGTGGACTATCGCGAATATTAAAGGAATAAGTCCAATCGTTTGCATGCATCGCATTCATATCGAAGATAATGCCAAAGTATAGCGTGAAATATGCAACATAGACTTAATCCTAATCTAAAGGAAGTTTTCCGAGCTGAAGTGCTCAAATTGTTGGATGTGGGTATAATCTACCCAATTTCGGATAGTCCTTGGGTAAGTCCTGTTCAAGTTGTCCCAAAGAAGTCAGACTTAACGGTAATCAAGAATGACAAGAATGAATTAGTACCAACCCGCATGACCACAGAGTGGTGAGTATGTATTGATTACCGTAAGTTGAACTTGGTCACAAGGAAGGATCACTTTCCTCTTCCTTTCATTGATTAGATGCTTGAAAGGTTAGCCGGACATGATTAATATTGTTTTCTTGATGGGTATTCCGGTTATAACCAAATTCCCATTGCACCCGAGGATTAAGAGAAGACTACATTCACTTGTCCCTTTCGAACTTTCGCATATCGAAGGATGCCCTTTGGATTCTGTAACGCACCCGCTACTTTTCAGCGGTGCATGCTTAGTATTTTTTCTGATATGGTTGAGAGGTTCCTCGAAGTGTTTATGGATGATTTCTCAGTATTTGGTGATTCATTTGATGAATGTCTACATCATTTAACTTTAGTGTTAAATAGATGTGTGGAGAAAAATCTTGTCTTAAATTGGGAGAAATGTCATTTTATGGTACGACAAGGCATTGTTCTTGGACATGTAATTTCACACAAGGGAATTGAAGTCGACAAAGCCAAAACTGATTTAATTTCGAGTCTTCCGCCTCCAAAGACGGTTAAGGAAATTAGATCTTTTCTAGGCCATGCTGGATTTTATCAGAGGTTCATCAAAGATTTTAGCAAAATCGCTCGTCCTTTATGCAATTTACTTGCTAAAGACACGGTTTTTGTTTTTGATGAAGATTGTTTAAAAGCTTTTGAGAAGCTCAAACAATTATTGACTTCAGCTCCAATCATCCAATCTCCTAATTGGAACTTACCTTTTGAGCTTATGTGTGATGCTTCCGACTTTGCACTCGGAGCTGTCCTAGGATAGCGATTGGACAAAAAGCCACATGTCATTTATTACGCTAGTAGAACTCTACAAAACGCACAACTTAATTACTCTACCACTGAGAAAGAGTTATTAGCTGTAGTCTTTGCTCTAGATAAATTTTGGTCTTACCTTATAGGATCCAAAGTAATTATTTTTACTGATCACGCGGCGTTAAAGTATCTTTTCTCTAAAAAAGATGCTAAACCTCGCTTAATCTGTTGGGTCCTATTGCTACAAGAGTTTGATATTGAAATTCGGGACAAGAAAGGTTCGGAAAACGTTGTAGCTGACCATTTATCTAGACTTCTGATAGAGTCATCTAGCGAATATTTACCATTGAATGAGTCATTTCATGATGAGCAATTGTTTGCTCTCTCCCAATTACCTTGGTATGCAGATATTGTGAACTATCTTGTTACAGGTCAACTTCCTTTGACGTGGTCCAAACAAGATAGATCCAAATTTCTTGCTGAGGTTAGACATTTCTTCTTGGATGATCAATACTTGTTCAAGTTTTGTCCTGATCAGGTTATCAGGAGATGTGTTCCTGAGAGTGAATTTCACAGCATCATCTCATTTTGTCATGAGCAAGCTTGTGGTGGTCATTTTAGCTCTAAAAAGACAGCTGCAAAAGTTTTGCAGAGTGGTTTTTATTGGCCTACCCTTTTTCGAGATACTCATGCCTTTTGCACCACTTGTGATCGATGCCAACGAATGGGTTCCATTTCTCGTCGCAACATGATGCCCCTTACTAATATTCTTGTGGTTGAAATCTTTGATGTTTGGGGTATTGATTTCATGGGACCATTCCCACTTTCGTTTGGCAATCTTTTCATCCTTGTTGCTGTGGATTATGTGTCCAAATGGGTAGAAGCGATACCATGTAAAACGAATGACCACAGGGTTGTGGTAAGATTCTTCAAAGATAATATCTTTTCTCGTTTTGGTATTCCGCGTGCCATTATAAGTGACGATGGTTCTCATTTTTGCAATAGATCGTTCGAGCTATTAGTAAAGAAATACTCCATCACTCATAAAGTTGGCACCCCCTATCATCCACAAACAAGTGGGCAAGTGGAAATTTCCAATCGGGAGATTAAAACATTCTAGAGAAGACAGTCAGACCAGATCGTAAAGACTGGTCTCAACGTCTGAGTGATGCTCTCTGGGCTTATAGAACAACATTTAAGACCCCGATTGGAATGTCTTCATATAGGCTTGTTTTTGGAAAAGCATGTCATTTGCCTGTGGAATTGGAACATCGTGCATATTGGGCCATCAAGGCATTCAATTTTGATATGGTCAAGGCTGGATCACATCGTAAGCTTGAACTTAATGAGTTGGAAGAGATCCGAAATGATGCGTACCACAATGCCAAAATCTACAAAGAACGAACGAAGATATTTCATGATAAATCCATTCTTCGTAAGTCCTTTGAGACATCTCAAAAAGTCATGTTGTTCGACTCTCGGTTACAACTTTTTCCTGGCAAGTTGAGATCTCGGTGGTCTAGACCTTATATTGTGAAAGCAGTGTTCCCACATGGAGCTGTGGAGATCGTTAACCCTAAGGATGGCCATGTATTTAAGGTAAATGGTCAACGACTTAAGCCATTCTTAGAGTTACCTCGATTTGAAGTCGAAGTTGATGTGATCCTATTAGAGGGCCCTGTGTATCAGAAGAGAGGATCTTTGGGGTTTTTCGGGCTGATGACGTTAAACCAAGCGCTCCTAGGAGGCAGCCTAGCTTTAGTTCAGTGTCTCTGCTGTTAGTCTGGATTGATTTTCGAGTACCCTATTTAGTTGTGTTTCACTCATACTCGGTAGCTCCGTAACAGTTTTGACTTACAACTTGCTTTTTTTAGTTTTCTTTGTTTGTGTCGACTCTACAGTTTATCGATTTCTAATGAAAACTCCATGATTTTTATGTTGGTGAGCCTCATTGATGGACGACTTCTTGGAAATTGGTAAAATCTTCACCGCGGTAATACTGTTCTAACCTCCTCTCATGTACTTATTTCATTCATTTGTCAGAATTATTTTGTTAAACATTGAGGGCAATGTTTGGATTAGGTTTGGGGGTAGGTTCATGAGTCGGTGAAATTTTCATTTTTTTCGTAGTGTTTTCTTTTCTTATTCTTAAAAAAAAAAACTTTTCTGTCAAGACAACTTGGTCTTTTGTGAAAATGGATTTTAAATGTTTTATGCTCAAGAAAATGTAAACCAACTTGACATATTGGTATATTGATAAAGACTGAAAGTTTATTAAGATCCTTAAGTTAGATCTAGTTCATAAGATTTTTCAACTCGATTATCTTTGCACCATGAGCCATATTAGCATAACTTGAAGTTGATGAGTGAATTATGCACTAGAAAACCTTAGAATAATAGTGAAGACTTAACCCTGAAAGTTTTGAACTTTTCTATTTTTCTGAGGGTTATACATAAGCTCTGATTTTTCTTGAGTCCGTATTATCTCATTGATGATCTCATTATTCTCATTTTTCTGATCAATTGCTTTGGGAATGACATCAAAATTGAATTATTACACTAGAACTTCTTGGCTTATTCAATTAAGATATCATAATATTGACTCGAACTTAAGAAATGATCTAGGCATTTTTTTCTTTAGACCATTAACTAGCCTTTTAACTTACCTATAACATTAACCTTTTTGTAGCCTTTTGAGCCTTAGAATAATTTTTATTTGTTAACCCATTAACCTTTACCCAACGTTTCTGGGAATGTGTATGGGTGGATATACTTGGTGTAAAAAGGGCATCAAAAAACAAAATATGAGATATTTCATAAATCCTCTATTGATAAAAAAAAAGGTTGAAGAAAAGAAAAATAGTTATAAAAATAAACAAATAAATAAATAAAAAGATTTTTCAATGAGGATAAAGATGTGAGAATGAAGAAAACATTGATGGTGTGCAACATTGGTTTATTCTTGATAGCCCTAATTGTTCGTTGAATGTGTGTATACATTCCTAGAATTTTTTCTTAAAATCCTTTGACATTCCTTATTAACCATTACCCAAGCCCCGTTACAACCCAACAAAGTCTTAGTTGATCTTAGGTAAAAGTTGGTTTTACAGATGTGGAGATTTAATAACCAAGACCTATGGTATTTGATTCAACATTTCCAAATGTAATTGATATTCCTGTCCATGAGATCATGTTTATTCCATTCTTGAAAAGTTCGTTCTTCATATTACTATATGTGAGATGATTGTTTTCCATTATTTACTCTTTTCCTCACATATAAACTGAGTGAAATACCAAATCTCTGAGTTATTTATTGTGAGTGACATGAGAGGTTTGAAGTCAAAACAAACTTTCTACAGGAGATTTAGTAATTGTTTTACTCTGAAGTGAAAAGTTATGTTGATAGTACGATCCACACACACACATTGAGTTGAAGATTATTGTGAATTTGTCTCTAACTTGTGGAGAATATTAATTATTTGGAAATTTGTTGATACACTAAAATGACACTGTTGGTTTCTTGCATTTCTTGAAGTTTTAAAACTGAACAATTGTTTGACCAAGTTTTGATTGAGTCAGTAATGTTTGTAGGTAACATTTCTGGAAACCCTCACGAGATTATAACTCGTCCACTAGAGGTAATCTAGGGGTTTAAAGCTTTGTTGCACGTTTAAGGTAAGTGCAACCGATGATATCTGCGAAAGTGAGTTAGGATTTTTTTTTTTTATTGTTTTGCTTGAAGACTAGAAAAATATAGGTTTGGGGGTATTTGATATTCACATAATTATTACATAATATATCCCTTAATTTATACATGTTAGTGTTTCGATTATTATATTTTATAGTAATTATTTCGTTTTCATGTCTTTGTAGGCATTTGAGCGTAAACGATGAAATCATATTAAGGCGACAAGTTAAGGAGCGACAATTAGTCGATTCTAACGGTGGTATAAAGCAGATGGTCACAAAGCTAAACCTAAAACCTAATTCATAACCTAAACCCAAACCCTAATTCATAACTTAAACCCAAAACCTAATCCATAACCTAAACCCAAACCCAATGCCAAGTCCAATCCTACCCAAAGAATATCCTCCAAATTATACATTGATGAATCATCCCCTCATCTCATCCCTATTCATCTTGATCATTTTCTATAAATACAAGAGAATAGGGTGAGAAAGAGGGGAGGAAGAGAAGGGAAGAAAAAGAATTAGACAAAAATCAAAACCTCTTTCTCAAATTGATTCTCATCACCCTCACCACTCATCCATCTTTCACTCACTCAGCAATCACTTCCATCCTCCACCTCGCCACCACCATCACCCGAGCACCACCACCATCTCCGGACAGTCACCTCGCCACCACCGTGCAAGCACCTTCACCACCACGAAACAGGGGAGTGACAACCCTGTTTCGCGTCAAAGCCACCTCCATCACCGTCACTGTCCCTCTTCCTGTCCATCATCCATCAATCTGTTTCGCGACAGAACACATCCGTGAGCCACCACAACCACCGCGAAACAGAGCCGCCATCACCGCGAAACAGAGCCAGGCAAGCCGTCCTCCTCTCCTCTCTGTCCTCTCTTCGTCCAGGCCTCCTTACCATCTCTCCGCCACTGAACAACCACCACAGAAAGGCTCGTCCGCGGCGCACCACCATCGGGACAGGAATCGAAATAGGGGAGTATTCCTCCGTGCTCGCTTTCTCTGTTTTTGAGTATTCTCAGTGAAATCTTTTTTTTTGCAGGTTCCAGACCTAATTGGAGGACGAGACGCTCGCAAGGAGCGAGAACGAGGCCGCGAGAGTAACGCTGCTCGCTAGAGAAGATGACCGTACTGTAGCAGCATTGTAGCGAGGGCGGGAGACCTGGTCAAATTCTGTTTTTGGTTATTCACACCCTCGAATCTGTTCTTTACCACCACAAAGCATTTGCAGCCATTTGTCTCGGGATTCGTGTTCTGACCACCTGCTGATCTGCTGAGTACCACCACATCGAGTTTGTGACAAACTAAATGGGTTGTATAAGTTATTTTGATTTATTTTATTGAATTGTGTGCTTAATTGTTGATTACAATTTATTTCTGAATTTTTGATAAATTGCTTTCACCCTTCATTTTCGAGAAATTAATCTTGATATGTTTGGTAGTTAGAATTACCCTTTATCAATGTTCAAAGCATGTGCTAAAAATGTTAAGCTTAAACTTTGATTAAGTGTGCTCTAAAAAGACACTTAATACTTGGTAAAAACGTATTTGCTTGAAATAATTTGTTAATGTTTGATAGAAACATGATATAAGTTTAATTGGATTTTAACGATCATATATTCGGTGTAAGCAAGGGATTCTCATCCCTAAAACTTCTCATTTTTAAATTTAGTAATTTATATTTAAATAATTTTACTAACTCATTGGTGAGTCCAAGCCCACAAAACCCATCTCATCTATCTTTTATTTTATTTTTCTTATTTAAAATTTATTTTTAGTTTAGTTTTAAAAACACTGTAACCCCATTTTCCATTTAAATTAGTTTAGATAATTTCTAAATTCAATTTAATCCACCTTCCTCGTGGGATCGACCCGTACTTGCTGTTGTCTACCAGTTAGGCACCGTGCACTTGCGGTTATTACAAGTGGGTTAAATTAGCCTATTAATTTAGGTTAGTTAATCCCGCATCAATTGCTTCTCTAGAATCCTCCCACCTCCTTAGAGCTACTATAAGTAGGGGAGAGGCTGTGAGGTATAGGCATCAAGGAGCAAACAAGCTCAAGTGTAGTAATGAGTGTTGTGAGCATAGTAAGGGTGTGAAGTTGTAAGAAACTTTTGAGAGATTAATAAAAATAGTCTTTCTTAAGTTCTAGTTTTTCCCAACATTCTAATAGCCTCATCACAAGTAATCCTTTTGAATAATGTCAAATACTAGCACATGCCAAATAAAACCAAACTACTCATCAAAATCTATTATTGTAATTTAACTAAAGAAATGAACTTACCGTATTGGGGAATTGTTTGATCAATGAAAGGGATGACCTAAGGCACGATACGGTGTCAGAGCTCCATAGGGTTGGATCTTGCTTCTTTGGCTGCATTGAAGATTTGTTTCAGGTTCCCAAAGAACAACCTGTAAGAAGGACCCCTTATGCCTTGCTCCCTCAGATACCTTTGGAGCTTCATGGGTTTCCACCATACCCACATAAAAATTTTCCATGCTAATCATGATATCACCAAAACAATAGATGTTACAAGCATTACCATTGCAATTTCTCCCATTTTTCTTTTGCAAACCTTTGATCTCCTCCTTAAAATGCACAAGTTTTATACTCTCTACTAACAAGACCTCCCAAGCTATGTAGTAGTTGTTGAGTATTCCAGCTCCCAGGATCAATTACAAACACTAATCTTACATTACAATGACAATATTACAACAATACAATACATAAACACATAATTCTCTTACACACACAAATAGCTCAATACTGAGCTTATCCTCACAATGATCCAAGGCTCACAAGCCTGGATTCCTCAACCTCAACAATTCTTCCCTTATTTATTATCACAATGGAGGTAGAGGAAGGCTCTAGATAGCCTCAATATTTGACCCTCTAAAAATTTCCAACATTATCCACTCTTCTTCTTCTAGAGAATTCTTCCCTCATCTTCTATTCTTCTCCATTTTCTCAATTTCTCTAGAAAATTCTTGAAACACCAATCAAGTTGGTGTTGCTCATCTCAACATCCCCCTTCAACACCAACTTGCTCATCTTTATCTTCTCACTCACCATCAATTTGCTGGTCTTCACGTTCACACACTATTTTCAAATTCACACTACCTTCTTGTTCACACATTACATTCTTCCAATATCACGATCCACCAACATCTCGATCAATTGATTCACGGACACAATCTGCACACATCATCAACTTCGTGTGCTCTCTTAGCACACAGACTCACAACTTCATGCTCCTTTGGCACTTTCACATAACAACATGCCCTCTAACACCTCCACACACAACGTGATCCCTGGCACAACCACACAACATGATCCATGGCACAGTCACACAACGTGCTCCATGGCACTACGAGACGTCGCTTGTCACTTTGATTACGCCGCATAACCATTTTCTACGGTATGGTGACAAAACTCCAACGTCCCGTCTCACAACGCGACCCTACGATCCATTATCGTAGCATATGTCGCCTTCATTACCCTGCCTACTAGTCCACTCAGGGGGACCCGCTTCGTCTATGTACACAGACACACTGTCGGGGCCTGGCGTGACACCTCAAATATGACTTCACTTGTCCATGACCAATTGGCTTCACAATCTCCATGAACATCTCCTCGAAAATCTCACTCTGATCGTATGTATGAACAGTGAACAATACCGTACATATAAACAGTGTACAATACTTATGAGTAGTGTCGTCTTTCAAGGAATACTACTGTAAGCTCCGATGAAGAATATCACTCCGGCAGAACCTGCTCTGATACCAAATTGTTGAGTAGTCCAGCTCAATCTTACATTACAATGACAATATTACAACAATACAATACATAAACACATAATTCTTTTACACACACAAATAGCTCAACACCGAGCTTCTCCTCACAATGATCCAAGGCTCACAAGCTTGGATGCCTCAACCTCAACAATTCTTCCCCTATTTATAGTCTCACAATGGAGGTAAAGGAAGGCTTTAGATAGCCTCAATATTTGACCCTCTAAAATTTTCCAACATTCTCCACTCTTCTTCTTCTAGAGAATTCTTCCCCCATCCTCTCTTATTCTCCATTTTCTTAATTTCTCTAGAGAATTCTTGAAACACAATCAAGTCGGTGTTGCTAATTTCAACAGTAGTGAGAGTATCTTTGCCAATTGCCAAGAAAACTTAACAATTGGTATAGCATAACTATAACAATGATCTATACATTGGTAACATATATACCATATATTATGTTCACACTTGGTGTAGTAGCATCGTAACCACATCCATGGGTTAATGGTAACACTTGGTGTTCAAGAGATAAGATTTGGGTTAGGCTGCATTAACAGTTCACACAACATGATTACTAAAAGACTCGAGTCGAATATAATTTTAACATAACATGGACCTCCTCTGATCCTTTGTGACACCATTAGCCAGAGTTAATTAATTTGAATGTTGGCACAATGCAAATTTTCCATTGTAGAACCATACATTGAAACTTGGTTTGGAATACACTGCTAACAATATAAACCAATTAGCCTTTGTCCATTGAATTTGCGTCCCTACTATAGACAAGACCACGGGGTTGTTTGTGGACTAACAATCTTATATGTAGCTTAAAAATGTTTTTTTGGCTAACCACATTTTAAGTAGCACTCGGGCATCAATTGGGAGTTAATGTGGGCACATATATGTAATACAATGTGTAAGTGTAGTCCATCTAATATGTGATCTAATAGGGGTGTTGGACTATAAGGTATTATTAAATAATATGGTGTAAATAAGGATGTAATTTATAATTCAATGAGGGGCAGAATTGGAAATTCACAGCCCATAAGTTATACAATTATAACTTACGAGCGTTATAAATTGTGGTTGGTCCCCGATTGAACGGCGCGTGAAAAAGATTGTTTTATGTATCCACTCAACAGAGACTCTAAGTTATATGCTTGAATCAATCGGAAGATCCAACTCATCACAATCAAAGGGAAATCGCTATGAAATGGACTCTTAATGAACTCATTATACCTCGCTTGATGAGCATGAGACTCATGCGATTGGAGAGTTCCAACTTCTCAAAGTATTTGCAGGCATCAGGAGTACTTGCATCTGTAAGAGGAGCGAGTTGCTCAATCCTTAAGGCAAGGTCTAAATTCATACATCCTAGAATGATTAACACGTTCTCTTTCCAGTCCTTGAAGTTTGTCCCATTAAGCATGAGAATATTATTTACACCAGCAGATATACTAGTAGCAGACATAGTAGCTGTACAGAGAATAAATTAAATAAATAACATGTTCACATCATTATTCAAATTGCATAAACTTGAAATTCATACAATAGGTAAATAAAAAACCATATCAAGATACCTAGCACAACATTGTTATTTAGTCTTTGGAAAGAAATATCAATCTGTAAGTGGTATTCTTCGTGCACAACGAAACCGACCTAATATTATGTCGTTCTTTGGACCGACATAATAAAAGCATGGTAAACCAAACTATATCACATATTCAAGACTATGGATTATCCGGTCAAAACAATCTTCCTTTGGGTCGATTGTGTTCACATGGATTTAGCATTCTCACTTATTTAAAATTAACCAATTTACCTAATAGTGGTTGCTTTGGCAACTTATTAGTTAAATTGTGTAAATTTGAAATAAGGAACACAATAATGATACATGAAAAAAATTTATAATCTTCGTATAAATTTGGAGTATAAACTAAATTATCACCTTAATACAATATAAACATGGGTCTAAATAAGTGTAGCCCCAATTATTTAAAATATGTGAGCCCAAACCAAGACCCATTAGATCCAAATGATCCAACAACAAAACAATATTTATCAACACGCCCAATAGCAAAACAATATTTACTTCATACAGACCCAACAATGAACAGTCACCATGGTTCAATAGTGAACAGTCACCACGGTCCAACAATGACCATAACCCAACAGTCATCAGGCCCAACAGTGAACAGTCACCATGGTCCAATAGTGAACAGTCACTACGGTCCAGCAATGACCATGGCCCAATAGTCACCAGGCCTAACAATGAACAGAAGCTATTTCCTGGAGAAGTGTTAAGCAGACACTCATAGCTTCTTCCACCATATAAGCAGAATATGTGGTGTGTTTTGAGGCATCCAACCACGGATTATGGCTGCGTTATTTTGTCACTGGGCTACGCATTTTGAATGACATAGAAAGACCACTAAAGTTATATTGTGACAATAAGCCAGCAGTTCGATATGCCAACAACAACAGAAGCTCATCTAGGTCAAATCATATTGACATGAAGTTCCTGGTTGTGAAGGAGAAAGTAGAGAATAAACATATTTTCATAGAGCATATTGGGACAAAGTCCATGATTGCGGATTCGCTTACTAAGGGATTACCACCCAAGGTCTTTCATGAGCACACCGCTCATATGGGTGTTATATCACATGAGGATATCATGGTTTAGTGGGAGTTTTGTTGTTCTATGATGAATTTTTGGATACAATGCATGGTGTAATTTAGTATTTTCTACAGATATAAAGTATTCAGTCAATTTTCTGTTTGTTATATGTTTGATCTCATTAAAGATTAAAGTTGGACCAGTTGAAAATATGCATATTTGGATCACATTATATGTAATTTTCATGCTCTACATCCATGTTTGATTTATGTCATTTGATTATATGGGTATATGTGACTATTGATAGGTTACGCTAAATGTGACGAAAATCGCTTTAATCCTATATCAGTATAGTCAATGGACGAGACTGTTTAGGAATACTTTTACTTGTGATAGCAAAATTTTGAGCTCATAAGGTTATACACATTTAAAGGTAACATATGTGGCCCAAGTGGGAGATTGTTGGAAAAAATTCATTAATGTTGGCACACATATGTAATACAATGTGTATTGTTATCTTAAAGTGTAGTCCATCTAATATATCATCTAATAGGGGTGTTGGACTATAAGGTATTATTAAATAACATGGTGTAAATAAGGATGTAATTTCTAATTCAATGAGGGGCTGAATTGAAAATTCACAGCCCATAAGTTATACAGTTATAACTTACTAGCATTATAAATTGTGGTTGGTCCCTGATTGAGCGGTGCGTGAAAAAATATTGCTTTCTGTATCCTCTCAACAAAGACTCTAAGTTATACGCTTAAATCAATCAGAAGATCCAACTCATCACAATCAAAGGGAAATCGCTATGGATCAATGTATGTTTCTATTCTTCCTTTGTTTCCATTGAATCAACTAAAGTTTTATGTTATTAGGTCTAAATTAACACTTAATACTCACACTTATCCCTTAAGTAGCATTAAAGATCAGTATGTCAAGCAAAGTTGACAACATGGCATCCATAAAACACTCATTGGAGTAAGATTTTTACTTGCTGAGCATTCACCTTTACTAGCCCAACCATTCATATTAACAACTTTTTTACCTCCCCATGTTTTACCATGTCTACAAGAGTACTATGATGGAATGATTTCGATCAGAACACACTGGTTTTTATGAGGATAAAATGGAGTCAATCAAGGGGAGAGCAACATCATTCTCAAGATTTCAAATGCACACATCTTCATGTCGTAAGATGGATAAATCACTCTACTAAACCATCTAGACAATGTATAATAATTGTAAGAACCCATTGACAACAACAAAATGCATAACATACATGAACCTCAAAATAACTTCGCCAGACTTTTTCTTTCTATAGATAAACTCTCTAGCACTAAAACAGTCAATTTCTTGAACTCATTCCTGGATACATTCATATGAATGACATTTATTGGATACAATAAGTCGTAAAGTTCATTCTTGGATACACTTATTTGATACAATAAGCTCTATTATAAAGTCTATATATTGAGACAACGGTGAATTTGTAGCTTGTGTATTATAAGTTTAGCACCATATTTGGTTGAAGAGTGAAAACAGTGTAAGGAGCATGCACGTAGGTGGATGATAGCACAAAAGAGAAATGTTGTATAATCATATACATTGCCATCTTTGCTTCTATCAAGGCAAAGGCCTGCCCAATGCATATCCTTTGACCCCGTGCAAATGGGAAAAGAAGACAATATTTTTGTGGCCCTTGGATCTCCTTCTGAGAACCTTGCTGGATTGAACTCTTGAGCATCATCACCCCAAAGCTCACGGTCATGAGGAATGAGAAGAGTTGGTCATGCAATTTGTCCTCCTGCAGGAAGAGATACTTCTCCTAGTTTCATGGGCTTATACGTAGCCCTTGCATTGAGAGCAACAGATGGGTACAATTAATCGGAGTGCCTCATACAATTAGGGATGGCAACGGGGCGGATTGGAGCGGATTTGAGCAAATCCATCCCCGCCCCGCAAGGGATTTCGGGTCCCCAAAACCGCCCCACATATCCGTTTGCCATTTTTTTTTTAAAAACCATCCCCGACCTGGACAAATAGGCGGATATCTGCCCCGCCCATTTAACCCGAAAAAAAACAGATCTTCCGAAAAAACAGATCTTAGATCTTTAAAAAAAAAAACCTTATTTTATCCATCTAATTATATATTTCATTCATTAGATCAAAAGAATTACAACAAAAATTATAACAACAAAAAATTACAAAGGATCCATACAAATATTACAAAAAAAAAAACGATCTAAAGAATGATCTGAGATCAAAGATCTAATTACAAAATACAATACAAAAATTTGCAAAAAAAAAAACTAAATTTCAATCTAAAGATGATCTGATATCAGAGATGAGATCTTGATCTTGATTTTGATCTGAGATCTTGATCAGATCTGAGATCTTGACCAGATCTGAGATCACCGTCTACCTTCGCGGCCTTCACGGCTTCACTGTGAGATAGAAGGGTCGTGAGAGAGAAGGGTCGCCTTCGTCTTCGTTCGTGGCCTTCGCTGTGAGAGAGAAGGGAGGGTCGGCCTCCGCCACCCTTCGCGGCGGGCCTTCGCTGTTTTGAGAGAGAAGAATGGACACAGGGGGGACGAAGGCTTTCACTCTGCTTTGAAAGAGACTGGAGACGAGAGCAGGGTGAGGGGAGGGGTTTCTTCGAGTGGAGAAGGGTTTCTTCTTTGAGTGGCGAGGGAGGGGTTTTCTTCGAGTGGGTTAGGGTTTCTTCGAGTGGAGAGGGAGGGATTTCTTCGAGATTTCTTCAGTGAGGGATTTCTTCGAGTGGGGTGGTTTCTTGGGTCTGAGAGAGTGAGATTTAAGAGTCATCGAATGGGTAGGTTGGTTTTTGTTCTGTATTTTTTTTTCTATTTAAAGGGTCAGGGGTATTTAAGTAAATTTTATACTTAAACGGATATCCGTGGAACGGATATGGCCAAATCCAAATCCGCCCCGAATATTCGACGAATATTATTTGAATATTCGTATCCGCCCCGAAACCCATTTAGCTATATCCAAATCCACCCCATACAGATTGGGTGGGACGGATATCCATGAAAATCCGCCCCACTGCCATCCCTACATACAATATCATTGCTACCTGCGTTGAAAGTTTGACAAATTAGTAAAAAAAAATTTTACATAACAAATACCAAATATAAGGAGAAACTAACAATTTTTAGATGGTTGAGCCCATCAAAACGAATCAAATACACAGCAATTGAAATATTTCCTTTTGCAGTGTAAATTCAATACTTTGCACTTGTTTTGCATAATTTTTTTTTCTTTTGAATCCCGAATCCCGGAGGACACAACTCACAACCTCACAGCTGTTATCGCCCTGGATCCATCTCACACACATACATTACCTTCAATTTTTTTCGCCTCCATCAGCCAGTAAGCCATAGAAAATCGTCGTCATCCATCACCACCATTGGACCCTTGCACAACCCTTCAATCGGCTATGAAATCAGCCCTGAAAACCTCCTAAATCAACCCCACTCAACGAACCTGAAAGCCTCCTGATTCAGCCCAGAAATAAACCTGAATCATACCTGAAACGCATCTGAATCAATCCCCAAAACGAACTTGAAACAGACCAACAAACCACCATCGAACAACCTTTCATCTCGCACCTGAATCATCTACAAGTCACAGAGTCGATCAACAGACCAACAAATCAGTTCGTCGCCATCATAAAACCATCTGAATCTCGCACCACACCATCTGAAGCAAAAATCTCACACCACACCATCTGATCCAACATCCCAACGCTTGAATCTCTGCGAAGGAAGAAGAGGACGAAATCGAGCTTGGATCTCTGCGTCTCTGTGGAGCGTAAACGAGGGAAGAAAGAAATCAAACTAAACCTTGCTTGTCTCTCTGCGTAGATGAGCTTGAACGAAGAAATCGAACTTGTCTCTGTGCATCTGTGCCCTAGAACTAATTGGGGGTATTGGGGGAGAGTACACGCGAATTCCATCTGTGCCCTCTGATTAGCTCCCCTTGAGCGTAGAGTGAAAGACTGTGCCAACTGTTTCTTTCTAATAAAAAAAAAGAAAAAAAAACAGACAGACGTTAAGAAGGAACAAACAAACAGATAAATGCTTGATTTTCTCTTTACAAAGTCGCTATTTGCACATTCGGATTTACTTACACAGAAATGCGACAATCAGGTATGAATGATAAAGTTATTTTGAATAGTACATGAATAATTGTTTCAGGAGCATCCGATCATATGACAAATGACCCTAACCTTTTGATAAATCTTAGAGCTTCCTCTCAAAAAGTTGTCTCTACTGCAGATGATACTCCAACTCTGATTAGCGGCGAATGTTCCATTGTGTTATCTGATACCCTAATTCTTGAATCCATCTTAATTGTTCCATCATTAGCTTCTAATCTCTTGTACACCTGTCAAATTATTTGAACACTTGCATGTATTGTGACATTCTATCCATCTTTATGTATGTTTCAGGACATTCTGACTCGACAGATTCTTGGTTATGGTGTCAGAAGGGGAAAAATGTACTACTTGGATCTGACAGAGACGAAAAAGAAATGCAAGCATCTTTTGGGGCAAGCTAATCAAGTCATTAGGGTCGATAAGGCAAAGGAGGTAGTATGGTTATGACATCGTCGTTTAGGACATCTATCTTTTCGTTATCTTAAGAAGTTGCAGCCTCATTTGTTTTCGGTTCTGAGTGATTCAGAATTTCATTGTGACATTTGTGACATGGCCAAGAGCCACCGTATTCCATATTCGCCAAGTATTCATAGATGTCTTGTTCCCTTTATGAAAATTCACTCCGATGTTTGGGGTCCTGCAAAACTTCCTTCTTTATCTGGAGCTCGATATTATGTATCTTTTATTGATGATTGCACTCGGATGACTTGGGTGTCATTACTGAAACAAAAGTGTGAGGTATTTGAAAAGTTTACTGATTTTTACAAAATGGTGGCGACACAGTACCAACAATCCATCAGAGTGTTTCAATCTGACAATGGTGGAGAGTTTGTCAATGACCCTATATCTGAATTTTGCCGGTCAAATAAAATTCGTCATCAAACCTCCAATATTGATACTCCTCAACAGAATGGTTTAGCAGAGTGAAAGAACAGGCAGTTGTTGGAAGTTGTTCGTGCTTTCCTGTTTGGCATTAATGTACCTCGATCCTATTGAGGTGAAGCAGTGAAATCTGCAGTATATATTATCAACCGTACTCCCTCTCGAGTAATTGAGTTCATGAATCCTCATCAGAAGCTTCATACACTTTTGTCCATCCCATCTATGCCTAATTTGGAGCCCCGAGTGTTTGGGTGCACAACCTATGTCCACATACCAAAACCACACTGGGGCAAACTTGATCCCCGTGCAACGAAATGTATTTTTGTGGGTTATGCGGATCTCCAAAAAAGGTACAGGTGTTATGACCCGCTCACTGACATAATGCATATATCTCTTGATGTCTCATTCAATGAATCTAAGCCATATTACTCAGGGGGAGTCTCCCAATCTACCCTTCAGGGGAAGAGCGATAGTGAAGGGAATCCTCATTCTATTGATATCTTTGAATAATTGGAACACTTGGAGGAACAATTTGAAGTTCCTGTAACAGTAGAAACTGTTCCCGCAGCAGCAGCACATGACTTGTCTCGAGAGATAGACACTTCCAATGGGCAGACCATTGGCCACTTAGTTCCTAGCAATCAATTCCCTGATGAGACAGAAGAGAATGATCAAAATGTATCTGAAACTCACACACACGACATTTCCCCTTCTACATCAGCAACTGAAGATCTCGCCCAGAATGATCCACCTCGGGTATTTTTACCCTCTAATGAGTCTTCTGTGTTAGAAAGTGTTGAACCTAGAAAATCACAAAGGGTTGCTAAGGGAGTTCCTAAAAAGAAATATGAACCAGACATCAAAGCCCAAGCTAAATACCCTATAGCTAACTTTATGTCTAACCATAGGATTTCTGAGTCAAATGCACTTGTTATTAATCAATTATCTACTGTATCTATTCCTAGTATCTTGCAGGATGCATTGAAGGATCCAAAATGGACAACATCAATGAATGAAAAATTGGAAGCTTTTCAGAAAAATGTCACTTGGGAGGTAGTAGACAAGCCTATTGGAAAGAAGACTGTAGGATGTCGTTGGGTGTTTAATGTGAAGCTTAATGCAGATGGAACTATTGATAGATACAAAGAAAGATTAGTTGCCAAGGGATATACACAACGCTATAGAATTGATTATGAGGAGACTTTCGCACTTGTGGCGAAGATTAATACTATCTGAATTTTACTTTCACTTGCAGCCAATAAATATTGGCCTTTGTACCAACTTGATGTGAAGAATGCATTTCTCAATGGAAATTTGGAGGAAAAAGTGTACATAGATATGCCTCCAGGCGTGAAGAATAACCCAAGAGACGCTGGTAAGGTTTGTAAATTGAAGAAGTCTTTGTATGGCCTGAAACAGTCTCCAAGAGCTTGGTTCGGAATATTTTCGAAGTCCATGAGAGCTTTTGGGTACAAACAAAACAACTTTGACCATACCTTGTTTATCAAACACAAGACTGGTAAGATTACAACTCTAATTGTGTATCTTGATGACATGATCGTTATAGGAAATGATTCGAAAGAAATAAATGATTTGCAAAAGTATCTGTCGAAGGAATTTGAAATGAAGGATCTCGGACTACTAAAGTATTTTCTGAGTATTGAAGTTGCAAGGTCAAAAAAGGGATTTCACTTTCACAAAGGAAGTATGTTCTTGATTTGCTCGCTGAAACATGGATGTTGGACTGCAAACCAATAGAGACACCCATTGAGATGAATCATGGACTTTCTATTCTTCCTGATCAAGTCCCTACTGATAAGGGGAGGTATCAACGTCTTGTAGGAAGGTTAATTTATCTTTCTCATACTAGACCTTACATTGCTTATGCTGTGAGTGTTGTTAGCCAGTTTATGCATTGTCCTAGTGAAGAGCATATGAATGCAGTCTTTCGTATCTTGAAATATCTGAAGATGGCGCCTGGTAAGGGATTATTGTTTGAAAAAATGAATTGGAAGTTGTTGGATACACAAATGTGGATTGGGCTGGTGATAAAACTGATAGACGCTCTACATCAGGGTACTTAACTTTTGTTGGTGGGAACCTTGTAACTTGGCGTAGTAAAAAACATAAAGTTGTTACTAGATCAAGTGCAGAAGCTGAATTTCAAGGTATGGGACATGGAGTTTGTGAAATGTTGTGGATCCGTAATATCCTGAAAGAAATGAGTTTCAAGCTACAAAGGCCTATGGAGTTACATTGTGAGAATACCGCTGCCATTCAGATTGCACATAATCCAATTCATCATGATCGAACAAAGCATGTGAAGGTTGACCGCCATTTTATTAAAGAGAATCTTGACAAGAAAGTTATTCGCTTTCCATTTGTAACCTCAGAGGAGCAATTAGCTGATGTTCTTACTAAAGGGGTATCTCAGAAAGTGTTTGACAACTCAGTTGACAAGTTGGGCATGATAGACATCTATGCCCCAACTTGAGGGGGAGTATAGAAAGCTGTATAGTCTGATTATAGATTATAGAAACATATATTTATTTAGGATATTCTAAATTCATATTTAGGTAACCTAGTTTATATATTCTGTAAGATTGTTTCTTGTAAGACAAGAAAGCCTATTGTATTTATACCCCTATTTGGGGATGAATCAAATACACAACAATTGAAGTATTTCTTTCTACACTCTTACCCGAATGGGCTTGCTAGTCAGGATGCATGCTCAACACAATCATCATCCATACTAACCACGTTGAAGTTATTTCTTGTCCAGCGAAGTAGAATAACTTGTACTCCTCAATTGGATTTCATAATTAGCAAGTAGGAACAACAATATCACTGTTGTTGCTGCTCCGCCCCACCTCCACAACCCTCACCTGTTCCCCCCCTTTTTTTTTGCTCCTCTTTTTTCCCAACAGCAGGCTGATGTAGACTTCTCTTTTCTTCTCAACAACAACCAACAAGAGCAGCAACAGTTGCTTGGATGAGAAGAAAAAAGAGGGAAGAAACACTACACCACAGTTGGCTATTAGTAGCATTTAACTATAGCGTTTTTAATATTTGTGCTATGATAAAACCAGTTTTAATCACATTGCATTATTAAAACGCTATGTATAACACAGCGGGAGATTGAAAAAAATTAAGCGCTAAATTTTGCCCAAAAGTTTTAGAAAAGCGCTCCTCTCCTTTCAACAAAAGTAAAAAACGAGCACAACTCCCTCTCACTCCCTCTTTCCCTTCATGTTGTTGCCCTCTCTCTCCCACTCTGTCTATCCATCTCGAGCGAGAGAGATCTAGTGTGAGAGAGATTGAGAGACCTTTGTTGCAAATCGCTTCCCTCTCTAGTCTCCATCGCACACAGAGAAGAGAACCACTGCCGACGCCACTCGCATCCGCCGCTCCACCGCCTTCGCCTGCTTCAGGTGAGTTCTTCTCTATTTGCAAATTCCAAGGAGGAAAATGATCAGAGGAGGGAGGGGGATGGGGGAGGTCGAGAAGTAAGGTTGAGTTGAATCAGACTCCGAAGGTGGAAATTGGGACTGCCGATTTGGTGAGTTGGTGAGAGGAAGAGTCATTGGAGGGAGATGACGATGTTGGATTAGGATTCGATTGATGTTTCAGGGTGGAGAGAGTGATGGTGTTTGGGTAAGAGTATTTCTCAATTTTACAGTTTGGGTATGGATCCTTTTACATCATTTTATAAGAAACTATTGGATTTAAGCATGATTTATGTGATTGTTCTTCTTTATTTGTATTATGGTTCTTGACAATCTTATCATGCATTTAGATCTTACAGATGATGTTCTTCATATTCACTACATTGAGTATTTTTTGTTTGCAAAAATGTGGATTTGAATTATTGTTTTGATTCTGGTGATGGTATATTGAAATTTGTTGTTGAAGAATTATAATGGTTTTTTTTATTTGATAAGTTTTTGTTAGGACCAGTTAGTGGACAATCAACATTATCTCCCACTATAAGGATTGATACATAACATTGGCAACAATGTCGACAGTGTTTGGATTTGTGGGTGTTGTGGTTTCAGATCAATGGCTTCAGAGCCAGCTCACTCAGGTCGAGCTTCGTATGCTTAAATCGAAGGCAAGTATTAGGATCCTCTTCTTAATTACTTTATTTTGCAAATTTTTTTCTTAATCCATTTTGGTGAATGTTCTTATTAGTTCTAATTGTATTTTATTTTGAAATGAGAAATCTATTCAATTAGAATTTTTAGAGTTGAGGCGATTTAAGGATTATGTGCTTTTTTTTTAGTTTATTTCGCTCAGAACTCATTTCCCTTCGTGATTTAAGCTTTATGGGATTGCCTCGCTTGACAGCTTTGCCAGAGTGGATCCAACACTTTCCTAGGCTTCAATCTTTGACTATATGGGAATGCAATAATCTGACAAGGGTCCCAGACTGGCTGCAGCGAATCACAACTCTTCAGTACCTAGAGATTAAAACTTGCAATCGTGAGTTATAAAGACGATGCAAGAAGGACAAGGGGGAGGACTGGCACATCATCTCCACATTCCAGACCTTTGTATCTATATCGATCTTAAAAAAGAAGCAGCATCTACATTAGGAGCAGGATGCTCCTCTGTCTTATTCTACAAGTTTAGGAGGAATACATGCCTCAACTACAACAATTAGCATCCATTCCAAATTATTACACTCATAAGTGTTAACTCCTACTTTTCCTTTTTTTTTTCTATATACTTTTAAACTTTCTTATCAAAACCCAACTTTATGGTAGGTGGGAGCTGTTTGGATAACATAGGTGTTGAACAGGAGAGTGGCACATTGACGTTTATGGAAGGTCATGCATGGAGATAAGAGGTGTGGTGTTAAGCAGGGAACATAAAATCCAACACAAGAATTACAGTTTAAGGTCTGGAGTGTTATCTCTAATTCTCTACTACAAAGTGATATCTGGACTCATGTACTTATGTGTGTATATTCTGAATTCCACTTGATTTGAGTAATATTTTCATAAACAAGTTTCCAATGATCCTGCATTGCAAGATATTTCTTACTAATGGAATTCTAGAGACCAAAAGTGGGATGAGGTACTAGTTGGTTCATCTGTTTATGCTTTTATCTGCTGGAAATTTGATATATTATGACCTCTAAAATTTTGAACTGTTTTTGCTTCTGAAGTTTGAGTTTTTGTAAGGGAAAGTTTGAGTGTTTGTGAGAAGGCTTTGATATGTTTGTGTAGTTTAGCTAGATATATGATAAAAACATAGATAAATGGATGATTATGTGATCAGGGTTCGTTTTAGAAGTTCGATGGGTAAATTGAGTTTAGTTTATCATTAAGAGGATAATTTTGGTTGCACACAATTGAATTCTTAAAGTAATAACTTTTCGCTCTAAGCACTTAACATCTATTCTTGAACATACCATTCACTCTGCATTCAATTCCTCTCTTTTTATACAAGGAGAATATTAATAGACATGTAGTGTATAGTGGAGAACTGATTCATGTACCCTAAACAACAACCATTCAGATCTCCCTCTGTTTCATGTTCAACATGCAGCTCATTTACATTGTTGAGACCATTGGTCTTTTCCCCTACTCTTAACAGTTGTCATTACTGATCTTGTACATAAAGCATATCAAATGTTAACAAACTTTTACTAAATTTATTACCTGGTTAGGTTCTAGGTTTTAATTTTTCTTTTGTTATTGTCAACTAACAGAAACAAAGTCCAGTAGTTCACTGTAGTTGAGAAAAAACAAAATTAGTTTTCCAAAGCTGACAAGAAAGTTGAAAATGAAGTGGAATTTGCTAATTTGAAATGTGAATCTGATGACGATAGTGAAGAAAAGATAGTGCTGAAAGAGGACAGTGGCTACGGGGATGAAAAGAAGGAGAAAGAGAAAGTGGAAAAAGAAGAGAAAGTAAAGGAGCACACAGAAAACGAGAATGTGTCTAATGAGAAAACATCAAGGGTTCACAAGTGAAGTCTACAGTCCAAAAGATCCGCTTTATAATGTCTAGCAATCCTGTAAAGGAAAACACTGGAGAAAAGCCCATCAAAGATCAAGGTATGCTAGTTTCTAATTTTCTATCTATACATGTTGGATTACCTGTATAGATAGAAAATTAGAAAAGATTAATGCAGAAGGATAGGGCGTTCCCCGCTATAAGCGATGCGCTGCATCTACGCTCGGGTGTAGTGACAAATGAGCAAGGCGCGCAGCAGCAGCGCCTGACTGTAGTGTTAAATAGGCAAGAGTTCTCGCACCATTCTGGACGGGGGCGAGTAAAGAAGCTAGTCCAGGTTAGAGCTAGAGATAGAATGATTAGATTAACCTCTTGGAACATAGGAACCTTGATGGGAAAGACAATAGAATTAGTGGATGCCCTGTGTAGGATAAAAGTAAACATAGTTTGTCTTCAAGAGACAAAATGGAAGGGGAATAAGGCTAAAGATTTAGGAGGAGGGTTCAAACTCTTCTATTCTGGTAAAGATGACACTAGGAACGGGGTGGGAATAGTGGCAGATAAAGTTTTTAAGGATGCAGTCGACGATGTTAGGAGGTTTGGGGATAAAATCATAAGTATTAAATTAGCTTTAGAACTAGAGATAGTGCATGTTATTAGTGTGTATGCACCCCAAGTGGGTTTGGACGAGGAGACTAAGAAAGATTTTTGGGACTCTTTAGAGGAGTTAGTTCTTGGAATTCCCTCTTTTGATAGGGTTTTCCTAGGCAGGAATTTGAATGGTCATGTCGGTACGGATAGAGTTGGGTATGAGAGGGTACATGGAGGTCAAAGCTTTAGGGATCAAAACACTGCGGAGATTTCTATTCTAGATTTTGCTTTAGCTCAGGATTTTGGGATCGTAAATACTTTTTATAAGAAGAGGGAAGATCACTTGGTGACCTTTGCGAGTGGGCGTAATAGAAGTCAAATTGATTATTTTCTTGTGAAGAGACACGATTTAGGTAGGCGTAAAAATTGTAAGGTCATACCAGGGGAGTGTCTAACAAACCAACATAGGCTGTTAGTTCTCAATTTTTGTCTTAAGAGTAGGGGTCGTATTGCTATAGAACAGGTTAGACCGAGAATTAAGTGGTGGACCTTACAGGGAGATGTGTGCCAAAGATTTAGAAAGATGATTTTGGATGGCCAGTCATTTTCAGAGGGTTGGGAGAATCTAGAACCAAAGGATAGGACTAGTAGCGCGGATCTTTTTGAACATTTGGCAAACCGAATAAGACGATGTGCGAAGGAAGAGCTAGGACAGGCCAAAAGAGGGGTTTTCTATGGTAAGGAGACATGGTGGTGGAACGCTGATGTGCAACAAACCATTGCTGAAAAGAAAAGATGCTTTAAGGTGTGGCAAAAAGATAGATGCCTAGAGTCTTATGAGTTTTATAAGCAGGCTAAGAAGTTGAGTAGTAGAGCAATAGGAGAAGCTAAGAAGAGAGCGTATGATGCTCTTTATAATAGGTTAGGTACGAAAGAAGGGGAGAATGATATTTTCAAGATAGCTAAAGCTAGAGAATGAAAAACTAGGGACTTGAGTCATGTTAAGTGTGTTAAGCATGAGGATGGAAGAGTTTTAATGCAGGATAAAGCGATTTTAGATAGATGGAAGGATTACTTTTGGAACCTACTCAATGGAACACATGTATGGGAGTTAAACTTGGAGGGGTATGCTTCACAGGAAGGGAGAGATCGCGTGTTCCATCGCAGAGTTAGTGCCACAGAGGTGAGAAAAACTTTAAAAAGAATGAAGACAGGGAAGGCCGTTGGACCGGATGATATACCAATTGAAGCATGGAAATGTCTGGGAGACGTTGGGATTCAATGGCTAACTAAGCTCTTTAATAGGATTTTGACAACTAGAAAAATGTCAGATTCATGGAGGCATAACATTGTGGTACCAATTTATAAGAACAAAGGGGATATCCAGAATTGCTCGAACTATAGAGGGATAAAGCTTATGAGTCATACGATGAAACTTTGGGAGAGGGTTATAGAACAAAGACTTAGGAGTTTAACTACGGTTTCAGAAAATCAATTTGGATTTATGCCTAGTAGCTCTACTACGGAGGCCATCTTCCTGCTTAGGCAAACTATAGAAAAATATCGAGAGGCACGTAAGAGTTTGCATATTGTTTTTATTGATTTGGAGAAAGCATATGATAGGGTCCCCAGGGAGTTAATTTGGTGGGTGCTTGAAAAGAAGAAAGTGTCTCAATGTTATGTCGATATCATTAAGGATATGTATGAAGGCGTTGTAACAAGTGTCCGCTCAGTAGGTGGGATGTCTAGTGAATTTTCGGTGTCAGTAGGACTACATCAAGGGTCGACGTTAAGTCCATATCTCTTTGCTTTGGTCATGGATGAGTTGACGAGACATCTGCAAGAAGATGTACCTTGGTGCATGTTATTTGCAGATGATATTGTCTTAATGGATGAGACTAGTGCATGTTTAGGTCAGAAATTAGTTAAGTGGCGGGAAGCTTTAGAGAGCAAAGGTTTTAGAATTAGCTGTTCGAAGACAGAGTATTTAGTGTGCAACTTTGGGTGTGAACCAAGAGGGAGAAGTAATGCAATTGAGATCGAAGGTGTCGAGGTCCTAGAGTGTGAGGCTTTTCGATATCTAGGATCTATAATTCAAAAGAATGGGGCTATTGGAAAAGATGTAGACCATAGGATTAAAGCTAGGTGGTTGAAATGGAGAATGACGTCAGGAGTATTATGCGATAAAAGGATGTTTGCAAGGCTAAAAGGGAAATGCTATAAGACAATTGTTCGACCAGCCATGCTATACGGTTCAGAATGTTGGGCTACTATGGGACAACATACGCATAGGATGGCAGTAGCATAAATGCGTATGTTACGGTAGATGTGTGGTAAAACTCGTAAGGATAAAATTAGAAATGAAAGAATTAGGAGATACTTAGGTGTAGCTCCCATAGATGACAAAATTAGAGAAAGACGTTTAACTTGGTTTGGTCATGTGCGGAGGAGACCAAGCACGACGCCAATTAGAAAATGTTTAGATTGGCAAGTTCATGGAGGGTGTAGACGGAGGGGACGACCGTTGAAAACTTGGATGAAAACGGTGAATGAAGATATCATTGAGCTTAGATTAGACGAGGAAATGTGGGAAGATCGCATTGCTTGGAGAACCAAAATCCATATAGCCAACCCCAAAAATCTCGAAAATGGGCTTTGATGATAATGATGATAATGACATGTTGGATTACTTGTATTAAAGTCGTTTCATTCTCATTTGAATTTCTTACTATATAAAGTATCACTGTCTGTGTGTGGCTCTTCTTTAGAGCACCAATCATTTCAAGTTTGATATTCTTCGTTTTTGCTAATTTGTTTAATGACGCTGCTCATCTCTTTAGAATGTATTTGACATGGATCTAGAATTCTTTAATTTCATAGTTCTTGAACTACATTTGTTTAAGAATTTCATTGCAGCATGCTGTACGTAATTTCATTGCAGCATGCTGCAATAGGGGAACAAAAATACCCATTTTATAGGGATCATAATAAGATGGAAATGCTCATGTCTGCTATCGCCCATTCTCCAGCCAAAGAGAGGTGAGATATTGCTCTCATACTTGAGAGACGTGGCACTTTACAATTGCCCACTCCCACCTTATACATTTTCAACACGGTAGAGGTGGGAAAACAAATCGTCCCAAGTGATATTTTCTTTAACCTTTTTCCATCTACTGTATTGGATACTCTTACTTAAGGCTCAAGTTTCTTTGTATTGCTTTCATCACAAGGAGTTTCTCATTGCATTGGTTACCTTTTCTATCCCACCACTTTCCATCAGTGGCTGTGGTTGATTATGGCCAGCAAGGATGTACAAAAATGATGAGCATTTGCTAAGAGTATCATATCTGAGATTATTTTTTTGATGCAACTGTATGAGTTAGGAAACAACGATATATACCATTTGAAGTACTCAATTACATAATTATACAAAGACCTCTTTATTTGACCTCTGAGAAATGTTTTGGAATTCTATTTTGATATTAGGAAAATGCGAGATTAAGAAACAATCCAGCAGGGATGAATTGCTTCCTGTAGTCCATAAATTCCTCAAACATCTTGGTACGTTCTTATTTTATTACATACAATTCCAAATAATGGTTATCTCTGATTTAGCATGAAGTATTCTTTATGATTTACCATATAAAGCACGTTCATATTTAAAATTCATCTATCATGTACAGGAACCAATTCTAGGGTGGATCTAAAGCATAGAAAAAAGAAAGTAATGGGTATCTTTAAAGAAGTGCTTGACAACGTAAAAAACGACGTAGGGGATGAAGATAATTAAGATGATTTAAAGGAACCACAAGAAGATAGTGGACCTAAGGACCCGCCTTTAAAGTTAACGGGATCATCAGCAAGCAAAGAAGGAATGGATGAAAATATAAGTCAGAAGAAGGTAAAGCATTAATTCAATACAAAAGGGCACCTAGAGAAAATCCTGTCAAACATCAACATCAAGGTATTCTAGCTTTCACATTCTATGTGGTCATGCACGGTTACCTGTATTAAGGTCATTTCATTCTCAATGTTGATGGTTTTTCATGCTGATGGCTACTATCATGGTTTTGTTAGCATTTGGGTCATTGTTTTTCTTTTTAAATCCCTTGTACTTGAAATGTGGACTTTGTTCCTTAATCCTTTCTTATTTACTAAAGGGAACTTTTAGGGTGTTTTCAGTGATATGGTATCTGTCCCTCCATAATTACACGTCATGGGAGATTCCGAAGAAAACCGTTTGAACACACCTTTTCTGCAAAGCTTTCTTCAAAGCAATAATCTGTTTTCTAATAAAGGATATGGATTATATGGGGTTGTGGCTGCACTTGCGCTTGGTCTTATCATACCTTTGTTGCTTTCCATGATATTCATGGGAAAAAGAAAGGTTAAGCAAAGGGGAGTTCAAGTAGAAGTTGGCGGTGAAGTGGGTTTTACCATGCGTAATAGTAGATTTACTGAACTGGTTGAAATTCCTTGGCAAGCAGCCACAACTGTAGCTGCTCTTTTTGAGCAATGTTGTAAAAAGCACTCCCAAGATCGATTTGTTTGATCAAGAAAAGTTATCAGCAAAGAAGTAACAAGCTGCTAAGGATGGAAGGAAGTTCGAAAAGCTGCACTTAGGGGAGTATGAATGGAAAACTTATGGAGAAGCATTCGAATGCGCGTGCAACTTTGCATCTGGTCTAGTTAAATTGGGCCATCCCTGGATGGTCCTGTTGGATTATTTGCTGAAACGCGGTTTGAGTAGCTCCTTGCTTTTCAGGTGGTTTCCTATCTTCAGTGGCTATCATGCAAAATATTAGTTTCTTTACTCTTCTGGCACAAATAACATTATACTTTTTATTTTCTCTATCAGGGATGCTTCCGACATAATATTACAGCAGTTACCATATATTCTTCTCTCGGTGAGGATGCCCTTGTCCACTCACTTAATGAGGTAAGCACTTGTAGAAAGTCAGATGAACACGCTCTTTTTTTTCTTTTTCTTTTTTGTTTTGCAGCAAAAAAGAAAACTTGCATTGATGATGTCTTATCTCAACATATCATCTTTCCCTCTATGCTCTAACATAGTGATGTCCTTATTAATGCAGGGAGTCATGATAACTCAGGGGAACATTGTAGCGACTGCTGCAGCAATTATGACAGTCATTCCTGGAGTGGGGAGTAGTGATACTTAGCTTATTTGCCACTAGCTCATGTTTTTGAACTAGCAGCTAAGGTAATTGACTACAACTCTTTAGGTATACATGTAATACAAACAATACCTTATTTTTTTTTTATTATCTCATACTCCTTTCTTATGTTTCTGGTAGCCAGGTTGTGATGATTTGTGCTGGTGCTTCCATTGGTTATGGTTCAGCTTTGACTTTGACTGACAGTTCAAATAAGATTAAGAAAGGAACTCTTGGAGATGCGCCCATGTTAAAGCCCACCATTATGACTACAGTTCCAGCTATTTTAGATCGTGTCCGAGAGGGTGTGCTGAAAAAGGTTTGAATAATCTTGGCAATGTTTAATAGAAATTATGCCCTATTGTATGCATGGTTTGGGATTTTAAAATTTGCCTATTCTTCATCTTCTTTGTTCTGTAGGTTGATGAGAAGGGTGGACTAGCTAAGAAACTATTCAACATTAGATTCAAACGGAAATTGGCAGCTATAGAAGGGAGCTGGTTTGGGGCCTGGGGACCTGAAAAAGTTTTGTGGGATGCAATAGTTTTCAAAAATGTACGTTCTGTCCTGGGAGGACGGATCCGTTTCATGCTTTGTGGTGGAGCTCCTCTGTCTGGAGACACACAACGGTTCATCAATGTATGTATTGGGTACGTAATCATCTTTAAACAATAAGCTTATCCGAATATCATTATTTAAACATGATACCGATGAATGAAACTTCACCAGTCTGTGTGAGGTGCTAAGAAGCTCGAAGATAGCTAGCCATTTGTGCTAATTCGTAAGTTAATCGTTTGAGACCCTACAACTTAGTCTTTACTTAATAGAAAATTTTGCTGGAAATTTCCTGCACGTGAGCAGATGGCAGTCAGTATGTGTATCTAGTACGCCCTAGAATTTTATAGTTGTTTCTCGAGTATATAGAAAATTAGAAATGATTATAGATAGAAATGTTGCTTACTCTGTTAATAGTTCCCTATGATGACATTAAATGTTACTTTCAAGATGGAGAAGCATATGCTTACCTGCTTAATGTTCTAGCACCAGAACATTGTAGCCCATCTACTTTAGATACTAAGGATCCTACTCAAAGGGCAGAACTGATACTTCAGCATGCAGAGAGAATGAACTGCAAAAGATACATATCTCCAAAAGATATCATTGAGGGGTCATCAAATTTGAATCTTGCATTCGTTGCTCACATATTCCATCACAGGTAAGGATATGCATGCTTTCATTTTTCTCTGGGCACTGCAGATGTAGAAGTTATGTCTTCTATATGTCTACCTTCTCACATGTGATTCTCAAGTGTACGCCAATTTTGAAAATTTTTCTTGATTATGGACTATAAAGTGAAAATTTCCAAACTAGACGGATCCATAGAAGCACCCTTCAGCTCATCTAGATGTAGGTTCTACTTAGGTGTAATGATGACATGACCATGTTTTTGTATAATTCTGCATGTGGTGTTTTAACTTTTAAGCTATGGAGCTTTCTCAATAAATGTATGCTAATGGAGTACTTCTTTTGCAGGAATGGCTTGTCAGTGGATAGTAACAAGATATCTATTGCCGAGATGATGAACAAGTATCAAGAGAAGAACATTGTTTCTGACTCTGGATCAATAGTCTTGGGATTGTTACTCATATAAATAATGTGTTTGAGGATGTCAGAAATGGGTGAGTTACATTGTCCATTTGTAAATAATGTGTTTGGTAGATTTTGTGACTCAACGTAATACATTACCTTATTAATTACATTATTGTGCCTCGCCGTTCATGGAAATGTTCAAGTGTTTGGCACATTTAGCTTTTTATTTTTTAGAAATAAAACTTATAAGATGTTATAAAAAGTCATTTGATAGCACTTGATGAGTGCTATAGAAAAAAAGGGCATTCAGAAACGCTATAGAAATTAATACAATAGCATTTGTTAAATGCTACGTGAGAGAAGACAATAACATTTCTGAAACGCTATTGGTAACTATACTATAGCGTTTTTTAAAACGCTATAATAGACTTACTGTAGCGTTTCAGAAACGCTATAAATACTATTATTACAGCGTTTCAGAAATGCTATAAATAGTCAACTTACAATAGCGTTATAATAGACTTACTATAGCGTTTCAGAAACGCTATAAATACTGTTACTATAGCGTTTCAAAAAATGCTATAAATAGTCAACTTACAATAGCCTTTTTAAAATACTATAATAGACCCTGTATCTATTATAGCTCCGGCAGACACAACGTTTTCTAAAACGCTATTAATGAGCATTCTTGTAGTGAAAGAAACATAAACATAAAGGAAAAAGGGGCAGGTGAGCAACAACGATGGGTGGCGAGGTGGGAAAGAAGTGATGGTGGTGGCAGCAACAACATTGACGGTGATGGGAGATAAGTGACTAATGTTGTTGTTGTTCTGGGGAGAAATCGTTGAGAGTGGCAGAGGAGAGAGAGAAAAAAAATGAAAATTTAGAGATTTGAGTTTATATTGGTGGTAACAAATAGCAGGTGGTGGTGTAAAAAAGTCTGAGCCAATTGTATATTATTCTTGTTTCCGCTTGGGAGAATATGAAAAAAATCCATATTCTCTTAGACAACGTTCCATTTCATTTTTTTTTTGTAAAGACTAATTGTCTCTTCAAATAGGCGAAGTTCAATAACATATAAAATTAAGCTTACTCAATTCAAAAATTTTTTTTAGTAATTTTTGTATAAGACGTAACCATACTTGAATCCCGGTATGTGTCGGAACATGGTTCCAAAAGTCTTCAGAACATGCTCAGCTTGTTCTCGTTATAGTTCAAATATTATTCGCTGTCCTTTTTCAAAGCTGCTCCTAAATGTTGTCCAAGAGATGACTTCTGCAGTTAAGTCTTGAAATTGAGTCCAAACATCCAACTCGTCTAATTCGTCTGGAATCAACTTCTGCCATTTGCTTACCATCTCACTACAACTAGTATAAAATGCCGGTGACATCATCTATAAGATTAATAACATGAATCAACATCATATTATAGAACAAAATTTAAATATAAATACTAAAACAAAAGATGTAACAATTCAGGTGCCAAACGAGAGCCAACATACCTTCAACTTATCAAGATGAAAGGTTGGGTATATAATCCTTTTGTGTTTGGCCCATTTTTCACCTTCATACCTTGAAATCCCTCCTATTAGCAACTTGCCTGGCCAGCCTGTTCTTATCTTAGAGAATTCCCTAAACTTGTTGGAAAGAGCATCCTTTACAAGTCCCGGGTCCATAACTAGCACTCACTACACCAAATTGACATTTTGGTAACAACCCTAAAAACAGTAACACTTTTGAGCTATAACAATTCATAAAACAATTTTACACATTTTCACAAACAAAGTGATAAAATAATTGTATCACCATGAAGAGTATGGGCCTACAAGCGATACTATTCATGGTGATCTAATTTATTGTATCATTTTTTTTGTAACTATTTTTCATTATTTCTTACTAAATCTAGTTTTGACTTGAATTTGGTTGATTGTTTTAGCTAAAAAATGTTACTATTTTGTGAGTTGTTAAAAATATGCCAATTTGGCGTAGTGACTCTTGGACTCGGTCCATACCAAACATAAGATATCTTACTTGTATTTTCCAATTAACAACAATATCATACCAATTGGTACCTTCAATTATCTTTTTGTGGTTCTAATTTTTTCTAAGGAGAAAATTCAATATAAAGGTGTTGATAAAACTAATCACATCCTAATAGCCTCATCACAAGTAATCTTTTTGAATAATGTCAAATACTAGCACATGCCAAATAAAACAAATGAAAGGGATGACCCGTGGCACGGTGTGAGAGTTCCATAGGCTTGGATCTTGCTTCCTTGGTTGCACTGAAGATTTGTTTCAGGTTCCCAAAAAACAACCTGTAAGAAGGACCCCTTATGCTGCTAGAATAGGAAAGTTAGAATAGAATATGTTAGGAAAGTAGTTCTATTAAAATATGAAGTTTTAAGTTTCACGTTTCCACAAGGTTAGGTCAAAATTAGCTTATATAAGCTTGTATTCAATCAAAGAATAATACAATAACAATTCAATACAATTTTACGAATATTTTTTTATAGTATCATAGCGAAGTAAACCCTAGCCGCCGCGCTATCATCTCTTCCTTCTCCCTCACCCCATGAGCTCTTCTTCTTCTTCTTCACGTTTTCTGCACAATAGCTCACGTGAATCAACGCAGCCATGAACCTGGTTAATATCATTCTTCTTCTTCTTCTTTGTTTCACGACTATGACAAAGCTCGACCATGAATCAGGAGCAAAACTCCACCACGAATCAGCAGCTTCTTCATATTCATCCCCAATCGTTCTCATTGGTTGTAATTCGTGAAGAGGCGTTTGAAAGAGAGAAGAACTCACTGGCTGGCTGAAATCATCTTCCCTTTGGCTGTTAATTCTTATTTTTGCTGCAATTGAGCTCGGTTGGCTGTGTGTGAAGGAGCACTATTTGATTATTTGCTATTACAACTGCAATTGAGCCCGGCTGGCCAATTCTTCTTCTTGTTGCTGCTACAATTGAATTGTTCCATCTCTCCTTGTTGTTGCTGGAAGATAGTGTGAAGAAGAAGACCCTGTAAAAAAAACTTATTTTATAGGACCAGGCTATTAGCACTCCAGAGTTTAGTCAGATCCACCAGTACACCACGTAGCCGCCGCCACCATGGGCGACAGTACAGGAAGTGGTTCCAACACTACCACCTCACCATATGACAATCCTCATCACCCATACTTTATTCACCACTCCGATCAACCTGGAGTGGCTCTTGTTTCACAATCGCTTATTCCACCAATTATAATATATGGAGTCGAGCGATGACCATGGCTCTCAAAGACAAAAACAAATTAGGCTTGTTGATGGATTTCAAAACCAATTATAACATGTGGAGTCGAATGATGACCATATGGCTCTCAAAGCCAAGAATGATGAACTACTACAATGGGATCGTTGCAACATCTTTGTGAAATCATGGCTCATCAACACCATCTCACCTGACCTGCAGGCAAGTGCCATGTATTGTGAATTGACTTATAATGTATGGGTTGATTTGAAAGAAATGCATGCACAGACTAATTATGCGCAAACCTATCATATTGAATCTAAAATCCATGGTTGCATTCAATGGACGATGAATGTGAGTGCATACTTTACCAAATTGAAGGCTCCTTGGGACGAATTGGATGGATTTGCTGAAGACACTAGCGACACCATGAACATCGTTTTTGCATATGTTTACACTCAACGCTCGATCAAGTTCTTGATGGGGCTAACCGATGCTTACAATTTTGTTAGAGGGTCAAATTTTGTTGATGAATCATCTTTCTCCACTGAACAAGGTTTACTCCTTTGTGCTTCGTCATGAACGCCAGCAAGAGATCTCTATTGGCAAACTCACCATACCTGATGCTTTAGCTTTTGCCATGCAAAATATTGATCCCAAAGGTGCACGCAACACTGACATGCCGGGAGGATCTCGAAAGCTCTTTAATCCCGAAGTCAAGTGTGGAACACATCACAGGGTAGGTCATACTGCTGCTGACTGTGTTCTCATCTCACTTGTGATTACTATGGATTAAAAGCCCACACCGTCGACTATTGTCAAATATTTAAGAAAGTCGATCCCACTGAACAACGGCGTTTTCAGAAAGATCCTAGAGGCAACAATGTGTTTAATTCTTTGGATGTGCAACCATCCAATCATTTTCCATTCATTTCCGAGTAGTGCAAGCAAATCATAGCCTTGTTGACCAACAATAAGTCCACGGCTCACAATGTTGGTAATGACTTTTCTATTACATAATTGTCAGGTAAAGTGTTTTCTCTCAAATCTTATGGCTCTCGTTCATCTTGGATCCTTGATAGTGGCGCCACCAATCAAATAGTTCATAACCATCATTTACTAACCTTTTGCAAACCCGTCCACAATCAAACGGTTGAGCTTTCTGATGGCACACTTGCTGTTGTTACCACTACAACAGATTTGTTTTAAGCGGCGCTTCAAAAGCGCCGGTATAGGTACAAAATGTGCCAGTTTAGATCATTGACGACATTTCATAAAGTGCTGACAAAAGCATGTATTGGCAAAACATTAACGATGCTTTTGGTGAAGCGCCGGTTAAAATAAACATTTACGGCGATTCACAAAGCGCCGTAGTAGCTTATATAAGCGTCGCTAAAAAATGGATATTTCAATTCCCATTTGGATAAAACGCCGTATTTATAAGCTTTTAATGGAGCTATGAAGCGTCGATAAAGACATTTTGCAACACTTTTAAAGCACCAGTTATGTTAACAAACCTGTGGCGCTTTAAGGCGCCGATAAAGATACTGTTTTGCGGCGCTTTTAAAGCACCGGTTATGTTAATATACCTGGAAAAAAAAATCAATTTCCAGGCACCTCAACCTGCATCAATAAAAATAAAAACTTGTCATTGGAAAACAAAAACAAACAATGAATGTAAGAAACAATTCATTAAGCAAAATTAATCATTAGAATCCATTAGTACACATTTCATTGGTTACCTTAACATTGTAAATGGTAAAGCATGCAGAACATAATAGCAATGAGAGTTAGCTATTGTAAGTATGATTGAGATATACCCTTGCACGCAATTGTCGTCTGTTTTCATGTTTTACCATCTCAACCAGTGCCATCTCTAGCTCGTCCGCTCTGAAAAAGAGCATGAATCAGATATAAGTCGTTCGACTAGTTAACAAAAATGTAAATAATCAAAGGAGAAAACACTGAAACTAGAAAGACAGACGAAGATAGAGTTTTCTTTGGGGTAAGAATTTTAGTTTTTTTATGATACTACACAAACCTAGATCTAAGATATATTGACAACAAAGAAGTTCCATTAAATAGTATACTGAAGAGCTGGAGTTGACAAATATTAACAAGGCCCCAAACTAAACTTTATCTGTATCTTAACTTTTTCACTAATATCTCTCAATTGTAAAACATAAGACAGAGAAAAATTACAAGGTTAAATGAAAATGTGGGAAAGAGAATATGGTCTCATGGATTATGTGAAAGGGCATTGGTTTTACACACGTACAAAAGGAAAGAAAAACAAGAAGGATGTATGCTTCCAGCTTGACTCCAACTTAAACCTTCCATAATGAACCTGTCTAACTGTCGAGGGATGCAGCGAGCGACCCCACAGGGGGGAGGGGGAGCCGTCCATTTTTCTTGGGATGCGTGCATTGAAAATTTAAGCGCGCATTCCGGGGGAATGAACGGCTCCCCCTCTCCCCTGTGGGGGTCCCTCGCTGTTTTCCTCGCTACTTCCCTCGCCAGTTAGATTTTCACTTCCATAATAGATGGCAAAAAAGAATATTTGAGTATCATGATTCAGTCCATGGCAAGATTTATGTAGGTGTTGATCAAATCCCCGAACAAGTCAACTTTTTTGGTCTCATCCATGTCGTGGTTCTTATTGGAGTCGTGAGTGGTATCATGCCCAAATAAATTAGAAGGTTGAGTTTCTCTTTTGTTTTTACCTTGCATGATATTATTTGCATTCTCTCTTTTAATCTTAATTTGATTTCCATTAGCAAACTCATAAAATACTCTCCTTATCTCACCATTTTTCTCAACAATTCTTGTATGATACATGACCTTCATTCGGGGAAGATGATTGGGATGACAACTGAGCTTGATGGTTTGTACTACTTGGATGGTACCACCACCACAACTTCCACTACTTGTCACATCACTCAAGACAACCATGTGTTATGGCACAATCGCCTAGGTCACATTTCAGACAAAACTCTCCATCTTCTTTCTGTCTCTTGTAGCAATGCTAGTACTTGTGTTTTCAATAAATGTGTTATTTGTCCTTTGGCCAAACAAACTAAAAATAAATTTCTTTTATCCCATATTTCGAGTATTACTCATTTTTCCTTATTACACATTGATATTTGGGGAGAATATCACGTTGTTTCCCTTTCAAAAATGCGTTATTTTTCACCATTGTTGATGATTATACACGATGTACTTAGATTTATCTCATGAAACACAAGTCTGACACACAAACACTCTTAATTTCATTTATTAATTATGTTGAAAACCAATTTTCTTCCAAAATTCAAACCATTCGCAGTGATAATGGCCTTGAATTTTTTCTCACTGATTTTTATGTTTCAAAAGGCATTACCCATCAAACTTCTTGTGTCTTTATGCCCCAACGAGATGGGGTGGCAGAACTCAAACATAGACATCTTTTAAATGTCGTTCGTGCTCTTTTGTTTCAAGCACATCTCCCTAAACATTTTTGGGGGGAAGCAATTCTCATCGATGTCTATCTCATTAATCGCACACCATCCTCTATTTTTAAAGGCAAAAACCCTTTTGAACTTCTCTATAACAAACCTCCCACCTACTATCACCTTCAAGTCTTTGGTTGTCTATGTTTCGCTTCCACACATGCCCAACATCCTAGCAAATTTGATGCTCATTCTAGTCAATGTGTCTTTATTGGATACCCTCACGAGCAAAAAGGATACAAAGTCTATGATCTCACCCACAAAAAAGTCATTGTTTCTCGTGATGTTATCTTTCATGAGGAGAGTTTTCCTTATTTTTTTGACAAAAATTCACAATGACCTTGCCAACCAGCCGGACACACTTCCTCGATTGATCGCCTATTATCTGCTTTTTGATCCTCCAAAGATGCCCTTCTCCGACCGGTCTGAAACCCAACCCCGATTGGTCGCCCAATCCAATGCCTCTGTCACTGACCAGTTGGAAACCCAACCCCGACTGGTCGCCTAACTCGACTTCCCCTCTCCCTCAACTGGGGTTTTGACCGATCAGTCGAAACCCCAACTCGAGCGGTTGCCCTGCCCCTGTTCCACCCTTCGACCCCCCTCTCCCACCTTGCACCTCTACTCGTGCCACCCATGAACTATCTTATCTTCAACAATATCATCTTGATGCTCGATTGCCTTCTCGATCGCCCCACTCATATGCTACAAATGCTGGGCCTCATACAGGTATTTTTTACCCCCTTTCTGATTTTCTTTCCTATGACCATTAATCCACCTCTCACAAAGGCTTACACCACTTCTCTTTCTTTTGTCAAAGAACCCACCAATTTTATGCAGGATCAAAAGTAGCGTCAGGCCATGAGAAATGAGATTGATGCTCTAAAAACAATAACACTTTAACTTTATAGCCTCTTCCTTCTGGCAAGCATCCGGTTGGTTGTAAATGGGTCTATAAGGTCAAACTTAATCCAGATGGTAGCGTTGAGCGCTACAAAGCCCATCTTGTGGCTAAAGGATACAATCAAGTTGAAGGTATTGATTACAATGAGACTTTTGCTCCTGTTGCTAAATTGGCTACTGTTCGTTTTCTTCTTGCTCTTGCAGCCACACATGGGTGACATTTATGTCAACTTGAAGTCAACAATGCTTTTTTTTTATGGTGATCTTTTTTGAAGTTGTGTATGAGTCTTCCTCCTGGATTCGGCCAAAAGGGGGAGAATTGAGTATGCAAGTTGAACAAGTCTTTATATGGTCTCAAACCAGCCTCGAGACAATGTTTCCTTAAGTTATCCTCTGCTCTCGTATCAAAGCAATTATCCTCAAGACAAGGCTGATTACTCATTGTTTGTTCGATCCAAGGGTAACAACTTTACTCCGATTCTCGTATATATTGATGATGTAATATTGGTAGGTAATGATCTCCAATACATTGAAGAAACAAAGCAATTTATAGCTGCAAAGTTCAAGCTCAAAGATTTAGAAAAATTAAAATATTTCCTTGGCATTAAAGTCGTGAGGTCATCCAAAATGATTGTTTTATTTTAACGAAAATATGAACTTGAAATATTAGATAACATAGGGTATCTTGGAGCAAAGCCTTCACATTATCCTATGGATAAAAACTTGGTGCTCACACAGGATGATGAAGATTTACTTCCAAATCCCGCAACGTACCACAGGCTCATTGGAAGGTTGATATACATGAGACCAGATTTGGTTTATTATGTACATGTCCTAAGTCAGTTTATGGACAAGCTCAGAATACCTCAATTGGATGCTGCACACAAGGTCTTGAGGTACATCAAGGCTTTACCAGGACATGGTATTTTTTTTTCTTCCCACCAGCTCATTACAGTTGAAAGCGTATTGTGATGCAGATTGGCCTAGATGTAGAGATACTAGGAGATCCATTACAGTTTATTGTGTCATGATTGGCGATTTACTGATTTCTTGGAAAGCTAAGAAACAAACTATAGTGGCAAGATCTACAGCTGAAGCAAAATATAGGGTCATGGCTTCCACATGCTGTGAGTTAACCTCTTTGAGGTACACTTTTAATGATTTGCACATTAATCATCTTTAGGCAACCCGCTTATTTTGTGACAGCAAAGCTGCACTCCATATTGCATCTAACCCGATTTTTCATGAGCAAACACAGCATATCGAGATTGATTGTCATTTGATTAGAGATAAGATACAAGAGGGTACTATTCAGATTGAGCATGTTGGAACACTTATCATCCTCAGGCAACCCTCTTGTTTTGTGACAACAAAGCTGCACTCCATATTGGCGAACGAAACATATCGAGATTGATTGGCATTTGATTAGAGAGAAGACACAAGAGGGTACTATTCAAACTGAGCATGTTGGAACACTACATCAATTGACAAATTTATTTACTAAAGCTTTGAGTACTTATCAGTTTGATAATCTTCTTTGCAAACTGGTTGTTACAAACATACACTCCAACCCGAGGGGAAGTGTTAGCGAATAGGAAAGTCAAAATAGAATATGTTAGGAAAGTAGTCCTATTAGAATAAGAAGTTTTAAGTTTCCTGTTTCCACAAGGTTAGGTCAGAGTTAGCTTATATAAGTTTGTATTCAATCATGGAATAATATAACAACAATTCAGTACAATTCTACGAATATTTTAATTCATATGTCTTGCTCCCTTAGATACTTTTGGAGCTTCATGGGTTTCCACCATACCTACAGAAAAACTTTCCATGCTAACCATGATAAAACAATAGATGTTACAAGTATTACCACTGCAATTTCTCCCATTTTTATGCAAACCTTTGATCTCGTCCTTAAAATGCACAAATTTTATACTCTCTACTAACAAGACCACCCAAGCTATGTAGTAGTGAGAGTATATTTGCCAATTGGCAAGAAATGCGGCATTAGTCACTAGGGATATTATCATCATGGTGGCTATTCTCTTCAAAAACACCAGCCATCTCCCTTGAAGAGAAGAACCATCAACAGAGAAATAGGCCAAATCCTCATTGAATGAAGATCCACAGTGACATACATATTTTGAGTAGGCAGATGATAACAACGATATCCTTCTGATGAGAGGCATATCCCACAAAAACACATTTCACAGCCCAAGGTGATAGTTTTCCACGTTGATGAGAGTGAACATGGATATAAGCAACACACCAAATTTGTTTGGGAGAGATATTATATATAGGGGGCATATTCAATATCTTTGTAGTGAGGATCTAAAGTGGAGTTTGAAATGCAAGAACACTAGAAGGAACTCGGTTAATGATATACACAACAGATAGCAAAGCATCACCCCACAAATACTTAGGAACATTCTTAGCAAATAAGAAAGCTCGAGTAACTTCTAGAAGTTGACAATTGCCACGCTCGGCAACACCTCTTTGATGAATGATGCCCTGTGACTGAAAAAACAACAAGGTCATTTGTGAGATACTCACCTCCATTGTCATTTATGAGATATTCTCCTCCATTGTTTGACCACAACACTTTGATAGTTGTAGAAAATTGAGTGTAGACCATACTGTAGAATTGTTTAACAACACTAGTTACATCACTCTTGTGCTTAAGTAAATAACTCCAGGTAATTTGAGTGCAATCATCAATAAAGGTAGTAAACCATTGCTTACCAGCAGGAATGGAATGTTGAGAGGGGCCCATACATCCGAATTAATCAAAGTAAGTGTCATAGACATTTTATTCTTACTCAATGGAAAAACAATATGATGTTTTTTTAGCCAAAACATAAGTCTCACAAGTAGCACCTTTGAATTCATTATCACAAGATTCAAACAAAGTAGGTAAAAGATGTATTAAATACGCAAAATATGAATGCCCCAAGCGTTAATGCCATAACAAATAAACTTTTGATTCTCCAATTAGCACTTACTAGTCTAGTTTGTTGCAATATTCAACTTTGAGCTATGAAAGTACCACAAGTCCCCTATCTTAAAACCACGTCCCATTTCCTCCTAAGTATGAGGGTCCTAAAAGATGCAATTATTTGGGAAAAAATGACAGGAATATGCAGTCATAAGTTTAGAGACAAATAATAAATCATTCTCTAAAGTGGGAACAAGAAGAACATTGGAGAATATGATACTGGGTGGAAGTTGAATGGTTCCAATACTAGTAACAGAGGTTAACTGGCCATTGGCAGTTTTAACAACATAATTTGAGCAGTTTTTAGTGAAGGTAGTGAATTTCTTAGAGTTATTAGTCATATGATCCGTTGCTCTAGTGTCAACTATCCATGGATTACCATAAACAGAAGTAGTACATAAAGCATAATTGGACATACTTGACTTGGCCTCATCTCCATTTGCAGTGGTTGAAGTAGTAGCAGGGGATGCTATGCTTCCTTGTTTTTTAGCAATAAGTTCATCTGCCCAATCAGGTTGACCATGTATCCTTCAACATTTTTCCACTGTATTGTTATTCTTACCACAATGAGTACACTTGTGTTCATATTTAGCGAGATTTGAAAAAGTGTTTAGAAGGTTTATATGTGTTGCATGTTCTTCCTTTGGGTGCAATCAATACACTACCACTAGCCTTTACCTCACTCATAGTTTTCAGGCGGATATCCTCCTCCCAAATCATGGCATAACTTTCTAGGACATCAGGAAGATGATCATAACGAAGTACATGAGCACGAGCTGCATCAAGATGAGAATCTAATCTTGCCAATAAGATGTAAACACAAAATTTTGTGACTGTTGCTAAATGAGTACAGAGATCAATTTCATTCTTGAACTGAGGAGGATTAATAACATCAACTTCCTGCTAGATTGATAACATCAAGTTCTTGTTAGATTGTTTTTGTTTGATGTTGACAAATCTCCAAGTTAACTTATAAACTTTGGAAGAATTATTACTTACAATATAGGTCTTCTCTGCAACATGCCAGATTGCCCCTGCTGTAGGAAGATGATCGAAGAGAACTCTCACATGCTTCTCCAATGAATTAAGAAGTCATGTTTGAACAACATCATTTTCTTCCTCCCTAGTTTCATAGGCTTCAACATTAATTTTCTCAAGGGCCTTATTCGTGCCAGTAATATAGCCAAGTTTTTCCCTGCTAACAATGGACATGCAAGCAATACGAGCCCAAGAATCATAGTTGGTACGACCAGTCAATTTCTCATGAGCAATTTTGAAATTGTCAAATGTGTCGCTGACCACTTTGTAAAAATATTCAATATAGCAACAAAAGTATATTGTAGTGGTTTAGGATAGAAAAAAAATGCCAAACCCTCAAGATCTATGATTAAAACAAGAACATGTTTGCAGTTTAGAGACAGTTTGATACCATGACAATTAAAACATTGGTGGAAAGTTTTATTTATTTATTTATTATTGTATTCATCTGTTCCATGAGGAAAAAAAAATTAAAAATAAAATATAGAAGTACAACAAGAAACTAAGTTAGGAAAGAATAAACTAATTGATCTACTCACATGCTAATTAACCTAATTACAACTATTACACGGAAGTTATAATTACAGTATCAATTAAGCACAACTCATGCCATAATTAAAAGGGAGATCAAATATCCTATGATAATGCATAACTCATAATTAGATACATTCATATGAATGACATTTATTGGATACGTAAGTTGTAAAGCTCATTCTTGGAGACAATAAGCTATATTATAAAGTCTCTATATATTGAGACTACAGTGGATTTGTAGCTTTGTGTACTATATAAGTTGAGCACCATATTGGGGTTGAAGAGTGACAACAGTGTAAGGAGCATGTACATAGGTGGACAATAACTCAAAAGAGAAATGTTGCCGAATCATAGCCATTGCCATCTTTGCTTCTATCAAGGCAAAGGCATGCTCAATACATATCCTTAGACCCTAACCAAATGGGCAGAAGGAGATACAATATTTTGGGGCCCTTGAAACTCCTTTTGAGAACCTTGCTGGATTGAATTCTTGAGCATCATCACCGCAAAGCTCACCGTCGTGATGAATGAGAAGAGTTGGTAGTGCAATTTGTACTACCACAAGAATAGATACTTCCCCTAGGTTCATGGGCTTGTAAGGAGCCCTTGCATTGAGAACAACAGGTGGGTACAATCAGAGTACCTCGTACAATATCATTGTTACCTGCGCTGAAGGTTTGACAAATTAGTAAAAATATTTTGTACATAACAAATACCAAAAATAAGGAGAAACTCACAATTTTTAGATGGTTGAGTCCATCAAAATCTGGTTTTCTTTTCCCAAAGTCATGCCAGACCTCTTACCTGGCTTGGGCTTGTCAGTCAGGATGCATGCTCAACACGATCATCATCCATAGTAACCACGTTGAAGTTGTTTCTTGTCCAGCGAAGTCGAATGACTTGTACTCCTCAAGAACCTCATCAATACTCATCCCGGGATTCTTAGATTTTCATGTGCATGATTTTTCCTAGAATTGGATTCCATTAGCAAGCCCAGTATGTCATCATTGATGGCTTCTCCCATTTTCATAGCTTTTTTTTTTCAATATTAAGATGGATAAAATAACAACAATGAACAATGAGAGAAACTATAAGAATTGCAAGAATCATTGACAACATCAAAATGTATTATATACATGAGAAAGCTGCGGCAGAATGTGAAGTCCCTTGGTTTTACAATGTAACATCGTTTATATGAATGACATTTATTGGACACAATAAGGTGTACTATGAAGTCTATACTGAGACTACAACAGGATTAGAGTTTGTGTAATATGAGTTGAGCACCATGTTGGGGTTGAAGAGTGACAACAGTGTGAGGAGCATGTACATAAGTGGATGATAGCTCGAAAGAGAAATTTTGCAAAATCATCGCTATAGCCATCTTTGCTTCTATCATGGCAAAATTTAGACCAATGCATATCCGTGGACCCCAACTAAATGGGAAGAATGAGACCTGATTCTTTGTGGCCTTTGAAACTCCTTCGGAAAACCTTGCTGGATTGAATTCTTCAGCATCATCACCCCAGAGTTCACGATCATGGTGAATGAGAAGTGTAGGCAATGCAATTTGTACTCCCGGAGGAAGATATACTTCTCCTAGTTTCATGGTCTTGTAAGTGGACCTTACAATTACAATTGCAGGTGGGTACAATCGAAGTACCTCATTTAGAATCATTGTCACCTGCATTGAAGGTTTTGAGAATCAGTAAACATCAAAAATTTTGGAATTAGTAAAAGTCTTCCCTAAATTATGATTATTACATTCAAGGAGAAACTCACAATTTTTAGATGGTTGATTCCATCAAAATCTGGTTTTTGTTTACCAAAGACTTGTAAGACCTCTTCCCTAGCCTGGGCTTGCCAGTCAGGATGCATGCTTAACACAATCATCGTCCACACAAGTAACGTTGAAGTAGTCTCTTGCCCTGCAAAGTAGAATAACTTGCACTCCTCAATAACATCATCAATACTCATCCCCAAATTCTTATGGTTTTCATTTTCTTGAATTTCCTTAGAATTGGATTCCATCAGCAAGCCCAGTAAGTCATCATTAATGCTTTCTCCCACTTTCATAGTTTTTTCTCTCTTCTCTACTATATTACGTAGCAGAAATTGCACTTCCCTATAGATTTCTTTCATCCTCCTGTTTCTTTTCGTTGGCAAGAACCTGCATATGGAATTTCAATGTAAGTAATGCAGAATAACAAATTTATAATTTACTTACTTTCAGTGTTCTAAAAATCGGCCTAGGCGCTAGAAGGTAGAAAACTGCCCAAATTAATGGCTGGGCGGGTTCTGAGCAGTCTGGGAGGGTCAGGGCGATCTAGGCAACCTAGACGGGGTCGGGGCGGTTTGGGAGACTTTTTAAGACTGATTGTGTTTTTATTTTATTTTTTTCCTCTTTTTTTAGAAATAAACAATTTAATTATTTTTATTCAGTATATTTCTAAATGTAGCAAAAAATGATTACTTAATGAAATTCTCAAATGATCTGCCAGTACAAATTTTAGTAATGTAAATTTTCTCAAACATGACTGAGATTATTCATGCAATTTGAAGAAAAATAAAAGAGAAGGTTTGAATATTTGTCCACAAATTCAACTTTGTATAAAATACCCATCATGATTAACTTCAGTCATTTGAGTTTTAATAAATTTTGTTCATGATTGTTAATTTTTCAAGTTTTTAAATTTTGCATATTTAAATTGGATGTAATTGACTTAGCCGTACCTGAATCCAGGTATGTGTATGGACACAGTCCGAAATGCGTTCATAACAAGTTCAGCTTGTTCTCTTTGGAGATCAAATATCCGTTGCCCTTCTTCATAGCTGCTACCAAATGCCGTTCGAGAAATAACTTCTGCAGTTAACTTCTGCAATTGAGGCCACACATCCAGCTCACCTGACTTGCCTGGAATCAATTCTTGCCATTTGCTTACCATCTCACTACAACTAGTATAAATTGCGGGCAACATCATCTATAGCAAAATAATCCCAAGTAGCATGAATCAACATCATGTCAAGTGTATGAAATATTACACTAAAATGATTAAAAAATATCTTTGAACAACCTTCAGTTTCTCTATATGAAAGGCTGGATTGATAATCCTTCTGTGTTTAGCCCACTTCTCGCCTTCATGGCTTACAAGCCCTCCTACTAGCATCTTGCCAATTGAAGTCACTTTTATCTTACCAAAGTGACCAAATTTGTTTGAAAGAACATCCCTTACAAGATCTGGGTCCACAATCTGCACTCTTGGAACTGGTCCAAACCAAACATAAGATATCTTGCCTGCATTTTTTCAATTAATTAACCCCATATTAATCTTTGAATTGGATCAGAATGATAATTAATCGACCAATAGAAATATAAATCTATGATTCCAATTGTTTTCATATTTACTGAGTTTCTTTTCTTCTTCTTCAATCATTTTTTAATCATGTCAAATATTACCACTACACTTTAACTCATCGGTAAATTATCAAAGTACTCACAAAATGCATCACAACATCTATTTCTTATCCTAAAAGAAAATCCAAATTCCTGTAAATGAAATGAAATGAAATGAGATAATTACCATATTGGGGAACAGTTTGATCAAGGAAAGGGAAGACGCGTGGCACGATACGGTGTGAAAGCTCCATAGGCTTGGATCTTGCTTCCTTGGATGCACTGGTGATCTCTGTGAGGTTCCCATAGAAAAATCTGTAAGGAGGACCCCTTATCCCTTGCCCCCTCAGGTACCTTTGCAGCTTCATAGGCTCCCACCATACCCACAAAAAGGCTTTCCATGCCAAAGAAGATATCACCAATACAAGAGATGTCACAAGCACCACCACCACAATTTCTCCCATATTTTTTTGAACTTTGTCAATGTTTGATCTCCCTCCTTCAAACTAACCCAAGTTTCTCCACTCTCTAATGACAGAGCAGACAAGCTAGATTATATTGAACTCAGCCTTGCTTGCTAAGAAAATATTGAAGAGACTTGTTGACCAAGAAAAGAGCGCCAGCCACAAATTACAATACAATTCACTTGTTGACCAAGAAAAGAGCACCATCCACAAATTACAATACTATATTTGTGGAGACTTCGATTTAGATATCTAGATTTCAATTTTATAAGGCAGTAATTATGTGCACCCACCAGTAACACTTTCAGCATAACCCCCTTCTGACTCTAAGGGTGTGTTTGGTTGCATGAAATCCTATGTCATGGAAATTTATGAGGGGACCACTATATTTTAGGCTAAATTGATATATCACTTCACATCCACCATTTGGTTTTGTGATCAATGGTGGGAATGAAAGTCCCATGAACATGAGAATCACATGCCTTGGGGGGCCAAGGAGTGAGATTCTCATGTTCATGAGACTTTCATTCCCACCATTGATCACAAAATCAAATGGTGGTCAAATGGTAAATGTGGAGTGATATATCAATTTAGCCTAAAATGTAGTGGTCCCCTCATGAATTCCCATGACATAGGATTTCATGCAACCAAACACACCCTAAGTAACACCACAATTAAATGGCTTAAATCTCTTATTTTTACTCAATTTCGAGAGAGAATCTCCGACCTCTCTCTACCAACATAATTTCTTCTTGCCTTCTCAACCTCTCTTTCAATTTGTTCAACCTCTCAAGACCCATTTCCCTTATCTCTCCTTTCCAAACATCTTCTTTCTCCATTCTTGAGCTCATTAGGGGTTAGGGCATTGGTGTTTAAAAGAGATATATATATATATAAATCTAACAAAGTGGGATATCTTTTATTTGCACACGCATTCAAGATAGTGTATGAAATAAAGAAAAAAAATTATAAGGTTACATCCCCCAAATTTTCTTCAAAAAATTGTAAAATATTAGGTGAATCGCTAAGAAGATCTAACATCCTAAGAGAAACCATCACTTGGCATTGTTTATTCATTCATTAAGTCTAGAGTAAGTCTAGTCAGTCAGGTTTCCTAACCACTTTTGGATCAAGTCTTGGCATTTTTACACTTTTTACCCATTCTCTTTAAAAACACAACCACAAACACCACCTATAAAAGGGGTAAAATTGTTAAAAAGTCAAAACTTGGCCCAAAAGTAGTTAGGAAACCTGGCTAGCTAGAATTGTTGTTAAGACTAAAGAGACGGTTGAGGGGTTAGAGGTGAAGTGAGAGTTCGAGATCTTTGGTGAGTGCAAGATTGAGGAGAGGGTATGCATGATGAAACGTGTTTAGTTCTTATATATAATGAAATCCTTAATATGCATGCCCTTTGAAACCACTATACCATAAAAGGCCCTTTGTGACGCAGCGGGTTGCTAGGTGCGCCCTAACTTGCGATCTCACAAAGAGAAAGAAGGTGAAATTCTCACACAGAGAAATAGAAACTTGAGTTTTTTTTTTGAAACTTTATGCTTACAGATTATACTGAGCTCGTATTTATACATGATTTGTAGCAGAAATATCACAATAATACAAGGGGGAAAAAGTACACATGGGTTGTTGACTTCTGGTGAGCGGCGCTTGGGCGGAGTTCATCAGCACGATGCTTGGGCGGTGCTTAGACGACATTTGGCGACTTGGTGCAGTTCCTGCATTAGTTCTCCCCCTCTAAGACACAACTCGTCCTCGAGTTGGAATAAGGTAACGGTTGTGGCCATGGTACTTATATAGATCTTGAACATTGAAGGTCTTCGAGATCGTATATGCGTTCGGAAGATCAATGACATAAACATTATCATTAATCTTGTGTAGGATTTGAAATGGACCTACCTTCTTTTGTTTAAGCTTGTTGTATTCTCTAGCTGGAAGCCATTCTTTGCGCAAATGGACCATCACTAGATCCTCTTCATGAAATGACTTGTGTCTCCTGTGTTTGTCAGCGACAGCTTTGTACTTCGTGGCAGATTCTTCCAATTTCTTTTTGACTTCTCCATGAATGTTGGTTACCCTTTCAATCATATGGTCATCAATGATGCTCATTCCTGGAAGCTTTGGTAAAGGAACCAAGTCTAGAGTATGTAACGGGGGCCTAATGTAGACAACTTCAAAAGGAGATTTACCACTTGAATGATTTGGCACGTTGTTGTAGGCGAATTCAGCTTGTGGTAAAACATTTTCCCATTGCCTTAGATTTTCCTTAATCAAGCATCGCAGCATATTTCCCAAGGTACGATTTGTAACTTCCGTCTGCCTATCGGGTTGTGGATGACACGTGCTGCTATACTGTAATAATGTGTCTAGCCTTCTCCACAAGGTACGCCAAAAATGGCTGAGAAATTTGCTATCACGATCAGAAACTATGGTTAATGGTAACCCATGTAGATGAACGACCTCTCGAAAGAATAATTGAGCAATATGGGTAGCATCTGAAGTCTTCTTGCATGGAATAAAATGGGTCATTTTAGAAAAACGATCAATCACAACAAAGATAGAATCTGAACTTCTTTGTGTACGCAGCAATCCCAAGATAAAATCCATTGATAAATATTCCCAAGGAGCATTAGGAATTGGAAGTGGCGTATATAACAGTCTGGCATGTATAGCATCATTTGACAAACTTTTCCACATCACGCTTGGAATGTGGCCAATAGTATCGAGCTTCTACCAGCGAAATGGTCTTATCTCGTCCCATGTGTCCACTGAGCCCTCCGCTGTGTAGCTTTTGAATGATGTGCTCCCTAAGGGACCCTCGAGGAATACATAGACAATTTTCAAAGAATAGAAAACCATCATGTATTCAGTGTTTTTAAACGGTTCCATTAGTGCACTTTTTTCCATTCGTTCTTGAAGTCTTCATCCTCCGCGTACAAGTCCTTCAAATAATCAAACTCGATGATTTCACTTCGAACGGATGTCAACAACATGACTCGGCGACTCAATGCATCAGCGACTTTGTTCAATTATCCTGACTTGTGTCTGAGTGAAAAAATGAACTTCTGGATGTAGCCAATCCATCGGGCATGCATCCGATTTTCCTTGGAAGAATTGTTGAGATACTTAAGAGCCTGATGGTCTGTGTTGAGGATGAATTCCTTCTGCATTAGGTATGACTCCCATTGCTGCAATGTGTGAACGACCGCATACAACTCTTTTTCATATGTCGACCATTTCTTTCTTGATTTGCTGAGTTTCTCACTAAAAAAAGTTATTGGTTTCATCTCCTGGGATAGAACAACTCAAATGCTTACCCCTGAAGCATCACAATCGACTTCGAACATCTTCTCAAAGTCGGGAAGTGCAAGAACTGGTGCATTTATCAAATTTTCCTTTAAAATTGCAAAACTTTGTTCTGCTTTATCTGTCCAAGCGAATTGTTTCTGCTTTAAACAATCCGTGAGAGGTGCAGCGATAGTACTGAAATTCTTCACGAACCTCCGATAAAATGTCGTTAATCCATGGAAACTTCATACTTCTGTAATTGTTGTCAGCGTTGGCCACTCTCGGATAGCCTTCACCTTTTCCTTATCAACCTTGATTCCATCAGAGCTTACGACAAAACCCAAGAATATTAAGCTATCTGTCATAAAGTACACTTTTCAGATTAACATACAACATGTTGGCCCGCAATGCTTCAAAAACCTCTTTCAAATGTTGTAAATGTTCTTCGTCACTACGACTATAGATGAGGATAATGAAGTACTTGATTCATTAGCCTCATGAAGGTACTCGGGGCATTAGATAAACCAAAGAGCATAACTAGCCACTCGTATAGTCCTTCGTGTGTTTTGAACGCCGTTTTCCATTCATCTCCAGGACGAACACGAATCTGATGATACCCACTTCGTAGATCAATCTTAGAAAATATTTTTGACCCCCTTATCTATCCAGCATGTCATCTAATATCGAGGAATAGGAAATCGATATCGTACCGTAAGGCTATCAACGCACATCCTCCAGCTTCCATCTTTCTTCGGTGTTAGGAGTACAGGTACGACTACGAAACTCATGTTTTCACGAACCAAGCCCTTCTTAAGAAGATCTTCTTCTTGTCCTTGGATAATCTCATATTCTTTGGGACTCATGCGGTAGTATGTCAAGTTAGGCAAACTTGCTCCTGGGACAAGATCAATATGGTGCTGAATATCTCTCAATGGTGGAAGTCCAGTAGGTAGTTCGTCGGGGACGATATCGCTGAGCTCTGCTAGTAAAGGCTGAACAGGTTCTATCACACTTTGTGAGGTAGTTGTCTATTTCGGTATTAAAAGGAGATTGGTATTGGCCTTCGAACATGTCGGATTGTTTGGCTGCCTCATTGGGGCGAGAATAATCTTCACACGGTCCTTGTAGAATGTGTAGGTATTGCTCCTACCATCATGCACCGTCTTCAATTCGAACTGTCACGGTCGACCAAGTAGCATATGACATTCATCTATATCGACAACATCGCACAATGCCTCATTTTGGTACTTGCCGATAGATAAAGGTATGCGACATTGCTCCGTTACTCTTGTTTCACTAACATCTTTGATCCACAAAATACAGTACGGAGATGGATGAGGCTGAGTCGGCAGTTGCAGTTTGTCTACCATAGTTTTGGATACAATGTTTTCGCTACTGCCATTATCAATGATAAGATCACATACACGTTAACTGAAAGTGCATCGGGTTTTGAAGATGATGTGCCGCTGGATGTCCTCATCTTTCTTTGGGGTATACATTAGTCGCCCTATTACTAAGGATACACCCTCATCTTCATAAGTGAGTTCTTCTGGTTCCGCTTCCTCCTCATACTCGTCTTTTGGATAATCTTCACCTCCTTCAACGTCATCATCATGTGTGGCTAAATTGACTAATTTGTTCTGACGACATTGATTAGAATAATGCTCTGTTTGCCCGCAACGATAACATTTGTTGCCTTTTGGAACGGCATAAGGGTTGTTGAAATTGGGCTTGTTTGTTGTCTCCCCTTGCGGTAGTGCTACATGTTGTTTTTTAGGCTGGTTTGGCTTAGGCGCCTCAACTTGTAGTCTCACCATTGCCTTCCCTTTGCTTAGGTCAGGTTTTTGAGGTGCAAAAGATTGGGATGACACTGGATTCGAAACTGGATTGCGTAATCCCCTTCTACCAAGATGTGTTTCAATCTTCAAGGCAAGTTGAATTGTACTGGAAAGTGTGTTGTGTGATTGTTTGAAGAATTCGTCTTGTATGTTGGCACGAAGTCCATCGACAAATCTGAAAATTTTATGACTTTCAGATTCTCGAATGTCCACACAAGCAGCAAGCTTGTGAAATTCGGTAACATACTCCGACACAGTCTGGTATGCTTGCCGACAATGCTGATAGCGACTAAAGAGTGTTTGCTCGTAATCTGAAGGTAGAAAGTGCTCTTTCATCAACTACTTCATACGCTTCCAAGTTCGGACTTTATTTTTCCCTTGTCGGATGCGTGTGATTTGTAGTTGGTCCCACCAAGCTAACGCGCCTCTTTTAAGTCGATAGCTACCAACTTGACCTTCATGTATTCTTCAGTCTCCCAATAGTCAATTTTTTTTCCACTTCAGCTAGCCAATCAAGAAATTCTGCAATCACGAACAGGTCATCGAAATGTGGAATTTCAATCTTCATACGATAGTTGTCCCGTCGTCTTCCTTGGTCGGGCCCAGAGGTAGTTGGTAATTCATCATCACTACTTGTATTCTGTTCTGGAACAAACTCATTTTTTAGCCTGAAATTGTCACGGTGATTATTGGGTTCTCTCCATCGATTTGTTTCGTCTCGCCTCTGCTGTTGAAAATTGTTGTTTTGTCCGCCAATGAGTTGAGTCAAGTTCTCGATCATTGCCTCTAGATTCTGTAATCTTCTTTCAACTGCTTCCACAGACTCCTTTGTTGCAAATCTCTTCACTTGTTGATTTTGCTGGCTAAACTCCATGTCCGACATTGTTTTTTCAAACAAATACAAGCACAAAATACAAAGTACAATTTTTTATTTTTTATTTTTTTACGTACTAAAACTCTTGTCCCCACGCACTTAAAACGCCTAAAAAATCGCACAAACAACACACTAAGGAAACACTTGTCTACCCTCGCAAGAAAAACACATAGAGGGCATTTGTGTTTTTTAAGTGCTTAAAAGCTAACTTCTAACTGGAGTTAGAAGTTTTGAATGAGCTTCTGAATGAACTGTTTGTTTTACTTCTTAATGGGCTGTAAAATTAAAAGGTGTTTGTTTTTAGGTGCTGAATGGAAACTGTTTGACAATTTTGCCCCACTCAGCTGAAAAATTTTATGACATAAATATTGTTGAATCTGAGCAATACTTCTGTGGCATTTTAATGTAAATTTCAATTCTAGTTATTTGGTGAAATCGTTAATCCAAACATGAGTTATTTGATTTTATTTCTCCTGATACATATAAGGCATAAAAACTACATGCTAAAAACTTGAAAATATACATGAAGGGAGAGTTGGAAAAATGAAGAAAAACTCGAAAATACAAGAAAGAAAAGAAAGATGGAGAGAAAGGAGATAAGTTTCTTACCGAGTCCTCGTGAAGGTAGGTAGAATCACAATGTTTGGTGAAGATAATGAAGGTGTGTCGTCAAAATTTAGCCCTACTTATTTTTATAAAAATGGGGCAGCAATTGTCATTATAAAATTTTGTTAAGGTTATTATTGAAATTATTTTTCACTCAGCACTCGGTGCTAAGTGATGAACACCTATCTGTTGCTTACTTCAATCAGAAGTATAACTTCTGATTAGAACTAAAAACAAACACTCTAAACAAAGTGGTCCACTTCTTATTAAGACTCCTGACTCCATTCAGAAGTAAAAACAAACACCCTCTTAGTTTTGTTTTTTTTTACCTTGTTCCCCACCTACCTCCTTTCCTTTTCACTTGTCCCCACTCACCATCTTTTCTCTCCTTACACCTTATGCACTCACACCTTCCTCTCACTTTCTCCTCTCCTTCCCCCCCTTCCAGATCTTCACCTCTCACTCCTTTCGTCCTTCTTCTTCCAGAAACTTTTTTTTCGTTGGATCTGAGTGGCCTTTGGTGGTGTCGAGAGTGGTAGATTCGAAACAAAGATAAGAGAGGCTGGATGATTTGGTCGGGATCGAAGAGATCTGTTCGGCTAATAAGGAGATGATCGGAAATGGATTTCCGTCGTGAACATTTTTGGTTGTTTCCAATGCAATGAACAGTGACAAACAGTGCTAAATAGTGTCGAACAGTGATAAATAGTTGTGAACAGACCTTTTTTTTTGTACTGGAACTTCGGGTTTAGTACTGGAATTTCGGGTTTTTTGGTGGGTGGTGATGATGGGTTTTGGGTATTGTGGTATTTGGGATATTGGTCTCGATGGAGGCTTTGTATTTATTTTATTTTTATTTTATTTTTTTGGGTTACAAGGTTACTGATTAGCGGTGGTGGTGGATTTTTGGGTCGTAGATAGTTGTGGCAGTGGTCGGATAAGTTTCACCTGGATCAGAGGAAGGCTCTAATACCAATTGACGTAGCGGGTTGCTAGGTAAGCCCTAACTTGCGATCTCACAAAGAGAAGAAATGTGAAATTCTCACATAGAGAAATAGAAACTTGAGTTTTTTTTTTTTTTTTTGAAACTTCATGCTTACAGATTATACTGAGCTCGTATTTATACATGATTTGTAGCAGAAATATCTCAATAATACAAGGGGGGGGGGGGGGGGGGGGGAAATTCACGCAGGTTGTTGACTTCTGGTGAGTGGCGCTTGGGCGGAGTTCCTGCGAGGGCGGCGCTTGGGCGGAGTTCATCAGGGCGACATTTAGGTGGTGCTTAGGCGGCGTTTGGCGGCTTGGTGCAGTTCCTGCATCACTTTGGAACAACTAACTTGGCAGGGCTTCAGGCCTTGCTAAAGCCGTGCCATGATTTGGAAAGAAATTTTGTTTCAACCTAGCAAAGTTTTTATTACTTAATATAAATGCACATGCCTAGTACATGATCATCCAAGTATGTAAATAAACTATGCTAGTTCTAGGAATCACTACCTATTAATGTAGCCCACCCAAAAATCTCTGAACAGAGATAAAAGGGTCGGAATCACTATTAGAAAAGTGTTGGGTTGAGCTTTAAGACACTCCAAGATACAACTGAAGGTACTATTCATTTAACCTATTAATGTGTTCTATGTATTGTCCTCATCCATGGTCATCTTACCATATTGTATACTGTCAAATTTTGATTAGCTACGGTATTTTGACCGTAGCTAACAAAAAAATTCTCAAACATTAGCTACGGTCCGAATGCCATCGCTAATCCTCTTATTAGCGACGGTTATTTTAATTTATGTATCGAAAGTGTGGCAGAAACTATAGCGACGGTTTATTGCCGTCGCAAATCGTTTAAATAGCCGCTAATTTCCGTAGCTAATTTTGTTTTTTTTTGTAGTGTGTGAGGGTCCTGAAAGATGCAATTATTTGGGGAAAAATGACAGGAATAAGCAATCATAAGTTCAGAGACAAATAATAAATCATTATCTAAAGTGGGAACAAGAAGAACAATATTGGAGAATATGATGTTGGGTGTAAGTTGAATGGTTCCAATACCAATAACAGAGGTTAATTAACCATTGGCTATTTTAACAACATAAATTGAGCAATTTTTAGTAAAGGTAGTGAATTTCTTAGGGTTATTAGTCATATAATCGGTTGATCCAGTGTCAACTATCCATGAATTACCGCAAACAAAAGTAGAAGTACATAAAGCATAACTAAACATACCTGACTAGGCCTCATATCCATTTGCAGTAGTTGACGTAGTAGCAAGGGATGCTATGCTTCCTTGTTTTTTAGCAGCAAGTTCGTCTGCCCAATCAGGTCGACCATGTATCGTCCAACATTTTTCCACTGTATGGTTATTCTTACCACAACGAGTACACTTGTGTTCATCTTTAGCCAGATTTGAAGAAGTGTTTAGAAGGTTTATATGAGCTACATGTTCTTCCTTTGGGTGCAATCAATGCACTACCACTATCCTTTACCTCACTCATAGTTTTCAGACATATATCCTCCTCCAAAATCATGGCATAAGTTTCTAGGACACCAGGAAGATGATCATAACGAAGTACATGGGTAGGAGCTGCATCAAGATGAGAATCTAATCCTGCCAATAAGATGTAAACACAAAAATTTGTGACAATTGCTAAATAAGTACAGAGATCAATTTCGTTCTTGAACTAAGGATGATTGATAACATCAAGTTCCTGCCAGATTGTTTGTAGTTATTCTTAGTAAGCCTCCAGGGTACGATATTTTTGTTTGATGTTGACCGATCTCCGAGTTAACTCATAAACTTTGGAAAAATTATTATTCACAATTTAGGTCTTCTCCGAGTTAACCCGCCAGATTGCCCCTGTTGTAGGAAGATGATCGAAGAAAACTCTCACTTGCTTCTCCATTGAATTAAGAAGTCATGTTTGAACAATATCATTTTCCTCCTCCAAAGTTTCATAGGCTTCAACATTAGTTTTCTCAAGTGCCTTATTCGTGCTAGTAATATAGCCAAGTGTTTCCTTGCTAACAATAAACATGCGAGCAATACGAGCCCAAGAATCATAGTTGGTACGATCATTCAATTTTCTCATGAGTAATTTTGAAATTGTCAGATGTGTCACTGACCACTTTGTAAAAAAATTCAGGATAGCAGCAGAAGTATATTGTAGCGGTTTAGGATAAAAAAAAAGAAGGCCAAACCCTCAAGACTATGATTAAAACAAGAACAAGTTTGCAGTTTAGAAACTCTTTTAGAATCAGAATATCAATTATTCCTACTCTAATACCATGACAACTAAAACAACGGTAGAGAGTTTTATTTTATTTTATTGTTTTCATCTCTCTTTGGAGGAAAAATATATACAAAGGTACAACAAAAATCTAAGTTAGGAAAGAATAAACTAGTTGATCTACTCACATACTAATTGATCTAATTACAGTTATTACATGGAAGCTATAATTATAGTATCAATCAAGAATCAATTAAGCACAACTCATGCCATAATTAAAAGGGAGATCAAATTTCTTATGATTATACACAACTCATGCTATAATTAAATGGGAGATCATATCTCCTATGATTATGCATAATTCATGCCAACAACTCATTCTTAGATACATTCATATGAATGACATTAATTGGATACAGTAAGTTGTAAAGCTCATTCTTGGAGACAATAAGCTATATTATAAAGTCTCTATATATTGAGACTACAGTGGATTTAATCTTGTGTACTATATAAGTTGAGTACCATATTCGGGTTGAAGAGTGACAACAGTGGAAGGAGCATGTACATAGGTGGACGATAGCTCAAAAGAGAAATGTTGCCGAATCATAGCCATTGCCATCTTTGCTTCTATCAAGGCAAAGGCATGCCCAATACATATCCTTACACCCCAACCAAATGGGAAGAAGGAGACACAATATTTTGTGGCCCTTGAAACTCCTTCTGAGAACCTTGCTGGATTGAATTCTTGAGCATCATCACCCCAAAGCTCACCGTCGTGATGAATGAGAAGAATTGGTAGTGCAATCATCATCACCCCAAAGCTCACCGTCGTGATGAATGAGAAGAATTGGTAGTGCAATTTGTACTACCGCAAGAAGAGATACTTCCCCTAGTTTCATGGGCTTGTAAGGAGCCTTTGCATTGAGAAAAACAGGTGGCGGTACAATCAGAGTACCTCACACAATATCATTTTTTATTTTTTTGAAAGGCAAGCAGGGTTTTATAGAATCCCAGAACTCAATAAAGATGCCGCAAGCTGGGTTTGAACCCATGACCTAGTGGTACCATCTGCCAAGCTCTAACCGTTGAGCTGTCATGCCATTGGCAATATTTTGCTTACTTTTCCTGAAGATTTGACAAATTAGTAAATAACTGAAAATATTTTGTACATAACAAATACCAAATATATATAAGGAGAAACTCACAATTTTTAGATGGTTGAGTCCATCAAAATCTGGTTTTCTTTTCCCAAAGTCATGCAAGACCTCTTATGTCAGGATGCATGCTCAACACAATCATCATCCATAGTAACCACGTTGAAGTTGTTTCTTATCCAGCGAAGTAGAATAACTTGTTCCTCAAGAACCTCATCAATACTCATCCCGAGATTCTTAGACTTTTCATTTGCTTGAATTTCCCTAGAATTGGATTCCATTAGCAAGCTCAGCATGCTATCATTGATGGCTTCTCCCATTTTCACAGCCTTTTTTTTTTCTTCTCTCTTTTCTATTATATTCTTTATTAATCCTTGTTGCACTTCCCTATAGATTTCGTTCATCTTACGGTTTGTTTTTGTGGGTATAAACTTGCGTATAAAACATTGCATTAATTTTACCCTTGTATTGTTTTCCCTTGTGATAATTTTCGTTCGACAACATTTTCTTAGATTGGTTCATTTCCAAACAATCACAAACCATATATATCTTTCAGCCAGATAATCAACATTATCTATATTCGTTTAGTGTGATGGAAATCCAATAAAAAGCAAACACCAGGGTAGATGAAAATAATTGTCAATTTAATATGTATGCTTGAGAGTCGAATAAATTTTTATTCTCTTCTAATGTTTCATTTTTTTGTGAAATTGTTTTTCATTTTATTTTTTGACAGAATTTAATTTTTACTTGAAATTGTTTGGTGGACTGTTACAACTGAAAAGTAATATTGTTTTGGAGATTGTTATAAAAATGTCAATTTGATACAGTGAAATGAAATTCATAATCAACTAACGGGAACGTGCACTACACCAAATTGACATTTTTGTAACAATCCAAAAAATAGTAACATTTTTTAGCTATAACAATTCACAAAGCAATTTTACATATTTTCACAAACAAATTGATTCAATAATTGTATCACCACAAATAATATGGGCTTACAAGTGATATTATTCATGGTGATCTAATTTATTGTATCACTTTTTTTTGTATCTATTTTTCATTTTGTTGACTAAATTTAGTTTTCACTTGAAATTGTTTGGTGAATTGTAATAGCTCAAAAGTGTTACTATTTTTTAAGTTGTTACAAATATGCCAATTTGATGTAGTGGTAGTAACCTAAAATAAAATGAGTTAAAATGTATTGACCATATTGAGGAACGGTTTGATCAATGAAAGGGACAACCGTAACACAATACAATGCTAGAGTTCCATAGGTTTGGATCTTGCTTCTATGGTTGCACTTCAATCTCTTATAAGGTTTCCATATAACAACCAATAAGGAGGACTTCTTATGCCTTGCTGCCTTAGGTACCCGAGGGGCTTCATGGGATTCCACCATACCCATAAGAAAGCTTTCCATGCCAAAGCGGCTATCACTACAACAGAATTACAAGCACCCACACCGCATGCATTTCCTACCATTTTTCATGAACTTTTGATGTGTGGTAAGATAGTATTATTGCTTCCCAAGGGATGTTTTGAAACAAATGTTGAAGAGTATTCACTTGAAGTGCATCATCAATTTGACAGCAGGGAATCGTCCACCAAAAATAAAAAAGGTTGTGCTCCTTGGGTTTTTTTTTTTTTTTTGCACCATTATCCAATAGAAACATTATAAGTGGCATAAATAAAACTGTGGCTATTGCACGTTTATTTGAATTTTACTTGAATTTACATTGAACAACCCATGAACATGAGAAGCCACATGTTATTCTCCTATTGAAGAATGATGCAAAGAGCGAACAACAAGGGAGACAATCTAGATTACTTCAAATAATAAACATAATTCCTCTTGTTGCTGCAATTAATTGGATGAAGGACTAAAGTGGCGTTTGTTTTTTGTTATGAGCAAGTTCTGCATAAGAAGTGTCAACTTTGACCAAGTGTTTGTTTTTAATTTTAATTAAAATCAAAAGTTCTTAATATATTTTGAATTCTAAACAATTTAGTAAGCAAGTGATTAATGCTACTAGTGCGAGTGTAAAAAAAAGAAAAGAAAGAAAGAAAAAAAAAACCCTTAGTGCCTTGGTAGACATTGCAATTAACCAGAAATGGTTCTATAAAGATTTCAATCTTCTTTGGCACTTAGTACCTTGTTGGAGAAAAATCGAGGAAGTGAGGGTTAATATTTAACTTATGAGTAAGTCTAGGCAACCAGGGCTACCAGTCATTTTTTGTTCAGGGTTGGGCTCTTTTATATACTTTTACCCATTCTTTTTAAAAGAATACCACAGACATCATTTATAGAATGGGTAGAAGTGTAAAAGAGCCAAACCCAGACAAAAAAATGACTAGTAGCCGTGGCTGCCTAGAATTCTTGTTAATTTATACATAGGGAAGGAAATAGTGTTGCTGCTTTCATGTGAATGTTTTCTCGCAGCTTTAGCTCAGTGAGCCTTAACGAATATGAGGTTTGTTTGGGATGATTTATTTGTTATAGAAAAGGACCTTTAGAATACAATAGAAATGAGATCATGAGCAGAATGTAAAATAACAGAAACTAAAAAGTAGGTAAATTGGAAAGGTGGAATTAACAGAAACTTGCTTTTTAAATGAAGCATCCAGTGAGGCCAAGACAAAATGTAGAACCATATGTGAAACTTGGCTTAGAATAAATTGCGAACAAATCGAACCAATTAGCACTTGAATTGGGTTCCCTAAAATACAATTTGCCCCCTAATCCTTCCGCTGGTTTTTCCTTATGAACAAGTTTGTGCCTTTTGTCAATCAAATCATTGAGCTCACTAGAGTGAAGTGATGGTATGATTTTCAACATAACACTAGTGATAAAACACCCAAAGCTTTCGAACCAAAATCTGGAATTATAATATTCTTCTGGAGTCGTATTCTGAGAAAACACAATCCTCAAGATTCCAAATGCACAAATTTTTCAGTAATAAGATGGATAAAATAACAACAATGAACGATGCGAGAAACTATAAGAATTGCAAGAATCATTGACAACATCAAAATGTATTATATACATGAGAAAGCTGCGGCAAAATGTGAATAGTCCCTTGGTTTACAATGTAACATCGTTTATATGAATGACATTTATTGGACACAAAAAGGTGTACTATGAAGTCTATACTGAGACTACAACAGGATTAGAGTTTGTGTAATATGAGTTGAGCACCATGTTGGGGTTGAAGAGTGACAACAGTGTGAGGAGCATGTACATAAGTGGATGATAGCTCGAAAGAGAAATTTTGCAGAATCATCGCTATAGCCATCTTTGCTTCTATCATGGCAAAATTTAGACCAATGCATATCCGTGGACCCCAACTAAATGGGAAGAATGAGACTTGATTCTTTGTGGCCTTCGAAACTCCTTCGGAAAACCTTGCTGGATTGAATTCTTCAGCATCATCACCCCAGAGTTTATGATCATGGTGAATGAGAAGTGTTGGCAGTGCAATTTGTACTCCCGGAGGAAGAGATACTTCTCCTAGTTTTATAGTCTTGTAAGTGGTCCTTACAATTACACTTGCAGGTGGGTACAATCGAAGTACCTCATTTAGAATCATTGTCACCTGCATTGAAGGTTTTGAGAATCAGTAAACATCAAAATTTTTAGAATTAGTAAAAGTCTTTCCTAAATTATGATTATTAAATTCAAGGAGAAACTTACAATTTTTAGATGGTTGATTCCATCAAAATCTGGTTTTTGTTTACCAAAGACTTGTAAGACTTCTTCCCTAGCCTGGGCTTGCCAGTCAGGATGCATGCTCAACACAATCATCGTCCACACAAGTAACGTTGAAGTAGTATCTTGCCCTGCAAAGTAGAATAACTTGCACTCCTCAATAACATCATCAATACTCATCCCCAAATTCTTATGGTTTTCATTTTCTTGAATTTCCTTAGAATTGGATTCCATCAGCAAGCCCAGTAAGTCATCATTAACCCTTTCTCCCACATTCATAGTTTTTTCTCTCTTGTCTATTATATTACGTAGCAGAAATTGCACTTCCCTAAAGATTTCTTTCATCCTCCTGTTTCTTTTCGTTGGCAAGAACCTGCATATGGAATTTCAATGCAAGTAATGCAAAATAACAAATTTATAATTTACTTACTTTCAGTGTTCTAAAAATCGGCCTAGGAGGCACCTAGGCGCTAGAAGGTAGAAAAACGCCCAGATTAATGGCTGGGCGGGTTCTGGGGAGTCTGGAAGGGTCTGGGCGATCTAGGCGGGTCCGGGCGGCCTAGGCGGGGTCTGGGCGAGTTTTTATTTTATTTTATTCATATTCAAGCTTAACCGTTAATGTTAATTATCCATCCTAAAAATATCAACCTTCTCCCATATCTCTTTCTATGTTTATCATTAGAATCTATTTCTTTCCGGCAAATCACAGCGTCATATAACTTTCAGCTAGAAACATTGCAATCGCAATTCGCAATCCAAACAATCACCACATTAGTTGATAGTGTAAGTTCCTATCTTCGATGGGGAAATTGCGTATCCTTGTTTCCTCTTCTCATGCGGTGAGAGTCTAATAAATGCTTGTTCTCATACTCTGAATCAATAACTAAGTATTAATAAATTTTGTTTTAAGACTTTTTACCTCTACATATTGGAGAAAACACATGTAATTAATTTAGATGTACCTGAATCCAGGTATGTGTGCGGACATTGTCCGAAATGCGTTGGTAACAAGTTCAGCTTGTTCTCTTTGGAGATCAAATATCCGTTGCCCTTCTTCATAGCTGCTACCAAATGCCGTTCGAGAAATAACTTCTGCAGTTAACTTCTGCAATTGAGGCCACACATCCAGCTCACCTGACTTGCCTGGAATCAATTCTTGCCATTTGCTTACCATCTCACTACAACTAGTATAAATTGCGGGTGACATCATCTATAGCAAAATAATCCCGAGTAGCATGAATCAACATCATGTCAAGTGTACGAAATATTATACTAAAATGATTAAAAAAAGATCTTTGAACAACCTTCAGTTTCTCTATATGAAAGGCTGGATTGATAATCCTTCTGTGTTTAGCCCACTTCTCGCCTTCATGCCTTGCAAGCCCTCCTACTAGCATCCTGCCAATTGAAGTCGCTTTTATCTTACCAAAGTGACCAAATTTGTTTGAAAGAACATCCCTTACAAGATCTGGGTCCACAATCTGCACTCTAGGAACTGGTCCTAACCAAACATAAGATATCTTGCCTGCATTTTTTCAATCAATTAATTGGATCAGAATCATAATAATCGACCAATAGAAATATAAATCTATGATTCCAATTGTTTTCATATCTACTGAGTTTCTTTTCTTCTTCTTCAATCATTTTGAACCATGTCAAATATTACCACTACACTTTAACTCATCAGTAAATTATCAAAGTACACACAAAATGCATCACAAAATCTATTTCTTATCCTAAAAGAAAATCCAAATACCTGTAAATGAAATGAGATAATTACCATATTGAGGAACAGTTTGATCAAGGAAAGGGAAGACGCGTGGTACGATACGGTGTGAAAGCTCCATAGGCTTGGATCTTGCTTCCTTGGATGCACTGGTGATCTCTGTGAAGTTCCCATAGAAAAATCTGTAAGGAGGACCCCTTATCCCTTGCCCCCTCAGGTACCTTTGCAGTTTCATAGGCTCCCACCATACCCACAAAAAGGCTTTCCATGCCAAAGAAGATATCACCAATACAAGAGATGTCACAAGCACCACCACCACAATTTCTCCCATTTTTTTTGAACTTTGTGAATGTTTGATCTCCCTCCTTCAAACACACCCAAGTTTCTCCACTCTCTAGTAACAGAGCAGACAAGCTAGATCATATTGAACTCAGCCTTGCTTGCTAAGAAAATATTGAAGAGAATTCACTTGTTGACCAAGGAAAGAGCACCAACCACAAATTACTATACTATATTTGTGGACTGGAGTCTTCGATTCAGATATCTAGATTTCAATATTATATGGCAGTTATTATGTACGCCCACCAGTTCCACTTTCGAGCGTTACCTCCTCCTAACAGTAAGCAACACCACCATTAAATGGTTTAAATTCCTTATTTTTACTCAATTTCGAGAGAGAATCTCCGACCTCTCTCTACCAACATCAATTCTTCCTGCCTTCTCGACCTCTCTTTCAGTTTGTTCAACCTCCCACGACCTATATCTCTTTATCTCTCCTTTTCCAAATATCTTTCTTTCTCCATTCTTGAACTCACTAGCAGGGGTGGGCATAAATCGATTTAATTCGGGTTAATCAATCGAACCGATTTTTAAATACGGTTAAGGGATGATAAGAGAATTTGTAAAACCAAACCGAAACCGATTCGGAATCGGTTCACAATTTTAAACAATCCGATTAAAATCGAACCGACCGGTTGGTGCATATGGTGCATACTGTCGCACTGTATCACACCCCAAAAAGGCAAAAACGAAAACCCAATTTTTCGTTTCTATTTCCTCTTGCAGAAATTCTAAATGGCGATCCAAGTCCAAACTCTCTCTCTCTCTACACAGCGAGCGACCGATTGACAAAAACAACTATGGAAAGGCGGAGACGAGCGGGGAGTCCAATCTATACGTGACAGATGAGCGGCAGTTTGAGCAGCACCGACTCTTCGTCTCCGGCAGTGATGTCGCCATCGCACCACCACTCTCGCTCGTCCTCCTTCACCAGCTTCTCCAACGTCAAGATAACTCAGAACGCCGCGACTAAAGCCGCTGCTCAACGCCTTGCTAAGGTCATGGCCTCGCGAGCACCCGAAGATGAAGACGAAGATGAATACCAAGAGTTGGAAGACAATTATCTTGACTTTCGGTTCAGAGCTCCTCCACCTCCACCTCCTCCTTTTTCTTCTCCTCTCTCGTCTGTCGCAAACAACAGAAACCACCACAGATTCGCTACCATCTCCGCTGCTACTAGACCTGCCAGGTCTTCCTCTCCTGCGGTAATTTTCTTGAATTGTACTTCAATTTTTTTTTTTACTTCTTTATTGATGATCATTCAAAGACGCACCTTACCCTACAGAAATTCTAAATGGGCTAGCAAACCTGGTTGGCTAAAATTATTGTTAAGTTTAAGGAGACGATTGAGGGGTTAGAGGTGAAGTGAGAGTTCGAGATCTATGGTGAGTGCAAGATTGTGCAGAGGGTATTGATGCAGGAGGATCTGAGTAAGATGATGCTGAGCTGTCAGATAGCATGTTGTTGGCACTGAAATACCTTGAGTTGGCAGATCAGCGCAAAGAAGGCAGGAAATCGTGATATTTTCCTAATTCGGGCAGTTTTTTGTGCATTTCGGTATTTTGGTCATAACTTTGGCTACGAGTATCAGAATCACGCATATGACTCCAATTCGGAAAGCACTTTTCAGTGAGCACATCATAGCCACCCAGCTATGCTCGGTGCACATCTTTTCGAGACCAAAATCCATTGTTTCCACTTCCGAATCAACAATTTTAGTAATTGTTTTTTCCTTTTATGGTAATATTTCTTTTATCGTTTAAGAAGTAATCCTGAGCTCGATTTGGGCCAGAATTTTGGCATATTACTTCTTTTATTACGTATTTCAATTTGGCATGATTATTGGGATTTTTCTATTTTTGGTAAAATTCTGATAATGACAAATTTTAGCTATAAAGCCCAACTTGTGGGCTGACTTCAAAGATACTTTTGATTTGAATAATTTTAATTTAACATAAGAGATGTTTCTCTATGTTTTGGGTGAATCTCTTGTGTCTTTCTCAGTAAATTATCTGTTGAAACTAACCTTTCAGAATAATCGTTATTCTGTCTGACGTCAGTATGCATGAGGAGACGTGTTTAGTTTTTATATATGAAATCCTTAAATTGAACACCCTTTGAAACCACCATACCATAATGGCCTTTTGGAACAACAGCTTGGCAGGGCTTCAGGCTTTGCTAAAGCCGTGCCATGATTTGGCAAGAAATTTCGTTTCAACCTAGCAAAATTTTTATTACTTAATATAAATGCACATGCCTAGTACATGATCATCCAAGTATGTAAATCAACTATACTAGTTTTAGAGTAATTATGGACGCAACTATGATCTATTGGATCTGCTTTCTTTCATTCACTTGCTCATTGACCATCTCTCCATCGATCTCCGTTTACTTTGTTTCTATTAAATCTATTCAACAAGAGATTGGGACATGCCGGCGGTATTTGGGGTGGGAGGGGCTAAGGGTTAAGAAAAAAAAAATTACAACTGGCTCTGAACCCAAGCTTCTACCGGCCGGGGTGCATATTGTGATACAAGCAGCAACAATAGGTGGAAGAAAACCTCATTTTTCATATGAATTGTTGGATGTAGTTCAAGTGTTCCAAGGTTTAAAGAGAGGATTTAAGTTGGTCCAACTCTATTTTTGTTTCACAATTTGATTCTCTTGAAAAACTACTTTTTAAGTCCTGCAACATAGGTAGATGAGGCCTATATTATGGTCTAAAGTGTTTTGGATTTGCTTTGAGTTCCAATGAAAAAAAAAATTTATTGTTTTCCCCAATTATGCTAAATGATTTAAATGTTACATAACCTCATTTAACAGATTAGGCAACGACTTAACCGTCTATGAACAGATCAGACATTCCTCCTCAGTGCTATGAGGGAAAAAACTCTGTAGATCATGAAAAACTTACTAATAATGGTAGATTAGTTTGAAAGTTGAAAGAACTATCAATCTACAAGAAGAAATAGCTTAATTACTTCAAACTTTTATCAAGTAATGGTTCAGGGATTAATTCAGACTCGCCTTATGATTGGGCTGAGGCCTCAAACTAATTTATATATGGGGTCATTTCTCAGTTTTGTGACAGGAATAACATAGTTCAGAAGAACATGTGCACCGTGTTTATAGCAATAGCTAGAGTACCACGAGAATATGGAACTAGTTACTGGTGCAGGAATTCTAGCGATGTCTCTTAAGATATCTGCAGGCATCATTTGTGAGCTTGAAGGTTCGTTGAACATGTTACTCAGTTAAAGATGAAATATTCATGATAGGATATCTTAAGATTTGCTCATGGATATTCAAAGGAAGCAATGTCTAGATTATGAGGAAATTCCTCATTGAGTCCATTAGATAACAAATACTGTAACGTATTGTTTATACACCAGAACTGCAGGGCTAAACATGGATCATTGATACAAACGTCTGTTCTTAAAATTAAACAAGGGATGCCATAACTTCGCTTCACAGAAAAGATTTACATATGCATAATATGGTCTCTTTATTGTGATTATAAGGGAAATTACAGTTTGTGTAAAATAAGTTGAGCTCCATGTTGGGGTTGAAGGGTTACAACAGTGTAAGGAGCATGGACGTAAGTGGGTGATAGTTCGAATGAAAATTTTTGTAAAATCATAGCTAGAGCAACTTTTGCCTCTATCAGGGCAAAGTTCTGCCCAATACATATCCGCGGTCCCCAGCCAAATGGGAAGAATGAGACACGATTCTTTGTAGCCTTCGAAATTCCTTCTGAGAACCTAGACGGATTGAACTCTTCAGCATCATCACCCCAAAATTCACGACTATGGTGAATTAGAAGTGTTGGTAATGTAATCTGCACTCCTGGAGGAAGAGACACTTCTCCTATTTTCATGGTTTTGTAAGTAGCCCGTGTAAGCATAACCACAGATGGGTACAATCGAAGAACCTCATACAAAATCATTGTAACCTACATTGAAGTTTTTTCATATTAGTGAAAGTTTTGTTTATATATATATATATATATATATACATATGTATATAAAGTTGCATGAATGTGAAGGAAAAAACTCACTATTTTTAGATGGTTGAGTCCATCAAAGTCTGGTTTTCTTTTCCCGAAGACTTGTAAAACTTCTTCCCTTGCTTGGGCTTGCCACTCAGGATGCATGCTTAACACAATCATCGTCCACACAAGTAAAGTCGAAGTTGTCTCTTGCCCTGCAAAGTAGAATAGCTTGCATTCCTCAATAACTTCGTTGATACTCATTCCAAGATGTTTTGCATTCCCATTTTCCTGAATTTCCTTTGAATTTGATTCCATCAACAAGCCTAGTAAGTCTTTGTTATGGGCTTCTCCCATTCTCATAGCTTTCACTCGCTTTTGAATTATATTTCCCAACAGAGTTTGTACTTCTCTATGAATTTCCTTCATCCTCCTATTTCCTTTTGTCGGAAGAAATCTGCTCATAAAAGTATTGAGGAAGTTAATGCTAATTGGATGAACTATAATCTAAATGTATTTCTGTATATGTAGCCCACCAGCATACCTGACACCTGGAATGTATATGGAAAGAACAGCTTTGATAACATGACCAGCCTGTTCTCGCTGGAGTTCAAATATACGTTGCCCTTCTTCATAGCTGCTACCAAATGCTGTTCGCGAGATAACTTCTCCAGTTAAATTTTGGAATTGAGGCCACACATCCAATTCACCCGACTCCCCTGCAATCAACTTCTGCCATTTGCTTATCATCTCACTACAACTAGTATGAAAGGCCGGTAACATCAACTGTAGCCAAACACACACAATAACATAAGTAATATCATGTTATAGTATCCAATTAATTAAACGTAATTGCATTAATAATTGCATCAATTTGACTACTTGCAACTAAAGCAATGGCCTTAATTCCTGTTGTCTAAATATGTTCGAGAACAGATGATGATAAAAAAGACCAACCTTCAACTTCTCAAAATGAAAGGCTGGGTTGACAATCCTTCTGTGCTTGGCCCATTTTTCCCCTTCATAGCTTACAACCCCTGTTACGAGCAATTTGCCTAATGGGTTTGCTCTAACCTTAGAAAAATGACCAAATTTGTTTGACAGAATGTCTTTCACAATATCTGGGTCCATAACCATCACCCTTGGAACTGGTCCATACCAAATAACAGATATCTTACCTGCATTTTCAAGTGACAGAAAATTCAGAATTTACAGTAAAAGTCTATTCATGTTATAGAGAAATGCACACAAGAACGAACACACTTGTTGCATGTATATAGCTAACACAAATACAGTGACTAGTGTATCAGTTCATTCAATGAGCTAAATACAATGACAAACACATTGTACATGAAAGACAATAACAGCCACTATGGTCAAAGACCTCCAATGTGTTGGATAATGGAGTTGTCCCCCATTTTTTATGGAGTTGTTAAGAATATAAGGGTTAGTCCACTCCCTGCTAGCAAAGAGACCAGTTCGATATAACCTCATGGTTAATCAACGGGTGTTTATTTTATTCAATTAAAAGCAAAACGCTATTCAATTGAAACAAAAACATTTTTAGTTGAGGACATGAAGAAACTCTTACATAGTATTATACATCGATTAAAAGAAAAGGATCCCCAAAAAAAACATAATCAGCAGAAGGAAAAAAACTTAATCACAATGATAAAAATGAGTTGAAAACATCAAACCCCTAAGAAAATTTTATTCATAATTAGTGGATCTAGCTCACCAAAAAATCTCTGAGACAGACTAAACAGAGATAAATGATTGATTAGCATGAAAGTGGACAGCCTTCTCTGTTTGCTAATATCAAATTAGGCTTAAGGTTTATTAGCAGTGAATCATAGCAAAGTTCCTCATTATACATTTTTTTTTTTTGCTAAAATGTAGATTTTCTTTTCATTCTTAGCCAAGGGCATCAAATTTTCGGTCTTTTGTTCAGATAAGGTAGGCGAGGTCACAATTGATTGGCTTCATGTTAACATGTGAACACAACACATCACTCGTTAGGTGGCTCTCAAGACTTACACTTATCACCATTCATATCACAACAAATAGACTGGACTTAAGATAAGGCAATTGCTAACATTCACAATACTTGTATAATCTTTGGGACAAGGAAGAAGAAAGAAAAATACCATATTTCTCGACTGTTTGATTCATAAAAGGGATGACGCGAGGTAAGATATGATGCGAGAGTTCCATAGGCTTGGTTCTTGCTTCCTTCGTCGCACCAAGGTTCTCTTTCAGGTTCCCATAGAAGAAACTGTAAGAAGGTCCCCTTATGCCTTGCTCTCTCAGGTACCTTTGCAGCTTCATTGGCTTCCACCATACCCATAACAATGCTTTCCATGCCAAAGCGGATATCACCAGTACAATACATGTTACAATCACTGCTACCACAATTTCTCCCATTCTCTAAACCTTTGATCCTTCTCCTTCAAACACTCAAAATTTTTACACTACTCGAATAAGTGGCAACACAAGCTTATATACTAGTCAAGTTCCTTGTTTCCCAAGCAGTGCCTTTGAAGAAATGTTGAAGAAAATAAAATTTAAAAATTAAAGCTCAGATCTTCCACGTCTCTGATTAATCTGAATCAGCCTTTTATATATGAATAATTGGACTATCCAAGTGTCTCTGTCTTGGGCCTCAATCTACATACACAAATTTGAATGTACGATAGAAAGTTACTATCCAATGTGCATCTACTTGTTACCACTTTTGGCATATAGTTATCTTTGGGTGGCAATATATGATTACCACTCAATCAAAAGTTAAATTGCCTTTCAAATTCCTTCTCCAAACTAGGGTTACTAATCCATGCACATGGGAAAAATTCAAACTAAAGGCTACCCTATCCTTGTGGGCTCTTATTGTTTTTTCTAATTTTGAATCATGAATGTTAAATTTTTATTCCACATTGGATAAGGCAACGACTTTTCGACGTCACCATTTTTGTTGAAGGACATTATTATTCCCTACTTTTTGAAGCATATCACTATCTTTCTGAAGCATATCACCAATATAAACAAAAACAAACTATCATCACCTCTCTTATCTCCAACTCTTCTCCTCTCTTCTTTATCAGGGAACAACACTACTGCTGCACCGCCTTGCCCCTCCCGGCCACCTTTCATCTCCTTCTCATTCTCCTATCTTATTCTTCTTATTCTTCTTCATCTTCATCATCATCTTCTTTTTCTCATCTTCTTCTTCTTCTCCTCATCCTCATCTTTTCCTATTCTTTATGTTCATCTTCTTCTCTTCGTATCTTCTTCTCATTTCTTCTCTTATTTTTTTTATCTATCCTCGAGCAGATTCGTACGAGTGGAGGTTCCCCATTTGCAGGAACCTTCGTAAGGGAAAAAAATATTTTGGCCCTCACACAAGCTCCTGCATATTAGGAACCCCCATTCGCACAAACCTGTTTGGCCCTCGGGCAGTCTCCTGTGAACCTCCACTAGCACGAATATGCTTGAGAACAAGAAAAACACATAGCGAAAGAGAAGAAGAAGTAGGCAAGGGCGGGATGGTTCCGCTGGCGGTGGAGAAGGGGAAGAGAGAAGAAAAAGAAGAACAACAACTACAAAGGAGAAGAATAAGAAGAAGACAGAGGAAAAGTGGTGACAAGGATGATACGATGACGATGACAAGGAAGGCAGTGTGGTGTTGCTCCGTCACTTGCTGTGAAAAGAGGAGAAAAGGTGGAGAAAAGATGAACAACGGTGAAAAAAATATTAAAAAAATGGAGAATAATGTGCTTCAACAGAAGTGGTGGTGTCAAAAATCCGTTGCCATCGAATAATAAAGTTCCAAGTATAATAGTATTAGCTAGAGACTAGTCGAGAGCAAGGAATGCGATTTTGCGAAATTTCAACGAAAATTTTGTTTTTTTTAAATTACGAAAAGAAAAAAGGACGAAATTAAAAGTTACAATTTTTTTTAGGGTTTTTCTTTAATTTCAAATTTTTTTGTAAATTTCATTTTTCTTTTTCTTAAAAATACAAAACCCAGCTACTAAAAATTACATTTATTCAATAAAAAACTTCGGTGTTTTTTCATAAATTTCGAGGTTTTTTGTATTATCAATTCTTTTAATTATTTATTGATTTTTAAAATCGCCCCCTGATTTTCTAATTATCATTTCATCTACTTATATATTGATTTAATGTTTGTTTCATTTCTTAGTATTTAGGCTTCATTTGATAGATTTATTTACTTGCATCTATTTTTTCACATTTTCATATACTCTCAAATTCATTATATATTTTTTTATGTATACTCAAAAATTGTATATTTTTTTTTATACGCTAAAATATTTCTTAAAATCAAGATATCAAAATGGAGTCAAGAAACGAAATCACATTCCTTGATCGCGAGTTTGTTTATATTATCACAATATGTTTCCTTTTCTTTGGATGATGTAAGGGGTGAGGTTATCAATTATAAATTCTTGTCTGTGTGTGTTATGACGTCAGTGATTTCGTGGCTCTCAAAAGATAAACATCTTGAGTTCATTAACTGTAGTTTGGAGAATTCTTTATATGAAAACCTCAATGTAACCTGTTGTCTCAGGGCATGCATATGACTTTTTGAGTATTACATCCATTCGCCACTTAATAATTTGTTTGAATTGAGTATTTATTTAGTTGGTTGGAGCTTGCAAACCCCTAGTGCCAATAATTCTTGAAGGTTATTTTGTAGATGAGAGTGAGAGGTTCAGATCCTTCTAGCATATTAAGGTCAGAGGTTTGAAGATTGAGAGTCAGTGTTTCAAGAATATTTGAATCTTTAAGGGACACTGAAAAATTAGGATAACAGTCGAAATAGATTGAACCAATGACCAAAGTTAATTTTGTAATTTCAAATAAAAAATCATAAAACCTATTGCGTCTGCAATCGCGAAGAATGATCAAGACACAAATATCTAACCCTGTTTTCCTAAGAGGTTTGAGAGACGTGTTGTTAAAAAATTGCTACCATAGATTTATAGGCTATACGAGTTTCTTTTCAAGAAAGTGATCAAGAAGTTTTACAATTTATTATTAAAAGTAGCTTTCAAGATGGCAGATGGAAGATCATATATTAAAGAACTACTTGTAGATAGATTGATCAACTTTGCTAGCTGTCGAGGAAATGGGCGAGGAAACCAACTAGGGGGGTGGTGTGATCGGTCATCCCTTGCGATACGTGCGAATGTTCATCTCGAAAGTACTGTTGCGCATCACGAGGGGATGAACGGTCACACCACTCCCCTTCACTGGTTTCCTCACCCATTTCCTCGACAATTAGACGTTTTTGTAGATTGATATTAATTGTTTTTGTTTTTCCAGTTTTTAAAAGTCACATATGTCTCATTCATAAACCTAATAATTTTGAGCGCATGCATATGACTTTTTGATATTACATCCATTCGCCATTTAATAATTTGTTTGAATTGAGTATTTATTTAGTTGGTTGGAGCTTGCAAACCCCTTTCAAATTGCATGATCATTTTGTTTTTGTATTTTATTATATTACATTTATGTGTAATATAATAAAATATACCTATATAATCATTCATTCTCACTCTCCTTATCATCGATCGATAGCCACCAATTAGTCCGTGTTCCAAGGTTAGTCGAAATTTAGTCAACAATCAATCAATGTTGACATCTAGCGAATTATCATTATGGATCTGGAATGCAAATGTCGCTTATGAGGTAATATGTAACTCTGAGACGACCTTAATTGTTGTGTATCTCGATGCAACATAATGTGGAAATTGGAGTCATTTGTAAGTACTAAGAAGGGTCCGGTCCACTCAAGATGGGACACTAGCAGATTTGTGGTGGGTAAGTTGGGAATAATATCAACATAATGTTAGGGCTTCTCTGTCAAAGGTGAGTTTTGGTCTAGGCCTATAGTTACAGTGGAGCGTCTCATCACAAAGATAAGGTATTTTCTACCGCTTTTATCTCTCAGTAAAATTTGGATTCTAAAAATTAATCATTAACTGGGGATGAAATATTATCTATTTATATGAAGTATGAAACGACAATTGGGTAGAAGAAAATCAATGTGAAATTTCTCATTGCAAAACTAAATGCACATCAGTCTCACGACTAGAATTAAAGAGTTTGGAAAAACATTTAAACCATGAAGTATGCTTTTGTTTGCTCCATTTAAGCTTAATTTTGAAGGGATCGTGTAGATTACTTACAAATAGCTTGCTAAAGGTCAAACTAGCTATTCATAAGTAGGGTTGTTCACAGTTCAGTTCGGTTTTGTGTTAAAATCGTCAACTAAACCAAATCAGTCGGTTTGATAAAATGGAAAACTAAAATCGAACCGACTGAGTAAACTAAACATGTTATACTATTTTTACATATCATATATATTATATATCATATATACTCGATTGGTTCGGTTTTATCGGTTAAAATCACTAAAGAACCGAACCGACTCATAGTGTCGAATTCAGTTCTCCTTGAACTTGACCTGCACAGGGAACACACATAAGCCAAAGATCACCGCTGTGGCAGCCGATGACACTCTAATACTTGAGTCAAACAAGGCTTGAAAAAAGTGTAATGTTGTAAATTATGTTTTGTAGCTTACCTTTGTTCCTCAACCTTGTGGCATATTTATCATGCGAGAGTTTTTGTTCGGCTTGGTCTTTGGTGACGTAGTTTAGGAAAAGATATCTTGCTGGATATCCTTTCCTTGCTAGGAGTCGTCCATGTAAGAGAGTTTCTCTACACAATTTGTACTCGTAAATCTATTGGAGATTCTTTCCTTATGGAGTGTTGTCCATGCAAGAGAGTTTCTATGTACGACATATATTTCAGTATGTTTTCTAATAGGAGTCAGTATATTGCTGACATGCCCGTCTTAGGTCGATCCCTCAGATACTTGCCTTGTTAGGTCTTACGAGTATTGAGCTTGACCATATGATGTATGGGCTTAATAGAACATTGTTGTTTGGGTCCAACCTCTTGGGCCTTGCCTCGATGGGCTTGCAATAATATAGGCTTCGCTAGGTTGGGCATTCATCTAGGCCTGTTTTACTCTGTTGATGAGATCATCATGATACGTGTACAATGCAGATTACTGGATGGTTTGGTGTATGATCACCAACCATATCGGTTATTTTTACATGATATATACTCGGTTGATTTAGTTTTGTCCGTTTAAATTACTTAAGAATTGAAAATTGAATAGACCTTACGGTTGCAAATTTTCAAAAACTGAATCAAACCCAAATCGAAGCGATCGATTTGGTCAACTTAATCGTTTTTTCGTTCCACCCTATTAACAAGGTTTATTTACATAATCTCTATGAATGTTGAGGTGAACAAAATGGCCCTGACATTACTTCACTAGAGAATGAACAATTGCGAATAAATTCAGAGGCTAATAAATGATCAAATATTGTTGAGTTTTCTTACTTAAACACGAAGTGCCTTGCAAATAAAAGGAACAACATTGACTCCTAAAAAAATACCCATCAGCTACGCTACATTTGAACATGCTCACTCCACCAAACATACTAAGCAAAACCCTATCCAAAATTGCATCTGAAGATTCTGACGAATAAGAGGATGCAACAGACTCCAGTGGGGCCAGCAATGAAGACGATTGCTTTGGCATTTTTCAGCCATTTGCATAAGTCTGACCCTACAATCATAATGGTGTTTCTCCATTATTACAAGCATCTGCCAGCTCCACTAGCAGACAAGATTGTTATCAGCTAAGATATCCGACAACATCTTATTTCTTTTTCAAAAGCAAACTCGTGGTCACACAGTAACCACTCAAGTCAAAAGTATACAGGTGAAGCATCCCTCAATAGTACCTCCACTTTCTTTTTCTCATAAAGACAAACAAAGGATAAGGATCCACCTCATCCTCCACTCAAGCCTTCAAGAAGACTTATCTCTTCTCTTGTGTATTAGCCTATAAATAAAGATGTAAGTTTTTATTGTAAGACAGACGATTTTAGAACCCCTCTCCTGATGTAAACCTTAGGAACTATCCTCTTCTTAAGTGACTCCTCCTCTGTAATCCATCTCCTCCATGTAAGTCTTTTATCTTAATTTTAATAAAAGCATATTTCTTATTTTTTTGTTTTCTTTAAAACTTTTTCTGAAATCTGGTCTAAGGAGATCTTACAGTTAAACTCCAAGTGTAAACCAGGAAACTGGCTTGAAGCTGTATCGATCTATAGCACAGATTAAAGAATAATCTTTTAAAAATGTTTATCATTTGCATTGTTTATGTTTATCTGTGTATTTTACTATTCTTGTATGTTCTTTTATCTCCTGTCTTTCTTCATCTATTCTAGACTGTAAATTGTGTATACTTGCTTAAACCTAGTAGTTCTGGGTAACGATTGGTATCAGAGCCATCTTCTTTCTTTTTCGGGGGGAAATAGTAGTGAGTCTGAGGTACTATTGGTCAGCCGTTGATAACGTTGGTTAGCCTAAGGATACGTTGGTCAGCTGTAGAGACTCCTAGGTAAGTCGCCAAGTTGAGCGCAGTTGAGCGGAGTTAGGTGGTCCCATATCGGGTGGTCCGAGTACAGTGTTCCTACCCCTATCTTCAGAAAATCAAGAAAATGTCTTTGTTTTCAAAATTTACTCATTCTTCTAGTTCTAGGTCAAGTAATCCCAATTTACAAAATAGGATGGAATGTAGAATTCCAGAAGTTGAAAAGAATTTACAAAAATGGTCTATACCAGAAGTCTCTTACAAGAAAATTTATGAAGTTTCTCAATCTTTGTTTTCTCAAAAGTCTGAAGATCATATAGACATTGTCGAACAGACAGTGACTTTGAATGGATTTTTAGATTCTAAACAATTGTTTTCAAATCAAACACTTGACTATTTGCAAAGTCAAGGATACAAGTATGTCCATATAGGATTGATCCAGATAGGACTCAAACCTCTTACAAGAACAGGGTTAGATACATGTGCCTTGATCGCTCTTCGCGATTGCAGACATAATAGGTTCCACGATTCTTTGCTTGGAATTGCATAATCAACCTTGGCCATGGGTCTAGTTTATTTCGACTGTTACCCCCAATTTCTCAGTGTCTCTTAAGGATCCAAACATCCTTGAAACACTGACCCTCAATCTTCATACCTTTGGCTTTGACATGCTAGAAGGTTCTGAACCTCTCGCCCTCATCGACAAGATAACCTTCAAGGCCATGAAGACTCAGTTAAGTCCAAAAGCTTTGATTGAGTTTGACAAAGGATACACCATCCTGTTCCAGGCCAACAAGGACAAAACTAGTGTAATTGTTCCAAAAACAATACACTGGAATCAAGTCACCCTTCCTGAAACATGGCAGGTCTAAGCTGCTCCTAGAAAACCTCCTTCTAGTCAGCTTAATCAAGTAGTAACCCTACCTGATGGTAAGGTTGAACTACAATTCTCTGAAGCTAGGATCACTAGACTTCATCTGCAAGATTTTCAATCAGGACGTAGATCTGAAGCATCCTTCAGGACTGCTCCCTCTCGTCTTCGTATTTTGAAACAATTCATTGGTGATCCCAGTGAATTTCAAAATAAGTCTAAAGACTTGCTGATGATTCATAACTGTCCAACCTTGAGCCATTTCAGATGGTACAAGGATATCTTCCTTAAAAAGGTTATGCTTCAAGTTGAAGCCAGTAACCCTTTTTGGAAGAGAAAGTTCATTTCTGGTCTTCCAGCAATCTTTGCTAAAAACCGTTCGTGGTAAACTTCAAAAAATCTACCAAGGTGACATTTCTTATGAGAATCTAACCTTTGGTAATCTTATTGCCTTCATTAACAAATGTGCATTACAAATCTGTAATGATTTGAGATTAAAATCTCAACTCAAGAAACAACACATTCATGGTCCTAAAGAATTAGGAGATTTCTGTTAGCAATATGGATATGAAGATTTTAAGATTCCAAATAAAAAATCATCTCTATCCAAATTACAATACAGATCTCATCCTGCTCGCTAATACAAGACTAAGAAGCCTTATGGGCCTAAACAACCCAAAGACCTTAGCAAGTACTATAGCAAGCCCAAGAGGCATGGGACTCATAAGCCCAAGCCCAAACAGTTTAAGAACCATAATGAACAAGGTCCAACATCTAAGCCCGTTTGCTTTAAATGTGGACGTCCAGGTCATTATGCCAAGAACTGCAAGACGACCTAAAAAAACACATGCACTTCAGGCCCCTAAAGATATTAAGCAAATGTTTTTGCAAGTTCTGATGGATTCAGAAGCTGAATCTTCAGATGAAGAACTTCAAATTTTTAATTTGAATCATTCTTCCGATTCTGACAGATCAAATGATTCTGATCAATGTGCAGAAGCCTGTAATTGCAACACCATCAACATGTTATCAACAACAAAAGAATCTAACATTCTTTTAGACTTTGTTGATAAAATTGATGATCCCAAGCTTAAGATTGAATATCTTCAGCATATCAAGTCCTCAATAACAAAAACAAAAGAATCTCCAAAAATCATCAATCCTTTCTATAACCACAAAGAAATCATTGATCGATTTAAAAGATCTTCTCAATCATCCAATACGGCCAGTCTAACTGACCTTCAATATGAAGTTAACAATATCAAAAAAGAAATTGTTATGCTCAAACTCTCTTTTATTTACGTATGCAAAGCATGCAGACGTTTGTCATTCCTCAAGAAGCTTCTTCTTCTTAACTTCCACCTCAGACAGAAGAACCACCCCTTTTTCTTAACCTTATTAACAAAGTGAAACATCAAAAATTGTATGTTGCTATTGAGTTGGTTATTAACAAAAAGTTAATTATTCCAACAATAGCACTTGTTGATTCTGGTGCTGATTTGAATTGCATAGCTGAAGGACTAATTCCTGCTAAGTACTTTCAAATTACCACCCAGAAGCTTTATACCACTGACAATTCACAACTACAAATTAATTACAAATTAACTAATGCTCACATTTGTAAGAACAAGGTTTGCATTAAACAAGATTTTTTACTTGTCAAGAATATGGTTCAAAAAATGATTCTTGGAACTCTATTTTTTGCAGCCATAACCCCTTTTTCAGTTTCAAAAGATGGATTTATTAAAACCCAGATTTTAGGAACTGATGTTGATTTCAAGTTTTTATTCAAACTAGAAATTATAGAAATTAATCATATCAAAATTGATGTGAGTTTTCTTAATTTCATTTCTAAAAAACAACAACATTTACAATCTTTAAAAACTGAAATTGCGTATAAACGCATTGACAACCAAATTCAATAGCCTAAACTCCAATATCAAATTGTTCAATATCATGAACATTTGAAGAACAAGTTATGTGCAAAACTTCCCAATGATTTCTGACATCGTAAGAGACACGTTGTCCGTCTCCCTTATGAGCCTTCCTTCCATGAAAACAAAATTTCAACTAAAGCTAGACCCATTCAAATGAATGCAGAGCTTATGGAGTATTGCAAACAAGAAATCCAACAATTGTTGAACAAGAATCTCATCTGTCATTCTAAGTCTCCTTAGAGTTGTTCTGCTTTCTATGTTAGAAAAGCTGCAGAACTTGAACGCGGAAGTCATCGCTTAGTCATCAACTACAAGCCTCTCAATCAGGTCCTTCAATGGATTAGATATCCAATCCCCAACAAGAGAGATCTTCTTAAGAGATTACACTCCGCTTGTGTTTTCTCTAAATTTGATCTGAAATCTGGACTTTGGCAAATTCAGATTCATTCTTTTGACAGGTACAAGACAACTTTCAATGTTCCCTTTGGTCATTATGAATGGAATGTAATGCCCTTTGGTCTCAAGAATGTTCCTAGCGAGTTTCAAAACATCATGAATGAGATTCTTTCTCCCTTTTCCTCATTCACAATTGTGTATATCGATGATATACTTGTTTTCTCTGAGTCCATAGTAGCCCATTGGAAACACTTGTATCAATTTGAAAAATGTATTAAAGAAAATGGTTTGGTTTTATCACCTACCAAAATCAATCTGTTTCAAACAAATGTTAGATTTTTAGGTCACAAGATTTTTCATGAGACTTTCACTCCCATTTCAAGAGCAATTGATTTTGCAGACAAGTTTCCTGATGAAACTCAGGATAAAACCCAATTACAAAGATTTTTAGGATCTTTAAATTATGTTGCCGATTTTTATAAAGGCCTCCGTATTTTACTTAAACCACTGTTTGCAAGGCTTAAGAAAAATTCAGGCCCATGGACTACAGTCCATACCCAAGTTGTTCGTCAAGTCAAAGCCCAAGTCAAGAGTCTTCCTTGTTTAGCAATCTCATATCCCAAGGCTTTCAAGATTGTGGAAATAGATGCGTCTAACCAAGGGTACAGTGGTATTCTTAAACAAAATCTTCCTGGTTCTACCATAATCCAATTAGTCCGGTACCATTCTGGTATTTGGAAGTTTGTTCAAATCAATTACCTAGCAGTTAAAAAGGAAGTTTTATCGATTGTTTTGTGCATCATGAAATTTCAAGATGATTTAACAAATCAAAAATTTCTTTTACGTGTTGATTGTAAATCTGCCAAAGAGATTTTAACAAAAGATGTTTTAAATCTCGTGTCAAAACAGATTTTCACCAGATGGCAATGCCTTTTATCTGCATTCGATTTTGAAATTGAATTTATAAAAGGAGAATACAAATCTCTAGCTGACTTCCTCACTAGAGAATTCATTAAAAAATGAGTTCGCAGAGCTCATCCTCTTCGCATGTTCCCTCTGCAAAACCCCAATATGCTATGCAGCCTTCTGCTACACAGCATAGCCCTTCTCTTTCTTATGCTTTTTCATTAACCAATCCCTATCAGCCCCTCCAGGAAGCTGAATCAAGTTCAACAATGACTTCATTCCCGAAGTCTCAAGCACCCCCTCAAAACACTTATGTTACCAAATCAAGTCTCGAGCCTCTGTTCATGCTCAAACCAAGTTTATATTCTCTTATCAAGGATCCCCATGCAATAGCAAGACATGTGTTTACTCCCAAGGTACTGTTTGAAGAACCAGACAGTCTCAAGACACAACAATTCTATGAATTCATTCTAGTGGACACCGACTCAGTGACGATCACTCACAATCGAGAGAAATCTAATCTAGAGAAGATTTCTCAGTCCAAGTGTCAGATTTTGAAGATTATGTCAGAAGCAGATTGGAAGCAGCATCCGCTCTACCATAAGAAGTTCTCAGTCAAAAAATTAACGCACGATCCCCTGAGGAACAATAAAATTGTGTATATTGTCATGATTGCATCACAATGAAAATGCCCCCAAATAATTTTAAAATTTACATTAAAAAAGTGATATAATTAAAAAAAAAGGTAGGGTGAATAATATGATAAAATTATATGAATTTAAGTAACCACGTATAAAGAATTAACATCATTCTCTTTCTCATCTTACATGTGGGGCTTACTACTATAAATGCAAAGCCCCAAAAGGTATCTTCAACACCACTTTTTACAATTTCGAAAATACTCCTAACAAGACGACAAATAACTCTTATGTCTATATTAAATGAAAATTAATTAATAAAATTGTTGAGGCTGTTTAAGTAGTACATTGTTGAATAAACTTTAAAACATTTTAAATTTTAAGTGGTTCCTCAAAATTTTACATAATTATATAAAAGTCCTTATAAATAGTTCTATAAAAGCCTTTTAGTTATTCAATGATACAATTGACCGCTTCAAGTATTTTAAAACATTTTTTAAAAGAATTTATTAAAATAAATTGAAATAAAAAAGTAACATTCTATTCTAAAATTTCTAGATGAGCTTTTCTATGTGTCGAGGGAAAGGGCGAGGAAACCAGCGAGGTAAACGAGGTGGCGGGGGGTGAACCGTTCACCCCCCTCGAGATGCGCGTGTGGAAAGCATCTCGAGGGGGGTGAACGGTTCACCCCCCGCCACCTCGTTTACCTCGCTGGTTTCCTCGCTCTTTCCCTCGACATTTAGAATTCCCCTTTCTAGATAGCCCTTTATAACATCCACGCGCATGTGTGTTTGATGCTAGTTTTAAATGAAGAGCTCTGGAAGAACAATAAAAACGTGTCTGCTACACTCATTTTTTAACTTCCCAAAATGCCCTTGTAAAATTGAGATTTGACCATTATGGCCTACTTAATTGCATGTAAAGATGAATCAATTTGAGGGGTATGTTTGTCCATTCAATCTAAATAACTATTTAATCATTAAAAAAATATTATGATTGTAATCTCACAACCAAGAATACACGAAATGAAAAAATAAAAAAAAATAATCGGTGATTTGCAGAATTACAGATCTGAATGAAGAATTTTGGATGTTGAGGAACAAAATGGAGGAAGGAGATAATGGTGAGAGAATGCTTGTTCTTAGGTTCGCTACAACAAGTTTTTTTTTTAATAATAACTGAAATTATTCATTTCTATCATATTATATGTCATTAATTTAAATACCAAAATTGTGTTTAAAATTGTACAAACCATAGTTGATCTTATAAACACATAAAATCATATAATTTCTTATTTCTTGACTTTTATACTATTTCTAATTAAAAAATATAATGATTTAAATATAGGTCTAAGCATCAATATTTGTCTGATACAACTTTATCATATTACAAAATTTCTTTCATATTAATGCGTATGTAAACCACTCACATAGTTAATCAAGAAAGTATTGACCACATGTGACAAGGACACAATTTTATTTTAATTAATCATATTAATTATTTGACTATATCCACACAAATTGCTATTGTCCAACGTTAGTAGACAATATAATGAGAAATTGTTACTTCTTCCATGCTATCATATATCTACAATATTTAATCTTTAGCATCCCAATATTCCCAAGGTGTAGTGATCCTACATGAAAGTTTTGGCAGGCAGAGAAACTATATATAGAATATATTATCTGACTCTGAGTGAATATAAAGGCATGCGACAAGGTTTTTGCTCTCAAAAGAATTATGCTTTGGTTTGAAGTTATTTTAGGCCTGAAAATCAACTTTCACAACTTTCCATTGGAGAAGTCCATCATCTACAACAGTTGGAGGGTTTATTCGGTTATGCAGCGAGTAAGTAACTACTTAAATACTTAGGTATGCCTTTGGATGCTAGATTTAAAAATAAAGCTATATGGAATGAGACAATTGAAAGGATGGAATTGAGATTAGCTTCTTAGAATCGCAAATTCCTCTCGAAAGCATGCAACTAACGCTTGTCCAATCCGTTTTAGCTTCTATCCCTGTGTTCCTCCTATCTTTTATCAATGCACTCTCTTTATAGCAGCCAAGATGGAACAGATCATGCGCGACTTCCTTTGAGATTCCACAAATAACTCTAGAGATGCATCTAGTGGTTCGAGAGAAACTTTATTGTCCCAAAACCCGAGGTGGATTGGGCATTTCCCAAGTGAGTACTTTCAACTTAACATTACTTTTCAAGTGGCTTTTGCGAATTGCAAAGGAAGATGAACATTTATAGAGATATCGCGCATCAATGATAAATATGGGCAAAATATATGGGACTGAGATACCATAACCAAGTACACTCCATATGGGTGCTCTTTGTAGAAGTCCATCCTCAGTGTGCAAGTGTTTTCTACCCTTACACCTCGCTTCAATGTGGCAATTGCAATTTCATCTTTTTCTGACATGATTCCTGGTGTTGCAACACAACCTCTGAAGGATATCTTTCTAATGTTGTATATCATTAACAACCATAAAATGAGGGAGTTATCAATTTTTGGTCCAATGGAGATTCTTGGGATCTTTCCTTTCGAATATCGCTAAATGATGGGGTTTTAGAGGAGGCCGCAAATTTATTGCAACCGTTGGATATTCAAATGCTTTCTGAGGGATCTAATAGTTTGGTGTGCAAGGGTAAAGGTGCAGATTTCTCGGTGAAAGAGTTTTTTGATGTTGGCTGCCTCTCATTATGAGACCCACTCCAACCCCTTCATTTTCTCTTACAAGAATCTGGTTTGGGTGTGATAATCACATAATTATAACATTATTACATCTTATTATTTTTTGTAATCCTTGTTTTTATCTTATTTTAGATTAATTATTAATTTTTTGTGTTTTTGTAGAATTTGGAGCTGTATTGAAGAAATCAGAGAAAAATGCAATAAACAATCCCAGATGGTGACTTCAGAGAAAGTGGAGGTGAAAATAGCCTAAACCCATAACCTAAACTCAAAACCCAAACCCAAAATCAAACCCTTGAACCCATAAACCCAAACTGTCCCATATCCAGATTTGATTTTACCTTGATTCACTCAATAAGTCATCCATTTATCTCATCTCTATTCATTTTGTTCATTCTCTATAAATACAAGAGAAATGGATGAGAAAGGGGAGGAATAGAAGGGAAAAGAAAACATTACAGAAAATCAAAATCTCTTTCTCACATATTGTGATTCTCATCACCGTCCCAATCAAACAAAACCACCATCATCCACCGAAATAGGGGTGTGACAACCCTATTTCACGCCAATTTTCATTTCACCTCGCCACTGTCCAACAACCACAGCCGCCACCACCATCAGACACCACCTCGTCACCATGTTTCGCACGCCCAACAATAGCCACCATCTCCCTGTCCCTCTCCCTATTCCATCATCCATCATCATCCACCATCTGTCCCTCCGCCACCATCCCTGTCAACGCCATAACCACCGAGCACCACCACCAGAGTCACCACCATCATCGCCACTACGAAACAGAGGAAGCAGCAGCCAGAGCCGAGCTATCTCTCGGCTTCTCTTCGTCTCGGTGCATCAGCTCGAACACAACCACCGTGATAGGAGCAGAAACAGGGAGTAGTGCCTCCATCTCTCCCTCTCTCTATTTTTTTTGTTCTTATCGCATCTCTCTCTTTGTTTTTCCATCCCTCTCTTTCTTTTGCAGGTACTGGAGTCGGTTGGAGGACAAAGGAGCTCGCGAGGAGCAGAAGTGAGGCAGCGCTAGCGGCGTTGCTCGCTAGAGATGACGACCAAATTGCAACGCGCGACTGGAGGAAAAACTGTGTTTTTCAAACAATTTGGTTATTGGAACCCCGAGCTTCTCTCTCTGAGCAGCCACAGAGCATTTGCAACTTTTTCTCGGGATTTTTGTTCGGACCACCTGCTGATATGCTGAGTACCACCACATCGAGTTTGCAACAAACCAAAAGGGTTGCATAATTTATTTTACTGACTTAAATGCTTAATTATTAATTACAAATTTATTTCAGAAATTTGATAAATTGCTTTCACTTTTCATGTTTGATTAAAAATTGATATGTTTGGTAGTTAGATTCACATTTTATCAAAATTCAAAGCATGTGCTAAAAATTATTAAGTTTGAACTTTGATTAAGTGTGCCCTAAAAAGACACTTAATGTTTGGTAAGAGTTTATTTGCTTGAAATAAATTGTTCATGTTTGACAGAAACTGATATGATTGGAATTGAATTTTAATGATCACATCTTCGGTGTAAGCAAGGGATCCTCATCCTTAAAGCTTCTCGCTTATAATTTAAGTAATTTAGATTTAAATATATTTGCTAACTCATCGGTGAGTCCAAACCCCACAAAATCCAGCTCATCCATATTTTCATTTTATTTTAATTTTCTTATTTTTAATTTATTTTTAGTTTAGTTTTAAAAACACTGTAACCCCATTTTTCTTTAAATTAGTTTAAGTAAATTATTAAATTCAATTGCATCTACTTTCCTGGTGGGATCGACCTGTACTTGCCGTTGTCTACTAGTTAGACATCGTGCACTTGCGGTTAGTGGGTCAAATTAGACTATTTATTTAGGTCGGTTAAGCCCGCAACAGGGTGAAAAATCTTTTTTCTCGGATTAATTTATTTTGTTGGTCAGTGCTGCATGAGAGGATCTTGACTAAAGATTGGCTAAGAAAGAGATGAATACTCATAGGAAGTCTTTGTGTGGTTTGTAATGAGAATGACGAGACTCTGGATTACTTGATGCTTCATTGCAGATTCTCCAAATCTATTTGGAGCAGTTTCTTGTTAGAATTTCATATTTCAAGGTTCCCTTTAGGATTGGCTAAGTTGATGGTCTCAAGCTAATCCATTCCGGCGAGAGGAGTGGTTATGGCATTGGGTTCCTCATGTGGTGTGTGCAGAAAGAGAGAAATATGTGAGTTTTTGAAGGGCTTAACAGATCGAAACAATATATCTTTATCGATATTAGAGAATTATTGTGGAGGATGGGTTCGGTTTGTAGTCTTGTTTCCCTTCATAGTGTCTCGACATTCCTTGATATAGGGATGGTTCCCCTTGTATCTTGTTTAATATATATATATATAGCGTTCGTGGATGTGATGGACGAGGCGAGAACAAAATTTTAGTAAAATATTACTCTAGGGTCTTCATCATGAAATTTCTGTGGACAGAAGAAATAACGTAGTTGAATTAACTTGTAGACTAGGGTATTGACGCGCTTCCGTGCATGAATATTTAGTATTTTTTATTTTATTACAACCTTTCAATAATAAGTAAAACTTATTATTGAAATTTTAAATTAAGGACTTCGAATAAAGGATGTTAGGGGCTTAGGTATAAATAACAATATGTGAGAGGGGCGGGTTTTTATATCGTAAATAACCTGAATTTGGGAAGGTAATATTGTACATATTTGTAATTTGAAATGACAAAAATACCCTTGACAACTATTTACCTTACTATTCGTTTTTCTTGTAAATAGATAGATTTGGGAGGGCATTTTGGGCATTCCAAAAATCAAGGGGAGCCATCGTTATATAGTACAGATAGATGCATGCACGAAGACTTGACTCAATGAAACTCAAAATTTTCTCTTGAATGTTTTATTTCATAAAACACTAGAAATTAATTCATTCAAAATAAGTAAACTTTCCTTTAGTGTACATTTTATGTGAACGCTTGTGTATATTTTATTTGAATGCTTATCTTCTTTTATTATTCCCACTTGGCAGCGATTTTTTAACATCACAACTTACATTGTTCCACACCACTAATCCCACTTTTCTCTCCTACGCCATAAAAAAAAGTCAACCCAAAATCTATTTTCTTTTTCACTCACTGCAAAGCTTTCTGTCATAGTGGATTCATGAAGCACCACTGCCCCGCCGGCTCCGCCACCATTGGTAGCACCACCACACCACGCTTTATCACTTGGTTGCATTACCACGCACCGCCACAACCTCCTTCTCTTTGCATGTGATGAATGTGATGGTGGCAATGGCAAGGATTCCTCCTTCTCCTCCTCTCTTATTTTCTTCTCTGCATTGTTTTTTTTCTTCTTCATCGCCATCACAGAGGACTCCATGAGGATGAGTTCCCCATTCGCGACATCCTTTGCGAGGGCAAAAAAAAATTGGTCTTCATAGATGTTCTTGCAAACGAAAAACCCATCCTCGCGGAGACCTCTACTCGTGAGGGTTCTCTACTAGCAGGAGCCTCTACAAGGGCCAAATTTTTTTGCCTTCGCACAGTCCACCACGAGTGGGGAAGCCATCCTCACGAAGTCCTCTGCAAGGGCAATGGGGAAGAAAAAAAAAGAAAAGAGAAGAATAACCAATGAGTTCGACCTGTGTGCATAACATTTGATGACATTGTGGCCAACTTCCCCACCTGCAAAAAATATTAATATATGTAAAGAAATAAGCTAGAAAAGAGAAATGTAATTAGCTTACTAGGGTTAACAATACTAATATTCATCTGCAAGGAAAAGTTTTGATTAAACTATGATATCAAATCATGAGGTCGGTTTAATTTTTAAAATAAGACATACTTTATTTTTAATTATTAATTTTTGGATAATTTCTTAGTAAACAATATTTAATTAATTTGATCTTTTGATACAGTGAAACAATAATAACCTAGAAAGAAAAGGCATATAGCGATGAAATTAACAATATGGACTCCCCCACATCTAGGAAGTTTAATAACTAGTGCCATTGCTGAGATTTTAGAGGCTAAGTGCAAATACTAAAAATAAGGGTCCCTTTTTATATAAAAATAAAATTTAATAATAATTTTATGTTTTAATACTATACTTACCCGATTTTTACACATAAGAAAATTGAATTCGTGTCTCTTTTAATATACTTAAAAAAAAATCATCAATTAGTTTTTGGGGTAAGACTTGAACAAGACTTTCCTTGAGGTTTGTAAAATGGACATATAGTTCTTGACCATGGGAGCAATAAATAAAAATATAAATAAATGTTTATTTTTATCAATAAATATACTAGTAAAGATGAATATTTATTGGAGCAATAGATATACTAGTGAAGATGAATCCAATTTATTTTTATCAATTAATGTTTATGCGCGAATTTTCACCGATATCCGCATCGCCCACCCCAAATGGGGCGGATTGAATGTGTCTAAATGGATTTCGGGGATCCAAATAATATCCGTTATGTAGGTAATTTACTAACATACCTTTAACTCTTAAAAGAAAAACCCTAACCTAAACCACCCACCCATCGATCTGACTTTGTCTCTCCACTCTCCACCTCTCAGTCTCTCCATAATCCAATCTCTGCTGTCACGGACTAGCAATCCATGCGGCACTAGCTATCCAATTCACTAGTAAGCCTATGAGTAGTTACTTTGACGGGCACAAATATATATTAACTTGAGAATGCACAATATCAATCTGTAGACAATATAACGATGCACAATAGTCAGCAAAAGTTTTCATTAACATTCAATAGATTACAATGGGGAGGAACGTCCGAAAGGACGTTGCTCAAGACTAGTTCGATGTTATCGATCGATGGAAATACAAGTTTGAAGTTGAAAAACAATGCAAAGAAAACAATAAAAATGCTAGCGGTATAGTCTGGCCCGATTATGTAATGGAGGCAACACGTCCTCACAGTCAAGAGCTCAAACCTTCCCCCTATAATATAGATGCTAAGCATTTGGGCACTTTTCAAAATAGAACATTGAGTTTTGAAACCATTAGGAAAGTCTTGAAAAGTCTCTTACGTTGATTTCCCTTACCAACGGTACTAGTCCTGACACTCTCCCACACTCAATTTGCTGACACCCTCACAGCGAACTTTTCCAAGTACTCTTCCAGCTTTGAGAGGTACGGCAGCAGATGCTCGACTGGCTCCTAACTGATCTCTGAAGGAGGCTAATCCTGCCACTTGACCAAATACTCTCTATCCAGGTCTGTGTTGTTGATGAGGCGGTCAGCTAAGATTTCTTCCACTTCTCGATCTGGCTTAGTAGGATGCTTAGGTAATGCTCGGGTAGATACATTTCTTGTGGGATCAGTGGCATCTGCATGGTAGGACTTCAAGTTACCTGCATGGAAGATAAGATGGGTGAAACGGAGCCAATGTGGTAACTTGACGTGATAGGAGACTTTGCCTACTTTCTCAATAATCTGTACCGGTCCCTCATACTTGCGAAACAAATTGTTGTGTGCTCTAGCTGTCCGTTTATACTTGTTGAACGTATCTAGCTTCACCAATACCAAGTCCCCGACTTCAAAAGGATCAATCTATCGTTTCTTGTCGGCCCATTTCTTCATGTGACGGGAGGCTTTCTCAAGATAGGCTCGAGCAACTTCAATGTTTCTCTGCCAGGCTTTGACAAATTCAAGAGCTCTTGGGCTGGGTCCTTGGTATCCGGTAAGCACTGTATGTGGTGTCAATGGTTGCTGACCAGTGACTAACTGAAAGGGACTGGAGTGAGTAGCTAAGCTCTTTTGTAAGTTGAAACAGAATTGTACAACATCAAGTAGTCCCACCCAATTTTTCTGATTGCACTTACAAAATGACGATGGTATTCTTTGAGCATAGAGTTAAAGCGTTCAGTCTGTCCGTCAGATTGAGGATGTTGGCTTGTCGACATATTAAGTTTGGATCCCAAGAGCTTGAACAACTCCTTCCAGAACTTTCCTGTGAAGCGAGCATCACGGTCGCTAACAATGTTTTCGGGCAGTCCCCAATACTTCACTACATGCTTGAGGAACAATTGCGTCGTATCTTCGGCTGTGCAAGTCAGTCCGGTCGGCACAAAGGTCACATACTTTGAGAATCGGTCAACAACTACAAGGATACATTTGAAATCCTCCACTTTTGGTAACCCAGTAATGAAGTCCATGGAAACACTTTCCCAGGGACGAGTTGGAACAGGCAAGGGCTCTAGTAAGCCTACTGGTCGGTCTCTTTCAACCTTATTTTGCTGGCAAATAAGACATGTTCAAACATAGGCCATTACATCCTCCTGTATCTGCGGCCAATGGGTGTCATAGGCGATTACATCCTCTCTAGCAATGCAAGTGTTCGTCTCCAACCTGGATGTCCCGCCCAATGGGTGTCATGGCATTCTCTCAAAAGTTCTTTCCTCAAACAAGAAGTTCTTGGAACATAGAGGCGATTACCAGTTGTGAGTATTGCTCAATCTTTTATCCAGAACCGTCGAGTTTTGCCCTGCTTGATCAACTCTGTAATCGCTTTCGCTTGTGGGTCTGTATGTAGGCCTGCTTTGATCTTCTCCAAGATGGTGTGACTTGGACCAAGATGGTGTGACTCGGACCGATATGGATTAGCGCTGCAAGGTCTGCCCTTCTACTGAGTGCATCAGCTACATTGTTAGTGCGCCTTGGCTTGTATTCCAATACTAAGTCAAATTCTGCTAATTTTTCCTGCCATCGAGATTGCTTGGAGGTTAACATCTTTTGAGTAAGGAAATGGCTTGCTGCAACATTATCCGTTTTAACAAGGACTTGAGATCCCAAGAGGTAGTGTCTCCACACCTGTAAACAATGTCCAATGGCTAGCAATTCCTTTTCCTGAGTTGAGTAATGGGACTCTGTATCATTCAACTTTCGACTCTCATATGTTACTGGGTGACTATCTTGAAGCAAAACTCCCCCTAAGGCATAATCAGATGCATCTGTTTGTACTTCAAAGGGCTTGGTGATGTCTGGTAAGGCCAATACTGGATCTTTCATCACGGCCAGTTTCAAGACTAGGAATGAAGCTTCACACTGCCTATCCCATTCCCATGTTCGGTCTTGTTTCAACAAATTTGTCAGTGCAACAGCTCTCTTAGAGTAGTCCCTTATGAAACAACGATAATAGTTTGCGAGTCCGAGGAAAGAACGTAGTTGAGACACGCTCTTAGGATTGTTCCAATCATGGATTGCCTTGACTTTCTCCATGTCCATCCGAATCTTGCCATTACCAATAACATGACCCAAGAAATTAATCTGGGTCTAGCCGAATGAGCACTTCTCCTTCTTGACAAAGAGATGATTATCCCTAAGGATTTGGAACACTTCTTGCAAATGATGTAGGTGTTCTTTTATAGTCCCACTATAAACCACAATATCGTCAAGATAGACAACCACAGACTTGTCCAGAAGGTGACAGAACAGGCCATTCATAAGGGTCCAAAACGTAGCTGGAGCATTGGTCAAGCCGAAGGGCATTACTAGGAACTGATCATATGACCCATATCTAGTAGAACAAGTAGTTTTGGGTTCGTCACCAGCAGCAATGTGGATCTGATGGTAACCTGATCTCAAGTCGATTTTTGTGAAGTATCTGGCGGATCCAGGTTGGTCGAATAAGTCTGCAATGAGCGGTAGCGGGTATTTGTTCTTTATAGTGACTGTGTTCAAGGCTCTATAATTAACACAAAGGTGAAGACTGCCATCATGTTTCCGCTGAAAAAGAACAGGTGCCCCATAAGGTGCTTTAAAGGGTCGAATGAATCCCGACTCCAACAAGCCATTTAGTTGTTTTCTCAATTCGGTCAACTCTGGAAGGCTCATGGGATATGGACTATGTGCGGGTGGCTTGGCACCAGGCACTAACTCAATTTCGTGATCAATGAGTCTTTTGGGAGGTGAATTCTTTGGCAATTCATTCGCATCACTTCGCTGAACTCAGCAATAACTTGGGAAACTTCCTCAGGGATTTTGCTAGTATCATCTTCAATCTCTAGCTTTGCCACAGCTAAGTATGTATCTTCTCCTTTGGCCAAGCCTCTCTTGACTTGGAGCGCCGATAATATTCTATCATGAGTTGTGGGTCGAATTTAGGTTGGTACAATTCATAGTCTAGGTCCGAAAAAGCCTAAGGAGTCCATGAAAGGTAGTGGTTCTGCTGCAGCTTTTCGAAAGAATTCTAGGCCAAGAATCACCTTAAAATCATCAAGTGGGACGACCAAAAAGTTTGATCTTCCTTCTGATGGACTAACCTGTAGTGGCACAACTCTAGCCATACCATTAATAGAGATTGCCTCAGAGTTGACAGCTTTCAACTTACCCACATCTCCTTCTAAGTTCAGACCCATACGTCTAGCTTTATCTGGGGCAATAAAATTGTCTGTCGCTCCTGAATCCAACAATGTTTGGGAAGGGAATCCATTGATAGTGATGTTGATGTATTGAAAATCCTTCTTGTGTGGGTGCTCATACATTTCTCCTTTGGCAGCATTGAGCTTGCGTAGAGCTTCCATCTGGGAGGTCTCACTGTTGATGGGGTTCAAGCTCGATGCGGTCGAGTTAGAAGGTTCTGTTTGAAGCAAGGACATCAATGAGTGTAGGGCTAGTTTGGATGGACATTTGCCTGTTGGGTGATCCATGCTATTGCAAAGAATGCATGGGGCAGGTGCAAATGATCTCCACTGCCCAGAGTAGTTTTGCCCTCGTTTGTTGTTGTAATTTGAGTTGTTAGGGCTGACATTCCAATTTCTGTTGGAACTCCAATTCTGGTTGGACGGTCGAGAATTGTAGTTTCCTTGGTTCTGACTTGAGTTTCCCCAGTTTTTGTGAGGTGATCGAGCATCGACCCCGAGCTTGAATTGGTACTGCCAGTTCTAGCTGTGGAGTGATTGAGTGAAGTGGATCCAGCCATGGGCATATAATCGCTAAACCTTTCTGTTGCTACAATAACACTTGTAATATCTATCACCTTCTGCCTTTGTAATTCTGCTTGCAGAAGTGGCTGAACTTGTTCCATGAAACATAAAACTTTGTCCTTCTCAGACATGTCTCGAATATCTAGCAAGCAATTAAGTTGAGAACTACCTGACATAGTCTCGAATATTGCCTGTCTGTTTGATGGTGTGGAGCTTCCTCCTTGTTAAGAAATCAGTGTTCTCAGGTATGAATTGATTTCTGAGTTCCTTCTTGAGGTCTGCCCAAGTTCTAATAAGGATGCGACCTTCTTCCATATTTGCATATTTGGTTCTCCACCATAGTTTCGTACAATGTTCTAAAAATCGGTCTAGACGCTAGAAGGTAGAAAACCGCCCAGATTAATAGCTGGGCTGGCAGTCTGGGTGGGATCTAGGCGGGGTCTAGGCGGACTCTAGGCGGGGTCTAGGCGGTCTGGGTATTTTTTTTTATTTTTTATTTTTTATTTTTTTATTTTTATATTTTTAATAAGACTGATTGTGTTCTTATTTTATTTTCTTTCCTATTTTTTAGAAATAAACTATTTAATTGTTTTTTTTATTCAATATATGTCTAAATGTAGCAAATGATGATTACTTAATGGAATTCTCAAAGGATCTGCCGGTACCAATTTTACTAATGTAGATTTTATCAAACATAACTGAGTTTATTCATGCAGTTTGAAGAAAAATAAAAGAGTACAAAAATTCAAATTTATATAAAGTACCCATCATGACCAACTTCAGTCATTTGAGTTTTAATAAATTTTGTTCACGATTGTTAATTTTTCATGTTTTTAAATTTTGCATATGTATATTGACATTAAATTGGATGTAATTGATAAGGTATTATGTTTAACTTTTGTAAATTATTAAAGTAATAATACAAAACCTAAGACCGTCTAGGTGCCGCCTAGGCCCCTGGGCGCTAGGCACCTGCTCGCCGCCCCCCCAGCGCCTAGCGATTTTTAGAACACTGGTTTCGCATCACCTGCTAAGTACATGGTCACCATGGTGACCTTGGCTTCTTCTGATTCGGGGTTTACCGCGCGAAAATATTGTTCCAGATCAAACAAGAAGTTCTTTAACTCCTTCCCATCTCGTACCCCAGCATATGACTTTGGCTCAAGCACTTTCATCCTAGGGTGATCAGCCGTCCCTGTGGCCTTGGTCAGCAAGCCAACCCTTGCAAATAAGTCCTCCAGCTGTAATTGGAAGTCACTCATCACCTGAGCTGTGGGGTGAGGTGACTCTTCCATAGTGACTGTCCATCACTCTAAATTATCGACGTGCTCAACCAGCGAATCTACTATGTCTGCCAAGTGAAAGAGTCCATCAAGCCGACTGATCTGTTTTCCCAAACTGCTTGACTGGTCCATTCTATTTTCTAGTCTCTGCATTCGACTAGCCTGTCGTTCCTCCATAGCGCTAAGACGCTCTCTTAGTTCCTGCATCCTGGTTTGCATTCAACAAGCTCTGGCTTTGATACCAACTGTCACGGACTAGCAATCCGTGCAGCACTAGCTATCGAATTCACTAGTAAGCCTATGAGTAGTTACTTTGATGGGCACAAATATTAACTTGAGAATGCACAATATCAATCTGTAGACAATATAACGATGCACAATAGTCAGCAAAAGCTTTCATTAACATTCAATAGATTACAATGGGGAGGAACGTTCGAAAGGACGTTGCTCAAGACTAGTTCGATGCTATCGATCGATGGAAATAAAAGTTTGAAGTTGAAAAGCAATGCAAAGAAAACAATAAAAATGCTAGCGATACAGTCTGGCCCGACTATGCAATGGAGGTAACACGTCCTCACAGTCAAGAGTTCAAACATTCCACCTATAATATAGATGCTAAGCATTTGGGCACTTTTCAAAAGGGAACATTGAGTTTTGAGACCAACGGTACTAGTCCTGACATCTGCCTTGCTCGATTTGGTTCATATTCCACTCTCCCCGCCCAATGAAGAAGTTGTTTTCTTTCCTTGATTTTACTTTACTATTAAGAGAGAAGGAGATATAGAGGTAGATGAAGGAACTTCAGCAAGGAAGGATTGTTGTTGCTGATGATGGAGTTGATTATCTATTTCATATTGCATGTGAGTGTGAGAAGAGGTAACAAAGTTGGAAGCAATGACGATTGTTCCAATGACAAAGAGGAGAGTTGGAGTGAACCAACTATTCACAGAAGCCAAAGATTCTTCAAGCATCCTTGTTAGATCTTATTGTTTTTCCTTTCTTTCTTTTACAAACACTACACCAAAAACCCCCATTAGCAACGGTTCTATACCGTGGGCGTAACCCATTGCCACGGCTAAGAGCCGTGGGCTACAGAGGCGTCGCAAAATTCTTTGTAACGGCTATAAACCGTTGCTAAACATTGTAGCAACGGTTTTATGCTTGAATAGGGGTGGTGATTTTCAGCATTTAGCCACGGTTTTAAACCGTTGCAAGAAGAATAGCAACGGTTTTTAGCCGTGGCAAAAATAGCCACGGTTTTAAGCCGTGATAAAGTATGGATACTAGCAACGGTTTTAAACCGTGTCTAATTAAGTAGCAACGGTTTTAAGCCGTGGCTACCCCTAGCCACGGTTTTTAGCCGTTGCAATAGTTAGCCACGGTTTAAAACCGTGGCAAATTTTTTTTTTTTAATATTTTTTATTTTATTTTTTTGCTATCAAATGACTTTGAGTCATTGAGTCAAAATCTATCAAATAATGGAGGCAAAGTAATGTAATTAATAAGAAAATGTATTACATTGAGTCAAAATCTATCAAATAATATCTCAAATCCAATGATAGTTAAGGAAAGCCACGTCATGCTCAAGTCGTACATTATCAGAATGCACGATATTAGATAGACTATTGGCTTCTTCTTGTGCAAGCTTTACACTAGAAAGTTTCACTTTCAGCAGTTCCATTTCCCTTACTGTGTCACCCAACTTTTTCTCCATGTCCTGTCTACTTTTAGCAACCGATGACAAATTCCTCTCTGCACCTTCCTTGCTAGCCAATGCAGCTGCCAGTCGTTCTTCTAGAGTACTGTTCTTTCGTATCAGTGAAGCCAACTTGGCCTCGTAAAACTGATGCAGTCCCACTGATTTTCCATCGGGATCAGGAAATACAATATCGTCATTACTGCTGAAATTTCCAATAATTTGCTTGGTATGGGGTTTTGAAAAGTCAGAGAACGATAGAGTAGATATCACTTCTGTTGTGGGTTTACTCCCAACAATACCAGTTCGGTCTCTGTCTTCAGGTTTAGTTCTCTGTTCCACTGCCTGAAAAGATTAAAAACTTGTCTTAGTGGCAGCAATATTACAACGTATGACATGATAAAACTGGGCAATATTACAAAGTATGACATGAAGTAGACGACTTTAACTTTGTTGATTTAGTAATGCTGAACAACAATTACAAGCCAAACAATAATTTCTATGTTTTTCCCTTCACATCCTCAGCCTTATACATACTTAACTAAGCATCAGTCAACATTATTCCACAAAATTCATTTCAATCATAATCTAACTAGTTAAAGATACAGATGGAAAGGAAGATAGGGAAAGAAATTTGCAAGCAATTGAAAAAGAACTTAATGACAACCTGAAGTTATGATATTGTGATTCATTCTTGTTGTTTAAGACTCGTGAAAGTTAATGTGAACAATTAGCTATTGCAAAACTACAGAATTATCACGACAATTTCAACCAACAAAAAACTAAAGAAAACTAGGAATTAACCAAAGACCAGAATCACCTACTCATAAAGGTTCGCACATTTTCTAGAACTTGGCTTAATAATTCGAGAGAGTACAAACCTCAACAGATGCAAGAAACATCTTTGCTAGTGCATGTTTCATAGAACTGGATATCACCTTTGTAAGCCCAAAGTCGAGCAAAATAGGGCGATGAGGGGGTTCCTTGCTCACAAGGAAATTCCCTGCAAAAGGAGGGAAATCCAAAAAAGGCATCAAAGACATAGACTTATCGAACAAACCAATCATGGAAAATGTGTCGTGAAATGCAATTCAACTAGACCAACTTATCATTGATAATGAATTGATTCAGTGCAAAACTTAGTCCATCATGATACAGGAGTACATACCAAGATGTGGATCACCATTGAAAAATCCATCAACATATATTTGATGGGCATATGCACGGGTGATTTCTTCAACGAGCTTTTGTTTGTCAACACCAAAAGCTTCTAATGCTGCACTGTCGTTTAGACGGATCCCATCCATGTACTCTGATATGAGGACTTTTTCAGATGACCGTCATAAAAGAACAAACAAAAATAAAATGAAAAAGAAAAAGAAAGCTATGGTTATGGAGAAAATTGTGTACTCATATTTCTCATCACAGTCCCCCAACCCCCCATTTCCTTTTTTTTTAACATGATTTCTCCTTAGACATGCTCTACTGCATATGCTCAAATTTTCAGTTTCAAAATTCAGACTAACAATAAACAGCCCACCCTCTTCCATTATTTTTGACGAATGTGCGAAATCGTAATAGCCCCAGCATGTTAACCAAATACATTGATACATTGCCCGAACTTAACATTGGATACACTCTGTGGGATTGATGGAGTGGGGGGGGGAGACAGTCAACTTTATTTGTGTAAAGCTGCAAGTTAAAGTTTACAAAAGCATGGGGTTTCAAGCATAAAATACCTGAATAACTTCTGGTAACAATACATCCACATTAGTCTCAGGCATGATAACACTTTTTTCGCCATCGCATCTTAGGTTTTTGGAAACTGTTCTTGTATTCTCTACAGGTACAAAGACAAATTAATAAGATACTATTAGATGTATGCCAGATGCTCAGTGTGCTAATAGCAGATTAAATACATCAAGGAGTTCCCATTCAACATCATTAATGTTAGCTGTTATTTACATGAGGCATTTTACCAGCTTCATGATTGAAGTCAAGCTCTTTAGAAGATTTTTTGCACCATTCATCAATCAATGGGTTGAAATTGTATTGTGGTTCAGCCCATGCAATCCAGTCAACTACTGACTTGGCATTTTTCAAGTCCTGTAAAAGAACATGCAATAGCTATGAATGATTGAGGCCAACATTATACTCATCTTAATCTTGTTGAGAAATTAAGCATGAAAAACCTCTAGAATGACTGTCTTGATACCCTCGTGCTGAACTTTAACCACCACCTCCCGTCCATCCTTGAGAGTTGCACGGTGAACTTGAGCTATCTGCATTTTAAGATAATTATGTGTGGTTATTTTAATTCAATAACTAATATGGGCGGAATTTTTACTTTCAGCAGTTTTATAGAAGAATCTCAAACATCTAGACTATCTTTTTGTTATGGTATATTCAGGTACTTGGTTTTCCCAGGTAGACCAATGAAAAAAGGCCTATTTCTGGGAGGAAGAGAATAAAAATAGAGAACAATCAGAAAATTTGATTGATACGGCGGCATGGAGTGGTTAGAGGCGTCTTGAAAGTAAACTCATGGTCAGCTGATGTCGGGCTTTTTATTTGGTTTGGATAGTGGTTGGTTTTTGTTTTTGTATTTTGCTTTTTTGAGGCTTACTCAACCTTCATTGTACTTTTTACCTTCGTTATAAATGCGTATAAATGCATTAATCTTTTACAGACAAACACAAAAAGGGGGGGAAGGGGCGCTTTCCACAAGCAAAAATTGTCAACTAGCTAGATAATGAGAATTAATTGACAATGATAAAAATGAAGAAAATATATATTTCAGATGTTCATAAGATAAAGTTCAAATGAAAGTGGACAATTTGAGTAAAACATACTTCTTCAATTTCCTTTTCTGTAGCTTGCTTGTTCAATGCACCAACAAACAGCTTATACTCAACTGCACCTAACAACATAGGAAAGAACATTAGCAAAGAACAACATATAGGGATAGGGAGAAACCACATAAAGGTGAAAACTTGTTCGTAAGAAACAATATTTTACATATTAGCAAGGGATTTTCCAAGCAGTATTATAGACTTTTAGAGTTAGTCACCATCCTCAGCTCAGCCTTTGTGATTCATCTTTCCAGAAAATATATCAACCAAATTATAGAGTCATGACTCATGTTCAAACTTGTGCTATGCAAGAAATATATCGACCAAATTTCATGTTTTACAATTGATGAAACATGCATTTGCATATCAATTTAGACATCAATGTGGTGAATCATATTAAACCTCTGATGGCATGGATCATGCAGACCTTATGAATCGACGTGTATACCCCGTGAGTTTGATTTTGACAAGCATTTAATTTTGGGAATATGTCTCACAACTACCGCGGAATTTCAACCCAAATCAATCAGGATCAGAACAGAAAAAAGTTAACATAAATATTGATGGCCCATAATACTGAAAACATGTACTCGTGATAGCACACTCATTACCATTTGATGGAAAGCGTGAAACACAATGCCTACTTGATGATGCAACAGACAAGAAATGTTTTGCATATTCATAAATATGAAGTGCTGCTGTGAGCATGATCAGAACAAAATTGAAGTAACACCAAATTCTCTAAGGAACAAGCAATTACCAACACGTTCTCGTTTTCCATCGGCATATCTAACTTGGATTGGGCCATGACCCTATGAAAAAAAATGGACCAAACAATCAAAAAGTAAACATTGTGATCAATAAACTAATAGTGTTCATAAAGCCACTGAACTCACTCCAGGCAACGTATACTGATTATGCAAGGCTCTGATAGCTCTGTCAGCTTCCTCTGAAGTCGCATATTTTATGAAACAACATCCTGTAAAAGTAATTGTTTTGCATTGCGATTCCAATTAGGTTATCACTACTACAATTGTAAATAGCGATAGCTAGATTTATACGGATTAGAATTATATTGCATACTGCAGACAAGAAAACTGAGGGGAAAAGAAAACAGAAATTGTTTACAAGTTGAGAAAGAATACTCTAAGCTAACAGATGTTGATGATTTACAAGAGGCTATAAACCTTCTTCCAAAGAGTTCATGTCAAATTAAGAAACATGTAACAACAATTATCAACAGCGAGAAAATTGTAGATTCTTAAGGAAGAAATGAAAAGTAACGCCGAGCTCGGGCACTGCTTGTTGCACACATAAGAGTCTACCTTAAAGTAAATATATCCTTATCTCACATGTCCAACTGCTGGTTGAAGGTTATTTACACAGAAATAAGTTCCGCAACAATCTACTTAAACTACTGTAATACTCTTATGATCTTCATAGGACACCAAAAACTCAAATCACTGATGCACAAGAGCATTCTAGGAACCATTCATTAGTTCATAAAGATCCGCTCAGAAATGCCTAAACATGCAAACCAGAACAGGACATACAACTGACCATCCACAGAAGAGTTCATCAAAGGAATTTTTTTTTCAAAGGCAATACACCAAATATGAACCCATATGAATGTAGTAAGTCTTGCTTGAGGAAAAATCTATAATTGAATAGCACCTAGCTGAGGATCCATCTCAGTCCTACGTCGAATGGTGTACTTACATTAAGCAAGTGGAACACCAAAGATATTATTAACCTCAGAAATCAAACTAACATAGATCAAGGTTCCGAATCATGAATATAATTATAAGATCTTTCGGAAATAGTCACCTGACACAACCAATCACCAAATCAACAGCCAAGTTATACCGTCCTGCCAACAGACAAAGCATTAGGAATATATGATCAAATCACACCTATCCTCAATCATGCTGTAATATACAGATTCAAATCAGAGGGTTAAAATGCAGTCACTTGAACCCCCTCTTACCAGGATGGGAATCAGGAAGAATGAAAATAGAATAAAATCAAAAGTACAATATGCAATGAATTAATTACCTGAACATCGGAATTTGAGCTTGAGGGAGAGTGATCTGATCCAGATGAGGAAGTGTACCCTGCTGAGCATGTTACACTTTGAACTACTCTATTGTCAACCCTTTTATTTGATCTGTTAAAGAGTTCTAAAGATGAGCTCCAACCACCTTTAGGAACACTTGTCTCAAGCATCACAAAAGACAAGTATTAGTCACTACCAAATAACATAGAGCAATATTATAATTTGTAATGAATGGTATAGATGATTTTGACAACTAAAAAATGATGAGATTGGAAGAAGGAGAAAAACAAATGAGTTCAACATTCCAACTTAAGTACTTAAATAGACAATGAAAAATGAAACTACTGGATGTAAAGTTGAAATAATACAACAGCTGACGTTTTGATCTTCACCACATTTTTTAGCCATATTTTCCGTGCCTACTCAGATTCCTTGAAAGCAGAAACTAAGCTTGCAGTACATAAACAGAATGCAAACAAAAAAATTGATGTGATAAGCACCTCAAGACTAGTTCAGTAGCTGTCACTGGTTTGAATTTTCACGAGCACAAACCACCCACATAGGGTTCACTGTCAGGAGAACTGGGTTCAAATTTGGACATCATCTTGGGGGACTTGGAGCATAATTTGGACTTTCATTTTCATGGGAGCTGTCTTTGCCTTGCCCTCTTCGTCTCCAACCTGAAAAAGAGAATTCAAAGCATTCTCCTTCTGTCATCATATTTAAAAAGAAATAAATAAGTTTCACTACTGTTGTATTTCTAGCTTTACAAAAGTGAAATCAGTGCAAAAAAAAAAAACAGTGGGATGATATATATAAACATTGATCGCATCCTAATTGAATGAGAAGTTGAAAACAGGGATGATCATTCATACTCTCATGGATAGCATGAATCAGGCTATAACTAGTTTACAGATGATCTTGCGATCAAATGTAATCCAATGTTTTGCATAAAAAACTCTTCCATAGCTTTTGCAATTGAATACATGAGGATGATCCTAGCAATAGTGCCAGAGATTAATATACCTCACCATAGAGACCATTCTACCAAGTTCAACCACTCTAAAAATCAGGACACTGAGAAGTACAAGTCCCAATATTTAGGACCTGCTTCTGTGCATCAATCAGACCATCTTTTAACTCTTGAATCACAGTTCAAGGTTTTTATATTTTGTGTTTTTGCTTACTCTAATTGGCTTTCTGATAGTTGCTTTAGAACAAATGCTAACAACAGTGTTCAGAAAAATTACTTAAAGAGAAGCCCACCCAAGCCGCACCTCTGAATCATAACCAGCTTTAAATTTGAGGTCTTTACCCATTGTGTGCTTGTACACAGTAGTCCAGTCATTTGAATCAAAATTGTATCCATAGCTGCCAAATAATTACATCAAATGAGAAACATGCTACATGGATCTGAAAATATGGAATAGGACTTTTTGAAAGAGAATGCATTGGGTTCAAAGATCAGCACATGTATAACAAAGAACAAAGCCACGTTTATGCTGTAACTGTGCACATCACAACCATATTATCTCTGCTAGTGTTTTGAGTTTATTTAAACTTAAGTATGATTGTTTCTGAAAGGACAGTGAATCATATCAGATTAACCAGAAAGATTTGCATGATTTAAAAAAAAATTGCGCTTGAGGTAGAAAATTACGTTATAAATCGAATAGACTACAATGCAAGATCCATTTCTGGATTAACATTGAAAAAATGCCAGCTTGAATCATGGAGAAGACAGAGATGATCTACATGGAAGTTATGACTGGTGCGCAATATATAAATGGATTTGAAAAGAAGTATCAAACTCAAATCTACTTTTTTTTCTTTTCTTATAACAGGGAATGCAAAAATTTTAAATGAACAAAGAAACCAAAATTTTCCTGGCATTGAACTAGTGAACTATAGAGGCAATCAAAAGGAGGAAGGAGCAATCAAAAGACTTGAATCAAACAAAGAACGACTAGTCATACCTATCCCATCTGTAGTTGCATAATCAGACCCCTGGAACATGTACTCGTCATTCAATGAAGCCTTCCCAGCCTGAGTGACCTCTTCTTTAGATGCTTCATGACCATAATATACAATTGCATTGCAAGAAAGAGAAGGACGGACACTGTTACTTCATGCAATTCAACTAGTTGCCACAAGGAGTAATATGTGATCAGCCATGAAAGGGATATTGCAATGATTCCATGAATCCTACATGAAATATGTTACAAGCAAAAACTTAGCGAAAATTGGGCACGCATAAATCAACCAAAGCATTCTCTTTTACAAACACCCCAATTTACGTTCTTGTATGGGTTTGACATCAAGTGCTTCTAATGCAACTCACAGAAATATTGAGTGTTATAGTTTATGAAATTATTTTAATATTTCATTTACAATTGACAAAAGAAAAAAAAAAAAAACAGGGCATGAAAGATGAAACAAGAGAAGAAGGGCAAATGCAAACTTATTAAATATCAGACTTATTATATAGCAGTGACAGTTGATAATATTATTATTATCAGAGGTCTTTGGTAACATTTTGAGGAGTCCATAGACCATTTGCTTACTATGTGTCCTATTGCTTTTGAGTTTTGGTCTATGGACCTAGCAGAGTTCAATAATATGCAGGCTAAAGTTTTAACTCTATTCCAAAGGATCAACTTGAGTCTCTTCCTGTAAAAGTCTCATTATGCTCTGCAAGCCCTATCAACAAAAAGTAACAAAATCTACCTATCCCCAATGAACAAAACTACATGCATCTCTTGAATAATTCATACAACATTCACCAATCAACTTATTGGTATTAACAAGGAAAGCCAAACAAGTTCAAAATGTATAACGTTGTAGCTTTATTTTCTTTGTGTACTAAGAGTGTATCCTTTCTTCCTAAGAATGGGCAAGAAAAAGAAGAATTGGATCGACATACCATATTTGGTTTAACAATTAATAATTTCAAATAATATTAATATAGATCAGTACAAAACAAATACAATTGTAGGTCATATATAATGGCAAAAAAATATACATGAAAGAAAATCACTTCATGAGGGAAATCGAGGCCTCATTGACCACTATGTCCAGGTCACCTGAATAGTTAAGCATATTTGACAGTGAAAAATGAATAGCTAAAGTATTCAAATGAAAGTGTAGTACTAAATTTTAATTAATTATCCATCACCACTGACCTGTGGGTTTCTTGACACCCAATACATATCACCATCAAAATCACCATTTGCAATCTCATCTACCAAGGAGCGTGGGCCTTTAGTAGGAAAGAAAATAGCGTATTTAACATTGCCAACAAATTTCTCCAACTCTTTGACGTATATTGCATTCAAGACATGTACATCACCAAAGTGCAACCCTGGATGCCTGTAGACTAACACTTGCCCAAAAATTTGTCCATCACCACTGTATTTCAGAAAATATAGACCTTAGATGCCCCATCCAAAACAGTGTTTTCATGCTGAATTTGTGTGTCCATCATTAGTAAGTAAATAAATAAAGAATGGAGGAAGGATACCAGAAGAATTACTATAGCCTTCTTCTCAAAAGAAAAGTAACCAGCTGTAATGAGAAATGAAGCACCAAGAAGTTGAGATCTTAAGCGATAAAAGCTAATGGTCATAGCAAGTTATCAGACTGAAGCTACACTGTGGATATGATCAGCCTATACTAGATATGTACAAATTAGAAATGGTCAGCGTATACTAGATATGGTCGAAAACACTATATGCTGGCTAGGAGCAAAGGAAAAGTATTGTGACTGAAGTATATAATGTGAAATTTAAACGAGAAAGCAATATATGTGAAATTTAAACCATAGATGGTTTCTTAACCAACCTGATTTTACTTAGGGCATGTTTGGTTACCCCTTTGACCATTGTAATATAATGGCTATTACAATGGTCAATTGCATTCATTTGTTTGGTGGCACAAAAAAGCATCGTAATCGTCATTCCCATTACCAATTTGGTTGTAATAGCCATTCCTTCCTCCCACCCTATGAATGGCCATTACATTGGTCATTGTAATGGTCAACAGAGCAAAATGACTTCACTTGCCCTCAAAATGACTTCATTTACTGTTATGTTGAAGTTTTGATGCTTTGGAGAATCCTTTTTTTTTTTTACTGTCTATGAGCACTTAGTAAACTGTGAACTCCAATTATGGACCCGACAACTTCAAAAGCATTTAGCTTTGAACGAACTTAACATGTTACCCATATTCTAAGCGCTATGAAAGGCGTATTAGAGCTACATTAGTTTCTAATAACTATCTAGAAAGGAAGAATCAGAGGCTGGGTTTTTAATACTTAAAGTTTCAGAAATGCAATGATTCCAACCATAGTGCAGATCAAATGCATTGATTCAAATCCTCAGATTTCTTCTCTTGATGATTAAAATACCACAATGTGAAATAACTTCAAACTATTCTGGTTTCATATATGATAGAACTAACATTCTAACAAAGTAATAATAATAATAATAATAATAATAATAATAATAATAATAATAATAATAATAATAATAATAATAATAATAATAATAATAATAATAATAATAATAATAATAATAATTGCTCTCATCCATTCACCACTTATAAGTCACAATCACACTACAAAAAAACAGGAACAAATTTTTTTTTCCTGAAGTTCAACCATGAAATTATGCTACAAACCAAAAAATGCAATAATTACCATTGACATTTTCATGGTGATAAATTTTGGAAATGGGAGGGAAAAGAATGTGTTCTGAAATGAGACATTTTCATGGTGACATTTTCATCGAACCCTAATTTCATCAAAAATAAAAGAGAGAGAGAGTACCTGTTCGGTGCAATGGCTGATCGATTTTGAAGACACCGAGTACTAAGGAGTGAAGACCAGGGAAGGAGGGGAGGAGGGAAGAGCAGGGAAGTCGAGGGAGGAGCAGCGAAGTTGAGGGAGGAGCAGCGAAGTCGAGGGAGCAGGGAAGGAGGGGAGGAGGGAAGTCGAGGGAGGGAGCAGGGAAGGAGACGAAATCGAGTCGAGCAGGGAAGTCGAGTCGAGGGAGGGAAGTCTAGTCGAGCAAGGAAGTCGAAATCGAGCAGTGAAGTCGAAATCGAGTCGAGGAGGGAAGTCAAAATCAAGCAGGGAAGTTGAGTCGAGGGAGGGAGCAGGGAAAAAGACAAAATCGAGGGAAGTCGAGTGGAGGGGAGCTTCATTTTTGTTGATGGAAGTCGAGTGGAGGGAAGGTCAAGCGCCAAAATAGCCCGCCCAATTTTTTTTTTCAGCTTTTCATGTAGCCACGGTTCTGAGCCGTTGCTATAGCTAGCCACGGTTTAAAACCGTTGCTAAATTTTTTTTTTGCAACGGTTTTGAGTCGTTGCTAGACATACCCACGGTTTAGAACCGTTGCTAAATTTTTTTGTTGCAACGGTTTTGAGCCGTTGCTATATCTAGCCACGGTTTAGAACCGTTTCTAATTTTTTTTTTGCAACGGTTTTAGCCGTTGCTAGACATAGCCACGGTTTAGAACCGTTGCTAAATTTTTTTGTTGCAACGGTTTTGAGCCGTTGCAATAATGCCCACGGTCTGGAGCCGTGGCTAATATTAGCCACGGTTTTTAGCCGTGCCAAATATACCAACGGTTTTAAGCCGTGGCCAGGTTTTTTTTACCCACGGTTTTAAGCCGTTGGTACATATAGCTACGGTTTTTGGCCGTGGAAAATCAACCAACGGTTTAGAGCTGTGGCCAGCTCGGCGTAGCTAAACTGGCCTTTTGGTGTAGTGAAAAAACAAAAGAGCTCTAGATGATAATGAATATATAAGGAGGGTTGGGTTTGAGTTTTTGTTGACATTGAGTGATTGATTGATTCAAGCGATCGTGAAGTTCTTTGTTGCATTTCTTAATCATTTTCAACAAACCTTTCACTCATTTTGTTTGAAGCCTTTCTTGAACTAAACTCAAAATAGGAGTTGGAGGTACTTTGGAGTATTTCTCTGATTTGTTAAGTAGTGGTCATAAACACAATAAGAAGAAGCAATTGCAAACTGTAGAACTCAAGGCGAGGATGGACTCTGATGGGTGCGAGCTCAAAGTAAAAAAGGTTATTTCCTCTTTACCTGTGGATGGGTTTTAACAAAGCTTTTGTCATAATTGAAAATTTTCCATGAGTGTTGATGTGTCTAATAATTGTCCTCCTTTGAGTTTGACCTCCGACACAATTGTTAGGTTTCTAAGGACCACATTTTTAGTTGCTGAAGGCAGTCTGATGCTTAAGTCAGTAACTCTATTTGAAGTAGGATGTAAGCCTGGACAAAACTCAGTTAAAGTTGCATACATTTGTCGAATGTTCTCTTTACCTTTTATAATGGTCATGGTTAACTCTCTGTGTGACTTAAGCATGTGAGGCAAAATGGAAGGAGATGTTTCTTGTAACAATCTCCACCTTAATGGAAATCAATTCGTAGAAGCATAACTCCCTCCACGACTCTTTTTTGGTCCAACGTTCCTCTTATTTATCAGAGAACTCGTGTTGGCCCTAGATTCGAGGTATGATTCGCTTGGGCCTGGATTTGGGCCCCATTAGCATTTCCTCATTGGCAGATCTCGTCTGGGACTCTGTAATTGGCTTTATTCTTCTTGGGCTTTATGAGTTGGCTAATAGATTGGCTGTTGTATTCTCGTGATGGATCTTTATGCCACGTGTATGGCTATGATGATCGGTCTATTTTGATGTATCATCGGCTACTCCCACCCTTAGTTAGTGGGTATGTTCACGTATATGTTCACATATCTACTAACTGTGTGATGGTTGGTATTTCGATTACGTTATTGCGTTGAACTTAATGTTTAATAACTTTCGGTCGGTTGGTCTATTTTAATGTATCATCGGTTTGTTTATTTTCATGCACATTTTCTGGGAGTTTTGTTGTGCCATTATGTCTAGTATGTCGCTCCGTGAGCAATCTCTTCGTTGCCTGGTTGGATAAAGGGTGTTGTGGCTACTTTGCCCCCTTCTTTACGCCATCTTCAGTGTTAGTGTTATTTCTTCTCCTATGTTGCCTCTTTTTCTTTGTCTTTTCTCTCTTATTTGCAATGTCTGCCGGTGATCAACTTTCTACCTGTGAGGCTCATATTTCCCCAAACAAGGCTTCTCATGTTACTCTGGATAGTTCCGTTCCAACTATGCTTAGCCCCCGACCTTGAAATCGTTATCCCTCGTGAAAATGACAATCCTTGTTGTCTTAGGAAGGGATATATTGCGCTTTACCCTCACATGTTCTATGTTGGTCTTTGGTTCCCAATTTCAGAGCTGTTATGGTCGTATCTAGATTTCCTAGATATTATTCTTGCTCAGACGAGCCCGAATGGTTGGAGGGTTATGGTTTCCACGTATGCCAGGGCCACTCTTTCTGGTTTTCCTTTAACCACTAGAATCTTGCATTCTTTGGTGAGGGTTAGCGTGAAACCCAACTGTACTCGTTTCCTTCATTATCTTGCGTGTTTTGACAATCTCAATGATGACATCAGGGGTTGGTTGCGAGATTGGTTTTATGCGTCTGTCGACTCTGGCTACTTCAATTTGTGGGGTCTTCAGATAGTAAGGTCTTTCCGAGTTCCTATGAAGCATCGGAATCTGAAATTGACCATTGAAGAGCAGGTTATTAGCGAGAGTTTCTTGGAGCTTCCGGTAGTTCCATTGGACACCTATCTTACTGGATGGTGAGGCGTAGTGGTTTATACATCATGAATGAGACCGAGCGAGCTTTGCTAACCGAGAGGCAAGCCGCGGAGATTGCTACCCGTGCCGTTGCTGTCGAAGGTGGTGATGTTGTCATTGATCGAAAAGTGAGCTCGAGTGTTACGAATCTCGATGCTCCTATTCATAGTGTTACCGGTCCTTTTTCTAGGAAGAGAAAATAAAAGCTGTTGTTTATGCCTTCTGACCATGTTCTGAAGAAGAAACGACTTGTTGACTCTGTGCGCCAGACATCTCTTTATTCGGATTTTGTTGATAGAAAACCTTCGAGGGAAAATCGTTGCTCTTTGCAGGGGGTGGAAGAGATGAAGTTGGCTTTGGAAAAGAGTGACAAAGATATCATTTGTCCGTTGGACGATGGGGAAAAGAAGCTTCTCTCTACTCATGGCAGCCTTAATATCTTTTGTCGGATGTGCAGAGGTAGTAGGGTAATTTCCTCATCTACTAGTTCCCAATGAATCTGGTAATGAAAGCGGTGGCTAAAACCTGAAAACATTCGATCGACCTCGTAGGTAGGCTATTGAACCAGTTCATTGCTGTGGATGTGAGGCTGGTTTGGAATGTTTTGGACAGGATTGACTCTGTGGTTTCCTTTAGAGCCATCACGTGGTGGAAATGTATTAAGTGATCCGTTGGGTCGGTGGTACCATCGTACACTTCAAAATTTGGCGAAGTGAACTTTTTTGACATTGCCTTCTTCATGAGTGCGTCAAAAAGTGGTGGCTTGGCTAACTCGTACAATACATTGGGATTCGTTACTCCAATCCTAAATGAGATTTCAACAATCATTCCTCCGCATTGCGGAGTCTTGTTTTGGGTAGTTCGCTGCATGGTCTCGATGTTTCCCTGTTGGGGTATTGCTAGGGCTTTGTCGCTTCCTTGAGTTTGGTCAATGAAATTTTGTTGGGGAGGTGCCAGAGCAGGGTCGGCTGGTTGAACGCGTTCCTGGGTGATTTTTTCCGGTGCCATGAGTAAATCCACTCGAGGGTCTATGGAAACACTGCCGGATGCTTGGGTAGTCTGGACTACTGTGTGTAGCGGATCCGCATTCTTGGACGCTATTGGTCCGGTGATCCGGGTTGCTTCTTCTCCTTGAGTTGTCGGTGATGCATCGGTAAAAGAGTTGTCGTGATCATTCCTGGATTGAGGATCTGTAGACTGCATTATTTTCTCTGATGGCTTGTTGATATTTTGTCAGGTTGTGGTGAGTTTTGTCACTGTGTGTTCTGTTTTTAGAAAGAAACTCGCCGTTCCCCATGGATGGTGCCAAACTAATGAGACCAAAAATCGTTCTACTATGAGTTTGACTTGCAAAACAATTATTAGACTTTCTCTAAACCTGAATAAGGCTTAGTCATCGTGAATAAGGCCTATTCCTTGGTGATAAGGCCTAATCCTGGGTGAATAAGGTCTAGGCCTTTGGTGAAGTAAGTCCTTGTTGAGTAACATATAGTCTATCTAAGTAGTTTCTTTGAGGCCTAAGGTCTTTTGTGAATTAGGTCTTTGGTGAATTAGGCCTAAGTTTCTTGGATAATTTCTTTGTTAGCTTCTTGGTGATTTAGGCCTAGACTCTAGGTTTTTTATGTTTATCTTTCAAGGTGAATACATTTGAAATTTCAAAGGTAAAGTGGTATTGGCAAGATTTTAGTCCTATCTAGTACCTAGCATGATTCTCCTTTTTGAAAATTTGATACACTTGTTTTGTAGTTGCAGATTTGTTTCGACTACTTGGATTTTTCTTTTCAACTTGCTCTAAGGTACGTTATGGAATAATTGTCATTAATCTTATCTTAATAATATGCAATGTTAAGAAAATATCTAGAAAATTTCAAGGTTACTAGAAACTTATTACTTTTTAAGCACTTTTAGATATCATGAGTACTTACTTCATTATCGTTCACCAAAATTTTTTATTCAATCATTGAGTATTTTTTTTTATAAAAATGTATGGATTTTTTTGGGCCGTTGAAGTAGATACTGACATAAAAGCTTATATGGAGAGACAATGGATTTCTAACCGCAGTATTCTTGCTCCGAAGTACAAAAAGGGGATTGAGGGATTCAATGATACTGTTCGTCATTATGTGAATGAGATACCATGTCCTTCCAGGATATGCCACTACAAATATATTCACTTTATTGATGTTGTTCACTTTCATTTGTTACAATTTGGGATGGATGTGACTTACAAAATATGGACATATCATGGATAACATAATGATGATGTAGCTGTTCAAAATTTTGAGAGCTTAGATGATGAAACTACAAATGATAATAACCTGAACACATGAGAAAAAATGAGCTACTCTACCCAAATCTGATATATGGAATGGGAGGCTAGAAAGTCATTGGCAGTGGTTGTGTAATATTTATGCATCCGAAGACTTTCATGTAGATGTTTCAAATATTATTGATGTATTTGCATTTTATTTTATACTTTTACGTCACACGCAAAATTTAAAATGCAGGAGATTTCCAAAATCAAAACTACAAATAGATATGAGCAAAAGTATCATCACAAGGGAGGTGCGAAGCCATTTTTTTAGCACACTAAAATATCCCACAAGGATTAAAAACTAAGCTAATTATTATTGTTTTGTGCATTGTTTTTAATTGTTATCGTAATTTGAGTAGAATGGTGCACCATTGTCTGTGATTGACACATGGAGTACTCTCCACAAAGACAAGAAGGGCCAATGGATCAATGACACTGCTAAAGAGACTTATGTTAGTCACTACTACTCATTTTTCTGATTAAAGAATTCTTGGTCATATACCAAATCGGTAGGGCACTCATCCAATGTGTCCACTACCAAATCTACTATCTGCCTCGTAATCACTGGATCGGAGGTCTGTCTCTCTACCACTCTACTGATCAACGGTGGATAAACTACTAAACCCGCTATCATGCTTCCTTCTGTACTGAAAGTAGGCTGAATTGCAAATGAAACTAATGTCTCAAGTGTTTGGTACTCCTGAATCATCATGGTTGCCATCACTGCATGTCACCTACTCAAGGCATCTGCAACCACATTGGCCCTAACAGGCTGATATTGTATCTCGAAGTCATAGCTGCTAAGAAAATCAACCCATCGTTGTTGCCTCATATTCAACTCCCTCTTAGTGAATAGGTACTTCAAACTCTTGTGATCTGTGAACAACTCGAACCTCTTACCATACAGATAATGTCTCTAGATCTTCAAAGCAAAGACTACGGGTGCCAACTCTAAATCATGTGTCGGATATCTCCGCTCGCGGGGTTTCAACTGTCGAGACGCATAGGCTACTACCTTCTTTCCTTGGATCAACACTCCACCCAATCCTGTACCGCAAACATTAGTAAATACCACCAGTCGGCTACCAGGTGTCGAAATAGTCAACACTGGTGCTGAAGTCAACTGAAGCTTCAAAGTTTCAATAGCTTCTTCACACTTTTCTGACCATACAAAAGGAACATTCTTCCTAGTTAACTGAGTGAGTGGTGCAACAATCAGGGAAATTTTCTCGATAAACCGTTGGTAATAACCAGCTAAACCCAGAAAACTACGAATCTCTGTCACACTACTCGGTCGTCTCCAAGACTTCACTACTTTGACTTTCTTGAGATCCACTACAATACCTCTACTAGAAATGACATGCCCGAGAAATCGAACTTCAGGCTCCCAGAAGTGACACTTACTGAACTTCGCATACAACTGATTTTCTCTAAGGGTGTGTTTGGTTGCATGGAATCCTATGTCATGGAAATCCATGAGGGGACCACTACATTTTAGGCTAAATTGATATATCATTTCACATTTACCATTTGACCATCATTTGATTTTGTGATCAATGGTGGGAATGGAAGTCCCATGAACATGGGAATCCCACTCCTTGGCCCCCCAAGGCATGTGATTCCCATGTTCATGAGACTTTCATTCCCACCATTGAACACAAAATCAAATGATGCATGTGGAGTGATATATCAATTTAGCCTAAAATGTAAGAGTTCCCTTATGGATTCCCATGGCATAGGATTCCATGCAACCAAACACACCCTAAGTGTCTGCAAAACAATGCGAAAGTGCTCTATGTGCTCCTTTAAACTCCTCGAGTACACTAAGATATCGTCAATGAAGATTACCAAAAATTTGTCCAAGTATGGACTAAACAATCTATTCATCAAATCCAAGAAGAAAGCTGGTGCATTTGTCAATCCAAATGGCATGACTGGAAACTCATACAAGCCATAACAGGTCCGAAAAGCGGTAATTGGAACGGAATGTTCCTCAACTCTCATCTGATGATACCCAGACTGCAAATCTAACTGTGAAAACACTACGAATACCCTCAACTGATCCAATAGATCATCAATTCGAGGCAATGGATACTTATTCTTGATGATCTCTTTATTCAAATCTCGATAATCTATGCACATCCTCAATGATCCATCCTTCTTGGACACAAATATTGCTGGAGCTCCCCAAGGTGAATTGCTCGGACGAATAAGCCCCTTACGAAGCAACTCATCAAGCTGTACTTTCATCTCTTCCAATTGTTTAGGTGCAAGCCTGTACATTGATTTAGATATAGGTGCAGTATCAGGAACCAGCTCAATCCGAAACTCTAACTCACAGCGAGGAGGGATACCAAGAATCTCCTTAAACACATCAGGGAACTCACACACAACCTCTACAGAACTGGTGTCTGGACTAAAAATCTCAAGAGAGCTAAGAAAACTCGACATCATAGAAATCGAATCGGGCTCACAAGCCAACACACGAGGCGAAACATCAGGTGGCGCTAACATCACCAACCTATGCAAGCAATCAATGATCACCGAATGACTGGACAACCAATCCATCCCTAAAATCAAATGATAGGCCTCAAAACCCAAGATAATAAAGTCAAACACAAAGTTGTACCCCAACAAGGAAAACTCGAAACGGGGACAATATTCTCAAAACAAAACCGAACTGCCCAAGGGAGACACAATGCACAAGGGCTCCGGTAAAGGCACTACCTCAAGATTGTCTCTAATAACCAACTGTTTAGAAATAAAAGACCTAGATGCTCCTGTATCGAAAAGAGCCCTCAACTGGGAAGACGGGGAATGCACAAAACCTGGCACACAACACATATATCTTGAGTCATATAACAACACACTAACATGCAATTTTTCTTACGCATAATGCACATAACACAAATCTTACTACATCTGGCACACACAACTACAAAAAATAATAATAACATACCCTCAACATTTCCCTGACTGAGAATAGCTGCTAGGCGAACAGGCGGTGCTGGGTGAGGGACTCTCTGACCAACTCCAAACGCAGGTGCTAACTGTCCCTGAGGCGCCCTCTACTGTGCTGGTCCATCCCTATTCTGAGGACAAATTCTGGAAAATTGCCCCAATTGTCCACAAGTATAACAAACTACATGCTCCCATCAATTTGTTTGACCTCTTGGACAATCACAGGCTACATGTCCCTCCTGACCACAAGTGAAGCAACCGCTCCTAGTTCCTGTCTGACCACCCCGCCTAGGTTGTCTCTATTGCTGCTGCTGTCGATGATCTCCTCGGGAACTTCTGTCACCTCTGCGGTCTCTGCCATTCCTAATTGGTCCCTCCTCTATCAGGGTTTCTTTGTTGGACAGCGGCACACTCTCGCTACCGTGCCTGTTCAATTGTCTAGCTTCCTCGACCAAACCTCTGACTGCATTTTTAACCTCTAGTTCGTCGAATCAAAGTCTCTTGTCTACACTCGGCGTCCACTCGCTCCAGACTCAAAGTGATGCCCACTAATCTCTCAAAAGAATGATCGATCATCACCATCAACTGTTTCCTTAGGAACGGGTTCAAACCACTCAAAAATTTCCTGTTCTTCTTCTCTGGAGTATCTATAAAATAAGTGGCATAGCGGCTCAACTGTGTAAACTCGGCCAAGTATTCTGAAACAGATCTAGATCCTTGCTGTAAATGTATAGACCTATCCACTATCTCAGTTCTGGAAGAATCAGGAACAAAATGTTGTTCAAACACCTGGCAAAATGTATCCCACTACATCTCTGACACATCACGGCTCTGCCTCACTGAATCCCACCAATACATAACCTCTCCGTCAAACTAGTGTGTTGTTAACTTAGTACGATGTATAGGTGTCAGCACCATCCTCTAAAATATGAGCTCTACCTTACGAATCCACTGATATGCAGCTAGAGAATCTCCAGTACCATCAAATCTTTCACCACCCAAGCTGACAAAATTCTTGTTGCGCCGAGTAAACGGATCCTCCGACTGATTGCCCTGTCTTATATTCTGTGCCCATTGGGTCATCATTTCCATGAAAGCCTAAGAGGCATCCTCTCCAGCATTGCCTGATCCCTCACCCTGGGATCTCTTACCACACGCCATCACCAAACACCCTCTACGTAAAAGAAAACACACATACAATACATCAGACAACACAACAAAAATCCTAACTCCTCTACCCAATTCGCTCAAGAAAGTGGTATACGATGATGTTCTATGTAACCGGTAAACAATGGCTCCGATACCAAGCTCTATCACGCCCCGACCCACCACGGAAATCGCAGCGTGCCGATGCGTGAAATAACCCGTAATACAGGCGGATCTTAACCGGCCACAACATCATAATATAACACATTCTTGATACGAGAATGAAACGGAAATATAAACTACGATAAAAATTTGAACAAAATAAGTATATTTGATTCGCCCCACCAGATTCATAGCGATAAAACCAGTATACAAGCATCTAGTATAACAAGATAATATACCTGATAATACAGAGGAAGCAAAACATACCCGTATAGGGTGAACACGACCAAATAGCACAAAACGCGCCTACATCGAAAAACTGGGCCTAAGCGCCACGATCAGCAGGAGCGCAAACACTGTCTGCACTCCAATAGAAGCACACCCCTTGCGGGGTCAGCAAAGCACAAAGCTAGCTGGTGCGAGCAAACTAAATACAAATAGCAGAATAATATACAAGGAAAATTCACGCCACACAATAATTGATAAGTAACAAGTTCTAAAGTCTAAATCACACCGTGTCTCTAAGGAAAATATTTTTAAGTTCAAGCACCAACACAAGCATTTCAGATTCAACGATAACTACAAGTTTACGAAATATGCCGATCATTACAAGTGATTCAAACATGGGAAATATCATGCGATGAAAACAACAACAATATAGAAATCATGCCTAGTCTCCTAGGTATAGCAATCAAGTCGAAACCAAAACTTCTGTATAAGTGTCTCATATCGTAGGTATCCGCATACCCTACAAATGTGTCTCACCCAAACACATCCCACAACGTGCACCAATACAACTTCGGATGGTTTGTATCCTAATGGGGTGCCATCTGCCAGGATACAAACTTAAACATCCCGAACGACTGGCCTAACACGACCAACCTAACACAAATCAAACTCGAGCGCGTGTGCTGGAAGGGAAAGCGAGTAATCTCCAAAGCATGTGCTCCGGGACCCGTCCTATTGCACTCTCTGGTGGCAAGTGCGTGCGGGAGCTCACCGCACCTCAGCAAGCTAGCCACATGCAATAGCGTCCTCAATGTCTGGTGCGAGTCATCTTAAGCACCATCCAACTCACGATGCGAGCAAGCTCCTAAGCATCGGCACAACAGACATTATAGCGGGGTAAAGACACACTAATATCAACATGCACAAACTACGAGTCTGTATAGAATCAAATATAACAGACGTGAACCATAATTAGTTCGACAATTTTCATAAATCACGACTACACTAGGGTCCCAACATGACCCAATTCACCACAATAAATTCATTTGAGTCGAACTATCATACATGCTAAAGACTCGGCAATCTACGGTAAAACATGACATACTATGCACACTAAAAAATGAAGCATACAAGCCCAATGTCATTACACCAAAGCCTAATCACACAAAAATTCATCCACTATTCAATTTCATTCAAGTATATCATGCTTTCAGAAAATCCAATATGTAATTCATTCACAAAGAACCAACACAACCATCAAAATATCTGAAAACCCCGAATTTCGAATTTGGATTCAATTATAGTTACACTCACCTGAGTGGAATGGATTTTCAGAACCCAATTCCTACCAGTCGAAGCTCCCAACTCGCAAAACAACGAATGCGGGACCACATAAATTTTTTAAACTATAAGTCGGAGTCAAACTTACAAGCAATTAAAATCTGGCAAACACCCCGACGAAACTCAAAGTTTGGCGAAAACTCGCCGAAACCCTCCCTACTCCGGTCTGATCGCCTCCAAACCACACAACAGGCTGGAAATAGGTCTAAGAACACCCGGAGTCATGAATGTGGGGCTCACCACGCACCCAAGGCCCGGATTCACGCCGAAGAACCCTCAAAACGGACATCAACCCTGATTTTTTGAAAAATCTGGCCAACCCCACAATCACCCTTGCATGTCGGGTCTACGAGCTCCAAATGACGCCATAAAGGCCCTTCAACGGCTGATCGGAGCTACGAAATCCGATCAAACAACCCACCACGTCAAACCCAAATATGAAAACTAATTTTTTTTAATGAAAAACTGAAGCCAGAAGGAGAGGGGAGAAAGAGGAAGAAAAAATGAGAAAGATGAGGTGACATTTGGGGGAAGAAAATGACAAATACAACAACGGTTCGCTGGAGAAGAAGGGGACGAAGGGGAAATCTCACTCCCAGGAAAGAAAAAAAGAAAAAAGAAGGAAGAAGAAGGGAGGGATTTGTCTCTTAAAGGGTGGGTGGCTATGTGCCCCCACCGAACTTACTGAGTACACCCACTCAAGCAATTTAAAAAAAAAATTGATATCACAGTTAACATATATGAAGTCTAAATAAACCAATGCTTAGGGGTAAATTAATTGCTTAGAGATAAGCAATTTTTTATCTTATTTTAAATACTGAAATTTGTAAGTGTTCCAAACATTCAAATCTTATATATATCCTAGGCATTTTTCATATTGCTTGGTTTGTGTTTCATTACATGGAAAATATCTTTTTTTTTTTGCTCATCAAGCAAATCAATTTTACTGGTGTTTGGTTGCAAAACTAGATTTTAAAAGTTTTGTAAAATCATGCCTTTGTTTCCCCTCAAATTTTTTTCTCCATAGAATTTTATTAGCCTCGCAACCAAAACACACCCTTAGGATTTGCTTCGAATAAAGAGCATAATATTGAATGTTAGCAAGTCAAAAATCACTCAGGATATGTTTGGTTAGCCATTTTTCTTGAGAAATTAAATGCATTTATCTTGTTATGCAGATTTATGTTGTTTAGTTCTTGTATATTTCGACAAGAAATCGATTCTTCATAAAACTGTTTTCCCACTACTCATGGGAATCCAAGTCCGAGGGGAAGCCTCGGAATCGAATTAATGGAAACGGGTTCAAATAAAACAACATAATTACTCATTGTTACCATTTTCCCTTCTTTTCAAATAAAACAATATAATTACTTTCATATATACATAATATTTAGTATTAGTAATGAATATAACTTCCCTTATTAATTTGGGTGACAAAAGAAATGAATTAATCAATTCTAATTCAAGATACTTGACAAAATAAAGGTACTTGAAAATGGCATGCAAAAGGACAACTGAATGTAGATTCAGTACAATTCACAGAACTACAAATTTAAGATATATGACACAACCACTAGTGCATCAATTAATGGATACTGTGACTGAGGTGGAGGTGTGTGTGATGCCGAATCATAGCTTATGTAGGATGAGCTGAGCACCGTATTGAGGTTGAAGAGTTAGAAAAGTGTATGGAGCATGCGTATAGGTGGGTGAAAGCTCAAATGAGAAGCGCTGCGCAGAATCATGGCTAAAGCAAACTTTGCTTCGATCAATGCAAATGTCTGCCCAACACATATCCGTGGACCCCAACCGAATGGGAAAAATGATACTTGATTGTTGGTGGCCTTTGAAATTCCTTCAGCAAATCTCTCTGGCTTGAACTCATTGGCGTCTTCTCCCCAAAGTTCTTTACTATGGTGAACAAGTAGAGTTGGCAATGCAATCTCTACACCTTCAGGAATAGACCCTAACAGAGCACTTCACAGATTTCCTAATACACGTAACAGATTTCCTAATACAATTACACCTAACAGATTTCCTAATTCACCTAACAGAGCACCTCACAGATTTTCTTAACACCTAATAGATTTCGTATCTAAACACATCTATCTAATATTCAGTATTTAGATAAAGAGCCTCCCCAGCTATGAAACTCTCTAAACCTTTCTTAGTCTCAACCCAACTACATCCAAGAATTTTCATCAACTGAGAATATTGAAGTTTCTATCCTCGAGTCAAATCCATAAAGCTGAAATCGCTTATCTATCTCCTTACAGATAAGTGGGGTTTGAGATCAAAATTAACTCCCTGCCTCTTGTTTCTAACCCATCCTTATTCTAAAAACACTCATCTTCACTGCAAGGTGAGCCATGACCTATGATGAGGCTTTGGAATTAGGTGACTAGATGGTTGGTTTCAGCATTGCACTTAAAACTTTTCAAACTAGACATACATTAATATGCATTACAGTCAAAACTGCTGAAAATAAGACCAGCAGGAACTCATTGCTTCATGCTGTTCTGTTTTAAAAACAGAGACTCATTCACCAAGCAACAACAAGATTGCTCTTATGAAGCATGTGTTCTTTTGGTTTTATAGGTTCAGGAAGAGATCTATCTTTTTATATGAGATTGGACTTCCTGCTGAGAAAGAGGTGATACTTCTCAAACTCATGGAAAGAGCAAAATTTTCTATAATACTTTTAGTTTTCTTTCCATTTTTTTTATTGAATCAAACTAAACTAAACATATAATGCATGCACACCAACAACATATAATGCATGTACACTAGCAGTCCAAGTAAATAAGGGCCTAAACCTACCTGACATAACTCAACCAATCCAAGCAAAAAGAACAAACCTTTTACATTGCTAAGAACTTGAACCCAATAATTATCAAGGTGAAAGAACAATCACAAGAACAACTGATGTAAACAAAGTTTCATTAGGGATCCTCAGCTCTGGCATGATAGATAAAAATCAACTGAGAATATTGAAGTTTCTATCCTCGAGTCAAATCCATAAAGCTGAAATCGCTTATCTATCTCCTTACAGATAAGTGGGTTTTGAGATCAAAATTAACTCCCTGCCTCTTGTTTCTAACCCATCCATATTCTAAAAACACTCATCTTCACTGCAAGGTGAGCCATGACCTATGATGAGGCTTTGGAATTAGGTAACTAGATGGTTGTTTTCAGCATTGCACTTAAACTTTTCAAACTAGAAATACAGTAATATGCATTATAGTCAAAACTGCTGAAAATAAAACCAGCAATTATGTGGTGCATGCTACTTGGAGCTAGTTGACAGTATCAAGGAAACTCTTGAAAGCTTGATCTGTGTCAGACCCTCTTGTCTTTAGAGAGAGGAACCAGGCAGTAGATCAGCAAGCTAAGATAGGAACTCATGAACCAGGCAGCAGATCAGCAAGCTAAGTTGACATGAGCTCTGATTAAATCGTTTTTTCAGTTACAATTAAAATAGTCCATCCTGCTGAGGTTCAAAGGTCAACAGATAAGATAAATCAAGGTTGATATATCCATTGGTAATTGTATGTAGAGGATGTGTTCCTTCGTCAAGAGTCATAAATTTGACAATGAGTTAAGGTGATCAAAGATGTGCAGTATGTATTGCTAATTGTAACAAACTTGACAGACAACGTATCAACCCCTGCATGAGGTCTATTGGATTCTCACCCGCAACAGATTTGACATTTTTATGTGCAGTGGAGTTAAGTACACTATACTGAACCAGTGAATCATTGTCTTACGTACTTGTGTGTGCTTTCCCTTTGCTCTTTGTCATTGTTTGTCTAACACAAAGCAAAAACGCACTTGAGCTCTCTCCATGAAATTAAAATGGAAGCTCTTCATGTATAGATAGGTTAGATATTGATGATTGAGAGCTAAATATCAATCACGGGTTGGCATGACAATGGGGGTTGGAGGGGGGACACAAGCCAATGGTAGTGTAGGGTATCACCCTTAAAATAACATGTCGAATGGACCATGGTGGGTGGTTTGGTTTGGCTCAAAGATTTTTGGGTCCATATCCAACATAAGAGGGATGGGAACTTCTCTTACACACTGTTTTTTGCTAGCTACTAGCTAGTAGGCCCTCAACCAATTGCCCTCTCCTACACATCTCTTGTCTTCAATGTTTTGATTATTACTTGAAGATACCTCAAACTTTATAACATCCAACTTCATATATAGCGATTATTTAAGTCACTTGGGCTCTAGATCTTTGTACCAAAGCTATCTCTCCTGGGTACTCCTGATGTCATGTCTCTGATAATATATTACTATGAGTATTATATTCAGGCAATGGATCATGCAGCCCATAGCAATTTAAAACTCCCAACTTAGTTATTTAATAATGGTGTCATTCCAATCACAACAGGAAGAAGAGGTATGGAAAAACAGATTATACAAACAGAGCAGATTTATACAAAAACAGAACAGATTATACAAACAGTTTATACAAAAACAAATTATACAAACAGTCGGGGTGAGTAGATTTATACAAACTGCAGATTATACAAAAACAGAACAGATTATACAAACAGTTTATACAAAAACAGATTATACAAACATATTATACAAACAGAATATACAAACAGTTTTTAAGAAAAACAGAGCATGATATCATCAGTGTAGGTTTTAGGAATCTACTTACAATGAGAGGAATCCAACAAGATTGAAAGAATAGGGTTGCTCTACAAAGGGAGGGAAGGGAGGAGGAGGGGAGGTGGAGAGGTATAGGGGAGGTGGAGAGGTGGGGATGATGGAGAGTAAAATAAATATAAAATTAGGTATAGGGTTAGCTCGGTTATAAAATCTGATTTTACATGTAGCGATGGCTATAACCGTCGCCATTTAAAGGAACCGCCATTAAATACTATTAATCCGCGACGGTCGACCAACCGTTGTTATATATAGCATGCAGCGACGGTTTTACTTAAACGTCGCTACAAAACCGCCGCTAACATCCTGTTTTTTTGTAGTGTAAGTGGCTCGTGCTAGCATAGCCACAGGTGGGTAAAGCCGAAGAATCTCATAGAAAATCATTGTTACCTGCACAAAATTTTCGATGTTATTGATGTAATTCTATTTGCAACAGTAGTCGAGGTTAAGGGATAAAGAATTGAACTCACAATTTTCAAGTGGTTCAACCCTTCAAAATCTGGTTTTCCTTGTCCGAAGACTTCTAAAACTTCTTCCCTCGCTTTCTCCTGCCATTCAGGATGCATGCTCAACACAATCAACGTCCACACGAGCAAAGTTGAAGTAGTTTCTTGTCCTGTAATGTAGAATAACTTGCACTCCTCAATAACATCATTAACACTCATGCCAAGATTTTTAGAGTTCCCATTATCTTGAATTTCCCTAAAGTTGGATTCCATCAACAAGCCTAGCAAGTCATCATTGTTCCCTTCTCCAGCTTTCATAGCCTTCTCTCTCCTTCTAATTATATTTGTGAGCAAAGTTCGCACTTCTCTATCAATTTCCTTGATCCTATTGTTTGTTTTAGTTGGAAGGAACCTGCATGAACAAATAGAAGAACTAAGGAAAATTGATCTTATTGTTCCTAATTTTGACTAGATTAGAAGGATCCGTCGTCCCAAAATTAGATTTTTTTTCTTTTGTCGACAGTATTCATTTTCTGTATAACATGCTATATTCATTATTTTCTGCAAGTGATGCAGAGGAAGGCTATTTTAAACCAACTTCTAGAGTTTATGAGCTATGTGCAGTGTTCTAAAAATCGGCCTAAGCACTAGAAGGTGGAAAATCGGCCAGATTAATGGCTGGGCGGGCAGTCTGGGCGGGATCTAGGCGGGGTCTAAGCGGTCGGGGCTAGGTGGGTCTGGGGGGGAGCTAGGCGGGGTCTGGGCGGCCTAGGCTGGTCTAGGCGGTCGGGGAGATTTATATATATATATTATTTTTTTAATAAAGCTGATTGTGTTCTTATTTTATTTTTCTTTCCTATTTTTTAGAAATAAACTATTTAATTGTTTTTTATTCAGTATATGTCTAAATGTAGCAAATGATGATTACTTAATGGAATTCTCAAAGGATCTGCCGGTACCAATTTTACTGATGTAGATTTTATCAAACATAACTGAGGTTATTCATGCAATTTGAAGAAAAATTAAAATGTACACAAATTCAAATTTATATAAAGTACCCATCATGACCAACTTCAGTCATTTGAGTTTTAATAAATTTTGTTCATGATTGTTAATTTTTTATGTTTTTAAATTTTGCATATGTGTATTGGCATTAAATTGGATGTAATTGAAAAGGTATTATGCTTAACTTTTGTAAATTATTAAAGTTATAATACAAAACCTAAGACTGCCTAGGCGTCTGCCTAGGCCCCTGCGCGCTAGGCACATGCCCGCCGCCCGCCCAGCACCTAGCGATTTTAGAACACTGGCTATGTGTACCTGTAACCATGGATGTATGCGGATTGAGAAAATTGCTACCAAATGCTATTCTAGAGATGACATCTCTAGTCAAGTTCTGAAGTTCAGGCCAGACATCCATTTCATACGGCTCCTTAGTGACTAAATTCTCCCATTTCATTATCATCTCGGTACAACATGTGTAGAACGCAGGCAACATCAGCTATAATCAACAAAAAAATAGTTTGTCCAACCAGCAAGAGTTCATGCAGAAAATATTTAAGCACATAATAACACATGAACTAAAATGGAGCAATAACTCAGTCTTTTACAAATATTAGGATTTATTGAAAATGTTTGTGAATGATTAAAAAGAATGACCTTTAACTTCTCAAGATGGAAGGCTGGGTTTATAATCCTTCTGTGTTTTACCCATTTTTCTCCATTATAGGCTACAACTCCTTGTGCTAACATCTTGCCCAATGGGTGCGGCATAATCTTAGAAAAATGACCAAACTTGCTCGATAGAATATCCCTGACAAGATCTGGATCTATGACGTTCAACCTCGGAGTTTTTCCAAACCATCTATCTTACAATTCAAAGTGCTTTTTTACTTTTCATGAACAGTAAAATGAGTCTGTTTGTCCTACGTGGCAACAACTTATGTGATGGCAACAACTTAAAATGCAAATCCTCTCCTTGCAGGCAAACTCAGAAACTCAAAAAACTCAAAAAAATCTCCATTTGAAACTCAGACTTTCCCTCCCACTCTCCACCTCTCCAAACTCAAATCCTCTCTAGACATCTACATCTCAACACCTCACTGCTTTTCCATTTCAAATCCTCTCTGCTTCTCCATTTTCTCTTCTGCTGAATGAAGGAGTCCATCTTCTCCTCTGTTGCGTGAAGGAGTCCACCTCTTTGCGTGAAGGAGTCCTCTTCACCTCTCTGCGTGATTTGCGTGAAGGAGTCCACCTCTCTGCTTCACCATCTTCTCCTCTGCGTGATTTGCTGCGTGAAAGTAGTACCTCTCTGCGTGATTTGCTGCGTGAAGTAGTACCTCTCAACTCCAGTTCTTCTTCATCTTTGAATTCCTCATTTTCTATTTAAAAAACTCTTTGTTTGATGAAATTCCTCTTTAGGTAGGTAGGATTATTGAGTCCAAAGGGATTATTGATTAAAGGTCATTAGATTGAGATTATATATAACACTGAGGATGTCAATACTCAGTAGTAGTTCTAATGGTGATCTTGATTTAAAGCGCTCATGGTCTGGACAGTGATGGTTTTGATTGTTGGACACACCCACACCTGCAAGCATGACTTTGATTTAAAGTGCCCATTGGTTCATTAGATTTAAAGTGCCCATTAGAATTAAAGTGCCTATGGTTTTGATTTAAATACATACAAACACAAACACCTGCAAGCATGACTTTGATTTATGATGCAACATATGTCAATGTGGGCTATAGATAATTTATGATTCCTCATTGGTTCAGTTGCATTCTCATAAAAAGAGAGTACATGAAGTGCGGTGACGATGGTTTTATGGATGACATCTGAGTGTTTGTGATTAGTATGTTATTACTGTTTGGATAGATGGTTCTATGCATCAGTTGGTGATCCTTCAAATTCTTTTTCTTCTTTATTTGAACTGAAAAAAATAATTGTACATTTTAGTAAAGGAAAAAAGATATCTCTTCAGCCCAGTTGTTTGAAATTTAGTGTTTGAAAAAATGTACATTGAGTGTTTGAAATTGTTTAAGTTCTTTTGGTGCATGGGGTTGAATAATTGATTAAACAAGACGTTCAAATGCAGGCTTGAAGACTGTTTCACAAGTCCATCATTGATCCTCCCTCACTTTTCTCTTATCTTTGGAAGGTAAACATATTTGCCTTCATTTTATTTTTTGTTATAAAGTAGTAAAACATTGATTTTATTTGTCTAAGGCTGTAGTGTTGTAGATGCACAAAATATGTTTGATGAAATTCCTCTTTGAACAATTTTTGTTTCTTCATTATTTGAACAAACTCTGCTAAATTCTTCTTTATTTGAAATGTCCATTTTCTTTGATTAAGTAATGGTCGGGCTATAAGGGTATTATTGGGTTTGTAATCCTTCAAAGAAATGGTCTATCCTCATTGAGTGTTTGAACTGAAAAAAATATCAATTTACAGTACAGTAAAGGAAAAAAGAGATCTCTTCAACCCAGTTGTTTGTTTAATAATATAGAGTTTTTGTAATTGTTTAAGTTCTTTTGGTGCATGGAGTTTTTGTAATTATTAGGGCAATGTATGTCAATGTTAGACTTAATTCTCTAGGTTGTCATCTCTGAGGGCATAGTTTGCACTCTGTCAAACAAACACCTGCAAGCATGACTTTGATTTATGATGCAACGTATGTCAATGTGGGCTTTTTTTAATTTATGATTCCTCATTGGTTTAGTAGCATTCTCATAAGAAGAGAGTACATGAAGTGCAGTGACAATGGTTTTATGGATGACATCTGAGTGTTTGTGATTAGTATGTTATTACTGGTTGGATAGATGGTTGTATGCATCAGTTGCCAATCCTTCAAATTCTGTTTCTTCTTTATTTGAACTGGAAAAAAATTGTACATTACAGTAAAGGAAAAAAGATATCTATTCAGCCCAGTTGTTTGAAATTTAGTGTTTGAAAAAAATGTACATTGTGTGTTTCAAATTGTTTAAGTTCTTTTGGTGCATGGGGTTGAATAATTGATTAAACAAGACGTGCAAATGCAGGCTTGAAGACTGTTTCACAAGTCCTTCATCATTGATCCTCCCTCACTTTTCTCTTATCTTTTGAAGGTAAACATATTTGCCTTCATTTTATTTGTTGTTATAAAGTAGCAAAACATTGATTTTATTTGTCTAAGGCTGTAGTGTTGTAGATGCACAAAATATGTTTGATGAAATTCCTCTTTGAACAATTTTTGTTTCTTCATTATTTGAACAAACTCTGCTAAATTCTTCTTTATTTGAAATGTCCATTTTCTTTGATTAAGTAATGGTCGGGCTATAAGGGTATTATTGGGTTTGTAATCCTTCAAAGAAATGGTCTATCCTCATTGAGTGTTTGAACTGAAAAAAATATCAATTTACAGTACAGTAAAGGAAAAAAAAGATCTCTTCAACCCAGTTGTTTGTTTAATAATATAGAGTTTGTGTAATTGTTTAAGTTCTTTTGGTGCATGGAGTTTTTGTAATTATTAGGGCAATGTATGTCAACGTTAGACTTAATTCTCTAGGTTGTCATCTCTGAGGGCAGAGTTTGCACCATGTCAAACACAAACACCTGCAAGCATGACTTTGATTTATGATGCAACGTATGTCAATGTGGGCTATAGATAATTTATGATTCCTCATTGGTTCAGTTGCATTCTCATAAGAAGAGAGTACATGGAGTGCGGTGACGATGGTTTTATCGATGACATCTGAGTGTTTTGTGATTAGTATGTTATTACTGTTTGGATAGATGGTTGTATGCATCAGTTGGTGATCCTTCAAATTCTTTTTCTTCTTTATTTGAACTGAAAAAAATAATTGTACATTTTAGTAAAGGAAAAAAAGATATCTATTCAGCCCAGTTGTTTGAAATTGAGTGTTTGAAAAAATGTACATTGAGTGTTTGAAATTGTTTAAGTTCTTTTGGTGCATGGGGTTGAATAATTGATTAAACAAGACGTTCAAATGCAGGCTTGAAGACTGTTTCACAAGTCCTTCATCATTGATCCTCCCTCACTTTTCTCTTATCTTTGGAAGGTAAACATATTTGCCTTCATTTTATTTGTTGTTATAAAGTAGCAAAACATTGATTTTATTTGTCTAAGGCTGTAGTGTTGTAGATGCACAAAATATGTTTGATGAAATTCCTCTTTGAACAATTTTTGTTTCTTCATTATTTGAACAAACTCTGCTAAATTCTTCTTTATTTGAAATGTCCATTTTCTTTGATTAAGTAATGGTCGGGCTATAAGGGTATTATTGGGTTTGTAATCCTTCAAAGAAATGGTCTATCCTCATTGAGTGTTTGAACTGAAAAAAATTTCAATTTACAGTACAATAAAGGAAAAAAGAGATCTCTTCAGCCCAGTTGTTTGTTTAATAATATAGAGTTTTTGTAATTGTTTAAGTTCTTTTGGTGCTTGGGGTTGAATAATTGATTAAACATAACGTACAAATGCAGGCTTTTTCAGATCAGCTTCATCTTTTATGAATTTGTTGCTGGCAAACTTGAAGATTGTATCACAAGTCCTTCATCATTGATCCTCCCTCACTTTTCTCTTATCTTAGGAAGGTAAACATATTTGCCTTGATTTTATTTGTTGTTATAAAGTAGTGAAGAATTGATTTTATTTGTTGATTTTATTTCATATTAGAATTATCTCATGCTGTACTGTTGTAGAGTTGTAACACATTAATAATTGATTATTTATTGAGTTCACCCACAAAAATGGTTAGGTTTAATTGGGTGTAGAATTTCTATGGCTATGTTTATGTTTATGTTATTATAAAAGTGCCACCATCACATTACTGATGTGATGAGTATTTGATTTCTATGGGTGATTTGATTTATTTTGTTGCCTGGGTTCGGTGTTTTAGTAGTTTGAGAGATTGAGTATAGGATGTGATGTTGGTGCTATGTAAATTTGATAGTTAGTCCTATTGTTTATCGATTTTAAAACATTGAGAAATTTCTTGCGTGCGCCATGGAAATTATGTTCATAGAAGGGTACAAAATCCCTCGTCCTCTAATTTTTTCCCTAAAGTTGAGCATGTGCAACACACATTTTACAACTATGTGTGTGTTTGATTTTACAACTAGGATTTTTGTATGCTCTGGATTTTTGATTCCTTGCTTGCAGGCAGGCAACTTGCTTGCTTGATTGCTGGCAGCATGCTCGCTTGCTTAGTGCTCCATTTTAAAAACCTCCATATCTTTATAATGACGTTCAGTTTCTTTGTGTCAAACTCCCACAGCACAATATTTCCAAATTGAACTCTTAATTAGCAAAGATAGTTTGAATGGTTACATGAAAGCTAGGAAATAGGGAGAATGCATTTTTGTCTGCTATTTTAAGTGTGTTGTAACATTGTGCTATAAATATTGTCTTCTACTTTAAGTGTGTTGTAACATTGTGCTATAATTATAATATCATTAGCATCTCATTACACTTTAGTTGTAATCCAATAACTCAAAAAGCTTATAACAGTATTCTTACTTTAAGTGTGTTGTATTCACTCACTACAAGAAAAATTGTGATCAATAGCGTTTAAAAATCGCTATGACAGCCGGCGCTATAATAGACCCAGGGGATATTATAGCGGTTTTAAAACGCTATGGTAAGTTTGGCTTTTATAGCGTTTCAAAACCGCTATGGTATCCTCTTCCATAAAACGCTATGGTAGACTCTAAAACTGCTATGGTAGACTTTATATACATAGCAAATTTTTTTTTTTTTTTTTTTAACTATCAAATGACTTTTTATTACATCTTATCATGTATGCATTAGCCTAAGCACACGAAATTCATTGTGACAAAGACAAGAAACACCATGTTGGTGATTAAGCAAAAGAAAATAAAATGTATTATTTTCACTTCCTTTTGCTAAAAGAAATGTTGAATGATCTAAACATTTTTGTGATGATGAATGTACATAATGTTTCAAGGGAAAAAAGGGAACGAAAGCAACGACATAATTTTTGTGATGATGAATGTACATAATGTACAAACTCTTATTAATCTACACCTGCAACAACAACAACGACAGCATAAACAACAACATCAACAGCAACAGCAACAGGGGCTATCGACAGCAATAACAGCAACGATAGCAACGACAGCAACAACAGATAACAGCAGCAGATGAAACAAATCCCCAATTTTTCCCAACAGCTGAAAGTCCTCATAGGGTGAAAAATGTGCTGTAGATGAAACAAATTCCCCAGTTTCCATACCTGTGAAAGTATATCTTCAATTTATTAAATGTTTTTCTGTGGGTGTGGAAAGTTTTTTTATAATTAAACCATTGAACATACCATGAACCATCAGGCATTTGAATCTCTTCAATGAATTGTACTGCTTTTGAAATGGAAAGGTTGATTTCTTCCTTCCATTTTCCTGGATATAACTTCTTGAACAAGACGAGAGCATGAATTGCCGATGCAGCGCATTCAACGTACCTGAGGTATGACTCCATTGGCATTAATGAGTAAAAATAAGTCATAACACTCAATAAGGAAATTGATGAAGTAAGATTGCTTACTCAAACTAAAAAACAAGGCCATGAAATAGTTTTGTTTGATTTAGAACCTATAAAAAAAATTAAGAATAAATTTTTTTTCAAATGATAATTGAACATCTCAAATACTCTGTGAATTGTAGGTGAGAAATGTATGCTACTATTTTGATCTGTGTAAAAGTTCACCTCTAGCCAATCCAGTCCAGTCGGTGGCTCCCCTACTGTGAAACCACCTTTTCCACCCTGCCACCATGTCAAATGGGTAAACATCAAATGTGACTTATGAACCAGTGCACAGCTAAATTAGGGAATATTACAATTTCTCCAGTTCCTGCAAGCTACCCAAGTTTTGTATCTGCCCCGTAAGTAACGTGTTGTGTAAATCCCTGAATTATATTCCAGCAAATCTTATTAGAAAAATAGCATAAAGAAACTTTGCATAGAAAATATGCTATTAATCTACTAAAGTTGGAAACCAGCATAGATAATATTGATATTAAGTTTGTGTGTTGTGTACAATGGAAACCATGCGTTGGCATATGCAAAAAATTTAGTAACCATTTTAAAGAAAATGAATTCCCATTTCAAAGGGAAAAACATGATTTAGTTATTTTTCGCATCAATGAGTGGCTTCAATACAAATTTAGTACAATCTAGTGATAATTCATAAACTTTCTTTAAAAAAATTCCCATTGCAGATAAAGACACCTTAAGAGTGAATTCATATTCAAAGAGCTTACAATGTTTTAAGATCTAGCAAATCTCCAACAGTTGGGCTGATTGACCTCAAATCAATGTCGGAAAGCTCCATAATATTTGTCAATAAAAATGAACTCTACATGAATACATGATAGCACAATGAATCGTTTGTTAAAAAGAGAAAAATGAGTAAAATAAATCAACATAAATATTATGCTCACAGTGACGTAACAAGACTTCCTTCACAGCCAATATGTTTCCATGGTGTTGGCAAGCATGGATCATCATGCCAGTCTAAATCCAAGCTAGTAGATTGTTGGATAACTTGAAGTGATGGAATATAAAAACTGGAATATATGAGCTAAATTTAAACTGAAATAATGTCAAGAACATCATCAGTTAAGTGTACCAACAAACATTACCTTCTCAATGGGCTTTTTTCCTTCTTGATCATACTGTTTTGAAGATCCTAAGATTCCTTGAGACAGATCTTCTGACTGAAGAAGGGAAATTAGAAATAAGATTTAAAAGAATTGGAATAAGAAGAGCTTTACTAGAGATATATGTTCTAACATTAACATTTAGTAAACACAAATATATGAAGTTCAACCTTGTTGTCAAGATTCGAGTCTATATCCACAAGCTACGAAGCGCCAGTATTTGGACTGGCATTGATCTTGAAGGAATCTGACCACATGCTAGCCTAGTGAGCTGGTTCATGTAACTCCATGTTTCTGAGGAAATAAGCATGGATTGGACTGTATATTATTGCTTTTATAATAACTTACCCTCCCATTATTTGCATATTTTTTATGTTTTTTTTGCCAATAACTAGGCACGACAACTCACTGTTTTTGTCTCCCTGGTGGCATGCCTTTGACGTGCCACTTGGGTCCATGCAATGTTAATCAATGTTGTTTCGATCCACTGGCTTCACCACACCTTATTCAAGTTGGAGTGTAACCAGGGCAACTAAGACACTCCTAGATTTTATTTTATTTATTATTATTATTATTATTATTTTTTGTAAAAGTACCTTGAATTGAGGGGGGAAATAAAACTTATAGAAGCAACTTTAAATCACAACAAATTTTCAACATGATAAGAATCTGAAATAATTAGAAATATAAAAATTCTACCATTGAAAAAAAGGCTCCGCAGCAACGACGCCTCACCTTGCCAAGTTGGTAGGCGCCTAGGCGGAATTGGAGCCTTGCAACTAACAACGTATTTTGCCCATGTCTTTATTTTCAAATGCTCTGCAATATGTATATAAAATTTGATCTAATTCGAAAGAAGATATTACCTTATAACCATAGTTGCGATAACGGCTTTCCTTTTTGGCATGTGCTAACACAATCCAGTACACATTCAACAAGTTGTTTCTCCACGTCTTCCACATGAAGGCAGGCATCAACATTCTGCATGTGGAACAAGAAAATCTTAACGAATGTTTTAGAAAGGAAACCAAATATTAAAGACTGGTCTAACTAGCATGCTTAGCAACCCGAAATCAGAGAAAAAATAAAATGAAGAAAGAAGAACAAACCAGTCTATCAGACAGATTGCCTTGTTAAATCCGTCCTTCTAACAATCTCAAGTTAAACAACCTCTGAAAAACAAGAAGAGATACAAAAAGCGTTTTATATGAAAAGCCCCAAAAGATTCGGCTCCATAACCAGTCTTGCAAAACAAAATCACAAAACCAAACACCTATTAAACCACAAATCAAAAAAAAAAAAAGGCATGAAAAATTTCTCATGACTGACCGTTTTGATCTCAATCGCATTGAAACTGGTTGCAACCTCTATTCGAGCCGGAAGAAAATATGCATACACAAGGAAACAAGCACTAAAATAAGCAACAAAAGAAGAAACAAAGATTGAGAAGAGAAAGAAACCCAAAGCTTCTCTTGAGCTCCACAGATGATCAGATCAGAACCAACTGACATAAATCCCTCTTAACCACCTTCTTATTGCTCTATTCCTCTTATCACCACCAACAACAACAAGAACCTCTTTTATTCTTTTCTCTTCACTTCCATTCTCTCTACAAATTGTACCAACAAACTGAAACATATACAAGTAACAAATCAACAAGGCAACAACAACAACAACAACAAGGAAATTATAAATCTATGGCTACAATTAACAAAAACCCATCTAGCCTTCTCTCCATGGATCTCGCTTTTTCTCTTTGGATCGATCTCTCTTCCTCGCTTTCTCCCTTGATCTCTCTCCCTCAATCTGGCTCTCTCCCTTGCTCGCTTTCTCTCGGATCGATCTCCCTCCCTCGCTCTCTCTACCATCTCCCTGTATTCCTTCTTAATGAAAGAAATTGGAATTGGGTGCATGTTTTGTTAGAGAATCGAGGGATCTTCTAAACTTCCAATTGAAATTCGAGTGGCGCCATAATTTTCATTTCCCGCTTTCAGTTCTATAGCATTTTTTTTTATTGTAATCCTATTAAAAGAAGGCTTTTCATAGCACAAATTGAAAAAACGCTATATTTATGTGCTATTAAAGGGCACTTGTGTTGTAGTGACTGTCCCTTTCATGAAGTTGCTAAATCTTTTTAGTACTATATAAGTTCGTTAAAAAAAATACCACTAAGACTACCTGCCTTTTCAAGCATGCTCCCTGCAAGCAAGCAAACTGTCTGCCTGCAAGCAAGCAAATTGGCTGCCTGCAAGCAAACAAGCTACCTGCCTACAAGCATCGGAACACTTCAATGGAAGGTAAAAGACTTTTAAGTTCATTGTCCCTTCAATGAAGTAGCTAAATCTTTTTAGTACTGTAGAAGTTCGTTAAAAAATTACCACTAAGCCTACCTGCCTGCTTGCAAGCATTAGAACACTTCAATGGAAGGTAAAGCACTTTTAAGTTCACTATCCCTTCCTTGAAGTTGCTAAGTATTTTTAGTAGTATATAAGTTCGTTAAAAAAATGACCACTAAGCCTACCTACCATTTCAAGCATGCTGCCTGCAAGCAAGCAAACTGCCTACCTGCCTGCAAGCATCAGAACACTTCAATGGAAGGTAACATACTTTTAAATTCACTGTCCCTTCCATGAAGTTGCTAAATTTTTTAGTACTATATAAGTTCGTTAAAAAAATTACCACTAAGCCTACCTGCCTGTTCAAGAATGCTGCCTGCAAGCGAGCAAGCTTCCTGCCTGCCTGCAAGCATCAGAACACTTCAATGGAAGGTAAAAGACTTTTAAGTTCACTTTCCCTTAAATGAAGTTTCTAAATCTTTTTAGTACTATATAAGTTCGTTACAAAAATGACCACTAAGCTTACCTGCCTGTTCAAGCATGGTGCCTGCCTGCAAGCATCAGAACACTTCAATGGAAGGTAACGAACTTTTAAATTCACTGTCCCTTCCATGAAGTTGCTAAATCTTTTCAGTACTGTATAAGTTCGTTAAAAAAATTACCACTAAGACTACCTGCCTGTTCAAGCATGCTGCATGCAACCAAGCTGCCTTCCTGCTTGCCTACAAGCATCAGAACACTTCAATGGAAGGTAAAACACTTTTAAGTTTACTGTCCCTTCCATGAAGTTGATAAATCTTTTTAGTACTACATAAGTTCGTTAGAAAAAGGACCACTAAGCCTACCTGCCTTTTCAAGAATGTTGCAAGCAAGCAAGCTGCCTGTCTGCAAGCATCAGAACACTTCAATGGAAGGTATAACACTTTTAAGTTCACTGTCCCTTCCAAGAAGTTGCTAAATCTTTTTAGTATTATATAAGTTCGTTAAAAAAATACCACTAAGCCTACCTGCCTTTTCAAGCATGCTGCCTGCAAGCAAGCAAACTGCTTGCCTGCCTGCTTGCAAGCAAGCAAGCTGCCTGCCCGCAAGCATCAGAACACTTCAATGGAAGGTAACATACTTTTAAATTCATTCTCCCTTCCATGAAGTTGCTAAAATTTTTTTAGTACTATATAAGTTCATTAAATAAATTACCACTAAGCCTACCTGCCTGTTCAAGCATGTTGCCTGCAAGCGAGCAAGCTTCCTGCCTGCCTGCAAGCATGCTGCCTGCCTGCCTACCAGCATCAGAACACTTCAATGGAAGGTAAAAGACTTATAAGTTCACTGTCCCTTCAATGAAGTTGCTAAATCTTTTTAGTACTATATAAGTTCGTTAAAAAAATTACGACTAAGCCTACCTGCCTATTCAAGCATACTGCAAGCAAGCAAGCTACCTGCCTGCATGCCTGAAAGCATCAGAACGCTTAAATGGAAGGTAAAACACTTTTAAGTTCACTTTCCCTTCCATTAAGCTGCTAAATCTTTTTTGTAGTATATAAGTTCGTTAAAAAAAGGACCACTAAGCCTACCTGCCTTTTCAAGCATTCTGCCTGCAAGCAAGCAAACTGCCTGCCTGCCTGCCTGCAAGCATCAGAACACATCAATGGAAGGTAACAGACTATTAAATTCACTGTCCCTTCCATGAAGTTGCTAAATTTTTTTAGTATTATAAAAGTTTGTAAAAAAATTACCACTAAGCCTACCTGCCTGCAAGCGAGCAAGCTTCTTGCCTGCAAGCATCAGAACATTTCAATGAAAGGTAAAATACTTTTAAGTTCACTTTCCCTTCAATGAAGTTACTAAATCTTTTTAGTACTATATAAGTTCTGTAAAAAAAGGACCACTAAGCTTACCTGCCTGTTCAAGCATGCTGCCTGCAAGCAAGCAAGCTGCCTGCCTGCCTGCTTGCAAGCATCAAAGCACTTCAATGGAAGGTAACAGACTTTTAAATTCACTGTCCCTTCCAAGAAGTTGCTAAATTTTTTTAGTACTATTTAAGTTCGTTAAAAAAATTATCACTAAGCCTACCTGCCTGCAAGCGAGCAACCTTCATGCCTGCCTGCAAGCATGTTGCCTTCAACCAAGCAAGCTGCCTGCCTGCAAGCATCAGAACACTTCAATGGAAGGTAAAAGACTTTTAAGTTCGTTTGGAGGAGTTTTGGTTTCTTCTTCCCACGTAACTCAGAACAAGGTGAGTGGCAGGTTTGTTGGTGCTGGACCAATGGCATACGACATACATCCCCCACGGGGAAGTGTAGAGGCAGACATGAGCTGGCTGAGTCTTCGCGGCAACGTGGGCATGGATCAGCTGCGCGAAACTGATTCTTCAAATAGTAGTTTCACGTGCCCTAATTGAAACAACGTTTGGAGGAGTTTGGTTTCTTCTTCCCGCGTAACTCAGAACAAGGAAACTTTTCACTTTAGTTCAATGATTCACTCACATGCACACTTTCTTCATCGAGGCAGCCTTCAATCCATCCATGGCACAAGAGAGCAAAACTACGTTTAGTTGTTTGTTTAATAGAGGAAAGAATTTGTATTCAACCACCATGAAATTTCGATGTGTGCACCTGGATATCAGACTGTTGAATTTAAGAAGTAGAACGATTATGGATAATGAAGGGACAGTCCTGATGAATATATTAATTTTCAAGGGTCACTATTTAGAGGCGGTTCTGGATCAAGGGGAATTGTTCCGACTTTAAGTTTGATCTTGAATAATCAATCAACAAAGTATGCATTTTGAATATGCATTTTCTCTAATGTGTTGGATCAAGGGGAATTATCAATGATGTACAATTCTTTTTTGTTATCAAAGGGTTATGGTTTTGTTTACAACGTTTTTTCTTTTTTGAATATGCATTTTCTCTAATGTGTTGGATTAGGACAATGTGATAGTTAGTCCTATTGTTTATCCATTTTAAAACATTGAGAAATTTTTTGCGTGCGCCATGGAAATTATGTTAATAGAAGGGTACACAATCCTCCGTCCTCTTTCGATGGGACTGATTTTCCTAGGAGAGTGGCAGGCTTGATCATGGGGATGCGTAGAGATAGTTTTTTCGGGCATTCGTGGCTCTTCATGATCTTGCACACCGGCTAGGAGAAATGTAGAGGCATTCACCTGGGGCGAGTATGCGGACTGTGGAACGTTTGCGTCCCGCTGCTCGCTGTGTCATGCTGCTGTTGGTTTGGACTACAGGGACGCTCCCGTGTTATGGGATGCACTGCTGTTGCACCAAGCAATTTGCTGCTTTCACTCTAATGCTCTGCCATGGGGCGAGATTGCCGAGTCTGGTTTGGTTGGATTGTAGGAACGAGTGAATGGATGAATCACAGGTGTGTGCTACGTTGGCGAAGCTGCTATTTGCGGATGATCCGCACACTGCAGCACAGAGTGTGTCCTAGACAGGGTGCGTTGCTGTTTTAGCGTGGTCTGCGTTGCAGGCAGAGTGGGCTGCTGTTCCCAGACAGAGTGCGTTGCTATTTCAGCGTGGTGTGCTGTACGTCCTGTTTCTGGCAGCATCCTGTTTTTCAGCGTGCGAGGTTAGCGCACCGATTTTGATTTTGCTGAGGTTAAGGTCTGCTGAGAGGCTTGCTGGTGTTGGTGTTGCGAGGTTCTTTTTCTGCACGTTGCTGCGAAACATAACTTGCGCTGATACAGTTCAGAGTGTTGTCCGGGTTGCTGAGAGCTGGCTGTTTGGTTCTAAGGACATGGTTCTAAGTGGTTACGGTGCTTCTTCAGCGTGGTCTGCGAAGCACACTGCAGCACAGAGTGCGCTGCTATTTCAGCGTGGTCTGTGTTGCAGATAGAGTGCACTGCTGTTCCTAGACTGAGTGCGCTGCTATTTCAGCGTGGCCTGTTGTACGTGCTGTTTCTGGCCGCAACATGTTTTTCAACGTGCGCGTTTAGGATGGCCCCAGATCTAATAAACGTTCAGTACCCACTGCCAGAGGAAACTTCAACTCAGATGACTTGATTCCAAAATTCGCATGTAGGAATAGTCAAGAAATGTCTCTGCCATTTTTACTGTGAAATTTTACTACCACAACATTTTTCACTTGGTGGATAGTTTCCCGATATTCAACTTTTTTTCAATAGGCTGTTAATAAAGCGACTAATCATAGGGCATTGAGAAGATATGCTTTGGAATGAAGAATTCAACTAAATGAATGAAAAAAAAGGTTCAACTCTAAACTGTTTCTTTCTTTTTTCTTTCTATTTCATCGGACAATACATTGCATGGGAGCTGTTCTTATTCAAGACATCTGGAATTCTCCTTTCTTGATTAAGGAAACTAGCAATCCAAATGAAAACTTTTCTGTGGTGTATGTCAACAAAGGATAAAAAAAATCATTTTCCTATTCCTGAGGTTGCGGTCTAATAGTTGGGTCAGTCTATCAATTGGGTCAGTGAACTGGAGATTGGACTGTCTTGCACGCAAGACGAGTGCAGTCTGGGTCCGGGTGCTGTATGGGACTGGGTGCTATTTGCAGGAACAATATTTTTGCTCCCTGTTTTTCTGTAAAACAGTGGATGCTAGGCTGAGCCAGGCCCTGCGAATGGCCGGTTTTGGCTGGCGGTTTGGCTGCGAGGCAAGAGCATCCAGGTTCGCCCTTGCAGTCTGCCTAAGGCAGGGAGCAGTGGGATTCTTGGTGCGGGAGGTGCTACAAGCACGAGGTTTCAGTCTGGACAGGGGGGTGCGGTGTTGCTTACCCTGTCTCAGTTTTGCTTGGTGTTTTTCTCTTTTTTCTTATGCAATTTGTGTTTTTCTTTTTGTTTTGTTTAAAGTACTGAGTAGTGGTTTTTTTTTAAAATTACTGAGTAGTGGCTTATTAGTTCTCAATTCCTATTTTGAGGAAAGTGTTGCGGTCTTTTTTGTTTGGGCAAAGTCTTTAACTTCGTTTGGTTTTTATACGGGTAAAGTCGTCATGTACCCCCGTTTTGATTGTAAATCATTTTTTTTTAAAATCAACTTCCCATTGAAGAAATATGTTGTTGATGCTTATTGAATTGATGGTTGTTCCAAAAATATAGCTCAATTGTAAAGATTTTGTTGCAATATAAAAACATTTCCTTTTTCTTTTCAGGCATCCCTAACTTTTCATTGTACTTGACCGTAATTATGGACCACTTAGTTCAAAATTCACCCTACTCCGAAATGATGATTTTTGGACAGGTACTATAGTAGGTTGATACTACTACATCTTACTTAGAATTGGTTGTCTCATATATATGACACCTTCTTTTGTTTGCAGGTGGATTCAGCCATAGAAGGAACTGCAAGAAAAATGCTTAGTTTTTCTGCCATCTATCTTACAATTTTCACCTTAAAATTATTCACTTACTTATATGTTTGCCATAGATCAAATTTCTAGAAAAACAAGGCGTCACGGTTACAGTTCGTGATGAGCAAGTTGATTCAAACTTGCCGAGGACAGTAAGAAATTTTGTTAATTTCCCTTTTCACTTAGTTTTAATAAATTAGCCAAAGATTTTAACATGTCATCCTTTTACTAGGAGCAATTTCTTATAGATAATGGCCTCAGGTCCAATGTTCCCAATCAACAGGTATTATTTCTATTTATTTTTTTTTCTTTTTCACTATTTCTAACAATAAATAGATACATATTTATTTATACCAAGTTATATGTTTTTTTTTTGTTAAAGCCAATTATGGATATGGGAAAGGGAAAAGAAAATGTCCCTATAGACAGTAATGTTTCCAAGCGTGCGCTAGGCCAACGTTTGCGTCGAGAGAGAAAAAAAAATCAACCTAAGTTTGACACTACCTTTACTGCTAATGTGAATACTACAAAACAGAGAATATCCAAACTCCAATGCTTTGGGGTATGTACATATGATTTTTCCTAACAAAATTTATATTGGTGTCTGTTTCTTTATATAAGTATGTACATATGCTTCTTTAACCTTACACCTTCAAAAATTAAATTCATATTTGTGTGTGTTTCTTTCTAGGAAAAAGGAAAAACAAAAGCCACAATTGCCGAAAAGGGGAAAAGCAAATTTGTTGGGGTGTGTACAACATTCTTAACTTTCAATGCGTGTGCTGATCTGTGTACTGCATTATTTATATTAATTGTTTTTACTGTCTTATGCTTATTTGCTTAAGTTTTTTATGCAAGGGAAAGGAAAATGCCGGTTCTATTCAAAAGGGTAAACGAAAGGTTGTATTTATTCAGGTATGTATAAGTGCGTAACTTTATTATTATTATTTCAAAGTATGTCATGTATGTGTTATAGGCCCCTTCTTATTTTCCAATTGTCTATGCACGTTTTCATTGTTTAGATTATATGCATGCCTTATTTTTTTAGTGTGTAATCATTTACCATTTTAAATGTATTGTAGGATAACAACATTGTTCAGAATAATAATTCAAAACGTTCATCCGCACAACGTTTGTGTCGAGAAAAAGAGGAAATTTTATGTAGGACGCCTCCTATTCAAATACCTTTATCTTCATTCACACCCAATGATCGCGCTATTCCACAAAAGCCGCGGCAACAATCACGAATGTTTGTGCTCAATATCATCTCTCCCCGATGCATGGATTATGAATTTTTTTTACTGTGTTAGATCAAAATGTGTTGCCACCACAACAACCAATGAGGTGTTCATTTTCTATGCCTAACGCATCCCCAAATGCACCAACAAACATGTATACTTCTTTTTTTCTATTTTCTCATATTATTTAACTTTATCAAGTTTTCTAAATTTTAACTCATTATCTATCTTACAATTTGTTTAGGCCAATTACAAATGACCGACTTCCTAATGACGATACTTCCCGTCATAGTGGTTTGGATTTCTGGCATGAAATTGACTCACAAGCTCATCAAGAAGAAACACGTCATTTCTTAGGCAAAATGAATTTTTTGTGTCCTCATTGCTCAGCACTACATTGGAATGATGAAAAATTGAAGGCATCTTCGTTAAGGAATCCTTTTTTCTGGACGTGTTGTTTTCAAGGAAAGGTGAAGCTGCCACTGTTATCTACCCCTCCACCATTGCTTCAAGTGTTGTATGAGGGAGATGATGTTCAATCAAATAATTTTCGTACACATATTCGCAATTATAATGTTGCGAATGCATTTACGAGTCTTGGTACTAAATTTGAGCCAAGGGTACTCAATGGGAGGGGTCCCACAAGCTTTATTATTCATGGAGAATTACGACATCAAACGGGATCGTTAATTCCGCAACAAGGCCAAGATGCAGTTTATTCACAACTTTACATTTATGATCTCGATTCAGCATTACATACCCGTATTCGTCGAAATCCACGCTTGAGATTAGATGTGCTCAAAATCATTCAAGATGCTTTGTTGCAGTATAATGTGTTTGTGGAGAAATACCGTCAAGCATACGAGATTCTGAATCAAACAAATTCTGTTGACCAAAACATACCTGTGTATTTACACTATAGTTGTCATAAAGATCGGCGGCATTACAATCATCCTTCATCAAATGAAATAGCAATTATTTTGCCTGGAGATGTCCCTGAAGTAAACACAACTAGAGATATTGTCGTATATTTGCGAGGAAATCAAGAGTTGATGAAAATTAATGAATGTCATCCAGTTTACTTAACGCTTCATTATATGCTATTATTTCCGTATGGCGACTTATGTTGGGAACCTGAATTAACTCAGTGGGATGTTACAACTAATAGGTGTTCAAATAAACGACTTACTCAGATGGAGTTTTACAGTTATCGTTTGTTCGAATGACCAACTAAGTACTCAACAATTTTGAGAGGTGGCAAATTGCTCCAGGAGTTTTTAGTAGATGCTTGGGCTTCAACAGAGCAAAATCGATTAATGTATGTGAGGAACAATCAAACAAAGCTCAGGGCTGAGCTCTATGAAAGTCTTACGGACATTGGGCCTGATGGGTTAAGACCTGATCAAGTTGGGAAGCGACTTATTTTGCCGTTATCCCATATTGGTAGTCCAAGACACATGTTTGAGATATTTCAAGATTCAATGGCTATCACACGTTACAACAATCATCTAGATGTTTTCTTAACCATAAATGCAAATCCAAAATGGCCTGAAATTATGGATGCTCTTTACCTCACCAAAAGCCTCCGGATCGCCCAGATTTAGTATCTCGAGTTTTTGAGTTAAAAAGAAAATGTCTAATGGATAAGATTATCAAAAGAGGCACATTCGGTGATGTTGTAGCTCATGTCTTTACCATTGAATTCCAAAAGCGTGGGCTACCTCATATGCACGCACTTATATTCCTTCACCATTTACAAAAAATTCGCACTACCGCCCAAATTGATAAGATCGTGTGTGCAGAGTTTCCTGACCCGGATAAAGATCCGATGCTATTTCAAACAGTTTTACATTGTATGGTGCATGGACCGTGTGGTGTTCGAAATTCTGGAGCACCGTGTATGGAGAATGGGAGGTGCACAAAAAGATATCCTCGCGAATATTCAGAAACAACAACAATGGACCAAGATGGATATCCTATTTATCGACGCCGCAATACTGGCAGAGTATATAATGTGAAGGGTCAACCAGTTGATAATAAAGATGTGGTGCCATATAATCCATATCTTTCAAGGATGTTTGATTGTCATATTAGTGTGGAAGTGTGTGAGGGAATTAGATGTGTTAAATACATACACAAGTACATTTATAAAAGTTATGATAGAACAACAATGGTACTAAGGGGAGTAGATGAAATCCAGCAATATTTTGATGCTCGATATATTGGTCCACCAGAAGCTGTTTGGCGGATATTTGGTCATCTTTTACACGAAGAAAATCCTACAGTGGTTCGATTGGCGCTTCATTTACCTGGAATGCATCATGTTGTGTTCAATCCTACAAATCAAGCACAATCAATTTTACTTAGAGCTAGACACCGAATGTTGACTTTAACTACATTTTTTGCATGTTGTGCTGTAGATCCGTTTGCACGTACATTTACCTACCAACAATTCCCCCAACATTTTGTTTGGTAGAAATCACAAAAAATGTGGACAAAAAGAAAAATGGGCTATGCAATTGGAAGAATGTGCTTTGCCAGTCCTCATGAAGGTGAAAGGTTTTATTTGCGACTGCTTCTAACGGTTGTAAAAGGGCCACAATCATTTGAACATTTACTCACATATGACAATGTTTTACACGACACCTTCAAATTAGCTTGCACGTCACGAGGACTTCTAGAAGATGATGATGAATGGATTCAGTGCCTTGAAGAGGCTGCGATCATGAAAACTAGGAATCAGTTGAGAAGATTGTTTAGTGTGATTCTAATGGAATGTCATCCACTTCACCCAGATTTGCTATGGACAAGGTTCCCAGTGAATATATGTGATGATCTTCCGCACCAACTTTGAACAAGGTTCGGTATTTCAAATCCAATAGATGCTCAGACTCTGGATTATGGTTTGTATCTCATAAATCAATTTCTTCAAGAAGGATGGAAGAATTTAACGGAGTTCTCACCTATGCCCCTTCCAATTGAAAATTGGGACATGATAGTTGGTAACAGACTCATATGGGAACACCAACAACTTCAATATGATGGTCAAGAATCCGATGCACAATCATCCGTCGATAGTCTTAATGAGGCACAACGTTCTGCTTATACTGCAATAGTAAATTCAGTTCTTGAAAATAAGGGAATTCATTTTTTTTTGAATGGAGGTGTAGGAACAGGAAAAACTTTTTTATACAACGCCATTGCATCAAAATGTCGCAGCCCTGTACACATTGTCATTACCGTTGCATCATCTGGTATTGCGGCGTTACTATTAGTGGGAGTTAGAACATCTCATTCAATGTTTCGTATTCCGTTGGATGTCATGGAAAATTCAGTGTGTGGGCTTAGTAAACAGTCATTGCATGCTGAGTTATTTAGGGAGACCAAACTAATTATATGGGATGAAGTTCCGATGCAACATAGATATTGTGTTGAAGTAGTTGATCGTGCACTACAAGACATTTATAGCACCAATAAGTCATTTGGTGGTATTACTGTTGTTCTTGGCGGTGATTTTCGATAGATATTGCCAGTGATACCCAAAGGCGTCCGCAAGCAAATTGTGGCTGCATCTTTGAGGCGTTCTAAGCTTTGGTTAAACATACAAGTTCTGACTTTGAGTTTGAATATGCGGTTGGACAATGGGGTAGGCAATGACGGGTTTACGATGTTTTTGACTGAGGTATTATTTTTGTGTAAACAATTCTACATTTTACTACATTGCTATGTTTTAATTACTAATTATTTTTATTTTATATAGATTGGAAGCACCGCACAAGATGTTATTCGTATTCCAACAACGGTGCACAAGTGCAAAGATTTAAGTGAACTAATTTCTTTGATTTATCCTCAACTAAATGTAATAGGCACAGCGTCTCCGAATTATTTGACTAAGCGAACAATTCTCTCAGCACGAAATGACGATGTCTGTAACATTAACAAAGCTACATTGTCTGATTTTTCAGGAGAAATCATTGTTTATTTTGCCGCAGATAAAATGGCGGAACATTTTGAAAATGATCATTCCATTGCCAACCGTTATCCAACTGAGTATTTGAACTCGCTTAATCCTTTTGGATTACCGCCATTTAAGTTAGAATTAAAAGTAGGTTGTCTAATTATGTTGCTGAGAAACATCGCACCTAAAAATGGACTTTGTAATGGAACACGTCTTATGGTTATGCGTTGTGCAAAGCGTATAATTGAAGCAAAAATCTTAAATGGGGATAAGGCTGGCAATTTAGTTTTCATTCCTAGAATCTCTTTAACGTCATCATCTTTTGAGTTTCCCTTCAAAATGAAAAGGCGTCAATTTTCAGTGCGGTTGGCATATGCAATGACGATAAACAAGTCGCAGAGTCAATCTGTGAAATACGTTGGAGTTGATTTACGAACACCGGTATTCAGCCATGGCCAACTTTATGTTGCATTATCTAGATGCACAACTTCTAATAGAATAAGTGTCCTTTTACCTCAAGATGGGCTGGATTCTACGACCAATATTGTTTATCCAGAAGTTTTGTTGTAAGATAGATTTTTTAAAGGTATGTTTTAATAAATTTTCTATTGATATTTATATTTTTCTTTCATACGATATGAATATAATATTGATTATACATTTTTGTAGAATTGGGATATCATTGTCGAAGAGTTCAAAAAAACCATTAAAAAATAAAAGTATAATAGTGGGCGTCATTGAAAATTGGCAAATAATGTAGTTTATCTCTAAAGATGATTATAAATAGCTTATTTTATTAACATTTTTTTTTCTAATATCGTGTGTGATAAATTTGTAGATTTCAGTCATATTCCCTTCTTGCTCAAAGTTGGTGCATATAGACGCCGAGTCATTTGATAATGTGATGCAGAAGATGTTTAGAGCAGTTGTTGATATATAGTTTTAATGTACATATGCAGTTTAACCCATTTTTATATATTGTGGGTTCCTTTTGTTCTCATTTTTTGAAAAGATAAATGGTGGAAACCATGCTCTTTAAATGCGTATAGGTATAAACAATGTATGGCTTTGATGTACTTAAATATTTTTATAATTATTTTGGCGTGTGGATATATTATTTGGTGTTCATGGCATTCATTGCCATTACAAATTTGTATGACAGGTTCATACAGGTTTCAATTATTGAAAAATACAAGGGACACTGTCAAAATTTTGAGTTTTTACTTCTTATGACATGTTCAGATAAATTACTTTATTAATAAAATTGACATTTTGGATATAATGATTTTGTGTGCGTGTCTCTTCGACCGCCAAAAAAACACTTTTAATATATTGAAAACGGTGAACATATATTGCGCCCAGGCAACAAGTTTTTTTGAATGCCAAATTACGTGAGGTACAAATGCTTATGACAAGTTTAAATAAAACCACAAATTTGAGTATTCAACATAGCCGTTTAAGTATGATGTAATCTGCGATAGTGCAAACGGCACGGATATTCCACTAGTATAAAGGACATATTACCTACAATATTTTTCAATCAAATACTGATGAGAGGGCACATATATATGTACTAATTTCAAGTGGAATAGAATAAAAGTTGTGAAAATACCATATTCCTGAACCTTTCGACTGAGGAAAGGGAAGACACGTGGCACGATATCATGCGAAAGTTCCATAGGCTTGGATCTTGGTTCCTTGGTTTCACTTGCAAATTCTTTGAGGTCTCCATACAACAGCTTGTAAGGAGGACCAGTGAAGCCTTGCTTGTTAAGCTGCCTCTGCAACTTCATGGGCTTCATCCAAACGGAATAAAAGGCTCTCCATGCCAGTAATAGGAACAAACCACTCACTGTGCCGAGTACAACCATTACCATATCTGCCATGTCTCTGTCTCTCTCCTTCTCTCGCACACTTTTGTAGAGAGTGAAACTGATATAAGTTTCTGCTTTATATTCGAGAATTATTAGAGACTGTTATAGGTATAAACCTTCTAGAAACTATGTGATATTTTATCTGTAATCCATAACTGCCACATGGCTTGTTATTATCAGAGGAAAAAGCAAAAATATAAATTTGAGTTTTATACATAACTATGTGATATTTTATCTGTAATCCATGGAATCAAAATTTTTAATAAAAATAATTGCGACATGTATTGAGGATAGATCTGGACATTTTGGATACTAATTGATCATTCTATGATAAGTTTTAATAAAGGTACGAAAAGGTGAATCGAGAAAAGGTGTAGCTAGCCAAGATGTCATTTCAAGGTACGAAAATATTCAAACAAAGTGACTTCAGATAATACGTCATTTCTCATTTGTCAATGCATGAGAAGAAAGTGAATCGAGACAATACGTCATTTCTCTACAATATTTATCATTATCTTTGTTTCTATATGTATGTAGCTGGTTCAATCCTTGGGGAAGAAGAAATGGACTCTTATCATTGTAGGTTGACTATAACCATGGGGAATATAAATGAACTAATTGTCCAAGATTGTGAAATGAGGAAACAACAATAAAATGTTTTAATTTTGGATCTATCCCAATACTTGAGTTGTTTAATTAACTTAATTATTATTAATTCTGGTTTTCAGAATGGAATTTTAGACTTTGGATCCTATTGCTTGTACTAACTTCGGACGTTACTCTCAGCATTCTTTGGTTGAAACGTCAAGTAAAATGACTTATTTGCCAAGTGTTTGGTCCCAAATAAAATATATGGAATAAGAGATTTTATGTCTGGTCTCTCTCACTTGTAAGTCCTGCAACTACCCATATTTTGTTGCGAGAGTAGCTAAGTTTTTTTTATGGACATCCATCGTATGCAGATTCAACATTTTAAGGACACTAATTAATGACAATGGACAGTTTGAATGTAGAAAGGTTAAAAAGTTGTGTGACAACCTCCACATCAGCCACCACTACTCCTCACCAGGACAACCCTCAAGCCAATGGGCAAGCAGAAGTCACCAATAGGACCATTTTGGAAGCACTCAAAAGAAAACTTGATGCACCCAAAGGCCTGTGGGTCTCGGAGTTACCAGGTATTCTCTGGGCATATCAAACCACCAAAAGAACTCCTACTGGGGAAACACCGTTCGCTCTAGCTTACGAGTCGAAAGCAATGATCCTGATGGAGCTCGGAATGCCCTCATTCATAACAGAGGAGTTCATGTCGAAAGGCAACGATGAAGTTTTGCCCGTCGACGAAAAAAAGATGAGGCTTCTGCCAAGAAAGTTGGCTACCAACATAGAATGTCTCAATACTATTATAAAAAGGTCAAGCCACGAGAGTTCAAAGTGGAAGATTGGATACTCAGAAAAACCCAGTAGAACACTAAGGAATCAGGGGCGGGCAAGCTAAATTCTAACTGGGAAGGACCCTACAGAGTGACAAAGTTTAACAGGTCAGGTACATACTGGTTAGAGAACGACGAGGGTCTTGAGCTACCATGGAATGTAGAACATCTAAAAAAATATTGTCAATAAATTCAAGGCAAATTTTGCTTTACTAAAGTTTCACTGTTGTTCATTAACCTGATTAGGAAACTAGTCAATCTATAAAAGTCTGACTTAGATGTCTGGCACCCTGGTCTGATCATCATGTCAGACCACAGGGTGAGTTAAATAAGTCAGGACACCTGAGTCAAACTTATACAACTAAATCTCTTGGTCCGATCACCATGGAGTGAATTAAACAAGTTAGACCAAGTTATCTAATAGACCTTCTGGTCCGCTCTACAGCCTAATCAGCCAAGAATGACCAAGATTGCTCAGAAAGTGGGAGTCTAGTTAGAGCTCATGGAGCCTGAATAAGATGATTTGTCACGTGTCTTTGTTTATGGCGGAACTTGACCAAAGTTTAGTCAGTTCATACAGCCTGATGAAGATATCTTTTGGTCTTTTCTACAACCTAGTCCGCCAAGAACGGATCAAGATGGCTCAGAAAGGAGGAGTCTAGTTAGAGCTCATGAAGCTTGATCGAAACGACTTGTCAGGGATCATTGTTCGACCATAGATAATGATGGACGAACTTGGCCATAAAGTTTAGTCAACTCATGCAGTCTGATGAAGATAACTTTTGGTCTGCTCTAGTGTCTAGTCTGCCAAGATCGGATTAAGATGGCTTAGAAAGTGGGAGTCTAATCAGAGCTCATGAAGCATGATCAAGACGACTTGCTAGGGATCATTGTTCGACCATAGACAATGATAAACGAACTTGGCCAGAAAGTTTAGTCAACTCATGTAGTCTAATGAAGATAACTTTTGGTCTGCTCTACAGCCTAGTCCGCCAAGAACATATCAAGATGGCTCAAAAAGTGGGAGTCTAGTCAGAGCTCATAGGCTTGATCAAGATGACTCGCCGTGCGTCTTTGTCCCACCATAGACAATGATGGTAGAAGCTAAGCAAATTTTAGTCAACTCACAAAGTCTGACTAAGATAACTTTTGGTCTGCAAAATAATTTCTACTCCACTAGACAAAGTTTAGTCAACTCACAGAGTCTGGCCAATAAACTTTTGTTCAGCCAAAATGATTTTTGCTCCACTGATCAGAGTTTAGTCAGCTCATGAATACTGATGAACATAACCTCTGATCTGCTCAGTATTCTAGTTCGACACCGGACCAAGGCAGCTAGATCAAGCTTATTGAGCCTGATCGAAACAATTTATGGTCCTCTTGAAATTTCTAGACCAAAAATATTTGCCTCCAAGAGCGCATACAAGTTGAATGGTCAGATTAACTTGTCAGCTTTCAGACTTCGTAAACTTTTTTTGTCTAAAGACCAACACCATGGTTAGGCAACATAGAAGAAATTCAACAACAAAATGTCTAGGAAACACAAGTACAAAATGTCACTTAATAAATTCAGCAAGAAAAAAAAATGTTCTTATATTCAGAAATGAAAAATACAACTTTTACTCCTTATCAGGAGAAGGTTTAGTTACATTGGGGCTGGACATAGCAAGGGATGTTTCGGTGTGTACTGCAGTTTCAACACCTTGATCTGGATCATCCTCTTCTTGCAACTGATTTGAAGCTTCTTCAAATTTGCCATAAGCCGCCTGTCTGTAAAGGAAAGATCTCAAATAGCGTGATCCTATTCCACTACACCAAAAGGCGTGATTAGATACACAAAGATGACCACGGCTCAAAACCGTTGGTTTATTTGCCACGGCCAATAAATCGTGGCTAGATAATCTACCGTGGCAAATCTAAATAAAAAATGACTTTTGTAAAGCATGTTTTGAACTAACAAGGGCTTAAAACCGTGGCTATAAAGAGTGTTTTGCACGTGCCTGTGTGGAGAGAGGAGTTTTGTGCTTTGGCGAAAAAAGATTGGGGAAAACAGTGTGGCGCACTCATTGTGAAAAAAGTTTCACGCTTTGGGGAAAAGATTGGGGAAAAAAGTTTCATTACGAAAATAGTGTGGGTATTGCGAAAAAAATTGGCGCAGAGGAGAGATCAAAGAGCTCCATTTTCGAAAAAGAATTACCAGGTATTCTCTAGGCATATCAAACCCCCAAAAGAACTCCTACTGGGGAAACACCAATCGCTCTAGCTTATGAGTTGAAAGCAATGACCCCGATGGAGCTCGGAATGCCATCATTCAGAACGGAGGAGTTCATGTCAGAAGGCAACGATGAAGCTTTGCGCGTCGACGAAAAAAAGACGAGGCTTCTACCAAGATAGTTGCCTACCAACATAGGATGTCTCAATACTATTATAAAAAGGTCAAGCCATGAGAGTTCAAAGTGGGAGACTGGATACTCAGAAGAACCCAACAGAACACTAAGGAATCAGGGGCGGGCGAGCTAAATCCAAACTGGGAAGGACCCTATAGAGTGACAAAGATCAACAGGCCAGGTACATACTAGTTAGAGAACAACGAGGGTCTTAAGCTACCATGGAATGTAAAGCATCTAAAAAAATATTTTCAATAAATTCAAGGCAAAATTTTCTTTACGAAAGTTTCACTGTTGTTCATTAACTTGATTGGGAAACTAGTCAATCTATAACAGTCTGACTTAGATGTCAAGCACCCTGGTCTGATCATCATGTCAGACCACAGGGTGAGTTAAATAGGTCAGGACACCTGAGTCAAACTTATACAACTAAATCACTACAAGAAAAGTCATCTTTTATAGCATATGTTTATAGCGTTTTTTCCCAAAATGCTATAACTACACCACAAGTTCTCTTTGATGACATTTCTAATATCATTTCTTTCTAAAAACGCTATTACAACTTTGGCGGGATTTTAAAACGCCGAAATGTTTGATAGCGCGTGATTCTCCCTTACTTCTTGAAACCTAAATCTCCTTTGCTACTTGCTTCTCTCCCTTCTCCTCTGCTACTCGTGCTCCTTATCCTCTGCTACTTGCATCTCTTCTTTCTCCTCTACTACTCTGCTACTCGCGTTCCTTCTCCCCTGCTACTCACCACCTCTCCCTCTGCTGCCCGACTCTCTCTCGTTCTGTCTGCGATTGTTGTCAGCTCCCCTCTCTAATCAGTCTCTCTGCTCGCCCCACTCTCACTTTCTCTGCTGGATTTGATTCCTAGGGTTGAGGTTTCCTTCGATTTTTATGGTTTCGATTCCTTGTGGTATTTACATTGATTTTGGGTTCACTGTAATGATTTTCTTTTCTTTTCTCTAGGTTTGAATACATGGAACATGATTTGGCTGGACTCGCTACAAGCCCAAGTATTAAGTTTACAGTGCCTCAGGTGAGGTGAGGTGCCTAAGTATGCATATGTTGTTCATGTGTCTAACTGGATATGAAATTGGTTCTGGAACATTGCTTGGCTTACAACTTGTTTGTTTAACTACTTTGTTCTATCACTGTGTTTTCTTCCAGTCACATTCTGAAGCATTTCATATGTCTTACAGAAGCTCGATTTTCTGCCAGAGCGAATTGTTTCATTAGGTTTTGATGTTATTTCACGTGTCTTGGAAACAGGCCCAGTAAGATCTTTACCGTTTTGTTTATCATTCAAGGCAAATCTCGTGTACGTTCATTTGTGTTTAATTATGCCATTTGTTACTTTCCTCACTTTTGGCATATCATCTTATGTAGGGTTGGAGACTAGTTTCACCACATTTTTCAACATTGTTAGAATCTGCAATATTTCCAGCATTAGTAATGAATGAAAAGATGAGATATCTTGTATCTTATTTGTGCCCTTTCCCAGTTATGGTTGTCATCTTTTCAACGTTTTCAACAAGCCAAAAATTTATGGCTTCCCTTCCTTGTTGGTGCTTCCTTTTCTATCGAAGTTCCCTATTCCTGCTTCTGCTACTGCAGGCGATACTACGATTTCAAAGAAGTGAGTTTAAAAGAAATTCCCTCACAAAATATGTATGTATATTTTATTATGTATTAATGAAGGGGGAAAAAAAACTAATGTCTTCACTAGATTTGCTTAGAATGTTAATAAGACGATGGATAAGAAAGTTATGTTATGTTGAAATTTTTATTAATTTGCAATTTTACACCCTAATGCTCAATAGGATTTGAGTTCTTTGATCCATACATGAACTGGCAAAATCTTTGATGGGTTTCTTGTTGGGTTACAGTAGTATTAAATTGAAATCCTTGTTTGACCTAAGGTTTTGTTTCATAGGCCGATATCTTAATTAGTTTTGCCATTCTAGGTGCAACCTCTGGCTGGATGTTGTAGAAAAGGGACTTTACTGAGAATCTTTACTTTACATAATGTTATCAGAGAGCTAATACCATTGGAAGGTTATTATGTGCAAAACTAGTTTCAACATCAATTTCTTGTTTTAATTTAGCTTGGAAGCTTCTAGGAATTCAATACAGAGATGTTAAAGATGTGTGAATAAATGACATGACTGAAAGTTATTTTATGGAAGATCAATCCTTTAAGTTACTCTTTGGTCCAGTGTACAGTAGTTATTTGTGATATGTTTCTGAGAAGTGGATAATATTTTGGGCATTTGTTGGTGTATATATATATAAATATGACTCCTAAGCTCTTCTTTCTAGTGGCCATTTGTTGGATCAGTTGGTTGGAGATCACAATTTCAATCATCAATTCTAATTTTCATTCAATTTCGATATTTTCATGCTTTAGAGTGGTCATTTTGTACCTTTGGTGCTTTCCATTAGCATCATGTGTATGCCTATCTCTTTTTTTAGGCCACTTCTTTTGTTTGCTTATTCAATGTATCCTTTTTTTACTAATAAATTATACTCCTAAAATAGAATAAAAGGAAAGTTGATGAAAAGTTCTTGAATTCTGTGTGATAATTGATGCACTTTTGGTTTCACAATCGTTAATCAAATATCTCTTATGACAATCATGAATGCAACACTTGAAAACTATTATTATTTGTCTTATAAATTATAATAGATAATGGGCATAAAGTTGTCACCCATTTTATTTTAGCTAAGATTATGAGTTGTATCACTTAACTATTTGGGGTTCAGCCTAATTAATTTTTGCTTCTCTGTCTTTATCTTCCTTAAAAAAAATTTCATTTCTTATCATCATATATACATGAGCTTTTGAAAATTGTGTGCCTCCCTTGAGCGTACGACATACATTTACTATCGTGCTTTCATTTATTAGTCAGAAATGAACCATTTACACCAAGTTCTGATGTCTTATTTTTACATTTATGTTCATTATGGCAGTTACTACGGTGTTTTGATGGCATATGGTGGCCTCCAAGATGTAAGGTGGTCTTGTCATTTCAATTAGTGGCTTTAGATTATCTGACCTGTAGAGGTAGTTGGTGGGTCTTGTATTTGGTAGGAATAAATTATGAGAAGATGCAGGGATATTTCTCTATTATTACATGCTATAAGTTTGTGGAATGTATTAATTTTCTTGAAGCTTAGCCAATGAAGGTTCATATAACTCAAGGAGACCATGATGGGAAAGGTGTGATCATATCATGGGTGACAATGGATGAACTTGGTTCAAGCAAAGTGCTCTATTGGGCAGAGCACTCCAAGGAAAAATCTAGTTCTAATGGGAAAGTTCAAACCAACAAGTTTTACACTTATAAGTCTAGCTATATTCATCATTGTTCAATCAACAATTTGTAGGTGGTTCTTCAGTCACATACTTGATCAAAATCACCAAGTGTTTAGTTTCATGGATATTTACTTTGTTTTTTTGATAAGATGATTTGTGAACCCAAAGTAATATTTGTTTGAACTTCTGCCAGTTTGATACAAAATACTACTATGAGGTTGGAATTGGACATACTACAAGACAATTCTGGTTTAGAACCCCTCCTAGGGTTGGCCTTGATGTTCCTTATACCTTTGGCCTCATTGGTAATTAATTTCATTATTCCTTTACTCATTTTTTTTTAATTACTACGTTGATTTAAATAGGTTGAGTAGACCATATGAATTGATTTCATCATCAGTTGCATTTTTTATTTGATGTTTTGGTTGGGAAAGGGGGGCCATGATTAATAGGTAGTCTGTATTTATATCAAGAGGATTACTCATTATGTTCTTTGATGCATAGTTTGCAGGGGATCTTGGTCAAAGTTATGACTCGAACAAAACACTTTCCCATTATGAAGGAAACCCGGTGAAAGGGTAGACCGTGTTGTTCGTGGGTGACCTCTCTTATGCGGATACCTATCCATATCATGACAATAAAAGGTGGGATTCATGGGGAAGGTTTGTTGAGAGGAGTACTGCTTATCAACCATGGATATGGATAGCAAGGAATCATGAGCTTGATTGGGCTCCTGAACTTGTGGGCACTCACACCTTTTACTTGTTTGCTATTTAAATCTCAATGATTTTCTCACAATGCTCCAGTTTGGGAAAATTTTTAACTGAATCATTCTTCGAAAAATTGAAACTGGCCTAGTGGATTTGCACTTTTAGACTACTAGTACACCAATATCTTAATTGTTCAAAAGGGGGTGTTTGTTTGCATCGCTTATAAGTGGCTTGTCACTTACAAGTGGGTGGGACTTATAAGTCATTATAAGCATCACCCCTGGTGCTTATAGAAATCAAACTACTTATAGCTGTTAATGACTTATAAGTTCCGGTAAACAAACACTATTTTAAGGTGGTCCGCCACTTATAAGTGGTGCAAACAAACACCCCCTAAATTTAGTAAGCCTACACTTTAAACCATAACTGCTATGTAGTTTTTTGAAGATTGTGAAAATGAATGAAGGGATTAATTGTTCATTGATGTTGGTTTATTGAAGGGTGAAAACACACGTTTTAAGCCCTATACACAACGTTATCATGTTCCCTATAGAGCATCTGGTAGCACATCTGCACTTTGGTACTCAATCAAGCATGCTTCAGCTTACATTATTGTTCTCTCTGGACACATGCATGCCTACGAACGATCAGTAAGTGCAAGCCATCTCCTATGCAATTTATTTCTATTTCATGAGTAAATTGCTATAAGAGAATCTTTTACAGTGAATCATAATCATAACCAAGAAAGACATTTTTGCTACTTAATTTCTTTAATACTAAGAAATTTTCATTTTACAGTACCGGAAATGTTGCGTATAACATAGTAAATGGCGAATGCAAACCTATCCGTGATCCATCTGCCCCTGTATACATAACCATTGGCGATGGCGGAAATCTAGAAGGATTAGCTACCAAGTAATGTTCATGTTCCCTCAGTTTTAATTTTAAACAATTTGCCTCAGTTTTGTACAACAAATGAAGTTGACAACCATTTATTTGATTATGCAGCATGACAGAGCCACAGCCAGAGTATTCAGCCTATCGTGAAGCCAGCTTTGGTCATGCCCAGAAACTGTAAAAAACAGAGGCCACACCCTGTTTCTGGAAAAAACTGATAATGGCAGCGCGTGCCCAGAAACCTATTACTGAACCCCGTTCCTGGAACAAACACCTGCTGCTATTGCTCCCTGTTCCTGGAACAAACACCTGCTGCTACTGCTCATCAGACACCTCAATCAAGGTTTGTTGAGCTGTTGTGAAATGTTGTTTGGGTTTTCTTCTGATTAGTAATTGTTCTTGCTTCAGTCACGTATTTTCTTTACTTTTTTGCCATGTTATCAGACATGGTGGAGGTAGGTCCATATCCCAACCTTTGAACTGAAACATGTGTCCCATAATGCCACATGATGGGTACACCCTAATTTGAGAGTGCCCCATCTCCTCTTTCAGTTAGTATGTTAAATATTCCTCTTTTGGCTACTGATGATTGTTTTGGTTGGTTGGTTTCTTAGTTCCATGCGAATTTTGATATACAAACTATAGGCAGGATGGTCATTTTTTTTACCTCTGTAGGAAGGATGGTCATTTTTCCGATTGAGTATATTGAAATGAGCGACTCAATTGCATGGGAATGTTGGATAGTATGTTAATTTAGTCCTTAGGATTTTTTTTGCAAGGAATTATTTTTTGATCTCTGATGAACAACAATCACTAAGTGGCATGAGTTGTGACATGAACTCGCTAAGATTTGCTTAAGACCACTTGTCTAGAAGGATTATGGCATGAGTTGTGACATGAACGCACCCATATATCCAGGGTTATGGATCTTTAGAAATTTTGAATTGTACCTATATTTGAGCGGTGTATTATCGAGGAGAGCTATTGAGCTTGAGAACTTCCCCAATGGTTTGTCAGTAAAACCTGTTGTTTTGAAGGTAATTGTGTTTTTGGTTTGATTTTCTTAATGGGTTTTGGTTTGTTTGTGTTAATTGTGAATTTGCATGTTGGATTTTGGTTGTTTTTGTTGAATTTTGATATCTGGGGGTGTTGGTTTGTTGGGTGATTATGTGAATGGGGGTTGATTAGGTGGCTTGAACAACTCAATAAGCTACTTGATATGAATTCTGTACTTTTCAAGGGTGCAAAGTGGAAGGTGTATTAATTTCATTGCATGTACTATTTAGATGGTTTTCTTCTCCTGAATATCAAAATAATTCTGGAATTAGTAAGGAATAGGTGTTGCTTGTAATTGGCATTTTTGTTTGTTATAGATCATGAAGAAAACTAAAGAGATTTCTGTTATTTGCAAGGCTGAGGTTTCTCGTATTAATAACTCTAGGACTGGCAAGATGTCTTAGTATTGCAGCCCTTCCACCTCGTATGTCCACTCATATTTCTTTCATTATAATTTTTTTTATATGTATATATATATTTTTGTTGACTTGTTTCTGTAATGTTTTTTGTGAAAGGTTGATTAAGATCTTGGATAGATACCAAAAGGCTTCAGGGAAGAAGTTGTGGGATGCAAAGCATGAGGTAGAGCTTTTTTTTTTTTTTTTTATTACTATAATTTATTTTTGGGTTGGTTTTGAAGTGAATGAGCTATGGATCTTTGCATAAGTAATTTTTCTTTCCAGATCTACTAATTCAGCAATCTCTAGTTTCCCCCAAGTTATGTATTTATGGGTGATGCAGCAAAACTGGAGAGACTTAAAATGAATTATAATATAGCAAAATTGAATCGTGACTCAGTTAATATAGCAAAACTGGAGAGATTTAATAGGACTGATATGCTTTCTTATTTGTTTGAATAGGGAGGATAACAGCCTACTTGCCATTTGGTGGCCCATTTGTGAGAATGGACAGCCATGTTTATCCTGATTATGTTGTTCCCCCCAACTATGACTTCCTTCTTGGAAAGGTTCATCTTCACCTCTGTGCTCTCTTTCATGTCTGCATGTATACAAACACATATTGCTTATAGTTGACAAGTCTAACGGGTTTTTGTTTATATTTTGATGCTTTAAATCTCAGTTCACAGAAGAGTGGATATGGGTTGGGAGCAACCAAGGCTTCTTTCCTTCTTGGGAGAAACCTGAGACAAAGGAAGTACACACCAACACCAGGATCCAGATCTACCTCCATTGTATGTGCAGCAGCTGATGCCGAAAGACCCCTCTGGTTCCCAGGCAGCACCCCTCCACCTTGGCTATGTGGCAGCCTTCCAGGGGACTTTGGGTTTGATCCACTTGGTCTTTGTAAGTCAATCTTCATTTTTAGACAGTGAAGTTTATTCGACCCATGGACCAATTGCTCACGATTACTGTGATGGGTTGTAACAGTATCTGACCCAGACAGTCTAAAATGGAACCAGCAAGCAGAGCTTGTACACTTCATATGGGCAATCCTCGGAGCTGCCGGCATTTTCATCCCCGAATTCCTAACAAAGATTGGCATCCTAAACACCCCATCATGGTACACTGCTGGGGAACAGGAGTACTTCACGGACAAAACAACCCTCTTCGTTGTTGAGCTCGTCTTCATCGGCTGGGCTGAAGGAAGACGGTGGGCTGACATCATTTAAGAAACAACATCAAGAGGTACATCCTTGAACCAACATCAACAAATATTGAAGGAAGGGGAGAACCAAAGCAATGAAGTTGGAAATTGGAAAGGATTGTGACTCGATGTAATACATTATCTTTATCATTCAGCTGAAATAAATGCAGTTTGATCTTGCCTTTAAAAAAAAACTTGTAGTCTAATCTTTATTATTTGATAGATTTTGTGACTCGATGTAATACATTATCTTATTAATAATTACAATATTATTTTGCCTCACTTCATGGAAATTTTTAAGTTTAACACATTTAAATTTTTATTTTCTAGAAATAAAACTTATAAGATGTAATAAAAAGTCATTTGATAGCAAAAAAAAAAATTCTATGTATACTTACCATAGCGTTTTTGAAACGCTATAAAAGGCCAACTTACGATAGAGTTTTAAAAACGCTATAATAGACCCTGGGTCTATTATAGCTCCGACAGACACAACGTTTTCTAAAACGCTATGGTATCCTACCATAGCGTTTTCTAAAACGCTATGGTATCCTACCATAGCGTTTTCTAAAACGCTATTAATGGCCTTTTTTCTTGTAGTGAATCTCCTGGTCCGATCACCAAGGAGTGAATTAAACAAGTTACACCAAGTTATCTAATAAACCTTCTAGTTCGCTCTACAGCCTAATCCGCCAAGAAGGACCAAGATTGCTCAGAAAGTGGTAGTCTAGTCAGAGCTCATGGAGCCTGATTAAGATGGTTTGTCAAGTGTCTTTGTTTATGGCGGAACCTGACAAAAGTTTAGTCAGTTCATACAGCCTAATGAAGATATCTTTTGGTCTTTTCTACAACCTAGTCCGCCAAGAACAGACCAAGATGGCTCAGAAAAGGGGAGTCTAGTTAGAGCTCATGAAGATTGATCGAAACGACTTGTCAGGGATCATTGTTCGACCAAGGATAATGATGGACGAACTTGGCCAGAAAGTTTAGTCAACCCATGTAGTCTGATGAAGATAACTTTTGGTCCACTCTAGTGTCTAGTCTGCCAAAATCGGATTAAGATGGCCTAGAAAGTGAGAGTCTAATCAAAGCTCATGAAGCATGATCAAGACGACTTGCTAGGGATCATTGTTCGACCATAGACAATGATGAACGAACTTGGCTAGAAAGTTTAGTCAACTCATGCAGTCTGATGAAGATAACTTTTGTTCCGCTCTACAGCCTAGTCCGCTAAGAACACATCAAGATGGCTCAAAAAGTGGGAGTCTAGTCAGAGCTCATGGGCTTGATCAAGACGACTTATCGTGCGTCTTTGTCCCACCATAAACAATGATGGTAGAAGCTAAGCAAATTTTAGTCAACTCACAGAGTTTGACCAAGATAACTTTTGGTCTGCAAAATAATTTCTACTCCACTAGACAAAGTTTAGTCAACTCACAGAGTCTGCCCAATAAACTTTTGTTCAGCTAAAATGATTTTTGCTCAGCTGATCAGAGTTTAGTCAACTCATGAAGATTGATGAACATAGCCTCTGATCTGCTCAGTATTCTAGTTCGACACCGGACCAAGGCAGCTAGATCAAGCTTATTGAGCCTGACCGAAACAATTTATGGTCTTCTTAAAAGCTCTAGACAAAAAATACTTGCCTCCAAGAGCGCATACAAGTTGAATGGTCAGATTTACTAGTCAGCTTTCAGACTTGGTAAACTTTTTTTGTCTAAAGACCAACACCATGGTTAGGCAACATAGAAGAAATTCAGCAACAAAATGTCTAGGAAACACAGGTACAAAATGTCACTCAATAAATTCAGCAAGAAAAAAAATGTTCTTCTATTCAGAAATGAAAAATACAACTTTTACTCCTTATCAGGAGAAGGTTCAGTTACATTGGGCTGGACATAGCAAGGGATGTTTCGGTGTGTACAACAGTTTCAGCACCTTGATCTGGATCATCCTCTTCTTGCAACTGATCAAAAGCTTCTTCAAATTTGCCATAAGCCGCCTGTCTGTAAAGGAAAGATCTCAATCAGCGTGATCCTATTCCATCAGCTCCAATAGCTCTAGCCTTCTTTTCACAACTCTGTTGAAATGGAACGTGCCCTGAGCCTTAAGAAGCTTTCCCTCACGAGCCTTAAGAAGCTTTCACAACTCTACAAGCTCTTGCCCTGCCCCTTCAAATCTGCTTACCAATGCACCAGCTCTGGATTGCTCAGTACATAACTTATCCTTGATTAGACTAAGCTCATTGTGCACTAGGAGGAGTTCCTCTTCTCCCTTCTTTGCGCATTGAGCATTGTAAGCAACATTAGCTTCTAGTTTCTGATATCAGACAACCCACTCTGACTCCATGTTGCTCTTATCAACGCTCAAAGCCTGCATCTCAATCTGCACCTTAATTATAATCTCTTGGGCAAGCTTCAAGTCACGTTGAGCGTGATTCAACTCCTCTTCCAATATTTCCTTCAAAGACACAGCTTTTGCCAAGTCAATCTCAACTAACTTTAAGAGGACCCTCTGAGACTCCAGTTATGTCTTTGAGGCCTCCAACTATGTCCGAACAATTAACAATCGAGCCTCCAAGTCTGATTGGACTGACTTCTAGCTTGAACCAGCACCTGCCTAACCTTCAACTTGTTTATTCAATAACTCGATCTCTCGGAGAGCATCTGATATACGACTTCTGCAGATGTGCAAAAACTCACTCCATGGTATACACTCTCTCACGAGCAGCTTCAACCTCAGTCCCAACCACGAAAACTTGGTTCATATATGACATCCCCAATATCAAATGTCTATGACCCTTGTCAAGACTATCATCCAGTGTCTCTCCTTCTGACATCAGTGCTCGATTGGTCAACCAATCGTACCATCTACTTATTTGTTTTCTTGAAGCGTAAGACACATCGACCTCCTGATGCCAGGCATGATTGGACATTCTCCCTTCTTTCAAATAAAATAATTACTTTCATATATACTTAATATCGGTAATGAAAAAAACTTCCCTTATTAATTTGGGTGACAAGAGAAATGAATTAATCAATTCTAGTTCAAGATACTTGACAAAATAAAGGGACTTGAAAATGGCATGCAAAAGGATAACTCAATGGTAGATTCAGCACAATTCACAGAACTACAACCACTAGCACGTCAATTAATGGATACTACAACTGAGGTGGAGGTATGTGTGATGCCGAATCATAGCTTATGTAGGATGAGCTGAGCACCATGCTGAGGTTGAAGAGTTATAACAGTGTATGGAGCATGCGTATAGGTGGGCGAAAGCTCAAATGAGAAGCGCTGCAGAATCATGGCTAAAGCCAACTTTGCTTCGATCAATGCAAATGTCTGCCCAACACATATCCGTGGACCCCAACCGAATGGGAAAAATGATACTTGATTGTTGGTGGCCTTTGAAATTCCCTCAGCAAATCTCTTTGGCTTAAACTCATTGGCGTCTTCTCCCCAAAGTTCTTTACTATGGTGAACAAGTAGAGTTGGCAATGCAATCTCTACACCTTCGGGAATAGATATGTCTCCTAGTTTCATAGGCTTATAAGTAGCTCGTGCTAGCATAACCACAGGTGTGTAAAGCCGAAGAATCTCATAGAAAATCATTGTTACCTGCACAAAATTTTCGATGTTATTAAATATAATTATACTTGCAACAGTAGTCAAGGTTAAGGAATAAAAGTATTGAACTCACAATTTTCAAGTGGTTCAACCCTTCAAAATCCGGTTTTCCTTGTCCTAAGATTTCTAAAACTTCTTCCCTCGCTTTCTCCTGCCATTCAGGATGCATGCTCAACACAATCATCGTCCACACGAGCAAAGTTGAAGTAGTTTCTTGTCCTGCAATGTAGAATAACTTGCACTCCTCAATAACATCATTAACACTCATACCAAGATTTTTAGGGTTCCCATTATCTTGAATTTCCCTAAAGTTGGATTCCATCAACAAGCCTAACAAGTCATCATTGTTCCCTTCTCCTGCTTTCATAGCCTTCTCTCTCCTTCTAATTATATTTGTGAGCAAATTTCGCACTTCTCCATCAATTTCCTTGATCCTATTGTTTGTTTTAGTTGGAAGGAACCTGCATGAACAAATAGAAGAACTAAGTTAAAATTGATCTTATTGTTCCTAGTTTTGACTAGATTAGAAGGATCCGTCGTCCTAAAATTAGAATTTTTTTCTTTTGTCGACAGTTTCTGCAAGTGATGCAGAGGAAGGCTATTTTAAACCAACTTCTAGAGTTTATGAGCTATGTGTACCTGTAACCAGGGATGTATACGGATTGAGAAGGTTGGACAAGAATCATAGCCAGTTCAGTTTGTAGTTCAAATATGCGTTGCCCTTCTTCAAAATTGCTACCAAATGCTGTTCTAGAGATGACATCTCTAGTCAAGTCCTGAAGTTCAGGCCAGACATCCATTTCATACGGCTCCTTAGTGACTAAATTCTCCCATTTCGTTATCATCTCGGTACAACATGTGTAGAACGCAGGCAACATCAGCTATAATCAACAAAAACAATAGTTAGTCCAACCAGCAGGAGTTCATGCAGAAAATATTTAAGCACATAATAACACATGAACTAAAATAGAGCAATAACTCAGTCTTTTACAAATATTAGGATTTATTGAAAATGTTTGAGAATGATTAAAAATAATGACCTTTAACTTCTCAAGATGGAAGGCTGGGTTTATAATCCTTCTGTGTTTGACCCATTTTTCTCCATTATAGGCTACAACTCCTTGTGCTAACAACTTGCCCACTGGGTGCGGCTTAATCTTAGAAAAATGACCAAACTTGCTCGATAGAATATCCCTGACAAGATCTGGATCTATGACGTTCAGCATCGGAGTTCTTCCTAACCATATAAAGGACATCTTACCTACAATATTTTTCAATCAAATACTGATGAGAGGACACGAATATATATGTACTAATTTCAAGTGGAATAGAATAAAATACCGTATTCCTTAACCTTTCGACTGAGGAAAGGGAAGACACGTGGCACGATATCATGCGAAAGTTCCATTGGCTTGGATCTTGCTTCCTTGGTTGCACTTACAAATTCTTTGAGGTCACCATACCACAGCTTGTAAGGAGGACCTCTGAAGCCTTGCTTGTTAAGCTGCCTCTGCAACTTCATGGGCTTCATCCAAAAGGAATAAAAGGATCTCCATGCCAGTAAAAGGATCAAACCACTCACTGTGCCAAGAACAACCATTGCCATATCTGCCATCTCTCTGTCTCTCTCCTTCTCTCCCACACTTCTGTAGATAATGAAACTGATATAAGTTTCTGCTTTATATAACAATGAAAGAGGAGGAAAGACTGTTAAGAGTTTTCGTCATACTCGAGAATTATAGGTATAAACCTTCTAGAAACTGTGATATTTTATCTGTAATCCATAACTGCAACATGGCTTGTTATTATCAGAGGAATAAGCAAAAATATAAATTTGAGTACATCCATGGAATCAAAATTTTCAATAAAAAAAATTGCGACATGTATTGAGGATAGATCGGGACATTTTGGACACTAATTGATCATTCTATGATAAGTTTCAATAAAAAATATTTTTATCGAAAAGGTGTAACCAGCCAAGATGTATTCAAGGTACTAAAATATTCAAACAAAGTGGACTTGAGACATTACGCGATTTCTCATTTGTCAAAGCTAAGTTTTATCCTGGTCTACAATATTTATCATTATCTTTGTTTCTGTATGTATGTGTATGTATGTAGCTGGTTCAATCCTTTGGGAAGAAGAAACGGACTCTTATCATTGTAGGTTGACTCTAACCATGGGGAATATATATAAATGAACTAATTGTCCTAGATTGTGAAATGAGGAAACAACAATGAAAATGTTTTAAGTTTTGGATCTATCCCAATACTTGAGTTGTTTAATTAACTTAATTATTAATTCTGGTTTTCAGAATGGAAATTTAGACTTTGGATCCTATTGCTTGTACTAACTTTCGACGTTACTCTCAACATTCTTTGGTCGAAACGTCAAGTAAAATGACTTATTTGCCAATGTGTTTGATCCCAAATAAAATATTTGGAATAAGAGATTTTATGTCTGTACTCTCTCACTTGTAAGTCCTGCAACTACCCATATTTTGTTGCGAGAGTAGCTAAGCTTTTTGATGGACATCCATCGTATGCAGATTCAACATTTTAAGGACACTAATCAGTGACAATGGACAGTTCGAATGCAGAAAGGTTAAAAAATTTTGTGACAACCTCCACATCAGCCACCACTACTCCTCACCAGGACAACCCTCAAGCCAATGGGCAAGCAGAAGTCACCAATAGGACCATCTTGGAAGCACTCAAAAGAAAACTTGATGCACCCAAAGGTCTGTGGGTCTCGAAGTTACCAGGTATTCTCTGGGCATATCAAACCACCAAAAGAACTCCTACTGGGGAAACACCGTTCGCTCTAGCTTACGAGTCGAAAGCAATGATCCCGATGGAGCTCGGAATGCCCTCATTCAGAACGGAGGAGTTCATGTCGAAAGGCAACGATGAAGTTTTGCCCGTCGACGAAAAAAAAACGAGGCTTCTGCCAAGATAGTTGCCTACCAACATAGAATGTCTCAATACTATTATAAGAACGTCAAGCCACGAGAGTTCAAAGTGGAAGATTGGATACTCAGAAAAACCTAGTAGAACACTAAGGAATCAGGGGCGGACAAGCTAAATTCTAACTGGGAAGGACCCTACAAAGTGACAAAGTTCAACAGGCCAGGTACATACTGGTTAGAGAACGACGAGGGTCTTGAACTACCATGGAATGTAGAACATCTAAAAAAATATTGTCAATAAATTCAAGGCAAAATTTGCTTTACTAAAGTTTCACTGTTGTTCATTAACCTGATTGGGAAACTAGTCAATCTATAACAGTTTGACTTAGATGTGAGGCAACCTGGTCTGATCATCATGTCAGACCACAGGGTGAGTTAAATAAGTCAGGACACCTGAGTCAAACTTATACAACTAAATCTCTTAGTCCGATCACCATGGAGTGAATTAAACAAGTTAAACCAAGTTATCTAATAGACCTTCTGGTCCGCTCTACAGCCTAATCCGCCAAGAATGACCAAGATTGCTCAGAAAGTGGGAGTCTAGTCAGAGCTCATGGATCCTGAATAAGATGGTTTGTCACGTGTCTTTGTTTATGGCGGAACCTGACCAAAGTTTAGTCATTTCATACAGCCTGATGAAGATATCTATTGGTATTTTCTACAACCTAGTCTGCCAAGAACGGACCAAGATGGCTCAGAAAGGAGGAGTCTAGTTAGAGCTCATGAAGCTTGATCGAAACGACTTGTCAGAGATCATTGTTCGACCATAGATAATGATGGAAGAACTTGGCCAGAAAGTTTAGTCAACTCATGCAGTCTGATGAAGATAACTTTTGGTCTGCTCTACAGCCTAGTCCGCCAAGAACATATCAAGATGGCTCAAAAAGTGGGAGTCTAGTCAGAGCTCATGGGCTTGATCAATGATGGTAGAAGCTAAGCAAATTTTAGTCAACTCACAAAGTCTGACCAAGATAACTTTTGGTCTGCAAAATAATTTCTATTCCGCTAGACAAAGTTTAGTCAACTCACAGAGTCTGGCCAAGACACTTTTGTTTAGCCAAAATGATTTTTGCTCAGCTGATTAGAGTTTAGTCAGCTCATGAAGACTGATGAACATAGCCTCTGATCTGCTCTGTATTAAAGACCAACACCATGGTTAGGCAACATAGAAGAAATTCAAAGACAAAATGTCTAGGAAACACAAGTACAAAATGTCACTCAATAAATTCAGCAAGAAAAAAAAATGTTCTTATATTCATAAATGAAAAATACAACTTTTACTCCTTATCAGGAGAAGGTTTAGTTACATTGGGGCTGGACGTAGCAAGGGATGTTTCGGTGTGTACTGCAGTTTGAACATCTTGATCTGGATCATCCTCTTCTTGCAACTGATTTGAAGCTTCTTCAAATTTTCCATAAGCCGCCTATCTGTAAAGGAAAGATCTCAAACATAGTGATCCTATTCCACTACACCAAAAGGCTTGATTAGCTACACAGAGATGGCCACGACTCAAAACCGTTGGTTTATTTCCCACGGCCAATAAATCGTAGCTAGATAATCTACCGTGGCAAATGTAAATAAAAAATGACTTTTGTAAAGCGTGTTTTGAACTACCAAGGGCTTAAAACCGTGGCTATAAAGAGTGTTTTGCACGTGCCTGTGTGGAAAGAGGAGTTTCGCGCTTTGGCGAAAAAAGATTGGGGAAAACAGTGTGGCGCGCTCATTGCGAAAAAAGTTTCACGCTTTGGGGAAAAGATTGGGAAAAAAAATTTCATTGCGAAAACAGTGTGGGTATTGCGAAAATATTTGGCGTTGAGGAGAGATCAAAGAGCTCCATTTTCGTTTCAAATCAGATTGTGGAGAACACTTTCACGCTTTGGCGAAAACACTTTCACCTCCTTCCATTTTCATTTTAGGGTTTGTTAGAAAATCAGAGTGAGAGAGTGTGAAGAGAAAGAAGAAGAAGTGAACCATAATCAATCAGTGGAGGATCTTTCGGACCGAGGAACAACATCGTCTGGTAATGATTTTATTTTTTACTTCTTGGGTTTTTGAAATTTTTATTTTTATTTTATTTTTTCAAGACATGTTAGATTGAAGTAATGTTTTAGCCCTTTGTTGATGCATGATTCTGTTGATTGTTTGAGAAACCCACAATATTGATGTATCTGATAATTTTAGTAGTTCACTTGAGAATGTGTTTATGTTTGATGGTTTAGGTAATCAGCATTTGATTTAGGTTTTCTTTGACATGCCAATGTTGATAGTAACTTTACGTCCTTTTACTTTCGGAAAGTGAGGTGTCAGAAATCGCTGGAATTAATCTTTTATTAAATGTATTTGGATTTTGAATAAATAAATAAAAGTGAATGTAGTTGGATTTTCAGGCATCTTTTATGTCTACAATATTAGAAGATTAATGAATGAAACGAAAATACACATATCAAAGTAGCTAGATTTGTGGGGAATTTCTTTAAGGATTCCAAAGGGTTGAAGTTTAAGTTCAAATATCAAAGTCAAAGGATTTTTTGAGGTTGTGTCAAAATTAAGAATGTTTAGAGGATCAGATTTCTAGTCACTGAAGGAGACAATACACTACACCAAAAGCCCTGATTAGCTACACAGAGGTGGCCACGGCTCTAAACCGTTGGTTTATTTGTCACGGCAAAAAACCGTGGCTATAATTGCCAACGACTTAAAACCGTGGCTAAAAAAAGGCTTGGCCACGGTTCTAAACCGTTGGTGTGTTTATCACGGCTAAAAACCGTGGCTATATTGCCCAACGGCTTAAAACTGTTGCTAAATTGCACGTGGATGTGTGGAGAAGTTGAGTCGATTTCTCGCGGCCGAAAAACATTTGCGTTCCTGCTTTGCGCTCCCGCTTTCTTCTCCCCCCAACTATGCACTTTTCAACATTTTGTTTCAAATTCTAAAATTTGTTCCATCTCCCCACAGATCTCCCAAAAGCACACACTGATCTCCCGAAACCCTAAAAAAAAGTTGCGTCCCTTCTCCGATTTTTGAAGGAGAGTTCGTCGATGCCTCCAATGCTGAGTTTGGTGCCAAGAAGAAGAACACACTGATCTTTCCATCCCTCATTCGGTTCAAATCTCCTTCCAGGAAAGATCCTTCTTCTTCTTTAGATCTCGTTTTCTTATTCTTCTTCTTCTTCAGATCTGTTTCAAATTTTTTTTTCTTTCAGCTACCAGTGTTCTTTCACCTATGTTGGGATCTTTGAATCGCAACCAGAAGGACTGCAAAACCTCACTGCTTTGAGACAACTAGAGATTTATGGTTGTAGTGAAGAGCTAGAGAGAAGATGCGAGAAGGACAAAAGAGAAGACTGGTTCAAGATTGCTCACGTTGAACATGTTGACATCACAAGCTACCGTTGTACTGGATGGGACTAAGTGAGTATTTGTGTTTCCTAGAGTGTTTGATTATATGCCTCTACAAATTGATCTTTTGATTGGGTTGATTTTTTTTTTAGTTTTGGTACTCATTCAAGTGCACTGAATTAAACAAAACTGACAAGTTTTCTAAGTTTTTTTTTTTTTTTTTTTTTAAATTGTCAATAGGAGGATAAGACAACTAAATGCAAGATCTGCCTGAATGAAAGAAACTTGAATTCATGAATGGAGGTTCCACCCAATTCAAGCTCCTTTAGAGTTAATGGTGAGGTAATTTCTCAACTGGTGACAATTTGGAGTCTTTCATTTTTGCTCATGGTTGAAGATAAGATGTTTGATGTAATGTCGCTTAATTCTGGATAGTTATGGATCTGTCTTTGCTACTGGTAAATGTTCAAAGGTTAGAATTAAGACCTTTGGGTGGGCCGTTTGTCCAGGGAAAAAATAAAATTTTTTTATGAAGAAACTTGTAGCTGTCTACCTAATAGTAAAGCAACCCCCTAACATGAATTCTTGGGTCTGCCCTGGTCAGAGTCCCTGTAGAATAAACCATGGATGAGATGGTGCGCAGACAGAGAGGTTATAGAGAGTTGGCTGGAATGGGTGATAAAATAGACAATTTAGATCATATCATGCACCATCTTCATCCAGGAATTGCTGTCATCAAAACATTTTTAGTGTATTTTCAGTATAGTGGTTTATCTTTGATATGTGAAGTTTCTTTTTACAATTTAGATCATATCTTATTTCTCAACCATTTTTATGTGCATATATTCCCTTTTATAGTTCTTATATACCGCTGACTAATTAAAACAAAATAAAAAAATATGAGGAAGAGACAACATTGTGATTATAGTGCTAGAAGTTCTTCAAGTTTCTTCTTCTGCTTAGCTTGTTGATTGCTTAATCTAAGATCTGGGTTTGTTTTGTTTTGCGATTTTAAATAATGGGTTAGTGTTACTTTGGAAATTTGACTCAATAATTTTGTTTGTTCCTCTCTTTGGGTTATTGGGATGTTGTTCTCTATGTCAAATGATGTTCATTTGGCTTCGATCAGAAAAAATCAATTCTTATTCATGTTTCTTAAAATTGTTACATCAAGACCACAATTCAAGGATTTAAGATCATAAATAAAGTTATGTTAAAGAATCAAAATACTGGTATGACATAATAGAAAGTTATGTCCGCGCATACCACTGGAAAAAGTTGCAGCTGCGGAATGTGCTGGACATGAAGGTTGGGTTTGGAGGGTATAGTCTCCTATTACCCTCATATTTGTTAGAGATAGTTGAAGTCTTTAGATGCACCTTTCACATGATCATTCCCTTTTTCCACTTAAAATGTATCATGTCTAGGATTGATCATACAAAATCCATGTAATTAACTTCGACTATGTAGTCGATGAGATGTGACCAATGAAAGCTATTTACCTTACCTCTTTTTGTACAGGTAATGCAGGGTCTTGCAAAATCCATAGCATGGGATGGTGAAGGAGCAGCGTGCTTGATTGAGGTTTTGTATTACCAAAACAGTTCTTAAACACAAAGCATGTTTTTTGTATACACTTTGTTGTGATGAATGTTTTTTTATTTTGCCCATTCAATGTTATATCTTGAGTTTTGCATTGCATTTGGCATGATGACTAGTCATTAGTTAACAAAATAAATAGACAGACAACTTATTGTGAATTCTTTTCATCTATCTAGTTGCGCGAATTGATTCGGTTCTTTTCATCTATCTATTTTTGAGAATTTTGGTTCTTTTCATCTATCTTGTGTTGGTCGAACCCGAAAAAGTATGAAGTATAATGGAGGAATGCTTAGGCTCCATGTTTTGACATACTTTGGTAGTAAATGCTTAGAATATAATGCAAAAGAATAGGTAGTTATTAACATTGTGGAATTACAGAAGGTGAGTATAGGAAGAAGAATATTATAAGAAGAATTTTCAGTTGTTACAAGGATATGATTAATTTTCAGTTGCAAAGCACTAGATTATTATAGGAAGAAGAATATTATAGGGTGGATTTGGGATGCTTTTTCAGTATATGAAACAGAGATGTATACCCTGTTTTTTGCTGCAACAAAAAACAGAGAATGCTCTGGTTTCGAGCTTTGTTTTGATGAGTGTTTTGATGAATGTTCACTGTCTCAGTCTTTTCAGAGAAAGCGGTCACCTAAAAAGCTTGAGTCTGAGTTGAGTGGTAAGAGAAGCGCTCATATTTCACGGCGTGATGCTAAACTTACTATGACTTAGGTCTGAACTGGTTGGTATGATGTAGTGTTACAAGCCCCATCATCACTAGCTGCTAAATGGTTTACAGCAAAATCAGTGAAGAAGGTAAATTTGTTTGTGGTTATGTAGCTTGTTGACACAGCAGGGAGGTTTATTTTAAGGGTTAATGTCTCTATTTTGTGTTAATGTCTTTGATTAATTCACTTGATTGAGATCATATCTTTAATGGGTTTTGGTTATTTTTTAAATCAGTCATCAACAAGGATCTGCAGCTTTTGATTTTGGGGAGCTAGAAGAGGCAACTGTGCTACAAGGAGTTTTGTTCCCTTCATGGCCAATAAAATTTCAGCCAACTCCAAGAGTAGTTTCTTCTCCTATTTTGACCATTTCTTTTCTTTGGGTCTTTTTTTTGTTTATTATACAAGCATGATAATATATAGCTTGAACTTATCTTTCAACTTTTTTTCATTTTTCTTCTCATTGTGCTCTTATCTCCAAAACACCCATTTCATGTTTTTCTATCAAAATCAGTATAATACCCATTAGGTGCTTTTTCATGAATGATTCTTGGATTCCCATTTTTATTAAATTCTGATTTTGGTGTTTGGCGAAGTAGGAGAAAAAAGTTGAAGTACTTTTGATAGTATTTTGGGGTCACTATTTTGAACTTGGTATTGTGTTTTTGTCATTACGGGAGTTCAACAACAGGAGGTGAGGAGGAGAGTACTGACTCAGGATCAGCTCTGAATCCTCAATTGGAACCAGAATCTCCTATAAGTAAAAAGGCATCAAATCAACCTCTTGACCAAAAACTCCAGCAACAGCAAATAGTAGAGATGGCAAGTGATGTCTCCAGAGGACAGCGGGATCAATTACCAAAAGTACAAGAAAAGGTTTTTTTTTTTTCATTCTCATTTATCACTCACTCACTACTACTAGTACTACTACTAATCTTTAATTTTCTCTAAACAACCAAAAAGAAATTAAAACAGTGATAATATCTCTGCAACTAATGTGACTGACGTTTTTCTTATGTTATTGATTCTGGTAGAGTATGGATTTGAAGTGTACTGCTTGTGTTCATGTAGGTATCTGAGCTCCTGGATGCAGGGAAAACACTTTTCAAGGATTTGAGTAACAATTTTGAAGAGCGGCTTATAACGTTAGTCCAAATGTCGAAACAAAATGTAGTACACACTGGAAAAATAAATTAAACATATCCTGATTGATTTAACTGTGTACTTTGTTATTCACTTTTTCTTTTTGCAGAATACATAAGGAACAAATGGAGAGATTTCACGAGGAGATCAGGGAGCTGCGATTGATTGATGCCTCAAATGAAGAGACCAATGTTGTTCTTCAAAATGCTAGGCAACTACTTCAAAATGCCCACATGATTGATACTTGAAGGTAAAAAAAAATGAACTATGAAGCTCAACTGCTCATGCATTGCTAATAACAAGAAAGAGATGAGAAGAAGACAGAAAAATGTTTCACCACAGACATAACTTCATGTTTAAATTGAGCCTACCAACACATATTACTGGAAACCTCATGCAGACTTTGTTTTTGGCGTGGGAGCCTCTTCTTATCAGGTCTGTCTTTGGACTCTAATCTTTTCTTAACAGTGTTCCGATCATTTGTAGTAGCACATCCCGCAATAACCTGGAATTATCACAATTCGTTGTATGTTTTTAGTATGAAGGAGCAGTAGCAGAGGATGGAAGAACACCCAGCATATGGGACACTATCACTCATGCTGGTAAATCCGTTTTTGTTCTACTATCTGAGTAAAGTTTTACTACTTAAATTGCTGACTGAAAATTTAGTTAATGTGATTAGGACTAGTTCCAATAGGATATGATAGTAAAATAAATTAACTATTGCAAACCAAGGCATTTGTCAGTTTGTTTTTGGTTTTCTATATGGGGAAGCCAAGGCATTCACTGGTTGTTGATGTTGTATTTGCTAGACACGTGCATGCCTACGAACGATCAGTAAGTGCAAGCCATCTCCTATGCAATTTATTTCTATTTCACGAGTAAATTGCTATAAGAAAATCTTTTACAGTTAATCTTTTTTCTCTCTGCTCAGACTCTTCAGGCTATCCATTCTCTTAGGAAGCAGTTTAACTTTATCTTAAAATTTGTTAGATGAGAATGCCAGTGCAAATAATACTTTGAGCCATAACCAGTCTCTGGTTCGTGCCGTCATTTGTTCAGGTCTTTTTCCTGGTATAGCATCTGTCGTGGTAATGGAGAATTCTATCTAGTCAATTTTATTGTTTAGTACATTGTTTATTGGTTAAGTTGATAGACACTTCCCTTCCATCTCTACAGCACAGAGAGGCGTCCATGTCTTTCAAAACAATGGATGATGGCCAGGTTCTGCTTTATGCAGTAATTATGGTGGTTCCACTCTCTACTTCGTCCTACCCCTTCTATCAAGGTATCTTTGATTTCTACCACAAATGAAAATAAAAGAGTTAATGTTACCAGATCTCATGAGGTTCCTGGAAAATCTAGTATAGATGGGACAACAACTTCAACTGCTGGCAAGAGTGGAAATTTGTCTCTTGATGCTTTAGCAAAAGCTAAGAAAGCTTTACAAATGCAGAAGGAATTATCAGAAAAGCTAAAAAAGATTCCACAAGTAAGTCTATTTCTTTGCAGAGTTCTGATGTGAATTTACAAGTAAATCAATTATTTGAAATGATTCAATAGCATCAGGAGCTCTACGATGTGAAATTAACAATGGAGGCTGCTGGAGACAAACACAAGAAGGCAGGACCTACTCTGCTTGCACAGTAAGTGCTTCAAGAGCACAAATAACTTATCTTTTAATGGTTTTGTTCAACTATTAAACATTGTCACTTGAGTTGAATGCCCTTCATGGTAGTTTAACTTTATTGTGTTCTTCAGGACCATCATTCCAAAGGTTGCAAATGCCCTCCAGGATTCAAGGGTGATGGAGTCAACACGTGTGAAGGTTTGTGCACACCCCTCTTCTCCATGTTGCATTTTAGTTGGTAACATCGATTGTGAAAACCAGAAAATGGTAGGCTATGTTGGAACCCCGCTTTACATGACAATTTACTTTCTAGTTCATATCACTCACTCTCGGTGTTTTGAATTTTTTTCTTTTCCAAGTAATTCAAATTTTGATTGTAACCCCAAAGTTTATGGTATATAATCTTATAATAGGATTGCACTTCATAACTGATTGAGAGCAAAAATAGGGATGGCGGCGGGGATGTTCAGTGCATAGTATTTAGCAAAATAATAATAATAATCAATAAAAATTAATAATAATGTATGTGGTGTGCCAACGGCACGGGGAGAATACCCTAGTTGGATACATGATAGACAACTTGTGGTTCTTCTGGCAAGGGATGATATCCCTCTTGAAAATTCTTGTGTAATCTGTCTGCTTGATAAGCTCCATCTTCACATGATTTTAAATTGATCTGAACTATCACAGCTTCAGTTCCTATTACTTGTGATGTACAATTGTCATGTTTTGGTTTTGACCTTTCTTCAGATGTGGATGAATGCAAAGACAAAACTTGCTTGTCAATGCCCTGAATGCAAATGCAAGAATACTTGGGGAAGCTATGAATGCAGCTGCGGTGGTAATTAGTTGTACATGAGAGAGCATGACACTCTGATTGCCAGGTCTACCCTGACCTGACCTGACCGTTGGTAGGCCCAGGATTGAAAGATGGAGATGATTATCTACATCTGAGTTCTGCTCAAAATATTTTCATATACGTGTCTTTGCAAAGATCTGTTCAATGCTCATGGAGTTGGGATTCTTACGATTCTCTTACTGTATTATATGAATGAGGTGGAGTTGGCTAGAATATGTCTCATTAATCCATAGTGTGGGACTTGACAACCCTGTTTTGACTGAGAAAACATGTTAACAGTAGTACATGAACATATTAATAAAAAATCTACATTTCCTTAAATTTCTATGCGTTTGGTTGCTATGTTCTTATGTTTATGTTAAGCTGTAATTTGGCAGCTAAGTTGATTTTGAAGTATTTTAAACAAGCTAAGCATAGTTATGGTCATGGTTTTTCACTCTCAGGTTCAGAACGACCACTTTGAGGATTTTTTCGCCCCTGAATTGGATAAACATGGTTATCAAGCTCTCTACAAGAAAAAAACAACAGAGGTTGTCTTATGAATTTATTTGTTCTTAAGAGTTTTTTTTCTGTGGGATTTTGTTGTTCTTTCTTAACTTTACTCTTTTTGTGTTTTCTTAACAGGTCTATAATGAAACTGCCAAAGTAATTGATGGTTGTGCAACATTTTTCCGCAGAGACAGATTCTCACATGTTAAAAAATATGAGGTCTCATATTTTATACACCTAGATCACTCACTGTTATCTTTTTTTGTTACTGTCATGTTTCTAACTTACTAAAACTCAATTCTTGGGAGCAGGTTGAATTTAATAAGGTTGCACAATCTTTGACGGATGTGGTAGTTCCAATTCCTCAGAGGAAAACGACATTGAATAGGTTGCTAAAGGTGACTAAAAAACTCTATATTTTTTTAGCCTGTCAATTCCATTGGCTGTTTGCTGGTATGGTAAACATTAATTTGTTGCAGGCATCCCCCTCCTTAATTCGCCTCGACTAAGTCTAAACAAAAACGGTGGGCTATTACTCAGATTAATTTACCTTGCGGCAGGACGATTTCGGACCCTGGTGAGATTCTTGTTAATGCCACGGATTTTTTTGCCAATTTGCTGTCTTCCCAAGGTTCATGTATGGTAGATGCAGAGTTGTTGACTTGTATCCCGAGACTGGTGAATTCCGGGCATTGTGACATCCTGGTCAATCGTCCTTCTCTGGAGGAAGTGAAAACGGCTGTTTTTGACATCCCTAAGAATAGTGCCCCGGGTCCGGATGGATTTACTGCTGGTTTTTTTCAGACTTGTTGGGAGATTCTGAGCATTGATATATGGGAGGCCGCTATTCAGTTCTTTGAGGGGGAAGCGATGCCGGCTTCGTTCTCGGCTAATTTCTTGGCTTTGATTCCTAAAACTGAGAATCCAGGTTCCTTTTCTGATTTGCGCCCTATTAGTTTATGCAACGTGATTTATAAGATCTTCAGTAAAATCCTTTGTACTAGATTGGCAGATATTTTGCCTGTCCTTATCTCTCCGGAGCAGGGGGCATTTGTTAAAGGCAGATTTATTGGTGAGAATATTGGCCTTGCACAGGAATTGATTAGGGACATTAATCGGAAGGTTTTCGGCGGTAATGTGGTTTTGAAAATTGACATGGAAAAAGCCTATGACAGACTGGAATGGAACTTTTTGTTGGCGGTGCTTACAAAATTTGGCTTTAATGGTAGATTTTGTCATATTATCTCCAACTGTATCGCTTCCTGTGGCTTTTCTGTGTTGCTTCAAGGAGTCTACAAAGGATTTTTTAGATCTACCAGGGGTTTAAGGCAAGGTGACCCTCTGTCTCCATTTTTATTTATTATTGCCTTTGAAGTTCTGAGTAGGGGTCTTACCGAGGCTTTTGCTCGAGGTAAAATTGGTTATTTCTACACCCCCAGGGCATGCAGTCCTATCTCACATCTCCTCTATGCAGATGATACTCTCATTTTCTTAAATGGCAGAAAGTCTTCTATTCTGGGATGTATGGACTTTTTAAACAGCTATTGCCAGTCTTCGGGACAGAAAATAAATTCGAGCAAAAGCTCTTTTATGGTGGATGACAGGGCAGATGCAGAGAAAATTGTCGGTTTTAAAACTTACACGGGTTTCTCCTTCCGAGCTGCTCCTTTGAAATATTTGGGGGGGCCAGTTTTTCAGGGGAGAGTCAAAATTTCGTATTTTGAAGATTTGATTACTAAGATTCAATCGCGGATTCAGGGATGGAAGGCGAAATTGTTATCTCCGGGAGGTCGTTTAATTTTGATTAAACATGTTCTGAGTTCGATTCCTATCTATATCCTCAGTACCATGTGTGTTCCTATGCAAGTGTTAACTCGGATCAATGGTTCGTTGGCAGATTTCTTCTGGGGGATTGTGAAGGAAGACTGAAGAAAAAATGGGTTTCATGGTCTCATATTTGTTTTCCACAGGATGAAAAAGGTCTGGGTGTGCGGGATTTGCGGGTGGTTTTGAGGGCTTTTCGCCTCAAAGCACTTTGGCGTCTTCTTACATCGGATTCTCTTTGGGCTATTTTCATGAGAAGTAAATACTGGGTGCAGGGGGTGGCTTTGAACGGTCAGTTGGTGAAAACTGGGTCTTCCCCATTTTTCAGAGAACTCATGCTTGACAAATCCCTTATTTTGAGTTATTCGCTTTGGCGAATTGGAAAGGGCAATATCAGTTTCTTTGAGGAAAATTGGAATACGGTAGTCTCCTTCAGAAGATCGGAGGATTTGGTTATTCAAGGTATGTGGCCTTCGATAAAGGAGGTGATTTCAACCAATTTTGAATTGGTTAATCCAGATATCAGGCATCTAGCCAGGCGTCTTTTTGCTGATAGATTATATGGCGACGAATTTCAAGAGGATGAATGTATATGGGTTCCGAACCAACATGGGCTTTTTTCTATTCAGTCGGCCTATGATTTGCTTAGAAGGAAAGGGACGGTCAGTGGCCTTTATAAATTGTTGTGGCATGCCAGTATCCCTTCTAGAATCTCCGTTTTGGTGTGGAAATTACTCCATAGAGGGGTACCAGTGGATGGGGAGTTATACAGATGCGGTTTCAGTCTGGCCTCTAGATGTCGATGTTGCATCATGCCACAACGAGAATCGCTGAATCATTTGTTTTTGGATGGAGAATTGGCGATGCAGGTTTGGCGCCATTTTGAGTTGATTTTTGATGTGCATATCCGAAAACCGGCGGAAATCTCCACGACGCTTGCCGTTTGGTTTAGGCGTGCCAAAATGAACACACAAACAGGTGTGCTATCACTTCTCACTCCTATGTTTATTTTATGGGAAATATGGAAACAACAGTGCAAATGTGTCTATGATAGTGCTGTTCCTAATCCTGCTTTTGTGATTCTGCATATTCGGCGCAATTTGCTTTTAGCTAATAATTTTATAACTCCTAAGCGAATCAGTTTGCATAAGGATCCATTATGGGCTTTGGGGTTACAAGAGATTCCAGTTTTGAGAAAGCTTAGTAGAATTGTCTTTTGGCATCCCCCTCCGTCAGATTTTGTTGCTCTTAATGTGGATGGCTCCTCCTATAAGAACATGGCTTCTGGAGGTGTAATTATTAGATACTCTAGGGGTCTTTGTGTTGCGGGGAAGCAAATTTTCTTTGGTGCAGGCTCACATAATAAAGCGGAAATTATGGCTCTAGCTGAGGGACTTCGTCTCTGTATCTCGTTGGGTCTTAAGCAGGTTTTGGTTCAGACGGATTCGGAAATTGTTTGTGGATGGTTTAAGGGTAATTTTAAAATACCGTGGCAGTTGGAGAATATTTTAAAAGAAATCAAGCAGCTGGCGAACCTTTTGACGGTGACATGCTCCCATATTTATAGAGAGGCCAACGCGGTGGCGGATGCTTCAGCCACTAGAGCACAAAAAGAACATACGACGGTCTCTTTCACTGCAAATGATCTCCCTCGGAGGGTGGCAGGTTTATTAGTGCTTGACCGTAGCCATACGGCTTACATACGTCATGGGGAAGACTAGGCGTCGTAATTTTGGGCAGCGGAGTTTGCATGTTTCAGCGTGTGGCAGGGTACTCTGTTGTAAAACAGAGTGTCCTCTGTTTTTGACGCTGCAGTCTCGATAATCCAGTGGTGTGTGCTGTCGCCTAGACTGCAGGTGCGTTCGGTCAGTGCTTCTAGCACTCTGGTGCTGTGCTGGGCTGCGTTTTGGATTGCTGCGAGGCGGTGGATTGCTGCGAGGACATGGTTTACTGACTGCTGGTTTATGTCTGGTATGTGGCCTGAATTTGAGGACAATCGCAGGGTTCTTTTGTGCCTTGATGCTACATGAGCAGGTGCAGTTTTGCCTTGCTGCTACATATGCTGATAAGTATGCAGTTGCCTTGCTACTTCATGAGCATATACATGAGTGCCTTGCTGATACATGAGCAGGTCGGTTCTTGCGATTTCAGCATGGTCGGTCTCTCCATGGTTTGCAGGGTGTTGGTTTGTCGTAAGTGCGAGGATGCGCGTGAAATTTATTCTTTGTATGGCTCTTTAATTTTCTAGTCTAGTTCCGCAGTTTCTGTTTTCGGTTTTTGTAGGTTAAAGTGTTCGGTTTCGTTCAAAGAATTGGATTTTCTACGGGTAAAGTCGTAAAGTACCCCCGTTTTGTTTTGTAAATCAAATTTTTGATAAGTAATAAAGGCTTGGCATCCCATAGTTGCCCCTCCCCTCTAAAGGTTTTTTTTTTTTTTTAAAAAAAAAAAAAAAAACATTAATTTGTTTATTTGTAGGATAATGTAGCCCTAATAACAGTTCTGGAAGCAAAGTTCATTAATCAAGGTGCTGATCCTCCTGGAAAAAGACAACTTCTTTGTGTGGTAAGTAATAATATTGACATGTCAAATTTGTTATCTTTTTTGTGTATGCAAATACTTTCTTTGATTTTAAACTTGTCTGCATTTTACGTTTACTAAGATTGATATTAAAGAAGGATTCTCAAATGCTATGGACAAGACATGTTGGTTTATAGGATTCTCATCACTTTCACCTTGGTTGTATCTACGAGTGGATGGAAAGGAGTGAAACATGTCCACTCTGTAGAAAGGTACCTGTAGATTATGGACTTATTGTACTAGTATCATGATCATCTTAATAATGTTATTCTCTTTGAATTTATTATTAAATAGTGCTGGTAGCTAAAAGGTTAAAACTTATTATTCAGAAAATGAAGTCTGTGCTTTGCTTGAGGGGTTAATTTCATCCATCGGATTTTTAAATAATAAGTTTTCTGAAGATAGAACATGAAACATGCTTCTTTTTATTGTTTGTAAACAACTAACGAATGTAATTTAAGGACTGAAGGATAAACATGATGTCAGAAAATACGAATTACAATTCAAGATATCAAATTATGATTTGTATCGTTTAAATGAGTTCCTTCATCAACACTGAACATGCTTGGTTGAATAATGTGACTGACTTATGTTAGCAATCGAGCCATCATCACTGTACTTATGTTAGCAAGATCTCAGGTTCCATTAAAAGCATGAAATAAATATTATAATTCTTACAATGCATGTAAACTTTTTTTTTTATCATGGTTATATTTTAATCTGTTTTTGTTTATGGTCTGTAGGGCTGTTCAAAGCATGAAATAAATATTATAATTTTTGGTTAATACAATGCCGCGAGTATGCGTCGAGATTCCTACATGCATTTCAGTATACATAATGTTTGTGCTGCAGTATAATGCATGTATTACTCCATCATATTATATATAGAAGAATTGGCTTTAAAGCAACATTTTTATATATAACAACTGTAAAACATCATAAAATAATATAAGTAATTTAACTAAACACAGTTTCATAATATCACCCTCGTCTATTTTGTGCATGAATGGAATGCAGACTACTAACACAAGTGTTGTTACTAAAGGGAGCAAGTTGATATATGTTGCAGAGTGCTATGTTGTTACATGTAATGTTGTTTAGGAAGGATTTCTATTAGATTAGTTGTCAATAAATGTAGTACTATAAATAAGAGAGCATAAGAGAGAAAAAGGGATTTATTTGATTTGTAAGAAAATTGTACACTTCAGCATTTTCTCTACAGGAGATTAGCTATCTCGAATTAGTTTTCTTATTGAATACAATCCATTCCATTTACTGTCATCAATCCAAAATTACAATTACAAGTTCTTCAGTCTGTAATTTCTCTTCATTGCCTGTATTGCATCACTTTCAGTAGAACTGCATTGGCTTAACACCGTGAAAAAAAAAATTTGCCATGGCTTAAAACTGTGGCTAATTATTGCAACGGCTAAGAACCGTTGCCATACCTTGCCACCGCTTATAACCGTGGCTAGTACTGGCCACGGCTTATAACCGTGGCTAGTACTGGCCACGGCTTAAAACAGTTGCTAAAACTATTGCAACGGCTTAGAACCGTAGCCATAACTTGCAATGGTTTTAAGCCGTGGCTACTCCTGGCAATGGCTTAAAACCGTGGCTAAAATTTTTGCAACGGTTTATAACCGTGGCTAAATCATCAACCATCCTCGAGATAAAACAATTGCTAATATTTTTGCCACGGTTTTTAGCCGTTACTGGGGATTTAGCGACTCCTCTACAGCCCATGGCTCTAAGCCGTGACAATGGGTTACCCCCACGGTTTAAAACCGTTGCTAACGGGTATTTTTGGTGTAGTGATAATGTGAAGCAATTCAACCAATGAACTAAATATAGAGATGAATCTTAGTAGAGATAAATTATGGTTGTCAGTAATTATGAATGAAATAAAGATAAATCCACATGCTGAGACAAAATTTGTTGAGATGGAGTAACCACACTATAGTTAATGTTAAACGAAGACAAGAAGAGACTGATGCAACACAGATTAGTCAAATTAGAGATCATTAGCATCAAAGGAAGCCACATAAATATTATAGACATAAACCTAATGATTCAACAAGAATGAATTGGTAAAACAAGTGATTAACAGTAATAAGAACAAACATGAAAACAACAACCTATTGTCAAATCCTCAACTGTAATGGGATTGATCATACATATATGTAGTGGGATCCTCGTGGGCTATCTTTTGATGACCTATCTTAAAGAAACAGGAACCAGAACAATCCACAAAACTCAGAAGCTATAATCACAAACAAAAGAGAGTTGAGGTGGGTGGAGGAAAGGATGAAATGTATACGGGTTTGGCCACGAGATAGAGATAATCACCAACATGAACCAAAACTAAATTTACTTTAAAATCAATATTAAAAGTAACACTTGTGTTGGTCAATTGTTCCATTAAAATTCAATCAAATTAACACATATCTGTGACTTTCTCTCCTTTTAAATCTAAAGCTTCAAATTATCGGAACTAAAAAATTGAGGCATTTTCTATATTATTCTTATAATTCTCACAAATCAGGAAAATCAATCAACTAGACTTCTCAATGCTAAGTCAATAACAAAACTCACCTACAAACCACATAAGAAGAAGAAATAAAAAGCCCCTTTCTCGAGCTCTAGGATTATGCAACCAAACAAACTTATTCCTTCTTTTTAGAGAAAGCTTGACACTTCTGAATTGGCTAGGCTTCCGCAACAAGAATTTGACAAACAGAAATGATCCCCAACTTCCTCGAGAAATAATTTCAAATCGCTCATGTAAGTTCACATCCCAAGAACAGAGGATCTCTAGTTTCATATTTATATATATATATATTTTTTAGGTTTCAGTTCTAAGATGATTTGTTTTACAATGTAGTTGGAGAAGGCTGGGGAAACAAATACCTCACTTTGGAGGTTAGCCAATGGTCCACAATTTTTGGCAACTCGATATCCAAAATATTGTGTAAATGGTTTCACATTTGCGACAAGTTATTCGGATGAATGTTTGGTGACACAAGATAGTGGTGTCTCCATGGATGCCATTGCTCCTTTTGTTGCTAGTAAGAAAGATAAGAGGCCAAAGGACCAACTAGTCAAATGGTATGGAGTTGTTAGAGACATACTAGTGCTAGACTACATAAATTTCAAAGAAACAATCTTCTATTGTGATTGGGTCAAAGTGGAAGATAAGAAAAATGCATATAAGGTGGACCCAATTTGGAGCCATGAGATGGTAAACTTGTCGAAGCTAAAAGACAAAAGAAAGGTGGAAGATGATCCATTCATTTTAGCTCAAGAAGCAAATGGGGTATTTTATTCGAAAGATCAATCAAATGACGGGTGGCATGTAGTTCTACATACTCAAAGAGGCTTGAACACTAATGTCGATAAAAAGGAAACTCCCACTGTTTATTAGTGTTCTAAAAATCGGCCTAGGCGCTAGAAGGTGGAAAACCGCCCAGATTAATGGCTGGGCGGTTCTGGGCAGTCTGGGCGAGATCTAGGCGTGGTCTGGGCGGCCTAGGCGAACTCTAAGCGGTCGGGGCAATTTTTTTTTTTTTAATAAGGTTGATTGTGTTTTTATTTTATTTTTCTTTTCTATATTTTAGAAATAAACTATTTAATTATTTTTTATTCAGTATATGTCTAAATGTAGCAAAGGATGATTACTTAATGGAATTCTCAAAGGATCTGCCGGTACCAATTTTACTGATGTAGATTTTATCAAACATAACTGAGGTTATTCATGCAATTTGAAAAAAAAATAAAAGTATACACAAATTCAAATTTATATAAAGTACCCATCATGATCAACTTCAGTCATTTGAGTTTTAATAAATTTTGTTCATGATTGTTAATTTTTCATGTTTTTAAATTTTGCATATGTATATTGGCATTAAATTGAATGTAATTGATAAGGTATTATGCTTAACTTTTGTAAATTATTAAAGTTATAATACAAAACCTAAAACCGCCTAGGCCCTTGGGCGCTAGGCACCTGCCCGCCGCCCGCCCAGCGCCTAGCGATTTTTAGAATACTGTTGTTTATCAAAGCATCTTGAAAGACAACCCCAACCTGAAGAGCTTACTGGAATTTTAATTGACTATGCTACAATATTTTTTGATGCATTTCTAATGCTATTTTAGTCATCCTCTTTGGTTGAGACCAATTATTTTGTTTTTTTTCTTATTTTGACTTTTGAGTTGGGAAAGGGAAGCTTTGTAGCTAAGTATTCAGATTGGCTTTTCCAATGCTTTATAAAAATCTATTTGTGGTGATATGTTGTGGAAGGAAACCATCTATAAATGTAGTGTATATAGTTGTTTCTTATTTCTTTTTGTTTGATAATGGTTAATATCTATAATGTCATTGATAGAAATGGGTAGTACTCGCGGCAATCTCTCCACCAATGTTGATCCTATCCATCGATTCTCTTGCGATTGTCATGGATCATTGAACCCTGCAACAGAGATCAGACTTTCCTTATGCTTCAAATATATGACTGAGGTGAAACTTTACAAGAGTGATCCAAAAGGAGACATGATGGGGGATTTGGACGTTGGTGATTTCTTTGTATGGTGTAAAAATCATGTGGAACTTGATGATTGATAGTTACAACTACCTTGGTAGTTACAACCTTGAACGTTATCCTTGATGCTTGCTATTTTTGTGGACTTGCATGCAATACTGTAGTACTTAGTAGTGATACGTTCATTTTTGTTTTTTGACTTACACACTCCTCGCTGATTTGGTTTTGGTAGTCCCAAATCTGTAATTTTAATTTGGATTTAGTAGTCCCAAATATGTAATCTTAGTAGTGTTGTTTTCTTGTTGAATATATATATATATATATACTTACCTATGCTTTTTAAATTTATAACAAGCCTTTTTTAACTCCGTCAATGTAAAGGTTCTTTTTTACATTGCCAGTCCCAAGCCCGGATAAAGGAGGAGAGATGAGGGTATGTTTACCTTTATCAATTTTTGTGTTAAGTTTCATTATATTTTTTCATTGTGATATGGTTATCTGGTTCTTATATATATGCAGCAAACTCAGCACACTGAAACCCAGCAGGTGCAAGTGTGAAAAAGATTCCTCTTTACAAGGTACATAAATTTCTCCACTCTTCCAGCGTCTTCTTCCAACTTTCGAGTGTCATTGATGCTATAACTATTAAATTATTGTGGGCTGCTTTGTTTACCGTACATTATGCTAGAGTATATGCATCAAGTTAAATTAAGAGCATTATGTGACTTCATGTTATTTTAATGTACAATATTGGGTTTTCTTGTTATTAAAATTATGCGTTTATTATGTCATATAACAAAGAAACCTGCATAGAATCCTGAATAGATTCTACATGAATCGAATCCTGAATAGATTTTACATGAATAGAATTCTGAATAGATTCAATGACGCATCACTGCAACAAAGAATCCTAAAACCTCCCTCTATGAAGCTTCCCCTTTAAATGAGAAAGTAATATGAATGTCTTTCAAGAGAGCTTTCATTTCATTTGAATTGTATCGCAGGTGGGCAGGGCTGGTGTGTAATTGACAGAAGAACAGAAGATAAAACTTTATGTTGCTAGAGCCGTACTTTCAAATCCAGGTATTTTGCTGCTGGATGAGGTCACTGGTGGTCTTAATTTTGAAGCAGAAAGGGTTGTTCAGGAGGCTCTTGATATCTTTATGTTGGGTCGATCAACCATAATAATAGCTCGCCGGCTTAGTCTTATAAGAAATGTTGATTATATAGTTGTCATGGAGGAGGGCCAACTTGTTGAAATGGGTACACATGATGAATTGTTAACCCTGGATGGTCTATATGCAGAACTTCTTAGATGTGAAGAAGCAGCAAAACTTCTGAAGAGGTATGGTGTTCATCAAGTTCAGTATTTGATGTTTGTCATCATCTGAAACCATTTGGTTGTCAGTAGGAGTTGGTGATGTCTTTGTTTAGACGAGAAATGACACTCCCTTCTCGTGCCTTATACCAAGAAAACCAAATGAATAGAGACATGGGATCTCTGGGAAAGAAGATGCATTTATTTATTATTGTGCTGGAAATAAAGCGAGCCAGTAGATAAAAATAATCGGGTTTATAGGAATTTTTTTTGAGTTGAGTAGTTTTAAATTTTGGATTTTGGAAAATTAAGAGATGCCTTTCAGGAAGGGTTATTTGTAGTTGTGCATGGTGGAGGTAGAATGTTAAGGTAAATGTAAAACATCTTGCCTTGCATGCCATTACCTTTAGGGATATTTTGATGTAATCTTTTAGGTCATACAAACCGCTTAACCAGATGTTGCAAATGATACCTTACTTTTTCTAAGAAGTAACCTTGTTTAAACAGTTTGTCTTTTTGACATACGTTGTTTCTTTGGAGGCTTGTAGAGCTTAGTTTTGCAAAGTGGCTTTATGCCCTTTTAGGGAGCATTGGTGCTGCCATCTTTGGCTCTTCAATCCTCTCCTTACTTATGTTCTTTCCATGATAGTGGCGTCATATTATAGAGATGAAGGTCATCATCTACGTCACGAAGTTGAAAAATGGTGTTTGATTGTTGCATGTATGGGTGTGGTAACAGTTGTGGCCAATTTTTTGCAGCACTTCTACTTTGGTATAATGGGAGAGAAAATGACTGAACGAGTTAGGAGAATGATGTTTTCAGGTAGATGACATTTCCTTTTTCTGTGTTTTTTAAATACATCAGTATTTATTTCCATTTAAAAAAGAAAAAACAATATTTTATTTCCTATTGCGCCATAATATTTACTCTTCGTTGTGAGCTAATCCACTGTCATGGTGTCCAGCAATGTTGCACAACGAAGTTGGTTGGTTTGATGATGAGGAGAACAGTGCTGATACCTTCACTACAACAATTAAGGCATTTTGCAAGAAAAAATGTCCTTGACAAAATCCAAAAATTTGTTGAAAACTACTTTTAACAAGGAAAAAAATTCGTTGGTCGGTTCCTGGAGGCATCCCCGTAGCTAAAGGTATTTGCTAAGGAATTACAGTTTTTGTTGGTAAAAGGGATGCTAAGTCAAGAAAATATTTTGTTGGTAATATTGACAACTACCAAGGAAATTCGTTGGTAAAAATCAAATATCGTTACCAACAAATTGTTTGTTGCAAGAACTATCTTATTTACCTACAAAATTTTTCTCGAAAAATCTTAAAATCATCAAGGAAAATTGTCGTTGACAAAGGTAACAACCTTTATCATAGAACTTTTTCGTTGGTAAAATGCATGAATATCAACGAAAGTTGCCATCGGTATCGTTACCAATTACCAAGGAAATTATTTTCAATAAAAAATGATATATTAAAGTTGTCTAAGAGACGACCTAATCTAGGTCCCAAACTCTAAGGACACCACCCACTACCTCCCAAACTCTAAGGACACCACTCTTGATGATAAGATCCCACTTTGGAATTCCATATATAATATATTTATTTTTAGGCTCAATGGGAATCGAACTCCTGACCTATAGTAAAATCTGTTGCAATATTTACCAATTGAGCTATTTAAATAACTGTGTTATGTGAAACAACTTTATAGCTTATTAAATCAAATTACTCATTTTTTGCAATAAAAAAAATCATTGCTATGTATATAATAGAGACCAATATATAATATTTCATCACTATAAATTAGAACTAAATATTTTCACGATTATAAGATTTATGTTAAATATCTACCACTTTTAGCAATGAAAAAAAATTCACAATAACACCATTATAATTAGTAACAAAATAGTAATAGCATTTCAATGCTATATGTTATTGAAATTAGTTATATCCCCGATGAAATAAAATTAAATTGTTGTAAATAAGAAAATGAGCATTAATAAGAAAAAAGTTCATGGAAATTTTATCAATATTTAGCAACGAAATAAATTGTTACCATTAATATTATAATTAATAGTAAAATAATGTTGTATTGTTAAATAAATTTTATTTGATTTTTCGGATGAAATAATATTAATGCTACTAATAAAAAGTTTCAACGAATTGATATTTTTCCACTATAAAGAAACTAGGAGCTTTAAATATAAAAACATTTCATGAAAATAAATTCATTATAAGTAACCAAATAAATCGTTGCAATAACGTGGTAATTAACCAGAAAAAAATTAGTTTCATTGTTGAAGAGACACGAATAAGTGTTATAGTGCATTTACTAATAAAATGTTTGTCAATAATATTAATATTTATTAGCAAAGAAATAATTTATTGTAAATGACGTCATTATAACTAACTAACTAAAATTAAATAGAAATATTTTGTTGCTAAATAATGTAGGTGGGAAATTGGTTTTGGAATAAATATTTTTCGCCACCTTTTTACAAAGAAAAGTTGCCAACAAAATAGATTTTGTTACAAAAAGTGACAACTCTATGGTTTTTTCAATGAAATTTATTTTTGTTAGAAATAATAACATATTAACAAGGAAAATAAAATTTGTTAGTAAATAAAACATTTTTTGTAGTGAGTATACCAATTTCCAACAAAATAATGACTTGTCGCTATAAAATAGTTAGTGAACTTTAATGAGAAACAAATTTTCATGAAAATAATTATCAATTTTTACCTAGAAAAAAATTTGTTATGAACAATGTTATAATTACCAACAAAACCTTATTTCATAGCTACAAAGATTGCATTAAAAAAGATATTGTTTCCAACAAAATAAAAAACGTTGGCAATAGTGTGACAATTCTCAACGAAATATTACTTTGTTGCTATAAACTAGTCAACTAGCTTTAACAAGAAAAAACCTAATGGAAAAAATTATCAATCATTATCAACGAACCGAATCATTAATAATAATGTGATTATTGTCTAGGAAAACATATTTCCTTACTAAAGAGGGATGAATAAGTTTTAATATTCGTTAACAAGGAAAATGATTTGTTGTTAAAATTAGTCTTCTTTAGCAACAAAATATTTCATTCCAGATGATGCCATGATTACCAAGGAACAAGTATTTTGTGGCCATAAAAATAATTTCATTGTTAAATCAATTTAGCGAGAAATTGGGTTTGGAGGGAATGTTTCCCGCTGCCTATTTAACAAGGAATGTTTCCTACAAAATATATTTTGTTGGAAAATAGTAACAAGTTTATGGATTTTTCAAGGAAATTTTTTATTCGTTGACAATGCTACAATATTAACAAGGAAATCAATTTTCGTAGCAATAATTTTGTTGGTAAAGGATAGATTTCTTGTAGTGCTTATCAATGCGCTTGGCAAATGATGCTACATTTGTCCGTGCTACTTTCAGCAATCGGCTTTCAATATTAATTCAGGACACTGCTGCTGTTGTTGTTACCGTGCTTATTGGGATGATACTGGAATGGCGTCTAGCACTTGTGGCTTTGGGAACCCGGTCCAGTCTTATTGTTTCAGCTATAGCACAGGTTTCACCTCATGCCTTTATGCTTGTCTATGAAGAATCAACTATTTGCATGTTTTTATTCAGTTGTTCTCTACTATTTACTCGCCAGTCCTCTCACATACCAATTAAATGTTTGATTCATCGTTTAAACACCAGCATTACTGGTTTTATAAATTTTCGTTTTTACATATTTGAATAAGCATTTCATGATTCCAGTGTGAATAAATTTTAGATTGTCTCATTTACTGTCACATGGAAACGAGTCAATAAGAGTCAATGGTAAATCATAACTTTGCTCATACATGATTTGTTTTCGCTTCTGCAACCCTTTAATATGCCCTCTTCCTTCTTTCTTTTATTGTCTAAATCCTGGTGATACAAAATATGATTCTACTTTAACTGACCATCAGTGAATTGTATCTAGGATTATATCCACTGCTCAATCATTAATGTCAGTAAGTATACATTTTGTAGAAACTGTGGCTTGCTGGGTTTTCAAGAGGCATCCAAGAAATGCACAGGAAGGCATCTTTGGTTCTTGAGGATGCAGTTAGAAACATATATACGGCTGTGGAATTTTGTGTTGGCAACAAGGTAATGGAGCTATATAGATGGCAGCTAATAAAGATATTCAAGAAGAGCTTCTTCCACGGATTGTCCATTGGTTTTGCTTTTGGGTTTTCTCAGTTTCTGCTTTTTGCCTGTAATACTCTCCTTCTATGATACAATATGAAAAATTTGGAAGATCCGGCTCAAGTATCGGATGCCAGCAAGGAGACTTTGTAGGATCCCAGGTTCATTTAAACAAGACATTGGGGCCAAACAGAACACCAAAGGACTTCACAAACTGCAAGTCACATGCGTCAGTTTTGCAGAGAAACATAGTAGGCTGGTAGCAGGTCTGTCACGAGCCTTTCTCAATTTTAACTTATTTTTTCCCAAGTACTTATAAAGCTCTCATCTTGTAAATGTTATTTTCCTATGTTATGTCAAGAGGTTAAAAAAACAACAGAATGAAAATTGTGTTTTATTTAACTGTTTGTAGATTGTAGTTTTTGTCCTGATACAATTATACCTTGATTGAATCAATGCAAGAATGATAACCACGTCTAAACTCTCGTGCGCTTGTAACAATACTAAAAAAAAAATCAAAGAAATGTTAAATTAGAACTTTTAAACCGTTATCTAAGCATACCTTCACATTTATTCCCTGATATACATAATGAACACCATCGTAAACATGTCAATCTTTGCCTTCCCAACTTCATATCATAGACATGCAACTTATTGCGTGTTATCGACAACTTAGATTCTTTGTTCATGCAATTTAAAAACTAATTATCGTCATAGGCACAACCCTTCTTGTCTTGGTATTCCCCAATGTTGCTGCATGAGCTAGAAGACAATTGTACCTTAGTGTTATTTGTTTACATGTTTTTGTTTGGCGTCAAAACTTGACAAGGTTCCATTTTACGGTTGATTTTGTATTTATCTAGCATATAGTTTGTGGAATCCTATTCGTGCCGGAGGTATGACACGGTCGCCGTGTCGTAGGCACGGGTACACGCCACATGGCAAGTGTCTGGTCGATCTTAGTAAGGACTGATTTTGCAGGTGTGGGGCTATGATTTTGCTGCAGCAACAAAAAAGTGTAATTTTTTTTCAATTATATTAATTTGCAACGGTTTCAAACCCTCGCAACAAACTAGATTTTTTTTTTTAATTTTGTTTTGACTGGCCACGGCTTAAAACCGTGGTACTTAATTCTTGCCACGGCTTAAAACTGTGGCCATTATGCTTGCAACGGCTTAACACCGTGGCCATCATGATTTCAACGGCTTATGACCGTGACCATTATGCTTGCAACGACTTATAACCGTGGCTAAATGCAGAAAATCATCAAGCGTCCTCGAACATAAAACCGTTCCTAATATGTGTTGCCTCGGTTTATAGCCGTCAATGGTGATTTGGCGACTCCTCAAATGGCCAGGTCTCTAAGCTGTGACAATTGGTTACCCCCATGGTCCCAAACCGTTGTTGATGGATATTTTTTGTGTAGTGTTCCATCAGCTCCAATAGTTCTAGCCTTCATTTCACAACTTTGGTTAAATGGAACGTGCCCCGAGCCTTAAGAAGCTTCCCCTCACGAGCCTTAAGAAGCTTTCACAACTCTACAAGCTCTTACTCTGCCCCTTCCAATCTGCTCACCAATGCACCAACTCTGGATTGCTCAGTACATAACTTATCCTTGATTAGACTAAGCTCATTGTGCACTAGCAAGAGTTCTTCCTCTCCCTTCTTTGCGAATTGAGCATTGTAAGCAACATTAGCTTCTAGTTTCTGATATCGGACAACCCACTCTGACTCCCTATTGCTCTTTTCAACGCTCAGAGCCTGCATCTCAGTCTACACCTTAATTATAATCTCTTGGGCAAGCTTCAAGTCACGTTGAGCGTAATTCAACTCCTCTTCCAATAGTTCCTTCAAAGACAAAACTTTTGCTAAGTCAATTTCAAATAACTCCAGGAGAGCCTTCTGAGACTCCAGTTATGTCTTTAAGGCCTCCAAATGGGCCTCCAACTATGTTCGAACAATTAACAATCGAGCCTCCAAGTCTGATTGGACAGACTTCTGGCTTGAACCAGCACCTGCCTAACCTTCAACTTGTTTATTCAATAACCCGATCTCTCGGAGAGCATTTGATATACGACTTCTGCAGATGTGCAAAAACTCGCTCCATGGTATACACTCTCTCATGAGAAGCTTCAACCTCAGTCCCAGCCACGACAACTTGGTTCAGATATGACATCCCAACATCAAATGTCTCTGACCCTTGTCAATACGATCATCCAGTGTCTTCCTTTCTGACATCAGTGCTCGATTGGTCAACCAATCGTACCATCTGCTTATTTGTTTTCTTGAAGCGTAAGACACACACTACAAAAAAAGAGCTTCAATAGCTACAGATATTAGCGACGATTTTTTGATACCGTCGCTAATTAAAAGATTTGCGATGGCAAAAACCGTCACTAATGCTTTTGATAGTTGACTCAACCCATAATCATAAAAAACCATCGCTAATTATTTTGCGACGGCACAAAACCTGCGCTAATTATTTTATTAGCTACGGTTTTTTAACCGTCGCTAAGTTTTATAAAAAAAACTTGGCAGCTACGGATTTTAGCCGTCCCTAAAACATTTTTTTATTAGCGACGGCAAAAAACTGTTGCTAATTGATTTTTTTGAAAAAAATTTATACACAAAAGCATTTAGCTACGGCAAAAAAATTGTCGTTAAGTTTTACATTATTATTTTATTAGCAACGGCAAAAAACCATCGTAATTGATTTTTTTTAAAATTATACACAAAATCATTTAGCTACGGCAAAAAACCGTCGCTAAGTTTTACATTATTTTTTTTATTAGCGACGGCAAAAAATCATCGCTAATTGATTTTTTTGAAAAAAAATTATACACAAAAACATTTAGCTACGGCAACAAACCGTCGCTAAAATTGTTTTTGAAAAAAAAAACCACATCACCGATCCGCGTGAAACCTCATCTCAACCGTCAATAACACCCAAAAATTTTAGCTCAATCCAACACACTAAACCAAACCACGTCACCGATCCACGTGAAACTAACACAACCAATCCCCTTCAATTACCTCTCTCTATATAAATTTAAATTTTCTCTACCAACCAACTTAAACAAAAACTTTCTCTCAACCCACAGAGGAGAAGTCCGCCACCTCCCTCTCCCCTCCCTTCCTCCGCCGCCTCCCTAGCTGCAAGAAATCTCAGAGATCTGATCTCAGATATTCTATAGATCGAAAAAAAAAATTTGTGGTCTTTTGTCATTTTTGTATGGATTCTTTGTAATTTTTGTATGATATTCTAGAGATTCTATGTAATTTTTGTTATAATTTTGATCAACTAAGTCTCCTGTCATGTTTTTGATCAATTAAGTTTAGTTCTGGTAGTTTATATTAATTTTCAGAATGAACAATCATTAATAGCTAATTTCATTATAATAAATGAATTATCATTTGTAATTTGTAAATTTCATTTGTCAATATGATTTGCAACAAAGCTGTCCCTAAATAGCCACGGCAAATACCGTGGCTGTTTTGTCAATTAGATTTGCAATTTAGCGACGGCAAAAAACCGTTGCTAAATAGAGACGGCAAAAACCGTTGCTATTTTTCAATTTGCGACAGTCTTAGCCGAAATTTTCAACAGCTTTAACGACGGAATTTTTCGAGTTAGCGACGGTTTTTAGCCGTTGCGAATTAGCTACGGGATAGTTTACCATTGCTGATTCAAATAACAACGATTAAAATAACCACGGCATTACGACGGTTGTTGAGCCGTTGCTAATTCATTTTAGCAACGATTTTTTGACAATTAGCAACGGTTTTTAGTCGTTGCTGAATTGTCTTTTTTTTGTAGTGACATCGACCTCCTGATGCCAGGCATGATTGTACATCCTCCCTTCTTTCAAATAAAATAATATAATTACTTTCATATATACTTAATATCGGTAATGAAAAAAACTTCCCTTATTAATTTGGGTGACAAGAGAAATGAATTAATCAATTCTAATTCAAGATACTTGACAAAATAAAGGTACTTGAAAATGGCATGCAAAAGGATAACTCAATGGTAGATTCAGTACAATTCACAGAACTACAAGTTTAAGAATATTTATATTACACAACCACTAGCACGTCAATTAATGGATACTACAACTGAGGTGGAGGTGTGTGTGATGCCGAATCATAGCTTATGTAGGATGAGCTGAGCACCATACTGAGGTTGAAGAGTTAGAACAGTGTATGGAGCATGCGTATAGGTGGGTGAAAGCTCAAATGAGAAGCGCTGCAGAATCATGGCTAAAGCCAACTTTGCTTCGATCAATGCAAATGTCTGCCCAACACATATCCGTGGACCCCAACCGAATGGGAAAAATGATACTTGATTGTTTGTGGCCTTTGAAATTCCATCGGCAAATCTCTCTGGCTTGAACTCGTTGACGTCTTCTCCCCAAAGTTCTTTACTATGGTGAACAAGTAGAGTTGGCAATGCAATCTCTACACCTTCAGGAATAGATATGTCTCCTAGTTTCATAGGTTTATAAGTGGCTCGTGCGAGCATAACCACAGGTGTGTAAAGCCGAAGAATCTCATAGAAAATCATTGTTACCTGCACAAAATTTTCCATGTTATTGATGTAATTCTATTTCCAACAGTAGTTGAGGTTAAGGGATAAAAGTATTGAACTCACAATTTTCAAGTGGTTCAACCCTTCAAAATCCGGTTTTCCTTGTCCGAAAACTTCTAAAACTTCTTCCCTCGCTTTCTCCTGCCATTCAGGATGCATGCTCAACACAATCATCGTCCACACAAGCAAAGTTGAAGTAGTTTCTTGTCCTGCAATGTAGAATAACTTGCACTCCTCAATAACATCGTTAACACTCATGCCAAGATTTTTAGAGTTCCCATTATCTTGAATTTCCCTAAAGTTGGATTCCATCAACAAGCCTAACAAGTCATCATTGTTCCCTTCTCCAGCTTTCATAGCCTTCTCTCTCCTCCTGATTATATTTGTGAGCAAAGTACGCACTTCTCTATCAATTTTCTTGATCCTATTGTTTGTTTTAGTTGGAAGGAACCTGCATGAAATAGAAGAATTAAATTAAAATTTATCTTATTGTTCCTAGTTATTGACTAGATTAGAAGGATCCGTCTCCTAAAATTAGAATTCATTTCTTTTGTCAGAAATATTCATTTTCTGTATGACATGCTATATTCATTTTTGGCGAGTGATGCAGAGGAAGGCTATTGTTAACCAACTTTTAGAGCTTATGAGCTATGTGTACCTATAACCAGGGATGTATACGGATTGAGAAAGTTGGATAACAATCACAGCCAGTTCAGTTTGTAGCTCAAATATGCGTTGCCCTTCTTCAAAATTGCTACCAAATGCTGTTCTAGAGATGACATCTCTAGTCAAGTCCTGAAGTTCAGGCCAGACATCCATTTCATATGGCTCCTTAGTGACTAAATTCTCCCATTTCGTTATCATCTCAGTACAACATGTGTAGAACGCAGGTAACATCAGCTATAATCAACAAAACAATAGTTAGTCCAACCTGCAGGAGTTTATGCAGAAAATATTTGATCACATTAACACATGAACTAAAGTAGAGCAATAACTCAGTCTTTTACAAGTATTAGGGATTTATTGAAAATGTTTGAGAATGATTAAAAAGAATGACCTTTAACTTCTCAAGATGGAAGGCTGGGTTTATAATCCTTCTGTGTTTAACCCATTTTTCTCCATCATAGGCTACAATTCCTTGTGTTAACAACTTTCCCAATGGGTGCGGCTTAATCTTAGAAAAATGACCAAACTTGCTCGATAGAATATCCCTGACAAGATCTGGATCTATGACGTTCAGCCTCGGAGTTGCTCCAAACCATGTAAAGGACATCTTACCTACAATATTTTTCAATCAAATACTGATGAGAAGGCACAAATATATGTACTAATTTCAAGTGGAATAGAATAAAAGTTGTGAATATACCATATTCCTTAACCTTTCGACTGAGGAAAGGGAAGACACGTGGCACGATATCATGCGAAAGTTCCATAGGCTTGGATCTTGCTTCCTTGGTTTCACTTGCAAATTCTTTGAGGTCTCCATACAACAGCTTGTAAGGAGGACCAGTGAAGCCTTGCTTGTTAAGCTGCCTCTGCAACTTCATGGGCTTCATCCAAACGGAATAAAAGGCTCTCCATGCCAGTAAAAGGAACAAAGCACTCACTGTACCAAGTACAACCATTACCATATCTGCCATCCCTCTCTCCTTCTCTCTTCTCTCCCACACTCAGTTCTGTAGATAATGAAACTGATACAAGTTTCTGCTTTATATAATATTGAAAGAGGAGGAAAGACTGTAGAGTTTTTGTCATACTCAAGAATTATTGGTATAAACCTTCTAGAAACTGTGTTTTTATCTGTAATCCATAACTGCCTCATAATAATGTTGTTTATTTCAATTTATATAAGGTTTGGCACTTGGAAATAGGCACCTTCCCTAGTGCTTACTAAAATGTTCAGCTATTAAAAACTTCTGCCTTTGATTAGAAATAAAAATAAACACCCTGTTGAAAGTGGTGAATAATTTTATGATTAATAACAACGTTCTTATAAACAAATACAGCAAAGAGTCTTCACTCTTTTATTTTAACTTATATATCCATCACAGGTTCTTGAAATGATGTGAAGAACAAGAGGTTGGGTCAAACAGCATCAGTCTCAAATGTATCAAGACAATTCTGCTTCTTTTTTTTTTTCTCAAAATTGCATAACAAAGTTACCATTTATTTTATTCTTTCTATTCTCATTTCTTGTATATCACAACGAAAATTCTACGGGTCAAGGGAGGGAGCGAGGGATGGGTGCACCCATCCTCTTCGAGATGAGTGACAGCGCACATCTCCAAGGCAATGCATTCATCTCGAGAAGGATGGGTGCGCTCCTTTCCTTCACTCCCTAGCAAAGCTCATATCACAAAGATTAGTCTTTGTCCACTACACTCAGGGTATCATAATATTCCAAAAAACACATTAACAACCTGGTGCTCTTTTGTATTTTGGTGATTGTTTTCTTCTCCATTGTTGAATTTGATTTTAACAATATTATCATACACTAATGGCTTGGCCTTATAGTTTGTATTCTCCTCTCCTTTTTCTAATTGTGTTGTTTGCTAGCAAGTTAACTTCACATAAATGGGTGTCTCCTAAATTTCTATCTCATTAATCAGTAAGTCAAAAATATGATTATTTCTCATCTCCATATATTTCCACATATAGTTTTATTTATTAATATAGTTAAACTTCAAATACAATATTCATAGACACGTCATAAGTACCAAACAATGATTCTGAAATTCATGTACAAGACCAAATCACAAACTGATATGCGTCAATAGATATTTTAGAACCAAATGACGATTAGTTGATAGCAAGTGTTCATAATAATTTTTTTTTTTTTTAGAAAGCGAGCAGGGGTTTTTATAGGATCCCATAACCTATCAACAATGTGCAAGTGTCATAATATTGTTATCATTGGGATATATTAGGCCATGATTTTAGGATAATAATTGGGACATTTTGAGATATTTTCAACAAATATCATGATGCAAAAATATGTTGTTGATACTTGATATTAATAGCTTCACTTTATTCTAATTTACGATGCTTTTTCTAAATGTCGAAGGAACGCACAAGGAAACCAGCGAGGGGGATGAAGGGTCACACCGCCTCGCTAGTTTCCTCGCACATTCCCTCAAGCGTAGAAGAGCTCAATTTACAAACTGCGATATATATTGCAGATAGATCGTGACATTTTGGACATTGGTTGATGATTCTGTGATAAGTTTCAATAAAAAAATTTAACGAAAAGGTGTATCTAGCCAAGATGTCAATTCAAGGTACGAAAATATTCAAACAAAGTGACTTGAGACATTACGTCATTGCTAAGGTTTTGTCCTGGTCTATAATATTTATCATTATCTTTGTTTCTGTATTATGTGTGTAGCTGGTTCAATCCTTGGGGAAGAAGAAATGGACTCCTCTCATTGTAGGTTGACTACAATCCTGAGGAATATAAATGAACTAATTGTCCTAGATTGTGAAATGGGGAAACAACGATGAAAATGTTTTAAGTTTTGGATCTATCCCAATACTTGTGTTGTTTAATTAATTAGTTAATTATTAATTCTGGTTTTCAGAGGGAAATTTAGATTTTGGATCCTATTGCTTGTGATAACTTCGAGGTTACACTCAGCATTTTGGTTGGAAAGTCAAATAAAATGACTTATTTGCTTGCCAAGTGCTTGGTCGCAAATAAAAGATATAGAGTAAGAGATTTTCTGTCTGTACTCTCTCACTAGTAATTCCTGCAACCACCCATCCTTTGTTGCGAGAAAAGCTAAGCTTTCCATTACAAATCCATGCCTCTTTATGAGAGATGCAGAGTTCACTTTTCATCTACTAATGGTGTGTCATTAGTATTTTGGGTTGTTTGATCCACATTGAAATGGTCTGTGCAACAACAATTCGTGCATTTGAATTGTTTCGGTTTGGCTTTAGGCATACACCAACCCCATTTGAGGTGTAGATGCATTTTCCCATCTCCCCTACTTTGTAACTATAATGCAACACTGATCTAAAAAGCCGTGGTGGGTTGCGGTGAGCAGGTGCCTAGCACCCAAGGGCATAGGCGGTTTTAAGTTTAGTATTATAACTTTAATAATTTACAAAAATTAAACATAATACATTATCAATTACAACCAATTTAATGTCAAGATACATATGGAAAATTTAAAAACATAAAAAATTAACAATCATGAACAAAATTTATTAAAACTCAAATAACTGAAGTTGGTCATGATGGGTATTTTATACAAAGTTAAACTTGTGGACAAATATCCAAACCTACTATTTTATTTTTCTTCAAATTGCATGAATGACATCAGTAATGTTTAATAAAATCTACATTACTAAAGGTACCGACAGATCCTTTGAGAATTTCATTAAGTAATCATCATTTGTTATATTCAAACATATACTAAATAAAAAACAATTAAATTTTTTATTTTCAAAAAAGAGAAAAAAATAAAATAAGAACACAATCAGCTTTTTAAAAAAAAAAATCGTGCAACAAATGCATGTTTGATGTTATAATTGTTCCACAAAAGCATCATTATTTATTTATTTTCATAAAACTAACTTAATGTAGTATGTCTAAACTCCAAAGTAATTAAAGGTTCAAGTGCCTAATTCGGAGATAATTTCGCCCGGAACACTCAATCTGCATCCACAGTCTAAATTGTATTTTTCTAATCCAATTGTTTTCCAATTGAAAGGTTACTCTGGATCTATTTGTTAAACACATAACTTATCACTTAAGGCTTTATTACTTTTAAGAAATTCGGACTTAATTAATTTATCACGTAAGACTGAAAGTGGTATTCGTTAACATATATGAAGTCTAAATTAAACCAATGCTTAGGGGTAAATTAATTGCTTAGAGATAAGCAATTTTTTTATCTTATTTTTAATACTGAAATTTGTTAGTGTTCCAAACATTCAAATCTTATATATATCCTAGGCATTTTTCATATTGCTCGGTTAAATTTTTTTTTTACAATGCATTTATTTATTTTTATGGTGTGTTTTATTGCATGGAAAATATCTTTTTTTTTCTCATCAAGCAAATCAATTTTACTGGTGTTTGGTTGCAAAACTAGATTTTAAAAGTTTTGTAAAATCATGCCTCTATTTCCCCTCAATTTTTTTTCTCCATAGAATTTTATTAGCCTCGCAACCAAAACACACCCTTAGGATTTCCATCGAATAAAGAGCATAATGTTGAATGTTAGCAAGTCAAAAATCACTCAGGGTATGTTTGGTTAATCATTTTTCTTGAGAAATTGAATGTATTTCCCTTGTTATGCAGATTTATGTTGTTTAGTTCTTGTATATTTCGACAATAAATCGATTCTTCATAAGACTATTTTCCCACTACTCATGGGAATCCAAGTCCGAGGGATAGGCCTCGGATTCGAATTAATGGAAATGGTTTCAAATAAAACAACATAATTACTCATTGTTACCATTTTCCCTTCTTTTCAAATAAAAAAACATAATTACTTTCATATATAGTTATATACATAATATTTAGTATAATATTTAGTATTAGTAATGAAAAAACTTCCCTTATTAATTTGGGTGACAAAAGAAATGAATTCTAATTCAAGATACTTGACAAAATAAAGGTACTTGAAAATGGCATGCAAAAGAATAACTCAATCGTAGATTCAGTACAATTCACAGAACTACAAATTTAAGATATAATACACAATCATTAGTGCATCAACTAATGGATACTATGACTTAGGTGGAGGTGTGTGTGATGCCGAATCATAGCTTATGTAGGATGAGCTGAGCACCATACTGAGGTTGAAGAGTCAGAACAGTGTATGGAGCATGCGTATAGGTGGGTGAAAGCTCAAATGAGAAGCGCTGCAGAATCATGGCTAAAGCCAACTTTGCTTCGATCAATGCAAATGTCTGCCCAACACATATCCGTGGACCCCAACCGAATGGGAAAAATGATACTTGATTGTTTGTGGCCGTTGAAATTCCATCGGCAAATCTCTCTGGCTTGAACTCGTTGACGTCTTCTCCCCAAAGTTCTTTACTATGGTGAACAAGTAGAGTTGGCAATGCAATCTGTACACCTTCAGGAATAGATATGTCTCCTAGTTTCATAGGCTTATAAGTGGTTCGTGCTAGCATAATCACAGGTGGGTAAAGCCGAAGAATCTCATAGAAAATCATTGTTACCTGCACAAAATTTTCGATGTTATTAAATATAATTCTACTTGCAACAGTAGTCAAGGTGAAGGGATAAAAGTATTGAACTCACAATTTTCAAGTGGTTCAACCCTTCAAAATCTGGTTTTCCTTGTCCGAAGACTTCTAAAACTTCTTCCCTCGCTTTCTCCTGCCATTCAGGATGCATGCTCAACACGATCATCGTCCACACGAGCAAAGTTGAAGTAGTTTCTTGTCCTGCAAGGTAGAATAACTTGCACTCCTCAATAACATCATTAACACTCATGCCAAGATTTTTAGAGTTCCCATTATCTTGAATCTCCCTAAAGTTGGATTCCATCAACAAGCCTAACAAGTCATCATTGTTCCCCTCTCCTGCTTTCATAGCCATCTCTCTCCTTCTAATTATATTTGTGAGCAACGTTCGCAATTCTCTATCAATTTCCTTGATCCTATTGTTTGTTTTAGTTGGAAGGAACCTGCATGAACAAATAGAAGAACTAAGTTAAAATTGATCTTATTGTTCCTAGTTTTGACTAGATTAGAAGGATCCGTCGTCCTAAAATTAGAATTTTTTTCTTTTGTCGACAGTATTTATTTTCTGTATAACATGCTATATTCATTATTTTCTGCAAGTGATGCAGAGGAAGGCTGTTTCAAACCAACTTCTAGAGTTTATGAGCTATGTGTACCTGTAACCAGGGATGTATACGGATTGAGAAAATTGGACAAGAATCATAGCCAGTTCAGTTTGTAGTTCAAATATGCGTTGCCCTTCTTCAAAATTGCTACCAAATGCTGTTCTAGAGATGACATCTCTAGTCAAGTCCTGAAGTTCAGGCCAGACATCCATTTCATACGGCTCCTTAGTGACTAAATTCTCCCATTTCGTTATCATCTGGGTACAACATGTGTAGAACGCAGGCAACATCAGCTATAATCAACAAAAACAATAGTTAGTCCAACCAGCAGGAGTTCAGGCAGAAAATATTTAAGCACATAATAACACATGAACTAAAATAGAGCAATAACTCAGTTTTTTACAAATATTAGGATTTATTGAAAATGTTTGTGAATGATTTAAAAAGAATGACCTTTAACTTCTCAAGATGGAAGGCTGGGTTTATAATCCTTCTGTGTTTTACCCATTTTTCTCCATTATAGGCTACAACTCCTTGTGCTAACAACTTGCCCAATGGGTGCGGCTTAATCTTAGAAAAATGACCAAACTTGCTCGATAGAATATCCCTGACAAGATCTGGATCTATGACGCTCAGCCTCGGAGTTTTTCCAAACCATATAAAGGACATCTTACCTACAATATTTTTCAATCAAATACTGATGAGAGGGCACAAATATATGTACTAATTTCAAGTGGAATAGAAAAAAAGTTGTGAAAATACCATATTCCTGAACCTTTCGATTGAGGAAAGGTAAGACACGTGGCACGATATCATGCGAAAGTTCCATAGGCTTAGATCTTGCTTCCTTGGTTTCACTTGCAAATTCTTTGAGGTCTCCATACAACAGCTTGTAAGGAGGACCAGTGAAGCCTTGCTTGTTAAGCTGCCTCTGCAACTTCATGGGCTTCATCCAAACGGAATAAAAGGCTCTCCATGCCAGTAATAGGAACAAACCACTCACTGTGCCAAGTACAAACATTACCATATCTGCCATCTTTCTGTCTCTCTCCTTCTCTCCCACACTTTTGTAGATAATGAAACTGATATAAGTTTCTGCTTTATTAACATTAAAAGAGGAGGAAAGACAGTTAAGAGTTTTCGTCATATTCGAGAATTATAGGTATAAACCTTCAAGAAACTATGTGATATTTTATCTGTAATCCATAACTGCCAATCCATAACTGCCACATGGCTTGTTATTATCATGGGAATAAGCAAAATTATAAATTTGAGTACATCCATGGAATCAAAATTTTCAATAAAAAAATTTGCTACATGTATTGAGAATAGATCGGGACATTTTGGACACTAATTGATCGTTCTATGATAAGTTTCAATTCAAGGTACGAAAAGGTGTAGCTAGCCAAGATGTCAATTCAAGGTACGAAAATATTCAAACAAAGTGACTTGAGACAATACGTCATTTCTCATTTGTCAATGCACGGGGAAGAAGAAAGTGACTCGAGACAATACGTCATTTTCTCTACAATATTTATCATTATCTTTGTTTCTGTATGTAGCTGGTTCAATCCTTGGGGAAGAAGAAATGGACTCTTATAATTGTAGGTTGACTCTAACCATGGGGGATATAAATGAACTAACTGTCCTAGATTGTGAAATGACACTACACCATTATTGGCAATTTGTAACCATAATTAGCATCATATTTTTAGTGATACTCATTGTATTATATTGTATCATGTATTTTTTGTTACTATTCAAAATTGTAACATTATTAAATTGTCATGTGACATTCATGTGTAAAACAAAGTGTTAGTGATTGGGAAAAAAACAAAGTGTTACTTATACTCAAGAGTGGAATCGATTTGAAAAAGCTATCTCAAAAAAAAAAATCGATTTGAACATAAATACCTTCCAATGCTCCTTCTAACAATGGCACGTCTCTCTCCCTTGTTCAAAATCAATTTGAAATAGCTGACGTTGATTTGAAAGATTCACTTGCTCGTCTCTCTCCCTTGTTCAAAATCTCTCAGAACCGAATCCTAATTTCTTCAACGAGGCGATTTAAGGGTTTCGAAACGCTCTTTCAAGATTTCAACTAAATTGTGCTCGATGATCAGCTTCGCAGAAAGAATTGTAAGTCATCTCTCTCTTTTCCGTCTTTCGCCATTTCTGTATCTCTTCCAAGTTCATTTACTCGATCTAGATTCAAGAAGTTGGCTTCGTCTCGTTTCATCGTTTTTCCAATCAACTTCACATTTGTTGCAGATTGAAATAGCAATGAAATACTTGAATACCTATTAGTAGAACAATTTTTTCGATGAAAGGCATCTTCATCTTCGCATTTGTTGCAGATTGAGTCACTCGTCTGCAATCAACTTCACATTTGAGCAATCTAATTGATCTCAGAAACAATTTAGGGTTAATAAGGTGATTTCTAACCTCTATTCTTCCTCACATTTGTACAATAGATGGCTCTCTAATCTTCTCCATCTCTCTAATCGATCTCAGAAACAAGCGAGCTCATAAATCGACTCTGAGAGTAATCGATTTCTAATCTACTCCTACTCTACAATCGATCTCTCCAATCGTTCTCTCTTATTTGTGGAAACCCTAGCTCTTGCTAGAAGTTGAAGGTGAGTTCTCATTGATAGAACAAGTCACTGATATGTTATGAAGTTTGCCTGTATATGCATTTCTGTTGGTTCTGAACTTCTATAAATACCATCCCAAATTTATACTATATTTATGCTCTGAATTTGAAATGAACTTTAATATCCATGGTTAATTTGAAAGTTCATTTCAAATGCTCCGTGTTCCCCCATTTTGATGATATTGGATGCTAATGTTATGTGTTTTCTTACATTTGAAGTGAAATCCTACTGCTCTTTTGATCTCATTGTTGTATAGTTTGATGAAGTCTTTGAGAATAGATGAGGTTTACAAAGAAAATGAAATTCAGAAAACGATCCTAGAATACTTGTGTGTGTTTGATTTTGATTGATCTTAGTCTACTCTTTTAATTTTGTTTAGATTACATGTTTGTTTTTAGATTTAAGCTATACTTAAATCTGGTAAATCACAAAAATAAATTTGATAAGGAAATGCTTGAAATAATTTTAATTGGTAAAGTTTACAAATATCTAGGAATGGGGTAATGATTAGATGAAATTTAAGGACAAAACACATTGATTATATATAGGTTTGGGACGTGGAGTAATCTTGTTTATATGGAGTACTTTTAGAATTGTATATATGAAGAATCAGTTTATCCAGAAAAATCAATGTTCGGTAGTGATAGTGCAGTGCAACCGTTTATTGTTGCTAAAGGTTATCAGGGTAGTGTAGTGAGGCCTAGTTCTCCTAACTATAGAGATAAGTTCTTTTTTTCTTTTCTTTTTTTCTGGAGGCTTCTGCATTTGTTAAAATTTTAGTAAGTACATGTAAAACTAATCCCACTTGAAGATTAAAGAAAGTAATTGAAGTCATCTAAAACAATTAGTGACAGCGAATCCCCATTGGAAAATCAATGTGGTCCAAAGCTCCCAATAGTTGCATTTACATGACTTTTGATGCTTGGAAGGAGAGATGCTTCTTCTTCTTCTTCTTTTGACCTAGCATCCTTTGAGTTCACTAATGAATATACTAAACGACGCCTCATCTTCCTTTGTTCAAAATATATAATTAGGGTTGTCTTTTTGTGCTCACAGCCTGGTTACCATGTATAGAATTAGAATATAATTTGTACTTCAACTATCTAGAAAAAATTCTGCCAAATCAAGACAACTACATAGGGTATATGTTTGTTTCATCAGTGGAATTTATTTCTTGAGCTCCATCAGTGGATGCATTCCATATTCTCTTTCATAAATTATAGTGCTCCCCATATTCTCTTTCATAAATTATGAAAAAAAAAATGGAACAAAAAATGAAAAAATGAAAAAGATTTTGAGTTGAAGGAGATTCATTCAATCTTTTTTACTTTTTGTTTCTCTGTCCCTTTCCCTCACAAAACCCTACCTTGTGTCATATTAGAGGAGGGAGGGAGGGAGGGAGGGAGGGAGGGAGGGGAGGGGGGGGACCATTTTTGGCCTCTACTCTACCTTTGCTTGTGTAAAGAGACTTGTAGATGTTTATGTATCAGAGTGTTTGAGCTAGAGGTTACAAATTCTTGAGAGAGTAGTTTGAGAGAAGACACTTAGTGATATAGCATGAGTGGGATTTGGCCCTTATAGGTGTGTCTGTATGTTTATGTTTCTCTCTTTGTTTTTGTTTTGACATTAGTTGTGTATGAAAAACTTGGGTTTGATTTGATTGACTTGTAATGAGTTTTTGATAGATTAGAGATCTTGCTTGAAGTGTGTAAGTGTTTGTTTCTCATCTTTTACTTACTATGGAAGAGTTTTTTGGTACATTTTTTTATGATTGCTTCAACAAGTTTCTTTTTCCATTATTTCAGGTATTTCTTCTCCAACTTTTGTGTTAGTACTTGATTTCAGTAACATTTTCTAGCTGGTAAGATTATGTACTATAGTAGTCCATGCATGTAAACCCCAAAATGTGCCTTGTTTCATGAGTCTCATTTCACTTATATTTCTTGAGCTCCATCAGTGGATGCATTCCAACTTGTCAAAGAAACTTGTTCCGAAAGCCTGTCAGAATATATTTTCTAATCCTATCTATGTAGGAATTAAACTCATTATGGACTTACAATACGGACAGAATATATTTTCTAATCCTATATGGACAGAATCCGTATATTTTAGGGTATGGCGTTAAAAATGAACCCCATGTATAATTGTTTCTATATTTTTTTAACATTATGTTTGGGCCAATTGAACTTACATTACTGTATATAGACTCTTTTTTTTTTCTTTCTTTAGGCTCTTTTGTTTCTTTTTCTTCTTAATTTGACTGGATCCGAAGTTGATCATATTTGTTTAATGAATAAGAATGTGCAATCTCTGTTCCAGATTAATTTTTTTTTACATGTCATTTATTGAATTGATGTATTGTATTGTGTAGAATGTCGTCATATGTGAGTAAAGAATGGATGGATGAGTCTGATACAATAAGCCCAAAATATAGGGCCGGGGTTGCCCAATTTTTGAAATTCATGGAGGACAATGGTAGTGGACAACAACTGTTTTCTTGTCCATGTAATAAATGTAGAAATCAGAGGGGGATGGTTGACCTAGATAAAATTTCTTTTCATTTGCATCGGTATGGTATAGTGAAGACATATAAGATTTGGTATCATCATGGGGAGCAAAATATAGAGAAAGAACAATCAACTACAGCATGTGTGAAAGAAAGTAATGATGGTTCTGACGATGCTAGAATGGAAGACCTTGTTAATGATGCTTTTGAAATGCATGGTGGGGTAGTTGATTCCTTAATGGAGGACATTACTCAAAATGAAGATGATGATGGTGGAGGTTTCAAGGTTAATGATCAACCTCAAATGGATGGAGGTAAAAGTAACAATATCTGCATGTTCATGCCAAACAACCTTTATATCCTTCTTGTCCAAAAAACTTAACAACATTGTATGCCGTTGTTAAGTTAAATAACATAAAGGCATAATTTGGTTGGTCAGATAATAGTTTTACCGAACTACTCAAGCTTTTTCAAGAGTTATTACCTGAAGGAAACACAATGCCAGTCAATTACACTTACATGAAGAAAATGATCAACGATGTTGGGCTAACTTGTGAAACGATTCATGCGTGTGTGAATGATTGTATTCTATATAGGAAGGCGCATGAAGATAAGGTTGAGTGTCCTATATGCAAAATGCCAAGATTTAAGTTGAACTTAAGCAGTAATAAGTCTAGTAAAGTGCCTCAAAAAGTGGTGAGACATTTTCTTTTGATTCCTAGGCTAAAGAATTTATATAGTATACCTTGGATAGCAAAGGAAATGACTTGGCACCTTCGAGCAGAATCCTCTTCCATTGTCATCCGCCATCCTATGGATTCATCTACATGGAAATCTGCTAATAGGAAGTGGCCGGATTTTGCAACGGAAGGACGTAATGTTCGCCTTGCAATATCAATCGATGGTTTTAATCCACATGGCACTCTTAGTAGCACCCATAGTTGTTGGCTGGTAACTGTGGTGCCTTATAATTTGCCACCTTCTTTGTGCATGAAAAAGAGGTTTGCCATGATGTCGATATTGATACCAGAGCCAAAGGCACCAAGCAAGGACATTGATGTATACTTAGAACCATTGATAGATGAATTGAAGCTTTTGTGGTTTGAGGGGATAATAACTTATGACTCGTTCACCAAAACCAATTTCACTTTGAAAGCTATGTTGATGTGGGGGATTCATGATTTTCCCGCATATGGGACTTTATCAGGTTGCGTAACACATGGTTACTTTGCGTGTCCAGTTTGTGGTGAAGAAACTGAATCTGAACGTCTTGAGAGTAGTAAAAAGTTATGCTATCGGGGACATCATAGATTCCTTCCCCAAAGTCACAGGTTTAGAAGGGATAAACGCAATTTTAATGGAAATGTTGAAGATCGTCTAGCTCCACAACGTTTATCCGGTGTAGATATTGAGCAGAAAGTGACCAACATCAAGATGAAAATTGGTAAAGGAAAGTTTCCCGTGAATAGAAAACGCAAAAGGAATGATGATGGTTGTAATGAGGTTGAAAATACCTCGAGTGCTTGGTATAGAAGGTCGGCACTTTTTGATTTACCGTATTGGAAAGAACACATGATTCGACATTGTCTAGATGTTATGCACATTGACAAGAATGTTTGTGATATTCTCTTGTCCACAATTCTTGATATCAAAAATAAAACAAAAGATGGAATAAATGCCCGTAAAGATATGGAAACCATGAGAATAAAGAAGAAATTGTGGGTGAGAGAAGATGAGAGTTCTAGCAGAAGTGTTATACCAAAGGCATCATTTTCTTTGGGTAAAGATGAAAAACAATATTTCTTTCATATATTGAAGAATTTGAGATTGCCCAATGGGTTTTCCTCTAAGTTGAGTAATAAAGTTAGCTTACAACCCCTTGAACTTAAAGGATTAAAGTCTCATGACTACCATGCAATTATGCAAGTTTTGCTTCCTTTGTTACTTCAGCACGCCTATCCAAAACATGAGGATCTGCAAAGAGCTATTCAACAAATAAGCCTATTTTTCAATGTGTTGTGTGCAAAAGTGATTAAAAGGGATGATCTCTTGGCTGCGAAAAAAGGTTTAATTGAGGCTTTATGTGTTATGGAAAAGCATTTTCCACCTTCCTTTTTGACCATTAGTATCCACCTCATGGTGCATCTAGCTGATGAAGCATTGATGTGTGGCCCAGTAAGATATTACTGAATGTACCCCTTTGAAAGGTACGAATCTAACATTCTTATTTCTTGTCAATAAACCATATCAATAATAAATCATTTTATGATCATTTTTCTCCTAATAGGTTGATGAAGAAGTACAAGGAGTATGCACGCAATAAAAGGTACATTGAAGGAAGCATTGCACAAGCATACCTCGTAGAGGAATCTAGTATCTATTGCAAGGAATACTTGCCAAATCCAACTAATGGAAAGCGAAAATTCACCGCTGAAGACTTTCTAGATGAAAATATTGACGGCTCGTTTGGTTACTCGATGGAATGGGAATGAGAATGAGAATGGTAATAGGAATGGTAATGGTAATGAGAATGAAAATGGAAATTGGAATGGTAATGGGAATATGTATGTTTGGTATACTTTTAAAATGGTAAGGTGGTAATGTAAAATTTATTTCCAAAAATACCCTCACTTAGTTAAAATGGGGGAGGGTGAGGAGGATAAAAATGGTCATTATTCAACTTTGACCATTACAATGGGAATGGTAATGGCCATTCATAGGGGGGGAGGTAGGAATGGCCATTACAACCAAATATGTAATGGGAATGACCATTACGATGGTTTTATGTGATACCAAACGCAGGAATGCCTTTGACCCATTACATTGTAATGGTCAAACCATTACATTACGACGGTCAATGGGCTAACCAAACACGCCCTGAGTGTGTTGATGAGGGTCCTTTGGGAGAAGGGAAGGATTTCAAGTTAACCCAAATACAATTCGTTCAAGTACGTAAATGGGTTTTGGATCGCTATCATCAGGTATATGAGTGGAAAAGGTAAGATAATTATTTTTATATAAAAAAATAAAAGTTTAGTTTGTATGAGCTCAAATAAATTTAGTTATTCACTTTCTAGATGCACTTTTTATACTCTTGCAAATAATGTAGGAGGTATGAATCTTATTTGGAGTTTGGGTGTAGCCGGAAAGGAAGTACATTGAAGGATACAATTCAATTTATACCATGGTTATGTGAAGAGGTCATATTTTGACAGAATACTATTTTTTTATATGTATGTCGTATATGTTTGAATACTTTATTTTTATTTTTTTTTGCATCTTATAGTTATTAAAGGCCAATGAAACCAATTCGACGCTTTGGCGGCTAGCAAATGGGCCAATGTACAAGGCACAATCATACACAAAGTATCGTGTCAATGGGTTTGTTTTTTCGACAAGTGAGTATGATTGCAGACGAGTGACTCAAAATAGTGGTGTCTCTATGAAGGCTATTACTAAATGCAGGGCTAGTTGGAGAGATAAAAACTACAAGGAAGCAATGTTGACATACTATGGAATTATTAGAGAAATAATCGAATTGGATTATGTATCTTTCAAGCAAATTGTATTTTATTGTGATTGGGTAAAATAAGATGATGGATGGAAGGTCGACCCTAACTCATATTTGGTGATGGTAAATTTGGATAAGCTTGAGAGCAAAACTAAAATGGGTGATCAACCTTTCATTCTGGCCTCTGAAGCCATACAAGTGTTCTACTCGAAGGATATAAAAGATGATAAATGGCATGTCGTTTTACATACACCAAAGAGATTGACTAAGAGTGTTGATGAAGTGGAGGTCCCTTCTGTTTATCAATCTATTCTTGATGATAATGAGAATTTGAAGAATCTAGTCAGGGGTTTATAAGTTAAACTTAGATGATGAACATATACAAACTGATATTGTAGAAATCAGACCTTCTTATGTTTATTCCTCTTGCAATTGAAGTCATGGTTTTTGATCATTTGTATTTGTTTTTTATATTGGAGATCCATTCTTTAACAATGTTACTATTAGAATTATGACTAGTGGTATTGGATCATTTGTTGAATATTTTGTCAAGGAAACTGAGTCATTTTATGCCAAGGTGAGTGTTTTGTTTTATTTAGTTTTTATGAAATTCAAATACCTTTGTATCTTCTTAATGTATTTGTTGTAGCTGTGAAAATTCTATATAGTTGTGAACCATTAGTGGGTTGAAGTTGGTAATAATGGAAGACATGAATCAATTAGGAGATAGAGCTTTCAAGTTCGGTATAACTTATAACAGTACATGGTTCTGTATGCAGGATTGGGCACAAGAAGCTAAAGGAGGTTACAACCAGTCAAAGATAACAACCCATTGTAAACATCGGTGAGTTGTTTATAAGTTGTTTTGTAGTCCCTTGTTTATTAAAACTAAATACATTCATGTCATGTCCTAAAAGTTCTAGCTTCTTCTTCTTCACACACTGAAATCACATAACATCAAGCAAGACTATATTTTGCTTTCCAACCCTAGCTCAATAATCGTTTAAATTCTGGTAGTCATGAATTGCTTTAGATATCTGTATCGTATATTCAATGAAAAAATTGTCAACAAGTTGAAGTATTTGGTAATTTTGTGGGACTTCAGTGTTGCAGACATGCAGAGGCTTTAAAAGATGGTTTTTGTGATATACTCCTATGTCATCCATAAAATTCTGCATTACTTCATTGACATCTTATGAAGATACCCTTTACCACCACCAATTTCTTAAGCATGTACTGTGGTTCTTCCAAGCAGGTAATAAAGGTTCACGTATGACGTATCAGCCATGAAAAGATGAATATCTCATATTTTATGTGAACAAATTGTGCCTGCACTGGTGATCTGTAAATTATGGTTTAGATTCACTGATGATCTGATAATGTAAGATTCACAGGTTTCTGTGATTATGAGAAAATACTCTATGATCTGTATGGAATTCTATACTTTGTTATATCAATGTATAAGTGCATTGTTTTGATGCCTTCGTCTTAATTTTTTTGCAGGAACGTGTTTAATTCTCTTGATATATGTTTGGAGCATCCGGATCATCTTCCATCCAACAAACCCATATCGAATTGAACGAGCATGGCCAATCTGTGGGGAGTGAGGCTGGAAAATTGAAAAGTAAAATTGGTAGACTTGTTCGGACCCACATTCCAATTACTTACACAAATTGGAAAAAGGTGCCCAAAAATTACATGGAAGACATTTGGACTGATCTAAGGGTAGAGTTATCATTTATTATTACAGTTTATTAATTTGATCATGAATAACATGTTACTAACATTGGAATCTCTACCAGAAAGAATATGATCTGCCAGATTACTATAAGAAAAAGTGTGAGCACGGAATGGCAGCAGCATTTAGGCGATTTAAGTCAACTTTACGTAAAAATTTCTATGATCTTTTTCTCACGGATAAGGAAAGAGAGGCTAATGGACCTGCAGATATTAGGCTGGAGCATTGGAAAGGATTTATCAAGAATGAGTCTACCATAGCTGCCAAAGAGAAAATAAAGCAAAACATGAAAAGTAGATCAAAAATTCAAGGTACCCACAACAGTGGCCGTTTTGGTTATGCTAGGGTAGAATACAAAATGGTATGTACTTTTGTTTATACCTTTAAGCTAAAATATGTTTAAAATGTGATATAAAAGGTTGACATATTACCTTTGAATTTGCAGAAAATGAAATGGACAAATCCAAAGCCAATCACACGGACAGATGTGTGGATTGAAGCTCACACAAAAAAAGATGGGACTGTCCCAGAAGATGTTGGCCCAATTATGGTGAGTTTGTGAGTTATTGTTATTGCCTTAAAGACATCTCAAGGCACATATATGCTTAACACGTTTATTAAAATATTCATTCTATTTGTTGGTTGTCTATCTTCAGGAGGTAAATATGAGACATGACTCATATTTTTACAATTTATGGTTTCACTACACCAAAAGGGCCATTTAGCTACGTCGAGCTGCCCACGGTTCTAAACCGTTGGTGCATTTGCCACGGCAAAAAACCGTAGCTATAAGTACCAATGGCTTAAAACCGTGGGTAATAAACACCCTGGCCACGGTTTAAAACCGTTGGTATATTTGGCACGGCTAAAAATCGTGGCTAATATTAGCAACGGCTACAGACCGTGAGAATTATTCGCAACGGCTCAAAACCGTTGCAACAAAAAAATTTAGCAACGGTTATGAACCGTGGCTAGACCTAGCAACGGCTCAAAACCGTTGCAACAAACAAATTTAGCAACGGTTTTAGACCGTGGCTAGGCTTAGCAACGGCTCGAAACCGTTGCAACAAAAAAATTTAGCAACGGTTTATAACCGTGGCTAAAACTGCCAACGGTTTGAAACCGTAGCAATATTTTTTTTAACTTCACGCTTTGGCCAAAATGGTTTCGCGCTTTGGAGGGAAATTTTCGCGCTTTGGCGAAAAAACTTGATGAAAAATAGATTCTCGAAAAAGAAGAAGGACGAAAGAAGGAGAAGCAGGGAAGAAGAAGAATAAGGACGAAACAGGGAAGAAGAAGGATGAAAGAAGGAGATGACGATAGAAGAAGAAGCAGGGATGAAACAGACTCTCGAAGCAGGGAAGAAGAAGGACGAATGAAGGAGAGGACGATAGAAGAAGAAGAAGAAGAAAAAGAAGAAAGTTTGAGAAGGGTGTGAGTTGTTCGCTTCATGTGTCAAAGTGACAGTTCGCTTCTCTCTCTCTTTTTCTGCAACTCATATGATCTCTCTCTCTCCATGGAACCTAACAAGCCCACTCAATCAACCCCAATGAAGCCCTCATCGTCGTCCTTCAGCCCCTTCAAGTCGAAGAAGATCCTCGGATCGAGCCCCGAACCAGCCCCCTCATCAGATCCAAACACCCCACTGAAGGCGACGCCAACATCGCAGTTCCGCCAACGAACCAGAAGCAAAGTTCTTTCGGTGAGCCAAATCAGGAAGATCGCACAAGAACTCAACAAACCCAGTAAGAAAATCCCTTCAAATTCATCGTCTGATCCAGTCCCATCGACCCCGCTCAAGAAGAAGAAGAAATCCCTCGATGCGATCCAACTCCCCGAAAGGTAAGGTTTTTGGAGAAAAGATTTATGTTGGTTTTTAATTTGTAAACTCTTTACCTAGATCTGGGATTTTACCCATTTGGGTGTTTTTTTTTTTTTCATTTGTGGGGTTTAGGTTGGAAACACTAGCCAAGTTGTTCGATAACATGGTTTGCTCGATTCGGCTGCTTCGATTGAAAGGGACAATGTGCGCTTTTCCTAACATTTGCAAGACAATGGAGTCCTTAATAGACAGGTAGTTTTACTATTAACTATTTTTGGGATATTGTAGTTTTTAATGTAAATGTATTTGTTTTGGCTTCTTATAATTGATCTTGTTTGTGGTCTAGGAGATTTTATTACAATCAATTAGCGCAAATGAAGTACATTTTATCGGAAGCAATTGTGCTGAAGAAAGAGCTTATGCGGGACGATGAAACCCTGTGTATGAGACCTCACCTTCAGGTTACTTTGGAAATTGATGCAATAGAAAATGACGGGAATTTAAAAGAAGGAATCACTTATTCAAATGTGGGGAAAGTGTTTCGTGCTCGACTGTTGGATTTTACCAAAATCCATCCTGAGGTAAATATTGTTTAATTTGAATATCACTACCTAAGTTGAATATCACTTAGGTACAGAAAGTGAGACCTGATCATAAGCTGTAGGTTGTGTTTGTACATAATATCAGGTTCATGAGTTATGACCATCTCAATGTGGATTCATGTTAAGTACGTTTGGGTCTGAAATGAATTTTCCCCGTGTTAGCTGGATAGGTTATTGTGTGCTCTTGCTTCTATTGACATTAGAAATCGCTTGGATGTACTCATTGTAGTCTCCAATACTTCAGTGTTCGCAGCCGTCTTTGAATGCTTTGTTGGACATGTGGTTTAAGAATTAGTGTTGTGTTTGAGGTGGACATCTAAGGAAGATATAAATATCCTTGGAAATATAATTGTCAGAGACTTATGTATTGGAAATTAGTGTCTCAAGTTCAAGTTGAACTGATCTAGTAAATTTAAATATGTTAATGATTCTTTAATAGTTTTTCTTTTGGTTTACCTTGTTCCTCATCTTATGTTGCGCAAAAGATTGGATTGAAACCTTGCAATTGCTGTCCTTCAATCATATTAAGTCTAGTTTTGTTGTTATTGTTTCAGGATACGTTGGATCTTAACAATGCACCCTTTTGCTATCAGATAGATGAGGTTCCAGAGGATACCCTGCCAGAACCATTTAATCAAACAAAAGATCAAGGTCTTACAAACATTAATCAACCCAGCATCCCCTCATTATCGTTAGAAGCATCAATTACTCATAACCAACAATCCCCAATTGTAGCATCCCATCTGTCTCGATCTTTTCAAAAGCGGTTTGTGCAAAAGGTTCCCATCTCAGCATCACAAAAAACTCCATTGCTACTCTCAACAAAAGAAGACCGTAAAGAAAATGATCTTACTTTAGAAACTACTTCAGTTCTTCCATCTCCTATTAAGCATTCTTCTATCCCACCCAACAGTAGAAGAAAATCACTCTTTGGTGCTTCCATTGTTGGGTTACCCCCGTCAACCCCTTCTAAGATTGATGATGAAATGACTAAACCTAAGAAGAACAAATAATTTCTTCCAAAAGAAAACACTCCCTCCAAAGGGACTCGGCTGGCATCAACTCCTGCAAGGGTAATGACCATGACGCCTGACTTGCAGACACCAAAAAGATGTCATAGCAAAGATGATTATGATTCAATTGCATCACCAAACAAGTTAGTGACACGTCCACCTCGAAATAGGCCATTGTTCCAGACTCCAGTAAAGAGTGCAAAAGCCGAGGATGAGATAATTGAAATGGGTAGTACATCAGTTGTTTCAGATCTCATTAAATTACTTCCAAAGTCACTGGTGCAATCGGTATGTCATTAAATTTCTCTTTTGAAGAGCTTAATTTAATTAGACCACAGTTCATTCATTGTTATAGATAGATTCTCTTATATAGTGTGGTAAAAACATATGTTTCATGCCCGATACTTAGAAAAATGTCATGAATAACTTGGAAATATGACTCCTCCTTTTGGGCATTTGATAATTGATAGTACTGGCTTTATTTGAAAATTGAATATGTTCTTATTGCAGTTAAGAGAAAAAGAGAAAAGAGCAAATGAAGGACATGATATTGCCATTTCTCAAGCCAAAAGGCGTAGAATGATGATTGCAGCCCTGCCAAAGCTATTCAACATGATCCGTCTTATGTTTAACTTGGATAAGTGTAACGTTATTACAAAGCAGGAGCTTATGCAGAGAATAATCTCGGGCAACGTTGATATTGTAGATAGAGGTAAGGTTTTGTTGGTTATTAAGAAACAACCAACACAAACAGATTCTAAACCTTGATAAAGACTTAATAATTATGTTTTGATTTACAGCTGAAGTTGTTACAAGAATTAGTTCCAGACTGGATATCAGAGAAGACTGCATCTAGTGGGGATCATCTCTTTTGGTGAGCCTGTTAAGCTTAATTGTCTTTTATCACGTTTTGACCTTTATATTGTTTAGGAGAAATGCTTTGAGATGGTTCAGACACTAGAGTTTATTATTTTGCTCTGATCTGTTATGCTCGACACTCTATCAAAGCCTATGTGTTAGAATGGTCATTCTATATAGCAATTTTTTTACTTAAATAATGTATATACTAGGCTTGAAGTTGCTGGTTCGAAACTTAAATGGGAAAAAACTCCATTTATTTCTATAGTTCTCATTTAATCCTTGTTTTTGAAACTTAAATAATGTATATACTAGGCTTGAAGTTGCTGGTCCGAAACTTAAATGGGCAAAAACTCCATTTATTTCTATAGTTCTCATTTAATCCTTGTTTTTGAAACTTAAATAATGTATATACTAGGCTTGAAGTTGCTGGTCGCGTGAGGAACACCCGTATATAAAAGTTCATATTTTGGTCCTTATATGCGTTCAACCTAAACTCGAGAAATTCTTAAGATTAGGAATTTTGCCAATAGAAATAGCGGTTGATGGTGGTGGCCTACTTGTGCGAGACCTAGCTCCATATGGTATATCGGATGATAATGACTGAATAGGGTGGTGATGAATGGTGGCCAATGTGTTGGCTGGATCTAGGGTGATGGTAGACGTGGTAGTGGTTGCTGCATGTGAACTCAATTGTGAAAGACGAGGGTTGGGGGAGATGAAAGAATTCAGGTAGTGGGTACCTAGTTCCTCAAAGATTTCCCAACTAGTTTGTTAGCCAACAAAAAAAAAAAAACAACAACAACAAGATTGTGCAAAATCAGACACATGATCCAAATCATCTCCCTCATTTCTTCATCTTTCCCAACTCTTCATCCTAATTGAGTTTCATGGTCAGACACCACCACTACGTCGACCACCACCACCTTAGATACCCATATGAATCTAGGGTTGTTCTAGTGGGGATTACCGACAACCACCATTTTCCATTCTTTAGGGTTTCTATTGAGCTTAGGTTGAATGCATATTAGGCCCAAATGAGGACTTTTAGATACACATGCCGATCACTTGACGGGTCTGTACGAATTCATTGGACCTTTTGCCAATTTTAGTTTCATGCTGGACTCAACAACCTAATGCCATATATATATATACATACATAAGCCATTTATGCTTTTAATTCTAGTATAATCACCATCATGGCAATCAAGATGATAAGAGAGTTCCAAGAATGCAGGTGTATAGTAAATTGTAAATCAATGAATAAGTTATCATTCTGAATTTTCTGTGTTTGTTACCAACTAGTAGTAATATAAGAGAGTTCCATGATCCGGTAATTATCAGCTCATATTGAATATGACTGATCTTTGATTAGCTTGCTTCACTTCATTTTCTGGGTTGATTTGTTTCTTGATTGTGATCATTGTTTGATTATAATTCATTGTAAGACATCTCACAGGACCTTCTAAAAATCAGCACATAGAATCAAACCCCATTAAATCCGCCACGAGATACACATCAGGGTGAGATTGTCAAAACTCTACACCCCAAGAGAGCTAGCAGAATTTACACTAACAAATATCTGAGCAATAAAAATTGCAGTACATGTATATACCCAATGTTGAAGAACAAGTCAAAGAGAAAAAAAAGAGTAAACTTGTTGGGTTGTGTCAAATAACAATAGGGCATGCAGCATTCAATTTGATAAGGGATCAGTTCACACATTTTATTCTAAAACACATAACTGGCAGACAAAGTTTTGATCATTTCTAAAACACAAAGTTTTTCAATAGTCTACTTGGTTTTGGCCCATTTTTAATGATTATTGTTTTTAGACTAGAAATTTCAGAGATTTGTTAGGGTGTATTTGTATGATTCACTCTAATGCACCAAGGCAGATTGCATATCAAACTCAATGCATGCTTTCTAGAAGTCGTTAATCACATTGATCTATTTCTTGCATTGTGTTGTATATGTAGGCTGCCCTTATACTTGCAATAAAGTGTTTTGTTAATGTTTTTTTTTTTTTTTGAAAAAACTCTCGTAACTCATACAGAATAACGCCATTGTTAATTTGCAACATTGCAAATCATCTATGAACACGCACTGTCAGAACAGCAGCAGCAGGAAACAGAGAGCACTCTGTTTTGCAGCAGAGAGCACTCTGTTATGGTGTACAAATCAGTGATGTTGCAGATGAGTAACTTTTCTTTATTTTGGTTGAAGTTTGTAGAAGTTCTATTCTTGAATTTATATTATTTCCTTTTCCTGATGAATTCTGGTCAAATGTCATAGGTCAAATGTCATAGAAGTTCACCAAATTGAAGAGACTACTGCTTTGGGGAAGGGAAAGAGAAGCCGTAAGCAGGTATGTTGCTCAAGAATGTTGGATTTCTCAAGAATGTTGGGAGTGAAGTGATTTGTGTGTGTGTTTTTTTAATTTGTCATGGTTATAGCTATTGTTTTCTTGTACATGGTCTTGTAGAAGTTCCTATGTTGCTTGGTTTGGTTCAGTTGATCAAGAGATCAAGTTAAGAAGAAAGATTTTTGTATGGCATTTGAAGACCATAGTTATACATTCGTATATGAAAATCCATATTGCAGAACTTATCTCAAATATTTAATTGAGACATCATTTGTTTTCCCTTTCTAATCGTAGACGATTATTATTCTTCTGATCAAACATCATAATAGATACTAGGTCTTCTACTTTGGGATAGAAAAGAAGTGATCATGTTGACCTACTTGTGTCATGCATGTTTCATAATTTACTCGATGTCTCACTCTTGAAGCATAGTTTAATAATGCTTCACATTCGTTTATTTTATTTGGTGTTGTTTAGCATAGTTTAATAATGCTGAACTGTTTGGGCACATAGCTTGGTTATTTCCTGGCACGATCATTAGATCTCTGATTATGTTAACATTGATTAAGCAGCCTCTCCTTTTACACTTTTTATGGTGTTGTGGCTGCATTCTTATCTTCTAGATTTTATCCATTTTCTTTCTAAGTTATAAATCCTAGATGTCAATTCACCATTCATTGAGGTGTAATTACATTGTTTTTTTCTGGGTTGATTTGTTTTTTTCATGTGATCATTGTTTGATTATAATTCATTGTAAGACATCTCACAGGACTGCACCTTCTTGTTTCCAATTTTTTTAGGCTCGTGAAGTTGACATTTTTTAATGAATGAAAGAATGAATACACACCTGATAAACTTCAGGGACAGTCTGCTTCATGTTAGCCATATCAAGTTTGGTTTGCTGTCAAAGGTGTCTGTTAGGCCCCCTATTAGGTTCACCTATACTAGGAGAAGGAAGGCAGATTCACTTCGGTTTAGACCAATCATTCTAAAAATGGGCATGCCTCTGAAAACTTATTGTATAATATTTCAGCTGCTTCAGTAATTGCTTCTCCCTGTTGTTAGACTTTTTATCCTTTTCTTTTCTGGGGGCATGCAGTGACTGAATTCCATTAGTTTGTTCTATGCTTCCAATAATTCATAGATAGCAAAAGTGTTGCACCTCTATGTCAGGACTTTTTGCTTCTCCCTGTTGTTGGTATTTTTTCTATGTTTTTGGGTTTTGTAGGGGTATTTATGTGTATGATTTTTTTGGTACCTTGAAACACCAATATGGCAGCTTAAGAAAAGAATGATATATTGTGTATGATTTTTTTGGTACCTTGAATCATACATATCTTCAACTGGAAAGGTTTAGTTATCTTCAACTGATTCTACTGCATAAGATCCCCCTCTGGAGTGTTTAGTTATCTTCAACTGATGTCCTATGGTAGTTAAATGATAGGACCAAATAGCCTTAGATGAGTACTCTGTTATCTTACTGTCAGTGTAGTATGTTGCTATAAATAATAGTTTAGGAAGGAAAGTAGGCATTCATTGATTGTAATAGAAGTATACATCAGAGCATTTGCTCTTGGGAGTGTATGACCACTCGAATAGCCTACTTGTAACTTTCCTCTCAACTGGTTCATATTACAACAATTCTAATACATTCCATAGTTTCTCTGTCTACATCTTTTGGTTATGAATTACTGCTTCTGAACTTATTTGGTATTACATAAACTCAGTCTTTGTCAAATTCTGGAACTGAAACAGGCAGCTCATATCAAGATTTGGTTCCACAATATACAGAGATTTATCATCCCATTCCCAAACACTTTTTCTTGGGGTCAAGCTCCTTTAAACTATTCAGTTAAAAAGATAATACTTTGAAAGGCAGCCTTACCAAACTCCTTAAACCATCTTATGTCGCAGAATTTTTACAAAACTTTGTTAAAAGTCCCCTTTATAATTATTTACTTCAACAAATTAGTCATTTCAAAGGAACTGACATCGTCTATCATTCCACAATCACAGGAGGCAATCAAGTGCATGCGACACTCAAAGCGAACTATTTTGACAACAGATGATGTGGATAGTGCACTTAAATTACGCAATGTGGAGGTATATAACTGCTAAAATGATAAAATACTTAAAGAATTGAGTGTTTTTACCTGCCTGTTTGCTATTCTTAGGTCTATTTTTGTTTGTTTGTTATCTGGAGAACGTACACGTTCGCATCCAGAAACTGCAAATGTTTAATTTTGCCTTTCCCACTGAAGTTCTAATGGTTTTTGTTTATTTGCATTTCTGCCTTGGGGAAAGGTATTTGTTGATGTTTAAGGGTTCCAATGTACTTCATTTCAATGGTTCTGCATGTGTATGGTGTTTTTTATTTGGGAAGTATTCGTTTCTTTTCTCAAAGTAAATTTATATAAATTTTATTACAGGATTTCCATTTGCTTATGTATGTCAACTCTTGTTACTTCAGCCAATTTATGGCTTTGCTACTGGAGATCCTTTGCGCTTCAAAAGAGCTATAGGTTACAAGGATTTATTCTACATTGACAACAAGGATGTCGAATTTAAAGATGTAAGAATCAATCGTCTTGTTAACTCCAGATTATTATTTGTAACTATTTTCAGATTCGTTCTATCCCACACAGTATTCGATTGTGTAGGTGATCAAAGCTCCCCTGCCGAAAGCCCCTCTAGATACATCAGTTGTAGCTCATTGGCTTGCTATTGAAGGTGTACAACCAGCCATTCCAAAAAATGCTCCAGTTGAAGGTCTGTCTCTTAGCTCCAGTTTCACCTTATGCAGAAATTACTCGTATAAAGAGTTTGAGACAACCTTTTACATTGTCATTTTTTTAACATTGACATTTTCAACATCACATGCATGTATTTCAAATTAATCCAAGAACCCCATCATAGTTAGAAACTAAACATTACAGAGAAAATTGGTTAAGGCACTGCTTGAATATATAAATCTTATTAGGTGAGTGTGAAATTAGTGTCAAACTGTCAATACTCATCTCAGTCATGCCATATTGGAGCCACTTGGTCTGAAAGTATTCTAGTGGTGTTCTATCTTCTGATGAGGTATAGTTCATTTTTATCCCTAAAATTCCACTCTTCTTTTTTGGTGGTAAAGATGATATTTTTAATTAAATTTTCCACAATACAAAACCCTAGGTTAGCTCATTCCAAATTTGTGTTTTTTCTGATAACCCTAGGTTACTCGGAGTTTGAATGATTTTCGTCTCTTGTTTGCTTTGATGCGCGTTGTCCGGAGCCTTCTCCAGAATCCACATATACATATCGAACCTTATGTAAGTTCATAATTTAATTCGTAAAATAGTAATTATCTCAATTCAAGATTTTTGGCAGAATAGTCCCACTGCGTGTGAGTCATGTCACCACTTGATGGTTCCCCATGTCTACGTCGAATGATAGATACCATCTTGCATGTTTACTGAATTAACCATTTGCATGGCAGGAAGGATATGTACAATTGTCTAATGATATTTTCTTTTGATTTATAATATCATGAGAAACAACTTCCAACTAGCTCAAAGTTTTAAACTAGAAAGTTCATCTTGACTTTCTAGGTAAAAAAAATGCACTTGATCTTATATTTTGGAGTTCCTGGTCATAGTTGATTTTGAAGACACGGTCTTGGAGTTTGGTGGAGAGGTAAGTTATTGAATGGATGTATCTTAAGGTTTAGATCATTGCTTCAAGTTAATTTTGTTTGATTGTGGATCTGCATATGTTTTCCTATTTGTCTATTGATTAAAATGCTCAGAAACAAACAGTTACGTAATTTAAAACATATTATGAGTTGGTAAAGTGTCGGATCAGCTTATCTCTTTATCTGAGCGCCCCACATTGAGCTTGGTAGCACGGTTTTAGGTGGAAAATCTAGTTCAACTTATTCTAATATGTATTCTATTGTTAATTGTGTATTTCTGGTTTGTTTGATCACATTTAAATACTATTTTAACTTGCACATACACATTTATTAGCTTGTTGGTTTTCCAAGCTAAAGTTATATAACACAAACTTATTCAAGTTAGTCATTGCCTTTTTATTTCAGTCAACTCATTTCTATTATAAAAAAATTTTCAAGTCAATTTTTTATCCCATGTTGTCTGCACCATCTAGTAAAGTGAATGAAATGATCAATGAATAATAACTGTGATAATGAAATGACTGATGGAGGCAAGATTTTGCACATGCCTGCCACAAATCAGCTCTTGTGGGATCTGAACATTTAGATTTTAGCAAATGCATGAACATCAAGGTTAAAGTTAAACTCCTGAAAATTGTTCATATTCAAATTTCCTAGTCAGTAATTATAAATTCCCCAGATAAGCCTATTGAGCTGAATTCAAATGTGTTTTAAGGTATAATGCTGTGATCGTGGATTAATTTGCTCTATTTACACTATACTCTCAGGAGAACAAAAAAATGATAGGCACAAAGAATTTTTTTTTTTGGAATGGCATTCTTTTCCAAAGTATCCACCAGAAGAAGACATTGTTGTTTTGGTTCCAGTTGTTTAAAGATCGTATTTCTGATCATTTCAGCTTTTAGCACAACTATTTTTCTCTTGTTGTTCAACTTATACCGAAAACTCAAAGTGGCATTACATTTCATTCTCTTCAATTTAATAGGCTTATCGATATCATTTGCCTTCAGGTTCTGGCAGCAGAGAAGGCAAAAGCACAGGTGGTTTGCGCGAAAGACTTACCATGTCAGTAGCAGTGCCTCTACTGTGGGTGTCCACGAAAGGCTTATCGATATCATTTGTACACTGAGTTGCTGCTGATGCTGGTTTTGCTACTGCTGGGACGCCTGCTGTCTGTCGCAGTGTTGGTTGGAGCATTTGTTTTGGGCAATCCGGGGTACACTCGGGTCGCAGAAACGCGCGTGTGCTGCGTGTTCTATGGCTGAGAGCACTGCATGGAGCCATTTTTTGTGTTTCAGGTTTGTTATTATTCAAATTAGGCAGTTATAACATGTTGTTTGTTGTCTTTGGTCATTTTCCTCGGATTTTCATAATATTTATGGTGATGCTTCGTGCTTTTAGGTATTTTGTGTCGGTTCTTGCAATAATTTAACTCAATTATCTGTCTATATCTCTTGAAATCTATACTTGTCATTCTGGAAAAACATGGATGCTTCATTTCAAGCTTTTTAGTCTCATCACAGCTCAGACTGTTGCAGTCATCAAACATCCCAAATCTGGAATAAAATGCATGTGAGCTTGTGTATGGAAATTGCTTTATAAATTTGTTTCTTCATATTTTTGGTTGTCTTACATTGTTTAATTGCTTCATTTCAGGAGATACTGGAGAACATACTGAAATTCTCTTTTCTTGTTCATCACGGTATTCAATGTAAATTCTCTTTTCTTGTTCATTTTATACTGGAGAACATACTGAAATTCAAACTTCTCTTCCAAAACTAAAAACCAAGAAAATCATCGATATCTGAAACCAATCATTTCTCCACAGTTGCTGCCAAAGTTTATACAAACAGAAACAATAAATGAACTGCAGTTGTTTTCTAGAGTACTAGGTTCAAGGTTGAACTTCATTTCATTCCATAATTGACAACTCTACTACAAATATATTTCTTTCATAAATGCTTTTATCAACCCGAAGTAGCGTTTATGATTGACCTCGTCATTGACTATTGGCTATGAACAGGTACAGGACATTAGCCAACAGCAAAAATATGGATTTGGTGGAACCTGGGAAAATCTGGCCAATATTTCAGGATGTAAGATTTTTGCAAATTTGATGACTGCATTGAGTTTACCTAAACGAGAACACTTTCTCATATTCAGAAGATCTTATGAATTTTTCTTTAAATTGGTGCAGGGTGAGAAGGATCATCCACTTGATATCCAAGATAGGAAATGTTTTCTCGAAAAATTGGATGAGGTTGCTGATGATAGGGACGCTAAGGAGGATTTAAATATGAAATGCCTCCTAGATATGCTTAAAGACTCTCATTGACCATATGAAGAACTATAGTGGTACTCACATGAACAATCAACAAAGTTTAACAAGGAAAAGTCAAGATTCAAACAGTAGAAGAAATTTGGATGAAACAAGCTTAGATATGCTCTTAGATATGCCTCCTAGAAATTTGTATTTGAGATATTATTTGATAGATTTTGACTCAATGTAATACATTTTTTTATTAATTACATTACTTTGCCTCCATTACTTACATTACTTTGCCTCCATTATTTGATAGATTTTGACTCAATGACTCACAGTCATTTGATAGCAAAAAAAAAAAAAATTTAAAAAATTTTTAAAAAAAAAAAAAAAAAAAAATTTGCCACGGTTTTAAACCGTGGCTATCTATTGCAACGGCTCAGAACCGTTGCTATCACATTTGCCACGGTTTAAAACCGTTGCTAATAGCTACATCTTGTCATGGCTTAAAACCGTGGCCAGGGTTAGCCACGGCTAAAAACCGTTGCTACCTTGTTAGCCACGGTTTAAAACCGTTGCTAATATCTACACCTTGTCACGGCTTAAAATCGTGGCTATTTTTGCCACGGCTAAAAACCGTTGCTATTCTCCTTGCAACGGTTTAAAACCGTGGCTAAATGCTGAAAATCACCACCCCTACTCAAACATAAAACCGTTGCTAAACATTTTAGCAACGGTTTATAGCCGTTGCAACAAATTTCACGACGCCTCTGTAGCCAACGGCTCTTAGCCGTGGCAATGGGTTACGCCCACGATACAGAACCGTTGCTAAAGGGGGTTTTTGGTGTAGTGTTTTGAGATTATTTACAATGATATGTGATACTATTGTCTTATTTGGAAAACAATATTTAATCCGAGATTTATGGAAATATAGGAATAGTAAAGAAAATTTAGTTGGACCAGGGAGAGAACACCAGTTATTCATTGGAAGATGATCCTTTAGGGAAGGTGTTTGGTAAAGATTCAAGGGGGCATGTTCGTGGTGTTGGATCTAGTGTGTCAAGAACACAAATCGAATCTTCACTTCCTGCATTAATGAAGCTTCAGTTGATTCAGAATGAAAATAATGGTCTTGCATCTCGAATGACGTCCATGGAATCACATATGGTGACTATGACCACACAGATGCAACAAATGATGGTATGACTATGTTGCATACAGTTTTTATTTTATTTTTTATTGTAAATAATAAGTCTGGAAGATTGATTGTTTTATAAGTAAGTTTCATGGCATTCATAAATTTGTACTTGTATGTTGATAAGTTTGTGTATTGTAGGCCTTACTGAATGGATACATGGGGATGACCCCACCTGTGATTAAAGGAAATGCAACATGCGATATTTCCTCTACATCTAACTCCAATACTAATATACGACCTAGGAATGCTGAAATTTTTTGTGAATTACTAAGTATGGAATATGAAGTAGTAGCAAAAGGGAGGGTGGTCATAGATGAGACCCATGGAGTTTGTCATGGTCGGAAAGTTGAAGAGCTAGAAGAGAAGGTTTTGGTTGATTCTATTATGAACAATAATGTTGCTTTGTACTTGGGAAGACAAGGAGGTGCAACATGTTTGGGAGATATAGGAAAGGGTGGATATGTAGTGTGGTTGAAGGCACTAATCAAATATGCATAGGTTAGTACTTGTTTCAATTTTCTCACATATAAATTCAGCTCTAGTATATGGTTTTATCATTTGTCTGTTGAAAGTTGCAGGTTATGAAAACACAAAGAGAGAATACCATTTAAAGGAGCTGAATGGATTTTCGAATAGAACAACTTCTAGGTATGGCATATTCTAAACCTTTTTTGTGTATTGTAGTTTATGCATGCAACATCATAACTTGTTAGGATACCATTTAAAGGAGCTGAATGGATGTTCAAATAGAACAAGTTCTAGCTCCCAAGCATATAAACATAATGAGATTGTTCGGCTGATAGAATAATGTTTTTCGTATTGAAAAGGTGTGACTGCAGTGCTTTAATTAACGTACATCGATGTTATCTATGGTGCTCAGCAGTTCTTTAGCTAGATTTGTCTAAAATGAGACAGTCAAAAGCATGCACTTTCTGGTGATGTTTCCTGTGTAGTCTATACATGTTAGCATTAAGTTATTGGAAGTTATTGTATGAACTCATTTAGCTATCTGATGCATACAGTCTAATGTCTACGCTTTCTATCGATGTTTTCTAAGAATTTGTTTGTGCAGAAGGAGCCAAGAAGGTATGAGTGTTGGTAGTGCCACTGTTTGATTGATGGTAGCTAGTGTCATGTGTGTTTTGAAAGATATCATATATAGCTATAGATCTAGCTAGAGAGGGGCATACCCCTTTCAACTCCTCTGGTCCTGCTGCAGGAATTATCTGGGTTTTAGTGCCCACTGCCCCGCTCCCCCCCCCATCCCCCACCTAAAACCTCTCTATATATTTTGTTGCTTGTTTAGCTTTGCTTTTGCTACTTACACCTTGCTTGCCTGATCAGATTTACTCACCTCAACCTTTTTGTGTATTTGGTATTTATATGCATAGCAACACAATGACTAGGGGTTTACACTGATACTGTAGTGTAGCCAACTAGCCATTAGATTTGATTATATGAACATAATTTTTAGTTTGGGATTTTTACATATTTTTATATGCTTTCTTACTTTCAAATTCAAGGAAATGACATCCATGGCGCCAGCGCTTAAGAAAAAAAAAATTGTGGTCATGAGATCTGCCAACGTCTCAAGCATTTCATGGATCACTGTTCTAGTGGACAATAAGCTATTTTTCATGATGTGATTTAAATCTTACATGGTGTAGATGTTTTCAAATTAAAATTGACGAAATGGTTCATACAGTTTGCTACATAGATCTCCAAAAATAAGACTTCTACCCATATTTGAAATAGTTCCTTCTGCAATCTTTGTTATAGGCATCTAATTATTCTTGAACTGCAGGTTGCTGATTACGGGCTTGTAGGTGATCTCTTTGAGGTCCTACCTGAGTTGTTAGAGAAACTACCTGAGAAAAAGTAGGCTGTTTATATTGCACTTGCAGCAGCACATCAAATCTGTAGAGTTCAAAACATCGACTAATAACACAATAAGAAGATAAGAGAGAGGTTCCGCTCATGTTCTTGTTTGCCGAACACTCCTCTCTGCTGCTACAACAAGAGAGTGGCTTTAACTTGGAGAAAGAAATCTACTTGCCATCAGGCTGTATATGTAATTTCGTTAGTTAATCAATTGTCTCTCTAGCCTGTTGATTCTGCATTGCGCTGAACTGTAATTGAAGTGACAAATGCTCGTGAATAAGTAATCTTGATATTAGTTTCTCTCATTCATAGCCGATGCTGAACTGTTCAATCCTCAAATATCTAATTAGATCGAGTTTAGAATTTGGCATTTCGATTATTTTTGTTACACGAGGTTGGAGTAGGTAGCTTAAAACCTGACAACTGTAGCACCAAAGCTAATAAAATTTGAAATTTGACAGTGCAGTCAGATCACCCAAGCATGAAGTCAGATCATCAAGTGGTTGCTGAAAAACTTCAGCCGTAGCTCTTGGATTCGGTTTAGGTGTAGCAACAACATTCATAGAACTTGCTTAACAATAATTTAGTTCTAGCTCCCAAGCATATAATTAGTATCATCTTTGTTGAGATGCAAATTTGTAAAGTTGAATCATTTAGTAAAAATTAGTATCATTAGCCAAATGATACTAATTTTAAGTATGAGATTCTCTTTTACAATTAGTATCATCTTTGTTGTGATGCAAATTTGTAAAGTTGAATCATTTAATAAAAAATAGTATCATTAGCCAAATGATACTAATTTTAAATAGTATCACTTTCAACATGATTCTAAATTTAGGATCACCAAGAATAGTATCATTTTATAGGTGATTCTAATATTTTCAGCTACACTTCAAAACAGTTACAAAAACACTGTTTTGGTGTAGTGTGAGGAAACAACAATGAAAATGTTTTAAGTTTGAGTAATTCTACCTGTAGAGGGAATTGGCCAGGGAGGCTCCTGCGCACGTGCAGGAGCATCGATTCGAGAAAAAAAAGAAAAAAAAGGAGGGAAACGAAATTTGGGGGAAAAAAGATGAAAGAGGGAACCTCTCCCTCTCCCTCTCCCCATTTCCATCTCACCCATTACAGAGACAGAGATAGCGAATCGCCCTCCCTCTCCCCAAATGAAGCTTGAGAATCGCCCTCCCTCCCTCTCCCCAAACGAAGCTCGACAGAGAAGCCTCCATCTCCCCAACGAAGCTCGACACAGAAGAGAAGTTGGAGACGAATCGCCACCCTCTCCCAAAAGGTATTGTATTTTACCTTTCATTTTCTCCCTCTTTGTGGGTGATTTCTTGTTGGGGATTTCTAGATCTAGGGTTTCTACTAGAGCTAGGGCTAAAAATTTGCATTCTTCTTGTGGGGGATTTCTAGATCTAGGGTTTCTACTAGGATTTCTAGATCTAGGGTTTCTATATCTGATCACAAATTGATGCATATGTAAGATAAATATTTAGAAATTTATTTTCAGTCTTTGTTCTGGTTCTCTTAGGTTTGAGTTTGATATAAAGTTTAAAGTTTTGCATTTTTTGGGTTGATTTAGTTTGTATCAGAATCGTTTGTATTGATTTAGTTTCTTAAATCTCTTAGATCTCATAGTCTCTGTTTCTTCACTAGTACAACATGTTCATGTCTAGTTTACATCACTTTTAACATTGATTTATAAACTCAATTATTCAGATCAAGATATAGTCTATTGTTGTTTGGTATATTTTGATGATATTATCGATTTTTTGGGTTGTATATTGTATATTTTCATGTATTTTTTGTTTTGCTATATGAAACATGGGGTAGTTTTTGGCAACTCTGAAGATGGATTGAAATGAGTTCCCTATAAAAAAAATGAGAATGAGAAATCAAGGTTGGAGTCTCGAAATGGGCTTCCTTGTGGCGACTGAACATGCAACTTCTAATTGTTTTATGTAGTCTTTGATCCGTATTACAATAATTTGTTTCATAGTTGAGCTTTCATTTTCACCAATCCAACTTTTGGTTGCAAATTCACCAGCTGTTTTATGCAAACTTAAATCTCACTTGCATCTTCTTTTCATTTCAGATAACTTGTATGACGTGTTTATGAACATCAGAGACGACGAAGCAAAACACTGCAAGACAATGAAGGCTTGTCAGACACACGGTAACCTTTGCTCTCCTCATTCATATCCTCTAGAAGATTCCCTTGAAGATGATTCAGAATGTGTTGTGAAGGGGCCAGATTGTGTAGGCATAGTAGATTGTCTGAAGAAGTCTGTAACCACGCCTCCACCTCCAGTCAAAGTAAATTAGAAGAGGGAGAGAGATGTATAGAGAGAAAAGTCAACAATTTCAGATATAGTAAAGAAGTATACCAATAGAGGTCAGATTAACTTGTCAGCTTTCAGACTTGGTAAACTTTTTTTGTCTAAAAACCAACACCATGGTTAGGTAACATAGAAGAAATTCAGCAACAAAATGTCTAGGAAACACAAGTACAAAATGTCACTCAATAAATTAAGCAAGAAAAAATGTTATTTTATTCAGAAATGAAAAATACAACTTTTACTCCTTATCACGAGAAGGTTCAGTTACATTGGGGTTGGACATAGCAAGGGATGTTTCGGTGTGTACTGCAGTTTCAGCACCTTGATCTGGATCATCTTCTTCTTGCAACTGATCAGAAGCTTCTTCAAATTCTCCATAAGCCAACTGTCTGTAAGGGAAAGATCTCAATCAGCGTGATCCTAATCCACTACACCAAAAGGCTTGATTAGCTACACAGAGATGGCCACGGCTCAAAACCGTTGGTTTATTTGCCACGGCCAATAAACTGTGGCTAGATAATCTACCGTGGCAAATGTAAATAAAATGACTTTTTTAAAGCGTGTTTTGAACTGCCAAGGGCTTAAAACTATGGCTATAAAGAGTGTTTTGCACGTGCCTGTTTGGAGAGAGGAGTTTCACGCTTTGGCGAAAAAAGATTGGGGAAAACAGTGTGGCGCGCCCATTGCGAAAAAAGTTTCACGCTTTGGGGAAAAAAGTTTCATTGCGAAAATAGTGTGGGTATTGCGAAAAAAATTGGCGCAGAGGAGAGATCGAAGAGCTCCATTTTCGTTTCAAATCAGATCGTGGAGAACACTTTCACGCTTTGGCGAAAACACTTTCACCTACTTCCATTTTCATTTTAGGGTTTGTTAGAAAATCAGAGTGAGAGAGAGGAACAGAGGAGAGTGTGAAGAGAAAGAAGAAGAAGTGAACCATAATCAATCAATGGAGGATCTTTCGGGCCGGGGATTGGCATGGTCTGGTAATGAAATTTTTTTTTTACTTCTTGGGTTCTTGAATGTTTTTTTTTTTTTTGAATTTTTTCAAGACATGTTAGATTGAAGTAATGTTTTAGCCCTTTGTTGATGCATGATTCTGTTGATTGTTTGAGAAACCCACAATATTGATGTATCTGATAATTTTAGTAATTCACTTGAGAATGTGTTTATGTTTGATGGTTTAGGTAATCAACATTTGATTTAGGTTTTCTTTGACATGCCAATGTTGATAGTAACTTTACCTCCTTTTACTTTCGGAAAGTGAGGTGTCAGAAACCGCTGGAATTAATCTTTTATTAAATGTATTTGGATTTCGAAAAAATAAATAAAAGTGAATGTAGTTGGATTTTCAGGCATCTTTTATGTCTGCAATATTAGAAGATTATTGAATGAAACGAAAATACACAGATCAAAGTAGCTAGATTTGTGGGGAATTTCTTTAAGGATTCCAAAGGGTTGGAGTTTAAGTTCAAATATCAACGTCAAAGGATTTTTTGAGGTTGTGTCAGAATTAGGAATGTTTAGAGGATCAGATTTCTAGTCACTGAAAAAGATAATAATGTGAAGCAATTCAACCAATGAACTAAATATAGAGATGAATCTTAGTAGAGATAAATTATGGTTGTCAGTAATTATGAATGAAATAAAGATAAATCCACATGCTGAGACAGAATTTGTTGAGATGGAGTAACCACACTATAGTTAATGTTAAACGAAGACTAGAAGAAACTGATGCAACACGGATTAGTCAAATTAGAGATCATTAGCATCAAAGGAAGCCACATAAAAATTATAGACACAAACCTAATGATTCAACAAGAATGAATTGGTAAAACAAGTGATTAACAACAATAAGAACAAACATGAAAACCACAACATATTGTCAAATCCTCAACTGTAATGGGATTGATCATACATATACGTAGTGGGACTCGTGGGCTATCTTCTGATGACCTATCTTAAAGAAACAGGAACCAGAACGATCCACAAAACTCAGAAGCTATAATCACAAACAAAAGAGAGTTGAGGTGGGCGGAGGAAAGGATGAAATGTATACGGGTTTTGCCACGAGATAGAGATAATCACCAACATGAACCAAAACTAAATTTACTTTAAAATCACTATTAAAAGTAACACTTGTGTTGGTCAATTGTGCCATTAAGATTCAATCAAATTCACACATATCTGTGACTTTCTCTCCTTTTAAATCTAAAGCTTCAAATTATCGTAACTCCAAATTTGAGGCATTTTCTATATTATTCTTATAATTCTCACAAATCAGGAAAATCAATCAACTAGACGTCTCAATGCTAAGTCAATAACAAAACTCACCTACAAACCACATAAGAAGAAGAAATAAAAAGCCCCTTTCTCGAGCTCTAGGATTATGCAACCAAACAAACTTCTTCCTTCTTTTTTTAGAGAAAGCTTGACACTTCTGAATTGGCTAGGCTTCCGCAACAAGAATTTGACAAACCGAAATGATCCCCAACCTCCTCAAGAAATAATTTCAAATCGCTCATGTAAGTTCACATCCCAAGAATAGAGGTTCTCTAGTTTCATATATATATATATATATATATATATATATATATATATATATATATATATATATATATATATAATTTTTTTTTAGATTTCAGTTATAAGATGATTAGTTTTACAATGTAGTCAGAGAAGGCTGGGGAAACAAATACCACACTTTGGAGGTTAGCCAATGGTCTACAATTTTTGGCAACCCGATATCCAAAATATTGTGTAAATGGTTTCACATTTGCCAAAAGTTCTTTGGATGAATGCTTGGTGACACAAGATAGTGGTGTCTCCATGGATGCCATTGCTTCTTTTGTTGCTAGTAAGAAAGATAAGAGGCCAAAGGACCAACTAGTCAAATGGTATGGAGTTGTTAGAGATATACTAGTGCTAGACTACATAGATTTCAAAGAAACAGTCTTCTATTATGATTGGGTCAAAGTGGAAGATAAGAAAAATGCATATAAGGTGGACCCAATTTGGAACCATGAGATGGTAAACTTGTCGAAGCTAAAAGACAAAAGAAATGTGGAAGAGGGTCCATTCATTTTAGCTCAAAAAGCAAGTGGGGTATTTTATTCGAAAGATCAATCAAATGACAGGTGGCATGGCATGTAGTTCTACATACTCAAAGAGGCTTAAACACTAATGTCGATAAAAAGGAAACTCCCACTATGTATCAAAGCATCTTGAAAGACAACCCCAACCTGAAAAACTTATTGGAATTTTAATTAACTATGCTACAATATTTTTTGATGCATTTCTAATGCTATTTTAGTCATCCTCTTTGGTTGAGACCAATTTTTTTTTTTTGTTTCTTATTTTAACTTTTGAGTTGGGAAAGGGAAGCTTTGTAGCTAAGTGTTCCGATTGGTTTTTCCAATGCTTTATAAAAATCTATTTGTGGTGATATGTTGTGGAAGGAAACTATCTATAAATGTAGTGTATATAGTTGTTTCTTATTTCTTTTTGTTTGATAATGGTTAATATCTATAATGTCATTGATAGAAATGGGTAGTACTCGTGGCAATCTCTCCACCAATGATGTCACTACATCTACAAATGATGACAGTGAAGTTAAAAAGACCATAAAGTTCAATGTCCATGGTTTAGCAATTGAACCTGGTGCTAGAAATTTCAATAAACGCATTGGAAAGCTTGTTGAAACACTTGTGCCCATCAAATTCAAGGGTTGGCACCATGTTACAGACAACTACAAAAAGGATGTGTGGAATGGCCTCAAGGTGAGATTTTACATCATTGATTTTCATAATGTCTTATTTTATTGTCAACTTATATCTCAATGTTTTATTTGCAGCATGAATACGACATCCCAAATTATGTGAAAAGGAATGTGCATTTGAAAATGCCAGAATATTTTAGAAGATTCAAGGCAGATCTTAGGAAGGACTATTTGGATAAGTATCCTACCATTGAGGAACAAGAAAAACATGTTCCAAATGGTGTAAGAGAGAAGGATTGGAAGGAGTTTGTTCGCTATGAGAGCACCCTTGAAGCAAAGGCAATTAGAGCCCAAAATGCCAAAAATAAAAAGGCTTCAAAGTATGTATGGGGGGGGGGGTGACCAAAAGAGTCTTGCAGAAGTGGAGTATGAAATGGTAATTGAGTTTCTATCTACTAGTACAATAATAACCATTTAACTATATAGGCTGAGACTAATCTTTCAAGTATATAGGTTGAGAAGAACCCTGATGAGAAACCAGTCACACGCACTGATATATGGATTGTTTGTCAGACGGGAAAGGATGGAAAACCCACACATGGTGCTGAACTATATATGGTATATGCCCAATGATGTCTTTTATACACAATTCTTAATTTACTTTGTAGTTGTTTGAATATTATTTTTGTCCTGTGTTATTTTATATGTTCATTCTTTTTAAGGAACAAGTTAAAGCAAAAAAGTCCGCCTTGCAAGAATCTTCAACCCAGGGTACCACTGACCTCACTATTGATAATGATCCTCTAAGCCAAGTGTTTGGCCAAGAAGAAAGGGGACGTGTTCGTTGTGTTGGAACCACCGTCTCTAAAAGGAAGTATGATGCTTCACTTCCCGCTCGTTCATTGCTTTTGGATAAGACATTGGTAGTAAAAAAAATGGAGCCAAAAATATGATAGATTGGAAAAAATGTTCAATGGATACGAGAGAGACTTGAAAATGGAACTTATGTGAGACCATCAACAAGTGAGGGAACACAAGGAGGGACGCACAAAACTGAAGATACACCTTCATCCCGTGCACAATCGACAAGGCAACCAGAAAATCCATTACCTCCATCCCCATTACCACCATCTTCTCAAGGTGTTGCGAGGTTTCCTTCTCCAAGCAATCACGTTCCTTCAGTGTCAAGGACTTACAAAGTTTGTGATTAGCATAAGAATGACATTGCGATAGCAAAAGAGGTTATTGATCCTATCCATCGATTCTCTTGCGATTGCTATGGATCATTGAACCCTACAACAGAGATCAGACTTTCCTTATGCTTCAAATATATGATTGAGGTGAAACTTTACAAGAGTGATCCAAAAGGAGACATGATGGGGGATTTGGACGTTGGTGATTTCTTCGTATGGAGTGAAAATCATGTGGAACTTGATGATAGTTACAAACTACCTTGGTAGTTACAACCTTGAACGATATCCTTGATGCTTGCTATTTTTGTGGACTTGCATGCAATATTGTAGTACTTAGTAGTGATACGTTCATTTTTGTTTTTTGACTTACACAGTCCTGGCTGATTTGGTTTTGGTAGTCCCAAATCTGTAATTTTAATTTGGATTTGGTAGTCCCAAATATGTAATCTTAGTAGTGTTGTTTTCTTGTTGAATATATATACACTTACCTATGTTTTTTAAATTTATAAAAACCCTTTTTTAACTCCGCCAATGTAAAGGTTCTTTTTTACATTGTCGGTCCCAAGCCTGGATAAAGGAGGAGGGATGAGGGTATGTTTACCTTTATCAATTTTTGTGTTAAGTTTCATTATATTTTTTTCATTGTGATATGGTTATCTGGTTCTTATATATATGCAGAAAACTCAGCAGACTGAAACTCAGCAGGTGCTAGTGTGAAAAATATTCCTCTTTACAAGGTACATAAATTTCTCCACTCTTCCAGGATCTTTTTCCAACTTTCGAGTGTCATTGATGCTATAACTATTAAATTACTGTGGGCTGCTTTGTTTACAGTACATTATGCTAGAGTATATGCATCAAGTTAAATTAAGAGCATTATGTGACTTCTTGTTATTTTAATGTACAATATTGGGTTTTCTTGTTATTAAAATTATGCGTTTATTATGTCCTGTAACAAAGAATCCTGGATAGAATCCTTGAATATATTTTACGTGAATCGAATCCTGAATAGATTTTACATGAATCGAATTTTGAATAGATTCAATGACGCATCACTGTAACAAAGAATCCTAAAACCTCCCTCTATGAAGTTTCTCCTTTAAATGAGAAAGTAATATGAATGTCTTTCCAGAGGGCTTTCATTTCATTTGAATTGTATCACAGGTGGGCAAGGCTGGTGTGGAATTGACAAAAGAACATAAGATAAAACTTTCTGTTGCTAGAGCCATACTTTCAAATCCAGGTATTCTGCTGCTGGATGAGGTCACTGGTGGTCTTGATTTTGAAGCAGAAAGAGTTGTTCAGGAGGCTCTTGATATCCTTATGTTGGGCCGATCAACCATAATAATAGCTCGCCGGCTTAGTCTTATAAGAAATGTTGATTATATAGTTGTCATGGAAGAGGGCCAACTTGTTGAAATGGGTACACATGATGAATTGTTAACCCTGGATGGTCTATATGCAGAACTTCTTTTATGTGAAGAAGCAGCAAAACTTCCGAAGAGGTATGTTGTTCATCAAGTTCAGTATTTGATGTTTGTCATCATCTGAAACCATTTGGTTGTCAGTAGGAGTTGGTGATGTCTTTGTTTAGACGAGAAATGAGACTCCCTTCTCGTGCCTTATACCAAGAAGACCAAATGAATAGAGACCTGGGATCTCTGGGAGAGAAGCTGCATTTATTTATTATTGTGCAGGAAATAAAGCGAGCCAGTAGATAAAAATAATTGGGTTTATAGGAATTTTTTTCGAGTTGAGTAGTTTTAAATTTTGGATTTTGGAAAATTAAGAGATGCCTTTCAGGAAGGGTTATTTGTAGTTGTGCATGGTGGAGGTAGAATGTTAAGGTAAATGTAAAACATCTTGCCTTGCACGCTATTACCTTTAGAGATATTTTGATGTAATCTTCTAGGTCAAACAAACCGCTTAACCAGATGTTGCAAATGATACCTTACTTTTTCTAAGAAGTAACCTTGTTTAAACAATTGGTCTTTTTGACATACATTGTTTCTTTGGAGGCTTCTAGAGCTCACTTTTGCAGAGTGGCTTTATGCCCTTTTAGGGAGCATTATTGGTGCTACCATCTTCGGCTCCTTCAATCCTCTCCTTGCTTATGTTCTTTCCATGATAGTGGCGTCATATTATAGAGATGAAGGTCACCATCTACGTCACGAAGTTGAAAAATGGTGTTTGATTATTGCATGTATGGGTGTGGTAACAGTTGTGGCCAATTTTTTGCAGCACTTCTACTTTGGTATAATGGGAGAGAAAATGACTAAACGAGTTAGGAGAATGATGTTTTCAGGTAGATGACATTTCCTTTTTCTGTGTTTCTTGAATTCATCAGTATTTATTTCCATTTAAAAAAGAAAAAAAAATATTTTATTTCCTATTGCGCCATAATATTTACTCTTCGTTGTGAGCTAATCCACTGTCATGGTGTCCAGCAATGTTGCACAACGAAGTTGGTTGGTTTGATGATGAGGAGAACAATGCTGATACCTTATCAATGCGCTTGGCAAATGATGCTACATTTGTCTGTGCTACTTTCAGCAACCGGCTTTCAATATTTATTCAGGACACTACTGCAGTTGTTGTTACCGTGCTTATTGGGATGATACTGGAATGGCGTCTACTACACCAAAAGACCTGATTAGCTACACAGGGGTGGCCACGGCTCTAAGCCGTTGGTGTGTTTGCCACGGCTAAAAACCGTGGCTATAGTGCCCAACGGCTTAAAACCGTGGCTAAAAAAAGGCTTGGCCACGGTTCTAAACCGTTGGTGTGTTTGCCACGGCTAAAAACCGTGGCTATAGTGACCCACGGCTTAAAACCGTTGCAAACGTGCACGTGCGTTGCACGTGAAGGTGTGGAGAATTAGAAAATCAAACCCTAAAATTCAGGCGGGTGAAATTTTGCGAAATTTTTTTTCTTCCCGCGCGTTCCTGCTGCATCTCTCCCTTTTCAACCCTTTGCATCTAACCCTAAAATTTCAAGGAGAGGGAAAGAGAGAAGGAGAAGGAAAGAGAGAGGGAAATTCCTAATCTCTTCTGATTCGGTTCGATTTCTCTCTTCTTCATGTGAACTTGAGTCTTCTGTCTCCAGATGATTTTGTTTTTGGTGGTTTTAGGGTTTGTATCAATGTTCTTCATGAGTTATTAGGTTTTTTTGTTGCGGAATTAAGTTGTTTTGTAATATTTGATGTTTGTTGAAACTGATTATGTGTTCATTTGAAGCAGATCGTGGGGCTTTTGGGCGTGGAAGCTACTGTTTGATTGATTGATTGAATTGGTTTGCTATCGAAGATGGATTGGTGAGTTTACTTTGATTGGTTCTAATTGATTCATCATTTTTGGTTCTGTTTCTGTTCTGATTTATCATTTTTTCAGTAATTTTCACTGATTTGAACTTGATTATTGCAAATCTAGTAGAAGAAGGTGTGGATTTGTTCGTGTTCATAACAAATCCAGTTGTTGTTTTGATGTTTCGCTCACCATTTGTTTGTTAAAATTGAGTTTCTCTCTTCTCGCCAGGTATTCCTTCCATCTTATACTATTTCTTTTTCTTTGCTATGGCGACTTCGATCTAATAGTATTAGTTTATCTCTTTGGATTCAAATGTAGAATAATTTTCATTCAAATAGATCAATTTCCATTGAAACTCGGACTATTTCATATTCAAATAGCTCAAGTGTGCAAGATTCAAACTTTGATTTTCCGATAAGAATGAGGTATACCCATCCTGATTACAGAGTGTTTATTTGGTTAACTGTTGCTTTACAAACTAAGGTCCTTTATGGTATTTGATTTTCCAATGTATATCGGTACAACTCATGCAGGATATCCGGCCTAGGGAAAATGCAAATGATTTCACTAAGACCCCTTATCTTCCTGTCTATGCGATGCTTCCTGTAAGTAGCTTTTTTAATTTCTTAGTTGATTCTTCAATGAAGTGTACTGAAATCTATGTCTAAAAAGAAGGCGTACCTCCTCTCTTTTATTAGTTATTACAAGTAAGGGCCATAACTTTGAGATTTTTTTTTTGGTTGTTAAATTTTTGGCTAGGGAGAATTATTGTCTTGAGAATTAGGATTTCTCTATAGGGGCTCCAGAATCATATTCACAGGTTCCATATTTTGAAAAAAAAAAGTCTATTTCTTGCTTTGGTGTATTACACATGGTAAAATTCGTACAATTGACAACCTTTCCAAGAGAGGGTTTTTTATCCCCAGTCGCTGTGTTTTGCGCTTTTCCCATGTGTAATCAATTTGACATCTATCCTTTGAATGTTGTGTTGTTACTAAGGTTTGGTCGAAGCTGGTTAGTGGGTTTGGTATCCCTTTGCTCGATTGCTTTCCATCATTGGCTAAAGTGGAGTAATAGGTTTTGTCTTCTAAAGGGCTTGGTGTGGGAGCAGGTATTTTCTGTTTCATCAGTTACATAGTGCCAGTTCTTATCATAAGTTCCATTTTCAGGTATCGCTTTTGCTATGGAATGTAAATTTCCTTTACATATCCTCCAATTTCAGCATCACTTATGTTTTGCAACTGAAAAATGTGTTTTTTTCCTTTTCTTTTACAGATGGAGTGAACAAAATCAAAGGGCTAAAAGTAGATACAGATTCTGTAGAGACAAATATAGTAAGTATCAATATATAAAAAAAATGTAAAACACAGTCACTTTGTTTCTCATATTAAAAGTACTAAATGAGTTGCTATATGCAACTTGATGTTAGTCTTGGCTAATCTGATATTTTTTTTGCCAAGTTCTATATATTGTTCTAACCAAGTCAGAAACCAAACTTGAAGGGAAGAAGCCTAGACTTTAAGCTTGTAAAATTTAGTTTCAGGTTCCTTTAGGTTTCCTTTACAGTTTATTTTTTAAAGTTTTCTGAATTTATGATAAGGGAAGGCCATTTTGCTCTAGTGACAATTTGGTATGATATTCTTATGCACCTTATATCTGTTGGTTGCATCATAAACTAATCCATTTTGCATACGGATGCATTTTCTATGCATATTTTATTTATAATTGTTTGAAAGTTGGTACATGGTAAGCTTGACAAATTGTAGTTTAACTGTGATCCTATAGATTGAAAATATATTGAGATTCCAAGCTTGACAAGTTGTAGTTTAACTGTGAATCTGTGATCCTACAGATTTAAAATATATTGAGCGCTGCGTTGCTGATGCTGTTGCGAGTTGCTGCTGCTGCTGCTGCTATGCTGAGTTGCTGCTGATGCTGGTTTTGCTGCTGCTGGGACGCTTGCTGTCTGTCGCAGTTGGTGTTCAAGGTAAACCCAAACACAATCAAATCAGCTATAAAATTGGGAAAATTCAGTGACTGTGAATTACTTTTTTTTTTTTTTTTTTTGTTATAAAGTTCAGTTCAGTTTACAGTAGAAAAAATTCTTTGATATTTTAACGTTTCTGAGGTCTTATAAAATCTGCATAAGGAGTAATAGTCTATTTTGATTTCTTGGGAACCATGGTACATGGAAGGCTTGAGAGGAGGCAACTAAAGAGTTTGTTGAACAGGGTATTAAGCCCGGTGAACTTGCAGTCATTTCCAAGGAAAATGTACACGCTCTCTCAATGACAACAATTGTTCAACATCTATCAACTTGTTCAAATATAACCAATGTATGTTTGTTGCTCATGTAATATTCTGATGTTCAGGTTGGTCCTTATCACCGTTCGTATATAAGCAAGGAGTATCTATTATCTATATTGAAGGTACCTGAGATGTCTCAGCAACTTGCATGCTTATTTCAACGCAGTTTCTAAGAAAGCAGTCATTTTCCTTCGTATTTTTTAACATTACATGCAAGTCGGATGATCCTCGTCATAGTAAACCTTTCTGTCACTTAATACAGTTCAATGCAGTAGTAGTAAAGCTTTTCTCTTTCACTTGATTTGGTGGTGCCTGAAATGAGTGACCAAACTAAACAAACAAGCTGATCAGTTGAGAACCTTCTTTATGTCAAAGAAGATCTCATAATTCCACATGTGAGTCCTTTATGATCTTTTGATTTAGTACTAGTGATCTACAGACAGAAGTAAAATGTCCTCACACTTGTACCTGAAGTTGGTTCCTGGACATGGGTCTGCTTAGAAGTGATCTTTTATATCCGTTTCCAATGTAGATATTTATGCATCTGTTACTCCTCTCATGCGTCTTCTTTGTTGTCACTGATTTTTTAATGATTTTCAATCTTTCACATGTTTCTATTGGTCTAATCTGCTCAGCATATTTAGTGATTGCTAACTCCTAGAAGCCTGTTTGCAGCTGGCATATTTTCACTCCCAATTCAGAGCTTTAATTGATATTAAATCTTGCACTACCAATAAAAAAGGAAGAATATTTTTAAGTTCCAAATGTTGTTTGTGTAATATGTCAACAGCAGAACTGTTGGTAACACATTTGTTCCAACCTTTCTTTTCTGGCTTGTGGTAGACCTGCTGCTCTTAGTCAAAGCATGGCTGTATATAAGAAGTCCATTGTTACCTTCAAAGAGGTATTCCTTATCAATTCTTCTATACCCTGTTTTATCCCTTTCAGGATGTAACACTACATGATCTGGATGCGGTAAATGCTCGACCACAAGGTGATCATCCAATTATTGTAGACTGCTCATTTGTTGTTTTGTTGCTTGTACATTTGAACCTGACCTACTCGTTTCTTTTCAATCAAACCATATGTAATTTATTGTCAAATAAGTTTATATTTAGTGAACCTTATAAGTTTACATCAATATAAGTTTAACCTTCAGCACGGAGAATATGTCTCTCTTGGAAAGGTAAAAAATGGTGAATTTCATCTGTAATTAGTAATGATTATAATGCCTCCTTTGAAAACTGTTTTTATTTTCCCTGTAGGTGGAGGCTGCTCTCAGTGTGAACCCATACGTGGACAATATCATGTTGCATGCCGATCCATTCCATAGTTACTGTGTGGCTCTTGTGGTGGCCTCACAACATGCGTTGGAAGAGTGGGCTCCAAAGAGTGGAATCACTTACGATGATTTTGCAGACTTGTGTAAAAAAGAACAAACTGTGAAGGAAGTTCATGGATCACTTGTAAAGGTTTGCCTGCCGTCTCGACTTTTTCTTCTTTTCCATCTTTTGATGTCGGGTCTTCTAACTTTGTAGCTCATATTTTCCTCCCTGCACTTTCTAGTATTTCCTCGAGGATCAGATTCTGTCAATAGTTTTTCTCAGCAATAATTTATATCCATAGACACAAAAAGTAATCTCAATAACCTGGTACTTTCCTTACGAGTCAGAGTCTTGACTGTGGTTACCTCCTCGTCTCCCTCTTGGAAAGCATCCATGGTTAGATGCGACCCACAGAGGGATAGTGGGCTCTTTTTGGAAAGACCACAAATATATATCCTTGTTTCATATGATACAAATATAAACTCACAGGGATAATGGTTTTCTTTTTATAGTGGGGGTACTGATTGTGTACACATATAACTCATGTTTAGCACTTGGTTTTGATGCTTCATTAGAGATACGCACAAAAACAGGGTTGGAAGTTTGAAGTTGTAGATATAATGGAGTCTGATCTTAAAGGATTCAAGGTCTATGTCCATCTTCTGCATAAATACTGATCTGATATCTCTATTTCAGGAAGCTAGTGATGCAATTTCTGGATCTGATGTGTTTGGGAAGCTTAAATTTGAAAGTGGAGTTCATAGAGTTCGGGTGCTTTTGATTGATGTCCCCTCTGATTAAAGTTGAAAGTTGAAACTAGCAATCCATTAAGCTTTTTGGTGTTTTTTTTCTAGGGTCTTGACATCATTGGTGTTCAAACTGTTATAAAATTTGCATGCCCTCGCGATCTTACTAGGTGAGTGTGAATCCTTCTATTCTTGTTGAACATTGGGATAATAGACAAATCATTTTATTTTCTTGCATAAGGATGATCATTTTCAGTGTACCAAAACATTTTAATGGGGATGATCTTGCAAAACATGAATTGTGGTCTAGTTGCTAATTTTGTTATGCCTTTTTCCTTTGATTAGTTGGGCTTTATTATTCATCCTTCCAATGGACTGAGTATTGATGAAATAAAGGATTTGTGGGACTATATGGACACTGACAGAGATGGAGTGGTCACTTTTTCACAATTTGATGTAAGTTTCAATGTTTTTTCCTTGTTTGGTTTCTTTCTGTACTTGGGTTTGTTGTTTCGATTTCATATCAGAGTACCCCAGATAGAGCACTGAATTCTCTTTTATTCCAGCAAAGAAAAATCAAAGAGGCAGAGGCTTGGGTAGACGAGTTCCATGTTTCGACTGTCATTGGTTTTGATGTTAAGAATGCAGTTCTCTTCCCTCGAGAGGTTGAACAAGGGATATGGCCTGAGAACTACTCATTGTCGGACCATGCACACCTCACTGTGTTGTTACATAGGTTCCTTGTTAAAATAATCTAACATTTGTTTTGCTATTTCGATAATTTTGTTTTGGCAGTGAGGCAGAGGGGTCGCAAGCGTACAATGGTTGGATGAACGCACTATAGCCGATGCATCTGTTAGGTATGTTAGAGGTGTAAGAATAGAAAAATTTAGCTCAATACTTGCAGACAAAGCCCAATTTATCAGAATAATTGACTTAGATTTACTTAACTTACAGCTTCGTGATCAATTCGCTTTTTCTCAAGACTTCAAAAATGTTAACACTTGAATGTAAAGCATTCAAACTGTCATTTTATTGAACTTGTACTTGGTCTGTAGTTCAATTCACAAGAGGTATGGCTAAATAATATGACAAGGGTGGGGGACAGTTTTGGTACAAGCATGAGTAATATTTTTACTGTTGAACTCCGAAAGGGTACTTTCTAATGAACTAGGCCATCTTTGGTTGTTGAAAACTATTTAGGAACTCTTTTGTAAATCTGTTGGTGAAATGTTGTTGTGTTATGTCAGATTGTCTGATTAACTATTGAAAATACTGATTGGTGGCTCATCATATTCAAGCAGTAATAAGAGGATCAAATAGTCAGGTTTTTGCATATAGAAATTTCCCTTTGAACTAGCAACTCCCTTCTTTCAGCCATTATCTTCTTAAACCCCCTTTGGTTGTAATTTGGCTGATTCTTATTGGTTATTGATGCTGAACAGGCAGACAGCCTTCGCCATATGACCTTGCAGCAGATGGCTAAAATCCTTACTACCCGGCAGGCAGCCAGAGGCTTGCTTGCCTTGGGGGACTACTTCCAGCGCTTTCGGACCCTAAGTTCAATCTGGTCTGCTCGTCCTCGTGAACCAACCTGATAAAACTGAAAATGTACAAGTTTCACTGTCTTAAACAATAGGAATTATACCTCATCAGCAACGATGATGTTTTGAGCTTAAAGGAATTCTCTTGCATCTAGAATGCTGCGTAATCTGAGCTGCTGAATATTCTGAAGCCGTCTCTGATGAAGGAGACAGAGTTGTACATATGAATCTTTGTAGAAGAGGAAAAATCATGGCAGGAGGAGCAGCTCCAGCACCCAAGCAGGATGAGTTGCAGCCGCATCCAGCCAAGGATCAGCTGCCTAACATTGCTTATTGCATCACCAGTCCACCTCCATGGCGTGAGTTTTTTTTTTTTTTTTTTTGTTGTTGTAACATGGTTAATTGGTTTAGCTGTTAGCTGGAAATGGATCTGAATTCCACATCTTCAATTTGAGTTCTCTTTGGGAATTTGACAGTTACCAATCACAGATTTACAGCTCCAATTGTTTGCTTTCTAATTATTAGTCTATCTCATATTGTATTATCTTTCCAATTATTGTTTACTTAAGTGAAACCTAATTGCCTATTTGGATGATCATCTCAATTTGTTGGTCTTCTTCTTTAGTAATTATGGTCGTATTAATTCCACTTATTGATTATTCTCAAATGTGCATTTATTCTCAAAGTAAAATTAACACATTAAAAACATAATCTTCTCTTTATTATATGTTGTTTAACTTCAAAAATACTTCTAAAACAATTTTGACTCAATGACTCAAAGTCATTTGATAGGAAAAAAAAATTAATTAATTAATTAATTATTAAAAAAAAAAAAAAAATTTGCCACGGTTTTAAACCGTGGCTAACTATTACAACGGCTCAAAAGCGTGGCTACCTTGCCACGGCTTAAAACCGTGGCTAAAGTTAGCCACGGTTTAAAACCGTTGCTACTTAATTAGGCACGGTTTAGAACCGTTGCTATTGTCCACACCTTATCACGGCTTCAAACCGTGGCTAATCTTGCCACGGCTAAAAACCGTTGCTATTGTTCTTGCAACGGTTTAAACCGTGGCTAAATGCTTAATATCACCACACCTCCTCAAGCATAAAACCGTTGCTAAAATGTTTAGCAACGGTTTATAGCCGTTACAAGGAATTTCGCGACGCCCCTGTAGCCCACGGCTCTTAGCCGTGGCAATGGGTTACGCCCACGGTATAGAACCGTTGCTAATGGGGGTTTTTGGTGTAGTGGTCTAGCACTTGTAGCTTTGGGAACCTTGCCCATTCTTATTGTTTCAGCTATAGCACAGGTTTCACCTCATGCCTTTATGCTTGTCTATGAGGGATCAACTATTTTCATGATTTTATTCAGTTGTTCTCTACTATTTACTCGTCAGTCCTCTCACATACCAACTAAATGTTTGATTCATCGTTTAAACACCAGCATTACTGGTTTTATAAATTTTAGAAGCATTTCATGATTCCAATGTGAATAAATTTTAGATTATCTCATTTACTACCACATGGCAACGAGTCAATAAGAGTCAATGGTGAATCATAACTTTGCTCATACATGATTTGTTTTTTGCTTCTACAAGCCTTTTATATGCCCTCTTCCTTCTTTTTTTTATTGTCTAAATCCTGGTGATACAAAATTTGATTTTACTTTAACTGACCATCAGTGAATTGTATCTATTGATTATATCCACAGCTCAATCATTAATGTCAGTAAGTATACATTTTGTAGAAACTGTGGCTTGCTGGGTTTTCAAGAGGCATCCAAGAAATGCACAGGAAGGCATCTTTGGTTCTTGAGGATGCAGTTAGAAACATATATACGGTTGTGGAATTTTGTGCTGGCAACAAGGTAATGGAGCTGTATAGATGGCAGCTAATAAAGATATTCAAGAAGAGCTTCTTCCACGGATTTTCCATTGGTTTTGCTTTTGGGTTTTCTCAGTTTCTGCTTTTTGCATGTAATGCTCTCCTTTATGATACAATATGAAAATTTTGGAAGATCTGACTCAAGTATCGAATGCCAGCAAGGAGACTTTGTAGAATCCCAGGTTCATTTAAACATGACATTGGGGCCAAACAGAACACCAGAGGACTTCACAAACTGCAAGTCACATGGCGTCAGCTTTGCAGATAAACATAGTAGGCTGGTAGCAGGTCCGTCACGAGCCTTTCTCAATTTTAATTTATTTTTTCCCAAGTACTTATAAAGCTCTCATCTTGTAAATGCTATTTTCCTATGTTATGTCAAGAGGTTAAAAAAACAACAGAACAAAAATTGTGTTTTATTTAACTGTTTGTAGATTGTAGTTTGTAGTTTTTGTCCTGATACAATTACACCTTGATTGAATCAGTGCAAGAATGATAACAACGTCTAAACTCTCGTGCGCTTGTAACAATACTGAAAAAAAATCAAAGAAATGTTAAATTAGAACTTTTAAACCGTTATCAAAGCATACCTTCACATTTATTCCCTGGTATACAGAATGAACACCATCATAAACATGTCAATCTTTGCCTTCCCGACATCATATCATAGACATGCAACTTATTGTGTGTTATCGACGACTTAGATTCTTTGTTCATGCTATTTAAAAACTAATTGTCGTCATAGGCATAGCCCTTCTTGTCTTGGTATTCCCCAATGTTGCTGCATGAGCTGGAAGACAATTATACATTAGTGCTATTTGTTTACATGTTTTTGTTTGGAGTCAAAACTTGACAAGGTTCCATTTTACGGTTGATTTTGTATTTATCTAGCATATAGTTTGTGGAATCCTATTCGTGCCGGAGGCATGATACGGTAGCCGTGTGACGGTAGCCGTGTCGTAGGCACGGGTACACGCCACATGGCAAGTGTCTGGTCGATCTTAGTAAGGACTGATTTTGCAGGTGTGGGACTGTGATTTTGCTGCAGCAGCAAAAAAATGTAATTTTTTTTTCAATTATATTAATTTGCAACGGTTTCAAACCCTCGCAACAAACCAGATTTTTTTTTTTTTTTGAGTTTTGTTTTGACTGGCCACGGCTTAAAACCGTGGTACTTAATTCTTGCCACGGCTTAAAACCGTGGCCATCATGCTTGCAACGGCTTAACACCGTGGCCATCATGATTGCAATGGCTTAAAACCGTGTCCATCTTGCAACGGCTTATAACCGTGGCCATTATGCTTGCAATGGCTTATAACCGTGGCTAAATGCAGAAATTCATCAAGCGTCCTCGAACATAAAACCGTTCCTCTTCTCCCTTCTTTGCGCATTGAGCATTGTAAGCAACATTAGCTTCTAGTTTGTAATATCGAACAACCCACTCTGACTCCTAATTGCTCTTTTCAACTCTCAGAGCCTGCATCTCAGTCTGCACCTTAATTATAATCTCTTGGGCAAGCTTCAAGTCACGTTGAGCGTGATTCAACTCCTCTTCCAATATTTCCTTCAAATACACAACTTTTGCCAAGTCAATCTCAACTAACTCCAGGAGGACCCTCTGAGACTCCAGTTATGTCTTTGAGGCCTCCAACTATGTCCGAACAATTAACAATCGAGCCTCCAAGTCTGATTGGACAGACTTCTGGCTTGAACCAGCACCTGCGTAACCTTCAACTTGTTTATTCAATAACTCGATCTCTCGGGCAGCATCTGATATACGACTTTTGCAGATGTGCAAAAACTCGCTCCATGGTATACACACTCTCATGAGCAACTTCAACCTCAGTCCCAGCCACGACAACTTGGTTCAGATATGACATCCCAACATCAAATGTCTCTAACCCTTGTCAAGACAATCATCCAGTGTCTTCCCTTCTGACATCAGTGCTCGATTGGTCAACCAATCGTACCATCTACTTATTTGTTTTCTTGAAGCATAAGACACACTACAAAAAAAAAGTTTCAATAGCTACAGATACTAGCGACGGTTTTTTGATATTGTCGCTAATTAAAAGATTTGCGATGGCAAAAAACCGTCGCTAATGCTTTTGATAGCTGACTCAACCCATAATCATAAAAAACCGTCGCTAATTATTTTGCGACGGCAAAAAAACATGCGCTAATTATTTTATTAGCTACGGTTTTTTAGCCGACACTAAGTTGTACAAAAAAACTTGGCAGCTACGGTTTTTAGCCGTCCCTAAAAGATTCTTTTATTAGCGACGGCAAAAACCCGTCGCTAATTGATTTTTTTGAAAAAAAAATTTATACACAAAAGCATTTAGCTACGGCAAAACAATGTCGCTAAGTTTTACATTATTTTTTTATTAGCGACGGCAAAAAACCGCCATAATTGAATTCTTTTTTAAATTATACACAAAAGCATTTAGCTACGGCAATAAACTGTCGCTAAGTTTTACATTATTTTTTTATTAGTGACGGCAAAAAACCGTCGCTAATTGATTTTTTGAAAAAAAAATTATACACAAAAGCATTTAGCTACGGCAACAAACCGTCGCTAATATTTTATTTGAAAAAAAACCACATCACCGATCCGCGTGAAACCTCATCTCAACCGTCAATAACACCCAAAAAATTTAGCTCAATCCAACACACTAAACCAAACCACGTCACCGATCCGCGTGAAACTAACACAACCAATCCCCTTCAATTACCTCTCTCTATATAAATTTAAATTTTCTCTACCAACCAACTTCAAAAAAAATTTCTCTCAACAAAAAATTTTCTCTCAACCCACAGAAAAGAAACCCACAGAGGAGAAGTCCGCCGCCTCCCTAGCTGCAAGAGATCTTTGATCTCCGAGATCAGAGATCTGAAATCTCAGATCTCAGATATCCTATAGATCGAATTTTTTTTTGGTCATTTTTGTATGAATTTTTTGTAATTTTGTATGATATTCTAGAGATCATGTGTAATTTTTGTTATAATTTTGATCAACTAAGTCTCCTGTCATGTTTTTGATCAATTAACTTTAATTAGTTCTGGTAGTTTATATTAATTTTCAGAATGGACAATCATTAATAGCTAATTTCATTATAAAAAAATGAATTATAATTTGTAATTTTGTAAATTTCATTTGTCATTATGATTTGCAACAAAGTTGTCCCTAAATAGCCACAGCAAATACCGTGACTGTTTTGTCAATTAGATTTGCAATTTAGCGACAACAAAAAATTGTTGCTAAATAGCCACGGCAAAAAACCGTCGCTATTTTTCAATTTGCAACAGTCTTAGCCGAAATTTTTAACAGCTTTAGGACGAAATTTTTCGAGTTAGCGATGGTTTTTAGCCGTTGCGAATTAGCTACGGGATAGTTTATCATTGCTGATTCAAATAGCGACAGTTTTTTAACCGTTGCTGAAATGTCTTTTTTTGTAGTGACATCGACCTCCTGATGCCAGGCATGATTGGACATCCTCCCTTCTTTCAAATAAAATAATATAATTACTTTCATATATACTTAATATCGGTAATGAAAAAAACTTCCCTTATTAATTTGGGTGACGAGAAATGAATTAATCAATTCTAATTCAAGATACTTGACAAAACAAAGGTACTTGAAAATGGCATGCAAAAGGTTAACTCAATGGTAGATTCAGTACAATTCACAGAACTACAAGTTTAAGAATATTTATATTACACAACCACTAGCACGTCAATTAATGGATACTACAACTGAGGTGGAGGTGTGTGTGATGCCGAATCATAGCTTATGTAGGATGAGCTGAGCACCATACTGAGGTTGAAGAGTTATAACAGTGTATGGAGCATGCGTATAGGTGGGCGAAAGCTCAAATGAGAAGCGCTGCAGAATCATGGCTAAAGCCAACTTTGCTTCGATCAATGCAAATGTCTGCCCAACACATATCCGTGGACCCCAACCGAATGGGAAAAATGATACTTGATTGTTGGTGGCCTTTGAAATTCCATCGGCAAATCTCTCTGGTTTGAACTCGTTGACGTCTTCTCCCCAAAGTTCTTTACTATGGTGAACAAGTAGAGTTGGCAATGCAATCTCTACACCTTCAGGAATAGATATGTCTCCTAGTTTCATAGGCTTATAAGTGGCTCGTGCGAGCATAACCACAAGTGTGTAAAGCCGAAGAATCTCATAGAAAATCATTGTTACCTGCACAAAATTTTCCATGTTATTGATGTAATTCTATTTGCAACAGTAGTTGAGGTTAAGGGATAAAAGTATTGAACTCACAATTTTCAAGTGGTTCAACCCTTCAAAATCCGGTTTTCTTTGTCCGAAGACTTCTAAAACTTCTTCCCTCGCTTTCTCCTGCCATTCAGGATGCATGCTCAACACAATCATCGTCCACACGAGCAAAGTTGAAGTAGTTTCTTCTCCTGCAATATAGAATAACTTGCACTCCTCAATAACATCATTAACACTCATGCCAAGATTTTTAGAGTTCCCATTATCTTGAATTTCCCTAAAGTTGGATTCCATCAACAAGCCTAACAAGTCATCATTGTTCCCTTCTCCAGCTTTCATAGCCTTCTCTCTCCTCCTGATTATATTTGTGAGCAAAGTACGCACTTCTCTATCAATTTTCTTGATCCTATTGTTTGTTTTAGTTGGAAGGAACCTGCATAAACAAATAGAAGAATTAAGTGAAAATTTATCTTATTGTTCCTAGTTATTGACTAGATTAGAAGGATCCGTTTCCTAAAATTAGAATTCATTTCTTTTGTCAGAAATATTTATTTTCTCCATGACATGCTATATTCATTTTTGGCGAGTGATGCAGAGGAAGGCTATTGTTAACCAACTTTTAGAGCTTATGAGCTATGTGTACCTATAACCAGGGATGTATACGGATTGAGAAAGTTGGATAACAATCACAGCCAGTTCAGTTTGTAGCTCAAATATGCGTTGCCCTTCTTCAAAATTGCTACCAAATGCTGTTCTAGAGATGACATCTCTAGTCAAGTCCTGAAGTTCAGGCCAGACATCCATTTCATACGGCTCCTTAGTGACTAAATTCTCCCATTTCGTTATCATCTCGGTACAACATGTGTAGAACGCAGGCAACATCAGCTATAATCAACAAAAACAATAGTTAGTCCAACCAGCAGGAGTTCATGCAGAAAATATTTAAGCACATAATAGCACATGAACTAAAATAGAGCAATAACTCAGTTTTTTACAAATATTAGGATTTATTGAAAATGTTTGTGAATGATTAAAAAGAATGACCTTTAACTTCTCAAGATGGAAGGCTGGGTTTATAATCCTTCTGTGTTTAACCATTTTTCTCCATCATAGGCTACAATTCCTTGTGCTAACAACTTTCCCAATGGGTGCGGCTTAATCTTAGAAAAATGACCAAACTTGCTCGATAGAATATCCCTGACAAGATCTGGATCTATGACGTTCAGCCTCGGAGTTGCTCCAAACCATGTAAAGGACATCTTACCTACAATATTTTTCAATCAAATACTGATGAGAAGGCACAAATATATGTACTAATTTCAAGTGGAATAGAATAAAAGTTGTGAAAATACCATGTTCCTTAACCTTTCGACTGAGGAAAGGGAAGACACGTGGCACGATATCATGCGAAAGTTCCATAGGCTTGGATCTTGCTTCCTTGGTTTCACTTGCAAATTCTTTGAGGTCTCCATACAACAGCTTGTAAGGAGGACCAGTGAAGCCTTGCTTGTTAAGCTGCCTCTGCAACTTCATGGGCTTCATCCAAACTGAATAAAAGGCTCTCCATGCCAGTAAAAGGAACAAAGCACTCACTGTACCAAGTACAACCATTACCATATCTGCCATCCCTCTCTCCTTCTCTCCCACACTCAGTTCTGTAGATAATGAAACTGATACAAGTTTCTGCTTTATATAATATTGAAAGAGGAAAGACTGTAGAGTTTTTGTCATACTCAAGAATTATTGGTATAAACCTTCTAGAAACTATGTGTTTTTATCTGTAATCCATAACTGCCTCATAATAATGTTGTTTATTTCAATTTATATAAGGTTTGGCACTTGGAAATAGGCACCTTCCCTAGTGCTTACTAAAATGTTCAGCTATTAAAAACTTCTGCCTTTGATTAGAAATAAAAATAAACACCCTGTTGAAAGTGGTGAATAATTTTATGATTAATAACAACGTTCTTATAAACAAATACAACAAAGAGTCTTCGCTCTTTTATTTTAACTTATGTATCCATCACAGGTTCTTGAAATGATGTGAAGAACAAGAGGTTGGGTCAAACAGCATCAGTCTCAAATGTATCAAGACAATTCTGCTTCTTCTTCTTTTTTTTTCTCAAAATTGCATAACAAAGTTATATATATATATATATATATATTTCATGGAAAAAGTTACCATTTATTTCATTCTTTCTATTCTCATTTCTTGTATATCACAACGAAAATTCTAGGGGTCAAGGGAGGGAGCGAGGGATGGGTGCACCCATCCTCTTCGAGATGAGTGACAGCGCACATCTCCAAGGCAATGCATTCATCTCGAGAAGGATGGGTGCGCTCCTTTCCCTCACTCCCTAGCAAAGCTCATATCACAAAGATTAGTCTTTGTCCACTACACTCAGGGTATCATAATATTCCAAAAAACACATTAACAACCTGGTGCTCTTTTGTATTTTGGTGATTGTTTTCTTATCCATTGTTGAATTTGGTGTTAACAATATTATCATACACTAATGGCTTGGCCTTATAGTTTGTATTCTCCTCTCCTTTTTCTAATTGTGTTGTTTGCTAGCAAGTTAACTTCACATAAATGGGTGTCTCCTAAATTTCAATCTCATTAATCAGTAAGTCAAAAATATGATTATTTCTCATCTCCATATATTTCCACATATAGTTTTATTTATTAATATAGTTAAACTTCAAATACAATCATAGACAGGTCATAAGTACCAAACAATGATTCTGAAATTCATGTACAAGACCTAATCACAAACAGACATGCGTCAATAGATATTTTAGAACCAAATGATGATTAGTTGATAGCAAGTGTTCATAATATTGTTATCATTGGGATATATTAGGCCATGATTTTAGGATAATAATTGGGACATTTTGAGATATTTCATCAAATATCATGATGCAAAAATATGTTGTTGATACTTGATATTAATAGCATCACTTTATTCTAATTACAACGCTTTTTCTAAATGTCGAGGGAACGCACAAGGAAACCAACGAGGGGGATGAAGGGTCACACCCCCTTCACTAGTTTCCTTGCACATTCCCTCAACGCGTAGAAGAGCTCAATTTACAAACTGCGATATATATTGCGGATAGATCAGGACATTTTGGACATTGGTTGATGGTTCTGTGATGAGTTTCAATAAAAAAAAAATTAACGAAAAGGTGTCACTACACCATATTGGCATTTTTGTAACACCCTCCAAAACAGTATCACTTTTGAAGTGTAACAATTCACCTAACAACTTTACACATTTTCACAAACAAAATGATATAATAATAGTATCACCATGAAGAGTATCATTATAAAAGTGATACTATTCATGGTGATCCAACTTATTGTATCATTTTTTTTTGTGTTACTGTTTTTCATTTTTTTGACTAAATTTAGTTTTGATTTGAAATTGTTTGGTGAATTGTAACATCTAAAAAGTGATACTGTTTTGAAAGATGTTACAAAAGTGCCAATTTGGTGTAGTGTGTATCTGGCCAAGATGTCAATTCAAGGTACGAAAATATTCAAACAAAGTGACTTGAGACATTACGTCATTGCTCATTTGTCATTGCTAAGGTTTTGTCCTGGTCTATAATATTTATCATTATCTTTGTTTCTGTATTATGTGGGTAGCTGGTTCAATCCTTGGGGAAGAAGAAATGGACTCCTCTCATTGTAGGTTGACTACAATCCTGAGGAATATAAATGAACTAATTGTCCTAGATTGTGATATGGGGAAACAACGATGAAAATGTTTTAAGTTTTGGATCTATCCCAATACTTGTGTTGTTTAATTAAGTTAATTATTATTTCTGGTTTTCAGAGGGAAATTTAGATTTTGGATCCTATTGCTTGTGATAACTTCGAGGTTACACTCAGCATTTTGGTCGGAAAGTCAAATTAAATGACTTATTTGCCAATTGCTTGGTCGCAAATAAAAGATATGGAGTAAGAGATTTTCTGTCTGTACTCTCTCACTAGCAATTCCTGCAACCACCCATCCTTTGTTGCGAGAACAGCTAAGCTTTCCATAACAAATCCATGCCTCTTTGTGAGAGATGCAGGATAGTTCACTTTTCATCCACTAATGGGATGTCATTAGTACTTTGGGTTGTTTGATCCACATTGAAATGGTCTGTGCAACAACAATTCGTGCATTTGAACTGTTTCGGTTTGGCTTTATGCATACACCAGCCCCATTTGAGATGTAGATGCATTTTCCCATCTCCCCCACATTGTAACTATAATGCAACATTGTTCTAAAAAGCGTTAGGCGGTGGGTGGCGGTGAGCAGGTGCCTAGGCAGTTTTAGATTTAGTATTATAACTTTAATAATTTACAAAAGTTAAGCATAATACTTTATTAATTACATTCAATTTAATGCCAAAATACATATGCAAAATTTAAAAACATAAAAAATTAGCAATCATGAACAAAATTTATTAAAACTCAAATTACTGAAGTTGGTCATGATTGGTATTTTATACAAAGTTGAACTTGTAGACAAATATTCAAACATACTCTTTTATTTTTCTTCAAATTCCAGGGCGATTTAGGGCTAATGAAAACCCTAGATTTTTTGAAACAACAAAGCATTTGCAAACAGAAGGAGTAACGAGCTCTCAAAGGGGCGAAATGGATCTGGGAAGAAGGGGTTATCGGCGGCTCAGTGATGAGGAGCTTCAACAACGAGAAAGGGTTGTGTTTTCATTGTGATGGGAAATTCAGGCCAGAACATCGTTGTAAAAGGAAGGAACTCATGGTTTTGGTCAGTCAAGAAGAGAAGATCATGGAAGAAGGAGAACAGGAAGGTGACACCGATCAAGGAGCCGAGTTAGAGGCCATAGAAATTGATGGAACACTGGAAGTGTTTTGAATTTGGTGGTAGGTTGGACCTCACCAAAAACCCTGCATCTCAAAGGTAAGATTTGTGCACAAAAAGTAGTAGTTTTTATGGATAGTGGGGCTACTCACAATTTCATTACCAGTAGTTTGGTCAAGCAGTTGGGGGGGTTGAAGGTGACATCCATGGATTCTTATGGGGTCACCATGGGTACTGGGGAGTCAGTAAGGGGCAATGGAGTTTGCAAGGGGGTATGGCTGACACTTTCAGAGTTGGAGGTAGAGGAAGATTTCCTACCTTTGGGGTTAGGAAGCTTAGATGTAATTTTGGGGATCAAGTGGTTGGCAACATTAGGAGTCACTCACACCAATTGAAAATCTCAGATAATTAATCAAAACACTCCGAGGTGATCTGACATTGGGGAAGTCCTTGGGTTCTCTGAAAGCAATGAAGAGGACTTTTCGTCAGGAAAAACAGGGGGTGATGATAGAATTGGGAAATTTAGATGCGTCTAGTGAAGTGGACGAAGCATTTGGGGATGAAATTGGGAAGGTATTGGAGAGATTCCAGAAGGTGTTCAGCACGATTTTAGGATTACCTCCTATAAGAGGGCATGAACATGCCATTTGCAGTGAGAAGGAGCTTCTCCGATTATTGTCAGGCCCTACAGATATCCCATGTTTCAAAAGGACGAGATTGAAAGGTTGATTAAGGAGGTGATGGTGATGGGCATCATATGACCAAGTAAGAGCCCTTTTTCAAGTCCCGTATTGTTAGAAAGAAATATGGTAGTTGGAGGTTCTGCGACGACTACAGGGCCTTAAATAAGAAGACCATCCATGATAGGTTTCTAATACCAATCATTGACGAACTCCTTGACGAGCTACATGGAGCGTGTTGGTTCTCTAAATTGGATTTAAAATTCGGGTATCACCAAATTCGAATAAAGGAGGGAGATGAGAACAAAACAACATTTCGCACCCATGAAGGCCATTACGAGTTTTTGGTAATGCCCTTCGGATTGACGAATGCTCCTGTGACTTTTCAAGCGCTAATGAATGAAGTCTTCAAGCCCTACTTGCGGAAGTATGTCTTAGTGTTCTTCGACGACATTCTAATATACAGTTCAGGGTTAGAGGATCATTTGGAGCATCTCTCAACGATGTTTGCATTGTTGGAACAATATAAACTTTACGCCAACAGAAAGAAGTGTGAATTTGGCAAGCGAGAGTTAGCATATTTGGGGCATGTGATTTCCAGTAAAAGAGTTTCGGTCAACCCATCTAAGATTAAGGCGATGCTGGCATAGCCGACGCCTAAGAACATCACATATTTGAGGGGATTTTTGGGGTTTACGGGGTATTATAGAAAATTTGTTGAAGTGTGTAGCACAGTGGCTTGGCCACTAATCCAGCAACTTAAGAAAGACAATTTTTGGTGGAATTTTGATGTCGAAACTGCTTTTCAACCTTTGAAGCAACGGATGACAGAAGTTCCTATTCTCGCAATGCTTGATTTTTTGAAAGTGTTTGTAATAGAGACTGATGCTTCAGGCTATGGGTTAGGAGTAGTCTTAATGCAAGATCAAAGGCCTATTGCCTATTTCAGTCAAGTGTTGGGGCAACAAGCTAGGCAGAAATCAGTTTATGAAAAAGAATTTATGGCAATAGTGTTCGCCAGTGCCAAATGGAGGCCATATTTGCTGGGACAGAGATTTATAGTATGCACTGATCAAAGGAGTCTTAAATTTTTACTAGAGCAAAGGGTCATTGAGGTAGAATATCATACATGGATTATTAAGCTCATGAGTTACAATTTTGAAATCCATTACAAGGTGAGAAAGACAAATACCACAGCCGATGCCTTATCTAGAGTTCGGTTCTTGCCTGAATGCTCGACATTAGTGCTGCCTCAGTGGAGGGACTGGGAAAAGTTGAAGGAGGAACTTGAAGCTGATGAACAAATTCGGCAAATGAGAAACGATATTCAGAATGGCAGCAGTGCATATACGAGTTTTGAGATACGACAATGATTGTTATTCTACAAGGAACGATTAGTGATTTCTCGGACATCATCTTTCCTTCCTATGATTTTTGAGGAATTTCATGGTTCACCTATGGGGGGTTATTCCGGGGAAACCAAGACTTATCAGCAGGTGGCGAGAGAAATATATTGGGTTGGTATGAGATCTGATATTGCTCGAATGGTGGCAGAGTGTGACATCTGTAGAGAAATAAGTATATGGCAATGTCTCCAGCAAGTTTGTTGCAACCAATTCCTTTACCAGCTCAAGTATGGGATGACATTACAATGGATTTCATTAAAGGGTTGCCTAAATCCAATGGGGTAGATGCAATTTTGGTGGTAGTTGATCGCTTGAGCAAGTACGCCCACTTTATATGGATGTGTCATCCTTTTACGGCTGAGGTAGTGGCTAAAACCTTCATACAAGATATTGTATGGCTTCATGGGGTTCCTCTCTCAATCATTACAGACAGGGACAAGATTTTTTAAGCCATTTTTGGAAGAAAATATTTCGTTTACAAGGAACCGTCCTCAAGCGAAGCACCGCGTATCATCCCCAAATTGATGGGCAGTCCGAGGTGGTTAACCGTTGTTTCGAGATTTATGGTGCTTTGCTTCCTGTAAACCCAAGCAGTGGATGAAATGGCTGATGTGGGCAGAATATTGGTATAATACTTCTACTCATTCATCTCTTGGATGCTCCCCTTTCAAAGCTTTATATGGAAGAGACCCCTCCTAAGTTGTTGAAGGTTGATCAAGGGACTATTATAGTATCTTCAGTAGAACGGATGTTGTTGGATAGGGATGTTGTCGTGGATGATCTGAGAATGCAACTGCTGCGAGCACAACAGAAGATGAAGCGACAGGCTAATTTGTCACGGCCGAAAGTCTTATTCACAGTAGGTGATATGGTTTTTTTGAAATTACAACCATATCGACAACAGTCATTGATAAAAAGAGGGAATCGGAAGTTGTCAGCAAGATACTATGGACCTTACAAGGTTATTCAAAATGTGGGTCAGGTAGCGTATAAGTTGGAATTAGCCACGACATCACTACTCCACCCAGTATTCCATGTTTCTCAATTGCAGAAGGCTATAGGAAACGATCTTACATCAGCAACCCTTCCTCCTCAGCTAAGTGCTGATTTAGAATTGTTGGTTACTCCCGAAAAGGTATTGGAAATGCGCTCTAAGTCACTGAATAACACTTTTCCTGATGAAGTTTTAATACACTGGAAAGGGTTGCCGGTGTTTGAGGCTACTTGGGAGGACTTTGAGTTAATCCAACAACAATTCCCTGAATTTCACCTTGAGGACAAGGTGTTTGCTTTAGGGGTAAGAATTGATAGACCTCCAATATACCATACATATCAGAGACGCAAGCCTAAGCAATAATACAACAGGGGATGGCTATGGGATCAGCAATGAACCAGGAACCAATCCAGTGAACCATGCCATGGATCAGCAATGGACCAAGAACCAATCCAGTAAACAATGCTATGGATCAGTAGGATGTCAGAACAATAAAGAAGTTAGTATTCTAGTGCTCTGTTATTACTCAATATTATCAAGTTGTATTCTAGCAAGTTGTTAGTATTAGCAAGTGGTTAGCACTGCAAGTTGTTAGTATTAATAAGCGGTTAGTTAGTTGTATTTGCAAGTTGTCTGTATTAGAGCAAGTGGTTAAGCAAGTTGTCTGTAGCAAATGTATGACAGTAAGAAGAACTCATATATAAAGGGGAGTAGCAAGAGAAAGAGGATTCATTCATTTCTGTAAAAAAAAACAATTGTACAAATAGCACTTGTTCATTTGGAGAGTTTCAGACCTCTCGAACTGCTTGTGATCATAATACATTGAAGTTTTCATTCTTTTTTGCAAATCTCTGTGTATTTCATTCATTTTGTTCTTAACTGAATTCTTCTATAAGATACATCAAGAGGTTGCATATTGGGCATGTGGATCCTATTCTATCATAGGAGGTTTTGCAAATGATCAAAGCAAAGCTGACAAAGATGAAGCAAACAAATTTTGAGTTAGAGCACTGACCTTTCCCTCAAAACCTCTTCTTAACCTTTCCAACTATCACATCAATGCATTTCCAACAACCATGACCTTCACAACCACCACCACCACTACCTTCACCATTGCCGCCATCAACACCCTGCTACATGACCTTCACAACAACCACCAGTACCACCTTCACATACACTACCACCACTACCACAATCACCATAGCATCACCACCACATTTACAACCACCATACCACAACCACTGCCACCACCCATAATACAACCACCGCCATCACCAAAATCTTCACACCCTGCTGCCACGTTCACCATAGCATAGCCACCACCAGCACACCACTTAACACAGCTACTACTACAACCACCACAGTTTAACCACCAACACCACCTTCATAACCATTGTCGCCGCCACAACTACGATAGCATAATCAAATCGACACCTCAACCACCACCCCTTCACAGCCATCATCATGTCACATTCACTGCTGCCATCACAACCACCATCATCATACCACAACCACGCCACAACCAAAACCAAATATTTGTTGTTACTACCTAGCAACTTTAAATTATTCAAACAACAACAATATTTAAACTCTTCTACTTTCTTAACCAACACAATATATGTGATCATGTATTGGTCCTGTATTTCAGTTGGTTAGAGCGTTGGTTTTATAAGTCGAAGGTCACGGCTTCAAGCCCCTCCAGGACCAAGGATTATTATGAAGTCAACTTTCTTCTATTAATAATTTTTCCTTCTTTTTTATCTTTTTTTTATATTTTAATTTGCTCGCGGTTCCTAACGTTAACAAGTCAGTCATCCAAACCCCAATTAATTAAGTGGGTGATATGTAATGTGTATAGTTAATCCCAATACCTTCCATCTCTCTATTCTTCTGTATCTTTCATCGCTATCACAGTGGCAATAACACCACTATATATCAGATTTATCTTCCTATTGAAAATGCAATGTCATCAATATATGGTTCTAGGTGTCCATAAAATATTTACCGATTTTGAAGATCTATAAAAAATTCATCCTTTTTGCCCATTACAAAGTGAGCTATAGAAGAATAATGGATAGGAACGCCCTCTCAAATCACCCTCACATGGATGAATGGAATCTTTCTCATGGATAAAATTGCTTGAAACACTCTAATAAAAGACTTACTTCTGATTTGGGAACTCCTAATGGGTTTTTTAACCTAGTTTACATGTGGGAAGACAATGTTACAATCGTTGGAATTCATAGATTTTATAAGATGATGTTACAACCGTTGGATCAAAATGTGATTCATAGATCTAATCATATCCATTGGTAAATTCATAGATAAATAAATAAATAAATAAATAACTCATTAATAAGTTCAACTTTAAACATAACAATAAAAAATCTAAAAGTGAAATAACTATGAAGATAATTTTCATAAAAGAGGCATGTCTTTACATACTACAAATTTCAGTATGTTTCTATTCTTCTTGTTTCCATTGAATCAACTAGAGTCTTAAGTTTTGGTTTAAATATAACAATTGGTATCAGAACATCTCCTGTTGATTCCATGTGAAACTATAAATAAGAGAACTTTTTCCTTATTTTCATAGAACAGCAATTTCAGTATTGATTCATGAACCAAATATGCGATTTCGTGAACAGTGAACAACGATTTCACTGTTACAGTGAACAGTGATATGCGATTTCGTGAACAATGAACAACGATTTCACTGTTGATATGCGATTTCATGAAAAGTGATAGACGATTTCACTGTTACAGTGAACAGTGATATGCGATTATGCACTATTATGATCACATGATTATGCACTGTTATGGGATGATTATATTACTTATTCACTATCATGTGATTATGCACTGTTATGCAATGCTTCTATTGCTTATTCACTGTTATGTGATTATGCGATTATCCACTGTTATGCGTTTATATTGTGATGCTGATTATTGATTTGGTTATTTAGATTTGTGATGATCATATAATATACTTATATCGACCCTGAAAATTGTAGGATTCTTATTAGATTTGGACTAGGCTTAGTAATGAACCAATCCATTTCATTAGTTGGACTCCAAGTTAGACCATGGTAACTTTTGGACTTTGGGTCTGGTGACAGTTCACTGTATGGTGATTGTTCACTGTTGGGCCTATATGGTGCCTGTTTACTATTGGGCCCATGGTGACTGTTCACTGTTGGGCCTGTTGAATGTTGGTTGGGCTTGTTGCTGTCGGGCCTGTTAGAAAATTTTGATTTATCCTGTTTTATTGGGACCTGTTTAATTTTTTGCTACATTTATTTAGACCCATATTTTAATACAAATTGTATTAAGGTAATAATTTAGTTAATACTCCAAATTTATACATAATTTATAATATTGGTTTCATGTATCACTACTGTGTTCCTTATTTAAAATTTACACAATTTAACTAATAGGTTGCCAAAGCAACCACTGTTAGGAAAACTGGTCGATTTTAAATAAGTGAGCATGCTACATCCATGTGAAACAATCGGCCCAAAGGAAGATTGTTTTGACCGGATAATCCTTAGTCTTATATATGTGATAAAGTTTACTTTACCATGCTTTTATTATGTCAGTCCAAAGAAAGGCATAATATTAGGTCGGTTTCGTTGTGTACAAAGAGTACCACTTACAGATTGATATTTTTGTCCAAAGACTAAATAACAATGTTGTGCTAAGTATCTTGATATGGGGTTTTTATTTATTTACCTATTGTATGAATTTAAAAGTTTATGCAATTGAATAATGATGTGAATATGTTATTTATGTAATTTATTCTCTATACAGCTACTATGTTTGCTAAATAATATTCTCATGCTTAATGGGACAAACTTCAAGCACTGAAAAGAGAACGTGTTAATCATTCTTGGATGTATGGATATGGACCTTGCCTTAAGGATTGAGCAACCCGCTCCTCTTACAGATGCAATTCAAGTACTCCAAATGCCAGGAAATACTTTGAGAAGTGGGAACGCTCCAATCGCATGAGTCTCATGTTCATCAAGTGAGGTATTCCAGAAGTCTTTAGGGGTGCAATATCCGCAGGGGTGACCAATGCCAGTGAGTTCCTTACTGAACTTGAAAAGCGTTTTGCTAAAAACGATAAGGCTGAAACAAGCACGCTTTTAGCTAGCTTGATTTCATTAAAGTATAAAGGCAAAGGGAACATTAGAAAGTACATCATGGAGATGTCTCATCTTGCTTCAAAACTTAAAGCACTGAAGCTTGAGTTGTCTGAGGACTTACTCGTGCATCTAGTTTTGATATCACTTCCTCCACAGTACAGTCAGTTTAAGGTCAGTTACAACTGTCAGAAGGAGAAATAGACTCTTAATGAGCTCATTTCATACTGTGTGCAAAAGGAAGACAGTTGAAGCAAGACATAACGGAAAATGCTCATTTTGCAAGCACCTCTAAAGATAAGGGCACAAAACGAAAGAAGGAGAATGAAGCTGCTAAGGGTCCAGCAAAAAAGAAACAGAAAGGCATTTGAGGGTTGTTTCTTTTGTAAGAAACCTGGACATGTAATGAAGGAATGTACCAAGTATCACGCTTGGCGTGCTAAAAAGGGTATATTTCTTCTTTGGTCTGTTCTGAGGTTAACTTAGCTTCAGTACCTAGAAACACTTGGTGGTTAGATTCCGGTGCTACTACTCACATAATTGTTTCTATGCAGGGTTATCTGAGCTACCGAAAGCCAAATGATGTTGAAAGACGCATCTTCATGGGCGATGGAAAATCAGTAAACGTGGAAGCAATAGGAAACTTTAGGTTACTCTTAGGAACTGGTTGTTATTTGGAACTTAAAGACACTTTTGTAGTACCTTCATTTAGACTAAATTTGGTTTCTATTTCCTTGTTGGACAAATTTGGATATTGTTGTTCATTTGGAAATAATCAATTTAGTCTTTCATTAAATTCCAATATTATTGGTACTGGTCCATTTAGCACCTTTGATAACCTATATCTTCTTGATACTATTGCCTCATATATTGAAACCTTGCATGTGGAATCACGTGGTACTAAGCGTAAGCTAAATAAAGGAAATTCATCAAAACTATGGCACAAACGTTTAGGACATATCTCGAAAACAAGAATGGAGAGACTTGTGTTAGATGGCATAATAGATTCTCTTGATTTTTCAGATTTTGAGGTCTGTATTGAGTGTATCAAGGGAAAATAGACCAAACAAAAGAGATTGGGTGCAAACAGAACTTCAGACGTCTTAGAATTGATCCACACAGATATTTGTGGACCATTCCCTTCGTTTTCTTGGAATGGTCAACAATATTTTATATCATTCATAGACGATTACTCACGCTATGGGTACCTTTATCTCATTCATGAGAAATCTGAGTCACTAGACATGTTCAAAGCTTTCAAAGCTGAGGTTGAGAACTAACTCAACAAACGAATTAAAAGTGTCAGGTCTAACCGTGGTAGTGAGTATTATGGCAGATATAACGGTTCCGGTGAACAACGTCCAGGACCATTTGCTAAATTCCTAGAGGAATGTGGAATCATCCCACAGTACACTATGTCGGGATCACCTAGCATGAATGGTGTAGCTGAAAGACGAAACCGAACTCTTAAGGACATGGTAAGGAGTATGATTAGTCATTCTACCTTACCAAAATCACTCTGGGGAGAAGCACTAAAGACTGCAGCTTACATCCTTAATAGAGTACCAACTAAAGCAGCTGCCAAAACACCTTATGAACTTTGGACATGTAGAAGACCTAGTCTAAAGCATTTTCACATTTGGGGATGTCCAACTGAAGCAAGGCCTTATCGGCCGAATGAAAAGAAATTGGACTCCAAAACAGTGAGCAGCTACTTCATTGGCTACTCTGAGCGATCAAGGGGCTACAAGTTCTATAATCCCACTATTAAGTCCATTTTTTAAACGGGGACAGCAACATTTTTTAGGATGTCGAGTTTGGGGGCGAGAAATAAGGTAAAAGACATTGTCTTTGAGGAGGAATCAATTTCAACTCATACTACTGTTGTTGACAATGTACATCTTTCAATACCTGTCATTGATGAAGAAACATATCTGGAACCTCAACAGGACAATGTTGAACTACTCCCTGCTCCAATTGAAGTAAATATTCCAAAAGAAAAAACTCAACAACCTCAAGACCAAATGCCATTAAGGAGATCCACGAGAGAAAAGAGAAGAGCTATTCCGGATGATTATATGGTCTTTCTCGAAGAACATGAGGAAAATGATGGATTGGTGGAAAATGATCCAATCAACTTCAATCAAGCCATGCAGGATTCTAACTCTCAAAAGTGGATAAATGCTTTGAATGAGGAGTACAAGTCTATGCAAGACAATCAAGTTTGGGATCTTGTCCCATTACCTGAAAGTACAAAGCCTATTGGTTGTAAATGGAAATATATAAAGCTCGTCTTGTAGCTAAAGGCTTTACCCAAAATGAAGGCGACGACTATAAAGAGACTTTCTCTCCGGTGTCAAAGAAAAATTCATTTAGGACAATCATGGCTCTTGTTGCGCATTTTGACTTTGAATTGCATCAGATTGATGTTAAAACAACATTTCTCAATGGCAACATCGATGAAACAATTTATATGGTGCAATCAGAAAACTTTGTGTCCAGAGACCTAAAGAATATGGTTTGCAGACTAAAGAAATCCATCTATGGGCTCAAGCAAGCTTCCTGTCAGTGGTACTACAAATTTCATCAAGTAATTGTATCGTTTGGTTTTGAAACAAATGTTGTTGATAATTGTGTGTATTCCAAGTTCAGTGGGAGTAAGCATATCTTCTTGGTTTTGTATGTTGATGACATATTGTTTGCCACTAATAATATAGATATGTTGCACGAAACCAAGAGATTTCTATCAAAGAAATTTGAAATGCAAGATTTTGGTGAAGCTTCTTTTTTCTTAGGGATTCAGATATACCGGGATCGTTTTCGGGGTATTCTTGGATTATCACAAAAGGGCTATATAGAAAAAGTGCTTAAAAGGTTTGGCATGCAAGATTGTAAACCAGGAGATACCCCTATATCTAAAGGAGACAAATTCAGTCTTAAACAGTGTCCTAGGAATAAACTTGAAGTTGTAGAGATGCAAAAGATCCCCTATGCATCCGCTGTTGGGAGTCTTATGTATGCTCAGGTATGTACACGTCCAGACATAGCATTCATTGTTGAAATGTTTTGCAGATATTTGGATAACCCTGGGATGAGTCACTGGAAAATAGCTAAACAGGTTATGAGATATTTACAGAAAACTAAGGATTACATGCTCACATACAAGAGATCAGATCAGTTGGAGATCATAGGGTATTCTGATTTTGCTGGATGCCAAGATAGTAGAAAATCTACATCAGACTACATTTATTTGTTAGCTGGAGGAGCTATTTCATGGAGAAGTGCTAAACAGACACTCATAGTTTCTTCCACCATGGAAGCAGAATATGTGACATATTTTGAGGCCTCCAACCACGGATTATGGCTGCGTTATTTTGTCACTAAGCTACGCATTTTGAATGAGATAGAAAAACCACTAAAGTTATATTGTGACAATAAGTCAGCAGTTTTATATGCCAACAACAACAGGAGTTCGTCTAGGTCAAATCATATTGACATGAAGTTCCTGGTTCTGAAAGATAGAATAGAGAATAAACAGATTTTCATAGAGCATATTGGACACACTCCATGATTGCGGATCCGCTTACTAAGGGATTACCACCCAAAGTCTTTCATGAGCACACCGCTCATATTGGTGTTATGTCACATGAGGATATCATGGTTTAGTGGGAGTTATGTTGTTCTATGATGGATTTTTTAGACACATTGGTGTAATTTAGTATTTTCTGCAGAAATAAAGTCTTCGGTCAATTGTCTGTTTATTATATGTTTGATCTCATTAAAGATTAAAGTTGGACCGGTTGGAAATAGATATGTTTGGATCACATCACATGTAATTTCCATGCTCTACATACATGTTTGATCTATGTCATTTGATTATATTGGTATATGTGACTATTGATGGATTTCGTTACGCTAAGTGTGACGCACATCGCTTTAATCCTATATCAGTATTCAATGGACGAGATTGTTTCGAAATACCTTTACTTGTGATAGCAAGTTTTGATCTCATAAGGTTATACACATTAAAGGTAACATATGTGGCCCAAGTGGGAGATTGTTGGACAAATCCAATAATGTGGTTACACATATGTAATATAATATGTATTGCTATCTTAAAGTGTAATCCATTTAAATATGTGATCTAATAGGGGTATTGGACTATAAGGTATTAATAAATAACATGGTGTAAATAAGGATGTATTAATAAATAACATGGTGTATTAATAAATAACATGGTGACTTATGGGCATTATAAATAAGATTAGTCCCGATTGAGCGTTGTGCGTTAAACTGAGATACCCTTTGGCATTGTCTTCTGTATCCTCTCAACATAGAATCTAAGGAAACGCTTGAATCAATCGGAAGATCCAATCACAGTCAAAAGGAGAAAGCGCGATGGATCAAGGTATGTTTCTATTCTTCTTATTTCCATTAAATCAACTAGAGTCTTAAATTTTGGTTTAAATACAACAATATGTACATACACCATAGAGAATAGAGAATAGAGAATGTTGTTTTATAATCATCAGAGGAATCACATTTCAAAACGAATGGAAGTAGCAGCAGTCTCTTGTTCGAAGTTGAATTTCGATTACAAATCACTGTCTCCAAGAAAATTTCCTTCAAACTGCAAAATGGATAAGACTTGAGCTTGATGGACACAATAAAGTTGTGATTCCAATTTTTCACATGTACAAAGTAACCCTTTAAATTATGTAATCATTGATTAAAGTCTCATTATAAATTCTCGTAAAGAAAAAAAACTAGTGCTTCAATGATACTAGGAGTAGGCTCACAGCGTGATAAAATGTGGTTAGAGTGTTGTAAAATATGGTGGATATACAAGGGTGACCATATTTAAAAAAAAAAAAATTTGAAGTCAATGGGGGAAAGTGCCCCTGCTTGCCCCCATGTGGCTCCAACCCTGTGCAAGTGTTCATAATATTGTTATCATTGGGATATATTAGGCCATGATTTTGGGATAATAACTGGGACATTTTGAGATATTTTCATCAAATATCATGATGCAAAAATATGTTGTTGATACTTGATATTAATAGTGAATGGCATGACAGCTCAACGGTTAGAGCTTGTCGGATGGTATCACTAGGTCATGGGTTCAAACCCAGCTTGCGGCATCTATATGGGTTCTGGTATCCTATAAAAACCCAAAAAAAAAATTAATAGCATCACTTTATTCTAATTCACAACACTTTTTCTAAATGTCGAGGGAACGCACAAGGAAACCAACGAGGAAACGCTTTATTCTAATTCACACCCCCTCACTGGTTTCCTCGCGCATTCCCTCGACTCCTAGAAGAGCTCAATTTACAAATTGCGATATATATTGCGGATAGATCGGGACATTTTGGACACTGGTTGATGATTCTGTGATGAGTTTCAATAAAAAAAAATTTAACGAAAAGGTGTAGCTAGCCAAGATGTCAATTCAAGGTACGAAAATATTCAAACAAAGTGACTTGAGACATTACGTCATTGCTCATTTGTCATTGCTAAGGTTTTGCCCTGGTCTATAATATTTATCATTATCTTTGTTTCTATATTATGAGTGTGAGCTGGTTCAATCCTTGGGGAAGAATAAATGGACTCCTCTCATTGTAGGTTGACTCAAATCTTGAGGAATATAAATGAACTAATTGTCCTAGATTGTGATATGGGAAACAACGATGAAAATGTTTCAAGTTTTGGATCTATCCCAATACTTGTGTTGTTTAATTAAGTTAATTATTATTTCTGGTTTTCAGAGGGAAATTTAGATTTTGGATCCTATTGCTTGTGATAACTTCGAGGTTACACTCGGCATTTTGGTCAGAAAGTCAAATAAAATGACTTATTTGCCAAGTGCTTGGTCGCAAATAAAAGATATGGAGTAAGAGATTTTCTGTCTCTACTCTCTCACTAGCAATTCCTGCAACTACCCATCCTTTGTTGCGAGAACAGCTATGCTTTCCATTACAAATCCATGCCTCTTTATGAGAGGAGCTTTGCTACAGAGCGAGGGAGGGAGCGAGGGATGGGTGTAACCATCCATTCTCCTCGAGATGAGCGCATCATATTGAAGATGTGTGCGAGCGCTCATCGCGAGGAGGATGGGTGGTTACACCCATCCCTCGCTCCCTTTCCCTCGACCCCTAGAATTTTCCTTATTAGAAATGCAGGATAGTTCACTTTTCATCCACTAATGACGTGTCATTAGTATTTTGGGTTGTTTGATCCACATTGAAATGGTCTGTGCAACAACAATTTGTGCATTTGAACTGTTTCGGTTTGGCTTTAGGCATACACCAAACCAACCCCATTTGAGGTGTAGATGCATTTTCCCATCTCCCTACATTGTAACTATAAAGCAACATTGTTCTAAAAAACGCTAGGCGGTGGACGGCGGTTTTACGTTTAGTATTATAACTTTAATAATTTACAAAAGTTAAGCATAATACCTTATCAATTACATCCAATTTAATGCCAAGATACATATACAAAATTTAAAAACATAAAAAATTAACAATCATGAACAAAATTTATTAAAACTCAAATGACTGAAGTTGATCATGATGGGTATTTTATACAAAGTTAAACTTGTGGACAAATATCCAAACCTACTATTTTATTTTTCTTCAATTTTCATTAATGACCTCAGTAATATTTGATAAAATCTACATTACTAAAGGTACCGACAGATCCTTTGAGAATTTCATTAAGTAATCATCATTTGCTATATTCAAACATATATTAATAAAAAACATTTAAATTGTTTATTTCCAAAAAAAAAGGGAAAAAATAAAATAAGAACACAATCAGCCTTATTAAAATAAATAAATAAAACCGCGCAAACAAATGCATGTTTGAGGTTATAATTGTTCCACAAAAGCATCATTATTTATTTATTTTCATAAAACTAACATAATGTAGCATGTCTAAACTCCAAAGTAATTAAAGGTTCAAGTGCTTAATTCAGAGATAATTTCGCCCGGAACACTCAATCTGCATCCAGAGTCTAAATTGTATTTTTCTAATCCAATTGTTTTCCAATTGAAAGGTTTTTCTGGATCTATTTGTTAAACACATAACTTATCACTTAAGGCTTTATTACTTTTAAGAAATTCAGACTAAATTAATTTATCACGTAAGACTGAAAGTGGTATTAGTTAACATATATGAAGTCTAAATTAAACCAATGCTTAGGGGTAAATTAATTGTTTAGAGATAAGCAATTTTTTTTATCTTATTTTAAATACTAAAATTTGTAAGTGTTCCAAACATTCAAATCTTATATATATCCTAGGCATTTTTCATATTGCTCGGTTCATTTTTTTTTTTTTTACAATGCATTTATTTATTTTTATGGTGTGTTTCATTGCATGGAAAATATCTTTTTTTTGCTCATCAAGCAAATCAATTTTACTGGTGTTTGGTCGCAGAACTAGATTTTAAAAGTTTTGTAAAATCATGCCTCTGTTTCCCCTCAATTTTTTTTCTCCATAGAATTTTATTAGCCTCGCAACCAAAACACACCCTTAGGATTTCCATCGAATAAAGAGCATAATGTTGAATGTTAGCAAGTCAAAAATCACTGAGGGTATGTTTGGTTAGTCATTTTCTTTGAGAAATTGAATGTATTTTCCTTGTTATGCAGATTTATATTGTTCAGTTCTATTATATTTCGACAAGAAATCGATTCTTCATAAGACTATTTTCCCAATACTCATGGGAATCCAAGTCTGAGGGAGAGGCCTCGGAATCGAATTAATGGAAATGGTTTCAAATAAAACAACATAATTACTCATTGTTACCATTTTCCCTTCTTTTCAAATAAAAAAACATAATTACTTTCATATATACATAATATTTAGTATTAGTAATGAAAAAAACTTCCCTTATTAATTTTGGTGACAAAAGAAATGAATTAATCAATTCTAATTCAAGATACTTGACAAAATAAAGGTACTTGAAAATGGCATGCAAAAGGATAATTCAATCGTAGATTCAGTACAATTCACAGAACAACAAATTTAAGATATAATACACAATCATTACTGCATCAATTAATGGATACTATGCATGGGTGGATCTACCCTTTGGCTAAGGGGGTCAGTTGTCCCCTTATCTTTACGAAAAATTCCACTAAATTATTCTAATTATTTTATATTGCCCCCCTTTTAAAAATTTAGGTTGCCATCTTTTGTATACAATCTTAGCTTTGGACTCCAATAAAAATTATATTATGGGTTATTTTTAAAGTTTAGGTCCCCCCATTTTTAACAAATTTCTACTACCGATATGTTTGTGTTTCAGAGTTCGATATAGTCAGCTACTACGAAGTTGAGCGAATTGGGAGTGAGATGAGAGGCGGACTTGAGAGATTACAGAGTGAGAGAGGGTTTGTGAGGGAGAGAAAATATAAAAGGAGAAAGATAAGAGGAGAGAGTGAGAGGGTTGGTGAGGATGGGTTTGCTGGGAGTTAAAAAAGAAAAAAAGTTGGTCTTTTCAAACTTTTTTTGCTCTCCTTTGTCAGCAATCCTGACTCCGCCCCTGATACTATGACTGAGGTGGAGGTGTGTGTGATGCCGAATCATAGCTTATGTAGGATGAGCTGAGCACCATACTGAGGTTGAAGAGTTAGAACAGTGTATGGAACATGCGTATAGGTGGGTGAAAGCTCAAATGAGAAGCGCTTCAAAATCATGGCTAAAGCCAACTTTGCTTCGATCAATGCAAATGTCTGCCCAACACATATCCGTGGACCCCAACCGAATGGGAAAAATGATACTTGATTGTTTGTGGCCTTTGAAATTCCATCGGCAAATCTCTCTGGCTTGAACTCGTTGACGTCTTCTCCCCAAAGTTCTTTACTATGGTGAACAAGTAGAGTTAGCAATGCAATCTCTACACCTTCAGGAATAGATATGTCTCCTAGTTTCATAGGCTTATAAGTGGTTCGTGCTAGCATAACCACAGGTGGGTAAAGCCGAAGAATCTCATAGAAAATCATTGTTACCTGCACAAAATTTTCGATGTTATTAAATATAATTCTACTTGCAACAGTAGTCAAGGTTAAGGGATAAAAGTATCTAACACTTTTCAAGTGGTTCAACCCTTCAAAATCTGGTTTTCCTTGTCCGAAGACTTCTAAAACTTCTTCCCTCGCTTTCTCCTGCCGTTCAGGATGCATGCTCAACACAATCATCGTCCACACGAGCAAAGTTGAAGGAGTTTCTTGTCCTGCAAGGTAAAATAACTTGCACTCCTCAATAACATCATTAACACTCATGCCAAGATTTTTAGAGTTCCCATTATCTTGAATTTCCCTAAAGTTGGACTCCATCAACAAGCCTAACAAGTCATCATTGTTCCCTTCTCCTGCTTTCATAGCCTTCTCTCTCCTTCTAATTATATTTGTGAGCAAAGTTCGCAATTCTCTATCAATTTCCTTGATCCTATTGTTTGTTTTAGTTGGAAGGAACCTGCATGAACAAATAGAAGAACTAAGTTAAAATTGATCTTATTGTTCCTAGTTTTGACTAGATTAGAAGGATCCGTCGTCCTAAAATTAGAATTTTTTTCTTTTGTCGACAGTATTCATTTTCTGTACACTACACCAAATTGACATTTTTGTAACATCCCCAGAACAGTATCATTTTTGAAGTGTAACAATTCACCTAACAATTTTACACATTTTTACAGAACAAAATGATACAATAATTGTATCACCATGAAGAGTATGGTTATAAAAGTGATGCTATTCATGGTGATCCAACTTATTGTATCATTTTATTTGTGTTACTGTTTTACATTTTTTTTTACTAAATTTAATTTTGACTTGAAATTATTTGGTGGATTGTAACATGTCAAAAGTGATACTGTTTTAAGAGTTGTTACAAAAGTGTCAATTTGGTGTAGTGGTATAACATGCTATATTCATTATTTTCTGCAAGTGATGCAGAGGAAGGCTATTTTAAACCAACTTCTAGAGTATGAGCTATGTATACCTGTAACCAGGGATGTATACGGATTGAGAAAATTGGACAAGAATCATAGCCAGTTCAGTTTGTAGTTCAAATATGGGTTGCCCTTCTTCAAAATTGCTACCAAATGCTGTTCTAGAGATGACATCTCTAGTCAAATCCTGAAGTTCAGGCCAGACATCCATTTCATACGACTCCTTAGTGACTAAATTCTCCCATTTCATTATCATCTCGGTACAACATGTGTAGAACGCAGGCAACATCAGCTATAATCAACAAAACAATAGTTAGTCCAACCAGCAGGAGTTCATGCAGAAAATATCTAAGCACATAATAACACATGAACTATAATAGAGCAATAACTCAGTCTTTTACAAATATTAGGATTTATTGAAAATGTTTGTGAATGATTAAAAAGAATGACGTTTAACTTCTCAAGATGGAAGGCTGGGTTTATAATCCTTCTGTGTTTGACCCATTTTTCTCCATTATAGGCTACAACTCCTTGTGCTAACAACTTGCCCAATGGGTGCGGCTTAATCTTAGAAAAATGACCAAACTTGCTCGATAGAATATCCCTGACAAGATCTGGATCTATGACGTTCAGCCTCGGAGTTTTTCCAAACCATATAAAGGACATCTTACCTACAATATTTTTCAATCAAATACTGATGAGAGGGTACAAATATATGTACTAATTTCAAGTGGAATAGAAAAAAAGTTGTGAAAATACCATATTCATTAACATTTCGACTGAGGAAAGGGAAGACACGTGGCACGATATCATGCGAAAGTTCCATAGGCTTGGATCTTGCTTCCTTGGTTTCACTTGCAAACTCTTTGAGGTCTCCAAACAACAGCTTGTAAGGAGGACCAGTGAAGCCTTGCTTGTTAAGCTGCCTCTGCAACTTCATGGGCTTCATCCAAACGGAATAAAAGGCTCTCCATGCCAGTAATAGGAACAAACCACTCACTGTGCCAAGTACAACCATTACCATATCTGCCATCTCTGAGGTCTCTCTCCTTCTGTCGCACACTTTTGTAGATAATGAAACTGATATAAGTTTCTGCTTTATATAACATTAAAAGAGGAGGAAAGACTTTTAAGATTTTTCGTCATATTCGAGAATTATAGGTATAAACCTTCTAGAAACTATGTGATATTTTATCTGTAATCCATAACTGCCAATCCATAACTGCCCCATGGCTTGTTATTATCAGAGGAATAAGCAAAAATATAAATTTGAGTACATCCATGGAATCAAAATTTTCAATAAAAAAATTTGCGACATGTATTGAGGATAGATCGGGACATTTTGGACACTAATTGATCATTCTATGATAAGTTTCAATTCAAGGTACGAAAAGGTGTAGCTAGCCAAGATGTCAATTCAAGGTACGAAAATATTCAAACAAAGTGACTTGAGACAATACGTCATTTCTCATTTAGACAATACGTCATTTCTCATTTGTCAATGCACGGGGAAGAAGAAAGTGACTCGAGACAATACGTCATTTTCTCTACAATACTTATCATTATCTTTGTTTCTGTATGTATGTGTATGTATGCCACTGGTTCAATCCATGGGGAAGAAGAAATGGACTCTTATAATTGTAGGTTGACTCCAACCATGGGGAATATAAATGAACTAAATTGTGAAATGAGGAAACAACAATGAAAATGTTTTAAGATTGAGTAATTCTATCTGTCGAGGGAATAGGCGAGGGAGGCTCCTGCGCACGTGCAAGAGCATCGATTCGAGAAAAAAAAAAAAAGAAGGAGGGAAACGAAATTTGGGGGAAAAAAGATGAAAGAGGGAACCTCTCCCTCTCCCTCTCCCCATTTCCATCTCACCCATTACAGAGACAGAGATAAGGAATCGCCCTCCCTCCCTCTCCTCAAACGAAGCCTGAGAATCGCCCTCCCTCCCTCTCCCCAAATGAAGCTCGATAGAGAAGCCTCCATCTCCCCCAATGAAGCTCGACAGAGAAGAGAAGTTGGAGACAAATCGCCACCCTCTCCCAAAAGGTACTGTATTTTCCCTCTCATTCTCTCCCTCTTTGTGGGTGATTTCTTGTTGGGGATTTCTAGATCTAGGGTTTCTACTAGAGCTAGGGCTAAAAATTTGCATTCTTCTTGTGGGGGATTTCTAGATCTAGGGTTTCTACTAGGATTTCTAGATCTAGGGTTTCTAGATCTGATCACAAATTGATGCATATGTAAGATAAATATTTACAAATTTATTTTCAGTCTTTGTTCTGGTTCTCTTAGGTTTGAGTTTGATATAAAGTTTAAAGTTTTGCATTTTTTGGGTTGATTTAGTTTGTATCAGAATCGTTTGTATTGATTTAGCTTCTTAAATCTCTTAGATCTCATAGTCTATGTTTCTTCACTAGTACAACATGTTCATGTCTAGTTTACATCACTTTTAACATTGATTTATAAACTCAATTATTCAGATCAAGATATAGTTTATTGTTGTTTGGTATATTTTGATGATATTATCGATTTTTTTGGGTTGTATATTGTATATTTTCATGTATTTTTTGTTTTGCTATATGAAACATGGGGTAGTTTTTGCCAACTCTGAACATGCAACTTCTAATTGTTTTATGTAGTCTTTGATCCATATTACAATAATTTGTTTCATAGTTGAGCTTTCATTTTCACCTATCCAACTTTTGGTTGCAAATTCACCAGCTGTTTTATGCAAACTTAAATCTCACTTGCATCTTCTTTTTATTTCAGATAACTTGTATGACGTGTTTATGAACATCAGAGACGACGAAGCAAAACACTGCAAGACAATGAAGGCTTGTCAGACACACGGTAACCTTCGCTCTCCTCATTCATATCCTCCAGAGGATTCGCTTGAAGATGATTCAGAATGTGTTGTGAAGGGGCCAGATTGTGTAGGCATAGTAGATTGTCTGAAGAAGTCTGTAACCACGCCTCCACCTCCAGTACAAGCAAATTAGAAGAGGGAGAGAGATGTATAGAGAGAAAAGTCAACAGTTTCAGATATAGTAAAGAAGTATACCAATAGAATAATGTTTCATGTGATACAAAATTTTGGTTCTACAACTATAAATTTGTTTCATGTAATTGGTTCTTGTTTGATCTTTTTTCATCTAATTGGTTCTTCCTTAATCTTTTTCAAGAATTGTGTGGGAGGCATTTAATGAGTATAGACATGATGGGTTGCCTAATTTTCCACTTTTGAGGTTCAATGGTTTTAACCAAACCAATAGATTGAATATGCTTGGACTCATGTTTTTCATTGATTAACCAAACCAATAGGTGAATCCCAATAGATTGAATATGGTTGGAGGGTGTGTATGCTGGTTGTTTTGGGCAGTCCGGTGTACACTCGGGCTTTATCGCAGAAACGCGCGTGTGCTGCGTGTTCTATGGCTGAGATATTGCTGGTGCTATCCGGGTTACTGGGAACTGACAGTGAGCTGTTTTTTTCATTGCTTCTAGTTTTTGCTTTGGCTTTCATACGGGTAACGTCGTAATGTACCCCTGTAGCATTTGTAAGTCATTTTTTTGATAAGTAATTAAGGTCTGGCATACCATAGTTGCCCCTCCCCACTGGAGGTTAATTTAAAAAAAAAAAAAAAATCCCAATCTCTTTATAGAGGGTCTTGCAGTAAAAAAAAATAAATATAACGAGTAGCGATGATTGACAATATAATACAACTACTGGAAACTCGCATTACTTCGATCATAACTGCACCCAATTATATGATCTTCTGTGATCAAACGGATCTTATTAGGTGTGTTGTTGATAAATCCAAGATGTCTGAACAATTGCAATTAGGTTGATTACAGTATGTCACCACCCCAAGCAAGGTATATCCATCATTGAAGCCAGAGAACGAATTTGGAAACTGAGAATCATCTATGTTTCATTCATTATAAATTTGTAATTTGACCGATGGCTCATATTGGAGATTATACATTAGATTCACCCCAACATTACACTATGCACTATCTGAGAATACAGGTGAAATTGAGCCTTTCCTCCAAAAACAAGTTGGAGTTGAAATTTTAGTAAGATTGTTATTTGACTATACCAGAACATATTACAAGTGAGTAGACCAAGCAAGGAAGCCAAAATTTTGACAAAAAAAATGGTGCTAGGACTACATTTCTTCTATAGACTTTATTAGCAAATCATTACATTAGACGCAACCGATGGAGTTGCAACTTTAACTATTGATAAGACTTGTGGATTTGTTGGGAACTGAAGTTGTGGTGTTCTACAAGGATTTTGAACCTTTACGCACACTGTGGCACTTTTGATCTCACCAGTGGTCTTTTTAAAAACTTGAATTCCCACCTCCGAGGTTTGATCTGCCCTATTAACTTCATCTGCTCTTTTTTGAACTTCATATTCGCATACCACTTCGCACCTCGCCAACCCAAAGCATATCTACAATGTAGCAAAGGAAATATATTGACATGAGAAATCATCAAATCAATAATGAAACGTAATGATATTTCACTTTTCAATACAAAGATTTACAAATGCCTAATCCATGGAAAGCGAAGTCAAGTGTTGGGCATTTGGACAATATCTCTTACTTTCATTTGTTTTCCTTTTATTTATTTTGACACTATTATATTTGATTTATATACATGTAAGGACATCTGAATGCATAAAGAGCAGTGAAAGACACCTAATGCTAGAATCTCAGTCCGACAACACTATTGGCAACGTATAGCACTAAAAACACTATCACAAAAGTGCATCAGAGACTCTAATTTGTTGCCTTCTATGATCAAACATATCCTTTCTGTGATTTATGTGAATGTGACTAGCTTTAACAAGTAACACTTGTGATGATACATAGAATGTGAGGACATCTGAATGTAGAAAGTGCTATTATAACCCACTTCATGCCAGAATCTCAATCCAACAATTCTTTGGGCAACGTATAGCCCTTAAATTACTATTACGTAAGTGCATCAGAGACTCTAATTTGTTGAATTTATTGTCAAACATATTGTATCTAAAAAAACCAGTAGATCAATTCAGAATACTATTTTCCTCTTGACAAACAGAGAACAAATAAAAAGCTGTAGTCATTATAGCAATATACATATCAACAAACAGTGCTATGAAATTACTTCTCAATTAAAACACCTAAATGAAAACAAAGACTGCAAAGGATTAGAATTATAAACCTTTTCCCCTATGGCGAGCAACCCTCTTCCTGGGGATGAAATCCCAATGAACCATGCCTTGGATGCTCAAACTTCCGGTGAGACTTACTTTTATCATTATCTGAAAAATTAATTCTTTAAGCACATTGGGATAACAATTGTTGACAAAAAGAGTAAGTTTAAATATCCAGATTTATTTTCACATTAGTACAATTTCAACTTTTCACCTGTTCAATAATTTACAACCCCTCATCAATAACTAGGATGATCTCAACAATATTTACAAATTAATATTTGAAGGAAGATCATTTTGATTATAAAATCAAATCCATTAGCTATAACAATCAACATATCAAATTCTCACAATACTTAATGAAGTTGAAAATCACTTTACACAAACATATAGCCTAATCTATAATTAACAAACCAAATGTATAATACAATATAGTTCACAAAAATCAATAAATTAGCAAAACCCATATTATAGAAACATGAGAAATAGCTTCATCAACCCCAGAGATGAAAAGAAATTGTTCCCCTTACCAAAGACCTACGACACATGGATAGATGTCGATTCTCAGGGCTTGACGGTGTTCCTTTCCAAATACCCATCAAAGGGTTCATGGCACAGAAGCCCATTTCGAGACACCAGCTTTGATTTCTCATTCTCATTTTTTTATAGGGAACTCATTTCAATCCATCTTCAGAGTTGCCAAAAATTACCCCATGTTTCATATAGCAAAACAAAAAATACATGAAAATATACAATATACAACCCAAAAAATCGATAATATCATCAAAATATACCAAACAACAATAGACTATATCTTGATCTGAATAATTGAGTTTATAAATCAATGTTAAAAGTGATGTAAACTAGACATGAACATGTTGTACTAGTGAAGAAAAAGAGACTATGAGATCTAAGAGATTTAAGAAACTAAATCAATACAAACGATTCTGATACAAACTAAATCAACCCAAAAAATGCAAAACTTTAAACTTTATATCAAACTCAAACCTAAGAGAACCAGAACAAAGACTGAAAATAAATTTGTAAATATTTATCTTACATATGCATCAATTTGTGATCAGATCTAGAAATCCTAGTAGAACTCCTAGATCTAGAAATCCCCATCAAGAAATCACCCACAAAGAGGGAGAGAATGAGAGGGACAATACAATACCTTTTGAGAGAGGGGTGGCGACTTGTCTCCAACTTCTCTTCTCTGTCGAGCTTCGTTGGGGAAGATGGAGGCTTCTCTGTCGAGCTTCGTTTGGGGAAAGTGAGGGAGAGAGGGAGGCGATTCTCAGGCTTCGTTTGGGAAGAGGGAGGGAGGGAGGGCGATTCTCTGTCTCTGTCTCTGTAATGGGCGAGATGGAAATGGGGAGAGGAGAGGTTCCCTCTTTCATCTTTTTTCCCCCAAATTTCGTTTCCCTCATTTTTTTTATTCTCGAATCGATGCTCCTGCACGTGCGCAGGAGCCTCCCTTGCCAATTCCTTCGTCAGGTAGAATTACTTTTTAAGTTTTGGATCTATCCCAATACTTGAGTTGTTTAATTAACTTAATTATTAATTCTGATTTTCAGAATGGAATTTTAGACTTTGGATCCTATTGCTTGTACTAACTTCAGACGTTACTCGTTGGATTCTTTGGTCGAAACGTCAAGTAAAATGACTTATTTGCCAAGTGTTTGGTCCCAAATAAAATATGTGGAATAAGAGATTTTATGTCTGTTCTCTCTCACTTGTAAGTCCTGCAACTACCCATATTTTGTTGCGAGAGTAGCTAAGCTTTTTGATGGACATCCATCGTCTGCAGATTTAGCATTTTAAGGACACTAATCAATGACAATGGATAGTTCAAAGGCAGAAAGGTTAAAAAGTTGTGTGACAACCTCCACATCAGCCACCACGACTCCTCACCAAGACAACCCTCAAGCCAATGGGCAAGCTGAAGTCACCAATAGGACCATCTTGGAAGCACTCAAAAGAAAACTTGATGCACCCAAAGGCCTGTGGGTCTCAGAGTTACCAGGTATTCTCTGGGCATTCAAACCACCAAAAGAACTCCTACTAGGGAAACACCGTTCGCTCTAGCTTACGAGTCGAAAGGAATGATCCCAATGGAGCTCGGAATGCCCTCATTCAGAACAGAGGAGTTCATGTTGGAAGGCAACGATGAAGCTTTGCGTGTCGACGAAAAAAAGACGAGGCTTCTGCCAAGATAGCTGTCTACCAACATAGAATGTCTCAATACTATTATAAGAGGGTCAAGCTACGAGAGTTCAAAGTGGGAGACTGGATACTCAGAAGAACCCAGCAGAACACTAAAGAATCAGGGGCGGGCAAGCTAGATCCAAACTGGGAAGGACCTTACAGAGTGACAAAGTTCAATAGGCCAGGTACATACTGGTTAGAGAACGACGAGAGTCTTAAGCTACCATGGAATGTAGAACATCTAAAAAAATATTGTCAATAAATTCAAGGCAAAATTTGCTTTACTAAAGTTTCAATGTTGTTCATTAACCTGATTGGGAAACTAGTCAATCTATAACAGTCTGACTTAGATGTCAGGCACCCTGGTCTGATCATCATGTCAGACCACAAGGTGAGTGAAATAAGTCAGGACACCTGAGTCAAACTTATACAACTAAATCTCTTGGTCTGATCACCATGGAGTGAATTAAACAAGTTAGACCAAGTTATCTAATAGACCTTCTGGTCCGCTCTACAGCCTAATCCGCCAAGAATGACCAAGATTACTCAGAAAGTGGGAGTCTAGTCAGATCTCATGGAGCCTGATTAAGATGGTTTGTCACATGTCTTTGTTTATGGCGGAACCTGACCAAAGTTTAGTCAGTTCATACAGCCTGATGAAGATATCTTTTGGTCTTTTCTACAACCTAGTCCGCCAAGAACGGACCAAGATGGCTCAGAACGAGGGAGTCTAGTTAGAGCTCATGAAGCTTGATCGAATTACTTGTCAGGGATCATTGTTCGACCATAGATAATGATGGACGAACTTGGCCATAAAGTTTAGTCAACTCATGCAGTTTGATGAAGATAACTTTTGGTCCGCTCTAGTGTCTAGTCTGCCAAGATAGAATTAAGATGGCCTAGAAAGTGGGAGTCTAATCAGAGCTCATGAAGCATGATCAAGACGACTTGCCAGGGATCATTGTTCGACAATAGACAATGATGAACGAACTTGGCCAAAAAGTTTAGTCAACTCATGCAGTCTGATGAAGATAACTTCTGGTCCGCTCTACAACCTAGTCCTCCAAGAACATATCAAAATGGCTCAAAAAGTGGGATTCTAGTCAGAGCTCATGGGCTTGATCAAGACGACTCGCCGTGGGTCTTTGTCCCACCATAGACAATGATGGTATAAGCTAAGCAAATTTTAGTCAACTCACAAAGTCTGACCAAGATATCTTTTGGTCTGCAAAATAATTTCTACTCCGCTAGACAAAGTTTAGTCAACTCACAGAGTCTGACCAAGATAATTTTTGGTCTACAAAATAATTTATACTCCGCTAGACAAAGTTTAGTCAACTCACAGAGTTTGGCCAAGAAACTTTTGTTCAGCCAAAATGATTTTTGCCCAGCTGATCAGAGTTTAGTCAACTCATGAAGACTGATGAACATAGCCTTTGATCTGCTCAGTATTCTAGTTCGACACGGGACCAAGGCAGCTAGATCAAGCTTATTGAGCCTGGCCGAAACAATTTATGGTCCTCTTAAAATTTCTAGACGAAAAATACTTGCCTCCAAGAGCGCATATAAGTTGAATGGTCAGATTAACTTGTCAGCTTTCAGACTTGGTAAACTTGTTTTGTCTAAAGACCAACACCATGGTTAGGCAACATATATAGAAGAAATTCAGCAACAAAATGTCTAGGAAACACAAGTACAAAATGTCACTCAATAAATTCAACAAGAAAAAAAAATGTTCTTCTATTGAGAAATGAAAAATGCAACTTTTACTCCTTATCAAGAGAAGGTTCAGTTACATTGGGACTGGACATAGCAAGGGATGTTTCGGTGTGTACTGCAGTTTCAGTACCTTGATCTGGATCATCCTCTTCTTGCAACTGATCAGAAGCTTCTTCAAATTCGCCATAAGCCTCCTGTCTGTAAAGGAAAGATCTCAATCAGCGTAATCTTATTCCATCAGCTCCAGTAACTCTAGCCTTCCTTTCACAACTCTGGTGAAATGGAACGTGCCCTGAGCCTTAAGAAGCTTTCACAACTCTACAAGCTCTTGCTCTGCCCCTTCAAATCTGCTCACCAATGCACCAGCTCTGGATTGCTCAATACATAACTTATCCTTGATTAGACTAAGCTCATTGTGCACTAGGAGGAGTTCCTTTTCTCCCTTCTTTGTGCATTGAGCATTGTAAGCAACATTAGCTTCTAGTTTCTGATATCGGACAGTCCACTCTGACTCCAGGTTGCTCTTTTCAACGCTCAGAGCCTGCATTTTAGTCTGCACCTTAATTATAATCTCTTGGGCAAGCTTCAAGTCACGTTGAGCGTGATTCAACTCCTCTTCCAATATTTCCTTCAAAGACAAAACTTTTGCCAAATCAATCTCAACTAACTCCAGGAGGACCCTCTGAGACTCCAGTTATGTCTTTGAGGCCTCCAACTATGTCCGAACAATTAACAATTGAGCCTCCAAGTCTGATTGGACAGACTTCTGGCTTGAACCAGCACCTGCCTAACCTTCAACTTGTTTATTCAATAACTCGATATCTCGGAGAGCATCTGATATACGACTTCTGCAGATGTGCAAAAACTCGCTTCATGATATACACTCTCTCACGAGCAGCTTCAACCTCAGCCCCAGCCACGACAACTTGGGTCATATATGACATCCCCAACATCTAATGTCTATGATCCTTGTCAAGACGATCATCCCATGTTTCCCTTTCTGACATCAGTGCTCGATTGGTCAACCAATCGTACCATCTACTTATTTGTTTTCTTGAAGTGTAAGACACATCGACCTCCTGATGCCAGGCATGATTGGACATTCTCCCTTCTTTCAAATAAAATAATATAATTACTTTCATATATTCTTAATATCGGTAATGAAAAAAACTTCCCTTATTAATTTGGGTGACAAGAGAAATGAATTAATCAATTCTAATTCAAGATACTTGACAAAATAAAGGGACTTGAAAATGGCATGCAAAAGGATAACTCAATGGTAGATTCAGTACAATTCACAGAACTACAAGTTTAAGAATACTTATATTACACAACCACTAGCACGTCAATTAATGGATACTACAACTGAGGTGGAGGTGTGTGTGATGCCGAATCATAGCTTATGTAGGATGAGCTGAGCACCATACTGAGGTTGAAGAGTAATAACAGTGTATGGAGCATGCGTATAGGTGGGCGAAAGCTCAAATGAGAAGCGCTGCAGAATCATGGCTAAAGCCAACTTTGCTTCGATCAATGCAAATGTCTGCCCAACGCATATCCGTGGACCCCAACCGAATGGGAAAAATGATACTTGATTGTTGGTGGCCTTTGAAATTCCATCGGCAAATCTCTCTGGCTTGAACTCGTTGACGTCTTCTCCCCAAAGTTCTTTACTATGGTGAACAAGTAGAGTTGGCAATGCAATCTCTACACCTTCAGGAATAGATATGTCTCGTAGTTTCATAGGCTTATAAGTGGCTCGTGCGAGCATAACCACAGGTGTGTAAAGCCGAAGAATCTCATAGAAAATCATTGTTACCTGCACAAAATTTTCCATGTTATTGATGTAATTCTATTTGCAACAGTAGTTGAGGTTAATGGATAAAAGTATTGAACTCACAATTTTCAAGTGGTTCAACCCTTCAAAATCCGGTTTTCCTTGTCCGAAGACTTCTAAAACTTCTTCCCTCGCTTTCTCCTGCCATTCAGTATGCATGCTCAACACAATCATCGTCCACACGAGCAAAGTTGAAGTAGTTTCTTGTCCTGCTATGTAGAATAACTTGCACTCCTCAATAACATCATTAACACTCATGCCAAGATTTTTAGAGTTCCCATTATCTTGAATTTCCCTAAAGTTGGATTCCATCAACAAGCCTAACAAGTCATCATTGTTCCCTTCTCCTGCTTTCATAGCCTTCTCTCTCCTTCCAATTATATTTGTGAGCAAAGTTCGCACTTCTCTATCAATTTCCTTGATCCTATTGTTTGTTTTAGTTGGAAGGAACCTGCATGAAATAGAAGAATTAAGTTAAAATTTATCTTATTGTTCCTAGTTATTGACTAGATTAGAAGGATCCGTCTCCTAAAATTAGAATTCATTTCTTTTGTCAGAAATATTCATTTTCTGCATGACATGCTATATTCATTTTTGGCGAGTGATGCAGAGGAAGGCTATTAACCAACTTTTAGAGCTTATGAGCTATGTGTACCTATAACCAGGGATGTATACGGATTCAGAAAGTTGGATAACAATCACAGCCAGTTCAGTTTGTAGCTCAAATATGCGTTGCCCTTCTTCAAAATTGCTACCAAATGCTGTTCTAGAGATGACATCTCTAGTCAAGTCTTGAAGTTCAGGCCAGACATCCATTTCATATGGCTCCTTAGTGACTAAATTCTCCCATTTCGTTATCATCTCAGTACAACATGTGTAGAACGCAGGTAACATCAGCTATAATCAACAAAACAATAGTTAGTCCAACCTGCAGGAGTTTATGAAGAAAATATTTAATCACATTAACACATGAACTAAAATAGAGCAATAACTCAGTCTCTTACAAGTATTAGGGATTTATTGAAAATGTTTGAGAATGATTAAAAAGAATGACCTTTAACTTCTCAAGATGGAAGGCTGGGTTTATAATCCTTCTGTGTTTGACCCATTTTTCTCCATCATAGGCTACAATTCCTTGTGCTAATGACTTTCCCAATGGGTGCGGCTTAATCTTAGAAAAATGACCAAACTTGCCCGATAAAATATCCCTGACAAGATCTGGATCTATGACGTTCAGCCTCGGAGTTGCTCCAAACCATGTAAAGGACATCTTACCTACAATATTTTTCAATCAAATACTGATGAGAAGGCACAAATATATGTACTAATTTCAAGTGGAATAGAATAAAAGTTGTGAAAATACCATATTCCTTAACCTTTCGACTGAGGAAAGGGGAGACACGTGGCACGATATCATGCGAAAGTTCCATAGGCTTGGATCTTGCTTCCTTGGTTTCACTTGCAAATTCTTTGAGGTCTCCATACAACAGCTTGTAAGGAGGACCAGTGAAGCCTTGCTTGTTAAGCTGCCTCTGCAACTTCATGGGCTTCATCCAAACGGAATAAAAGGCTCTCCATGCCAGTAAAAGGAACAAAGCACTCACTGTACCAAGTACAACCATTACCATATCTGCCATCCGTCTCTCCTTCTCTCTTCTCTCCCACACTCAGTTCTGTAGATAATGAAACTGATACAAGTTTCTGCTTTATATAATATTGAAAGAGGAGGAAAGACTGTAGAGTTTTTGTCATACTCCAGAATTATTGGTATAAACCTTCTAGAAACTATGTGATTTTATCTGTAATCCATAACTGCCTCATAATAATGTTGTTTATTCCAATTTTTATGTGGTTTGGCACTTGGAAATAGGCACCTTCCCTAGTGCTTACTAAAATGTTCAGCTATTAAAAACTTCTGCCTTTGATTAGAAATAAAAATAAACACCCTGTTGAAAGTGGTGAATAATTTTATGATTAATAACAACGTTCTTATAAACAAATACAACAAAGAGTGTTCACTCTTTTATTTTAACTTATGTATCCATCACTCTTGAAATGATGTGAAGAACAAGCCCCACAAAGATTAGTCTTTGTCCACTACACTCAGGGTATCATAATATTACAAGAAACACATTAACAACCTGGTGCTCTTTTGTATTTTGGCGATTGTTTTCTTCTCCATTGTTGAATTTGATGTTAACAATATTATTATACACCAATGGCTTGGCCTTATAGTTTGTATTCTCTTCTCTCCTTTTTCTAATTGTGTTGTTTGCTACTGCATTTCTCACCAAACCGAAGGCAGGGTGCTTTTCAAGAAAGATTCCAACTAAGTGGTTCTGCCAAATCTCTGTGGCTTTCTCCCGAACATGTTGAGGGCAGAGAAGAGATTTGGCAGAACCACTTAGTTGGAATCTTTCTTGAAAAGCCCCCTGCCTTCGGTTTGGTGAGAAATGCAGCAGAAAGGCCATTCCAAAAAATCTTTGAGAAAGAAGGGGCCCAATCCCGTATTTAATGATTGGGGTGGCGATAGGCTTCGCTCCCTTATAGAGAAAGGTGGGTTAACTAACGAAAGAAAGATGGAACCAGATGCATTCTTAAAAGAAAGCGCTTTGCCTTACCTATTATTAAAGATAAGACTGGAGGGAGACCCCACATTAATGGGTGTCTCCTAAATTTCAATCTCATTAATCAGTAAGTCAAAAATATGATTACTCTTCATCTCCATATATTTTCACATATAGTTTTATTAATTAATATAGTTAAACTTCAAATACAATCATAGACACGTCATAAGTACCAGACAATAATTTTGAAATTCATGTACAAGACCTAATCACAAACTGATATGCGTCAATAGATATTTTAGAACCAAATGACGATTAGTTGATAGAAAGTGTTCATAATAAATTTTTTTTTTTTTTAAAAGCGAGCGGGGCTTTTATAGGATCCCATAACATATCAACTATGTGCAAGTGTTCATAATATTGTTATCATTGAGATATATTAGGCCATGATTTTAGGATAATAATTGGAAAATTTTGAGATATTTTCATCAAATATCATGATGCAAAAATATGTTGTTGATACTTGATATTAATAGCATCACTTTATTCTAATTTACAACGCTTTTTCTAAATGTCGAAGGAACGCACAAGGAAACTAGCGAGGGGGATAAAGGGTCACACCCCCTCGCTAGTTTCCTCGCACATTCCCTCAATGCGTAGAAGACCTCAATTTAAAAACTGTGATATATATTGCAGATAGATCGGGACATTTTGGACACTGGTTGATGATTCTGTGATAAGTTTCAATAAAAAAAATTTAACGAAAAGGTGTAGCTGGCCAAGATGTCAATTCAAGGTACGAAAACATTCAAACAAAGTGACTTGAGACATTACTGTCATTGCTAAGGTTTTGCCCTGGTCTATAATATTTATCATTGTCTTTGTTTTTGTATGTGTGTAGCTGGTTCAATCCTTGGGGAAGAAGAAATGGACTCCTCTCATTGTAGGTTGACTACAATCCTGAGGAATATAAATGAACTAATTGTCCTAGATTGTGATATGGGGAAACAACGATGAAAATGTTTTAAGTTTTGGATCTATCCCAATACTTGTTTTGTTTAATTAAGTTAATTATTATTTCTGGTTTTCAGAGGGAAATTTAGATTTTGGATCCTATTGCTTGTGATAACTTCGAGGTTACACTCAGCATTTTGGTCGGAAAGTCAAATTAAATGACTTATTTGCCAATTGCTTGGTCGCAAATAAAAGATATGGAGTAAGAGATTTTCTGTCTGTACTCTCTCACTAGCAATTCCTGCAACCACCCATCCTTTGTTGCGAGAACAGCTAAGCTTTCCATTACAAATCCATGCCTCTTTGTGAGAGATGCAGGATAGTTCACTTTTCATCCACTAATGGGATGTCATTAGTACTTTGGGTTGTTTGATCCACATTGAAATGGTCTGTGCAACAACAATTCGTGCATTTGAACTGTTTCGGTTTGGCTTTATGCATACACCAGCCCCATTTGAGATGTAGATGCATTTTCCCATCTCCCCCATATTGTAACTATAATGCAGCATTGTTCTAAAAAGCGTTAGGCGGTGGGTGGCGGTGAGCAGGTGCCTAGGCAGTTTTAGATTTAGTATTATAACTTTAATAATTTACAAAAGTTAAGCATAATACTTTATCAATTACATTCAATTTAATGCCAAAATACATATGCAAAATTTAAAAACATAAAAAATTAGCAATCATGAACAAAATTTATTAAAACTCAAATTACTGAAGTTGGTCATGATTGGTATTTTATACAAAGTTGAACTTGTAGACAAATATTCAAACATACTCTTTTATTTTTCTTCAAATTGCATGAATGACCTCAGTCATATTTGATAAAATCTACATTACTAAAAGTACCGACAGATCCTTTGAGAATTTCATTAAGTAATCATCATTTGATACATTCAAACATATACTAAATAAAAAATAATTAAATTGTTTATTTCCAAAAAAGAGGAAAAAAATAAAATAAGAACACAATCAGCTTTATTAAAAAAAAAAATCTGTCTAGACCGCCCAATCATTAATCTAGGCATTTCTCTAATGCCTAGGCTGTTTTTTTGAACATTGTATAATAGTAATGATATCACTCTTATGTTGTGCAGTTTGTGTGGTGGAAAAATTCAAAAAACCATTACCCTTTTGATCACCCAAAGTCTAGGGTTAGTCCTATCTGGGTGCCAAAGTTCGCACTAATTATCCTTTAAATCTCATTTTGGACCACACAATCAACTGTTAAGAACATTCAATAAATATTGGGAAACCAAAATTCTTGAACATAAAAAGCATGTGAAATCCACGTGGCTCCCATAACTGTGCAGTTCACTCTGTTAAGGTCATTTGAATATACAAGCAAGTATGAATCTGATGGAAGATATCCAACAGCTAGGACATGTCTGAGCTCAAACCAACTGTTGGAGCATCTTCTTCCTTAAACAAACCTCTTTCTCCATTTAGTCGTTGGACAGCTTCCTCAAACATGCAAACTAAGATCTAAAACACCAAAGCATTTGAACAAACAACCGGTTATAATACAACCAACAACATGGAAAGAGGCACCAAGCATCGGAACAAATTGCAAGTAAAAATCCATTGTGTTTCTTTTGATCTGTTCTGTGTGAAAACTAGTGGGTGCCAAAGTGCAAAAAAACTAAAAGCCAAACAGCTTTGTTGTTTTCATGATCAGTTTGTCTGCGAAGTATGTGACCTTCAAGGTCACACGCCGAGATCATATTCATGGATCTACAGCCCATGGAAAAAAACCTCCTTGTCAAGATTTGAGATTGTTGGGAACCTCCATGACAATGTAAGCTATAGGAAGAAGTATTTTGACTGTCAATTCTTTGAATGTCGCAGCTTCAACTGGCTACAATGATCTTAAGGAGGCTCAGGCTGAGAAGAGGTGATAGACCTCCAATATACCATACATATCAGAGACGCAAGCCTAAGCAATAATACAATAGGGGACAGCTATGGGATCAGCAATGAACCAGGAACCAGTCCAGTGAACCATGCCATGGATCAGCAACGGACCAGGAACCAGTCCAGTAAACAATGCTATGGATCAGCAGGATGTCAGAATAGTAAAGAAGTTAGTGTTCTAGTGCTCTGTTATTACTCAATATTATCAAGTTGTATTCTAGCAAGTTGTTAGTATTAGCAAGTGGTTAGCACTGCAAGTTGTTAGTATTAACAAGTGGTTAGTTAGTTGTATTTGCAAGTTGTCTGTATTAGAGCAAGTGGTTAAGCAAGTTGTCTGTAGCAATGTATGACAGTAAAAAGAACTCCTATATAAGGGGGAGTAGCAAGAGAAAGAGGATTCATTCATTTCTGTAAAAAATAATTGTACAAAAAGCACTTGCTCATTTGGAGAGTTTCAGGCCTCTCGAACTGCCTCTAATCATAATACATTGAAGCTTTCATTCTTGTTTGCAAATCTCTGTTATTTCATTCTGTTCTTAACTGAATTCTTCTATAAGATACATCAAATTGGTATTTCTGTGATGACAGGAAAAAAAGCCAGCCAATCTAGCACAGCAAACATGGCAGGAAGGGTAGAAGTAATGGAAAGAATGGTCGATGGAGTACACCATGAGATTGGTTCAATCAAAGAAGATATTACTACCATTGTACAGAAACTGGAACAATTGGTGAAATTGTGTGAAGAATCTTCACGAGTGGCCTCGTCATCGGAACAATCCAAGGAAGCATAAGGTGCTGGCTTAAGACATAAAATATCAATGGTGGAAGAAAGATTTGGAGTCCATGGCCATAAACCGGAAACAAGAATTAGAAGGCTTGAAATGCTTATTTTTGTTGGAGTTCACCCAGATGGATGGATCTTGAAGGCGGAAAAGTTCTTCAAATTGCAACATTACACCAATGAGGAAAGGTTGGAGGCTGCAGTGGTTCGATTTGAGGGAGATGCATTGATTTGGTATCAATGGGAGCACAAGAGGTGTCCCATCTTGCTATGGGAAGAACTTAAAAAATTGTTGTTGTTGCAATTATGTTCAACCGCCGAAAGGACACTATGTGAGCAATTTATGGCACTCAAACAAAAAGGAAACGTGTCTGATTATCATCGCCAATTCATCACCCTCGCAGCTCCATTAGATCAGCTTCCAGAGGAGGTGTACATAAGCAAGTTTTTTAATGGCCTTAAGCCCCAAAGAGCCGAATTGAGAATTATGGAACCTTTATCATTGGGCCGGTCCATGACTTTAGCCCAACGCATAAAAGAAAAGCAAATGTTGCTAAGGTATAGCAACGGGGGATTGGGTCCAAACCCAAGCCCAATTCCAGGGCGATTTGGGGCTAATGAAAACCCTAGATTTTTTGAAACAACAAAGCATTTGCAAACAGAAGGAGTGACGAGCTCTCAAAGGGGCGAAATGGATCTGGGAAGAAGGGGTTATCGGCGGCTCAGTGATGAGGAGCTTCAACAACGAGAAAGGGTTGTGTTTTCATTATGATGAGAAATTCAGGCCAGAACATCGTTGTAAAAGGAAGGAACTCATGGTTTTGGTCAGTCAAGAAGAGGAGATCATGGAAGAAGGAGAACAGGAAGGTGACACCGATCAAGGAGCCGAGTTAGAGGCCGCATGGATTGATGGAACAGTGGAAGTGTCTCTAAATTTGGTGGTAGGTTGGACCTCACCAAAAACCCTGCATCTCAAAGGTAAGATTTGTGCACAAAAAGTAGTAGTTTTGGTGGATAGTGGGGCTACTCACAATTTCATTGCCAGTAGTTTGGTCAAGCAGTTGGGGGGTTTGAAGGTGACATCCATGGATTCTTATGGGGTCACCATGGGTACTGGGGAGTCGGTAAGGGGCAGTGGAGTTTGCAAGGGGGTATGGCTGACACTTTCAGAGTTGGAAGTAGAGGAAGATTTCCTACCTTTGGGGTTAGGAAGCTTAGATGTAATTTTGGGGATCAAGTGGTTGGCAACATTAGGAGTCACTCACACCAATTGAAAATCTCAGATAATTAACCAAAACACTCCGAGGTGATCTGACATTGGGGAAGTCCTTGGTTTCTCTGAAAGCAATGAGGAGGACTTTTCGTCAGGAAAAACAGGGGGTGATGATAGAATTGGGAAATTTAGATGTGTCTAGTGAAGTGGACGAAGCATTTGGGGATGAAATTGGGAAGGTATTGGAGAGATTCCAGAAGGTGTTCAGCACGATTTTAGGATTACCTCCTATAAGAGGGCATGAACATGCCATTTGCAGCGAGAAGGAGCTTCTCCGATTATTGTCAGGCCCTACAGATATCCCATGTTTCAAAAGGATGAGATTGAAAGGTTGATTAAGGAGGTGATGGTGACGGGCATCATACGACCAAATAAGAGCCCTTTTTCAAGTCCCGTATTATTAGAAAGAAATATGGTAGTTGGAGGTTCTGCGACGACTACAGGGCCTTAAATAAGAAGACCATCCATGATAGGTTTCTAATACCAATCATTGACGAACTCCTTGACAAGCTACATGAAGCGTGTTGGTTCTCTAAATTGGATTTAAAATTCAGGTATCACCAAATTCGAATAAAGGAGGGAGATGTGAACAAAACAACATTTTGCACCCATGAAGGCTATTACGAGTTTTTTGTAATGCCCTTCGGATTGACGAATGCTCCTGCGACTTTTCAAGCTCTAATGAATGAAGTCTTCAAGCCCTACTTGCGGAAGTATGTCTTAGTGTTCTTCGACGACATTCTAATATACAGTTCAGAGTTAGAGGATCATTTGGAGCATCTCTCAATGATGTTAGCATTGTTGGAACAATATAAACTTTACGCCAACAGAAAGAAGTGTGAATTTGGCAAGCGAGAGTTAGCATATTTGGGGCATGTGATTTCCAGTAAAGGAGTTTTGGTCGACCCATCTAAGATTAAGGCGATGCTGGCATAGTCAACACCTAAGAACATCACATATTTGAGGGGATTTTTGGGGTTGACGGGGTATTATAGAAAATTTGTTGAAGGGTATAGCACAGTGGCTAGGCCACTAATCCAGCAACTTAAGAAAGACAATTTTTGGTGGAATTTTGATGTCGAAACTGCTTTTCAACCTTTGAAGCAACGGATGACAGAAGTTCTTATTCTCGCAATGCTTGATTTTTTGAAAGTGTTTGTAATAGAGACTGATGCTTCAGGCTATGGGTTAGGAGCAGTCTTAATGCAAGATCAAAGGCCTATTGCCTATTTCAGTCAAGTGTTGGGGCAAGAAGCTAGGCAGAAATCAGTTTATGAAAAAGAATTTATGGCAATAGTGTTCGCCAGCGCCAAATGGAGGACATATTTGCTGGGACAGAGATTTATAGTATGCACTGATCAAAGGAGTCTTAAATTTTTACTAGAGCAAAGGGTCATTGAGATAGAATATCATAAATGGATTATTAAGCTCATGAGTTACAATTTTGAAATCCATTACAAGATGAGAAAGACAAATACCGCAGCCGATGCCTTATCTAGAGTTCGGTTCTTGCCTGAATGCTCGACATTAGTGCTGCCTCAATGGAAGGACTGAGAAAAGTTGAAGGAGGAACTTGAAGCTGATGAACAAATTCGGTAAATGAGAAACGATATTCAGAATGGCAGCAGTGCATATACGAGTTTTGAGATACGACAATGATTGTTATTCTACAAGGAACAATTAGTGATTTCTCGGACATCATCTTTCCTTCCTATGATTTTTGAGGAATTTCATGGTTCACCTATGGGGGGTTATTCCGGGGAAACCAAGACTTATCAGCAGGTGGCGAGAGAAATATATTAGGTTGGTATGAGATCTGATATTGCTCGAACGGTGGCAGAGTGTGACATCTGTAGAGAAATAAGTATATGGCAATGTCTCCAGCAAGTTTGTTGCAACCAATTCCTTTACCAGCTCAAGTATGGGATGACATTACAATGGATTTCATTGAAGGGTTGCCTAAATCCAATGGGGTAGATACAATTTTGGTGGTAGTTGATCGCTTGAGCAAGTACGCCCAATTTATATGGATGTGTCATCCTTTTACGGCTGAGGTAGTGGCTAAAACCTTCATACAATATATTGTACGGCTTCATGGGGTTCCTCTCTCAATCATTACAGACAGGGACAAGATTTTTTTAAGCCATTTTTGGAAGAAAATATTTCGTTTACAAGGAACCGTCCTCAAGCGAAGCACCGCATATCATCCCCAAATTGATGGACAGTCCGAGGTGGTTAACCGTTGTTTAGAGATTTATGGTGATTTTCTTCCTGTAAACCCAAGCAGTGGATGAAATGGCTGATGTAGGTAGAATATTGGTATAATACTTCTACTCATTCATCTCTTGGATGCTCCCCTGTCAAAGCTTTATATGGAAGAGACCCCCCCTAAGTTGTTGAAGGTAGATCAAGGGACTATTATAGTATGTTCAATAGAACGGATGTTGCTGGATAGGGATGTTGTCGTGGATGATCTGAGAATGCAACTGCTGCGAGCACAACAGAAGATGAAGCGACAGGCTAATTTGTCACGGCCGAAAGTCTTATTCACAGTAGGTGATATGGTTTTTTTGAAATTACAACCATATCGACAACAGTCATTGATAAAAAGAGGGAATCGGAAGTTGTCAGCAAGATACTATGGACCTTACAAGGTTATTCAAAATGTGGGTCAGGTAGCTTATAAGTTGGAATTAGCCACAGCATCACTACTCCACCCAGTATTCCATGTTTCTCAATTGCAGAAGGTTATAGGAAACAGTCTTACATCAGCAATCCTTCCTCCTCAGCTAAGTGCTGATTTAGAATTGTTGGTAACTCCCGAAAAGGTACTGGAAATGCGCTCTAAGTCACTGAACAACACTTTTCCTGATGAAGTTTTAATACACTGGAAAGGGTTGCCAGTGTTTGAGGCTACTTGGGAGGACTTTGAGTTAATCCGACAACAATTCCCTGAATTTCACCTTGAGGACAAGGTGTTTGCTTTAGGGGTAAGAATTGATAGACCTCCAATATACCATACATATCAGAGACGCAAGCCTAAGCAATAATACAACAGGGGATGGCTATGGGATCAGCAATGAACCAGGAACCAATCCAGTGAACCATGCCATGGATCAGCAATGGACCAGGAACCAATCCAGTAAACAATGCTATGGATCAGTAGGATGTCAGAACAATAAAGAAGTTAGTATTCTAGTGCTCTGTTATTACTCAATATTATCAAGTTGTATTCTAGCAAGTTCTTAGTATTAGCAAGTGGTTAGCACTGCAAGTTGTTAGTATTAATAAGCGGTTAGTTAGTTGTATTTGCAAGTTGTCTGTATTAGAGCAAGTGGTTAAGCAAGTTGTCTATAGCAAATGTATGATAGTAAGAAGAACTCATATATAAAGGGGAGTAGCAAGAGAAAGAGGATTCAGTCATTTCTGTAAAAAAAAAAAACAATTGTACAAATAGCACTTGCTCATTTGGAGAGTTTCAGGCCTCTTGAACTGCTTGTGATCATAATACATTGAAGTTTTCATCTCTGTGTATTTCATTCATTTTGTTCTTAATTGAATTCTTCTATAAGATACATCAAGAGGTTGGTTATTGGGCATGTGGATCCTATTCTATCATATGAGGTTTTGCAAATGATCAAAGCAAAGCTAGCAAAGATGAAGCAAACAAATTTTGAGTTAGACCTCTGACCTTTCCCTCAAAACCTCTTCTTAACCTTTCCAACTATCACATCAATGCATTTCCAACAACCATGACCTTCACAACCACCACCACCACTACCTTCACCATTGCCGCCATCAACACCATGCTACATGACCTTCACAACAACCACCAGTACCACCTTCACATACACTACCACCACTACCACAATCACCATAGCATCACCACCACATTTACAACCACCATACCACCACCACTGCCACCACCCATAATACAACCACCGCCATCACCAAAATCTTCACACCCTGCTGCCACGTTCACCATAGCATAGCCACCACCAGCACACCACTTCACACAGCTACTACAACAACCACCACAGTTTAACCACCAACACCACCTTCATAACCATTGTCGCCGCCACAACCACGATAGCATAATCAAATCGACACCTCAACCACCACCCCTTCACAGCCATCATCATGTCACATTCACTGCTGCCATCACAACCACCATCATCATACCACAACCACGCCACAACCAAAACCAAATATTTGTTGTTACTACCTAGCAACTTTAAATTATTCAAACAACAACAATATTTAAACTCTTCTACTTTCTTAACCAACACAATATATGTGATCATGTATTGGTCCTGTATTTCAGTTGGTTAGAGCGTTGGTTTTATGAGTCGAAGGTCACGACTTCAAGCCCCTCCAGGACCAAGGATTATTATGAAGTCAACTTTCTTCTATTAATAAATTTTCCTTCTTTTTTATCTTTTTTTTATATTTTAATTTGCTCGCGGTTCCTAACGTTAACAAGTCAGTCATCCAAACCCCAATTAATTAAGTGGGTGATATGTAATGTGTATAGTTAATCCCAATACCTTCCATCTCTCTATTCTTCTGTATCTTTCATCGCTATCATAGTGGCAATAACACCACTATATATCAGATTTATCTTCCTATTGAAAATGCAATGTCATCAATATATGGTTCTAGGTGTCCATAAAATATTTACCGATTTTGAAGATCTATAAAAAAATCATCCTTTTTGCCCATTACAAAGTGAGCTATAGAAGAATAATGGATAGGAACGCCCTCTCAACTCACCCTCACATGGATGAATGGAATCTTTCTCATGGATAAAATTGCTTGAAACACTCTAATAAAAGACTTACTTCTGATTTGGGAACTCCTAATGGGTTTTTTTAACCTAGTTACATGTGGGAAGACAATGTTACAATCATTGGAATTCATATATCTAATAAGATGATGTTACAACCGTTGGATCAAAATGTGATTCATAGATCTAATCATATCCATTGGTAAATTCATAGATAAAAATTAAATAAATAAATAACTCATTAATAAGTTCAACCTTAAACATATCAATAAAAAATCTAAAAGTGAAATAACTATGAAGATAATTTTCATAAAAAGGCATGTCTTTACATACTACAAATTTCAGTATGTTTCTATTCTTCTTGTTTCCATTGAATCAACTAGAGTCTTAAGTTTTGGTTTAAATACAACAATTGGTATCAGAACATCTCCTGTTGATTCCATGTGAAACTATAAATAAGAGAACATTTTCCTTATTTTCATAGAACAGCAATTTCAGTATTGATTCATGAACAGTGATATGCAATTTCGTGAACAGTGAACAACGATTTCACTGTTACAGTGAACAGTGATATGCGATTTCGTGAATAATGAACAACGATTTCACTGTTGATATGCGATTTCATGAAAAGTGAAAGACGATTTCACTGTTACAGTGAGTGATATGCGATTATGCACTATTATGATCACATGATTATGCACTGTTATGGGATGATTATATTGCTTATTCACTGTCATGTGATTATGTGATTATGTGATTATGCCCTGTTATGCAATGCTTCTATTGCTTATTCACTGTTATGTGATTATGCGATTATCCACTGTTAGCGACGAAATTTTTCGAGTTAGCGACGGTTTTTAGCCGTTGCGAATTAGCTACGGGATAGTTTACCATTGCTGATTCAAATAACAACGATTAAAATAACCACGGCATTGCGACGGTTGTTGAGCCGTTGCTAATTCATTTTAGCAACGATTTTTTGACAATTAGCAATGGTTTTTAGCCGTTGCTGAATTGTCTTTTTTTTGTAGTGACATCGACCTCCTGATGCCAGGCATGATTGGACATCCTCCCTTCTTTCAAATAAAATAATATAATTACTTTCATATATACTTAATATCGGTAATGAAAAAAACTTCCCTTATTAATTTGGGTGACAAGAGAAATGAATTAATCAATTCTAATTCAAGATACTTGACAAAATAAAGGTACTTGAAAATGGCATGCAAAAGGATAACTCAATGGTAGATTCAGTACACTTCACAGAACTACAAGTTTAAGAATATTTATATTACACAACCACTAGCACGTCAATTAATGGATACTACAACTGAGGTGGAGGTGTGTGTGATGCCGAATCATAGCTTATGTAGGATGAGCTGAGCACCATACTGAGGTTGAAGAGTTAGAACAGTGTATGGAGCATGCGTATAGGTGGGTGAAAGCTCAAATGAGAAGCGCTGTAGAATCATGGCTAAAGCCAACTTTGCTTCGATCAATGCAAATGTCTGCCCAACACATATCCGTGGACCCCAACCGAATGGGAAAAATGATACTTGATTGTTTGTCGCCTTTGAAATTCCATCAGCAAATCTCTCTGGCTTGAACTCGTTGACGTCTTCTCCCCAAAGTTCTTTACTATGGTGAACAAGTAGAGTTGGCAATGCAATCTCTACACCTTCAGGAATAGATATGTCTCCTAGTTTCATAGGTTTATAAGTGGCTCGTGCAAGCATAATGTTAGAGAATAGAAGTCTACTTATGTTACAACATAGGAAAGTGTCACAGAATAGATATCTACCTATGTTAGAATAGAATGGGTTAGGAAGACTTTCCTATTGTATTTTGGTTTCCTAAGTTTGGTTAGATTTCCTATTATATTTTGGTTTTCTAAGTTTGCTAGGTTTCCTATTTCTATTAGGTTATGTCAAAGTTAGCTCTATATAATCTTGTATTCTATTCAATGAAAAAAAGAAGGAAAACAATAAACAATTTGGCCTTAAACTTTACACATAACCACAGGTGTGTAAAGCCGAAGAATCTCATAGAAAATCATTGTTACCTGCACAAAATTTTCCATGTTATTGATGTAATTCTATTTGCAACAGTAGTTGAGGTTAAGGGATAAAAGTATTGAACTCACAATTTTCAAGTGGTTCAACCCTTCAAAATCCGGTTTTCCTTGTCCGAAAACTTCTAAAACTTCTTCCCTCGCTTTCTCCTGCCATTCAGGATGCATGCTCAACACAATCATCGTCCACACGAGCAAAGTTGAAGTAGTTTCTTGTCCTGCAATGTAGAATAACTTGCACTCCTCAATAACATCATTAACACTCATGCCAAGATTTTTAGAGTTCCCATTATCTTGAATTTCCCTAAAGTTGGATTCCATCAACAAGCCTAACAAGTCATCATTGTTCCCTTCTCCAGCTTTCATAGCCTTCTCTCTCCTCCTGATTATATTTGTGAGCAAAGTACGCACTTCTCTATCAATTTTCTTGATCCTATTGTTTGTTTTAGTTGGAAGGAACCTGCATGAAATAGAAGAATTAAATTAAAATTTATCTTATTGTTCCTAGTTATTGACTAGATTAGAAGGATCCGTCTCCTAAAATTAGAATTCATTTCTTTTGTCAGAAATATTCATTTTCTGCATGACATGCTATATTCATTTTTGGCGAGTGATGCAGAGGAAGGCTATTGTTAACCAACTTTTAGAGCTTATGAGCTATGTGTACCTATAACCAGGGATGTATACGGATTGAGAAAGTTGGATAACAATCACAGCCAGTTCAGTTTGTAGCTCAAATATGCGTTGCCCTTCTTCAAAATTGCTACCAAATGCTGTTCTAGAGATGACATCTCTAGTCAAGTCCTGAAGTTCAGGCCAGACATCCATTTCATATGGCTCCTTAGTGACTAAATTCTCCCATTTCGTTATCATCTCAGTACAACATGTGTAGAACGCAGGTAACATCAGCTATAATCAACAAAACAATAGTTAGTCCAACCTGCAGGAGTTTATGCAGAAAATATTTAATCACATTAACACATGAACTAAAATAGAGCAATAACTCAGTCTTTTACAAGTATTACGGATTTATTGAAAATGTTTGAGAATGATTAAAAAGAATGACCTTTAACTTCTCAAGATGGAAGGCTGGGTTTATAATCCTTCTGTGTTTAACCCATTTTTCTCCATCATAGGCTGCAATTCCTTGCGCTAACAGCTTTCCCAATGGGTGCGGCTTAATTTTAGAAAAATGACCAAACTTGCTCGATAGAATATCCCTGACAAGATCTGGATCTATGACGTTCAGCCTCGGAGTTGCTCCAAACCATGTAAAGGACATCTTACCTACAATATTTTTCAATCAAATACTGATGAGAAGGCACAAATATATGTACTAATTTCAAGTGGAATAGAATAAAAGTTGTGAAAATACCATATTCCTTAACCTTTCGACTGAGGAAAGGGAAGACACGTGGCACGATATCATGCGAAAGTTCCATAGGCTTGGATCTTGCTTCCTTGGTTTCACTTGCAAATTCTTTGAGGTCTCCATACAACAGCTTGTAAGGAGGACCAGTAAAGCCTTGCTTGTTAAGCTGCCTCTGCAACTTCATGGGCTTCATCCAAACGGAATAAAAGGCTCTCCATGCCAGTAAAAGGAACAAAGCACTCACTGTACCAAGTACAAACATTACCATATCTGCCATCTCTCTGTCTCTCTCCTTCTCTCCCACACTTTTGTAGATAATGAAACTGATATAAGTTTCTGCTTTATTAACATGAAAAGAGGAGGAAAGACAGTTAAGAGTTTTCGTCATATTCGAGAATTATAGGTATAAACCTTCAAGAAACTATGTGATATTTTATCTGTAATCCATAACTGCCAATCCATAACTGCCAATCCATAACTGCCACATGGCTTATTATTATCAGAGAACTAAGCAAAATTATAAATTTGAGTACATCCATGGAATCAAAATTTTCAATAAAAAAATTTGCTACATGTATTGCGGATAGATCGGGACATTTTGGACACTAATTGATCATTCTATGATAAGTTTCAATTCAAGGTACGAAAAGGTGTAGCTAGCCAAGATGTCAATTCAAGGTACGAAAATATTCAAACAAAGTGACTTGAGACAATACGTCATTTCTCATTTGTCAATGCACGGGGAAGAAGAAAGTGACTCGAGACAATACTACGTCATTTCTCATTTGTCAATGCACGGGGAAGAAGAAAGTGACTCGAGACAATACTACGTCATTTTCTCTACAATATTTATCATTATCTTTGTTTCTGTATGTATGTGTATGTATGTAGTTGGTTCAATCCTTGGGGAAGAAGAAATGGACTCTTATAATTGTAGGTTGACTCTAACCATGGGGAATATAAATGAACTAACTGTCCTAGATTGTGAAATGAGGAAACAACAATGAAAATGAACTACCTGTAGAGGGAATTGGTCAGGGAGGCTCCTGCGCACGTGCAGGAGCATCGATGCGAGAAAAAAAAAGAAAAAAAAAAGGAGGGAAACGAAATTTGGGGGAAAAAAGATGAAAGAGGGAACCTCTCCCTCTCCCTCTCCCCATTTCCATCTCACCCATTACAGAGATAGCGAATCGCCCTCCCTCTCCCCAAACGAAGCTTGACAGAGAATCCTCCATCTCCCCCAACGAAGCTCGACACAGAAGAGAAGTTGGAGACGAATCGACACCCTCTCCCAAAAGGTATTGTATTTTCCCTCTCATTCTCTCCCTCTTTGTGGGTGATTTCTTGTTGGGGATTTCTAGATCTAGGGTTTCTACTAGAGCTAGGACTAAAAAACTGCATTCTTCTTATGGGGGATTTCTAGATCTAGCACTACACCAAAATACCTGATTAGCTACACAGGGGTGGCCACGGTTCTAAGCCGTTGGTGTGTTTGCCACGGCTAAAACCCGTGGCTATAGTGCCCAACGGCTTAAAACCGTGGCTAAAAAAAGGCTTGGCCACGGTTCTAAACCGTTGGTGTGGTTGCCACGGCTAAAAACCGTGGCTATAGTGACCCACGGCTTAAAACCGTTGCAAACATGCACGTGTGTTGCACGTGGACGTGTGGAGAAATACTCGACGGGCGAAATTTTGCAAAAAAAAAATGCTTCCCGCGTTCCCGCTCCATCTCCCCCTTTTCAACCCTTTTCTTCAAACCTAAAATTTCAAGGAGAGGGAAAGAGAGAAGGAGAAGGAGAAGGAAAGAGAGAGGGACAAGGAGAGCAACCTTCAATCGGTTCTCCTCTAGGGTTCTCGCATCCTCATCCAATTTCAAAGGAATTGTCTCCACCCCAGAGCTTTAAAACCCTGAAGCAGCCGCAGCGGAGCCAGCCCTGAAATTCGCCCTCCAAGAATCCCTGTAGCTGGAGCTAGGGTTCATCTCCCCAACCCCGATGAAGCAATCGTTTTCGTCGATGGGTACCCAGTCAAAATTCCTAAGGGATTCACTGTCCTCCAGGCTTGCGAAGTCGCCAGGGTCGACATTCCTCGGCTCTGCTACCACAGTCGCCTCTCCATTGCTGGGAATTGCAGGATGTGTTTGGTAGAGGTTGAGAAATCGCCCAAGCCGGTCGCTTCCTGCGCCATGCCCGCTCTCCCAGGTCAAATTTCATCAACGTTGATCACAATCTTTTTTTTTTTTTTTTTGTTGGTCTAACTTGTTTGGGTTGTTTTTTTTATTCTTCTTCATGTCAGGTATGAAAATTAAGACGGATACTCCTATTGTGAAGAAGGCTCGTGAAGGGGTTATGGAGTTTTTGCTGATGAATCACCTGCTGGATTGCCCCATTTGTGATCAGGGTGGAGAATGTGATTTGCAGGATCCGTCTATGGCATTTGGATCTGATCGTGGGCGGTTCATTGACGTTAAGAGATCTGTTGTTGATAAGAATTTGGGGCTGTTGGTGAAGACAGTGACGACTCGTTGTATCCAGTGCACAAGGTTTGCACCTTCCTTTCTATTCTTTGAATGCTTGAAATTTATGTAACCAAGGCCTTTGAATGCTTGAATGCCAGAGACATTCTAGAGCTTCGACAAGGCAATCGTGCTCTTGGTACCTTCTCTGCCACTGTCAAATACAAGGTAATTGAGTAACTCACATAGGCAATGCATACTCTTGTTTTTCAGTAATAGCCTGAACTTTTCGAATGATGTGGTGGTTCAGAATTGTTGTTAAACCAACTGTATTTTTTTTAATTCAATTTCTCAAGAGAAACTAAACACGGTCAAGGTGTTTTCATATAAAGATTTTGTGTTAGATAGAAGAAAAATGAACACCTGACTGAAGAAAATAATTAGGACCCCCAGGAATGCATGGGTTTAGCTTCACCAAGCAAGAAATTTGAGTGTCGAGAGTTTTATAGAAACAAAACCATGGAAATTCATATTAAAACATTATAGAGAACCGGAGTTGAGAGGATTGCCATGATTCTGTTTCGAGATTGGTCTTTCCATTGGTTTAACAATTAAAGTAATACAATGTTTTACCCCAATCAGGAAAAGTGCAAGGGTGGGTATAAAGTTGAATCATTGTGTTTATTGATCCTGGCAATCACACTCAAACTTCAATAATTTTATTAAGAATTTTTTGCAATTTCACTTGCAACTTTTAAGAATTGTAAAGATTGGGGTTTTAGGTGAGTGTTGGATCATAATCATGAATTGTAGCGCTTAAGGTTGATTAATGTAGTTAGTTTATCTTTGGAGGATTATGCAAAGGTAGCTAGAGAACCTACACTTAGCCTAATGTTGGGTCCACTAACAATTCTATGTTGTTGAGATCTGAGACTAAAATTTGCATTGATGGTGGTGTCAAGTGGTAATGGGGTAATTGTTGTACATTTGTTGATAGTAGTTTTTTTTTTTGGTATGTGAAAATTAATTATCAATAATTTAACATGTTTTTTTTTCCAGCGTATGTATGTGGAGAGCAATCAGGGCTTTTATTGGAGAAGGGATTCCAAATGGGTGAAACACTTAATGGAACCCCTGGTTTAAACATTGAACAAGAGAGGAAGCTGGTGGAAGAAACACTTGAACAACTTAAATCTCAAAATGCTACAAAGGAAGAAGAAACATCGGCCATGAAAGAATTGGGTCTATCAAGGTTTGAGATTTTTTTTTTTTACCTAAACATGAACCCCTGATATCCCTTTAGTTTTAATTATGATAAAGAAAAAAAATTCTCATTGTTTATTCTAAGGTGAGACGATAGCAACTCACGTGTGGAAACGTCTTTCTAGTTATACTGCTAACATTTTAAATAAACCCTTAGAAAAAAAAATGAATGAAGGTTTTTTTTATTTTTTTTTATTTTATTTTATTTCTTTGAATAGAGCAAGATACTATGGATGGCCAAACACTTATGTGTTCACGAAATCAATGGGAGAAATGATAATTGGAAACTTGAAAGAAAAACTTCCCATTGTAATCATACGTCCTACGATCATCACCAGCACTTACAAAGAACCATTTCCTGGTTGGGTTGAAGGTGTAAGGTAATTTGGAAAATTAATCTATGTATAATTTAATTAGGTCTTTCATATTTATTTATTTATTGTCTCATATATGCTTTGATATGCTGATATTACAGGACAATTGATAGCTTTGGGGTTGCTTACGGCAAGGGAAAACTAACAAGCATCTTGGGTGGTGTCGATTCAATTCTTGATCTGGTACACTTTTCCCTTCTCTTTTATTTCCTGGGATTTAAATGGCTTTCAATTCATTTCTTATTCAAATGTTTTAGTTTTTATTTTTAGATTTCTTATAGGATAATGTTGAAATATTTAACAGATTCCAGGAGACATGGTGGTGAACACGATGATTGCAGCCATGGTAGCTCATGCAAATCAAAACGCGGTATTCATTTACCATGCAAGTTCATCATTATCGAATCCAATGAACTCACCCATGTTCAGAGATTTTAGCTACCAGTACTTCTCTAAGCACCCTTGGATTGATAAAAATGGAAAACCTGTCAAAGTTCACAAGGCTGTCCTATTCGATACAATGGACAGCTTTCGCAGGCACATGCTCTTGACCTACAAGCTCCCATTGAAGGTCAGCTATTTGCATTCCAACAAAAAATATCTAAAATGAATCATCCAGAGAATTATGTGCATGTTGTTAATTAGCTTGGAAATTTTCCTGTTTAGGGATTACAACTGGTGAATGCTGCACTTTGCAATTCTTTTCACGGTAAATGGAGTGATCTCAATCGGAAGTTAAGCGTGGTCATGCGATTGGTTGAACTGTATAGACCCTACTTGTTCTTCAAAGGAATGTATGTAAATCCTCCATTTTCTTTTTCACATGATGATTGTAACAGTATATGGAGAGTGTTTTGGGAATGTAGGTTTTTCTACTGGTGTGCTCAGCAGGGCTACTTGTGGATCTGTCTATTTAGTTATGCCATCCATTATAACCTTTCTACTTGAAACAAAACAAAAAATAGGGTTTTCTGCATTTGACTAATTTTGAGTTGTTTTATTTGATGCAGCTTTGACGAAGCGAACTTGGAAAACTTGCGGACTAAAATAAAGGAGATTTGTGTCTTTTGACGAAGCGAACTTGGAAATTTATATCTGTATTTTCTTAAAGGGTGCTTTTCATAAGAAATGCATATCTTTGTTTTCGTAATGGTTTCTTTTAATCTGAAATTTGTGTCTGTATTTTCTTAAAAGGGTGAAATCACAAAACGGATGACTGCAATTGAAGAAATGGCATGAATGGATGTTCTCTGCGGTGACAAAACCAGAACCCTTACTCTAAATCGCCTCATTGTTGACCGAAACCTGATAGAGGTACACGACTTATTTATTGTTTGCCTAGTTAATGTGAATGATTATTACATTGTGTTGGGCATGCATGTACCACATAGTTTAAAATTCACCATTTTGCTAACGACTCGAGCTCTTATTGCAATTGTTTATTTCACATGGCATCAAAGGGAAGGACTTGGATTCATATCTCTACAGCAATTCTCTCATGGGTATGTGTGTGCAAAGCTGTAATAGGGTTGTGTATGCCATATTGTGTGCATCAAGTTGTGTTCTATGAATCCCAATGGGTTTGCTATGTTTTTCTTTTGAAGATCAAGCATACCAATATATTCATTAGAAATCAGAGTATAAATTGAGTGAGAGATCACAAAGGCACCTAGAAATATGAATACATGAAAGAAGACAAACTACAAAATCAAGTTTGAATCCCAATGAAACATGAAGGTAGTTGAAAGGAATATCCTTTATGGACCTTCCTCAAGTGCCCTCAACTCCATGTCTTCTTGATGAGCATGAATAATCCATTAATAGTTGAGCTTGATATAAGGGATGCTTTGGCCACACTCATAGAACCTCTTGTACACTGCTGTGCAGTTGCTATTTCTAGGAAAATCATTTTAAAAGTTTAGGACCATGACAATTTGGTTGTGATATACACCCCACTTCTGTTAATTGGTTACTTGGTTTCTGTTGTCTAGGGAGCTGCCTGTATATATAAATATATATTTACAATTTTTAAAGTGTGTTGACAATGTTGAGCTCTAGACAGGTAATGCACTGCATTCTTTCATAACTCGGTTCGCACCTCTTAAAATTGAAATGATATCCACTGTAGGTTTTCAACAGAGACATGGACAAATATACTATTGTCTTGCATGCAGCTAGAGCCTCAAGACTTGAGAACCAAGATGCTATTGACACAGCCATTGTCAACATGCTTGCTGATCCAAAAGAGGTAGCAAATGAAATAGAAAATATGTTTTTGATAACTCTTCTATCCAGGTGACCTTGATTGTTGGTATTGATTGCTCAATAAATTTGCTTAGTTTTCTTTTTTGAATGGTTAGGATTCAAGACTTGTTGAACTGGTTTGGGTAGTGCATATGGGATGCATTCTATAAACATGTTACAGCATATGGAGTGAGGCAAGGGCTTGAAAGGTATGAACTTTATATGAAATGGGTTATTTCAGTTCTTTTTGTTCTAATTGAATTATGCTTATGGTTTTTTGTTATTTAATTGCAGATAAATTTTTTATTAGTTAAAGGATAAATTTTTTCTTTGGAGTTAAGGGGATAAACTTTTTCTAACCATGATCTTACATGCTTCTCCATTTGGATGTGGGTTCCCTTCTTTAAATATTCTCTACAGTTCACTTTCTCATAATTTGTTCAATTTTATAACATGGTTTTTATTGAAGATGTTAATACCTTTAGAGGCTAGCAATCTATGATGACAAGTTTTCAGTTCTTATCAATGAGATACTCTTACTTGGTAAAGTTTTGGGATTTGGGATGTTTTTTCAGTATATAAAACAGAGATGTATACCCATCAAAATACAGAGAATGCTCTGGTTTCGAGCTATGTTTTGATGACTGTTTGGAGTTTTCTTTCAAGCTATGCTCTATTCATCAATTTTTTAGGTTGGTAGCGATTTTTTAATGGAAATTGATATGCACTGTAGGGCACTCTGCTGTAAAACAGAGTGTCCCCATTTTTTCGGAGCAGGGAGAGGCTGCGGACTGGAAGGACTGGGCACTGGTTGTTGCGGACTGTGCTGCGGCCTGGACTGGTGGTAAGGCCGTGGTGAGATGGTGGATACGCGTTAGGCTGATGGACGCTGTTGCGTCGTAGAGCGTCCTGTTGCTGTGCTGTGTTCTGAGCTGCTGCGATGCAGTGGCCTTCATGCGAACACGCTGCTGCGACACTCTGCAATATGGGTTTTCTTATTTATGTGAATACAATTGCTGTTTAGGTGCTTTTTATTGTTTGCGGGGATCATTTATTTTCTTTCGTTAGTTGAAATCAGTCGTTTATAAGAACATCCATTTATTTGAATTGTGAAATTGTGAATTGGATTACTTAGAAACCAAAGAAACAAAGATTGAGGTTTTATTATTGACTCAATTTTGATTCAAAACTGTGATTTGCCTATTGACTTAATGCTTTAGTTGGAGCTGAACATAGTCCCCAAAACCAAATATTGGATTGGGTTTTTTATAGTTCAGTTAGGATCATTTACTTTGTTTGATTGATTGCCATTGAAATATTCTATCAAAACATTGAGTTGGTTGTCTCCTTATTAAGTCACTCACTATATGGAAACAAATAGGTTTACAGAAATATGTAAGAACTGTATTCTCTTTAATTTGCTAATTGCTAACTTACTCTTGCATTGACTTTTGGTTGATCTCATTTGGTTGTCACAGCTTCCACCTGTGATTGCTTCTCCAACGCACTATCTTTTCAAGATTGTTCGCGAGGGGATCACATTTCTGGCATGCACTCAGGTCGAAATGCCGCCTTTGATGGCAATTGAGGTTTGTTAATAACTTTGTTCCAATGGTTAGTTGTAGTCGATAACAGATGAAAATGCAAGATTTTGCAAATCACTGAGATTTAACTTTTTGATTTTAGTTCCTTTCTAGAGTGGCAGAGGTTCTGTCAGATTATCTTGGTGGCTTGAATGAAGACCTAATCAAGGATAACTTTGTTATTGTATATCAGGTATTTATCTTTGCTCCTTTCTTTCCTGATGGTAAATAATATTTCGAATTGGAATATCTATAAGCAATGAAGAAATTCGATATACACTAATAAATAAGAGAAATTGATATAAAGAAAAGGGAAAATTGTTAGTTGCCGTACTTTTCACTGCATGTGAAGCCACGTTTAGCTAAGATAAAATGCCTTAAAGGAATCTGAACATTATTTTGAATTTCAAGAGGATTTGGTAAATATGATTTTGATTTCGTGGTGCACAACAACCTATATCTTTTCTCTTATTTTAAACTTGTATGCAGTTATGTATCCAATGGAGTAGTTGGTTCTCCAGCATTTCCAGCAATGGGAACCACTGTTTTGTTTTGGCAATGCTCATTATTGTTATCTTATAATTTGGTTTGTTTGGATCAGGAACACATGTTCCCACACACACAATGGATGAAAATGTAGTCTTGTCACAGTTTCAGCCCAATTTCCACTGTCTTTCACTAGCTGGAAATGCAAAAGTTTGATGATTAATTGATTGTCAAACTCTATAGATGTAAATTCCAAAAATATTGCAAAGAGAAACACAGTTTATTTTTTTTTTTTTTTTTTTGTTGGTCTTTTTGTAGAAAAGTAGCAACGATCCTTTTTATTTGTTGCAACCGTTTTGAAACTGTCTTCACTTTTTCATTGCGACGATTGATCAAATTGGGATAGCAAAAGTTTGGTTTTGTGATGAATTCTGAGCTACTTATTATGTCTGTTAAAAGTACCCCAAAACACATTTATGGTTCGTTTAGATGGGTTGCTTATTTGTGTAGAGTTGAACTTCAAAGGAAGCAAGGAGCACTTTTGCACTGTCATTTTGTTGACTACTACTTGGTTTATGCAATTTATTTGCCTTACAGATATCTTTTGTCGCATTTATATCTCCCATTTGAAGCCATGGATCTCAATCTGAATGCTCCTCACTCAATGGGAACTACCATCATCGGTGTCACCTATAAGGATGGTGTCATCCTGTGCACTGATTCCAGAACCAGCACAGGTACTCACTTTGATTACACCCTATTCTGATTCTCTGCCATCAGATTTATACAGTTTTAGATGTTCTGATTCTAACATGCCTATTTTTTACCAATTTGTCGTAAGATTTGATTTTTATTTTGTTCACATTGTCAAGGATGTACGTAGCTAATCGCGCTTCAGATAAGATCACTCAGCTGACTGATAATGTTTACTTATGTCGATCCGGATCGGTAATCTTTTGTTTTACTTCAATTTTATTATAATTTTAACTTCTACTTGTATCCCATGTTTGCTAAAGTATGATCCTTTTAACAAAATCTAAATGTTTCAGTGAACATATGCTTGGAGAGACACCTTTGTTTTGGGCTGCAGCATATGGGAGGAGGGAAATACTCCACTTTCTTTTAGAGAGTAATAGAAATGAGAATCTACATCGAAGAAATGACTTGTCTACCATTCTTCATGCTGCTGTGAAGGGTGAACATTATGGTACTCTGCTCTTTTCTTTCCTGCACATATGATTATGCAAAAAGTTCATCATATGTGAGCCTGAGAAGTATTTTTTTTAGAGGTTTCCTGAAATATTTGAGTTTTATTTCAGCCTTTTATTTTTATTTAGTCCTTCATTTTAGTTTATCATGTGTTCTGCCTGACCTTTAATGGACAATTTATTACAAGTTTCCTGAAATATTTTGGTTTTATTTCAGCCTTTTATTGTTATTCAGTCCATCATTTTCACATATCACGTGTTCTGACTGACCTTAAATGGATGATTATTTAATTGAATCAGTCGTGTGACTCATCCAAGGTTAAATTAAAGTGTTGTTACCAGGCTAAGCAGCACTAGATTGACCTTACTTGTTGTTTCACTTAAAATGTATTCTTTTTCTTTTTCTTTCATTCATTCGTCTTTCTTTTACTTCGCCTAGTGTAAAACACTATATATGTTATAATTGTTGGGCTCAGTTAATTTAACAAATTGTAAATGAATTATCCATTGATTTTATTTGCTCTTGGCTACAACATCTATTTGTATACGTGGTAGACTATAATATATGATAGACTGATCCGAGATGGCCTACCAAGAAACCAGCTTAACTGAGATTAGAGTCACCGAGAATAATAGGTAGTCCTTGTTCCTTGACAGGTGAAATGCCTGCATGAGGATGGAACAAACCTTATTAAGTCCAGAGGGAGACCATTTCGCTTGACCAATCAGTTTGAAGTTAGGAAACCCTATAGCTGATATATAATGCTTTCTGCCGTTGGATATGAAATATTTAAGTTTTCTGTGATGCACCTCATTAAGTTTGGAATTAAGTTTCATGAACTCTATGTAAAAGTAATTCACCTTCTGCATCTGAAAGTCAATTTTCTGTGTTTTAACAGCGGAGCTCATCCATACCGGAGTCTAATACGAGCATACCTGAGGATAAGATCCGCGAGGCACTTATAGGTGTCCTTGGTATAGGAAATCTATAAGCCCTTCCAGTTTATTGTTCCCTTTTATTGAGAGATGAAGGAGACAACATAACTAGCAAATTAGTTGTTGTCGTGATTGAAAGTGCCACTAATGCAAGAAATTAAATAATCAGACTCCTAAAGAAGTTTGAAGTCTTATTTCCTAATATTCTTTGTTCCGATTCCAAGGACTGACTTATTATCTTTCTTCTTGCAGGAATCCAACGGTTTATTAGATGTATGTACTTTACAAATGAATTGATAAATAACCCAAATTTTCATCACATTCCGAACTAGCTTCATATTACTGAGAACAACTGTTATGCTTTGATTTTAGATTCTTGAAACTGCTTTCAAGAAGGAAACTGTTGGACTTGTCACCAGAGAACAATACGTAGAAAAGGTGAGCAAAAGTTTGGATTTTTTTGTTTCTAGTCTGTTATTGGATCATGGCTTTGTTTTTAATTTGATTGAATTTGTTTGATAGAGGGTCAACATTCGAAACAAAATCGAAGAGGAGGAGAAAGAGAAACTTCAGAACTTACAGCAGGAGTGAGAGTTCACTTCATACATTTATTTCTTTATGTTTAGATAATTTTATTTTCCAAGTATTTTTGATAAAATTGTATTTTGTTCACTAGGGAAGAGGAACTCCAATTACAAAAACGCAAAAAGAGGAAAGTTAAGGGGAACCCACGCCTATCTTTTGCCGAGGATATCGAAGACGCCAGTGATGAGGATGATGCAGATGGTACTCACCAACTTAACTCTATATTTATGTATCTATGTTGTTCCTAGTATTCTCTTTGATAGGATAATTATAGTTACAGTTCATCAAGGCTGTCATTTGGGATTCAGTATTTCTCCTCCTTAATGCCTTTCCAGTTTCCTGAATCTTCAACTAACAATGACAAAAATTTATCCCATTTTGTGCTAAGCTGTTAAGGGTTCTCGATTCTTGAAGATATTGAACACTGAATACTAGTAAACCTTTTCTCTTTCATGTGATTTGGTGGTCCCCAAAGTGGGGGACCAAACTAAAAAAACAAGCTGCTCAGGAGAGCCTTTTCCCTGGGAAGAACTTTAGATAAATTTAGATTTTTCTAATGTACATATTGAAGCAAACCCATGGCATTCGCAGCGGATTTTGTGATTATAAGATTTACAGCCAATGAACTGTCAATTGATATCCTTGGTTCAGCTTTGTTTTATTTGTAGATTTTGTGGTGTTACATATCCGATAATGCTACTCATCAAGCTTTCTTCAGGTATTTGAGGTTTGTAAGATTTTGATTTTTTTAAGTCATCTGCATATTATTACTCTGCGGAAGCATCCTAAATTCCTAGGGGAGCATGTCTGAAAGGATGAACCCACTTGTTTGGATGAATATCTACATGTTCATCTAGTCATTGTTTTCACTAGTTCTGTTTGTTTTCAGATATGAGATACTTGTTGACGTGTCACATGAGATTAAATGGATTCCTGAGAATGGGTATAAAAATATGAAGGTTATTGTTGAGATAGACAGCAAGATAAACGCAGAAAAGGCTTGTGAAGCCGAGATAAAGCGTCGCCATAAGGACCTCGGAGCACTCAGAATTGTGACTGACAGAGGTCTCCAGGTATTCAGTGATACAGTTACTTTCTTGAGGAATCATACAGTAACTTCCTTCCTTTTCCTAGCAAACAATTAACAAGTGTTTGAAAATGAAGAGAATATGTACAAATTCTTTCATGATATAATATCTCCTAAAAAAATTTCCATGTTTAGGAAAAGGAAGGAAGTGGATCCTGAGCTTTATGTTATCTGTTAATTCAAATTTGTTAGCACAAAATTATTATTGGGTATTCTAAGTACTCTAAATGGACATTGTCTTTATTAAGATGTTAGAGGAAATTATCCTATTCTCTTTCTCAAATATCTGAAGTCCCTTTCATTGATCTGTTAGTACTACCTTCAGTTTGGAAAGATTTCTCCTACTTACATATTTGAAGCATCATAGGTTGGGGATGTCGCAGTACTTGATATATCAATTGCGAAGCTTAGTAAAGATGGCTCTGAAATGGAAAATATTCCAACAGGAGAGAGTAAAGGTTTGTTTGCAACTTTGTGTATCCCTGAGACTGTTAAAGCTTGTTTGACAATTAGATGTGACAGTCTATTTCTTATTCAGCAACCTTCTCTGTTTTTTCATTTTGTATTTAATTAAAGTAGGTGGACTACCATCAACTGAAACTCGAAGCAGAACTCTAGACATAAGGCACAAGAAACATGTGCAGACATTGATTTTTAATACTCACGGCATTTTGTATAAATGTTGTATTATAGTGTTCTACAGCGTATATTGTGCTTTGTTTGTTTCTTGATGGAAAGTTTCCTCTTTTTATATCTCTTCAGGTCAGAGAAGCAATATTGGAAAGATGTAAACAACTGGAACAAACAGCAAGCAGCAGATAATGCAATTCTGGATCAGCTGTCCAATGTAATTTGACTGTTGTGTGGAGTATAAATCACTGTCATTCAAGTCTTTTGTTGAAGGCATTTATTTGTCTGAACAAGTTACTTTTGACCTTGTTAAGGCGTCAAAGTAAGTCTATTATCTCTGGAAGAAGAGAATCATTTGAAATATATAAGAAGCTTTGGAGACATATCAAATATCTCTAGTAACCACAAGAAAACATGCATTCGTGTTCTTCCATTTTATAAACTAGTATGAAGAACACATTATTCTTTTGAAAAAAAAAGGGTGTTTCTTGTTTCTTGCATCATTGTCCTATCTAGGCATGTTTGGAAGTGTTAGTATGGGACGGTGATGAATTCAAATAAATGAAGAGGCACACTAAGCTCACTATACTTTTGTTTTCAGTCAAATTTTTTATTTGTGAATGTTGCTCTGTTATTATTACTATTTTTTTATATAAGCTTAATGGTATTGATATTTAATTATTGTTTGTAATTATATTATATCAGAAATTTGAATTAGCGAAATTTGCTTAACAATGAGTGAGTTGTTGATACAAATCAATATCGACAGTTCTTTTGCAGCTTCTATCTTAGGGTACACTGGCTTTCGTCCCAGTTGCAAGTCGAACTCTTCCAACGCTAATGACATGTATGCTAATTAGCAACCTTGGTGCTTCCATCACAGAAGTCGCAAAAGATGCTCTTATTGCTGAGTATGGCCAAAAATGGAAAATGACCAGTCTGTAATCTTATGCATTCATGGGTCTTGCTGCTGGTAGCATTTTGGGCAACTTTTTTGGCGGTTATTTCTTACTCAAGACACAACCCAAGACCATGTTCCTTCTGTTCGCTCTTCTACTATCATTTCAGATGACTATTTCCTTGACTATCATTGTATTTGAGATATTATTTGATAGATTTTGACTCATTTGACTCAATGTAATACATTTTCTTATTAATTACATTACTTTGCCTCCATTAATTACATTACTTTGCCTCCATTATTTGATAGATTTTGACTCAATGACTCAAAGTCATTTGATAGCAAAATATATATATATATATATATATATATATATATATATATATATTTAAATATTTAAAGAAAAAAAATAATTTGCCACGGTTTTAAACCGTGGCTAACTATTACAACGGCTAAAAACCGTGGCTAGGGTTAGCCACGGTTTAAAACCGTTACTACTTAATTAGACACGGTTTAGAACCGTTGCTATTGTCCACACCTTATCACGGCTTAAAACCGTGGCTAATTTGGCCACGGCTAAAAACCGTTGCTATTGTTCTTGCAACGGTTTAAAACCGTGGCTAAATGCTTAATATCACCACACCTCCTCAAGCATAAAACCGTTGCTAAAATGCTTAGCAACGATTTATAGCCGTTACAAGGAATTTCGCGACGCCCCTGTAGCCCACGGTTCTTAGCCGTGGCAATGGGTTACGCCCACGGTATAGAATCGTTGCTAATGGGGGTTTTTGGTGTAGTGTAGGGTTTCTAGATCTGATCACAAATTGATGCATATGTAAGATAAATATTTACAAATTTATTTTCAGTCTTTGTTCTGGCTCTCTTAAGTTTGAGTTTGATATAAAGTTTAAAGTTTTGCATTTTTTGGGTTGATTTAGTTTGTATCAGAATCGTTTGTATTGATTTAGTTTCTTAAATCTCTTAGATCTCATAGTCTTTGTTTCTTCACTAGTACAACATGTTCATGTCTAGTTTACATCACTTTTAACATTGATTTATAAACTCAATTATTCAGATCAAGATATAGTCTATTGTTGTTTGGTATATTTTGATGATATTATCGATTTTTTGGGTTGTATATTGTATATTTTCATGTATTTTTTGCTTTGCTATATGAAACATGGGGTAGTTTTTGGCAACTCTGAAGATGGATTGAAATGAGTTCCCTATAAAGAAAAATGAGAATGAGAAATCAAGGTTGGAGTCTCGAAATGGGCTTCCTTGTGGCGACTGAACATGCAACTTCTAATTGTTTTATGTAGCCTTTGATCCGTAATACAATAATTTGTTTCATAGTTGAGCTTTCATTTTCACCAATCCAACTTTTGGTTGCAAATTCACCAGCTGTTTTATGCAAACTTAAATCTCACTTGCATCTTCTTTTCATTTCAGATAACTTGTATGACGTGTTTATGAACATCAGAGACGACGAAGCAAAACACTGCAAGACAATGAAGGCTTGTCAGACACACGATAACCTTCGCTCTCCTCATTCATATCCTCCAGAAGATTCCCTTGAAGATGATTCAGAATGTATTGTGAAGGGGCCAGATTGTGTAGGCATAGTAGATTGTCTGAAGAAGTCTATAACCACGCCTCCACTTCCAGTAAAAGCAAATTAGAAGAGGGAGAGAGATGTATAGAGAGAAAAGTCAACAGTTTCAGATATAGTAAAGAAGTATACCAATAGAAGAATGTTTCATGTGATACAAAATTTTGGTTCTGCAACTATAAATTTGTTTCATGTAATTGGTTATTGCTTGATCTTTTTTCATCTAATTGGTTCTTCCTTAATCTTTTTCAAGAATTGTGTGGGAGGCATTTAATGAGTATAGACATGATGGGTTGCCTAATTTTCCACTTTTGAGGTTCAATGGTTTTAACCAAACCAATAGATTGAACATGCTTGGACTCATGTTTTTCATTGATTAGGTATGAGGTGAATCCCAATCTCTTTATAGAGGGTCTTGCAGTAAAAAAAATATAACGAGTAGCGATGATTGACAATATAATACAACTACTGGAAACTCGCATCACTTCGATCATAACTGCACCCAATTATATGATCTTATGTGAGCAAACAGATCTTATTAGGTGTGTTGTTGATAAATCCAGGATGTCTGAACATTGCAATTAGGTTGATTACAGTATGTCACCACCCCAAGCAAGGTATATCCATCATTGAAGCCAGAGAATGAATTTGGAAACCGAGAATCATCTATGTTTCATTCATTATAAATTTGTAATTTGACCGATGGCTCAGATTGGAGATTAGACATTAGATTCACCCCAACATTACACAATGCACTATCTGAGAATACAGGTGAAATTGAGCCTTTCCTCCAAAAACAAGTTGGAGTTGAAATTTTAATAAGCTTGCTATTTGACTATACCAGAACATATTACAAGTGAGTAGACCAAGCAAGGAAGCCAAAATTTTGACAAAAAAAATGGTGCTAGGACTACATTTCTTCTGTAGACTTTATTAGCAAACCATTACAGTAGACGCAACGGATGGAGTTGCAGCTTTAACTATTGATAAGACCTGTGGGTTTGCTCGGAACTGAAGTTGTGGTGTTCTGCAAGGATTCTGAACCTTTACGCACACTGTGGCACTTTTGATCTCACCAGTGGTCTTTTTAAAAACTTGAATTCCCACCTCCAAGTTTTGATCTGCCCTATTAACTTCATCTGCTCTTTTTTGAACTTCCTATTCGCATACCACTTCGCACCTCGCCAACCCAAAGCATATCTACAATGTAGCAAAGGAAATATAGTGACATGAGAAATCATCAAATCAATAATGAAACGTAATGATATTTCACTTTTCAATACTAAGATTTACAAATGCCTAATCCATGGAAAGCGAAGTCAAGTGTTGGGCATTTGGACAACATCTCTTACTTTCATTTGTTTTCCTTTTATTTATTTTGACACTATTATATTTGATTTACATACATGTAAGGACATCTGAATGCATAAAGAGCAGTGAAAGACACCTAATGCTAGAATCTCAGTCCGACAACACTATTGGCCACGTACAGCACTAAAAACACTATCACAAAAGTGCATCAGAGACTCTAATTTGTTGCCTTCTATGATCAAACATATCCCTTCTGTGATTTATGTGAATGTGAGTAGCTTTAACAAGTAACACTTGTGATGATACATAGAATGTGAGGACATCTGAATGCAGAAAGTGCTATTATAACCCACTTCATGCCAGAATCTCAATCCAACAATTCTTTGGGCAATGTATAGCACTAAAAACACTATTACGTAAGTGCATCAGAGACTCTAATTTGTTGCTTTTTTTGTCAAACATATTATATCTAAAAAAACCAGTAGATCAATTCAGAATACTATTTTCCTCTTGACAAACAGATAACAAATAAAAAGCTGTAGTCATTATAGCAATATACATATCAACAAACAGTGCTATGAAATTACTTCTCAATTAAAACACCTAAATGAAAACAAAGACTGCAAAGGATGAGAATTATAAACCTTTTCCCCCATGGCGAGCAGCCCTCTTCCTGGGGATGAAATCCCAATGAACCGTGCCTTGGATGCTCAAACTTTCGGTGAGACATACTTTATCACTATCTGCAAAACTAATTCTTTAAGCACATTGGGATAACAATTGCTGACAAAAGAGTAAGTTTAAATATCCAGATTTATTTTCACATTAGTACAATTTCAACTTTTCACCTGTTCAATAATTTACAACCCCTCATCAATAACTAGGATGGTATCAACAATATTTACAAATTCATATTTGAAGGAAGATCATTCTGATTATGAAATCAAATCCATAAGCTATAACAATCAACATATCAAATTCTCATGAAGTTGAAAATCACTTTACACAAATACATATAGCCTAATTTATAATTAAAAAACCAAATGTATAATACAATATAGTTCACAAAAATCAATAAATTAGCAAAACCAATATTATAATTATAGAAACATGAGAAATAGCTTCATCAACCCCAGAGATGAAAAGAAATTGTTCCCCTTACCAAAGACCTACGACACATGGATAGATGTCGATTCTCAGGGCTTGACGGTGTTCCTTTCCAAATACCCATTAAAGGGTTCATGGCACAGAAGCCCATTTCGAGACTTCAGCTTTGATTTCTCATTCTCATTTTTTTTATAGGGAACTCATTTCAATCCATCTTCAGAGTTGCCAAAAATTACCCCATGTTTCATATAGCAAAACAAAAAATACATGAAAATATACAATATACAACCCAAAAAATCGATAATATCATCAAAATATACCAAACAACAATAGACTATATCTTGATCTGAATAATTGAGTTTATAAATCAATGTTAAAAGTGATGTAAACTAGACATGAACATGTTGTACTAGTGAAGAAAAAGAGACTATGAGATCTAAGAGATTTAAGAAACTAAATCAATACAAACGATTCTGATACAAACTAAATCAACCCAAAAAATGCAAAACTTTAAACTTTATATCAAACTCAAACCTAAGAGAACCAGAACAAAGACTGAAAATAAATTTGTAAATATTTATCTTACATATGCATCAATTTGTGATCAGATCTAGAAATCCTAGTAGAAATCCTAGATCTAGAAATCCCCATCAAGAAATCACCCACAAAGAGGGAGAGAATGAGAGGGACAATACAATACCTTTTGAGAGAGGGGTGGCGACTTGTCTCCAACTTCTCTTCTCTGTCGAGCTTCGTTGGGGAAGATGGAGGCTTCTCTGTCGAGCTTTGTTTGGGGAAAGTGAGGGAGAGAGGGAGGGCGATTCTCAGGCTTCGTTTGGGGAGAGGGAGGGAGGGAGGGCGATTCTCTGTCTCTGTCTCTGTAATGGGCAAGATGGAAATGGGGAGAGGAGAGGTTCCCTCTTTCATCTTTTTTCCCCCAAATTTCGTTTCCCTCATTTTTTTTATTCTTGAATCGATGCTCCTGCACGTGCACAGGAGCCTCCCTCGCCAATTCCTTCGTCAGGTAGAATTACTTTTTAAGTTTTGGATCTATCCCAATACTTGAGTTGTTTAATTAACTTAATTATTAATTCTGATTTTCAGAATGGAATTTTAGTCTTTGGATCCTATTGCTTGTACTAACTTCAGACGTTACTTGTTGGATTCTTTGGTCGAAACGTCAAGTAAAATGACTTATTTGCCAAGTGTTCGGTCCCAAATAAAATATATGGAATAAGAGATTTTATGTCTGTTCTCTCTCACTTGTAAGTCCTGCAACTACCCATATTTTGTTGCGAGAGTAGCTAAGCTTTTTGATGGACATCCATCGTCTGCAGATTCAGCATTTTAAGGACACTAATCAATGACAATGGATAGTTCAAAGGCAGAAAGGTTAAAAAGTTGTGTGACAACCTCCACATCAGCCACCACGACTCCTCACCAAGACAACCCTCAAGCCAATGGGCAAGCAGAAGTCACCAATATGACCATCTTGGAAGCACTCAAAAGAAAACTTGATGCACCCAAAGGCTTGTGGGTCTCAGAGTTACCAGGTATTCTCTGGGCATTCAAACCACCAAAAGAACTCCTACTAGGGAAACACCGTTCGTTCTAGCTTACGAGTCGAAAGGAATGATCCCAACGGAGCTCGGAATGCCCTCATTCAGAATACAGGAGTTCATGTTGGAAGGCAACGATGAAGCTTTGCGTGTCGACGAAAAAAAGACGAGGCTTCTGCCAAGATAGTTGTCTACCAACATAGAATGTCTCAATACTATTATAAGAGGGTCAAGCCACGAGAGTTCAAAGTGGGAGACTGGATACTCAGAAGAACCCAGCAGAACACTAAGGAATCAGGGGCGGGCAAGCTAGATCCAAACTGGGAAGGACCTTACAGAGTGACAAAGTTCAATAGGCCAGGTACATACTAGTTAGAGAACGACGAGGGTCTTAAGCTACCATGGAATGTAGAACATCTAAAAAAATATTGTCAATAAATTCAACGCAAAATTTGCTTTACTAAAGTTTCAATGTTGTTCATTAACCTGATTGGGAAACTAGTCAATCTATAACAGTCTGACTTAGATGTCAGGCACCCTGGTCTGATCATCATGTCAGACCACAGGGTGAGTGAAATAAGTCAGGACACCTGAGTCAAACTTATACAACTAAATCTCTTGGTCTGATCACCATGGAGTGAATTAAACAAGTTAGACCAAGTTATCTAATAGACCTTCTGGTCCGCTCTACAGCCTAATCCGCCAAGAATGACCAAGATTGCTCAGAAAGTGGGAGTCTAGTCAGATCTCATGGAGCCTGATTAAGATGGTTTGTCACATGTCTTTGTTTATGGCAGAACCTGACCAAAGTTTAGTCAGTTCATACAGCCTGATGAAGATATCTTTTGGTCTTTTCTACAACCTAGTCCGCCAAGAACGGACCAAGATGGCTCAGAACGAGGGAGTCTAGTTAGAGCTCATGAAGCTTGATCGAATTACTTGTCAGGGATCATTGTTCGACCATAGATAATGATGGACGAACTTGGCCATAAAGTTTAGTCAACTCATGTAGTTTGATGAAGATAACTTTTGGTCCGCTCTAGTGTCTAGTCTGCCAAGATCGGATTAAGATGGCCTAGAAAGTGGGAGTCTAATCAGAGCTCATGAAGCATGATCAAGACAACTTGCCAGGGATCATTGTTCGACCATAGACAATGATGAACGAACTTGGCCAAAAAGTTTAGTCAACTCATGCAGTCTGATGAAGATAACTTCTGGTCCGCTCTACAACCTAGTCCGCCAAGAACATATCAAAATGGCTCAAAAAGTGGGATTCTAGTCAGAGCTCATGGGCTTGATCAAGACGACTCGCCGTGGGTCTTTGTCCCACCATAGACAATGATGGTATAAGCTAAGCAAATTTTAGTCAACTCACAAAGTCTGACCAAGATATCTTTTGGTCTGCAAAATAATTTCTACTCCGCTAGACAAAGTTTAGTCAACTCACAGAGTCTGACCAAGATAATTTTTGGTCTACAAAATAATTTATACTCCGCTAGACAAAGTTTAGTCAACTCACAGAGTTTGGCCAAGAAACTTTTGTTCAGCCAAAATGAGTTTTGCCCAGCTGATCAGAGTTTAGTCAACTCATGAAGACTGATGAACATAGCCTCTGATCTGCTCAGTATTCTAGTTCGACATCGGACCAAGGCAGCTAGATCAAGCTTATTGAGCCTGGCCGAAACAATTTATGGTCCTCTTAAAATTTCTAGACCAAAAATACTTGCCTCCAAGAGCGCATATAAGTTGAATGGTCAGATTAACTTGTCAGCTTTCAGACTTGGTAAACTTGTTTTGTCTAAAGACCAACACCATGGTTAGGCAACATATATAGATGAAATTCAGCAACAAAATGTCTAGGAAACACAAGTACAAAATGTCACTCAATAAATTCAACAAGAAAAAAAAATGTTCTTCTATTGAGAAATGAAAAATACAACTTTTACTCCTTATCAGGAGAAGTTCAGTTACATTGGGACTGGACATAGCAAGGGATGTTTCGGTGTGTACTGCAGTTTCAGCACCTTGATCTGGATCATCCTCTTCTTGCAACTGATCAGAAGCTTCTTCAAATTCGCCATAAGCCTCCTGTCTGTAAAGGAAAGATCTCAATCAGCGTAATCTTATTCCATCAGCTCCAGTAACTCTAGCCTTCCTTTCACAACTCTGGTGAAATGGAACGTGCCCTGGGCCTTAAGAAGCTTCCCCTCACGAGCCTTTAGAAGCTTTCACAACTCTACAAGCTCTTGCTCTACCCCTTCAAATCTGCTCACCAATGCACCAGCTCTGGATTGCTCAATACATAACTTATCCTTGATTAGACTAAGCTCATTGTGCACTAGGAGGAGTTCCTTTTCTCCCTTCTTTGTGCATTGAGCATTGTAAGCAACATTAGCTTCTAGTTTCTGATATCGGACAGCCCACTCTGACTCCAGGTTGCTCTTTTCAACGCTCAGAGCCTGCATTTCAGTCTGCACCTTAATTATAATCTCTTGGGCAAGCTTCAAGTCACGTTGAACGTGATTCAACTCCTCTTCCAATATTTCCTTCAAAGACAAAACTTTTGCCAAGTCAATCTCAACTAACTCCAGGAGGACCCTCTGAGACTCCAGTTATGTCTTTGAGGCCTCCAACTATGTCCGAACAATTAACAATTGAGCCTCCAAGTCTGATTGGACAGACTTCTGGCTTGAACAAGCACCTGCCTAACCTTCAACTTGTTTATTCAATAACTCGATATCTCGGAGAGCATCTGATATACGACTTCTGCAGATGTGCAAAAACTCGCTCCATGATATACACTCTCTCACGAGCAGCTTCAACCTCAGCCCCAGCCACGACAACTTGGGTCATATATGACATCCCCAACATCAAATGTCTATGATCCTTGTCAAGACGATCATCCCATGTTTCCCTTTCTGACATCAGTGCTCGATTGGTCAACCAATCGTACCATCTACTTATTTGTTTTCTTGAAGTGTAAGACACATCGACCTCCTGATGCCAGGCATGTTTGGACATTCTCCCTTCTTTCAAATAAAATAATATAATTACTTTCATATATTCTTAATATCGGTAATGAAAAAAACTTCCCTTATTAATTTGGGTGACAAGAGAAATGAATTAATCAATTCTAATTCAAGATACTTGACAAAATAAAGGGACTTGAAAATGGCATGCAAAAGGATAACTCAATGGTAGATTCAGTACAATTCACAGAACTACAAGTTTAAGAATACTTATATTACACAACCACTAGCACGTCAATTAATGGATACTACAACTGAGGTGGAGGTGGAGGTGTGTGTGATGCCGAATCATAGCTTATGTAGGATGAGCTGAGCACCATACTGAGGTTGAAGAGTTATAACAGTGTATGGAGCATGCGTATAGGTGGGCGAAAGCTCAAATGAGAAGCGCTGCAGAATCATGGCTAAAGCCAACTTTGCTTCGATCAATGCAAATGTCTGCCCAACGCATATCCGTGGACCCCAACCGAATGGGAAAAATGATACTTGATTGTTGGTGGCCTTTGAAATTCCATCGGCAAATCTCTCTGGCTTGAACTCGTTGACGTCTTCTCCCCAAAGTTCTTTACTATGGTGAACAAGTAGAGTTGGCAATGCAATCTCTACACCTTCAGGAATAGATATGTCTCGTAGTTTCATAGGCTTATGAGTGGCTCGTGCGAGCATAACCACAGGTGTGTAAAGCCGAAGAATCTCATAGAAAATCATTGTTACCTGCACAAAATTTTCCATGTTATTGATGTAATTCTATTTGCAACAGTAGTTGAGGTTAACGGATAAAAGTATTGAACTCACAATTTTCAAGTGGTTCAACCCTTCAAAATCCGGTTTTCCTTGTCCGAAGACTTCTAAAACTTCTTCCCTCGCTTTCTCCTGCCATTCAGGATGCATGCTCAACACAATCATCGTCCACACGAGCAAAGTTGAAGTAGTTTCTTGTCCTGCTATGTAGAATAACTTGCACTCCTCAATAACATCATTAACACTCATGCCAACATTTTTAGAGTTCCCATTATCTTGAATTTCCCTAAAGTTGGATTCCATCAACAAGCCTAACAAGTCATCATTGTTCCCTTCTCCAGCTTTCATAGCCTTCTCTCTCCTTTTAATTATATTTGTGAGCAAAGTTCGCACTTCTCTATCAATTTCCTTGATCCTATTGTTTGTTTTAGTTGGAAGGAACCTGCATGAAATAGAAGAATTAAGTTAAAATTTATCTTATTGTTCCTAGTTATTGACTAGATTAGAAGGATCCGTCTCCTAAAATTAGAATTCATTTCTTTTGTCAGAAATATTCATTTTCTGCATGACATGCTATATTCATTTTTGGCGAGTGATGCAGAGGAAAGCTATTAACCAACTTTTAGAGCTTATGAGCTATGTGTACCTATAACCAGGGATGTATACGGATTCAGAAAGTTGGATAACAATCACAGCCAGTTCAGTTTGTAGCTCAAATATGCGTTGCCCTTCTTCAAAATTGCTACCAAATGCTGTTCTAGAGATGACATCTCTAGTCAAGTCCTGAAGTTCAGGCCAGACATCCATTTCATATGGCTCCTTAGTGACTAAATTCTCCCATTTCGTTATCATCTCAGTACAACATGTGTAGAACGCAGGTAACATCAGCTATAATCAACAAAACAATAGTTAGTCCAACCTGCAGGAGTTTATGCAGAAAATATTTAATCACATTAACACATGAACTAAAATAAAGCAATAACTCAGTCTTTTACAAGTATTACGGATTTATTGAAAATGTTTGAGAATGATTAAAAAGAATGACCTTTAACTTCTCAAGATGGAAGGCTGGGTTTATAATCCTTCTGTGTTTGACCCATTTTTCTCCATCATAGGCTACAATTCCTTGTGCTAATAACTTTCCCAATGGGTGCGGCTTAATCTTAGAAAAATGACCATACTTGCTCGATAAAATATCCCTGACAAGATCTGGATCTATGACGTTCAGCCTCGGAGTTGCTCCAAACCATGTAAAGGACATCTTACCTACAATATTTTTCAATCAAATACTGATGAGAAGGCACAAATATATGTACTAATTTCAAGTGGAATAGAATAAAAGTTGTGAAAATACCATATTCCTTAACCTTTCGACTGAGGAAAGGGGAGACACGTGGCACGATATCATGCGAAAGTTCCATAGGCTTGGATCTTGCTTCCTTGGTTTCACTTGCAAATTCTTTGAGGTCTCCATACAACAGCTTGTAAGGAGGACCAGTGAAGCCTTGCTTGTTAAGCTGCCTCTGCAACTTCATGGGCTTCATCCAAACGGAATAAAAGGCTCTCCATGCCAGTAAAAGGAACAAAGCACTCACTGTACCAAGTACAACCATTACCATATCTGCCATCCGTCTCTCCTTCTCTCTTCTCTCCCACACTCAGTTCTGTAGATAATGAAACTGATACAAGTTTCTGCTTTATATAATATTGAAAGAGGAGGAAAGACTGTAGAGTTTTTGTCATACTCCAGAATTATTGGTATAAACCTTCTAGAAACTATGTGATTTTATCTGTAATCCATAACTGCCTCATAATAATGTTGTTTATTCCAATTTTTATGAGGTTTACTAAAATGTTCAGCTATTAAAAACTTCTGCCTTTGATTAGAAATAAAAATAAACACCCTGTTGAAAGTGGTGAATAATTTTATGATTAATAACAACGTTCTTATAAACAAATACAACAAAGAGTGTTCACTCTTTTATTTTAACTTATGTATCCATCACTCTTGAAATGATGTGAAGAACAAGCCCCACAAAGATTAGTCTTTGTCCACTACACTCAGGGTATCATAATATTCCAAGAAACACATTAACAACCTGGTGCTCTTTTGTATTTTGGCGATTGTTTTCTTCTCCATTGTTGAATTTTTTCTTCTCCATTGTTGAATTTGATGTTAACAATATTATTATACACCAATGGCTTGGCCTTATAGTTTGTATTCTCTTCTCTCCTTTTTCTAATTGTGTTGTTTGCTACTGCATTTCTCACCAAACCGAAGGCAGGGTGCTTTTCAAGAAAGATTCCAACTAAGTGGTTCTGCCAAATTTCTTTGGCTTTCTCCTGAACATGTTGAGGGCAGAGAAGAGATTTGGCAGAACCACTTAGTTGGAATCTTTCATGAAAAGCCCCCTGCCTTCGGTTTGGTGAGAAATGCAGCAGAAAGGCCATTCCAAAAAATCTTTGAGAAAGAAGGGGCCCAATCCCGTATTTAATGATTGGGGTGGCGATAGGCTTCGCTCCCTTATAGAGAAAGGTGGGTTAACTAACGAAAGAAAGATGGAACCAGATGCATTCTTAAAAGAAAGCGCTTTGCCTTACCTATTATTAAAGATAAGACTGGAGGGAGCCCCCACATTAATGGGTGTCTCCTAAATTTCAATCTCATTAATCAGTAAGTCAAAAATATGATTACTCTTCATCTCCATATATTTTCACATATAGTTTTATTAATCAATATAGTTAAACTTCAAATACAATCATAGACACGTCATAAGTACCAGACAATAATTCTCGCAATGAACAGTGATATGCGATTTCGTGAACAATGAACAACGATTTCACTGTTGATATGCGATTTCATGAAAAGTGGAAGACGATTTCACTGTTACAGTGAGTGATATGCGATTATGCACTATTATGATCACATGATTATGCACTGTTATGGGATGATTATATTGCTTATTCACTGCCATGTGATTATGTGATTATGCCCTGTTATGCAATGCTTCTATTGCTTATTCACTATTATGTGATTATGCGATTATCCACTGTTATGCGATTATATTGTGATGCTGATTATTGATTTGGTTATTTAGATTTGTGATGATCATATAATATGCTTATATCGACCCTGAAAATTGTGGGATTCTTATTAGATTTGGACTAGGCTTAGTAATGAACCAATCCATTTCATTAGTTGGACTCCAAGTTAGACCATGGTAACTTTTGGACTTTGGGTCTGGTGACAGTTCACTGTATGGTGATTGTTCACTGTTGGGCCTATATGGTGCATGTTCACTATTGGGCCTGCATGGTGACTGTTCACTGTTGGGCCTGTTGAATGTTGGTTGGGCTTGTTGCTGTCGGGCCTGTTAGAAAATTTTGATTTATCCTGTTTTATTGGGACCTATTTAATTTTTTGCTACTTTTATTTAGACCCATATTTTAATACAAATTGTATTAAGGTAATAATTTAGTTAATACTCCAAATTTATACATAATTTATAATATTGGTTTCATGTATCACTATTGTGTTCCTTATTTAAAATTTACACAATTTAACTAATAGGTTGCCAAAGCAACCACTGTTAGGAAAATTGGTCGATTTTAAATAAGTGAGCATGCTACATCCATGTGAAACAATCGGCCCAAAGGAAGATTGTTTTGACCGGATAATCCCTAGTCTTACATATATAATAAAGTTTACATTACCATGCTTTTATTATGTCAGTCCAAAGAAAGGCATAATATTAGGCCGGTTTCGTTGTGTACAAAGAGTACCACTTTACAGATTGATATTTTTGTCCAAAGACTAAATAACAATGTTGTGCTAGGTATCTTGATATGGGGTTTTTATTTATTTACCTATTGTATGAATTTAAAAGTTTATGCAATTGAATAATGATGTGAATATGTTATTTATGTAATTTATTCTCTATACAGCTACTATGTCTGCTAAATAATATTCTCATGCTTAATGGGACAAACTTCAAGCACTGAAAAGAGAACGTGTTAATCATTCTTGGATGTATGGATATGGACCTTGCCTTAAGGATTGAGCAACCTGCTCCTCTTACAGATGCAAGTACTCCTAATGCTAGGAAATACATTGAGAAGTGGGAACGTTCCAATCGCATGAGTCTCATGTTCATCAAGCGAGGTATTCCAGAAGTCTTTAGGGGTGCAATATCCGCAGGGGTGACCAATGCCAGTGAGTTCCTTACTGAACTTGAAAAGCGTTTTGCTAAAAATGATAAGGCTGAAACAAGCATGCTTTTAGCTAGCTTGATTTCATTAAAGTATAAAGGCAAAGGGAACATTAGAGAGTACATCATGGAGATGTCTCATCTTGCTTCAAAACTTAAAGCACTGAAGCTTGAGTTGTCTGAGGACTTACTCGTGCATCTAGTTTTGATATCACTTCCTCCACAGTACAGTCAATTTAAGGTCAGTTACAACTGTCAGAAGAAGAAATAGACTCTTAATGAGCTCATTTCATATTGTGTGCATTGAAGCAAGACAGAACGGAAAATGCTCATTTTGCAAGCACATCTAAAGATAAGGGCACAAAACGAAAGAAGGAGAATGAAGCTGCTAAGGGTCCAGCAAAAAAGAAACAGAAAGGCATTTGAGGGTTGTTTCTTTTGTAAGAAACCTGGACATGTAATGAAGGAATGTACCAAGTATCACGCTTGGCGTGCTAAAAAGGGTATATTTCTTGCTTTAGTCTGTTCTGAGGTTAACTTAGCTTCAGTACCTAGAAACACTTGGTGGTTAGATTCCGGTGCTACTACTCACATAAGTGTTTCTATGCAGGGTTATCTGAGCTACCGAAATCCAAATGATGCTGAAAGACGCATCTTCGTGAGCGATGGAAAATCAGTAGACGTGGAAGCAATAGGAAACTTTAGGTTACTCTTAGGAACTGGTTGTTATTTGGAACTTAAAGACACTTTTGTAGTACCTTCATTTAGACTGAATTTGGTTTCTATTTCCTTGTTGGACAAATTTGGATATTGTTGTTCATTTGGAAATAATCAATTTAGTCTTTCATTAAATTCCAATATTATTGGTACTGGTTCATTTAGCACCTTTGATAACCTATATCTTCTTGATACTATTGCCTCATATAATGAAACCTTGCATGTGGAATCACGTGGTACTAAGCGTAAGCTAAATGAAGGAAATTCATCAAAACTATGGCATAAACGTTTAGGACATATCTCGAAAACAATAATGGAGAGACTTGTGTTAGATGGCATAATAGATTCTCTTGATTTTTCAGATTTTGAGGTCTGTATTGAGTGTATCAAGGGAAAATAGACCAAACAAAAGAGATTGGGTGCAAACAGAACTTCAGACGTCTTAGAACTGATCCACACAGATATTTGTGGACCATTCCCTTCGCTTTCTTGGAATGGTTAACAATATTTTATATCATTCATAGACGATTACTCACGCTATGGGTACCTTTATCTCATTCATGAGAAATCTAAGTCACTAGACATGTTCAAAGCTTTCAAAGCTGAGGTTGAGAACTAACTCAACAAACGAATTAAAAGTGTCAGGTCTGACCGTGGTAGTGAGTATTACGACAGATATGACGGTTCCGGTGAACAACGTCCGGGACCATTTGCTAAATTCCTAGAGGAATGTGGAATCGTCCCACAGTACACCATGTCGGGATCACCTAGCATGAATGGTGTAGCTGAAAGACGAAACCAAACTCTTAAGGACATGGTAAGGAGTATGATCAGTCATTCTACCTTACCTAAATCACTCTGGGGAGAAGCACTAAAGACTGCAGCTTACATCCTTAATAGAGTACCAACTAAAGCTGCTGCCAAAACACCTTATGAACTTTGGACATGTAGAAGACCTAGTCTAAAGCATTTTCACATTTGGGGATGTCCAACTGAAGCAAGGCCTTATCGGCCGAATGAAAAGAAATTGAACTCCAAAACAGTGAGCAGCTACTTCATTGGCTACTCTGAGCGATCAAGGGGCTACAATTTCTATAATCCCACTATTAAGTCCATGTTTTAAACGGGGACAACAACATTTTTTGAGGATGTCGAGTTTGGAGGGGAAAAATAAGGTAAAATACATTGTCTTTGAGGAGGAATCAATTTCGACTCCTACTACTGTTGTTGACAATGTACATGTTTCAATACCTGTCATTGATGAAGCAACATATTTGGAACCTCAACAGGACAATGTTGAACTACTCCCTGCTCCAATTGAAGTAAATATTCCAGAAGAACAAACTCAACAACCTCAAGATCAAATGCCATTAAGGAGATCCACGAGAGAAAAGAGAATAGCTATTTCGGATGATTATATGGTCTTTCTCGAAGAACATGAGGAAAATGATGGATTGGTGGAAAATGATCCAATCAACTTCAATCAAGCCATGCAGGATTCTAACTCTCAAAAGTAGATAAATGCTTTGAATGAGGAGTACAAGTCTATGCAAGACAATCAAGTTTGGGATCTTGTCCCATTATCTGAAAATACAAAGCCTATTGGTTGTAAATGGATATTCAAAACCAAGAAGGACTCAAAAGGTAATGTGGAAATATATAAAGATCGTCTTGTAGCTAAAGGCTTCACTCAAAATGAAGGCATTGACTATAAAGAGACTTTCTCTCCAGTGTCAAAGAAAAACTCATTTAGGACAATCATGGCTCTTGTTGCACATTTTGACTTTGAGTTGCATCAGATGGATGTTAAAACAACGTTTCTCAATGGCAACATCGATGAAACAATTTATATGGTGCAATCAGAAAACTTTGTGATTGGAGACCCAAAGAATATGGTTTGCAGACTAAAGAAATCCATCTATGGGCTCAAGCAAGCTTCCTGTCAGTGGTACTACAAATTTCATCAAGTAATTGTCTCGTTTGGTTTTGAGACAAATGTTGTTGATAATTGTGTGTATTACAAGTTCATTGGGAGTAAGCATATCTTCTTGGTTTTGTATGTTGATGACATATTGTTTGCCACTAATAATATAGATATGTTGCACGAAACCAAGAGATTTCTATCAAAGAAATTTCAAAATGAAAGATTTTGGTGAAGCTTCTTTTGTCTTAGGGATTCAGATATACCGGGATCGTTTTCGGGGTATTCTTGGATTATCACAAAAGGGCTATATAGAAAAAGTGCTTAAAAGGTTTGGCATGCAAGATTGTAAACCAGGAGATACCCCTATATCTAAATGAGACAAATTCAGTCTTAAACAGTGTCCTATGAATAAACTTGAAGTTGTAGAGATGCAAAAGATCCCCTATGCATCCGCTGTTGGGAGTCTTATGTATGCTCAGGTATGTACACGTCCAGACATAGCATTCATTGTTGAAATGTTTTGCAGATATTTGGATAACCCTGGGATGAGTCACTGGAAAGCAGCTAAACAGGTTATGAGATATTTACAGAAAACTAAGGATTACATGCTCAGATACAAGAGATCAGATCAGTTGGAGATCATATGGTATGCTGATTCTGATTTTGCTGGATGCCAAGATAGTAGAAAATCTACATCAGGCTACATTTATCTGTTAGCTGGAGGAGCTATTTCATGGAGAAGTGCGAAACAGACACTCATAGCTTCTTCCACCATGGAAGTAGAATATGTGACATATTTTGAGGCCTCCAACCACGGATTATGGCTGCGTTATTTTGTCACTGGGCTACGCATTTTGAATGAGATAGAAAGACCACTAAAGTTATATTGTGACAATAAGTCAGCAGTTTTATATGCCAACAACAACAGGAGTTCGTCTAGGTCAAATCATATTGACATAAAGTTCCTGGTTCTGAAAGATAGAGTAGAGAATAAACAGATTTTTATAGAGCATATTGGACACACTCCATGATTGCGGATCCGCTTACTAAGGGATTACCACCCAAAGTCTTTCATGAGCACACCGCTCATATGGGTGTTATGTCACATGAGGATATCATGGTTTAGTGGGAGTTTTGTTGTTCTATGATGGATTTTTTAGACACATTGGTGTAATTTAGTATTTTCTGCAGAAATAAAGTCTTCGGTCAATTGTCTGTTTATTATATGTTTGATCTCATTAAAGATTAAAGTTGGACCGGTTGGAAATAGATATGTTTGGATTACATCACATGTAATTTCCATGCTCTACATCCATGTTTGATCTATGTCATTTGATTATATTGGTATATGTGACTATTGATGGACTTCGTTACGCTAAGTGTGACGCACATCGCTTTAATCCTCAGGTTATTATTCACTTGTAGAGACATTGTAGAGAGTTTTCCAAACATTTGTACAAAGCGTTATTTACCTTTTGGCTTCCATATTGAATGTTGATTGTTAAGCCAATGGGTTTGACTATCAGAAATCATTAAATGTTTTGAAATGCCTATAATACATTCATGTGTCAAGCACGTGATGGGTACCAAACAGAAACTACTAGAATATGATGGGTGCTAAACAGTCAAATTTGGCTTCTATCCCCCATCTCTTTCTGTTTCGCAACCGCTGGCTGCCCCTTTCATTTTCCTCCTATTTCTGTTTATGTTTTACAACATCTCAATACAACAATGACATAATATTGCATATTGAAGGAATGCATCTAGCTATGGGATGGTACAGTCCTTGTTGTTACTCGCACAAACACGGTTTTAATGAACTTTAGATTGAGTAAAAATATGGTACTAGTCACATGAGTTGGTTTTCAAACACAATCACAACCCTTATGGTTGCTTTTTCTCCTTGTGTTATTAATCAGAAATCTAAATTCTAAAAAGCACATTACTTTAAAGGTAGGTTCGCCATGGGATTATATTTTGAAGAGACAAATCGGTGTTATTACCAAGCCTTTGCAAGCCGAGTTCAGTTCGATAGGCAGTCTTCGATGTTGAGTGTTTCAACAATAGTGCAAAGGGTGGCATTGGAAGGAATTAGGTAGAACTGTGTCATTAGCTTGAGCGGAAATAGAACAAAAAATGAAAGATGAAAAAAAATGATGTTTTCTTTGTTTCAATGCTCTTTAGAGCCTTATAGAAAGTGAAGAAAAGCTGAAGGAAAGAAATAAAAGGAGTTTATTGGGGAAGAGGAATGGTTTTTTGCAAATAAGAAACTTTGGTTATCAACAACACACTACATTGAGCTGTACTCTGTATTCACACGCGTATCTCACTATCTCAGAGGAGGAACATCAACATTTTATTTCTCATTGAATTTAGTGTCCTTTTCCAAAGGGAATGTGATGATACACCAAATCATCCAGTAATCGACGCCGTACTCATGATATGATAATTTTGTTAATGGACCGATCAGGCTAGAACGGGCCTAAGTAAGCGCCTAATATGATCCAGCCCAAAAGTCAGGGACCCAAGCCCAGATCACTCGAAGCCCACTGAGACGATATCTAGGAACTAGACCCAAGACAACAAGGCTCTACCCGACCCATACATCAAACGATCAGACCCAAAACCCGTGAGACCAGATAAGGCAAGTATCTGAAAGTTTGACCTAAGACAAGCAGGCCACTAAGATGTTGACTCCTATTAGGAAACAAACATAAGAAAATAAGTCGTGTATAAAAACTCCCTTGTATGGACAACTCTCAACAAAAAAAAGATCTCCAACATGTATAGCCAAACAATGACTCTCAGGGCACAAGGCTGAAGAACTAAGGCTGAACTAAGAGCTCTAATTTCAAGCAATATACAATTATTTATGTCTTGTCTGACTTTATAATCGGAGTGTCATCGACTGTCACAACATTGGTGTTTGACTCGCTGTTGCTTTTTTTTTTGTAAGTCAAGGCCTGGGAAAAAGGAAATTGATCCATCATACTCTATGGCAAAAAGAAAGCTAAAACTTGTTCACATCTCCTGTCGTCCTTCCGACTTGCTTTCGCTTTATATTTTTTTCCCTCGCGATGGTAGGGCTCTCTCTTCCAATCTTGGCTTTGCTGCTGATGAAATTGAAGACATCCTTTTAGAGGCGCCGTTTTTCTTAAGAAAAAACTAGACTTTCCGGGGTCCTCTGGGGAAAACTAGTGGCTGCCTGAAAATATGAAAATTGGGGGGCTCTTGGGACCGGATTTGCCATTGTAGAACAGTCAACCACTAATTATGCTCATGCATTACACTTTTTTCTTAAGTAAGCTTTGTATATAAAAATAGAAGCAGGTCAACACGAGCAATGCGAGCGTTAGAGAATCAATATTGTAAAACATAACCAAGATATATTACATTAAAATAATCAAACTGAAATTACTTTATGAATATAAAAAGTTGCTTGAAGTCATCAAAAAATTCTTGATTCTAATTGTCACTTCCCAAAATAAGTGGGGTTCTGGGAGAAGCACTTGGAAGCTATGAGAGTTCAAAATTTCAACACCACATTCATGACTCTTTGATATCTAAAATACTAGATTTCTCCCAAGATAGTATTATTCTAAATCATTATGGTAACATGTACAAGGGCATCCTCTAGAATAGGAATCAAATCCAAGAGATCCTTGATTCCGCTTAATTGGGATCGCAGTATAGCCCCATGCGGAAACATTCAGCCTACTTGTTTCCGCAAAGGCTATGCATTGAATCAAAATAAGTTCAGCATTTAACATGCCATGAGTGTCAATGGCATGACAGTTCAACGGTTAAAGCTTGCGGATGGTACCATTAGGTCATGGGTTTAAACTCAGCTTGCAGCATCTTTATGGGTTTTGAAATTCTATAAAAACCCCGCTTGCCTTTCAAAAAAAACATGCCATGAGTTACAAGTTATACCATTAGATTAGTACATACAAATTACTTCAATTGTAAAAGCCATGCTAAACCACACGAATGAGTTCAAAGGAAATTAACCTGCTTTTTTATTAGGGACAGCGAGATTTATCGAACCATTGACTGTAGTGCTGAAGCCATAATTATTCATACCAGCAGCGATGACAAGATTTTCCACTCTTCAAATCAAATGAAGCAAGAGGATCATCTGAATAGAATGGAGATGGTTCAAAGAACATCTAAAGCAGGTCCACTTGAAGGTAATAAACTAGTATGGAAATAACCAAGCATTCTTTGATTAGTGGTGTTCAACCAGTCAACAGGCCTAGAATTCACTGTTTTTAGGCCATGCCAAAGTGTGCAAATACCTAATCAAATTAAACTTTTACTCAGTCTTGGGAGCCTATGTAACCTGGATCAATTGATGCTTGCATAATCAAAATTTTCAAAGGGATCTCCCTTGATTACTTCACTTCCATGATGCGTTCATTTCCATAGTTGAATCCAAATACCAGGAGGTATTATTTAGTGGACTTTCACAAATTTCACCGTCGTATCCAAAAGCATGAGCTTGGATGTCAATCAGCATGAAGATCCACACTTGTGTAATAATGCAGGCTATGAGAGTTTATAAACCTTGTCCCATTTGAGAAATGTATGTTGCATAGTATGTAGATTATATCTGGCTGTCGAATAGCCCAGTTCATGATCTAACAAATCCTTAAGCTGTTAGTAAAGAAATTGTTCTCGTCTTTAACAAACCTAGCAGTGGTGTAACTGCATCTCTTCTATATCCATTCTGCAATGTGAATGCAAACTGCATAAACAAATGGATCAGCCATCAATTTGAAGAAGTTTGAGGTGGTGGGAACTGAAGTGCACCCCTCATTTGATTAGCCATCAATTTATCCGCCATTCATCTATGGTAGCTTTCACTGAACATGGACCGAGCTGTAACCTGGCTCCTTCTTAAGCCCACATTTTTTAATGGTCTCTCTGACCACACAAGCATCATCCCACCTCCTACTTTGAGCCAACATGTTTGACAAGTGAACAAAATTCCCAGGATTGTCAGGTTCCAACTGCACCACAATCTTAGCCACCTCATGTCCCAGCTCCATTTCCTGGTGGAGACCACAAGAAGCCAACAAAGATCCCCAAACTTGTGCACTTGGCTTCACAGGCATGGTTTTGATGAATTTTAGAGCTTCCCTCACCCGCCCAGCCCGACCCAACACATCAACCATGGCGGCGTAGTGATACGTGTCAGGTGTTAAGCCATACACTTGACTCATGCAAGCGAAACATTCCTGGGCCTGATCCACAAGACCAGAATGGGTGCACGTGATGAGGACAGCCATGAAAGTTAAATGGTTCGGTCTAACACACCCTTGCTTCTGCATATCGTTAAAAAGCCTTAAGGACTCCTCGCTTCGTCCATGTTTTGCATAGGCCATTATCATGGCAGTCCAGGCCACCTCATTTTTTTCCTCAATTCTTTCAAATTGTTTAACTGCAGATTCTATCATTCCGAGCTCAGCATACATATGAAGTACGGAAGTAGCAACGAACACATTATACGGGTCATACCCAGACTTAAGTGCAAAACAATGCAACCCTTTCCCCATTATAGGACATCTAATAGCAGGCATTACTGTGGCCAGCATGACTGGGTCTAAACTCACATTCCCATATTGTTGAATCATGGAACAAAATGTAGACAACGCCAAATCATGTAGCTTGTACTGCATGTACCCAGATACCATGGTAGTCCATGTGACAATATCCCGCTTATCCATCGCCATACCTCGAAACACTTTTTCAGCCGAAATCAAGCTTGAGGATTCCATATACATGTCAATCAGGGAATTTTCAACAAAAGGTTTCGTCGAAATTGTCTCAATTCTATATCCTTGCCTCACAACGTAACCATGCATAGCTCGACCACCCTGAAAACCAACCACCCCAAGATGAGCATGGGCATTAAGCATTGTACAAACAGTGACCGAATCAGGACTCCCATACCACTCAGAAACCATCTCCGAGAACAACGATAAAGCCGTATAAGGTAAACCATTCCTAACATAACCAGCAATAATAGAATTCCAGCTGACAATACTTCTCTCAGTAATTTTATCAAACACCTTCCTTGCAAAATGAATCAAACCAAACTTATCATACATACTTACAAGAGCATTGGCTGTATACACATCAGAGTGGAACCCAAGACTGGTGAGAAGGCCGTGAATCTGTTTGCCTTGTTTAAGCAGTGTGGGTTGTGACTGAGTGCAAGCTTTTAGAGCGATTGGGAAGGTGAAGTTGTCAGGGTGGATGGAGGAAAAGTGCATGTGTGAGAGTATTTGGAGTGCTTCAGTGTATGCTCCATTGGCTACTTGAGTTCTCATTAGCTGATTTGAAGCAAATGCCGTTACTATCGGCCTCGCCATTTTTCGACTTAGTCACAGGTGAAGTGGGATAGTTCAAAACTCATTGTGCAGCTCTATAATGATGCAATTTTTCGTTTAGTTATTGGAGTCAATTTAGAGCATCTCCAATGAGTAGTTGCAACTTGCAACCAGTGTATAAAATGTATCGAGAAAAATTTGGATATATTCTTGAAATTATTTTTAAATGAATATCTGTTATATCAGATTTAGCAAAAATTATATGTACGTTTTTAATAGTTTTATATGATTACATCGTGAATGTTTGAGGATATGTCACATGTATCGGAAATATCGACCGACCTTCTACCAAATATTGAAATTTTTAATAAAAAAAATTGAATTTAATCTAGTTCAAAAGTTTTTTAATTAAATTATAAGATAATTTATTAGACGTTGCCATGTGCAAGTAATACTGAAAATTAATGAAATGATTCAACTCTAAATAGATAATTGAAATATCCTAAAAATTCAACCATAATGAGAGAGAAAAAAATATTATCATTAGATAAAAAGCAAGTAAAAAATATTGAAAATTGATAACATTATTTATAAACTATAACTTAGTTACCTTAGCGACCACTATCGTACACATTGTAAGTCTGTTACTTGCATACTTATATCTTTCACCGTTTATACTCACATATGGAGTTCAAAAGTTCTACGGAGTCTTGTTTTGCAACCCTTTTATAAGCCTTGTTGACATGGCGATTCAAAATTAGACAATATAAGAAATAAAAAGATATTAGACTACAAGTACTTAATCACATACATAGGATGTCTCTATCATAATTCTGAAGTGAGGGCTCAAATCGAGCGCAACATAGACCGACTAGCGCCCAATGTCCTACATCGCTTGAAGAGGCAATTCCTAAACACTTAAAATATCATTTCTCAAGATATTTAGTCATTTTTTGGACAAGTAAGTCTAGGCAGCCATTCACTACCATGTCAACAAGGCCCTAAAAGGTCTCCAAAAACAATGCTCCCTTATATAGAATTTGTTTATGTAAGACGATGGAAGATATATGTTTTTTTTATTGTTTAATATTATTCAAATAAGTTGAATGTGCCACGTGTCCCCAAATTCTTGGTTACCCAATATCCTAGGTTTGACAGAGAGGTAAATCTAGAGTAATTCATATTAGGGGTGGGCATCCCATCCCACGATCCATATTCTGTCCTGACCCCGTCCCGACCCGATTTTTTCGGGTTCTTTTGGAATTGGTCAAACTCATCCCGATCTTGTCAAATCTCGATTTAAAGTGGGATGGGATCGGGATGGAGATTTTCAATCCCAACTTGTTCCGTCCCGAACGTATTTATTTACTATTTATTATTATTAATTTTAATAAAACTGCCTGAAAATGATAAACATCTAGAAATGCATTGATTCAATATATTGAAAATGTGCGCATTTGAAATCTATAGTCTAGGTTAGGTATTATATGTTTAAATAATCAGTTTTTCATGTTTATTCTGTCTTTGAATCATTTTATTGCTTCGTTCTTATCCTAGACAAAGCAGTCACCTACTTCAGTATTCTTAGTCATACTATGTGATGATACATCAAACAACCATTCAATCATGGTCGAACACCTAGCACAAATCATCTCTCGTTAGGGACAATTAACAGGTCTGGTCACTAAAGTCCAAAGAGGCATTAGTAATGCACCATGATCCAGGTCACAGGTTCACACCTCAGACTCAATGAATCTCTCCCCAGAGGGCAAATACGTTACAAAGGAGACAAGTCATGGCGGGAATCTCTCCCCCAAGGACGTATCAAAATGAAGGAAGAGATCGTTATGAGAAACGTCCTCATTCATTGCACCATGCATGTTTAAGTCACATACAGAGTTAATTACTCTTATTATATGAGGTAAAGGAGAGAGAATATGGAGGTATGAAAATACCCTACATTTATACTCTGCTCAAGTTCATTTTCTTCCTCAATTCACTGAGTTAAGCATCGGAATGCCTTTGGCCACCAACAAGGTAGTATTTGGCAATATAACCATGTTTTACAGATCAGATCTCGAGGAGAACGAATTTGGACGCATTAGTTTGGTGTCGTATGTGGGGAATGACAGTTCCCGTTAAATAACAAAGTTAGTGGTTCCCTTAGTGGATGCTAAATTTGGACATGGACTTCTCAGTTTCATGGACGCATATGATTTTTTTATCCTTATGTGAAAGGTGTATACATGAGGAAAACCAACATATAATTTGCCCACTTATCAGCACCACCATCAATGGTACCACTAAACACCACATGAGTCGAAGCGAAGACTTTTTTGTTATTTTAACATGTGTTCCAACATATGTGTGATACTGTTATCCGTGTGATGAAGAGTCTGGGATTAAAATAAATTTTGAATTCAAAGCATGAAACACCACGATGGAATTAATGTTTTCTTGTGAGTCAACATCAACTAGATATAATATATCATGGAAACAATCACATTAAATTCAGAAAAATATAAGCTCTTATTTGAATTATTTAGCTATAAATTCTTTTGAATAAAGTGTTTGAAAAACAAAGGCGGAGAAAAATTACCCGAGCCGAGCTTCGTGCTCAAATGCCTTTAGATTGAAATGAAATATAATAATGCGTCCGAAATTTGTTTTCCTGTAAGTGTGACCTACAAAATAAATGTTAGATTGCCAAATACCATCTTTTTGGTGGTCGAAGGCACTCTGATGCTTAAGTCAGTAACTCAGTTAAAGATGGAATAAATCTAGATAAAACTCAGTTAAAGTTGCATACCTTTGTCGAATGTTCTCTTTACCTTATATAATGGTCGCTATTAATTCCATGCGTGAGTTAAGCATGTGAAGCGCAACGAGATGAGACGTTCCTCGTAATGGTCTCCTTCTTTATGAAGATAGGTTCTCAGAGGCGTAACTCCCTTCACGACTCTTTTTCTCTGTAACGTTCCTTCTCTTTAAGGGAAAACTTTATCGGGCCTGGAATTGGGCCTTTAACTATGGTTTATTCTGACGGATCCTGTTTGGGCTTTTATGGATGGATTTGCCTTTTTTGGGCTTTATGAATTAGCATGGTTTTGGGATACTTGATCCTCGTAATGGATGATTTCTGCCACGTGTACGACTGCAATATCAGTCTAATTTGATGTATCATCAGCTACTCCCCCTTTTAGTTAGTGGGTATGCCGACATGGCCACTAACTCGATGATGGTTGGACTTTCGATTTTATCATTGCCTCACATTTAATATTGTCAGCAGCTTTTGGTGGGTTGGTATCTCGTTCTCTTGTTCGTCTGTTCATTTTCGTGCATATTTTTGGATTTCATGCAATCATCATATCTCGCACGTCGTCCTAAGAGCAGTCTTTTCATTGTTCGGCTCTATTAAAAGGGGGCATGATTGATTTGTTTATCTCTTTACGCTGTCTTTGAAATTAGGGTTTATTCTTTTCTTTTTTCTTCTTTTTTGTTTTCTTTGCTCATCCATTCCTTTACGATGTCTGCCAATGATATACTAAACGGCGAGGCACTTGCTGCTTGTGAAGCTTACTTCTCAACCATTGAGGCTTCTCAGGCGACATTGGACAATGTTCATTCGGATCATGATCTGCCATCCGACCTCGAGATCATTTTGCCTAGGTAGACCAGTAGTCTTTGTCGTCCAAAGCTAGGGTATATTGCACTATATTCGTGCATGTTCCTATCTGGCCTTCGATTCCCAGTTCTAGAGTCATTTTGGGAATATCTAAACTATTTGGGCATTCATCGTACTCAAATGGATCTTAATGGTTGGAGGATTATGGTTTCTACTTATGCGAGAATCATTCTCTCTGGCATTCCCTTGACTATTACGGTTCTGCATCCGGTGATTGGTCTACTGGTAACCAAGGACATTTGTTTCCTCCGTTCTCCTATCTGTTTTGGGAAGCTCAATGATGACATCAGAAACTGGTCAAGATTATGGTTATATGCTTCTGTCAGCTCTGGCTACTTCAAATTGCGAGGTTGTCAGATTTTGCAGTCATTCTGAATCCCTAACAAATGGAGGGATCTGCGTTAACTGTGGAGTAAATGATCAGTTATCGTTTCTTGAAGCTTTATGGGGTTTCTGTCAAGGCATTTATCTCTGGTAACATTGTGGAGCGTAGTGGCTTGTACACTGTGAACAAAGCGAAACAGACTATCCTTATTGAATCCCGAGCTGAGGATATTGTTGCTCGCGTTGCTCTTGCTGGTGTTAGTGATGCTAGCATTGATGGGAAAGCGAGCTCGGGCAAAGATGTTACGGATCTCAATGCTCCTATTAGCATTGGTGTTGTTGTTCCGACTTTCAGAAAGTGGAAGCTTCCGAGGCTTGCTAGCCCGTCGAAGTAATTATTGATAAGTTTTGGTCGTGTTTCAAAGAAGAAACCGTTTTCTAGTTCTACTCATGGTACTGCTCGGATTGCTCCTCGTCCAAGATCGTTCTAGTGTGGAGCTTGAGTCTTCAACAGCCGCTATGGATAGGGTTTGCGCATGACTGGACGAGTTGGAAAAATAGTTGTTTCTCGAGAAAGCTGGGAATGATGAGGCCCTGCATTTTGTCATTGAGCAATCTGTCAGTCGTAGGATAGCTGAGGGGCGGGTGGAGCAGTTAGTAATTGCGCTCGATGAAGTTAAGTCAAATATCTCCGCCATGCTGACCACCATCGAAAAGCAACTTATTTCCAATTAAGAAAACAATAGCATCTGATTTTATGGATAAAAAACATTTTCTTTTGATAATCTTATGTTGTCTTTTATGTTATTTTTTGTTGCGCATGTTTTCCTATTAAAGTCATGACTCGTCTTTGTATTAGTCGCATTGATTCATTGTATATGATAGGTGTGTGTTCACCTCGCTACTTGCATTTTCCATACTCTGATAATCTAGGTTTGTCCGTATTTCTACTTTTTGCACTCGTTTGTTTGATCATCTGAAGTCTTTATTTCTTCGATCTTATCGATCGGGTTGTGAAGTTGTACTGGTCGTTATTACTCGTTAAGATTTTTGCATGTCTACTTCGCGATCGGACGTGTTTGGTCATTTCAGAAAGTTCCCTAGGTAAGTCTTGACTTGTGTGTCAGATTTCTTGTAGACGTGTTCTGTATTTTGACGTGTTGGTAGAGCCAGAAGGCTTTGTGAACATATCTTGACGTTTTGTCCAGATTTTTTACTTCGTAGTTTGACTTATTAGTCGACCTGAACGCGATCCAAATAAGTTGATTTGTTCGTCCCAACCTTTACTTCGCTGGTCTGACGTATTAGTCGTCCCAAAGTTTTTACAAGTAAGTTGACTGATTCATCCCAACTCAAACATTTTTTACTTCGTATTAGTTCATCCCAACCTTTGTTTCGTCCCAACTTTTACTTTGTGGTGGATCAAACCAGAAGTTTGTTGTTTGTGTCTAACTTATGCATCCTAACCTTTTGCTTGTGGCTTGACATGTCGATTGTTTTGTTTTGTTTTGTCTAGCTTCAATGCCTTAATTTTATTGCTCAGGGTGTAAGATTGAGTGTTTGAACTCGGAGTTTTATTGATAATCCCTTTTCGAGTGCTCGACAATCTATATTAGTAGTCATCATTTTCTTCCCAAAAACTACGTTGTATTGTAGAATCCGTTTGTGAATATGCATTGCATCTTTCTGACTAATGCTCGATTGATGTCGTTTCTTATAATGGTAGGAAGTTGGTTCTTGCGCGCCCTTGTTGTTCGAATGGTATTTGTTTTTAATCGTCGGATTTGATTTCGTATTGCCCTAGAGTATGCTTTGGTGTTGCTTTGTCTTGAGTGGACTTAACTCGTTCATTGCAACTTCTTCCTTCGTGATTCTTCTGTACTTTTAACAGTTGTTCGTTACGTATATTGTTGTCGTGAGGTAGCTAATAAACTCGGAATGCTTCTTGATCAAATCTCTGAATGTGTGTTCTTGACCGGTGATACCGACGAGCGGAATAGAATCCAGTACCGAATTTTCCAATCATGGTCACATCAGCACCGGCTACCAAAGTTGTCATGTGTTTTAGTATCGAGTTTTATTCATCGAGTTTAATTTGTTTGCGTAGTTTCGTTGTCGGTAATGGAGGAGGCTTTGTTGGCCTCATCATGGATAATGTGGATCAAGCTTGTGTCTGTCAATAAAGGCTTCGAATTATGTCAGTTGTTGATCATCACTTGAGGTGCAAATTTCTTCGTGTTTCTCGTTGTGGGTTGTTGTAGTGGTTTTTCTGGTCTCGTTTGGCGGCGTTGGTGCTCCTATTTCGATATAGATCAGCTTGAGCAGGAGGTATTATTGGTCGTGTCTTTGGTTAACTTGATTGTTTCCTTCCTCCAGCTATGTTGTGTAGGGCGTATATCATTCTCTGGGTTGCTCTTTTGATCTCGCAGTTGTGTCCACCTTCTATTTCCTTTTAGGATGCTTATCTGGTAGCCCGATGAATTCTTCGAGTCATCCTCTCTTAACCCAGTGCTCAATTTCGTCTTTCAGATTGTAGCAGTCTTCGGTGCCATATCCATGATCCTTGTGGAAAAAGTAGTACTTACTCTCATCGTGCCCTTCCGGGTCTCTTCTCATTTTGAGCGACTAGTTGACGTCTTCCCATTTCGCCATAGACTTCAGTATGTTCGCCTGACTTGCTTTCAAGGTTGTGTATGGTTTATACGTCTTTTTCGCCACGCTTGTTACCTGCTCATGCTTGGGCCTTGTCGATTACAGTTTTCTGAATTCTTTTTGGTTGAATTCGAGCCTCCCATTGGTCTAGTGCCTCTTTGACTAAACATTTTCCTCCCGGGGTCTATCGTATCTCATTATTTCTTCCTTCTTTTCTCGCCTCTTCGAGTGGGCTTCCCTCTCGAATTCGTTCTTCTTTCTGGCGTCTATCATCTCCTCAAGAATAATGTGCTTTTGAAAAGTCCTAAATAGAATTGCCATGTTTTTTGGGGGTTCTAGGTTCAAAGCATCAAAAAAGGATCATTTTTCAGTCCGGTGGTGAAAGTAGCGATGGTCGTGTCATCACTGCATCCGTTAGATCATTGTCAAATCCTTAGTAAAATAAGTGGCGTACTTCATTATTGTCTCCTTGGACTTCTGTTTGATATGAAGCAAGTAGTGTGGCATCTTCCTCATCTGTTGACTACCGATGAACCTCGTGATGAAGGCGATAGCTAGGGTCTGGAATGACTCTATCGACCTTGATGGTAGGCTATTGAACCAATTATCGTTGTGGAGGTAAAGTTAGTTAGAAACGTTCTGCATAAAATGGATTTTGTGTTCTCCTTCAACACCATCATGCAGTGAAAGTGTCGTAGATGGTCTGTCGGATCGATGGTGCCATCATACGGTTCAAACTTTTGTGGGTGAACTTTTTTGGCACAAGAATCACCATGAGTGCGTCGAAAAATGGTGGTCTAGCCAGTTCGTACAGTACATTAGGATTTGTGACTCTGATCCTGAATAAGATTTCAGTAGTGGCCACGTTACTTTGGGGGGTCCCATCTTGAATTGGTTTGCTGCTTTCGAGATTCACTTGTTGAAGTTCTACAGGAATTTTGTTAGCAGAAGTTTGTTGGAGAGGTGCTTGGACGGGGTCGGTGGATTGAACATGCTCTTGGGTGAATTTTTCCACCATTTTGATCATACAGTCCATTTGGGCCATGGGTAGGTCTACACGAGGGTTCGTGGCAGTGTCGCCAGATGTCTTGGATGTTTGGGCTATCGCGTGTTGTGGCACTCCATTGTCAGGCATGATCGGCCTGGTGTTTGTCACTGGATTTGAAGTGTGCACTACTGGCATCGTAGCTTCACAGGTGGGAGGATCGCTTTGATTGTTGCTAAGTTGAGCTTTTGTAGAGTGTTTCATCCTTCCTAAGGGCTTTTTAATCACGGATCAAAACTGATGAAGTTTCCTACTACATACTCTCTTCTTGAATGGAAACTGTCGTTTCTCACGGACGACGCCAAACTGATGCGTCCGAAATTCGTTTTCCTGTAAGTGTGACCTGCAAAAAATGTTAAATTGCCAAATACCACCTTTTTGGTGACCAAAGACACTCTGATGCTTAAGTTGGTAACTCAGTTGGAGATGGAGATAAATCTGAACAGAACTCTTTTAAAGTTGCATACACTTGTCAAATGTTCATTTTACCTTATATAATGGTCATTGTTAATCCCTGCGTGACTTAAGCATGTGAGGTGCAACGAGAGAAGATACGTCCTCAGAGGCGTAACTCCCTCCACGATTCTTTTTCTCTGTAGTGTTCCTCCTCTTTAAGAAAGAATTTTATCGGGCCTGGATTTGGGCCTTTAACTATGATTTATTCTGACAGACCCTATTTGGGCTTTTGTGACTGGATTCGCCATTTTTGGGCTTTATGAATTAGCCTGGTTTTGGGATATTTGATCATCGTGATGGATAATTTATGCCATGTGTACGGCTGCAATATCAGTCTTATTTGATGTATCATTAATAATAATCATGTACCGCTCAATTGGTCAATCTTCGTACTGATACGTGTTGTAAATAAATTAAAGAAAGTAATTAAACTAAGGAAATAAATCCCCATTTCATTTACTGTTTTTCTTCACTATCTTTCTGTTTTTTTATACATATTTATGTTACATCTCACTCAACCTCTACTATGTATTTTATACACATCTATCTTACAAAACAGGACAGTGTTTGGGTTGGGAGATAAAAAAGGGCTCATATTCTTTTTAGGATAACCTATCCAATGGCATAGAAAGCAACTAAACAGTTTCACACTCACGTTCTCACAAACTCAACAAACGCAAGTACTCAAACTCTCACAATTTCAACCATCTCAAACTCTCACAACCCTCTCTTAATCAAGAAACAAGAAACACTCAACCGTCTCTCTCACAAATCTCTAAACAGGTTAGTTTCTCTCAAGCATTATCTCATGGATTTATTTGGAAAAGATTTCGGTGTCTAATTTTGATTTGGTTTAATTGGTTTTATTTGGAAAAGATTTTGGTGTTCACTTGGGTGTAGAGATTTGATTTTGGGTGTTCACTTGATTTGGAAAAGATTTAGTTGACGTCTTTTTACATTAAGGGAATCAATAAGCAAGAAAAAAAACCCGTGAATCACCAGGTATTTCCATTTATTTATTTTTTTGGTAAATTTATTTTAAGTGATTACATAGTGGTTTATGTTTTGCAACTTTCTAGAATGATTTAATGTTGCTTAAATTTATAATCTTAATTTCTTGCTCTTAAATTTATTATACTTCATTAATTTCCTTCTAGCGTGTTTCTATTATTAATTTCCTTCTAGCACGTTTCTACTATTAATTAAGATAAATTTGATTCCTTAATTTATCTTCTAGCACGTTTCTACTATTATACTTCCTTAATTTCCTTTCTTAATTATACTTCATTAATTTATTCTACTCTTAATTTCCTTAATTTTACTATGGGAAAGAATTCAAACTTCTCTTTCTTCCTTCACCGCAGGCTCTGTCCATGAAAAAAATAATAATAATAAATAAAGAGAAAGGTATTTGGGTCAAACTCTATCACATATAGACTTCTACCTAGAATCAAACTTTATAGAGTTATGTACGTTGATCATTACTAATCAAACTCATCTTACAATTACTAATCAAATCCGTTAGATCAAATCCTACAACTACTAATTCTAAAACATGAAGTATATTGAAAGGATATAATTCTAAATGGAGATAACTCCTATTATGGAGAAAATCCTAAACTGGTATAATTCTTTAAAAAAAAAAAAAAAAAAAAAAGGAAGTATCTTATGTTTTGCGTTTGAATTATATAAGAAATATAGTTTTTATGGTCATCATACTGATTTCAAGTAATATTCATATTTCCATATTTAGTTTGTGCTTCCAGCATTAAGTATAATCTTATATATTTTAAGCATCATTATGTATGAACTTTTTGTGCTTCCATCACAGGGTATGATCTTATATATTGTAAGCATGGGGTTTTAATGGTATTTGCACCAAGTGTTTTTGCACTAATGTTTTTATGCTTAAAACAATGTCACTTATATTGTCCTTTACTTGAATTCTGGAAAAAAACACACACACACACAAAACAAAAAACAAAAAACAAATGAGTTCTTCTGTTAGTCGAACTACATACATTCTGGATTGGTCTATGAGTTCCAATGTGTGCGACAATGTCTTGGAACCCGAATTTTAATAGGCGCCAATTTATGGTTATCTGACTGTCGCTTGAAGCCCAAAATATTGCCAACAGATGATTGTTTGCCACAATAAATCATAAACATAGAACACTCAACACAAGTACATGAATTGTTATATAACATGTATGTAGCATTGTCTTTCACTTATCAGTTTCGAAAAAAAAATCAATGGTTTAGCAGTTAATGAATGTAGCATTTCCTTTCACTTATTAGTTATATAACTAATTTCTGGGTAGTGTCAACAGTTCACTCACTGATCAAAGATTGTTTTGATTTGTTATATTATTAACGATGGGGTGATTATGATTTTTTTACATAGGTTGACTGGGGAGAAGAAGAATTTGGACATGGTGATTTCGAAGAAGAGATGGGGAACCTTACGGCGTGTTTTACTTATAATGGTATGCATGTTCATCTTTTACAATGTGTCAGTGAATTCCCTTCTTTGTATTGCATTTAGGTTGATTAATGGTATGCATGTTTACAAGTAATTCCCTTTTTTGTATTTCATTTTAGGTTGATTAATTTTTTTGATTAACGTGTCAGTGAATTTCATTCAATTTAATCTATGGAAAGGATGTGGAATCAGAGGGTTAACGGATAGGGTAAGATGATTACAAGTATGGTTGAAACTGACATTTGTAGTAGTTCTTATTTGTGTAGGAATTTGATCATTTGTTTCTTCTATTTTATATAATAAAAATATACAACACTCAGATAATGTTTCTAATTTTTTTCAAGTTGTATGTTAAAAAAAATTCAGGGTAATTCGCGAAAATTTTATTTATATCAAGTATGTTTTACACAGTCCCTTGAGTTGTTGCATGTTATAGTTTATAAAAATTGTTTTTGGGAGAATACAAAAGGAAAATGAAACTAACTAGTGACTTTAGTTTGAGTTACAAAATAGGTTGCACTACCGTAAACAGGTTACAAACGAGTTCATAAACAACTGCGCTTCTTTTCATCTACGTAAACGAAAAAATTACAAAACATGTTGCATGAAGTTCATAAACAAATGAGTTCACACATAGCAAAGTCTCTTAGCTGAAATCTAAAAGCAGAAATTATATATGTCTATGAAGTGGGAGTGTAAATAATTCAAATTGGTTTAGTTTTGGATTTCTAAGAAAAGGGTATATGTGATGGAAAGCCAGAAACCATTGAGAGTGCTTACCTTAATACGGTGTACCTCATTAATTTGGAAAGTTTTAGAACATAGGTTCAAAACATTCATTTATGATTGTTCTTTATTCATCTACATAAACGAAAAAGATACAAAACAGGTTGCATGAAGTTCATAAACAAACGAGTTCATACATGGCAAAGTCCCTAAACTATAATCTAAAGGTAGAAATTATATATGTCTATGAATTGGGAGTGTAGATCATTCAAATTGGTTTAGTTCTGGGATTCTAAGAAAGGGTATATGTGATGGAAAGCCAGAAACCATTGAGAGTGCTTACCTCAATACGGTGTACCTCATTAATTTGGAAAGTTTTAGAACAGAGGTTCAAAGGATCCCTTCGTGATTGTTCTTTATTCATCTTCGTAAACGAAAAAGACATATAACAGGTTGCATGAAGTTCATAAACAAATGAGTTCATACATAGCAAAGTCCCTAAGCTGCAATCTAAAGGCAGAAATTATATATGTCTAAGAAGTGGGAGTGTAGATAATTCAAATTAGTTTAGTTTTGAATTTCTAAGAAAGGGTATGTGGTGGAAAGCGCCATAAATCATTGAGAGTGCTTACCTCAATACGGTGTACCTCATAAATTTGGAAAGTTTTAGACCAGAGGTTCAAAGGATCCATTCCTGATTGTTTTTTATTCATCTACGTAAACGAAAAAGATACAAAATATATAGGTTGCATGAAGTTCATAAACAAATGAGTTCATACGTAGCAAAGTCCCTAAGATGTAATCTAAAGGCAAAAATTATATATGTCTATGATGTGGTAGTGTAGATAATTCAAATTGGTTTAGTTTTGGGTTTCTAAGAAATGGTATATATGATGGAAAGCCAGAAACCATTGAGAGTGTTTATCTCAATACGGTGTACCTCATTAATTGGAATGTTTTAGAACATAGGTTCAAAGGATCCCTTTCTGATTGTTCTTTATTCATCTAGGTAAACGAAAAAGATACAAAACGGGTTGCATGAAGTTCATAAACAAATGAGTTCATACGTAGCAAAGTCCCTAAGCTGCAATTTAAAGGCAAAAATTATATATGTCTATGAAGTGGGAGTGTAGATAATTCAAATTGGTTTAGTTTTGGGTTTCTAAGAAATGGTATATGTGATGGAAAGTCAAAAACCATTGCGAGTGCTTACCTCAATACGGTGTACCTCATTAATTTAGAAAGTTTTAGAACAGAGGTTCAAAAGATCCTTTCCTGATTGTTTTTTATTCATCTACGTAAACGAAAAAGATACAAAACAGGTTGCATGAAGTTCATAAATAAATTAGTTCATACGTAGCAAAGTCCCTAAGCTACAATTTAAAGACAAAAATTACTATGTCTATGAAGTGGGAGTGTAGATAATTCAAATTGGTTTAGTTTTGGGTTTCTAAGAAATGGTATATGTGATGGAAAGCCAAAAACCATTGAGAGTGCTTATCTCAATACGGTGTACCTCATTAATTTGGAAAGTTTTAGAACAAAGGTTCAAAGGATCCCTTCCTGATTGTTCTTTATTTACTCAGTTCTTCGAAATACAGAACAATCTTTGATTGAGCTCCTTTTCAGCCTCCTCTTCAGTCTGATTCTTCATTAAGGCTCTCTACTACTATATATGCTATATGATTGATATTTTTTAATGTCCAGTGCGATTAATAAGGGTAAGTTCAATATTTGGATTATTGTTCTGGAATTCTCCAAATTATACTTTATAACTATTGCAAAAATCATATAAGAGAAATTATCCTCTCAATTGAACTGAACCTTAAAAAAAGTAGTGTCTCATTTGAACTGAACCTAAAATAAAGAGGTAGTGCAATAATCAAATAAGTAAACTTATGTTTGCATCTCACACATTCACCACCTTAGCAGTTTTTTGGTTTTCACTGTAAATGGATTTTGACGTCTTGATATTATTTATTTCATTGATCACTTCTTCAACAGAACAGAGACTCCCAGTCTCATCAATGAAACTGAAGATTCCTGCATTATAGCCTGTTGATTACTCAGGTTGGTAGTTGTTGATAGCTTCAATATGCCTTTCAGTAGCTTTATTATATACCTTCTACTTCTCTCTTTCTTCTAATTAATCCAATGTGTTAAAAGTGTAGAAGTCGCAAATGGGGAAGAGGTACAAACTTATTAAATTTCACGAAATTTCCCTTCGATGAAACATACATTTATTTGAGTCAACATTTTGTTTTCTGTTACTCTGCAGGTTTAATTACTGGAAAAAAAAAAAGTACTTTCATAGTAAGGTATTCATAGTATGGTGTTCATACTTGAAATCAGTATCATGTTCATAGTAAGGTGTTCATAGTATGAAATCAATTGTTATGATTCGATTATTTTCTTCTTTTGCATACTCATGCTATGATTCATTTTATTTTATTTTACTTGTACAATGTGATTTATTGACATGAACAGTGTGATTTATTGACATGTACAATGGGACTTCAATGTTAAAATATTCCTAGCATACATTTTTTCATACATTAGAATACATTGTTGAATATCCTAGCATACATATGTATACAGTGTGATTTACACAGTTGATCTCTTGGTGTTTCTCACACAAGGGGTTTAATTTTTGTTTCATTTTTTAGCAGTCTCTCACGAATCTCTCAGCAGACTTCAGTTTTTCATCATTCGCTCAAGCATTCGATTTTTAGCATTCTCTCAAGTATTTTCTCTCAAGGTTAGTTTGAAATCTCTCTCAAGCATTCTCTCTTAGTTTTTCAATAGTTTAGTTTGAAATCTCCCTCAAGCATTCTCTCTCAAGGTTAGTTTAGAAATCAATATGTTAGTTTAAATAGAAATCAGTATGTTAGTTTAAATAGAAATACGTATGTTAGTTTAGGACTTCATAGTTTTATTTTTAGTATGGTTTAGGGTGTGGTTTATATATCATGCAAGGAAACTTTGGTAAGTTGGCTGAGGAAATCAGTTTTTATTTGTATAGCTTGACAAGTTGGCCTCCTGATAGTTAACTGTTGTTAGAATTATCATTCTGAGTAGTTTTTACATCTTCAATGTTTAATGAAGTGGCTCTAAAATGTTTAATGAAGTGGCTCTAGCATTTTATTTGTTGTTACTTGTTGCTTTTTTTTTGGGCAAGTGTTGTTAGTGGTTTTGGTGGAGAGTGCATTTCTTTTGTAATGTTGGACCATTTTTTTTGTTGTAGCTCTTACCTTCTACATCTGTATGCTAAGATTAAGCAGGTGCATGTGTTGTGAAAACTTTTGTTAAGTTCGAACCATTTTTTCCTTCCTAACCCTAGCTTAAGATAGCTTGATTGAAATCAGTTTTAGTTTGATTTAAATCAGTTTCATTTTAGTCTAACCCATCCAATGGCCCGTATAAAGCAACCAAACACTCACATAGAAAGCAACTAATTTGAAGTAAAACGTCAATTGGGTGAAAACTTGGAGTAATGCCACATGGAGGTAATACTTATTAGGGAGTTTGTAAATTTAGTTAGTTATACGAGTAGTAGTTTTATATAAAAACATATTGGGATATGTAATCTTTTTATTCTTTTTTTAATTATTATTATGGTTTAGTTTAAGCCCACGTACCAGTAGCTAATAACATATTGAGCTAAAATTCCTATAGGCGTGCTGAGTGATTTTTCAACATAGTTAAAGCCTGAGAGGCACAATAGAAACATAAGCCGCGATGAAAATAGTAAACACCGTACGGTAGTGCCAACGGCACGGGGAATACCCTAGTCTATATTACAAAACAGGATGGTGTTTGCGGTGGGAGATATAAGACGGCTGAGATTTAACCAAATATATGAATCTAACGGATCACATATAACTTAAAGCACCAAGAGTGCATGGGTTCGATTCTCATACCCAACTTTTTTTATATTTATTTATTTTTCTTCAATTATTGATGGTGGTGATTAAACATGTAAGTATAAAGGATAAAAACTCAAGGGTGATCATATTTTGGCAAGTTTTAAACTTTTATCGTGCCAACGACACGGGGAATCCCTAGTCTATCTTACAAAACAGGACAGTGTTCGGGTTGGGAGATAAAAAAAGGGTTCAGATTTAACCAAATATATGAATCTGACGGATCTTATAGAAAGACAACTGAGTGTATGGGTACAATTCGCGTGCCCAACATTTGATATTTATTTTTGGGATATAAAAGACAACTGAGATTTATCCAAACATGAAGATCTAATGGCTGGGAATTAAAGTTAACATTTATGAAGATTTATCCCCAATAAAAGTGCAAGGGATCGATTCTCATACCCAACATTTTTTTTCTTCAAAAATTGATTGTAGTGATTAGGCATGTAAGTATATTTATTTATTTATCATACTCAAACATTTAACATGTGGAGTAATGTTATAGTAACGTAAATTAGTGACACAACATTAGAGTGTGATTAGTGCCACAACCTTAAGGTATGATTATTGACACATGTTTTGAATGACAATATATATTTATTAAAGCACCAAATCCGATTTAAAATCTTTTTTTTTTTGCGCATAAATCCATTCCGTTGACAATCCTAATTATCATGGTGATTGAAATTAAAAAAAAAATACTTTTGTTGTGAGAGAATATGTCCATGTCCATGTTTATTCTATTGAGATGTCCATGTTTTGCATTAGCACTGAAATCAAGATAGAGAATAGGTTAAGTTATTTCATGTTTTGCATTAGTTTATTCTATTCACTGAAATTCTATTGAGATGTCCACTTAGTAATTAATTAATAGACCCCAATTTGTAAATGCCCCATTTAGACCCAAATTGAAATTTTCATTTTTTTAACTAATTTCATTTAATATATGTGTTTGTTTAATCTTTTGAATTACGTTTCAAGAATTATATAAATAAAAGAAAAATATGGCCCTTAAAAGGATAATATTCTAATGCATTTGATGGTTAGCTCAATTGAAATGAAATCAACAGCATTTTATTGAATATTATAGAACTCTTATTTAAAAAAAAAACAATATTGACATTTGCATACTCATGCTATGATTCAGTTTTGTGTTTTTTTATTAACTTGTACAATGAGATTTATTGACAAGAATAATGTGATTTATTGACATGTACAGTGGAACTTCAATGTTAGAATATTCCTAGCATACATTAGAATATAGTGGTGAATATCTTAGCATACAATTGTATACATTTGCATGTATTTGTATGCAGTGTGATTTACACATGCATACAGTGAGATTTCAATGTTAAGCATGTACACAATGTGATTTACATTTGCATACAAAATGTGCTACTCTGAAAATATTGTATTTCTTGCTCATTAGTAGACTTTGTCAAAATTTTGTTGTCTGCTCAAACATTTAGCATATGAAACAATGTTGTAGTGGTTTATTTTATATATTTACATTTTAAGAATTACAAATGCAATATTTTTGTGTATGACAGGATTTAGTGTTGGAAAAAAAAAATAAGAAAACAAAGTAAACTCTGTCGAAATTCTGAAGAAAAAAAAATTTATGTTTTGTTGCCTACTCAAACATTTAGCATGTAGAGTAATGTTATAGTGGTTTATTGTGTTTTATGCCATTTTGATGAATTACAAATGCAAATTTATGAGGTATGATCAATTTTAGTATTGGGAAATTTTTTAAAAACAAGATAGATTGTTAAAATTCAATAAAAATATTGTAATTAATTTAGTTTAAGCTATCATTACAGAAACACTAAATATTTGTGACTGAGATAATAGCGCAATGGATATTAAAAATATGAATGATATGACATATATTAAATAAATATGTTTAGTGGTAATGGTACATGTGTCGCAACTTTGGGGTATGATTGGTGACACGTGTCTTGAACGACAATATATATTTATTAGGCAACTTTTTTTAATGGCAAACTTTTTATTTTTTTATTATTATTATGGTTTAGTTTAAACACTACACCAAATTGGCATTTTTGTAACAACTCTCAAAACAGTATCATTTTTGAGATGTTACAATCCACCAAACAATTTCAAGTCAAAACTAAATTTAGTCAAAAAAATGAAAAATGATAACACAAAAAAATGATACAATAAGTTGGATCACCATGAATAATATCACTTTTATAACCATACTCTTCATGGTGATACAATTATTGTATCATTTTGTTTTGTGAAAATGTGTAAAATTGTTAGGTGGATTGTTACACTTCAAAAATAATATTGTTTTGGGGGTTGTAACAAAAATGTCAATTTGGTGTAGTGAAGCTCATGTACCAGTAGTTAATAACATATTGACCTAAAATTTTTCAGAGTCATGCCGAGTGATTTTTCAACACAGTTAAAGCCATGAGAAACACGTTAGATAGATAAGCCACGATGAAAATAGTTAACACCGTACGGTAGTGCCAACGACACGAAAAATACCCTAGTCATCTTACAAAATAAAACGATGTTTGGGGTGGGAGATAAAAGATGGCTGAGATTTAGCCAAACATAAAGATCTAATGGTTATTATGACTTAAAGAGTGCATAGGTTCGATTCTCATACCCAACATTTTAATATTTATTTATTTACTTATTTTTCTTCAATTGTTGATGATGATGATTAGGCATGTAAGTATAAAGGATTAAAACTATTTATCATGTTTTGACTTAAATATTTATGTATTCAATTATTTATTTACTCAATTATAAGAGTGGGTTAGTTTTTTTTTTTTTTGAAGGCGAGTAGGGAAGGATTCCAAAACCTATCAACAGGGCGACCTACAGGTTAACACTCTTAAGAAAGTAACCATGCCGCAGGTAGAATTCGAAGCTAGGACATGGGGAACAAACCCACACAACCCTAACCACTAGACCATAACACCATTAGCTGCACGGGTTGGCTTAATTATTTATTTATTCAATTATTTATTTATGTATTGGCTTAATTAAGTTTTGACAAGTTGTTAATGGAGTGTCGAAGGCACAGGGAACGCCCTAGTCTATATTACAAATCAGAATGGTGTTTGAGGTTGGAGATAAAGATTGCTGAGATTTACCAAAATATAAGAATCCAACATATCATAGAACTCAAAGCACCAAAAGATAAGTTTATAGATAAACATAGTTCATGGTTGAAATTTATTTCATCTAATGATTGGGACATAAGGTTAGCCTTTTATGTCTTACCTTTAATCAATCCCCGGTAAGAGTGCATGGGTTCGTTGTCATACCCAACATTTTGATATTTATTTATCTAGATATTTAACGTAGAATAAACTTTATTTATCATGTTAAAATTTTATTATGTCAACGACACAGGGAATACCCTAGTCTATATTACAAATCAGAAGGGTGTTTTAAGTTTGAGATAAAAGACGATTGGAAGTTGCCCAAATATATGAATATAACAGATCACATAAAACTTAAAGCACCAAGAAATTCGTGGTTGATATTCGTTTCATCTAATGGGTGAAACTTAAAGTTATCATTTATATCTTAACTTCAATCAATCTCCAATAAAAGTGCATGAGTTCGATTCTCATATCCAACATTTTTATATTTATTTATCTTGATATTTAAAGTATAATAAACTTTATTTATCATGTAAAACTTTTATCGTGCCAACGACACAAGAAATATCTTAGTATATATAACAAATCAAAATGGTGTTCGAGGTTGGAGATAAAAGATGGTCGAGATTTTTCCAAACACAAAAATTTAACGAATCGCAAAAAAAAATGATTGGAAAACAACAAAACAGAATGGGGTTTGAGGTTGAAGATAAAAGACGGCTCAGATTAAATTTGAATGTCGAAGACACTAAAAATACCCTAGTATATATATATATAAATCAAAGACTGCATGAGGTCGTAGCATATATATAGTGGTTTAACCACATTAGAGCATCTCCAATGGTAAAAGTTAAAATAGGAGATGAATCATCTCCTATTTTAACCAAAATCTAAATTTAGGGGTCCCCTATTTTTTTCACCACTCCAACCACATCCCCTATTTTAACTTTTTCATCATTATTTTAATATATCTTCAAATTTTCTATACCAATTTAATTTCAATTATACAATTATTAATTTCAACTTAATATAATTACATTAATTAGTTTCAATTATATTATTATTATAATATTAAGATTAATTTCAAGTTAAATATATAATATTATTATTTTCAATTATAATATTATTTAGATTTTTTAATTATACTATTATTAATTTATGCTTAATTTAAATATTAACAAATTTGGGAGTTAAAAAATAGTATTAATAATTAAAAATTTTATCATTATTTAAATATATCTTTCACGTTTTTAATCATTAGTAAGATAATTACTTTTTTAATTATACTATTTTTTGACTTAGTATTAATAATTACTATTAATAATTTTATCATTATTTAAATTAAAATTAATACAAAAAATTAATTTTTTTAATTAGAATTAATAATTTGTTTTTCAATTAGAATTAATAAATTTTACTTTGTTTTTAATTACTATTAATTTGTTTTAATTATACTATAAATATTACTATTAGATATTTTTGTTTTTATTTTTAACTTAGAAAATTAAATATTGGAATTATTTTATTAATATATGAGATTTAGGGAATGGTTAACTTCTCCCTAAATTTATGGGGAAGTTGATAGAGAAGTTATTATGGAGGATGGGTTAGGGGATGATCGGAGGGTTTTTTTTTAATGGAACTCCTAAAATTGTTTTTTTAGGGAATAATTCGAGATGCCCTAAGAGCATCAGTTAAAATGGGGGATGAACCATCCTCCATTTTAGCCAAAAGCTAAATTTAGAAGTCCCCCATTTCTTCACCACTTCAACCACATCCCCTATTTTAATTTTTTTTATCATTATTTTAATATAAGTTCAACTTTTCTATACCAATTTATTTAGAATTATACTATTATTAATTTCAACTTAATATAATTACAATAATTAGTTTCAATTATATTATTATTATTATATTATTATTAAATATATTATTATTAATTTCAACTTAAATATATTATATTATTATTTTCAATTATACTATTATTTAGATGTTTTTTAATTATACTATTATTAATTTCAACTTAATTTAAATTTGATTAATTAAAAATTTTGGGAGTTAAAAAAATAGTATTAATAATTAAATTTTTATCATTATTTAAATATATCTTCCATATTTTTAATCATTATTTAGATAATTATTTTTTTAATTATACTATTATTTTGAATTAGTATTAATAATTACTATTAATTATTTTATCATTATTTAAATTAGAATTAATAATTATTTTTTTTAAATTAATATTAATTTATTTTTAATTATACTATAAATAATTATTTATTATTATTTAAATTAGTATTAATAATTATATTTTTAATTATACTATTATTTACGTACTTTTGTTTTATTTTTATTAAAATTATTTTATTAATATATGACATTTAGGGATAGTTAACTTTCCCCTAAATTTAGAGGGGAGGTGAGAGAGAAGTTATTATAGAGAATGAGTTAAGGGAATGATCGAAGGGATTTTTTTCAATGATACCCCTAAAATAGTTTTTTTAAATAAATGATTGGAGATGCTTTAATGCCACCTCAAATGTATGAAGTGGACGACATCCACATGCATTCCATAATGTTCCACTATATTCCACGACAGAGAGGTCTTTGTGATACGGGTAGAAATTATGGGAGAGAACAATAAAGTTTGCCCTTTTCTTTTCTGTTAAACCCAAAATCCAAAGATAACCAAATTACCTAAATATCCTGTTTCAATTGGGTGCCCCATCGTTGTGTTTCAATTGGGTGCGCCATCGTTGTCAAAAATGAATATATTAAAACCAATTATGAAAGTTGGGTTCCCTAATCTAAACTATTTACAAATCAAAACACCAAAATATAAGATAAGTATGTGGAATGAGTCAGGTTGTGAGTTGTGACAGATAAGATAGCAGTTTCAGACTTTAGCTAATAGGGGCTTGTCTTGTTAGCGAGGAAACGGGCGAGAGAGACGGAGGGTTGCATCCTTTCGAGATGCACGAATACACACATCTCGAGGGGAATGGAGGGTTTCCTCGCCAATTAGAATTCCCGGCTAATAAGAATTGGAACCTCCTCAATCCTCAATCCTCACAAATACAAGATAATTTTACATGCAATTAACAAATAAAAACAAGAAATAAATAATCATCATAATATAAAAGAGAGATTCACCATAGTATACAAACCAATTCCAATAAATAATAGACTCCAAATAGATCTAAACTCTCTCAACTATATATGAATCAAACATCAAACCACAAAAACATAAACCAACAACAATCACTCTCTCAAATTCTAAACTAGAAAAAAAGAAACAAATATGAGATCTCTACATCCAACACACACATATATATATATATATATGACTATAAAGAATCAGGGAAGGTTTTGTATGGAGAGATAAAAGAGAGATCAACCCCTGATGTGCTTGACCTTGTACCATCCTTTCTTACAGGACTCTCCAACAATCTTCACACCTTTCATGAAGAACACTTTGAGGTCATTTGCTCTGTCTTTGAACTGCTTCTCAAAATTTGCCATGGATGGAGAAATCTAAAGACAAGCAAGTTTTGGTTTTGAGAGGTTTTTGGGTTTCTTGTGTAAACAACTCCCAAGAGTGGAGAAGACTTCTTCTTCTTCTCTGTGGTTGGGTAGTTGTTGTTGCTTGAAGCTTCTTCGAACTTTACTTTGGTGGTTATCTCTTTTATTTTAAATACAAGGTTCATTGTGATGCAGTGGTTGACACGTCGTCTAATAGAATTTTCTAGATTAATATTTTCTACTCTATTTTACTTCGCTAATTCTTATTGACGAGGAAACGGGCGAGCAACCTTTCATCTTTATCGAGATGTGTGCCTTCACGTATTTTAAGGGAAATGGAGGGTTCCACCCCCTCCCTCGCTAATAAGACAAACTCATTTTACTTCGAAAATTTTAAGGGTTGAGTGAGGGAGCGAGGAAAAGGGATCAAGTCCCATCCATCCTCCTCAAGATGAGCAATAGCGCGCAATGCACTCATCTCAAGAAAGATGGGTGCTCCATCGCTGGCTCGCTAGCAAAGCTCATTTTACTTAATAGGCATAGAGGGGTCTATAGACTCTACACACCATACCATGGTTAAGGGTATGTTTGGTTTGTCATTTGTTTCGATAAATAAAATTTATTTTCTTTGTTATACAAAAAATTGATTTTTTTTTATTACTTATGAAAATTCAAGTTCAAGGAGAGGCTTCAAAATTGAATTAACAAAATGTATATTTTCGGTGCAACGAAACAGACTTAGAGATTATGGAGAAACAAATATAAACTTAATTATTAAACAAATAAAATTGCATTTGCTTCAAAGGAAAAATCAGCAAAATAGATTAGCTCTCTAGATTTATTTATGTTTTTTTATTGAAATATCTGATCAAGGAAATGGTGGGGTTGATGTAAACATGCTTTTTTATTTCCCCCATAAATAATAGCATTATGAATCTTCATTGCTGTCAGGCACCATGGAGTATGGACAAAGCTAAAAGCAATTTTGCTTTTTAATTATTAATTATTAATTATTCCCACCACCAGAATTGCTGCTACATTTTGAGTATATGACACACCAAATCTGCTGGCAAAGTGGTTTTAGCAGCTAGGATAGCCTAAATCTGTGGTCCCAAACATATTGAATGTTAATGAAATTGTCAAGAAAATCAAAACATAAAATTTTGCTTTTTGAAAAATTATGCAAGCTTGAATGAGCTATGTGACAGCTTTGGATTGATCAGTGGATAAAGAGTCTTCTTTAATTTGAAAATAAAGTTTAGAGATTAAACACCACTTGATGTGTAGGTGAAAATGTGGATTCCCTACTATCTTTATTGGAACCTTACTAGGATCTTAAACACAGCAAATTCTGCCTGGACCTAGGTGGACAACTTCCAATGTTTCATTCAATTCAAATACTTTAAGATTCTAAATGTTGTTATCAATGTGATCGCGGTGTATACTATTGGGGGCTTTTAATACAAAGCAACTCCATTCTAAGTTGTTAAAATTGAAAATTTTCGGCTAAGAAAAAGTACATGTCTTGGTCCCGTAGCTCAGTTGGTTAGAGCGTTGGTCTTATGAGCCGAAGGTCGCGGGTTCGAGCCCCGCCGGGACCAAAATTAATATATTATATTTTATTTTATTTGAAAAACAATGCAAGGTATCTATAAACTTGTTTTTCACAACTCCCCCAATTGTCAACTGTGAGATTCAGCAATATAAGTTTCAATTGCCAACAGATGTTTTGTATAACTAGATCAAACCCTCATATGGGTTGTAAGTTTTGGCATTTTTGTGGAAGAAACAATTGTAGGTAATCATTTCTTTTCTACAACTCTGTGCTAAACCTGAGGTTTTTCTAAAACTCTACAACAACCAAACTCAAAACACAATTCTTTTAAGTTTCCCTATGTATATGTATGCATTTGAACTATCATAATGGAAGGACTAACGTATTTATTTGAAGAGTACAATTAAATTTACCCTCTCGGCATTGAATGGGATCTCTGAATATCATTTTGGCGAATACCAAAGGAAGTTGTGGAAGAAAGGGAAGATGAAGGCCGAAGTAGAGGAGTTGCAGCCCGACTGGAGTTCTCGTTGGCAGCTATTGGTGACGGACTAGCAGTAACAGTAGATGTATGTTGCAACTCGATGTCAATATATTTACCAGTAACAGAGCCATCATACAGCTCCCGTTCATCTTCATCGAGCGAGCAGACTGTACTTGTTTGTGTATGTATCGTTGAATCATCATTGACAGAACCATAACGCCGCCTTCTCTTTGCAGCCTTCTTCCATCCATGTATTGTCTCCCGTAGCCTCTGTGGGATCAAGGCTGCCTTGTAGTTTGTTCCCATCTAGAAAGAAACAGATAAAAATATGAACAGATATCCCTTTCCAAGGCCAAATCCAGCAAATTATTCAGGCATAATAGCCCGTATTCAATGAGCTCAAAGTAAAAGTATAGCTTATCTCATTTAATATGATTTTATACAGGTATTGAGACTAATTACACTCCTCTTGTTCATGGGTCTCAATCAAATGATATATCTAATAACATTAATCCTTTCTAAAAGCTTAAGCTTTAAAATCCGAGCATTGGTCCTGAGAGATTTGAGTATTCGATTCTAGTACAACAAAATCACTGAGCCATTTTTTAGTATTTTTCTGTGAGTTGCTAAACTATAGTTCACTCTCTTCATCCTCATGCCAGATCAATCCTCCTTAACAACTTAAGTTTTGAGTAACTCGCAGTTTAACCCAATTTCAGAGCGAGGGTCGGGTCTTGAGAGGTCATAGGTTCGATTAGAATCTGAGTGTAAAGTTCAGACTGAACTTCCATGGCCAGACCTTTTGATATATGCAAGATATTGTAGCACTCAGTCGATATAGCCAACTTCACAAAAATGCACAATCTCAACATGGGATCAATGTTAGGTTCTTCATAGTTCCTACGTTTAGAGAATTTTATAGCACTAATACTTGATTTACCGCTATATGATTATATTAATTGATAGTATCATACCATCATCTAAAAACTTGATTCCACCACCATTCTCACGTATTGAAACTTCCTGGATCCTATTACCATTTCCTTTTTTTTTTTTTTTTTTTTAAAAAGGCTACTGCTTAGTGTATTATACCTGAGTAACAAGGGCGTATAATGGCAATGTGCTGTAGCTGCACAGAAACTGTCCCACAAACCTGACAAGGCAGCACTCACAATAAGAAATCCATGGTTTAGGTATAATTAAAGCCTAACAAACATAGGACTGGTATAAATATGAATTACTTCACCTAGAACATACCCTATTACTAGTCGTACGTACACCAGCTTGTGCTGTCTGATAAAGCAAGAATTGTAACCAAATTGCCACTGTAAACAATCCAATCAAAGTTAATTGCGTAAAAGCAAATTTCTTCGAATCAAAAGAAATTTAGTAAATTTTTCACTCTCATCAGTTTTAATTCAAATGTACTCTTTGCAGAACTACGAATTACTAAACCACAGTACCACCAAGGAATAAACAAAACAGTTCCAACTCAAATTTAGATTGTTAAAGATTGAAAATAAAAGGTGCACCCCAATGTGCCAAAAAAATAAGAATCTACTAATGCAAGATAATTACCCAGAACCAGAAAAAGGAAGCCAGCTCGAATGCATTCTGTAACAAAAGTTCCAAGAGAATATGTGCATTAGTATGGCCAATCATTTCAAGATCAACTCTCTGAGAAGTGAAAAATAGCAAACATAAAAACAGATGGGTAGACTTTGAATAGTCTGATTCGGGCTAAGCAATGCATGTTTTACCCACATATAAATAGACAAATGGAACTCCTGGATATATACTCTATAAACACGGAAGCCAATTAAACAACACCACAACTAACCTGGAAAAGAATAAAATGAATCAAGAACAACAAAAATTCTGGTTTCTTGAACCAGAACAGGTCATCTCGTGGCCTTAGCCTTCTTCCTGTGAAAGCGCCATTAACATTCTCCAGTGCCAAGGTTGCCATAACGTGTTGTAGCTTTGCACCCACCAAAAGAACAAGCTGCACTAGACCAAAGGGCTTAGTTTTACACAAAAGGGAATAGATACCATAGATAAATGGTTTTCACTGTTTTGATGTATATATAAATAGTGATAGCAGATTGTTGGCCACAGTTATTTGATAAGATGGTAAATGGCAATAAAAACGTTCTTAGTTGTAATAAATGACTAAGATGCCCTCACATAAATGCCTGAGGTCAGATAAAAGCTTTAGATATGGATCCATATTGAGATACACCAGTAGGTTTCGAGAGTACTCACTTTGCAGTGCATGTATGAACATTTTAGTTATTTCACACTTTAGAGCTGGACATGTAATTTATGAATAATCGGGGCAATAAGTCTAACAGCGCTAGTTATTGGCAGTCTAAATTCTAAATAATTCTTGTCAAAATTCTCTGAGGTGTGAGATTAGCTGTCCATTCAAAGCCAAATTCAACGTTAGCATAGTGCATACTGGATCAACATGTTATTAGGATCGAAACTTACTGCAATGGGAATAATGGCTATCCAGAAATAAAGATTTGAACCTGCAGGAAGAAATTCACAGAATCAAACTGGCAAGAAAACAATTATGAGCTACAAATGAAAAAAAATGTAAATGAAACTGAAACAACCACACCAGGAGAACTAGAGACTAAGAACGGAACCCGAAAACAAAAGGACATTAGGGGGAGGGTGGAGTCAGAAATGATTTCACTGATGATCAAAATCAAACAATGTAAAATTCAAATATAGAAGCCGAGTTTATAGTCATGTTTGTTGTCATAAAAATGGCCTACCTTTTACGTCACACAACATAAAAGCAACAACGAATGCCCAAAGCTTTGCACTGCAAACATTCAAAAAAACAGAAATTTTAGCAAACTGTGAATGCGTATGCAATGAAACCAAGGTTGTAAACGTGGAAGCGTGACGTGAGGCGTAAGCCTCAGCCCGAGAGGTGTAAGCCTTTTAGAAGTGTATACTTATAGCAAAGAAATACATATAGTACTTAGAACTTATATATGATAAATAAATTATAATTCCACATCCAAAACAATAATTTCATGTAATCAAACTTGAATTTTGCAAGTTCCCTCACTGAATTTAATTTTAGTCAACTAGTACTCTAAAATACACCCTTAAAATTCATGTTTCAAAACAATGTAAACAAGGACAAACTATCCAAAAATATCATTCATTTCATTCTGAAATTCTAATCATCATCAAAAGCATTAACATCCACTGCATCATCCCCTTATGAAGATTTTGGTTTTCGCCTGCAAAATCTAAGTCTTCAACCCTTTCTTTCGATTTAAGCCATTGAGTGCAAATAGAATGAGGTCGTTTTATACGTCAACCAAACCAACACAATGAAAAAACACAAAAGGACAGTTTCTCACATTTCAGAATATGTTTTAAGCTGTGAAGCATGGTTTCAAAAGGAAAACATAGGTTTTTATGAAGTTTAAGTTTCACCCTGAGTTTATGCATTTTCATACGTTTTAACGTGAAACGAGTTCCAAAACGTAAAGTTTCACAAGTTCTTTAAAACCATGATCCATAATCAGAATAACAAAAATAAACTATCCCTTTTCCTTAAGAGCCTTATTTAAGACTAAAATAGAGCTTGCAATAACAATAAAACCAGCAAAAGAAGCTTTGGCTGCAACAACTCAAGTTATTTAACCGAAATTTAAATCTTGGTGCTTTAAAATCTATAATACATGCTGGAATAATTTACGAGTGCATTCCATATAAAATTATTATTCCTAAAAACATAGTTGAGAATCAATACAATCTTTAAATATCAGCCGAATCGAAGTTCTTAGATATTGGATCTCACCTGACACCAACTATCCTTTGGAATTCTTCTTCCATAGACCGAACCATATATCCATGAAAGTCATATTTTAATGGAAGGTTGTGGTTCTGCCATAAAAAAAAAATGAAATGAAATACCATACAGAATTTTTATAGCAAATTTTCAAGTTGAGATTCACAAACAATTATCTGAAATGCTGAGAAATGCAATAGTGTAACATCTCAGGGGTGGCATGAGAAAGATCTTTATGCTCAGCATCCACTCTTGAGTACAATTTTTTTTAGGTAATTAGATTATAGTAGAAGCATTTGCAGGCATAAAATTCAAGGCAGGTATTTCCTAGAGAAACATAACAGTTTACTACTCATTAGTTTAGCTTAGGACTTCAATAATTACCAGGTTTGAAAAAATTGTTCACGCATTATCTCAGATATTTGGATCAATAACCTGACCCCTAATGCAAACTACCTCTCTATTTATGACTAGTAAACTATGAGTCATACTTAAACAATACTGTGTCCAGAGAAAGGCTTAGGATCTGACAAGATGACATCCATCACCTTGAGGTAATTCACTCAAAGTTACTGGAGGATTTTTTTTCCACGAGATGTAAATGTTTCATCAACAATTTCCTCGAGAGAGTTTCGGACATTCTAAAATTTCTAACCCCATCAAATGTGCATTACCAAGTAGTGTTGGAAATGGGTAAGCCGAATTATCAAACTTGTAAATCACTCTCTCCAAGGGTGATTAGGAATTTAATGTATAACATTTAATAATCAGGATGAGCGCGTAAAGTTCAGTGAATACCGTGATAAATCCCATACGAAGTGTAAGGTAATCAGCACGAACTACTGACCGCCCGAATTGGCGGAAAAAACAAGTCTGCACATATAAAATTTCAAAGTAACTATTACTAGAATTAGAAATTAATGTTTCCAAAGTGGAAAGCCAGAAACTAGAGTTATAAGAAGCACTCCAATGACATGGGGATACAGAGGCTGATACCCAATAAGTCATCCTATTCATACTAAGAAAAGCTATTAAAGTGAGAATAATCATGATCAAAGTGAAAGGAGTGTAAATATACTATGTAGAGCCCTTCTAGGTAGCGAGGGAAAGGGGCGAGAGATGGGTGTAACCACCCATCCTCCTCAAGATAAGCAATGATGTGCATCTCGAGGATGGTGGTTACACCCATCCCTCGCTCTTTCCCTCGCAGACACTCATCTGATGCTCCAGTCACTATGCTTAGATCACTAATATTTTCACATTTCTTTGAGAAGTTTCAATTCTTTACAAACAGCAGGCAAAATATGATTAAACAAAACTTATTGCTGAAAAAGCAACACCCGCGCTTGTGTCCATGTCGTTGTTACATAGCAAATATGACACTTCAGCCACTGTGTTAGATGAAAATGATCATGAAGTGTGTGGTTAATATAAAGAAAACCCTTGTTTCTGGTTTATGTTCTTTACAAAAGAAGAAAGCATAAAGCCTAATTAAAAAGATAGTAAATAGCCTCCGAGACAAAATTATTTTAAGATTTTATGGGTCTGGCATGCTAGGAACATGTCATACACATGAGATTAGGTAAGGTATACTCTTTAACTTTACTAAGCAGATTAGCACAAGCTAATCAGATAAAAATTAATGTTGCCAGTTTATACTACCAAGTTTGTCCTTTCCTATAGAATAATAGTACAACTACTAAACACACTAAACTAATGTGAACACTTACCACCCAAACAAGAAATTTGTTTCTATTCCAACATTTTGATGTGCTGTCATTCACAAATGTTGATTGTCTTGTCATTGTCATTTGTCTTGTGATAGCTGTAATGAAACTCGAAAGCACATGGTAGATCAAAACTACTAAATTGTCCACATACTCAAAAGATCCTACAGCTCAGCTATAAATTAATAAAATGAAAAATGAAAAATAAATTAGAAAAAAGGTTAGGAACAATACAAATATTAGAATTTCTCAGGGTTTCTTTTATTTTTTGGCACAACACAAGCAGGGGTGGAAACAGAGTACCCTAAATTTTAAAGCCATACGAAACTATATGCATAACATAACATATCCCCTTGCCCTTTACATCATACAAAACACAAGATCTTGAAATAACCTGGTTGATGTTGGCTAAAAACTTAAGGTTCCCAGGTTAATTATACAGTTGACACTTGAAGACTTCTTTTTTGGTTACAAGATGCAACACGTTGAAGACTCGTTCATTTTCTAACCTCAACTTCATAAACGCATGCTATATGCTATGCTACTTACCACCACCACTATGAACAGAACACTTCATATGCAATTAAGTCGTGGATGCCAGTTCCACATGTTCAATCAAGATGGGTGACACTTATCTATCCGACAACAACATGATAATTTTTCTAAGCAGCAAGGATCAATAAGACATTAGACAAAATGATGCAGGGATACATGACACATGCCGCACAAGTTTTGCTTATTGTCAGGCCTCTCTTCTCTTTTCTTTTCTTTTCTTTTATTGCTGATTTTTCATTTTTTGCGCCTTAGATATTATTGTTAATTGTTTGGTGCACTTTCTTTGTTGTGTTGAAGAATTAAGATTTATTTGGTGTTTAATCATGTTTGCTTCCACAAAATTCACATCAAATTTGGCGCTGGAACGTGGAACGCATAAGATGAAAATGGCGAGGTTGGCTTTCACTCAAGTTTCACTACTATATGACCTCATTCACTGCACTGATCAGCAACATGCCTTTTACTTGGACCAACGAGGCCTCATTATGATCATAGAATCCAAGATTACGACTGCATCATGCTTTCCCATCCCAAATTTTTAATTAGCCCTTCAAGATTGCTTTAGGGATCCACTTTCACTTAGAACATCAACCAGAAAAGGAAAATAATAGACACACTCTTAACTTTTGCGCCAATATATATGATCACTCTTCAGACCATCTTTAGATTATATGACCGGATTGAGTTCTATCTCACTTAGTTTGGCGCCCTATGTGTTATGATTGTACTTCACACCAAGGTACTCCAGTAGACTATCTAGAGTAGTGCTACGTGTATATGTGTGTTTCTCTTCAGAAGATGATCATCGTGTAGTTATGTTTGGGATCTCTAGTTGACCTTATTCATGTTTCTCACACTCCTGGTTTTCTCATTAAGTTGATAGGGCTCACTAGATCTATGTGCAATAGTGACGAAATGTGAGGTGATTCTGCTCCTAGGCTATCCTAGGTGTTCGCCTCGAGTGCATATCTCCACTAATGCCTAACGCCCCGCCTCCTCATGTGGCTATATAATTATTTTCCTCAACTCATAACTCAATGCTCCTATTCTATTATTCTTCTCCCTTTTATGTTTTCTTTGCTTCTCCTTTGAGAATGTCCGCTTGTCTGTATTGTACATTTCCCCCCCATTCTAGGCACACCCACCATTTTACTAAATAATCAGCAAGAAGACAACATGGATAAGAATGACGGAGATTAAAAGGGCATGACTTGTCTGGAGATGATAAGGATTTTGAGGTTGGGGATTAATCATGAGGGGTGAATAATGATTAGAATGAAGTTTGTAATACCTATTATGAGATAAGAGCCGTTTAATTACTAGACTTGTGACTTTATCTGAATTATGTACCATTTTCATGAGCTTAACTGGTTTGGTTTGTATCAGAACTAATGTGATTGTATGCATTGTAATCCCATTAAATTAAATCATCTTAAAAGGGTATATTATAAGCAGTATTAGATTTTCTCACACCAATAGAGATGAGTCGAGATCTTTTCTTCAACAATTTCGATTAGTCAACATCTCAAGATGATGAGATCGTCATCATAAAAATAGGTGTGCTTGAGTGGAGGGGGATGCAAGTGGATGATGAGTGTGTGCTTTGTGATGGGGGGTCGTAGAATCAGTTCATCATCTCATTTTACCACATCTTTTGCCAAAACATGTGTGGTTTCATTTATTTCTATCCTTTGGATTGACGTAGATCATGCTGATCAAAATTCATAAAACATAAAGAAGCCTATTAGCAAAGCTTCAAGAAATTGACTCTGAATTGTTTCAACTCTAAATTCAAAACCAAATAGAAAATTTAGTTGGGAGCCTATTAAAACAAAACAAACCCCAATGCTAATCCTACATGGCTTTAATATGGACGGCCCAATTATTATAAAGCATAAAACCTAATCTATAAAAAAAATTAATAATAATAACCCATATTCCTATCACATGTATAACTCAGGTTTGGACTATGGAGATTTTTAAATCATGGAAATGCAACTCTTTCTCCAAAGGAAAGTCTAAGGTGGTATGGAAGGTTGCTCCATGTGCAACTGTTTGGGTTATTTAGAGCACAAAAAATGCCAAGATCTTGGAGAAGCATACTTAATCATTGTTGATTGATATTATTGCTTATTTGGAAGTGAGTGTCAGTGCCTGATAAACTAAGTCTCGAATGGGTATCTTGAGGAACTTCTTATAATAATAAGTGTCTTGAGGATCTTCTCATGTCATGGTTAAATCGATTGGTTAACCCTTTGACAAAAATAAATAATTCTCTCAAACTTGTATGTTGATTTAAAACATTAATAGAAAATCCAGTACAGTTTCAGAACTTCCAAAATATAATGATCTTTTTCTACAATGATCTCAATTCAGAAATGACAGAACCCATAAAAAATCAGTCATCCAGGCCCTATTCCACTTCAAATATTTGTATCGTGATGAGATTTCCTTTAATTAACACATTTAATTTACTTGAGCAAGAATAATGTTTGACTTAACTATCCAACATTAAGTATCTCATGCCATGAATCACCTTACCAGTTAACACGTCATGTCGGTGCATCTGAGCCTCATCCTCCCATTTTCTCCATGTATGAATCTGCCACATAATTCATGGTATAATACAATAAGCCAGCAATAAGTTTCATAAAGCAAACTGACTTAAATTTTATTTACTGAGAAAACTTAAAGGTTGTTTTGTTGTTGAGATTTATACTGCAAGTCACTGCTAGGAAGATGACCATCAAAGTGAAATCATTCTCAGAAGAGATACATGTGTTGTTGTTAGATTTATTTTATTTTTTTCGTGATAGGATAATATTTCAGATGACATTAACCTCCTGTAATTTCTTTCCACTGAAGGTGGAGTACGATATATGATACGACACAGGAGAAGGAAGAAAAAAAGGAAGCACGTAACAGCACAGGAACCATAAAATATAAATATCTCACTAAATTCTAAATGATGTATTACAACTATACGGGAGCTAAGATATGAGATCATTTAATAAAGATTTCTAACTGTGCCACAATATAAATAAGAAATCTCACCTTTACAATTGCCAGTAACATTGTCAAACAGCTATATGATACATGTGTTATTGCCATGACAAAGATAAAACGATGCAGTTGCTCCAAACCTTCATATGAAACAAATGGCTCGTGACCCTGCATAACAAAAGAAACTTTATAGTTAGGGGAAATTTCAAGCCTAATCCAATATAAGTATCAAGAGACAGGTACCTTTCCTGCTAACCAATTAGAAAAAAGCATTGTAATAAACTGAAAACTTTTAACTAGCAGTACTACATATTGAATGGAAAAATATGTGATAATTCAGTTAACATTTCAACCAAAAACTAGAGGAAAAGTTTAGAGTATTTCTTATATGTAAGCTACTTTATCAATAACATGCCTTACTGCAAGTATTCCGGTTCAGACCATTTAACGCCCTCCTAAATGAATGGTAAAGAACTGAGTCCACTAATAGTTTACGATCCCGTGAAGATTCATTTTCCTCTTGAGCCTCTTCAATTTCAGACCTAGAACATGGAGAGAATTTGCTATTGTAGAACTTTGAATCAATGCAAATATTCGAAATCATACTTGAGGTCGCAGTAAGAAGAAGAGATATGAAGCCCAGTAGCATCAACTCTGCAGCACACAAGCTAAAAAGATAAGGCAATAAAGCACTATGATTGTAGCAAGAAAACGAAATGAACAGTTTGAATTAGAGATTAATTATCAACAATGCATGAACCACGATTCAATGCTTAAAGACATCTAAGTTCAATTTCAGTGTCGCATACCTTCTTTCATTTTCTCAACAGCACCAAACAGAGGTTTTCTATTAGTCTTCTGCAGCCACTGTGTCAAGGTGGAACATGTTAAACTCACATTATGAATAAAATCTATGTTTAAGTCTTTTGTGCAAAACTAAGGATAATTCGTATGTCAAATGCAACTGCTAAAATTAGCTTAGTCAAATAAGCAGAGACTGAATAGAAAGATGAAATCACAAAGCCTAAAACAGATTTGTGAACTCTTTCTGAATAAGGAACATGCTCAGTACAACAGTACTTTTTGTTTGAATCGTGATGAGTTTACTCACCTAGACTGAGCATACAACAAGGGAATGGAACAACAATTAAAATGAGAAAGCATCTTCAGAGACACGAATTCACAAACTCAATAACTCTATTACGAGTTTGAAAGGTAAGAAAAAGAATATGTAAGTTATGTCACTGTGCCTTCCACAAGAGGCTATTCACAAGATCTTGAAGTTGATTGACTAATTGGAAGGTATTTTCAGAAGCATCATGAGGAAAAGAACAAGCGTTAGGTGTTAAAGTGGACAAGGGTTATCGTGGTGTGTTACACATCTCCACACTGGCAAACTTCAAAAATTAGCCAGCCTAACTCCCGCTGAGACAATTTCTCAAAGTCTGTCAGTATTGACTGCACATTGCGCTCTAAAAAGAAATTTACAAAACGGGAACGAATTCTTCATCCTAAGTAGAAATTCAGGATGGTCAAATATTCACTGTAGCATCATATTAGAAATATAAGAGAAAATTGAGAGAAAAATTTTAATTTTATTTCAAAGCAAGAGAGAAAAACTATGTACAAGACCAGAAGGGTCTCCAAAACGTCAATAACGATAACAAGACATTATTGAATGACCATGATGTTTTCCGAGAAACAATGAACTCTTGGAAGCGCACAACGTTGAAAGAAGCTTGGGGGGAACACATGCACCAAAGGCACCCCATAACATGAATAACCAACCAGTCTTCAGAGTCTAGAGAAATGATATGACTTAAAGATCCTCTTATTCCTCTCTTGCAAAATAACCCAAACAACTGTGCAAGGGATTAGAGAACCAAACCATGATAAGTTTGTCCTTAACATAAGTTTTGCACTTTCAATCACGAAAGAACATCCACATTGGATTTTGGCAACACCCAGTCCACTCCACAAGCACAGATAAAATAAGACCATACTGTACTAGCAAGATTACAATGAAGAAGGAGGTGATCTCGCAACTCCACTCCATTGCCATACATGAGAGGCCCCAGCTCAACTTCTATGCCTCAATTAGCTAAGACATCCCTAGTGGCAATGTGATTCCATATAAGCTCCCAGGTGAGGAAAGACGCATTAGGAGGGACACATCTCCTCCAAACACGTGCTATGGGAAAACCGTCCTTAGATATGATAGGAAGCTTTTTTCATACCAAATGAGGGTAAGTTACCAAGAAAGATATGGGTTTAGACCACTTCCACCCATCCTCATTGGCGGCCGACATCATCGAAGCAACGGCCTCCATCAAGTTCCCGGCCTCTAACTCTTCCCACTCATTGAAAGCTCTCCTAAGATGAAAGAGAGCTCCAAAACCCCAAGGAGCACAAGAGAGTCTCATTTCCACAGAAAACAAGAACACTAGAAAACAAACCAATTGACTTGCCATGGAATTTACATAAGCAACAACTTGTTTCTACATTTCTATAAACCCATGCTGGTACATATTTATTGCAGGACAGTATTCAAGCATGTATCCTTTCCTTTTCATAATCATAATTTTCCTAGAGAATGATACATAACCTAGCATAACAGCAAAAACATAAAAGGGATCAAACTAAGCCAAAATTCAGAACCACTTACTGAGCTCAAACGATGAATGGATCGCTCCACGAGCAATGAAACGAAAACAAATATTGTCAATACAACAGCAACTGACCATGTCGGAGTCAATGCCAACGACCGCATTTCCTTCTGGTCTTCTTCCATCACAACTCTCGTGTTCACCAACCTCTTAAACACCTTTCACCCCCCTCAAACCCTCTCCACCTCAATTTCCCAAAGTCAATAAACTTTCCTCAATTAGAAGCTCCTTTACCAAATTACAAATCCCCACTCCAAAATGCTTCCCCAAAACAAACTACATACAAAGACTACAGTCCACCCCTAAACTGGCCTACAATTCTTACATACTTGTTTCACCCATGCCTTCCAGCTTGCAAAAACCCATAAACAGTTGAACTTATCTAATTCATACTCAAATTGAGAAAAAAAAAAAAAACACTACTTTCTCTTCTCCATCCTTTCCAAATCCAAAGACACACACTATCTCTCAACCCCAAATTCAACCAACTTCCTTTACACCAAAAGCAACACTTTACATCAAACACCTTAACCACAAAGTATTACTATTTCTTTCTCTCCTTCAATCACCCATTTCCAAAAACAACTAATTACATCCACATTCACTCTCTAAACTCCACTAAAACTCTCAAAACCCTAGAATGCCTACCATTGAATCCCCTTCGATCTACTTCCAAGTCTCTAAACTCAATTCGCTCGTCAAGGTTAGAGCGAACTCAAACAAGTGACTGAGAGCTTCTCTCTCTTCTTCTTTTAGTAATAATGTACCTAAGGAGATTTAGAGAAGAACCGCCATTAATGAAACCTCAGTCTTTCGTGTCTGCTTCGTTACCATTGCGAGATCTCAGGAGCACTTTTTATTCTTTCCAACAACTACGCGTCATATTATTCTGACTAAATTGCCCTCAACATTTCCCGGTTGTTTATGAGATTGTAAGGGCATTCGTGTCGTAAGGGGTTGAACCAAGTCAATTTTTCCGTACAGTGTCATCTTGTTGTGTAGCGCGATGAAGATCGGATGGTTTGGATCAATGGATGATTTATTGGGAGAGACCAACGTGATTTCGGCGTTCATCAAGGAGGGATTAGTGTGATTTCATCTCCCTCCGAGGGGCCACATGATATCTTTTTGCTTTTGAATTAATTGCGTGACAATTTGCATCATTAATTCTCTAACCGACGGACAAGTTTCATGGTTAATGTCGCGTGGAGTTGGGGGGCGAGCTGGGTTTTCACTGTACCATAACGAAAAATTTTAATTGTCGAGGTAAATGGTGAGGAAAACAGCGAGGAACCTCACAGGGTTGGGAGAGCCGTCTATTCCACTGAGATGTGAGCTTGAAACCCGAGATGCATGCGATGAAAAGTTAAGCGTGCATCCCGAGGGATGGTCAGCTCCCCCCACCCCACTGCCCCCTTCCTCCCTGTGGGGTTCCTCGCTGTTTTCCTCAACACTTAGATGGGTTCATCCCATAACATATCAAATACCAGAATTGATTAACACACCGTAAACTAATAAACACACTGTCGGCTGGATTTGAATCAATTACCTAATGGTATCTAACCATTGAGTTGTCATGCCATTGAAATGTTCACGAGCTAGTTTGGTTTTCGTCGAATTTATAAGTAATTCTTAAAGATTGATAATATAAATTTGAAAACAAAATTATTTGAATACTGAAACTTAAGTTTATCACTGAACTAATACCCCATTAACTATTTTTTGTATTGCTTAAAGATTACATTACATTGCGGCTTGTTTCATTTCATCACCAGTTCACATTGGGTATTGTAAGTTTGGGTGTTTAATCACTTTGGGTAACCAAATGATGCACGACAATGGGTTCCACACTTTCAAATTGTCAAGTACTATTTAAGAAAAATGACCAAACCGTCTTAAAACACTCAATCCTAAAACATAATGTCTGTCTAGTGCATAGTTTCACAATTCCATTTGCTTACTTTTTATGAAGTAAAATCAACAATTAGTATAGTTAATCAATAGGATTAGTAACTCCACATACTCTCTACTCACTTCATTCAATCTCAAGGATAGATTGTGGCTCGACATTACTTTGGATGAACAATGACTTGTTTAAACTTTATTAAATGTATAAGCATGTGTGGTGTATGTGTGATGACTTGTATATATAACTAACACAAATAATAAAGAAACATTGTATGCATGGCATGTGATAACAAGTCCATATACAACCTACTTTAGTGGTTAACAACCTAACCCTTTATTAATGCATGGCACGTGTAAATGTTTTTTGATTATTGATAAATTAATGACAACCTAAGAAAGTTATGATCAAGGTTTAGAGCTGGTTTGGCATTAACGAATAAAATCAAGTAAAATGTCTAGTGTGTACTCCATTTTCCTTTTCAAGGGGCTTAGGATATCGCCTTGCATGAAACTTAGGGTGTGTTTGGTTGCATATATTTTGTGGGAATAAGAATCATATTTCCATTTGGAATAACATTTTGAGTGTTTGTTTGAGATTTTAGTAGTGGCCATGGGATGCCATCACGTGCCATACACCTCACTCATATTGGGAAAATAATTCACGGGTCTTGATCTGCTTGTTCTTCCTCTCGATCTGTTGCTCTTCCCATCAACCAGTTCAAGGGTTTTCTCTCCCTATCGAGTGACAAGGAGAAGGATCTATTGTTATTCATCTCCTTCTTTGCTCTTCCTCTTCGATCCTAGCTCTTCCTCTTCGATCTCACTCGATTTGCTCTTCGTTGCCAAGCCAAACCAAACCAAATCTGACTCCTACGTCGCCTATCTCACTGATGGATTGCCCACTCGTTTGTTCTCTTTTCTTTTCAACTTATTTGTTGGCTGATCTCCACCTCCAACACAAGTTTTGCTTCTCATCAAAGGTGAATTATATTTCCTTGTATTCTCGTCTTAGATCTCTTTGCATTCAGTGTTTTGTATGTTGATTTGTCTCATGTTTTTGTTAAGACGTTTTGTGTGCACGTGTGAACGTTTCAAGCGAAGAAAAATTGTGTTTACGCCTCTTTCAATTTTCTTCGTAAGTTTTGCACTCACATAGTACTCATTCATGTACAGATTTCGTCCTCTTCATCTTCTTCATCTGCCAATCTATCAATTTGGCTTGATTTTTTGTGAAAAAAAATTTCAATTTTGGGTACAATTTGGGGATTTTGAAGATCAGTTAGGATTAGTGGTGTTTAAATTGAATGGGTTAGTGAATCAGATCATTTGAAGTAAAGGGTATGTTCTAGTTTTGAAGACTAATATGGGAATAGTGATAATCACATAATTATAATATTATTACCTCTTATTATATTTTTGTTAATCCTTATTTTTATCTTATTTTAGATTAATTATTAATTTTTTGTGTTTTTTTAGAATGTGGAGCTGTAATGAAGAAATCAGAGAAAAATGCAATGAACAAATCTCAGACGGTGACTTCAGAGGAAGTGGAGGTGAAAATAGCCTAAACTCAAAACCAAGCCCATAAACTCAAACCCAAATAATATTCTCTCATTTATCCCATATTCAGATTTAATTTTACCTTGATTCACTCTATGAATCATCATTTATCTCATCTCTATTCATTTTGTTCATTATCTATAAATACAATAAAAAATGAATGTGAAAGAGTAGAAGAATAAGGGAATCAAGCCTCAATAGCCAAAAACAAATCATCATTCCTTCACAAAATGATTTTCATCACACCCATCTCATCACCATCCATCTCTCACTCCCTTTCTGTCCAGACCATCTCTCTCTCCCTGTTCCATCACGCCACACAACCACCACCACCATCGAGCACCACCATCATCTTTCACGCACCACATAAAGCAACAGATCACGTTCCTCTCCCTCTCCCTGTTCCATCATCAGTGTTCACCTCGCCACCGTCCAGTAGCCAACCACCAAGCACAACCATCGCCACCGTCCAGCAGCCAACCACCGAGCACAACCATCATCACCGGACAGCCCAGCACGTCCAACAGTCCTCCTGCATCAATGCCATTCTGCCGATCTCTATCTCTCTCACGAGGCAATCACAACGCCACAAACCAAAACCGGAGGATCTCCTCCATCCTCCAATCTCGATCGGGTGCCCTGAACATCACCGGATCCTCCGGTCTCTCTTTCAACAGTAATCCTGCAACAAGCTTCCGAATTTCTCACCATCTGCCTGTTCAAATCGAAGAAGAAAGAAAAGAGCGCTACTGGCACCCAGTAGCGCATAAGAGCACCCCGACTGGACCTGGCACTGTTTGCAATTTGTTGATCTGCTGAGTACCACCGCACCGAGGCGGCGACAAACCAAAAGGGTTGTATAATTTATTTTACTAACTTAAATGTTTAATTGTTAATTACAATTTTATTTCAGAAATTTGATAAATTGCTTTCACCTTTCATGTTCGATTAAAACTTGATATATTTGGTAGTTAGATTCACATTTTATCAATATTCAAAACATGTGTTAAAAATTATGAAGCTTTGACTTTGATTAAGTGTGCCTTAAAAAGACACTTATTGCTTGGTAAGAGTTTATTTGCTTGAGATAAATTTTTAATGTCTGACAGAAACTTGATATGATTGAAATTGAATTTTAATGATCACATCTTCGGTGCAAGCAAATGATCTTTATCCCTAATGCTTCTCGTTTATAATTTCAGTAATTTAGATTTAAATATATTTGCTAACTCATCGGTGAGTACAAACCCCACAAAATCCATTCATCCATTTTTTCTTTTATTTTATTTTTCTTATTTTTAATTTATTTTTAGTTTAGTTTTAAAAACACTGTAACCCCATTTTCTACAAATTAGTTTAATTAAATTATAAAATTCAATTTAATCCACCTTCCTCGTGTGATCGACCCGTACTTGCCGTTGTCTACCAGTTAGACACCGTGCACTTGCGGTTATTACAAGTGGGTCAAATTGGCCTGTTTATTTAGGCCGGTTAAACCCGCAACAAGTTTTTGGCGCCGTTGCCGGGGAAGGTAGCGGTGTAATTGAATTTAAGATTTATTTTCACTAATGTAAAAAAAATTCAGAAAATAAAAAAACAAACAAAATTTTATTTTTATTTTTATTTTTATTTTTATTTTATTAAGTTATTTTTACACTAATTTCATGTTATTTGTTTGATTTTGCAGAATACACGCTTTTCGAGGAAATTGGACGATCCTGCAAACATCAAGCAAATTTTAATTTTTAATTTTTTTTTATTTTGTGAGGTGAGCTTTAATTTTATTTTCACCTCGTTTTACGAGTATGTGGTGTAATACTTTTTAAACTCTATTGTGTTTCCATTTTTAATCACCTAAATAAAAAAAACCCAAAATTTTCCAAGTCAAAATAAATTATAGGGAAACAATTTTAATTGTTACCCAACAATTTTTTTTTATGATTTAGAAATCCGACTTCTAAGACCAAGACCAGTAATTTGATTGCATATGCTTATGTGCTGACTGAAACGGATAAAAAGAAGTCGAACATTTTTTTTAATTGTGCTAACTTTTTTGTGCAGAACGGAATACGCACACTGTAAGTACTTCTATCACACGCAATGTATTAGCGACCCGGGTGCTTTGTGTAATTGTTTCAAATTATGTGATTGGTTGTTTAATTTCTCTAATTGTGGATGCTAAACTTTAGTAATTCATAATAAGCAGACCTAACTTTTAAATAGAAAATGGTGGGACTTGATATCCCCACCTCATCACTCCAGTTGTGTGCAACCAATAGCCAAACATAATTAAAATCAATTAGCAAGTTAGATAGAGTCATCTTTTAGGTACGGTGTTCATAAGACAACCAAGACCAAAGTGAATCCAATAATTTTTGTGTTTGACCAAAGCTAAAAGTGACGATGGGTTTAATAATTCAATGAACTCCGAGAGGCCACTGCCACAAGGGTAATTTACCCAGTACGCCAAGTTATAAGTAAGCTACGATCCATAGAAAGAATTGGTGTAACCAACAGTTTTGGTTAGGAACGGTAAAGTGTACATCTAACGTCACATCGTTCTCACGTCTACTGGCTTACAGAACGGTAGCACATGGAAGTACTTAATTGGACCATTGTGACCTCCCTCCCTTGTGTGATGATCCGGTTTATTTGAAACAAAACTCTAGCCTACTAATTTTGAACTTTGCAGTGTAAAGTGTACACTCTTAGGATCAACTTGTAGCACCCATTGCTCTATCATAAAGATTACATAAGAAATAATTGTCCCCCAAAGATAAAATGATAATTGATCTCAAAAACGTTGATTACTTAGGGAGGCATGTTTATTGTAATACCCGCCTAATTAAATAAATAAATAAATAAAAATTTCTTTTGTAAACCCTAATGTTGATTGGTTGTTAGTCAATTGTATTTGGGCTTGGTTTTGGGCTTTTAGTAAACTAATAAGTAGGGTTTTTATTTTGTGAAAGAGGGTGAATGCACTCGAAAGTTCGGTGGGGGCGAATAGCCACCCACCATATAAAAGAGAAACAAAGCTTTTTTTTTTGCTTTTCTTTTCTCCTTCCTTTTCCTTTTTCCCTTCTTCACGATTTTTCTCAATGGCGGCTGATGGTGAGACGAAATTGGCGAGGAGCAGGCGAGAGGATGATAAGAGTTTTGAACGGTGATTTCAATAAGGACGTCGAGGATGAAGAAGATATGATGGTGAGAAGGATGATGAGTCGGCAAGTTGTGCGTGATTTTTGGTGGTGATGGCTTGATGAACATTATCAGCTGTTGATATGGGGAAATCAAACTCTGTATGGTTGGTAGGTGAATCACATGTTGTTGAGCTTCCAGATCCAAATGCCACAGATTCGATGTTGTTTTGCAATGAGATACTCGATTCTTATACTCCTGTTGATGACATGGGACTAAAGTATGACAACCCTTTTTTTTCTTAGAATTTGGTTGCGACAACAGTGATATGTCGAAAGGGGAGGACAACCCAGCTTGTGGGTTTTCTGATTTTGACAATTTGGAACTTGGAACACCACTTGATCTTGCAGATTTGCAGTTTGGTTCCCAAGAAAGTTTCATGGGTTGGTTTAGTCTGATATAGTGGTGAGAGATTGATAAATGGGGTTCTATAGGGAACTTCAACTTTGATCCAAAGCAATACATGGATGTCTCTCTTTGAAGTTCGATTTTTCTAAGGTCAAAGAAGCTTTTAATGGGTTGAATAAATTCAACAATGGGTTGGAATTGATGATGCGGTGAAGTCACAAATCAAGGAACTACAGTTGAGGACATTTGGGTTTTCTGTGCGGGAACGGGTCATACATCGGGGCAGGTTATTGCTAAGGTTGAGTTGAATGTGATCGAAGAGGAGTAGACTGTCCTACTAACGGTGAGTTCTCTTTTTATATTCTCTTCCTGAGTTTCTATTTACTGGAATTCAGTGTTTTTGTTTTTGTTTTTTTTTTCTTTCTTTCTTTGATTCATCGTTTCTTGAATTTTGACCAATTGAGTTTATTTGTGAATGCTAACTTCCCATGGATAACTTGGAGTGTAAACACCAACCCTGTTGTCAAGGAAGCTTTCAGTTTCACTGACCAGAGCAATGTTTTACAAGATAATGTCTTGGTGCCATCTATGGTGCTAGTGTTGTCAAGGGCTAATGATTCGATGGTATGAAGAGGGTCCAATGGGACTTAGGATGTGGTAGACTAGGATTGGGTCTGCTTCTTGGGGGTAAAATGGCAAGATATGGTGTTATGGGAGAGTTGGGTGTGAAGTTTGCTTCAATAGAGGAAGTGGAAAGGCAAGGTTGAGTAGAACAAGGTTAAGGATCAGTATTTTTTTTTACAGGGAGAACGATCAGTAATTGCGTGGTGGTGACTGTGATCAATTCTACTACACATTGTTATCTTACGTGGTGGGATTAAATTAGATCCATAGAACTTGTATTTTAGTTTTCAACCTGATGGTGTAAGTTTGAGTAGTCATCAAATATTCTCAAAGTAAGTGATGAGCTGGGAGATCTTCTTTTGGTTTGAGTTGTTGAGATTTGGAGTTCTCTATTTGTTGGAAGTAAAGGAACTCTAGGTGAACCTTATCCTCTTCAGGAAAGACCAAGTTTTGCATTTATAACTATCAGCATGTTGGCTGAGGTTTCTATTTATTAGGCAAGTATTGTTCATTTACCAATTATTGGGTTCGATTTTAGGTTGAATTTTGATATTTTTATTGCGGCTCGGAATGGTGAGATGATGAGGTTTGTGAAATCTTTCTGCGAGCGAGAAATAGGGTTGGTCATAATAATATTTAGTATATATTGTATGTACCTGGTTGGAATATTCCTTTTAATGAGTAATTCTGTTTCAATTGTTAGCATATATGTTAAGGCATCTTTGTATGTTAGCAAATTTAACTGAGCACTTGTTATAGTTTGATTATTTGTATTGTTATGCGAAATGGGTATGCATATTATTTTTCATATGATGCAAAGAGATGAGATATGTGAATTGGTAATGTGTCAAATATTAATTGTTCCCCAAAAAAATGGTGGATACTGTGATTGATTTATTTATGGTTGACAAAACGTCACCATAAAAGAGTTTTGAGGATTTATTTATTTTTATGCTCTTTTCCACAACTCCGAAAAAAGAAAAAAAAATGTGAAAAGAAAAGAAAGTTTTTGTATACAGACTTGCTTGTATACTTGTGATATTATTGGGTATGCAGACTTGCTTGCATATCAATGTACTTGCCAGTGATCGACCTTCGGGTGAGATGACATGTTCCTCGAGGTGGCACCCCACTTGGAACATGTACGCTCTGAATGGTTTCGATGGCAAGGGCGGCACACTTGGGTGAGGTGTGTTCGGTGCACCGTTCCATGTGTGTTCGGTGCACCGTTCCATGTGTGTTCGGTTGTACGTGTAGATTTAGGAAGAATGTTTGCCATGGATTGAACTTCGGGTGAGATGACATGTTCCTCGAGGTGGCACCCCACTTGGAACATGTACGCTCCGAGTGGTTTCGAAGGCAAGGGAGGCACACTTGGGTGAGGTGTGTTCGGCACAGGAGGAGAGTGCGATTGTGGAAAAGTAGCGAGATTTATTTTTGTGTATGTGCATGATTACCTTAAAGGAAGAAACTAAATGCTCATTCAACCATTGAATGAGAACTACATGTCTTCCTAAGGGTAGAAAAATGGTGTTTTGTTTAATATTTCAATAATAGTCTAATATGAGTGAATTGTATTGTTGTTGCATTTATGAGGATTGATAACTCATAAACTTTATTTATTAGTAATAAATAATGCATGTTTATTTATTAGGATGATAACACTTTTGCCTCATTGAGGAACTACCTGGTGTGGTTATTTATTGTGTATTGTTTATTTTGATGTTATCACGTGTGGATTATTGATTTTTGGGATGAAGATTTCTCACACCAGCTTTATTGCTGACCCGAGTGAGCTTTTGCTTCTTGGGTACATTCCTTTTGGAATGTAGCCGAGTAGTCTTTCAGGTTTAGAGATTTTGAGCTGCATTACTGGAGTTTCGCTAGTGAGCTAGCCATGCCAGTCTTCTCCGGGTTAGACTTTTTATTCGTTTTAGTTGTTTAGTTGTTGCTACTATTTGTTTCTGTTGCTATTGAATTCTCACGTCCCGAGTTTTGGGGGAAACGGATAATCCTACGTGGCTTTTTGGGATTTTCGTTTTCCTCGAAAATCGGGGCGTGACATTTATTGTGCATTTATTGGTTGCTGATTGCGTGTGAGTCTGTGTATATTTTTAGAGTTAGTGATTTAAAAAAAACATTAAAAAAAATGAACACAAGGGATTATCCAGCCTATGTTTTCGAGCAAGTTAATTCATTTTATGACATGCAACGACCTGATTATGATCCATATTTAGATTATTACAACTCAGGTTTAGCCTATCATCCTGACTTCTCATGGGCTCATGGTCAGTACCATGAAGGCTCTCTAGACACTCCTAGACTCCTCAAGCTTTCATTCCTGATAATGAGTCTCAATTTCATCAAGTTGTTCCTTCATCCAACACATCATGGTTAGAGGATATTTTGAACATTTTTATAGAGCGAACATGAGAAATGCTTGAGCGAAATTTTCAGGATATTATAGAATTGACAGTTATTTCTAAACAAAACTCCCAAGCTATCCGAAAACTTGAGATGACTTTGAGTCAGATAGCTGAGTCACTTCCTGATATAGAGTGAGAAAAATTCCCTAATCAACCTATTTTTAATCAAAAGGGTCAATTCGAAATTAGTGGCACATCTGAGCTAGATGATGAAGATGTCCAATGCATTACTACCCTTAAATTGAAAAACAAGTTGAAAATCGGGTAGAAATGCCTGATATGGGTGTCATTGAGTTGTCTAGACCAATATCTCTATGTGATGAGCCTGTACCACCAGATATATCCATCGTCTCATCTACTTGCATTACATTCCCATTTACTAAGGCTACTTTCACTGATCCCTTGTTCTGTAGTGAGGATTTCAGTTTTCACCATCCTGTTGTAAAAGTTATTCAATCTTCTAATTTGGAACCAGACCTAAGATGTTCCCTTTTTGGAGCACGCAAGAATCCTTTGTTGTGTATGACTACTGGTCACTTTTGGGATATCCTAGTGTATTTGGTGCCCCATGTGATTGCTATATTTGGGTGGACTGATCCTCAATTGTTCAAGTTGTTGATATACGACCATGGACTAAGTGTTTGTCATGTTCTTCCTCTCCACTTTTCGATACACCATTTTTTAGGAAGAATATATGTCAGGCTGATGACGTTAAACCAAGCGCTACTGAGAAGCAGCCCAACTTTTGTTGTAAAGGTGCATGTTGAGTGTGTATTTTATCTATCTCTATTAACTAATCCACAATTCTTTTGTCTCTGAGCTCTCATCAGTGGATTACTTGTTGAAATTGGCATCTATCAGCTATCTAGGCTATAATTTATAGTTTGGAGATTGTTAGATAAATAAATAAATAAAAATATTAATAATCAATATTGAAAAATTAGCTCGGGACGGGACAGGATTGAAATTATTCATCCCATCCCATCCCATCCCATTCTAGAACGGGACAGAGCGGGATCGGGATGAAATTATTCAATCCCATTAAGACCCAAAAAAATCGGGACGAGATTGGGATCACGGGATGGGATGCCCACCCCTAGCTGATACTTCCTTTAATTGGTGTGCGATTCAAAGTTTTATGTACCAATTATATTTGTACATATACTTCTTAGACTTCCCTGCATGAAATACATTTGAAACAAATATGCAATTGCTCGTCTATGTGATTGACATTGTTGTTTATAATGCAGGTTGTTGTTGTGACTGTTGCTTTCCCATAAACCCCATTACTTCTAGCTAGGGCGCGAATCTGCATATCTATCGCTCACTACAGAAAAGATCTGGTGAAAGCTTTGGAGGTAACTTACCATCCCACAGCTGGAACTATTGTTGTTTATTTTTACTAGGGGTTTATAGAACAGTATGAATATATATCCTCTAGATGAAGGGAATCTGAGCAGTGAGAAATTGCAATAGATTAACTTGAGGCAAATAAACATGAAAATGCATAATGACAGTAGCAAGCAACATATACAAGTCATTTTTTAGAGTATTCGGATATGCGTTCCTAGTATAGTCATTGGAATTTCTTCATGGATTCATTCTCATCTCACCATTGTAGTACAGTGTATGTTATGATGAATGCAAATACAAATCTCTTTATCCTTGTTGCATCTGTTCTTAATTTAGAACCAGTCCATGGCAGTGCAGAGTTCACCCTCCTTTCCTTCCTGCCAACCTATACTGGATCAAATCATCCAACAATATTATACTCCTGCTGGAGTAGCTAGCAATCTGACAAGCTATACATGATTAAGATAACATGTTACCAACATTAGAGAATCTACTAACAAATACATAGAGTGCTAACATGATGTTTTTTTATACATAGTATATGTGTATGGGTTGAACCTGTTTACCTTTCTTAGTTTTGTGACTTATGTTCATTTGCTAATTGATATCTATTAGTATATGTTTCTCTTGCTTTTGATAATTGATAGGTTATCTTTGTAGCTATGGCATCCAAATTACAATAGAGTAATTTGATGGATTTGGTTTTGATTAGAACATTGGTGGATGAGAGTAATACCAGAAGAAAAAAAACAGATAATGGGTGGAAGTCAAGCGCACTAGAACGCGTGGTGGAAGAAATTAAAAAATCTCACAATATGGTAACTACCCACGATCATGTCTGGTCGAGGCTGAAGACCTTCAAGAAGCAATATTTGGCAGTCTGAGAAGTTCACAAGCAAAGTGGGTTTGGATTCGACAATAGTAGCGAACTCATCACTACAGACAACGAAGTGTGAGAAGACTATGTTGTGGTAAGCTTTCTTAAGCATGGTTCAATATGGTTCGGTAGGACCTCATGCGAGTTATTTTTCAATGTTATTGAGAATGCTAGTTAGAATTTATTGAGAATGTTAGTTTACTAATCTTTATTGAAAACTTTTCTCCAACTATCTTTATTTTGTTGATTGTTCTAATCTTTTTGTTAAATTAGATTGTTTTCTCAATTATATTTCTTAACATTGTTTAGGTACACAAGGAAGCAAAAAAAGTTTGTGGCAAAATCTTTCCATACTATGGCGATCTTGCAATCATCATAGGAAATGATCAAGCAACTGACGATCGCTGTATAGCAAGTTGTGATAATGACAATGTACCCATGGTTGAAGCAAGTGAAAGTGTCCATACAGACACTGGAGACAGGAAAAATGTTGCCTCGGGTTCTACTACATTGTCTCGCAAACGCAAGCGAACGTGTGACAACGATGATCCCGAGTTTGCTAAGGCCATATCGAGTATATGCAAGACATTTGAGCAAGCGAGTGCTATACCTATACGATTGGAAACCTTCCCTTGGCAAGAAGTTGAGAAGGCTGTAAGGGCGGTTCCTGGACTTATCGAACGTCAAATTTTCAAAATCATGAGAAAGTTCAATGGGAACATAGAGCTTGGTACTTTCTTTTTAGGATTGACCGAAAAAACAAGGGAGGGTTGGGTTCTTGCAGAGTTAGAGGATAATTAGTTTTGAACAAAAGTAATTGGCTTCTTGTCTTTAACCTTTTTTATGTGTTTTGATTAGTAATCAAGGAGTTAGAAAGTTTGGATTTTGTTTAATTGGTGTTTGGGAGTATGTGGTTTAGAAATTGGTCTTTGTCTTTAACAATTTTTATTATTTAATTGACAACAGAAGTCTGACTTGTTATGTTATGCAGTAAACATGATTTCATTTTGAAAATTTTAGTCAAAATATATATTGCTAAAAAAAATTTATTAGAATTCTGCAGTATTGAACGTTGATTTCTCATTGAAAGATTTAAGCAGACGTCAGGTTTAAAATAATACTATAAAGATGTTTTGCAGGAAGCAAAATCAAAACCATATTCTAGTTTATATAAAAAAGTAGAATTGTGGGATCTTCAAAATGAAAAAAAAAAAAAAAAATATATATATATATATATATATATAAAATTTCTCATGATTAGTTTTGGGCAACCAAACACTCACAATAGGAATTGGAATCCAATTCACATGGACAACCAAACATCAATGTTGGTCAAGTCCATGACATGGGATGCCATGGAATGGAATTACAATTCCCACCTTAGGATTCCATGCAACCAAACACACCTTTAAATGGCCCCCCAAAAAAAAAATCTCGGGGAAAAAAAATCTAAAATCTGAACTCAACAATAACTTTTTGGAGCAGAAGACAAAGTAGGCAATGGTGAATTGGTGATTATTGTTGTTGACGTGGTTGCTAAGGTGAAGATGAATCGATTTGACTATTTGAGCTAAAAATTACCTGCCAAATAGTTGTTAAAGATGTACTAGTTAGGGGTGGGCATGGGACTCGATGGAATGGGTTGGGCATTATTCATATCACATCCTGTTTGTTTAGGGTCGGGACGGGATGGGATAGACCTCATCCCGACCTATCTCGTTCCATCCCAAACGGATTCATAATGGGACGAGACGAGATGAGATGAGCATATACTAAATTTTGGATTGAAAATTTAACATGCAATATTGAAAAATTTAAGCCATTGATTATTATTATTTCTAAGAACAACTATATAACTTTAAGCCATTGATTATTATTTCTCATTTGTTTAGCTTTTATTCTCCTTTTTTAGAACCACTATTGAAAATAGTCACTTTTTTTACATTGCTAATGAAAATTATTAATAGAATTGTCATTTAAAAACTACGAGAAACACACATTGTTTTTGTCAAGAGTTAGGAAAATTTTTTTTGAGTTAGATTTATTATCTAGGCGAGTCACATGGAAGAATAAAATAGTCATGTCAATAAATATATAAAACAACAAATAAAATAGTCATGCCAACAAATAGTTTCATCTACATAGTTTATACTAAATATTTAAAAAATCGGTTCGGGACGAGACGGGATGTGTGAGATTGAAAATCTTCATCCCGATCCCATCACATTCGAGATCGGGACGAGATGGGATGAGCGAGATTGAAAATCTTCATCCAGATCCCATCACATTCTAGATCGGGACGGAACACACTACACCAAATTGGTACTTTTGTAACAACTCTCAAAACAGTATCACTTTTGAAATGTTACAATCCACCAAACAATTTCAAATCAAAACTAAATTTAGTCAAAAAAAATGAAAAACAATAACAAAAAAATGATACAATAAGTTGAATCACCATGAATAATATCACTTTTATAACCATACTCTTCATGGTGATACTATTATTGTATCATTTTGTTTGTGAAAATGTGTAAAATTGTTAGGTGAATTGTTACACTTCAAAAGTGATACTGTTTTGGAGGTTGTTACAAAAATGTCAATATGATGTAGTGACGGGATTTGGATCGCAGGATGGGATGCCCACCCCTAGTACCAGCTGAGTTGGTAGTGGTGTGGCGGATGTTATTACACGTCACGAATTCTAACCTGACAGGCGGCATGGGATGAGGAGGGTTAAGGAAAAAAATAACTCCCAAATAGATAATTTTGGTGGTGCCTCTCCTCCAAACCTGTGGTGTCTTTATTGAAATACTTTAGTCCAAATGCAAGCCCAAGTCTAAACCTCACAAGACCCATGGCTTGATCAATACCCATGTTGATTGAGTACTTTGAGTTTACTCAAGATTTCTAAAGAAATCAAAACTTTACCATATTATAAACTAGTCCACTCATTTTATTTCAATTCGATCATAGTATTACACGCTGGCCAAATGTCTTACAAACTCCTTTAACCAAACAAATCAAGATGGAGGAAACCAAATACAAATAAAAACCTCAAACCATGTTTTTCATTACAAGAAATGAAGCAATGAAACCAAATACTCCAACTACCATTGATGGAACTGAAGTGAGGGAGCTCATCGACGGGGTAGGAGGCATGACCGTCCCCGGAGGCATGGCCGTCCCTTCGTCTGCTGCAACGGCCAAGAACATGAAAATAGCAGAAACACAAAAAATCGAAATGTTGGTAAGGCCCATTTTTGTCTATGAGCTTGCTTGCTTGATGAATCTCATCATCCTCTATATGAAATGTGCATATACTAGTGTAATACCCGTGCCGTTGGCACTATTGCAGACTATTGTCGAAAGAGATATGCACACAATATCATTATATCCAAAAAAATGTCATTTTTTGAATAAAGTAATTTATCTGAACATGTAATAAGAAAATATGCTTCACATAAGTGACTATAATGACAATCAATGTCATGAACAATTAAGTGAATGAAGGTCATTGTTTTGGACCATAGGGATCTCCAATTGACTGCTTTTGTGTCACAGGTCCATCATTTATTTCTATGGCTTGGAAGTTTCATTTATTTCTTTGAAAAAACTGCACATTCATCTTTTTATTCTTTCTAACAACCTGTTACATTATTTTTGACTAAATCGTCCTCAACATTTCCCGGTTGTTTATGAGATTGCAAGGGTATTTGTGTCGTAAGAAGAAGTTGGGTTGAACCAAGTCAATTTCTCCGTGGAGTTGTAAGGGCATTCATGGTTGCTGTCGCGTGTTGCTTGGGATGCTTTTTTTGCCGTGGAGCTTGGGATGTTTTTTTTTTTTGCGTGGGCAATAGGGATTTTTTTTTTGCGTGGAGCTTGGGATGGTTGTTGTCGCGTGGAGACGGGGATAACCTGTCAAAGACTAAAATTGGTCAACACGCCATAACTAATAAATCTTCGTTTAGGTTCAAACTCATGATCTAGTGATATCATCCGCCAAACTCTAACCATTGAGCTGTCATGTCATTTGACTGTTTATGAGCTAGTTTGGTTTTTGTTGAATTTATAAGTAATTCTTAAAAATTGATAATATGAATTTGAAAACAAAATTGTTTGAATCCTGAACTAATGATATTATTCACCACAAGTTTATCACTGAGCTAATATCACGTTAAATTGTTTGTATTGCTTAAAGATTACATTACATTACTAAGAATGCTTGGTTGTTATGCTTGTTTCATTTCATTACGAGTTCACTTTGGGTAATCAAATGATGCACGACATTGGGTTCCACTCTTTCAAATTGTCAAGTACTATTTAAGAAAAATGACCAAAACGTCTTAAAACACTCAATCCTAAAACATAATGTCTAGTGCATAGTTTCACAATTCCATTTGCTTAATCAAAAGGATCAGTAACTCCACATACCCTCTACTCACTTCATTAAATCTCAAGGATAGATTGTGGCTCGACATTATTTTGGATGAACAATGACTTGTTTAAACTTTATTAAATGTAAAAGCATGTGTGGTGTATGTGTACCTGTATAACTAACACAAATAATAGAGAAACATTGTATGCATGCATGGCATGTGATAACAAGTCCATATATAACTTACTTTAGTGTTTAATAACCTAACCCTTCTTTAATGCATGGACGAGTAAATGTTTTTTATTATTGATAAATTACTGACCACCTAAGAAACTTATGATCGAGGTTTAGAGATGGTTTGGCATAACGAATAAAATCAAGTAAAATGTGTGTACTCCATTTTCTTTTTCAAGGGGCTTAGCATATCCTTGCATGAAACTTAAATGACCCAGAAAAAATGATGTCCCGGTGAAAAAATCTAAAATATGAACTCAACAATAACTTTTTGGAGCAGAAGACATTGGAGGAAATGGTGATCATGGTTGTTGACGTGTTTGCTAATATGAAGATGAATCGATTTGACTATTTGAGCTAAAAATTACCTCCCAAATAGCTTATTCCTATCTCATCTCATTTGTTTAGGATCAGGATGGGAAGGGATAAATCTTATTCCGACCTCGTTCCATCCTAAACGGGTTCATAATGGGACAGGACGGGACGAGACGAGATTAACATATACTAAATTTTTAAATCTAACCTGTCAAAGACTAAAATTGCTCTCTAAATCTCGTCATCCTCTACATGAAATGTGCATATATATAGAGGTGGTAAGTGAATGAAGGCCATTGTTTTGGACCATAGGGATCTCCAATTGACTGCTTTTGTGTGACAGGTCCATCATTTATTTCTATGGCTTTGAATTGTCTTACTGGTCATATATATATAGGACACGACAAGCTTAGTTTGTAACTATTGTCACTACAGGAAATTGGCAATTTAGCAAGGGTTATTTAACCACGCTAAATACTTTATTCAACGGTTGTTACTGAACCGTCGTAGGATAATAATGTTTAACGAAGGTTACAGTTAATTGCGATGGTTATCATGCTATCAAATGTCATCATTGTCCCATATTTAGCGACGGTTACAGTTAATTGACACCGTCATAGCATGCTATCAAATATCATCATTGTCCCATATTTAGCGACAGTTTATAACCGTTGCTATATATTATTTAGCGACGATTTGCCAACGGTTGGTAAAAATCGTCGTTAGATGTTATTTCGCGACGGCTATGCCAACTATTGCTGAAAACCGTCGCTAAATGCTCTAATAACCCTTTTATTAGCTGCGATTGTGCAACCTTCACTGTATTATTTAGCGATGGCTATACCTTTGGCCACCGTGGCTAAAAATGTTGTTTTCTTGTAGTGTGTGTTGGAATGGAATGTTGGTGATGAGCAGACACGGATTCAGGTGGGGACACTTGCCCCCACTGACTTTTGAGATTTTTTTTTTTAAATAATTTATTTGTCTCTCAATTAGTTTTTAATTTACTCCTCTATTCTCACTTTTCAATTCAACCAGGACTTCATCCTTCAAATCATATACATATCAAATTCAAACTCTACTTTTAGAGTTAGAGATAGAGGTTAAATCCCTCAAATCTCTCAAAGAACAGAAATTCTAGCGAACCTGGGAAACCACTGCCTGGGGGGCAAAAATGTATTTTTGCCCCCCTCCTCTTTAAACACATACTCCAAAAATGTGTTTTAAATAGGGGGGCAAAAATGTATTTTCGCCCCCCAAGCAGGGATCAAGCTAGTTTCCCAGGCCAGCTAGAATTGCTCCTCAAAGAAACCAAAATCCACAGTTTCTTCTTCACACTCCATCGATTGGATAAGATGAGGGAAACTCCTATATTTCATCATCTTCAAAGATCTATAACTATTGAGTTATTTGAGCTCATTTTCACAAGATCCAGTAGGATTCAAACCACCTTATTCTTCTTCTTCTAGGTACCAGGTGTCTTCATTAATTACTGTGTTGGTCATCTCCACAAAAAAAATCGTAAGCAACTCAATCTCTTCCTCATTTTCTTCATGTAGTAGTAATCAACGATTCAAACCCTTCTCTTCTGTTGTGTTTCCATAAGTAGTAATCATCTTCAATGAATATAATAGTAATCATCTTCAATGACTGTCTTTGTTGTACTCATCTTTTTGCTATAGTAGTAATCAATGAATATAGTAGTAATTCTACAGGGCCTGAGTCCCCCTGCTTGGTTTGCTGCCTGAGGGGCAAAAATACACTTTTGCCTCTCAAGCGGCAACCTCGCTGGTTTTTCCAAATCAAGAAGAATTTCGAATTAAAAAAAAAATTCATATTAAAGTAACTAATTTTTATATTTTATATTTAATTAATTATGACATCACTCCGCTACCTCTCGACAAAAATCCTAACTCCGTCACTGGTGACGAGAAATCCAATAACAATAAGAAATTAACAAATGATGTTGTTTGTAACAATTGTGTTGGATGAAAATGTTGGTGCACACTGTGCTAATGCACTATTTTATGTGTCAAATTATGGAGGCATGTTTCAAGATGCTTGGGAGTTGGGAGACACTTCCATTTTTTTTTTTTTTTTTCCATGTTACCTCCTCAAGTTAAACTGTGAAGGCACCCAATACCAATTACCATTATATCGGTGTTTTATTCGAGCATGCATGGAGTTAATTAATACCTCGTTACTATTACACCAGCATGCACAATGCACGAATGTGATTGGTGCATCCAGTGTATTTAAATTAGAGTTTAGATGCAAAAAAAAAATTATTCATAATGGAAAAAAGAGTCTTTTACGTTGACATTCAAAACGACAATTTAAATGAGATGAAGTAGAATTATCGAGAAAGAGAACATTTGAACAAAAAATAGGTAGTGGGAAAACAAGGTGGACATTATGGAATATGGCTAACATAGATTTAATAAGGGAAAAAAAAGGTCGTGCATGAAAGAATTGTGTAGTAGAAAATGAATTGGAGCGGCTAGGTTTGTGAAATCTTCGTCCTCCGGCAAAACAATCACCTTTCTATGCATGTAAGTTTTTATCATCTTTCTAGTTTTTACTACACAATTCTTTCATGTACGACAATGAACTGATGACCGGGGCGGGTAAAATCAAGAGAGGTAAAGATAAGCAATTCACGTTCGATACAAATTCTCCCTTTTATGACGGCTATAAATCATCCTAAATGTATATCTATGGAGGTTTTTCAGACTAGTTATAACCGTCATACGATACAGTGTCATAAATAATTGGCCATCTAGAAAAACCGTCATAATTAATTTTCTATTTTCAGCGGTTATTTTAAAAATCATCCTAAACAATTTTAATAAATGTCAGTATGTTAGAATTTTATGACGGCAAACTCTATAAAACCGTCATAAAAACCTATTATTTTTCTCATAAACCTAGTACAATTGAAATTGTCTATTATACACATTTGACCAACAACAACTTGGTATAGTACAAGTAATTGGTGTGAACGAGTTTCAATAAATTGGAATTAGACTTGCTATTGCAGGGATTTAAAACTATGACATATGCTATCGTTTAACAGAATCTCTATCATTGAACCAAAGACGCTTTAACGAGTGCAAATTTTCATTTAAATATTATCATTCCTATCACAACCATCACATCTTTTTGGACTAGAAGCCTTTCCAAAACACCATCTTGTATGCCTCATCTGAAATCCTCAAGAGTTTTCAGATATTATATTAAATAAAATATTTTTTAAATAAATTCTTAAAAACTTTTTATATTCAGAAATCAGTGTTCTAAAAATCGATCTAAGCGTTAGAAAAATGTTCAGATTAATGACTGGGCGGTCTCGACGAGTTTTTTTTATATTTTTTTTTAGTAAAGCTGATTGTGTTTTTATTTATTTTTCTTTTTTCTTTTTTGAAAATAAACAATTTAATTATTTTTTATTCAGTATATGTCTGAATGTAGTAAAGGATGATTACTTAATGAAATTCTCACAGGATTCGTTGGTACCAATTTTAGTAATGTAGATTTTATCAAACATGATTGAGGTCATTCATGCATTTTGAAGAAAAATAAAAGAATAGGTTTGGATATTTGTCCACAAATTCAACTTTGTATAAAGTACCCATCATGACCAACTTCAAGCATTTGAGTTTTAATAAATTTTTTCATGATTGTTGATTTTTTTATGTTTTTAAATTTTGCATTTGTATATTGGCATTAAATTGGATGTAATTAATAATGCATTATACTTAACTTTTGTAAATTATTAAACTTATAATACAAAATCTAAGACCACCTAGGTGCCGCCTAGGCCCCTGAGCACTAGGCACATGCTCGCCGCCTGCCCACCGCCTAGCGTTTTTCAGAATACTGTAAAAAATTAAAGGCTATTAAGTATTATATAATATAAATCATTGAAGAAATATTTTTGTTTCATCGACTTTATAACTCTCTTAAGATATCAAGATTATACAAAATTTGCGAATGTATTTTCAGAGACATCAATATGGAATATCGAGTCATAGTTGGTTTGATTTACTTTACCTACTAAAACTTTGTCCAAGAATTTAAAAACTAGGTTTGACGTTTTTATAAAAAAAAATACGAAAAATATAATAAAATATGTTTGAATAGTATTTATGATGTTTGTCACCAAGAATTAATAACCAATTTATTTTTTATGATGCTTGAAGTTGTTAAAAACGTTATAGTTTTTTTTAAGGAGTAAGTATATAGTGCCTGGTGGCCACCAGGCACACCACCAGTGCACTTAAGTTTTCTCATTTTTTAAGATAGTTCATTATTAGCCTTCAATAAAAAAAATATGATATTTCTTAAGATGGTTAATTATTAAATTTGGAGGAATAGATATAATGGTGCTTAGTGAAGCACCTTTAAAAATATATATAATAAGTTTGTAATGACGACTAAGAAGAAACTGTCCTTAAAGAATTACATTATTATTGAGAGTTTGATAACAGGCGCCATATAAATCCATTTAACTAAGTTGTTTGGTAAACCGTCATAAAAGGCTAAATTTGTAGTAGTGGATGTTTTCCAATACCTTTGATTTGGATTAGATGGTGAGAAGATTGTGAGAGGGTGGCTAGTGTACCTAGAGAAGCAAATGATAACTTTTCTCCGAATAATGTAAGCTCTCACTTTTTAGGGTTTCATGTGGTGGCTTCCCAACAAAAGCCACCAACATCCCAATGATCCTCTGGTGAAACTGTAAGGGAATGGGTTCATTCTCTACAATTAGAAATCTAAAGGGCATCATCAAGAAGTATAACCCCCACATATGCTCTTAACTGTCGAGGGAATGGGCGAGGAAAACAGCGAGGGAGGGGGAGGAGGACCGTCCATCCCCCCGGGATGCGCGCATGAAAAATGAAGGCACCATTCCCTCAACAGTTAGAATTATCCGCTTCTTAATGAAGACGAAATCTCAAACATGGAAGGAAATGAAGTTTTTGTGGATGTTGTAGGACTCTCTGACGGGCTCATCCTCCTATGGACGGAGGGAGTAGACAATTTCATTTCTAGGTACGTCCATATATTATAATGCACATTTCTTATTATCATTCATCCATTCCATGGCATTGTTATATTCTGTTATGGCGAATCTAATCATAATGATAGATGATTGATTTCAAATCTTATTGCAAGTGCATAATTGTCTATTGAGTTAGAAACCAATAAGTAGGTCGAATCCACAAGGAGGGCTAAAAGTTTGAAAACTAATTTTGTAAATCAACTTAAAATAATTAATCTAGTAAGAAAAAATAGATTTTGAAAAACACGAATAAGAGCAATACTAAACATAAATAAAAATATTTGTTGTGGAACGTCTATCAAGACTAGACAAATACCTAAACCTAAAAATATATAAAAAGCTTATGTTGAAGTTGCATTAAAGATTATAATATCAACAATTAGTATCGAAAGTCAGTGCACTACATAATATTTTGGTTGAGTGTCATTGGCATGTGTGTGATATTTTGTTCAAAATAACGCATACTAATTTCATTATATAACTTGAGAGTTTTTAAATCTCAATAAGAGCTTAAAAGAATGCATATCGTACCGTAGGCAAGTGAAATAACTAGTAAACAACTAAACATACATCCCACCTTCTCATTATTCAAATCACATCCCGTTTGTTTAGGATCGGGACGGGATGGGATAAACCTCATTCCGACCTCGTTCCATCCCAAACGGATTCATAATGGGATGGGACGAGACGAAATGAGCATGTACTAAATTTTGGATTGAAAATTTAACATGTAAGATTGAAAATTTTGGATTTACCAAACACACAACTCTAAGAACAACTATATAACTTTAAGCCATTGATTATTATTTCTCATTTGTTTAGCTTCTATTCCCCTTTTTTTGAACCACTATTGAAGATAGTCATTTTTTTACATTGCTAATGAAAATTATTAACAGAATTGTCATTTAAAAACTACGAGAAACACACATTGTTGTTGTCAAGAGTTAGGAAAAAAATTGAGTTAGATTTATTATCTAGGCGAGTCACATGGAAGAATAAAATTGACATGTCAATAAATAAAACAACAAATAAAATAGTCATGCCAACAAATAGTTTCATACTACATAATTTATACTAAATATTTAAAATATCGGTTCGGGATGTGTGAGATTGAAAATCTTCATCCCAATCCCATCACATTCTAGATCGGGATGAGACGGGATGAGTGAGATTGAAAATCTTCATCCCGATCCCATCACATTCTAGATCGGAACGGAACGAGATTTGAATCGCGGGATGGGATGCCCACCCTTAGTACCAGCTGAGTTGGTAGTGGTGTGGCAGATGTTATTACACGTCACGAATTCTAACCTGACAGGCGGCATGGGATGAGGAGGGTTAATGAAAAAAAAAACTCCCAAATAGCTAATTTTGGTGGTGCCTCTCCTCCAAACCTGTGGTGTCTTTATTGAAATACTTTAGTCCAAATGCAAGCCCAAGTCTAAACCTCACAAGACCCATGGCTTGATCAATACCCATGTTGATTGAGTACTTTGAGTTTACTCAAGATTTCTACGGAAATCAAAACTTTACCATATTATAAACTAGTCCACTCATTTTATTTCAATTCGATCATAGTATTACACGCTGGCCAAATGTCTTACAAACTCCTTTAACCAAACAAATCAAGATGGAGGAAAACAAATACAAATAAAAACCTCAAACCATGTTTTTCATTACAAGAAAGGAAGCAATGAAACCAAATACTCCAACTACCATTGATGGAACTGAACTGAGGGAGCTCATCGACGGGGTAGGAGGCATGACCGTCCCCGGAGACATGGCCTTCCCTTCGTCTGCTGCAACGGCCAAGAACATGAAAATAGCGGAAACACAAAAAATCGAAATGTTGGTAAGACCCATTTTTGTCTATGAGCTTGCTTGCTAAATCTCGTCATCCTCTACATGAAATGTGCATATATATAGAGGTGGTAAGTGAATGAAGGCCATTGTTTTGGACCATAGGGATCTCCAATTGACTGCTTTTGTGTGACAGGTCCATCATTTATTTCTATGGCTTGGAAGTTTCATTTATTTCTTTGAAAAAACTGCACATTCATCTTTTTATTCTTTCCAACTACCTGTTACATTATTATTGACTAAATTGTCCTCAACATTTCCCGGTTGTTTATGAGATTGCAAGGGTATTTGTGTCGTAAGAAGAAGTTGGGTTGAACCAAGTCAATTTCTCCGTGGAGTTGTAAGGGCATTCATGGTTGCTGTCGCGTGTTGCTTGGGATGCTTTTTTTGCCGTGGAGCTTGGGATGTTTTTTTTTTTTTTTTTAGCGTGGAGGTTGGGATGTTTTTTTTTTTAGCGTGGAGTTGGATTGAGAGGGTGGTTTCGAAGGATGTTTTTTTTTTTTGCGTGGGCGATAGGGATTTTTTTTGCGTGGAGCTTGGGATGGTTGTTGTCGCATGGAGACGGGGATAACCTGTCAAAGACTAAAATTGGTCAACACACCATAACTGATAAATCTTCGGTTAGGTTCGAACCCATGATCTAGTGATATCATCCGCCAAACTCTAACCATTGAGCTGTCATGTCATTGACTGTTCATGAGCTAATTTGGTTTTCGTTGAATTTATAAGTAATTCTTAAAAATTGATAATATGAATTTGAAAACAAAATTGTTTGAATCCTCAACTAATGATATTATTCACCACAAGTTTACCACTGAACTAATACCCCGTTAAATTGTTTGTATTGCTTAAAGATTACATTACATTACTAAGAATGCTTGGTTGCTATGCTTGTTTCATTTCATTATGAGTTCATTTTGGGTATTGTAAGTTTGGGTGTTTAATCACTTTGGGTAATCAAATGATGCACGATATTGGGTTCCACTCTTTCAAATTGTCAAGTACTATTTAAGAAAAATGACCAAACCGTCTTAAAACACTCAATCCTAAAAAAATATCCCAGGTTCGTACCCGATAGACGGCATGGGATGGGGAGGGTTAAGGGAAAAAATATCCCTCCCAAATAACTAACTTTGGTGGTGCCTCTCCTCCAAACCTGTGGTGTCTTTATTGAAATACCTTAGTCCAAGTGGAGGCCCAAGTCTAAACCTCACAAGACCCATGGCTTGATCAATACCCATGTTGATTGAGTACTTGAGTTTACTCCAGATTTCTAAAGAAATCAAAACTTTACCATTTTATAAACAAGTCCACTCATTTTATTCCAATTCGATCATAGTATTACACACTGGCCAAATGTCTTACAAACTCCTTCAACCAAACAAAGTATTACACACTGGCCAAATGTCTTACAAACTCCTTCAACCAAACAAATCAAGATGGAGGAAAACAAATACAAATTAAAACCTCAAACCATGTTTTTCATTACAAGAAAGGAAGCAATGAAACCGAATACTACAACTACCATTGATGGAATTGAAGTGAGGGTGCTCATCGACTGGGTTGGAGGCATGTTCATCCCCGGAGGCATGGCCATCCCCGGTGGCATGTGCATCCCTTCGTCTGCTGCAACGGCCAAGAACATGAAAATAGCGGAAACACAAAAAATCGAAGTGTTGATAAGACCCATTTTTGTCTCTGAGCTTGCTTGCTTGCTTGATGAATCTCATCATCCTCTACATGAAATTAATGTGCATATATATGTATAGAGGTGGTAAGTGAATGAAGGTCATTGTTTTGGGCGATAGGGATCTCCAATTGACAGCTTTTGTGTGACAGGCCGGTCATTTATTTCTATGGCTTGGAAATTGTCCAATTGCCGGCTTTTCTTTGATAGGCCGCTCGTTATTCCATGGCTTTGACGTTGTCTTACTGGATCCATGCATGCATATATTGGACACGACAAGCTTAGTTTATAACAATTGTCACTACAAGAAATTATTCTTTTATAACATTCATTTATTCTTTCGAACTACGTGTTACATTATTCTGACTACATTGCCCTCAACATTTCCCGTTGTTTATGAGATTATAAAGGCATTTGTGTCGTAAGAAGAAGTTGGGTTGAACCAAGTCAATTTCTCCGTACAGTGTCATCTTGTTGTGTAGCGATGAATATCAGATGGTTTGGATCAATGGATTATTTATTGGGAGAGAGCAACGTAATTTTGGCGTTCAAGGAGGGATTAGAAAATTCTACGGGTCGAGGGAAAGGGAGCAAGGACCATCCATCTTTCTCGAGATAAGCACCTCAGCCATTCCTCACTGCTTTCTCTTGACCCCTAGCAAAGCTCGGAGGGATTAGTGTGATTTCATCTCCCTCCGAGGGGCCACATGATTTCTTTTTGCTTTTAAATTTTGTTGACTTAATTGTGTGACAATTTGCATTATTAAATCTCTAACCCACGTACAAGTTTCATGATTGTTGTCGCGTGGAGCTTGGGGGTAAGCTGGGGTTTTCAGGGTTCCATAACTTATCAAAGATCAAAATTGGTCAAACATGTCGCCAGTTGAGTTCAAACTCATGACTTAGTGGTACCATCCGTTAAGCTCTAATCATTAAACTGTCATACCATCGAAATGTTCACGAGCTAATTTGGTTTTCGTGAAATTTATGAGTAACTTTTAAAGATTGATAATATGAATTTGAAAACAAAATTGTTTGAATTCTAAACTTGTGATATTATTCATTACAAGTTTATCACTGAACTGATACCCATTAACTATTGTTTATATTGCTTAAAGATTACATTACATTGCTCAGAATGCTCGGTTGTTATGCTAGTTTCATTTCATTACCAGTTCTCTCTTTGCGTATTGTAATTTGTAAGTTTGGGTGTTTAATCACTTTGGGTAACCAAATGATGCACGACAATGGGTTCCACGTAGTCTTTCAAATTGTCAAGTACTATTTAAGAAAAATGACAAAACCTTCTTAAGACACTCAATCCTAAAACATAATGACAAGTTTCACAATTCCATTTGCTTACTTTTTACGAAATAAAATCAACAATTAATATAGTTAATCCAAAAGGTCAGTAACTCCACATGCCTTCTACTCACTTCATTAAATCTCAAGGATAGATTGTGGCTCGGACATTATTTTTTATGAACAATTACTTGTTTAAACTTTATTAAATGTATAAGTACTAGAGTATGTTCCGTGTCGTTAGACATTTCACATAATTTTATTTTTGCTAAATATTTTGTATTGAACACAATCATTATCCCGTTTTTCGCTCTGAGTAAGTATTGAAGTGTAAGCTTATTCTAAGGTAATATATATTATAAATTTTAGAGTTATACTCAGTAAAAAAATTGAATCAGTTGGGGCAAAAATTTAATCGTCGAGAATAAGTTCTCCCCCAATCTTTGAATTCACCAAAACATGAAGTTTAACATTTTTGTTTAAATGTGCATTAAGATGTCCGACTCATTTTTACTAATATGATCAACTCGTCTCATAGCTCTGAAAAATATTAAAGACGTGAAGTACGTTATACATTTTTTAAATTATAAAATATATATTTTTAAAAGTTTAGCACTTGTATTGATTAATGATTTTGTTGGAAAGATCTTCAAAAATGCATTTCAATGATACTAAGTTTACCAAAATCCGACAACGATGTAGATAGTTATGATAAAATTTTCTTTTGCTAAAAAGAAAACACAATATTTTCTCAGTCCGCCACATGTACATTCTATTAATTTTTTTCAAAAGTTTTTCATTATTTTTGCCTTCTACATATTTTAAATTTACAAATATGTCATCATAGGAATAAATCTCAACCCTCAAAATTCAATACATTTCCTAACTTTCAATCCTAAACATATTTTATTTCTAATCCATTTGATCGAGGTTTAGAGATGGTTTGGCATTAATGAATAAAATCAAGTAAAATGCCTAGTGTGTACTCCATTTTCTTTTTTAAGGGGCTTAGGATATCGCCTTGCATGAAACTTAAATGGCCCAAAAAAAATGACGTCCCAGGAGGGAAAAAAATCTAAAATCTGAACTCAACAATAACGTTTTGGAGCAGAACACAAAGGAGGCAATGGTGATCATGCTTGTTGACGTGGTTGGTAAGACGAAGATGAATCGATTTGACTATTTGAGCTAAAAATTACCTCCCAAATAGTTGTTAAGGATGTACCAGCTATGAGTGGGCACGAGATTGGACCTCATCCCTATTCCATCTCATTTGTTCAGGATCGAAATGGGATGAGATAGATCTCATCCTGACCTCGTCCAATTTCAAATGGGTTCAGGATGGGACGGGAAGGGATGAACATGTACTAAATTTTGGATTTAAAATTTAATATGCAAGATTGAAAATTTTGGATTTACCAAACACACAACTCTAAGAACAACTATATAACTTTAAGCCAATGATTATTATTTCTTCATTTCATTAGCTTTTATTCATTTTTTTAGAACCACTATTGAAGATAGTCATTTTTTTGTACATTGTTAACGAAAATGATCAATGGGTTTGTCGTTTAAAAATTACGAGAAGCACACATTGTTGTTGTTAAGAGTTAGGAAAAAAAAGTAGAGAGTTTGAGTTAGATTCATTATCTAGGTGAGTCGCATGGAAGAATAAAACATCATGTCAATAAATAAAATAACAAATAAAATGGTAATGCCAAAAATAGTTTCATAGTTTCATACTACATAGTTTATACTAAATATTAAAAAAATCGTTTCGGGACGAAACGGGATGGGCGGAATTGAAAATCTTCATTCCGATCCCATCCCATTTTAGATCGGGATGGGACGAGATCGGAATCCCCATCCCTAGTACTAACTGAGTTCGTAGAGGTGTGGCGGATGTTATCGCACATCACGAATTCAAACCCGACAGACGGCATGGAATGGAGAGGATTAAGGAAAAAAAACCTCCCAAATAGCTAATTTTGGTGGTGCCTCTCCTCCAAACCTGTGGCGTCTTTGTTGAAATACTTTAGTCCAAGTGCAGGCCCAAGTCTAAACCTCAAAAGACCCATGGCTTGATCAATACCCATGTTGATTGAGTACTTGAGTCTACTTAAGATTTCTAAAGAAATCAAAACCTTACCATATTATAAACAAGTCCACTCATTTTATTTCAATTCGACCATAGTATTACAGTGTTAAGCAATAACAGAGGAATCAAGAAGTGTAAATTAGTTAGTTAGTTTGTTAAGCTATCTGTTAGTTTGTTTTGATAGCTAATCAGACTTTAGAATGCCTATATAAACAATGTACATTGTACAATTCAAACATGTGAAATATACAAAACTTTCTCATAGCATAGTCTGTCTTAGATTATAACATGGTATCAGAGCTTCTTCTCAGTTTCTCATAGTTAGTCTAATGGCAGATGCAACATCGTCTAGTGCTACACCATTTACTAACTCTGTCTTAGCAGAGTCAAAGCCTGTAATGTTCACACATGCATTGTCTGTCAAGCTGAGTGAACAAAACTACTTACTGTGGAAACAACAAGTTTTGGCAATCATTAGAGGACACAAGCTTCAAAGATTTCTTGAAAAAGACTCATCTCCAACACAGTTTCTTTCTAATGAAGATCAAGCCAGAAATCATGTTAATCCAGAGTTTGTTACTTTGGAACAACAAGATCAATTACTGCTGTCTTGGCTACTTTCTTCCATGACAGAATCTCTACTTACCAGGTTAGTAGGATGTCTAACCTCAGCACATGTTTGGCAAATTCTTGAGGTCTTCTTCAACTCACAGACAGTCGCTAAGATTTCTCAGTTTAGGAATCAACTACAACATCTCAAGAAAGGCGACATGTCCATCAATGCCTATCTGTTGAAACTCAAAGCCATTACTGATCAACTAGCATCAGTAGGACATCCATTGTCTTCTAGAGATTATGTCAATGCCATCTTTGATGGTTTACCACAGATTTATGACACTTTTGTGGTTTCAGTAAGCTCAAGATCCGATGAGTATAGTGTTGCAGAAGTAGAGTCTCTTCTACTTGCTCAAGAAGCTAGAATTGAGAGACATACAAAAGATCTTGACATCTCTGTCAATCTGGCTCAGTCTTCATACAGACCTTCACCTAGGTCTTTTGTGTCCAGCTCACACAGTTGGAGACCTCAGTTTAGAGGCTCTCACAATCCCAGAGGTGCCAGATCTGGAAGAAATTTTCGACCATCTGGAGCTAGTTCTCAATCAAATCGTCCTCAATGTCAAATCTGTGGCAAACTTGGTCACATTGCATTCAAATGCTACAATCGGTTTGATGATTCTATTTCAAGTCCATGGAGTTCTGGTTCACAGTACCCTTCTTCTTCTGGTTTTTCATCTCAATCAGCATCATCAAATCCAAGGCAGGTCTTCTCTGCGTCTACAAGTCAATCTCATCATCCTTCTTGGAGAGCTGATTTTCCATTTCAGATACAAGCAAATGCTTCAACACCTCAGATGCAGCCTCACACTGATAATAGGTGGTATCCTGATTCAGGAGCCACTGATCATTGCACACCTCAAAACTTGATGAATGTCATGCCTTATCATGGCAATGAGCAACTATTTGTGGGAGATGGCACTGCTTTACCAATTGAAAACATCGGTCAGTCCTCTTTTCTTGCTCAACATTCTTCAAGAATTTTACATCTCAGAAATATTCTTCAAGTCCCTCAATTAACCAAGAATTTATTGAGTGTGTCTAGGTTTGCTAGGGATAATAAAGTCTTCTTTGAATTTCATCCTGATCTATGTTTTGTCAAGGATCAGATCACACATCAAATCCTTCTGGAAGGGAAACTTAAGGGAGGTCTATATGTGTTTCCATCAATGATTCTTTCTGGTGAAAAGTCTGACTCTACTTATGGTACTTCTTCTGCATCCTTCATTGCTGACTCACAGTCCAAAGTCATCAACTTTAATCACACTAATCCAGTTCAGCATTGCAGTAGTAAGGGTCAACAAGCTAGCCTTGCAGTCTGTCCTTCCAGTAGTCCTCAGCATTCTCAGCATTCTAGTCGTCATGCTCAGCATCCTGCTCAGCACTCTTCTCAGCATTCCAGTAGTACGGGTCAGCATATTAGCATTCCAGTGTGTCTTGCTCAGCACTCTTCTCAGCAGTCCAGTAGTCCTCAGCATTCTAGTCATCATGCTCAACATTCTGCTCAACACTCTTCTCAGCATTCCAGTAGTCCTCAACACTCTTCTCAGCATTCTGCTCAGCACTCTTTTCAGCATTTCAGTAGTCCATCTCAGCAATTCAGCAATTCTTCTCAGTATTTCAGTAGTCCTTCTCAGCAATTCAGCAGTTCTTCTAAGCATTCATTTCAGCATTCGGGTCCCCATTTCAGCACTTTAGTCAATAGGAATGTCTGTCATTCTAGTTATCATGCTGCTAAGTCCTCTGATATTTTGCGTTTGTGGCATGCTAGGTTAGGTCATCCGTTTTTTCCACTTGTCAAGATCATACTTACTACTTGTAATATTTCAGTTCCTACATATGACAATATGAGTCTCTGTTCCTCTTGCTGCTTAGGCAAAATACATAAACTTCATTTTTCCAAGTCTTCTACTGTGTATACAAAACCCTTGGAATTAATTCATACTGACCTATGGGGTCCTGCTTCTACCATCTCTTCATCTGGGTTCAAGTATTACATTCATTTTATCGATGCTTTCAGTCGTTTCACTTGGGTTTTTCTGTTACAAAATAAGTCTGATGCTTTCTCCACTTTCCTTAAATTTAAAGCTCAAGTTGAGTTAGAGTTTGGCATTCCCATCAAAAGTGTTCAATCTGATTGGGGAGGGGAGTATCGTTCTATTTCAAAGTTTCTTGCTCAACATGGGATACATCATAGACTTGCCTGCCCAACTACACATCAACAGAATGGTGTGGCTGAAAGGAAACACAGACACATCATAGAGTCAGCCCTCACTCTTCTTGCTCATGCATCACTTCCCATGAAATTCTGGGATGAAGCAGTTAAAACATCTGTTTTTCTTCTCAATAGAGTACCTTCTGCTGTTCTTAAAGGTCTCTCACCATATGAAACTCTATATCACAAAGTTCCTGAGTATCATAATCTCAAAGTGTTTGGGTGTTCCTGTTTCCCTAATATCAGGCCTTACAATTCTACTAAACTACAATTTAGATCAGTTGAATGTCTGTTCCTTGGTTATAGTCTACAGCATAAAGGGTACAAATGTCTATCTTTTACTGGCAGGGTATTCATTTCTCAAGATGTTCTATTCAATGAAAACTCTTTTCCATATGTCAAATGGCATATTCATTCTACCTCCACTCCTACTGATCATTTTCCTACTCCTGCTGTCATTCCTATTCCTGATCATAATCCATCTTCTAGTCCACTGGTTCCTTCATGTCATCCTGATGCTAGTCCTTATTCCAGTCCAGTGAATAATCCTACTACTACTCCTCCTACTACTGGCACATCACAGTCTATGTCTAGTCCTGCTTTGTTACCTACTGCTCCTACTACTGTTCCTACTACTGCTCCTGGTCATCCTATGCTCACAAGGTCGAAAGCAGGCATTTACAAACCCAAAGTTTACATGGCTTCTACTACTGCCCCATCTAGTCTTCAAGAAGCTTTGGACACTCCACACTGGATGTCTGCAATGCAAGATGAATATATGGCATTAATTCGAAATAATACATGGTCACTAGTGGATCTTCCTAAAGATAGAGATGTAGTTGGGTGTCGATGGCTCCTCAAGGTTAAGCATAATTCTGATGGCACGGTGCACAGATATAAAGTCAGGTTAGTGGCTAGAGGATTTCAACAGGTGGCTGGCTTCGATTATTCAGAGACATTTAGTCCAGTTGTGAAGCCGACTACTATACGTGTTATGCTCACAGTGGCAGTTACATATGGATGGTCTATATTCCAGTTAGATGTCAACAATGCCTTTTTGAATGGGGATCTACAAGAGCAGGTTTACATGATGCAACCCCCTGGGTTCATAGATCCTTCACGGCCTAAGGCTGTTTGCAAGCTTCATAAGGCTTTATATGGCCTCAAGCAGGCTCCTCGGGCATGGTTTGACAAGCTTCGACATACACTTCTCATGCTTGGTTTTGAGTCTACAAAGTCTGATTCATCCTTGTTCATCAGACATACTCCCTCTCCTATCTTTCTTCTAGTATATGTTGATGATATACTCATCACTGGTGCTGACTCTCATGTTGTTTCCCAAATCATCCAACACCTGAATGCTCAGTTCTCTTTAAAAGATTTAGGCCTTATTCATTTCTTCCTTGGTATTCAAGTGCAGCATACTATCAATGGTTTGTTTTTGTCTCAGTCCAAATACATTGGTGATCTCTTGTGTAGAGCCAAGATGCAATATGCTAATGGACTACCTACTCCTATGAGTGGTGGAGAGAAACTGTTTGCTACGGGTAGTGATCCAGTCCGAGGTGTTCAGCTATATCGCAGTATTGTGGGCGCATTACAATATGTTACAATTACTAGGCCTGAAATTGCATATTCAGTAAATCGTGTTTGCCAATTCATGCAGACTCCTCTTGAGTCACACTGGAGAGTGGTGAAAAGAATATTGAGGACTCCTCTTGAGTCACACTGGAGAGTGGTGAAAAGAATATTGAGGTATCTCAAGGCTACACCCAACTTTGGACTTCACATAGTTCCAACTCCTTCATTTCAATTAAGTGGATACTGTGATGCTGATTGGGCATCTGATCCTAATGATAGGAGGTCTACATCAGGTTATTGTGTGTATCTGGGTGATAACCTCATATCCTGGTCGTCCAAGAAGCAAAGCACTGTCTCTCGAAGCAGTACTGAAGCAGAATACAGAAGTCTAGCATCGGTTACAACTGAATTAACATGTCTGCAAACTCTGTTTCATGAGTTGAGGATTGGTTGCTCAACTCGAAATATCTGGTGTGATAACAAGAGCACTGTCATGCTTAGTGCTAATCCAGTGCTTCATTCTAGAACTAAACATATTGAGATTGACATTTATTTTGTTCATGAAAAAGTTGCTCGCAAGGTTGTTCATGTTCATCATATTCAAGCTACTGATCAAGTTGCTAATGTTTTCACTAAAGCAATTGGTCGTTCCAGGTTCTATTGTTGCGTGACAAACTAAGTGTAATAGATGAATCTACACTTAGTTTGAGGGGGCATGTTAAGCAATAACAGAGGAATCAAGAAGTGTAAATTAGTTAGTTAGTTTGTTAAGCTATCTGTTAGTTTGTTTTGATAGCTAATCAGACTTTAGAATGCCTATATAAACAATGTACATTGTACAATTCAGACATGTGAAATATACAGAACTTTCTCATAGCATAGTCTGTCTTAGATTATAACACACTGGCCAAATGTCTTACAAACTCCTTTAACCAAACAAATCTAGATGGAGGAAAACAAATACAAATAAAAACCTCAAACCATGTTTTTCATTACAAGAAAGGAAGCAATGAAATCAAATACTCCAATTACCATTGATGGAACTGAAGTGAGGAGGCATGACCGTCCCCGGTGGCATGTGCATCCCTTCGTCTGCTGCAACGGCCAAGAACATGAAAATAGCGGAAACACAAAAAATCGAAGTGTTGGTAAGACCCATTTTTGTCTATGAGCTTGCTTGCTTGATGAATCTCATCATCCTCTACATGAAATTAATGTGCATATATATATAGGTGGTAAGTAGTGAATGGAGGTCATCGTTTTGGGCCATAGGGATCTCCAATTGACTGCTTTTGTGTGACAGGTCCATCATTTATTTCTATGGCTTTGAATTGTCTTACTGGTCATATATATATAGGACACGACAAGCTTAGTTTGTAACTATTGTCACTACAGGAAATTGGCAATTTAGCAAAGGTTATTTAACCACGCTAAATACTTTATTCAACGGTTGTTACTGAACCGTCGTAGGATAATAATGTTTAACGAAGGTTACAGTTAATTGCGACGATTATCATGCTATCAAATGTCATCATTGTCCCATATTTAGCGACGGTTACAGTTAATTGACACCGTCATAGCATGCTATCAAATATCATCATTGTCCCATATTTAGCGACAGTTTATAACCGTTGCTATATATTATTTAGCGACGATTTGCTAACGGTTGGTGAAAATCTTCGTTAGATGTTATTTCGCGACGGCTATGCCAACTATTGCTGAAAACCGTCGTTAAATGCTCTAATAACCCTTTTATTAGCGGAGATTGTGCAACCTTCACTGTATTATTTAGCGATGGCTATACCTTTGGCCACCGTGGCTAAAAATGTTGTTTTCTTGTAGTGTGTGTTGGAATGGAATGTTGGTGATGAACAGGCACGGATTCAGGTGGGGGCACTTGCCCCCACTGACTTTTGAGATTTTTTTTTTTAATAATTTATTTGTCTCTCAATTAGTTTTTAATTTGCTCCTCTATTCTCACTTTTCACTTCAACCAGGACTTCATCCTTCAAATCATGTACATATCAAATTCAAACTCTACTTTTAGAGTTAGAGATAGAGGTTAAATCCCTCAAATCTCTCAAAGAACAGAAATTCTAGCGGACCTGGGAAACCACTGCCTGGGCCCCCCCCCCCCTCTTTAAAGACATACTCCAAAAAGGTGTTTTAAATAGGGGGCAAAAATGTATTTTCGCCCTCCCAGGCAGGGATCAGGCTGGTTTCCCAGGCCAGCTAGAATTGCTCCTCAAAGAAACCAAAATCCACAGTTTCTTCTTCACACTCCATCGATTGGATAAGATGAGGGAAACTCCTATATTTCATCATCTTCAAAGATCTATAACTATTGAGTTATTTGAGCTCATTTTCACAAGATCCAGTAGGATTCAAACCACCTTATTCTTCTTCTTTTAGGTATCAGGTGTCTTCATTAATTACTGTGTTGGTCATCTCCACAAAAAAAATCGTAAGCAACTCAATCTCTTCCTCATTTTCTTCATGTAGTAGTAATCAACGATTCAAACCCTTCTCTTCTGTTGTGTTTCTATAAGTAGTAATCATCTTCAATGAATATAATAGTAATCATCTTCAATGACTGTCTTTGTTGTACTCCTCTTTTTGCTATAGTAGTAATCAATGAATATAGTAGTAATTCTACAGGGCCTGGGTCCCCCTGCTTGGTTTGCTGCCTGGGGGGCAAAAATACACTTTTGCCTCCCCAAGCGGCAACCTCGCTGGTTTTTCTTTTTGCTAATATGATTTCTTTTTGCTTTTAAATAGCATGATATAACAAGTTTCATGGTTGCTGTCGCGTGGAGCTTGGGGGTAAGCTGGGGTTTTTTGGGTCTCATAACTTATCAAAGATCAAAATTAGTCAAACATGTCGCCAACTGAGTTTAAATTCATGACTTAGTGGTACCATCCATTAAACTCTAATCATTAAACTGTCATATCATTGAGATGTTCACGAGCTAATTTGGTTTTCGTGAAATTTATGAGTAACTCTTAAAGATTGATAATATGAATTTGAAAACAAAATTGTTTGAATTCTGAACTTGTGATATTATTCATTACAAGTTTATCACTGAACTGATACCCATTAACTATTGTTTATATTGCTTAAAGATTACATTGCATTGCTCAAAATGCTTGGTTGTTATGCTAGTTTCATTTCATTACCAGTTCTCTCTTTGGGCATTGTAAGTTTGGGTGTTTAATCACTTTGGGTAACCAAATGATGTACGACAATGGGTTCCACATTTTCAAATTGTCAAGTACTATTTAAGAAAAATGACAAAACCGTCTTAAAACACTCAATCATAAAACATACAGAAATTCTAAATGTCAAGGGAAAGAGCGAGGAAACCAGCGAGGAAAAGGAGGTGGCGGGGGGTGAACAATTAAATGTCTAGTGCATAGTTTCACAATTCCATTTGCTTACTTTTTACGAAGTAAAATCAACAATTAATATGGTTAATCCAAAAGGTCAGTAACTCCACATGCCCTCTACTCACTTCATTCAATCTCAAGGATAGATTGTGGCTCAGACATTATTTTTGATGAACAATGACATGTTTAAACTTTATTAAATGTATAAGTACTAGAGTATGCTTCGTGTTGTTGGTATTTCACATAATTTTATTTTTGTTAAATATTTTGTACTGAACACAATCATTATTCCGTTTTCGCTCTGAGTAAGTATTGAAGTGTACGCTTATTCTAAGGTAATATATTATAAATTTTAGGGTTATACTCAGTAAAAAAAATTGAATCAGTTGGGGCAAAAATTTAATCGACGAGAATAAGTTTTCCCTCAATCTTTGAATTCACCAAAATATGAAGTTTAGTGTTTTTGTTTAAATGTGCATTAAGATGTCCGACTCATTTTTTCTGATATGATCAATTCGTCTCATAGCTCTAAAAAATATTAAAGACGTGAAGTACATTATACATTTTTTTAATTATAAAATATATATTTTTAAAATTTTAGCACTTGTATTGATTAATGATTTTGTTGGAAAGATCTTCAAAATTGCATTTTAATCATACTAAGTTTACCAAAATCCGATAATGATGTAGATAGTTATGATAAAATTTTCTTTTGCTAAAAAGAAAACACAATATTTTCTCAGTTCGCCACATGTACATTCTATTAATTTTTTTCAAAAGTTTTTCATTATTTTTGCCCTTCTACATATTTTAAATTTACAAATATGTCATCATAGGAAATAAATCTCAACCTTCAAAATTCTATACATTTCCTAACTTTCAATCCTAACCATCTTTTATTTCTAATCCATTTGATTTGACTTTGTCTCAATCAATAATAAATAATAAAACACCACTCTAAATTGTAATATAGCTGACACAAATAATAGAGAAACATTGCATGCATGGCATGTGATAACAAGTCCATATACAACTTACTTTAGTGGTTAATAACCTAACCCTTCATTGATGCATGTACGTCTAAATGTTTTTGATTAATAATAAATTAATAACAACTTAAGAAACTTATGATCGAGGTGTAGAGATGGTTTGGCATTAACGAATAAAATCACGTAAAATGCCTAGTGTGTACTCCATTTTCTTTTTTTAAGGGGCTTAGGATATCGCCTTGCATGAAACTTAAATGGCCCAAAAAAATGACGTCCCAGCAGGGAAAAAAATCTAAAATCTGAGCAGAACACAAAGGAGGCAATGGTGATCATGGTTGTTGACGTGGTTGGTAAGACGAAGATGAATCGATTTGATTATTTGAGCTAAAAATTACCTCCCAAATAGTTGTCAAAGATGTACCAACTATCGGTGGGCACGGGATTAGACCTCATCTCTATTCCATCTCGTTTGTTTAAGATCGGAATGGGATGAGATAGATCTCATCCTAACCTCGTCCCATTTCAAATGGGTTTATGATGGGACGGAAAGGAATGAGCATGTACTAAATTTTGGATTGAAAATTTAATATGCAAGATTGAAAATTTTGGGTTTACCAAACACACAACTCTTAGAACAATTATATAACTTTAAGCCATTGATTATTATTTCCTCATTTCATTAGCTTTTATTCATTTTTTTAGAACCATTATTGAAAATAGTCATTTTTTGTACATTGCTAACGAAAATGATCAATGAGTTTGTCATTTAAAAACTACGAGAAACACACATTGTTGTTGTTAAGAGTTAGGAAAAAAAAGTAGAGAGTTTGAGTTAGATTCATTATCTAGGTGAGTCACATGGAAGAATAAAACATCATGTCAATAAATAAAACAACAAATAAAATGGTAATGCCAACAAATAGTTCATACTACATAGTTTATACTAAATATTAAAAAAATCGTTTCGGGACGAAATGGGATGAGCGGAATTGAAAATCTTCATTCCAATCCCATCCCATTTTAGACCGGGACGGGACAAGATTTGAATCCCCATCCCTAGTACCAACTGAGTTCATAGAGGTGTGACGGGTGTTATCGCACATCACGAATTCGAACCTAACAGACACCATGGAATGGGGAGGATTAAGGGGAAAAAAAAACCCCCTCCCAAATAGCTAATTTTGGTGGTGCCCCTCCTCCAAACCTGTGGCGTCTTTATTGAAATACTTTAGTCCAAGTGCAGGCCCAAGTCTAAACCTCACAAGACCCATGGCTTGATCAATACCCATGTTGATTGAGTACTTGAGTTTACTCAAGATTTCTACAGAAATCAAAACCTTACCATATTATAAACAAGTCCACTCATTTTATTTCAATTCGATCATAGTATTACACATTGGCCAAATGTTTTACAAACTCCTTTAACCAAACAAATCAAGATGGAGGAAAACAAATACAAATTAAAACCTCAAACCATGTTTTTCATTACAAGAAATGAAGCAATGAAACCAAATACTCCAACTACCATTGATGGAACTGAAGTGAAAATAGCGGAAACACAAAAAATCCAAGTGTTGGTATCTCCAATTGACAGCTTTTGTGTGACAGGCGGGTCATTTATTTCTATGGCTTTGAATTGTCTTACTGGTCATATATAGGACACGACATGCTTACTTTGTAACTATTGTCACTATAGGAAATTGGCAATTTAGCAAAGGTTATTTAACCACGTTAAATACTTTATTCAATGGCTGTTATTGAACCGTCATAGGATAATAATGTTTAACGAAGGTTACAGATAATTGCGACGGTTATCATGCTATCAAATGTCATCATTGTCCCATATTTAGCGATGGTTACAGTTAATTGACACCGTGGTAGCATGCTATCAAATATCATCATTGTCCCATATTTAGCGAAAGTTTATAACCGGTTGCTATATATTATTTAGTGACGGTTTGCCAACGGTTGGTGAAAATCGGCACTAGATGTTATTTAGCAACGACTATGCCAATTATTACTGAAAACCGTTACTAAATGCTCTAGTGACGCTTTTATTAGCAGCGATTATGCAACCGTCACTGTATTATTTAGCGATGGCTATACCTTTGGCCACCGTCGCTAAAAATGTTTTTTTTTCTTATAGTGTGTATTGGAATGGAATGTTGGTGATGAGAAATCCAATAACAATAAGAAATTAACAAATGATGTTGTTTGTAACAAGGGGAATTCTAATTGGCAAGGAAACCAGCGAGGGAGGGGTTACACATCTCGAAGGGAATGGAGGGTTTCACCCTCTCTCTCACTGATTTTCTCGCCAGTTAGACAATCTCTTGTAATAAGGAGAATTCTAATTGGCGAGGAAACCAGCGAGGAAACGCACGAGAGAGGGGTGGAATCCTCCATTTCCTTCGAAATATGTAATTACACACATCTCGAGGGAAATGGAGGGTTTCACCCCTCCCTCGCATGTTTCCTCGCTGATTTCCTCGCCAGTTACACAATCTCTTGTAACGAAGGGAATTCTAATTGGCGAGGAAACGAGGAAGGAAACACACGAGGAAAGGGAGTGAAACCCTTCATTCCCTTCGCGATGTGCAACTGAGCTAATGCACTATTTTATTTGTCAAATTATGGAGGCATGTTTCAAGATGCTTGGGAGCTGAGAGACACTTCCATTTTTTTTAATTTTTTTTTTCCATGTTATCTCCTCAAGTTAAACTGTGAAGGCACCCAATACCAATTGCCATTATATAGGTGTTTTATTCGAGCATTCATGGAGTTAAGACCTCGTCACTATTATACACAATGCACGAATGTGATTGGTGCATCCAGTGTATTTAGAGTTTAGATGCAAAATATATATATATATATATATTCATGATGGAAAAAATATTCGCTACTACCACAAATTCACCCTTTTATGACGGCTATAAATCGTCCTAAATGTATATTTATGGAGGTTTTTCAGACTAGTTATAACCGTCATACGATACAGTGTCATAAATAATTGGTCATCTAGAAAAACCGTCATAATTAATTTTCTATTTTCATCGGTTATTTTAAAAATCATCCAAAATAATTTTAATAAATGTCAGTATGCTAAATTTTTTATACTAAGGGGGTGTTTGGTTGCATGGAATCTTATGCCATGGGAATTCATGAGGGGACCACTATATTTTAGGCTAAATTGATATATCACTCCACATCCACCATTTGATTTTGTGATCAATGGTGGGAATGAAAGTCCCATGAACATGAGAATCACATGCCTTGGGGGTCAAGGAGTGAGATTCCCATGTTCATGAGACTTCTATTCTCACCATTGATCACAAAATCAAATGGTGATCAAATGGTAAATATGGAGTGATATATCAATTTAGCCTAAAATGTAGTGATCCCCTCATGAATTCTCATGGCATAGGATTTCATGCAACCAAACACACCCTAAGTGTCATAAATGACTGTCAAACTCTATAAAACCGTCATAAAAACCTATTATTTTTCTCATAAACCTAGAACAATTGATATTGTCTATTATACACATTTGACCAACAACAACTTGGTATAGTACAAGTAATTGGTGTGAACGAGTTTCAATAAATTGGAATTAAACTTGCTATTGCAGGGATTTAAAACTATGACATATGCTATCGTTTAACAGAATCTCTATCATTGAACCAAAGACGCTTTAGTGAATGCAAATTTTCATTTAAATATTATCATTCCTATTACAACCATCACATCCTTTTGGACTAGAAGCCTTTCCAAAACACCAGTATACCACATCTGAAATCCTCAAGAGTTTTCAGATATTATATTAAGTAAAATCTTTTTTGAATAAATTTTTAAAAACTTTTTATATTCAGAAATCAGTGTTCTAAAAATCGTTCTAAGCGTTAAAGAAATGCCCAGATTAATGACTGGGCGGTCTCAACGATTTTTTTTTAAATAAAGTTGATTGTGTTCTTATTTTATTTTTCTTTTCTTTTTTTTGAAAATAAACAATTTAATTATTTTTTATTCAGTATATGTCTGAATGTAGTAAATGATGATTACTTAATGAAATTCTCAAAGGATTCGTTGGTACCAATTTTAGTGATGTAGATTTTATCAAACATGACTGAGGTCATTCATGCAATTTGAAGAAAAATAAAAGAATAGGTTTAGATATTTGTCCACAAATTCAACTTTGTATAGAGTACCCATCATGACCAACTTCAATTATTTGAGTTTTAATAAATTTTGTTCATGATTGTTAATTTTTTATGTTTTTAAATTTTGCATATGTATCTTGGCATTAAATTGGATGTAATTAATAAGGTATTATGCTTAATTTTTGTAAATTATTAAACTTATAATACAAAACCTAAGACTATCTAGGTGCTGCATAGGCCCCTAAGCGCTAAGCACCTGCTCGCCGCCTGCCCACCGCCTATCGTTTTTCAGAATACTATCAGAAATTAAAGGCTATTAACTATTATATAATATAAATCATTGAAGAAATATTTTTGTTTCATTGACTTTATAACTCTCTTAAGATATCAAGATTATACAAAATTTGCAAATGTATTTTCAGAGACATCAATATTGAATATCGAGTCATAGCTGGTTTGATTTACTTTACCTGCTAAAACTTTGTCCAGGAATTTAAAAACTAGGTTTGACGTTTTTATAAAAAAAAAAAAACACAAAAAATATAATAAAATATGTTTGAATAGTATTTATGATGTTTGTCACCAAGAATTAATAACCAATTTATTTTTTTATGATGCTTGAAGTTGTTAAAAACGTTATAGTTTTTTTTAAGGAGTAAGTATATAGTGCCAGGCACACCACCAGTGCACTTAAGTTTTCTCCTTTTTTAAGATAGTTCTTTATTAGCCTTCAATAAAAGAAAATATATGATGTTTCTTAAGATCATTAATTATTAGATTTGGAGGAATAGATATCATGGTGCTTACTGATGCACCTTTAAAAATATATATATAATAAATTTGTAATGACGACTAAGAAGAAACCGTCCTTAAAGAATTACATTATTATTGAGAGTTTGATAACAGGCACCATATAAATCCATTTAACTAAGTTGTTTGGTAAACCGTCATAAAAGGCCAAATTTGTAGCAGTGGATGTTTTCCAATACCTTTGATTTGGATTAGATGATGAGAAGATTGTGAGAGGGTGGCTAGTGTACCTAGAGAAGCAAATGATAACTTTTCTCCGAAGAGAAATTCTAAATGTTGAGGGAAAGGGCGAGGAAACGAGCGAGGGAAATGACGTGGCGAGGTGAAAGCCGTTTATTTCCCTCGAGATGCGTGCGTTGACTTTTCTCATGCGCATCTCGAGAAAAATGAACGGCTTTCACCTCGCCACATCATTTCCCTCGCTCGTTTCCTCGCCCTTTCCCTCGACATTTAGAATCGGTGTTCTCCGAATAATGTAAGCTCTCACTTTTTAGGGTTTCATGTGGTGGCTTCCCAACAAAAGCCACCAACATCCCAATGATCCTCTGGTGAAATCGTAAGAGAATGGGTTCATTCTCTACAATTATAAATCTAAAGGGCATCATCAAGAAGTGTAAGCCCCACATATGTGCCCCGCCCCGCGCCGCCCACGCCCCCCCCCCCTCCTTGTTGTTTTTCTCGCCCATTCCCTCAACAGTTAGAATTATCCGCTTCTTAATGAAGACAAAATCTCAAACATGGAAGGAAATGAAGTTTTTGTGGATGTTGTAGGACTCCCTGACGGGCTCATCCTCCTATGGACGGAGGGAGTAGACAATTTCATTTCTAGGTATGTCCAGATATTATAATACACATTTCTTATTATCATTCATCCATTCCATTCCATGGCATTGTTATTTTTTGTTATGGCGAATCTAATCATACTGATAGATGATTGATTTCAAATCTTATTGCAAGTGCATAATTGTCTATTGAGTTAGAAACCAACAAGTACAGGTCGAATTCACAAGAAAGGCTAAAAGTTTGAAAACTAATTTTGTAAATCAACTTAAAATACTTAATCTAATAAGGAAAAATAAATTTTGAAAAACACGAATAAGAGCAATACTAAACATAAATAAAAATAATTGTTGTGGAACGTCTATCAAGACTAAACGAATACCTAAACCTAAACATATATAAAAAGCTTATGTTGAAGGTGCGTTAAAGATTATAATATCAACAATTAGTATCGAAAGTCAGTGCACTACATGATATTTTGGTTGAGTGTCATAGGCACGTGTGTGATATTTTGTTCAAAATAACACATACTAATTTCATTATATAACTTGAGAGTTTTTAAATCTCAATAAGAGCTTAAAAGAATGCATATCGTACCGTAGGCAAGTGAAATAACTAGTAAACAACTAAACATACATCCCACCTTCTCATACACTTCCAACATTAAAACTTTTTGAAGTGCTCTCATGCCCTCGCTCCTATAGCTACTTGAGATTCGCACTTCAAGCTCTGGCTACCAGTCTCTGTGACCCAAAATGGTCGATACTTTTGTCCAATTTACTCATGAATGATGTAGGCCTCTCCATACGCCTCGAGATCACTCAACAAATGCATGTCTCAACAAAGCAAATCAATGGCCTATGTCGAACCTTTGTTTCTTTTTTAATCCGTTAGTCCACAATTTAGGATTTCTTTTAAGCCTTAAATGCATATTAGGACCAAATCTCTTCAACCCATTACTCTTAATCACTTACTGAACCAGTATATCCGCAATGGTCAGGTAAACGAAGCTAAAAAAGTATTCAATCAAAACCCCAAATCACGTGACACTGTTTCATGGAACACTATGATCTCTGGTTACGCCAAAATAAACCAAATTAAAATTGCCCAGGAAATGTTTGATGAAATTATGTTGTTTCATGGAATTCTATGTTGGCGGGGTTCCAACGAGTGGGCGGGTAAAGTTTTTCGGTATTTTGTGCAAATGGGAAGAAATGGAATGAGACCCACTGAGTTCACCTTTGCAACTGTAATAAGTGTGAACTCTGATGGGGGTTTGACCGTGTTAATTCCACAGATACATGCCCATGCTGTGAAGTTAGCCTTAAGTTCGAGTGTATTTGTAGGCTCGGCTTTGATAGGTGGTTATGCGAAATTGGGGTGTCATATAACTTTACGGGCATTGTTTGATGAGATTTGTATGAAGGATGTTTCGTCCTGGAATGCGTTGATCTCTGGGTATATGGACGTAGGATGTGTTTTAGAGGGTGTCAAGGTTTTTGATGCAATGCCTGAGAGAAATGTGGTTTCTTGGACTAGTCTGATTAATGGGTACATTCATAATAAGCAACTTGATGAAGCTCGGCTAAATTTTGAACAAATGCCTGAGAAGAATGTTGTTACATGGACAGTGATGATTAGTGGGTATGAGCGAAATGGTAAGTTTTTAGTGGCTTTGGATTTATTCATCTCCATGTGGAAATCAGGGATTCGACCAAATGAATGCACATTTTCTAGTGTAGTGAGTGCTTGTTCAGGTTGCTCGTCTCTTGTCTTTGGCAAGCAAGTGCATTTGAACATTTTGAAATCAGGCGTGAGAGTTGATGTTGTATTGTTGAGTTCTCTAGTTGATATGTATGGAAAATGTGGCGATATTAGTTCAGCAGTTGGTGTTTTTGAGTCCATAAAGGTAAAAAATGAAGCATCTTGCAACTCGATCATTGGTGGTTATGCAAGGAATGGTTATGGGATTGATGCATTGAATGAATTTGAGAGAATGAAAGAGCTTGGTCTTAAACCAGATCAAATCACATTTGTCAACTTATTGTTAGCATGTGTACATGGAGGGTTGGTTCAAGAAGGTGAGACATATTTTGAGTCTATGGAGAGGGAATATGGGATCAAACCAGAGAAAGAACACTGTGCTTGTATGGTTGACCTTTTTGGACGAGCTGGCCAGCTGGAAAAGGCTGAGAAATTGATTAGAAGTATGCCAATTGAGCCTGATGTGGTGGTATGGGGTGCTTTGCTTGGAGCATGTGGAGTGTATTCATGTCTGGAATTTGGATCGTCTGCCGCTGAAGCAATTCACAATTTGGAGCAAGATCATCCCACCGTGTATTTAATGTTGTCAAAGATTCATGGTGACAAGGGAGTGTGGACCAAAGTTACATAACTGCGGAAATTGATGAAGCAAACGTGTGCTAAAAAGCAGACAGCTAGTAGCTGGATTGAGTCTTGATGTTGAAGACTCGCATTGTAAGTAAAAGTTGAGCTGCATTTTGGTGAAGAAATACGCCTAAATTGTAATGTAACTTGCACCTATGTAATTATTGTTGTTGATCAATAAAACAATTTTTAGAAATGTTACAAAGATCTGAAAGTTGGTTATGGATGTTCAGAATCTAGGATATTCATTCCTCGTACCATTCATTGATTCTTCGAAACTTTTAAACCATTAGATAAATATTTGGTAACCCATTTATGTTTATGGACTGTAGAAGAGTATTATATTATGCTTTAGGGTGGGAAAGATGATGAGATTAGATTTTAGGATGACATTCAGTGGGCGCACTAGCCATTGAAGGAGTCATTCCTTGGTATCGATTTTGTCTGGAATCATAAACAGTTAAAACCATTCAATCTTACATCTGATATGAACTGCAAATAGCAATAGTGGAACTTGGCGGAGAAAACATTATCGCACCACCAAAAGACCATGAAGAAGATATAGATAACATAATGTAGAAAAATTGATTATGTAATTCTTGTGTACATACATTGAGTGGTAACTCATCGGATGTATGCTACCAAAGAAAACTTCCATAAACAACAATCTTATGGATTTACACTGTAGAGCACCACATTAAACAATGACCCACATGCAGAGTACTACTTGTTTTACAATGAACAAAAACTAGCTTTACAAGCCAAGCCTTAACAAAGACCCATATGCTGATGAGTAGTCTTGGATTTTATTATAAACTTGCTCTCAAATTGCTAGTGGCATGAAAGTTCAACGGTTAGAATTTGACGGATGGTACCACTAGATCATGGGTTTAAATCCAACTTGCGGCATCTTTAGTGGGTTCTAGGATCCTATAAAAACCCTACTTGCCTTTCAAAAAAAAAAAATTTGCCCTCAAATTCTTAATTAAACCACTTGTTTTTTGGTGGTTATACACAGGTCCAAGGTTTGAACTCTGTCGGCGGCATCTCGGGTGGGAGGGGTTACGGAAAAAAAAAAAAAAAAAAAAAAAAGAAAAGAAGAAGAAGCAGTCATCCTGTTCCATGTCTTCTTCATATATGGTATGCCAAAGCACCAAAGTAGATTGGCATGCACCTTCCATATACTGGGTTATATATTTGCCTAGTTACAAGAGACCTCCATACTGGCTGATAAATATGTTTCATTCCTTCGACCCCTTGTGAATCATTGAAGCAGCTTGTGGAGGCACACATAAAAGCTATAACTAGTGTCTGCAACTTATGTCCCATCAAATGGTAAATACTCATCTCTTTCACAAGCCCAATTCATTCATCTCGCGCAATAGAGGATGGCTGGAGCCTTCATTCTCTGAACAGTCAGGTTGACGATTTGGTCCACACTGGATAGTTTCAAAACAATAATTACTCATTTAGGACTATGACAACATACAGTAAAGCCATAGTCTAATTCATTTGAAAATGGACCATTTATCAAAGTGTAGCACAGTTTGAATAAAAGACTAAAAGCAAACCATGTGTTACAGTGGCAGACTCGTGCAGTATTCAAATTAAGCTTGAAAGGAAGAGTATGCCGGTGAAAAATGAAGAATCCAATACTTCTTGATTGATGTCTTGGAATTCATACATTAGGTGACTAACTCTTTCTTAGTCTTAATAACACAGACCCCTCAAGAATGTTACAAATGATGGAAATTTGAATGACTACCAACTTGTTACGAAGAAGAAAAGTAAAATCTCAAGAATAAATAAATAAATCACCTATTCAACCTTTTGTGTTGTTGTACTTCTTCTGAAAGGCTTTCTCTTCATACGGGTAAAAGGTCCTACTGTTTGGTCCATGATATACATGTATATCACCTGGCTCCAAGATTTATAAGAATTGAAACTTTTATAATATTCTGGTGCTATCTCCTTCACCTTGTGGAGCTTGCTCCCAGAAATTCTAGGAAAATCATGGTGTTCATTATGGTAACCAACGCTCCATGTCATTAGATTCAAAGGCCCATAGTATGAATACGTCTCTTGGGCTGGATTGAAGACATAGTGCTCAGAGATGAAGTGGCCAGCCATGGGATGCATCCCACCACCAACAAACGTGGAAAGGACCAGGTAGGCAAGAGCTTTGCCACCCCAGAAATGCACTATAGCAGCATCAAGAGCAAGTTGGATGAACAAGTTTGTGAACTCCCACACTCCTGGGGGCTTCGGGTTGAGAAAGAGAGGCCTCAACGCATAAAAGAAGAGCTGGAAGATGACCCAAATGGACTTCGCAAGGGTACTTTTGACAACATGGACTTCTGCTTGGCTCGGTATGTCCATGTCAATACCATCATACCCCTGAAATCTGTGGTGTTCCAGGTGGTATTTTTGAAAAGTGATGGACATTGGAACACCAATTGGAAGATTGGCTAAGATACCTAACCATCGATTGTAAACCGGGGTTGAGAAGGCAAGGTTGTGGCTCAGCTCATGAATGGCTAAGAATAGATTGTGGTTAAGGAAAGAGCCAAAGAAGTAAGCAACAAGTAGTATCTTCAACCAGCCAGCATCGTGGAGCCATGTTGCAGTCCATAACTGAAGTGAAACAACCAAACTGACCTGCAGACCAGAGTTTCAAATGTCAGAGTTAATAACATAAGCTCGTCAAAAAGCACAAGCAACAAAATTCTAAGGAGATGTACACCAACGTCTAAAACAATAGGGTACGAAAGTTGAGATAGAGATTTACAGATGAAAGTTACTCAGCTTTTGGCCGTTTTCTTCAAATTATCAATATCCATAGAATAAGTCATTTCTTAAGGTCAAGACAATGATTTATTTAATTGTATTTAACGACAATGAATAGAATGCAGAAAACAAAACACTTAATGTTGGGAAACTGCGGGAGGGCATATAATGAAAAATCATATATAAAAAATATAATGAATGGAAATAGGACTATCAGAAAGCAAACTATAAACACTCTTCAAAAAGATATGCTCCATTAATGTTCAATTTTGAATAAATAGACTTTCAAGAATCAACTAATTTTGAATAAATAGGCTTTCAAGAATCAACTGTATAAGTGAATATAACGCATCAAGTTTATAGCCTCTTAACTCTAAAGATAGGATATTACGAAGTTATATCATACACCCGTAGACCGCTAAACTAAAAAAGCTGATTACTTAGTTGGCTTAGTTTCCGTATTAAATAATTGAAATTTATAACATTGCATAAATCAAATTTTATTATTCCATGTACCCCAAATGTAAATATGTGGAAGGTTTGATGAGTCATTGGTTATGTAAAATGCTGAACTGACTGATTGATTATGAATCTATGAAGAGTCGATGTGAATGTTTATGAAGAGTTCTATAAAGGATGCTACTCTCTTAACCCATTAACATTGATACAAGCATATATGTTAATTAGAACCGACTTGATATTTATACAACATTAAGGATATGTTTGGTTGCATAGAATCTTATTCCATGGGAATCCATGAAAAGACAACATACATTTAAGCTAAATTGAGATAACACTCATCATCCACCCCTAAATTGGTGATCAATGGTGGGAATGAAAGTCTCATGAAAATGGGAATCCCACTTGTTACTCCCCCAAAACATATGATCATGTTCTTCCAGTCCCACCATTGATCATGAAATATAGTGGTGGACGACGAGTGTTACATCAGTTTAGCTTAAATGTGGTCCTCTCTTGGATTCACATGGAATAAGATTCCATGCAACCAACACACTAACAATTCAATTTTCATCACATGATTTTTTTTTCTTGCTCTTTTTTTTCCCTCTCCAAATCACTAAAGTCCACTTTATAAAACATTGGGTTTCGTCTTAAGATCCAAAAAAAATAATTAAATAAGATGTTTTGTAACAATGAAAGTATGTACACTAACATGGGGCATATACTCAATACAAAGGAATCACACAAGTTATGAAGAGAAAAGACGAAAAGAACCCAACTTAATATTATTCATACCAATGAAGCAATGCAAGCAAATAATAAATTATTCATCTAAATAGACTTATTTGCTTCAAAACATAAAAGAACAATAACTAAGACGGTGTTTTTTTTGCTTCTGAATGGAGTAAAAGTCTTAATAAGAAGTGGATCACCTTATTTAGAGTATTTGTTTTTAGTTCTGATCAGAAGTTCTACTTCTAATTGGAGTAAGCAACAGGGAGGTGCTGATCACGTAGCACTGAGTGTTGAGTCAAAAAATATTCCAATAATAACCTCTAAATAATTTTGTAATGACAAACTCTGCCCGTCTTATTAAAAATAAGTAGAGCAAAATTTTGACTGCACACCTTCATTCTCTTCGCCAAGCATTGTGGTTTTACCTACTTTCACAAGGACTCAGTAACAAACTTATTTCATTTCTCTCCTTCATTTTGACGGCACACCTTCATTCTCCTCGCCAAGCATTGTGGTTCTACCTACCTTCACAAAGACTTGATAAGAAACTTATCTCATTTCTCTCCTTTATTTTTGTTTTCTATCTCTGTAATTTCAATTTTTTCTTCATTTCTCCAACTCTCCCTCTCATGTACATTTTCAAATTTTTAACATGTAGTTTTTACCATAAATGTCTCAAGTATTTGATTCACGTGAACAAATTGGTATGGTTAATTTACGAGATCATATTGCAAACGAAATATTAATAAGAAATTGTTTTGGTAATTGTAATAAATATATTTGATCATATTTTGATATTCTTGTAATTAAAAGTATTTTAACATTCTCTATAATTTGAATAATTATTGAGTATGATTTTATGCACAATATTTATATCATAAATTTTTTTCAACTCAATGGGGCAAAATTGTCAAACAGTTCCTTTTCAGCACCTAAAAACAAACACATTTTAATTTTCCAGCTTCTAATCAGCACCTTGTTCAGAAACAAAACAAACAATTCATTCAAAACGTCGTTTAGAACTTGCTTATGAGCACTTAAAAAAAAAACAAACGCCCTCTAAGACATATGGAAATAAAGAGACAAGATTGGATTTTTATCAAATAAAATGAGATGAACAAAGCAAATGTACATACATTAGAAGCACTTTTAAATGAAAAATAGAGAAACCCCACTTCAAATTTAACGCAAACTTTCTATTCGAACAAACCCAACTAAAGAAAATCTGTCCAAAAAAAAAAAGATTCTAAAATTTTCATTTCAATCCAAACCAGAGAACCCACTTCACATTTGAGGTAGCAATGATAATTGAAGCAAGATAACAGAAACCCAGAAACCATTCAAGAGAAATCAAATCAAACCAATATCCCAAACGCAAAAACAACTTTTTAATGGAAGAAAAGAAGAGACATTGCATTGCGATTGCAAGTAGTCACCTTGAGGAAAGCCCAAGGATCAGGGCCAAAGAGGTCTCTGATCTGAGGGTACTTAGCGAGGATCTGTTTCCTGCGTGAAGCGTGGGGTTCATCTGTGTAAGACCATAAGAAATCAGGCGTCATTACTCCATCTTCATCTTCCTCACCTCCTCTCCTTCTCGCCCCCATTGCTCTGCTCTGCTCTGACCCCTCTCTCTGTTTCTCTCTTAATCTCTCTGTTTCTTTCTCAATCTGTGATTTGAAAGAAAGAGGTGGAAAGAGAGGTAGAGGAGATAAAAAAAAAATATATCAAAGAAAGAGAGGAAACAAACAGCGACACACCCTGGAATGGATTGGTGTGGCTTTTTTGGAACCTCAGGGGACAGTTGGACCTATTTTCTGGTAATCTCTCTGTCAAATGAGTGATTATCCTATGGTGGGGGCTCCTTTCTCTGCTCATCCATGTGAACATACTTTTCTGTAGTAGGAGCCACTAATTGGATCGGTTCTGACGCTTGTTCTCATATAACCTTGGGGTTATACTTTGTTATTATTGAAATGTATTTATATTGGTTTAAGTGATTTGATACATGTATAAGTGATTTTAGACCTGTTTATTGCGAAGATTATTGTGAGCAATAAATTATTTTATACATCCCTGCAAAAGTCAGCTCCAAAATAAGCATAAACTTTAGGCCCAAAAAATTCCTAGGCGAGCAGAGATCCCTTATTCGCCAGTAAAATTGATTAAATGGATATTCGGGACAGGGCGAATATCTACCAATCCATCCGATGCAAAGATGGTTTTTAAGAAAATATGATAAAAGAATATTTGAGATGGATTCGGGGATCCACGAATTCCAGCGGGACAAGGACAAATTTGCCCAAATCTGCCCAATCAACCCCATTGCCATCCCTACTGACGAGTTTTCAATGAAATTTTTTTATTTAGGAAGCTATTCTAGTTGATGTGATGAAGGTGATCTTCCAGTTTAGCTCCAAGTGATTTCTTGAGCAGAGAGTCGCTACAATTCTCAAGAAGTTAATAATCCACAAAGTTCAAGGTGCCATTAAGTTTGAGCAGCGCAGTCCTATGTTTCATATCCAATATAAACAAGATTATTTGACTTCAGTCAATCCTGCACTTTTTAAATAACACTCTTGCTTCCATTCATGTGTGCCCTTTGTGCACAACCATCATCCTCATCGTGGCTTCATCGCATGGCTAAGGTTATTGCACCAGTATCAAAGGGTTTTCTATGGGGCTCAAGTTAAAACAACCGCACCTAATTGAATGAAGTCTGCATACCCAAGCACCAAAGAAAGCCTAGGGGTTAGAAACATTAAGCTATTCAACAAAGCCTTAATGTCTAAATTGTTGTGGCAATTAGGATCTGAAGACCAGCATTATGGAGGAGTATTTGGCAGATAAATATAGAACCTAGTCCCAAAATTGGTTTATAATACCATCAAACACACCACATGGCTGCTATTGATGGAAAACCCATTATGAACACCAAGTTTGAAATCTGGAAGCATGTCTCCATTGCCATTGGGGATGATGGCTCCAAAGCTAACTTCTGGCATCCTTCGTTGCTGACCAGTTGTCTGAAAAAAACAGGAGTTCGCCCAATTATACTCTTTATCTCTAACAAGAAAGCCAGATCAGTAGCCACTTTCTGCATTCCAAATGAGGCTAGAGGTTGTTCCAAAAGGTCGGTTCAACTAGGAAGCTGCTCCACAGTTGAAGCTCCTGGAATTCTTAACTTGGTGTCTTTGAGTTCTATTACCATGCCTGGAGGCAGAACGAGAAGACTGGTAACTTATTTATGAATTTGAGTTTGTGCTATGATCTGATGTCTAGGCCAAGTCTCTTCATATCCTTCGCACGCAAAATGTCAATTCACAAGTGGTATCTTCTTCATTTGATGCATAGTCAAAGAGAAAATTCTCACCATTGATCACTTCAATCGAAGAGGTATGACCATTCCGAACCACTGTCCTCTTTGTGATCAGGTCCCAGAATCAACTGGTCACAGCACTTGCCCATTCTCTTTGAATATCTGGTCTTGCCTAGTATTTGATCTTCCAGATCCTATTTCTCTGCCAGGCCCTATCCGACAGCAGCGGATAGACCATTTTTAAGCCTCCTCGTCCTCTATCAAAGCTAGCTGGATAGCCAGAGTACCTATTGTGACTCTATGTGTAACGACCCGATCTGCACAGTACAATATTGTCCGCTCTGGGCCCAACCGGCCCACACGACTTTAAAAGGCCTCGTACTATGGGGATTCGACCTCGCACATAAGTATATCATCCCTCTCCCACACTCAGGCGATGTGAAACTATGTCCCCCCTTTGTAGTTTGCCAACCCTCTTGAGTCTGGGCCTATTGAGCTCCAACCCTCACCCTCACCCTTTCCCTCAGGTCTGCCCACACAATAGTCTCCACACTATAAGTCTTTTCAAAATAGCGTAACCAAGAATATCCTTAAACAAACCGCTAAAGGCCATCTCTCTCTGCAACCATGGTAGAACCATCTCTAATAAAAATAATTAAGACGAGAAAATTTGTGCTGAAACTGGAGATAACTACCCTGTTCAGTCACTGCACATATTACTTCAGATAACAAACAGCCAGAATACTGTCCAACACTGAATATCCATAAAATTTCAAGTAACACACAATATCAAAGATCGGTTGCAGAATGACTCAAATAGGTTAACATTTCAATAAAGTGGATAGAACAAAGGTTAAGTTATTGAAGCAAATGAGTCAGTTGCCTTCAGAAAATACTAAATTACTCAAATTAAACTGAATTACATTCAGTGATTTCAATAAACAAAGGTTCAATAACAACATAATTTAGGGTGAAACAAGGAGGACCTTCATACCTCTTGACTTTTGAGCTATACAAGCATGTACACAGTTCCTAATTACAATTTACATATCCTTCCGTCTAGTTACTTGCCTTCACCTGTCCTATGTCCACCCACGACAGAACTAGAGGATGATTGTTTAGATCAGAAACAGGAAGAAAAACTTTTACTGAACTTCTATTTATCTAAATAAACTACACGAATTTCAGCCCTCGTCAAGGGAAACCGAAATGCTGATCAGAATATCAGAGGAGATGGGGCTGCCCTACTCCACTAAATACTATTTTACGTGAGAATCGTGGGAATCATAGGTGTCAAAGACAGAATCTGGGATGATCACAGGTAACTTATCTATGTACATGAACAGTCTTCTAAGGTTTTCCTTTGACACAGTTGCCATGTCAACTACATCCCTCCTGTCAGTGTACACCCAGAGATCGCCCGAGTCCACTCTCTTGAGACTGTCTCGGCAGAAAGGGCATGACTGTGACCTGGAACGCCTGAAACACCAGCACAAAACCAATTTCGATCAAGGCTAAAACATAATAAAACAAATCTCACTTGTGATCGCTGACCAATTATGTATTTGCAAGAAGAGGTTGGAACCAGTTACAGTGTTTATAATATCCACGTTATATCATGATGCATAGCAGATTTTTAGCCAGTGGGCAATTGACTTGACTATCACTAGAATCTAACGACGATAATATTTCAGATTTACAAATGTGAAAAAACAGTAGCTGAATGCTATGAAAGCCAGAACTTTCTCCCTCACAGGCACCAAGTCCCGTATGCCTTGGGTTGCATTATATTGCAAGAAAGTAAAAGTCAGGTTTTTTGGTCTTCCATAACAAATATTGAACTAGTCAGATTCAACTGGTCCAGATAGCCAGTTGGTAAAAGTGCCAAGCCAACATATGGCTGGCCCTTTTTGGCAGGTCTTTTGATAGTTTCATGTATAATTGAGCTCACCAACACTATCTTCCAGTGGACCATGAGATCATGAAATCATCAAAGTGCAAACCCCTACATTCCAAGAAAACCTATCCAAATAAAAACTGTACTTAAATGATAAATTAGTCTTTCCTTCTTTAGCCCTTTGTACATCTTGATTGACGACATCAAATCTTAAAGAGTGTGCATTTGGAAAGGAGTAATATCAACATTTTTACAGCATTGTCAGATACTACCTCGTTTGGCAATGTGGTCCTTTCCATTTTGAAGTTTTTTGAGACTGCACACACCATAGCCTTATAAGCAAGTTTCTCAAAACCATTCACTCACGAACTAAATCATAACACCCCTCCATTTCGGTCACACACTTCTACCCATAGTCAAGCACATCTGAACATATAAGGAGTATGTAGTATGTCTCTCGTCAGAAAATACCCCCACAGGAGTTCCCTTCTCTAAACCAAAGCCAATCGGGACAGTGGAAATGTACCACAAAATCGTATAGCATGAAGAATCCATGTAAGTCCCTTCCTTGGTCCATTTCCATCTTCAACCTTATATTGGGGGGAACATGAACGAAAATTCCAAAAAGCTTATGCCACTTCTGCTACATTAAGGCCCCACCTTAAGAGCAAATTCCAAACCATGCAACCAAATTGCTAACCGGAGACAAGGCAAAAAACTAAAAATAAAATAAAATTTCATAAAGGCCTATCTCACCTACCCAATGTAGTCAAGGCACGCCTCAAAGCATTTTTACATAATTTCGCCTCAAAGCGAAGCAATGCAGTGTAGTGAAATGAAGTGTCCGCCTCTGACCGCCTAGCCACCTCAACTGCCTCAGCCCAAAAATGGTTGCAGTCAACTCAATTGCAACCCATTTACAACCCATTTGCAGCCCAATTGCAGCAAAAAGATGTGACATACTCTATAATAGGGTGTTATATTTCTTGATGTAATATTTGATAAAAGAAAGATAAAAACATTTTTAAGTTTTGATAATTTGTCACATTTTTATTTTTATTTTTATTCTTTGGGGAAAACATATCATGTTTTGATCAAACATCAATCTTGATTTTTCATAGCATAGTTCAATGATTTTTATGTTTTTGAAATGCCAATAGTGATCATACTTTTGGATTTTTACCAACCATTAACAATTCTTCTAACAAATGCTAAATATTATCAAGTTTCTATTTTTTCAAGATTATTGATTTTTAATAATTTAGTGGATGTTTGCAAGTTACTTGACACTTATGTAGTGCATCTTTTCGCTCTGCTATACAATTTTATTATATTATCATATCGATTCTAGGTAGTGTCATTTTTTATACATATTTGCTTATGATACTTATCAAACTGATGATGTATACTGCTATATTGATATGTTTCAATTTATTAAGAAAAATCTTTAAAATGTTAAGACCGCCTTACTTCACTGAGGCGTCTGCCTCGCCTCACGACTCAGGCGTTTTCAAGCCCATCCGCCTCGCCTTAACTACAATGCACCTACAATGAATTGTGCCAAAACTCAGCGTTCTTACCGACTGAGAAGCAAATACTTTTCGCCTGTAAATTGTGACACCAAGGACTCGTGCCCAATCCCAATCTCTTTGGGCACATTTGTTGCACATACACTAACTACTAGCTAAAGGGATGAAAGACAAATATTTCTTTCCAAAGCTCCTGAAGTTTTTTTCCAAAACTCCAATCTAGTTTCATAGGTACACCAGATGGGAAAGGGATAGAGTAATTGAATATTTTGAAAAACAATCCCATCTAACCAGCATGCTGGAAGTTCAACTTCATACGAGATTTTAATGAATATAATTGCTTAGGCGTAATAGATAACATGTATGAATCAGATCAAACGAAGCCCTAGCTTGTTCAGAACCAAGAACGCTAGTTTTCTTGAGATTACAATTAGAACGGTAAAAATAAACCCTACTCTTCTCCTAAATATTGTTTTGCTAGCAGAGCTAATAAATACCTTGTTATTACTAAATACGCCAATTTACTATCTAAATACCATCATAAAGAAGATGGAGGAAATGGGAAGTTTCCTGTCTATCCTTTAAATCAATGCAGAGACTGATGAATTAATGTGCAAAGGAAAAGGGGGTCTCAATTAAAATAATCCAAAAGTCATTACATCACATGGGAGCTACTTCATCTTGAAGATTTGGAACCAACATTGTACTCCTAGAAGGCAAAACTCTCACAATGGAAAAAAAAAATTAATTAAATTTAAAAAATAATAATAATAATAATAATAAAGGAAAAAAGAATAGGGATTTGGATCCAAACCTTTCTGTTGTGCAACCAGGTTGAAGAGTATCTTGGATACTGGTAAATGGATGGAAGCACATTAACATGGAAAGATATCCTGCATTGGGATATGTGGGATTCACTTTATTACATGGGCTATGTGGAAGAAAATAAATAGAATATAATCTTTCAGGAGTGCTTCATATCCCGTATTAGGGTTCTTCAAACAAGACCACCCATCCTTCAATGAGATAATCTTCTACTCTTGATCGATTCCCCAATGGTAAACCATAATGTTAAACCAAGATGCAAGGAAGAGAGAGTAGACAATGAACCCAAGTTATGTGTGATATGCGTAAACGATTCGGAGCTTAGGCTAAAACAATAATAATAAAAAGAATATGACAAGACAATCAGAGTTTTCCCCCAATCTTTTCACTATATTATTAGATCAATGATTCCAACCTTAACAAAATCTCTTGAGGCCCCAACCTTATTTGCCAACTAACAAAAATTACAATACTTGACAACAAACTCTCGAGACTTCTTAACAAGCTATCCAACCTCTTAATAACAAACCTATGCGGTTAAAACAGATAACGAACACATAACAGTCCACGAGCGCTATAGGTTATAACAGAATATAACGGACTATTTTTTTAAAATATATTTGTATACCCCCACTAAGTATTAATATATTATAGAGAAATAAAAAATCATGTTCAAAACGTTAAATTCAAAAACATTAAACATCTAAATCAAAATTGGAAGTACTGAGTACTGACTTTATAATTTGGTTGAATGGAATTGAAATAGAATACTGAGTACTAACTTTATAATGACTAGAAGATTCGGTTATACTTACAGAATCACATAATTGAATACAAAATAAAGTAATAACAGATAATTGAATACAAATTAGAGTAAATGAGAGCTTACAACATAATAGAGCGGTGAGATTTGAACATACACCCACAATCTAAGTGATGGTGACTTTAGAGGGTCTGTCCGAGGATTCCAACTCACTGCACGCATTCTTTCTATTGGGTTGTTTTGTTTCCCAAAAGATGCATCCAGTATTAGAAACAACAAAACCATGTATCTCAAAGAGTATCTTCACCAACACCATCACAGTCTCGTGATGCAACAAAATTGCAACAATCAATTTGATCACACCAACAAACGATCAGTTCCATCAATCGATTGATCCATCAACAAAATGATCGATCGCACCAACAAATGATCAGTTCAATTGATTGATTAGTCAACAAATGATCACTTTGATTGATCACACCAACAAACGAGCAGTGTAGTCTTGTGCATTCGCTCCAACAAACGATCGCACCAGACACAACAAAACTACAACAATCAGTTCGCCTGAGCAATTGATCAACCGATGTGATCAACTTCCCTTTTCTTTTCTGGATTTTCTCTGGATCTTCGATGAGATCTGTTTTTATTTTCTTATTTAATAAAATTTGTTACTTTATAGCAGCAAATTTTAATGGCCTGTCATATCGATAACGGTTGAGGGTGGGCATACGGGTCGAGGAACCGCAGATCCAAACCAAATCGGACCGTTTCGTTCTAAACGGTCCGATTTTTATCGTGTAAAATTAAGAAACGGTCTAGATTGATTCGGATTCCTCACAGAACGGTTCGAGTCCGGACCTGTTTTGCAATTTTTTAATACTATTTTTATGCCACAACACTTTCTCTCCTCCCTCGTAATCCGCTCACTTGACAACCTCGTGTCCCTCTCTCACTCCTCTTTAGATATCTTCTTCACAAACAGTAACTCTTTCTCACTCATTCTTCGCTACAAGAGCCTCACTTGGTTATTGTTCTTTTTCTTCTCTCGCCATGGCAAACAATCATACTTCAAGAGGACTAATAGGCAAACTTCCTTCAGCAAATCCTCGCAATCCCTTTTCCGGTGCACTTAACAAGTTTGTTCCCCGTGTTTGGACATGTTAGAACCACCGCCTTGCTACCCCTCTTCGAAAACGACATCAGATTCAAGAATCTAAGCATGGATCTGTACGACAACAACAAATCACTAGAACGTGAACGTTTGATTGAATTCCCACCTTCAAATGTAGTTTGAATTGACTATTCCCACCTTTAGATCTGGTTTTTAACACCTCATAAACACAAACAATTAATTTATGTTATGGATTTCTGTACTAACTATCAAACAAACCAAAATTATACACTCGATTCAGGAAATGTTGACAGGAAAACATTGATTTGTGGAGCTAGTAGTTTTCATGAAGTAGATGATCATCCATTGAGTCCTTCAACAACATGGAAGAGCAACAGCAAGAAAAGCAATAACCATATTCAATGCGTGGGCTGGATGGATTTGTTGCTCTTTTAGCTGATCTTGATGATAGGAGGCAGAGAATTTACAAACAAATGGGTTTGCAGGACAACGATTAATTAGTCTGGTTCGGGTACTCTTGGATTCCTATTGTGGTCAAGTCGAAGGATCATCATGAAGCTAAGAAGTCTGTACAGAGGCTGACTCAGAAGGATTGCACAAGTCAAATATGCAAAGCAAGTAGTTGTGAATGTTTAAGCTAAAGGGCGAAAAACGGATCTAGATCATGAGAAGAAGAGGAAGAATTTTTCAAGTGTGATCTTGGCTAGATGGAGAAGATAAGTTGAAAAAGTTGGATAGAAGATAGGAGTTGGATGATGATGAGAATTTGTTTTTTTTAATTAATTAAAAAATTTTCATTGGAAACGTTGGAACCGTAAGAACCGGACTGTTCTAAACGATTTGAGTTATGTATGGTCCCAATGTTCAAAATGAGAAAATTTGAACCGAACCGGATCCGTTAAATTGAAACAATTCGAATTAGATTCTTCAAATTTTGAAATCGATCCGAGCCGTGCCCACCCCTAATAACGGTTGTTATTTGGGCATTACAACGTCACTATTATACAAAAACGAGAAATGTGTGTTCCATAATGCTCCATGTCTATTATGCGATATAATGACGTTATATCGTTGTTTTAACTGCATAGGAGCCGACTCCATTGAGGCTGCAACTTCTCAAGAACAAACATTCTTAAAGCTCCAACATTTGCTATCTTATTAAGTAACAAAGATTGCAATCCAAAACAAATTCTTCGAGAGACTTTTTCCTCAAGAACAAACTCTTGAGAGCTCTATGAACAAGCCCTAAGTCTATATCTCTGACCTTGAACTCTTGGATCCTTGGTTTCTTCGATTTTCTGGATACCTTACACCTACGTACAAACGCGCTATTAATGGCCTAAAAATAATTCCTAACAGGAAAGTGTTTCCATATCGCTTTCCTTGTCACACGGGGAAAACGTTGTAACAAGATACCTCCTAATAGGAAAGTGTTTCCATCACCTTCCTTGTCCTGCAAAGAGAACTTTTTTTTATTTAATTTCGAAAACTTTTTCTTATTTAATTTACCTCGTTTGTCTTAATTGAACAAGAAAGTTTCCTTCTCCTAATTAATTAAATAAATCTTATCAAAATAAAGATAAGAAAGTTTCCTTAATTAACCACTAAGCTCCTAAGAGAAGATGTATTAGTGTGCGAGTTCTTGCACACACTCTTGTACACAGTTCTATTTAAAATGTATCCTTGGACCTTTTCATGTTTAGTTGGGATAACATTCGCTCTCCTCTGTTGTTATGTAAGCTTCTCACTCACTTTCCCCATTATTAGTAAATAAATTTTGGTCTATTTGGCCTAAAATGGTTAGCAATACAAAAGAAATAAAATAATTATATAAGGGTAAAAGATTTCACCCCATCCCTGCCACAACAAAGTCCCCTAACCTCCCTAACATGCAAAAATCCAGATCTCCAGAGTATCGACATACTCGTCCTTCTCTCCTCCACACCCCCACCACTAGGGAAGGACCCCTCCTCATTGTCTAAGAGAATTTTGAGGTCCATCCAAGCGAATGACTGTCAGATTTTTAAAATTCCACTCACTAAACGACCATGTGATCCCAAAGATTCAGGTCTTCCACAGCCACTTCAAACTTACCTCTAATCCTGCTACTTCTTTGTGCTTTTTTCTTTGAGCGAATCCTTGGCCTCCTTACAGGGACCCTGCTTTTCTTTGAGCACCTCCTTAGGCTCCTTACAGGGATCCTCCAGCAAGCAAGGTGCCTTTGGAATTATTCACTGCCTGGAATCTTGCTCGAGAAAGCCCTGTCCAACATTCAAAGAACAGTCTTACACATGCAAAGCAAGGGCACAGCTTAATATGCACCGAGGTTGCACTTTAGTACCATATTGTTAAGAACAAGCTTTCAAGGTCCAGCAAGGAGAAGTTTACGAACTACTTCCCATCCATCAAGTCCACATTTCAATCTCAACCCTGAGTCTAGTTCTTGTTGTTTGAATCAGCCAACGAGATTGAGACCGTTCAAACCCATAAGATGATGTTACAAGACAATCACACAAACATTATAAGGAAACTTCAAGACCTAACTCATGCAATTCCCTTTAGTCAGTGGGTTATTCTATATACAAATTCTAGCAATGAAGCACTAGGACTGCCTGGGAGTTTCTAATAGAGGTTTGTTTGTAAGTGACAATTTAGGTATGAGATCTATAACCTTGGACACAACAAGAAAAATAAAATATATGACCAATTTTTATATTATCTACTTTTGTTTGCATAATATTTTTATAGATCTTACAATCACAATGATAAACATGTGGTAAGGGCTCTTTGATAGTAAAAGAATAGCAGCTTCAAGGACTATTTTAGATATTCTTATAAAGGTAAAGGCATGCATATTCAAGTTGTCAGGTGTTAGTGGGGGGGATTGTGGAAAATAGTACCTCCTTTAGAAACTGTTATTTGGATGTCTTACAATCTAAATCCAAATGCAGATGATTGCAATAAGCAACTATGATATGAAAAATGTGTCAGAGAGAAGAGTACCAATCACGGTAGCACTTCATGCACATAGCATGCGTACAGTTGGGCAACACGATCTTGTTGTTCATCTCCATGCAAATGCCACATTCTTCTTCTCTTTCAATATCCATCTCTGAATACAGTTTATGTTCTTCATCGTCTCTTCTTCTATACCTTTCATTACATACTGCTTTCTGCTTTTTGTCTTCCACATCAGTAATACCTTTCTGGAGCTGGAGTAAAGAGGGAAAAATAACAGCTGCCAACAGATAGCATGTATAGTAAACAAAAGAATGCCCAAGGCATAAACAAGTCCAAGATTTATGAATTTAGGACTTTTAAGTATTACCATAAAATTCTCTAATGCTTGCTTTTCTTTCATGGGTCATCATAGTAGTTGTTCCATCCACATAAACCTGTAGAAATGCAGTGGATTGTTTTCTAACTAACTCTACTTAAATTTTTTTTACATAAAAGCGACACGGAAGCGAGAAGAATTCAACCTTGTAAATTAGGATTCTCAGCAGTCCAAGGGCACCAGCAAGATTGCAATCTGTCCATTGCACAAGAAAAAGGAACAAGTGTGCCGCAGGGCTGTATGACATTCTCATCTGAAGACAAGCACCATCATAATCTCGTGAAAAATCAGACGCCCTACATGTTCATTGTTATGAACAAACACAAAGAAAGAGATATCATAAAAAGTGGAAACATCAGTGTTTGCAGAAAACTGCCTCATAGTTTCAAATTAAGATATAAACAATCAAATACATTAGACTTTAAGTATGCAAATACACTACCCAAACCTTCGATTACAAAAGGAGGACCCAAAACACTAAACTTCTGAAAAAAATAAACACAGAGAAAGAGGTAGCATACAAAGTGCAAATACCAGAGTGTTACAAAAAAAATGCCTTGAAGTTTCCTGTTAAGAAATAACTGTAAGGATGCAAATACACAACCCAAACCTTCAACTACAAAATGAAGACTTAAGACACATTGAACTTCTTTTATGTATTCATTCTAAAACCACTGCAGTTCATAATACTGACAAGAATTCAAGGACAGTGTACTTTTGTGACATCAACAATTTAGTACTTACGAAGTCTTGATCAAATGACTTGACAAATGGAAGCTATTGAATAGATAGACGGTCCACAGCCTTCATACAAAGATTAAAACACCCTACTTCTGAAAATATTTATAAAATACCACCCAAGAAAGATAAAAGTTTAGCTACATGTACAAGTGTTGGAAGCGTCTATTTATGGCAGGGACATTGTATCTTCCAAGGACATGGACAAAAGTCATGTACAGAAATATCAAGTTCACGTATTTGGCAATGGGGGCTAAATGGAGAAATATCAAGTTCATTTATCGGCAATGGGGAGAAACTTGGCAAATTCTGAAAGGCACACCCCCTTTTCAAATCTTTCCTTTAGTTGGTTTTCAATTTTTAGTGTCTTAGGCTCTTAGCTTAACGCTCCCTAGGTTCTCTGTATTGGTTTTGCTGTTTGTCTTGTTTCTTATACTGAGCAACATGCTCCCTGCTCCTGCTTTCACCTCACCTTTGCTTAATATTTTTAATATATTAGTGTCTTGCCAATGGTCATCATAAATAATACAAAAAATCTGAAGTGCCACTACAAGTCTACAAGACAAGAAATAACCTTTTACTACAAGAAACACATTTAGAATCTCCAAGTTGGTTATCTTATTGATTAGTTAACATGCATTTGTTCACAACAGAAGGTTGTTCTAGGCTTCTAGCTATTGCACCGCATACAAGAGGGGTAGGATAGGCTTTCGTAACACTTTTAAAATTAGTCAGAGTGCGTATGCAGAAAATTGAGATGAAGCATACATAAAAGAAGAAATAGTGAACTGTTCACACACCCAGACTTGAATCCCCAATTGCTTTTCATAAATAATTCAAGTTTTTACTTTGCCCAATCCCCTGCTCCCTTACTCCCACAATTAAGTTCCTAGCTCCACCCCCTATGTTAGCTACTAAATCCACATACTTTCTAGAGTGATATTTGGGTCAACATTGGAAGTTTCCTCCAACATGTGGGGTAAGATCATACATTGCAGAATTTCTATTTATGCAGACAAATTGCATAACTCAAAAATTGCACTGAGTTAAATGCAACTCCCTAACTTTCTTAATCAGCAGTAAACAAAATTATCCAGAATCAAAAGTAGGATTTCACAGTTAAAAGTAGCAGTCTCCAGAAGAATTATAGATAGATAAACCTCATCCAAAACCATGAAAAAAAAAAACTTTTTTTAACTTTTTAAATACCATTTCAGAGGACAAAGTTGATCCCAAAAAATCACAAAAATATAAATAAACAAAAAAAAAAGGAAGAGAAAATGGAAATCATTAAGATTTCAAGTTGTAGATCAATGACACTCAGTGATCAACTCTAACTACAACCTAAGAAATTATTTCAAAAAAAATATATCACTCGTAGAAATTAAAACGAACGAAAGTCGAACAATTTTAGCTTCTGATCATAAATTGAATAAAAAAAAACACTAAACTTACAGTGTGTTAGCGTGTTGAATGTCTGCTTCAAGAACTTTGAGAGAATCCTTGAATGATTTTCGCTTTAATGAAGCAACGTTCATTTCCCTCTCTCTCTCGAAACCCTAATTTCACCCAAAACCTTCACTCACTCTTCTCTCTCTCTGTTTCGTTTCTTTCGTCTCTGTTTTTGAAAGCCAAAAATCTAGAGAGCTAGGCGAAGCGAAGAAACGAAAAAGCTCTCTCTCTCTCTCTCTCTCTCTCTCTCTCTCGGTCTTTGTTACTAGTGCCGCCGCGGGGACACGTGGACAATAGGGTGTCAAACAATACGTCAAAAACTGAACCAACGTCGAGCCGAGCCGACTCGGGTGTCAACTTATATGACGCTCTTTACTTATCCACTAACCGAGACGCTCCCACTTTTCCTTCGCTTTCGGTAGCTTTGCCTACACGCACCGATGACGGACCGCTATTCACCCCAACTTCCACCAAAATTTACCATAATGCCATTTAGGTCTTGTTTGGATGTGGGAATATGTTCATCATTTATGTAGAAGAAGATAATGAAAATGATATGTAATACCAAACAGAATAATGAAACAGGATAAAGAAAAATTGTCCATTCAAAAAATGTAGAATTGTCTGTTGTTATGAAATCCAGTATACCTGTCCCCTCATGCTTTTTGTTAATATTATCTCATCATAGAGGATTGACATTTTTAAAGTAAGACCTACCAACTAATAATTAAACTAGAAAATGATTTTTGTTTAATTTGTAAGATTGTACTTCATTTTCATTTTCTTTGCCACTTATATGAATTTGGGTTTTCGAGTGCTATGTGGAAACCATAATGGAATTGAAAATGAATATGAGGTGTTTGGTTAGTTGGGACCCTTATCGGGGTTGGTTTCATCTTCCTAGATGTTTATGGATTGACTTTTGTTTCCAATTATTTTTTAAGAGCATCTTCGGTGGGTACTAGATTCGAGAGTTATGCAGAATAAACTATAATAAAACTTCCACACAAGGCTCTTTAAAATATAAGAATATATGAGAAAATAATTACAGATCCCTTCAATATTCAAAATCTCTCACCATTTCAGAGAGTTTGTTTCACTTGTAATAAAGTTAGACACAAAGTTGGTCATGATGGCATCCAATGAATTCACCACATCAGGGCCTCCGCGACGAATCGTAAATTTAGATCCCCAAATGTCTTATCTATGTGAAAAATGCTAGAGAGCTCACCTTACTATCTCACTTTTGTAACTTATATAAGGTGGTAGATATAATCATGAAGTCACTTTGGGTTTTTTTTTTTTTACATCACATATATTTTTACTTATTTACAAATACGGATTTCTTCTTCTCCCTCCGAAACCCTAGCCTTCCATTACCTTTCAAACAACAAGTAAATCCAACACAAGTTTTCTCTGAAGAAGGTTTGTTCACGAGCAAGCATCAAAACTCCAAAAACGTTGAATTGGTTGATACTACGAAGAAACTCATAAATTTGGCCAAAAATTTATTGGGGGATTTTGGTTGATTTGAAGGAATAGGGAAATTGAAGAATTTTGGGTGATAATTGATCATGTAAATATAAATTCGATAACTTTTAACCTTTTATGAGATGCCCCCAACCCATGTATTTCGTGGTTCTACAATTGCTTGTGTAGAGGATAAAGAAGATAGAGAGATGGTTCGATTAAGTCCTCACATGAAGAAAAGGGTAAGGAGGGATGAATTTGTGTGTTTGAAGGTCTGATAGATGGAATAGAGTATTGTGTGTGGTGTTGGAAGATTCAAATGAATATGGATCTTATGAATAGTATAACAAATCAGAACCCCATACAAGTGGTTTTGATCTTTATTCATAAATTGTCTTGATTAATCACTATAAGTAGGGGTGGGCAAATGGATCAAGGAACCGTGGATCCAAATCGAACCGGACCGTTTGGAGCAAAACGGTCCGATTCTTTAAAAATGTAAATTAGAAAATGGTTCGGATCGGTCCGAATCCGTAATATAACGGATCTAGTCCATTTCCAAAAGTCTGAAATCAAACAGTCCGGTTTAGACCTGTTTGATTAAAAAGATTTATTCTTCGTTTTCTTCAACCCTAGAATCTTTTCTTCCTTCTGCAACCACAACCTAGAGGAGGAGACCAACCAGCCGTCTAGTGAAAAAAGAGACCAACCAAGTACAGTTTTCATCTTTCCTCACCCTCTCTCTATATCAACTCATATTCTTCTTCTTTCAACCTCTCTATCTCTCTCTAAGGAACGAGTTCACTTGAATCGTCTATCTTTCATCGATGGATCACTTCGAATCTATCGTTCCACTTATTCAACATCGCAAAGGTTGGCTTTTCACTTCAGATCTTTCACTTTTCTTTTTTCAATTTACTTTCATTTTACCGACTTATTAATTCTCATCTTCGCAATTCCCTTTGTTTCAAATACTCAGATGTTGAAGCCTGCAAAGCTGCTGGAGTTCATGTTAAGATGATAACATTGCTCTCGTGTCAAACATACTTCTGTCGAACCTTCCAGGTGAAAACTCTGTTTTGATAAATAGCCTCCAAGAACAAAACCTCCCCAAAAGTGTTATCTTCAATCCAAAATTGCTTTTTGTTTGAGCAAACCATCAAAATCTCATCTTTTGTCAATTTGAAGCAACCCCAGAGCTCCAAAAGGCCTGAAATCAACAGATAATGAGATAATTTGGTTTTGTTTGAAGAAATTAGAGATGCCCAATCACCTAAATCAACTTAGAAGGATTAGAGAAGATGTGTTTGGTGTTTATGTGTGATGAGGAGAGGATGTTGGGGAGCCAAATAGCACTAGGTGCATGTCCATACTGTGGAGGGATGGTTCGGGGTTTTGATGTGAAGAGTGCTTGGAGGTTCTGTTTTCCTCCTCTTTGTTTCAAGACCAAGAGGAAGTATTATTTCCATTTGAGTTCAAGGAGGTTAGTTGTTTATCCATGGAATTGATTAAGTAAAGATGGTGGAAGATCAAGAGGTTGTGAAATTTCATGAAGTGGGGTTATATGGTTAAGTTTATTATGTGGTGGTTCAGATTTGTGTTTTTTAGAGGTCATTGGTTGAAATGTAAAGAGGGTAAATGTAGGTGAAGAATGTGTAGGGGGTTGTAGTAGGTGTTAATATGTTAATGAAAATGCATGAATGTGATAATCTTTATTGACATTTATTTGATATTAGCAGTAATTGCAGCATGTTGGTATTCATTCAAATGATTTAATTTGTGAAGTGGTTTGGGCTTAAGCCATTGTTTGTGGTTCTTTTTGAGAAATTTGCATTCTTAAGAGGGACATGGCTGAGGTAGAAGGTTGAAAGTTGATGTTTCTCAGTAATGTAAGTTCGATCCAAAGTTCTTGTATGAGACTTGTTAAGAATGCTTGATGTCCAAAGCCATGTTGTTTTGTTACTAGCAACTGATAAAATCCAAGTTTTATAAGTAGTCTTTTATGTCACTGCAGAGAGCCCAAGTGTGGTTAGAAGGTTGAGAATTGAATTCTCATACATGATATAAGCATACAAACATGTTAATATCAATAACTGTCAACAATGATATTTACATCTCCTTAACAAGTTCTAAAAATAACAAAGTGGGATTAACCCAATGTCCTTTGGAACCGTAGGAACTGGATCGTTTCAAACGGTTCGAGTTAGGTTTGGTACCAATGTTCAAAATGAGGGAATCCGGATCGGACTGGATCCGGTAAATTTAAACAGTTCAAGTTAGGTTTCTCAAATTTTGGTACTGATCCGGACCGTGCCTACCCCTAAATACAAGTGAGTCTACATGTGAATAGTCCCTATTGCTTAAATTCATGATGGTTTGTTGGATAAGATAATGTTTAGAAGAAGGATAACCATTAATCAAAGGTTTTTGTTCATTGGTTATTTGTTGACGTGGACATGGTAACATGGAATCCACTTAGATAAGTTACAAAAGTTATAATGGTGAAATATCTAGCACTACTCATTACATATATTGGAGGCCAACGCGCTCTACCTACGCAAAAATTCAGTAATTTTTTTTATTACAACAATTTAATAATAAGAAGAAAAAAATTATAATTAAATCTCTATACAAAATAATTATATATAATTTTAAGAGCCAATGTATAGTATATAAATAAATAAGAGGCTTTAAATAAGTGCGACAAAGGCTTTTGTCACTCAAAATTTAGAAGCAACCTTTTCCCATACTTCCTTGACTAATTCTCTCATTACAAAAAGATGGCAAAAAAACTATGGCATATTAAAGAGCCGGCTAGTGCCATACTCACTCTCTGGAAAGTGTCACAAGATTCACTTCCCACCATGTCGAATCTAGCAAGAGTTCATGTTCCTATTGAAGATTGTTGTGTCTTCTGTCACAGCCAAAAGGAAGATGTAACTCATCTTTTCTTTTTTTGTTCAATAATCAATCACCTTTGGCTTCTCTCCCCTCTTTCGATCAACTGAATAAACGCCAATATGTCATATTCAAAAGTCTAAACCTTCTTGCAATTTATTTGGAGAACTGTCTCAGAGAATCAACATCAGAAGGAAGAAATGTTGTCTCAAGTTGTCGCCATTATTGACACAATTTGGCACACATGCAACCAAATCATCTTCCTCAAAACCAAATTCTCAACTCAACTCTTCACTAAAGCTTTGTATCATAATTGGGGGACATGAAAAAAATAGTGGTTTTCAACTCCTCAAATACTCGACAATCTTCAAGAACTCGCTACACTTCATCATGCCATAGCCTTAGCTAACACCCATGCCTTACACCACCACCATCCTCTCCATCATGCTGCTAATCATTCTATAGAACCCTCCAACTCTAGTTATACAAACCCACGGGCACCCAGAACACAATTAATTCAATCACATATGCAACCAAATCATCGTCCTCAAAACCAAATTCTCCACTCAACTCTTCACTAAAGCTTTGTATCATAATTGGGGGACATGAAAAAAACAGTGGTTTTCAACTCCTCAAATACTCGACAATCTTCAAGAACCCGCTACACTTCATCATGCCATAGCCTTAGCTAACACCCATGCCTTACACCACCACCATCCTCTCCATCATGCTGCTAATCATTCTATAGAACCCTCCAACTCTAGTTATACAAACCCACGGGCACCCATAACACAATTAATTCAATCACATATGCAACCAAATCATCTTCCTCAAAACCAAATTCTCCACTCAACTCTTCACTAAAGCTTTGTATCATAATTGGGGGACATGAAAAAAACAGTGGTTTTCAACTCCTCAAATACTCGACAATCTTCAAGAACCCGCTACACTTCATCATGCCATAGCCTTAGCTAACACCCATGCCTTACACCACCACCATCCTCTCCATCATGCTACTAATCATTCTATAGAACCCTCCAACTCTAGTTATACAAACCCACGGGCACCCAGAACACAATTAATTCAATCACAAATCAAAACGGCCATTAACCACCTACTTAACTCTCTCTTAAGATACTCATACCATACCCAATCACCACTCCCTCCACAGATGATTATTGTCACTTATGATGCTAGTTTTTATTTGTAATTCACAACAGGGCGTTTTTGACATTTTTTTTGTTGACGCTCTTGGTCATGTTCGTGCTAGAATTGCGAGTCCTATCCCAGGGAAAGTCTATGACAATACTTTGGCGAAGTGTTTAGCGGCTGAAGCAGCCTTACTTTTCATTTATGTGCAACAATGGCACATGAGCTATCTCCTTGGCGACTCCAGTACCGTAAATTCTATCATTAACAGACACTCAAGGGCAAATCAGATAGATCACAACTGGATGTGGCATCAAATCATCTATAATATTCAATATCTATTTAATACTTTATCTAACTGGTTTTGTAATTATATCCCTCGATATCTTAATCGCGAAGCACATGATGTAGCAACTTATGTTGGACAAACTTATAGTAATCGTATTTAACTCATTATATGCTACATGTTTTACGAAAAAAAAAGATGGATGGTTTTGATTGTAAAAGTATGAAATGTTGAAGGGAAAATTAGAAATCGAAAAGTTAGATGTAAGAGAAGTTTTATAATTTCTAAATAATTGGAAGGCTTGAAATGAAGTATAGATAGGGTTTGGGTATAATTAATGAATGTTTACAGAGGCTGGCTTTGATTATAAAAAATAGATATTAGGGCATTTTTATAATTTATAGTTAATTTGAGGGCTTTAAATAAATTATGTTATGGCCTTAGTTGTAGTTAATAAATGTTTTAAGGGGTTGGATTGAAATGTAAACAACATGAGTTTGGGAGGGCAAAATAAAAATTATTATTGAAATTCTAAACATTTAAGGGCCTATGTATAATTTACAAATAATTAAGGTTTCGAATAAATTATGTTAAGGGCTAATGTATAATTAACAACATTTGAGAGGGACGGGTTTTTTTTATCGTAAATAATCTAAATTTGGGAGGGTGTGATGGTACATATGTATAAATTAAAATGACAAAAATGCCCTTGAACACTATTCACCAAACTATTAATTTTTTCTTGTAAATATAATATAGTTGGGAGGGCATTTTGGGCATTCCAAAAATCAAGACGAAGAGACACAATCATTGTTCCTAAGGGCCTATGTATAGTTTATAAATAAGGAACTTCAAATAAATTATGTTAGGGGCATAGGTATAATTAGTCAATGTTTGAGAGTGGCTAGTTTTTATTGCAAAAGTATAAAATGTGGAGGGCAAAATGGAAATTACAAAAGTTAGATGTAAGGGCTTTTATATCATTAAAAATAATTGAAGGTCTTTAAATAAATTATATTAAAAGCTTATGTGTAATTAATGAATATTTATAATAAGGGCTGGTTTAATCGAACAGAAGTGAACTAGGTCTACCTAACAGATCCTTTTCATCAGATCCTTTTCAACTTAGTACTCCTTACTCTAATTGAACATAAGTGAACTAGGTCTATCTAACATACCTCTTCTTACCCCTTGGGAATGTTGCAATCAAAGTTTATGTTTTTCTACCCTTCTTCAACTCTTACATACTTATGTTCACATCACCAAATGGAAGGTCAAATCAACTCCAATGACAACATACTCCATTATCAAAGCTAAGTGCACATCTGTTCAGTCCTTGATGTGGGGTTTTTAAACCACCTATGGACTCAGACTCAGTTTTTCAAAGTTCAAACAATAATTTTGAAACCATTGACATTTCATAGAACGTGGTATAACATCTTCCTACATTTCTCTCATGCATTTCATCAAAGACCTGAATAGCATCTACAAACACCCACATTTCACATACAAACAAACCAAACTAGTCTTCACAAACACAAAATGCAATAACTAGAAAAGAAGAACTTACATTTGAGGTTGAAAAGAACTTACAGTTGAGAGAGATCTTGTATTTTCTCAGAGAACTTGAGAGATTGAAATGGCTTTGATTGGGCTAGCAATGGAAAAACGATAGCTGTAACCTAATTAAAAGGGTCGGTTTTGCGCGACGAACCCTTCGTTGCCATATATTAGAGATTTTGTCGCGCTAGTTTTCAAAATTTCACCCCAATTTTTTGCCACCAAAAGCACGCGCCATGATTTTTAGGGGGGGGGGCATTTTGTGCGATGAAATATTATAATTTTGTCGCACAAACATCAAATTTGTTTATTTTAGGGGGGGGGACTTTTATATCATTATTTAATTAATTCATTGAACTTCGACACTCATTTAACAAATTTATGGTAAAAAATTCATAGGACATTAACAAATTTAACTAAATGAACTAACAAAATATATAATATTATTAACATCTTGTAAACGACCTAACAAATTATATTCCTTCAAATGTATTTAATCTGAATCAGTAGAGTAATCACTTTCGACTTCTTCTTTAAGTTCATATGACATGGTTGCCTCAGATTCTCCAAAAACTCCATCTTTTGCAGGTGATACCTCAACATTATATTCGTCATCAATCGGAGGAAGTTCGACAAATAACTCAAATGGTTGTTGGATAATGGGAATGCATGAAGATGAATTCTCTTGATCAGCGGTGTCATCATCACTGTGGTCATCAGAAGCATTTTCAGGAATGTCCCATATACTTATGTGTTGGATCGTCTGGACTACTTTCCATCCACCACCGGCTTTAGGATCATCTAGATAAAAAATTTGTTTTGCCATAGTTGCCAAAATAAAAGGATCATGCTCGTAGCAAAGTGTGTTCGTGTTCATACTTACTAGACCATATTCTTGTTTAATACTTCTGGCTATGTGGGTTTGTATCAAACCAATGACACTTGAATAAAATCACCTGGCAATGGTATTTGTATAGTAAATGAAATACAGATGTCAGTTTACCATAGAAATCAACATTGCGGTGTCGCCGTCCTCAGGTACTGATACGCCGCTTTTTTGAGTGCTCAAATTATTATCTCGCTTGATAACCAGAAACTTAACACCATTCACATAACAACCCGAAAATGTTTCAGATTGAATATGACCTCTCGCCAGGTTTGATAATTCATCATCCCGACATTTTCCCATCACTCATTTTCATACAACGAGCAATATTAAATGCGTACCCATCTGGAAACTTCACAGAATAAAAAAAAACTTAATTTTTTTTTATCTTTACTGGTGGTTTAACTGCAAGTTAGGGATGTCCCTTTACCCATTTGTTACCGACTTTCTTAAGCCATAACCGTTTCTTTATACCCATGTTCATACAATCTTGCCTCACTTTCACAATGTTCTTCGATTTTCCTTCGATGCCAAGAATTGTCCCTACCACACTATCACACACACTATTTTCAATATGCATCACATCTAGGTTGTGTCTGATCTTTAATTTCGACTAGTACGGAAGCTCGAAGTATATATTCTTTTTCATCCAGTTCAAATGTGTAGCTGACCTGTGTAAATTAGTATCACGATTATCAGAATGTTTGCCAATCTGACCAAATTCCAAGCTATTCAACTTGGCCAAAATGTCATACCCCGACCATTCTCTATGTCTAGTGTCGTTCTCCATTTTCCCATCAAAGTCCACCTTATTTGTTCGCCACTCGTGATCCTGCGACAACCATCTACGGTGACCCATATAACAAACCTTTCCCGCATGCCAATCGGACGTTACATCATCGTTGCATACCAAACATGCCTTATAGCCTTGAGTACTCCAACATGAAATATTTTCATAAAGGGAAAATCATGTATAGTCCACATCACCGCTGCTCTCAGCATAAACAATGTGTTGGTAGACTTATCAAATGTACGTACACCATTTTCCCATAAGTCTTTTAACTCATCAACCAACGGCCGCAAATAAACATCAATGTCCTTTCGGGGATGACCGGGAATTACTAAAGTCATCATTGTAAATTATTTTTTCATACTCATCCAAGGGGGCAAGTTATAAGAAACAACAACGACGGGCCAGGTGCTGTGAGTAGAGTTCATATTCCCGAACAGATTAAATACATCAGTTGCAAGCCCCAATCTGACATTGCGTGGGTCTTCTGCAAAATTTGGATACATAGTATCGAATGCTTTCCAAGCCTCTCCATCTGCAGGATGTCTTAAAAAATCATCATCAACCCTTCCTTCCTTGTGCCATCTCATATGACTCGTAGTTTGCGTCGACATGTACAATCGCTGCAATCTGGGCATCAGTGGAAGATAACCCAAAACCTTTTGTGGATTTTTTTTTCGTTTTATTACTAGAATTAGGCTTATATCTTGGCTCATTGCACACAGGGCATGCATCCATCCCTTCAATTTCCTTATAAAATAATGAACAGTTGTATTTGCAAGCATGAATATTTTGATACCCCAAACCGAGATCGTTCAACAATTTCTGTGCATTACGATAATCCCCAAGCAAAACGTTTTCCTTCGGAAGCATCTGCTTCATAATTCCCATTAAATGAGAAAAACACTTATGCTACATGTGATGTTTCACTTTGCAATGCATCAACTCCACAATGGCAGTAAGCAGGGAGAACTCTGTGCAACTGGGGTATAATGTTTGTTGGATTTGTTTCAATAGTCTTTCATAGTTTTCTAACTCTTCACTTTGCAGCATGTTGGGAGGTACGATATCTCCTACCATATCATCAATGTCATCTTCGTTCATCGATGCATATGGATAAGCGTCATTTATTATACCCATAACTTGGTCATTATCATTCATGGACGTTTCATCAATGTGCGGCACAAGTGGCTGGGAAATCGATGAAGTCGAACAAAATTCTCGTTGCTCCCCATGATAAATCCACCTCGCATAATTCCGAATCATCCCATACCTCGCCAAATGATATCGAACCGTATTGAATGTCTGCCACAAATAATTGTTACAACATTGACACAGACACTTGATATGATTCGTCATACCAGTGACATGTGCCCTTGCAAACTCAATGAGCTCTCAATCCCATTTAAATATTCATCACAACATTTGTCCTGATTTTGTATCCACTGTCTTTTCATTACGCCTATTTTCAGTTTATAAACAAAACATGAGAATTCAAGAGAGTTAACGACGCTAATGCGATTAGGTTTCAATGTGAAAAAATTTCGACAGCATCTCAATTACAATTCTTCAAGTGGACGATGTAGATATTATTAATTAATAAATATCTAGTATGCACTCAAAAAACAATGTGAGACACTCCCAAAATTCCACACGATGACAACCTAATTTCATGAAATTTAAAAAAATGAAAAAATTTAGCAATTTCCTCACCGTTCTCCAAGTGAAAAAGAGACGATTGGAGGTGTGGTCGGCAACGTAGAGAGAGGACAAAGCCTAATTAATTGTTGGAAGCTTGGAGTATATAGTGAGAGAAATCAATCGAGCGGAGAAAAAGAATAAAATGAGAGGAGAAAATAGTGAAAAACATAGATCTGATTATTCTAATTCGTGGAGAAGATGAACGGGTCAGAGTTTGTGCGACGACACCGTTCGTCGCCTTGGGATGTTTTAGGCGATGAACCTGCTCGCTTTAAGCGACGACACTTTGTCATGAATACTTTATGCGACAAAGGTTTCCAATTCGTCGTGTACGATATATTTAGGCGACGACAAAGTTTGTTGCCATAGGATGTTCAAGTTGGTCGTTCAAAGTAGTCGACACGTAGCCCTAGGTATTTTAGGGTGACAAAATATTTGGTTTTAAGCGATGACACGTTGTCGCACATTAGTTATGCGACGAAGGCTTCAAGTTCGTTGCGTAAGAGATTTTTTAAGCAACGAAACAGTGCGTCGCGTTAAATAGTTAACTATTTTTTGTAATAGCGTGACGATATTAAATATGTTGTCGCACCAAGTTACTTTTGAGCGCCAAAACTTGCCTCGTCGCGCTACGAGTTGTTGCAAAAAGGGATTTTTTAGTAGTGTAAATAGTTTAAATATGTGAGGGTACAATAGTAAAAAAGTTTAAAGTATTTTTATTTGAATTACATAAACACCATTTTCACTTTTTATTCTCTTTTGACTTTTTCTCGTAAATACTATAGAACTTAGAGGGCATTTCCAGAACCTGAAAATCAAGTTGAAGACACCTCAAGTTCATATGAGGGAACTCTCATTATATATGTAAAGATATAGATGGCCCCTAGGTGTTAAGGCCTTTCTTAATACTAAAGCCCAACCACCAAAAATTTCCCAATTACATGGGAAAAAAATCTTAGTTATAATTATTTTTAATCTATAACAATAAAATAAGTTTCTATTAGATATAATATTTTTTGGCAAGCCCTATTTAATACCATCAAAAGTATTGTCCCACACCACCATCCAGATTTAAAAAAAATAAAAAAAATATTTACCTACTAATCCACATCACCCAAAAAACTGTTTTTGAAAAAAACAGTAGCGATGAACGCGAGAAGAGAACCATCCTCCTTCATAGTTTTCTTTGTATTTTCTCTTCACTTCTCATTAGATCAACAGATAACGGAGTAGCACCACCCTGTTCCCCGCCACCGCCGGCCTCCCCTCTTAGCAAAACAACCTAGCTACCACTCATTCAAAACATAAAAATAGGGTTACTTTCAACCAATTTATACTTTCAATTGTGGTACTCTTAGTTACCTAATAAACACAATTTGAATTAGTTAAAAATGTATAGAAATGAGCAAGTTATGGTCATTTTCCTAAAGTCATGTAAATCTGTTCTGAAAAGAAAATGGGGTAGTGTCCCTAACTTTCGGCCTACTTATACGCTTGATTGAGAGAGATTCTCAAGCTTATCAAAGCACAAAAAATGTATTACTCTGAGTTATCTAATGAACACAATTTGAATCACTTGAAAATGTTTTGAAATGAGAAAATTATAGCCATTTTACGACAAACACTCAAATTGTCCAGAAAAAAGTATGTTTTCACCTACTCACCTTAGACAATGTGAGTAGGAGTCTCACATTCGCAAATATCTGTGCCAGTGTACGTCTCACATTCATATAGATCTGGGCGAGTTGGAGACTTTAATTCGCATAGGTCTGGGTGAATTTCAGACTCCTCCTCGCATTGCCCAATGCGATGGGTGAAAACATACTCTTTTTTTCTGGCAAGTTTGAGTGTTTGTCTTAAAATGACCATAATTTTCTCATTTCAAAACATTTTCATGTGATACAAATTGTGTTCATTAGAAAACTCAGAGTACTATATATTTTTTTGGTTTTATGATCCTAACAATCGGCCTCAATAGAGAGTATAAGTTGGCTGAAAGTTGGAGATACTACCCCGTTTTCATTACGAGACATATTTGCGCGACTTTAGTAAAATGACCATAACTTGCTCATTTCAAAACATTTTCAAGTGATTCAAATTGTGTTTATTAGATAACACGTAACTCTACATTAGATAACTTAGAGTACTACATTTTTCACATTTTGATGAGCTTGAAAGTGTTTATTAGTCTGTCTCAATAGAGCGTATAAGTTGGCCGAAAGTCAGAGACACTACCCCGTTTTTTTTTTGCGAGATAAATTTGCATGACTTTAGTAAAACGACCATAAATTGCTCATTTCACAACATTTTCAACTGATTCAAACTGTGTTTATTAGGTAAAAAAAAGTACTAAAATTGTTATGTTTTGATGAGCTTGAGAATCGGTCTTAATTGAGAGTATCAATTGGCCAAAATTAGGGACAATACATATTTTATTTTGCAGTTTTGAGTGAGTTTAGTAAAATGACCATAAGTTGCTCAATTCACAAAATTTTTAATTCATTCAAATTGTATTAATTAGATGACTTAGAGTAGTAAAATTTTCATGTTATGATAAGCTTGAGAATCAATCTTAATTGAGCATTAAAATTGAACCAAAGTCAGGGATAATACCCTGTTTTCGGGGACAAAGAGGTAGAGAGTGGTGGCGGGGGGTTGTGCTTGATGGAGAAAGGTGGTAGTGGCGGGAGGGAGAGAGGTGGTGGTGTGGAAAATAAAGGAGGTGGTGTGGGAGAGAAAAATTTAAAATGGTGGTGTAGGACAGTACTTTTGGTGGTGTTAAACAGTGTTTGCCATATGTTTTTTAGCCATTTGCATGGTAATAAGTTATCTTATGTGAAGATAAGAGTAGCCCCACTGTTGGATTTCGCATCCCCAAAAAAAATCTCAAGACTAACCTAGTTGGACACAAATCTTTTAAGTGTTCGAGGAAATAAAAGTCCAAACCATAATGGAGGACAGGGGCAGATTCAGGATTGCAAACAAAGGGGGGCAAAAAAATCATAGATAATTTAAGTCTTAAAATAAATAGATAAATATGATTAAAATAGAGTTTTAAAAGTATTACAAGTGAAACATACATAATGAGTCAATGTAGACGCACAATAGATTTAGGCAAAAGCTCTCTGCGAGTTCTCATGTTCTGGTAATGATGCATAATCTCCTCGTCATCGATGCCATTAAATATATCTTTCTCAACGTATGTAATCAAACTATCTGCCATCCATTGATCTCCCATTCGATTACGTAATCGATTCTTGACAATCTTCATAGCAGAAAAAGCTCTCTCAACACTTGCGGTTGCAACTGGTAATATTAAGGCTAAAGTAATAAGCCTATAGATCAAAGGATACAAAATGTTTTTTTTTGTCCTTACCATCTTCTCAGCTAGATTGCTAATTCCTGTCAAATTCAAGAACTCGCTATTCGACCTTACATCAATGATAAATGTCTCCAACTGATTATCAAGAGCATCAAGTTGTACTTCTGAGAAATCATTTGGATAAAACTGAGCAAAACGAATCAATTTTTCCTTATCAAAATTCGAGAAGGAATCATTTGGACTCGGGCATGAAAAACATAAAAATAATTCAGTATTCACTTCATTGAAATGGTCGTTGAGCTCTTGAAGTTGCAAATCAATAACAACATTAAATAATTGAACCCGATAACGATGCATGTTTGTTACCTTTTCAACATTACGTCGTGACCGTCCCCGAGCAACATAAAATTCATGAAGGTTAGGCATTTCTATAGCATGTTTGCTAAAAAATAAGGAAACTTCATCTAGCAAATTGTTTCATCCGTCATCTCGCATCAACTGTAAGCGTTTCTTAACTACTATGACCAAACCCATGGCATTCACAATATCTTGGTCATTTCTTTGCAATGCTTGTGACAATTCATTCGTGATTCCTAATGTACTTTTCATCAAATGAAGTCCAAATGCAATATCAAAAGATAGTAGTGAATCTAATAAAGTGCACGCTTCAACTCTTTGCTCAACATATTTTGAGGTCTCCTTAATGCACTCGAGCACATCGATGATAGAATTGAACAACTTAATCAAGCTTATCAAAGTATTGTAATGTGAGCCCCAACGTGTATCTCCGGCTCTTTTAAGAGTTGATTGTTGATTTTGGCCACTTCCACTTGCAAGTTCACCACTTTCAAGTGCTTTTAGAGTGTTAATAGATTGTCCTTCTAAAATAATATCATGACGCTTACATGAGCCACCAACCACATTCACAACACTCGTGACCAAAGAGAATAATAAAACAATGGAATCTTCATTCTTTGCAACGACAATAAGTGCTAATTGAAGTTGATGTGCAAAGCAGTGAATATAGAATGCATTTCCATTATCCATTAAGATTAATGCTTTAAGACCGTTGAACTCACCTTGCATATTGTTTGCCCCATCATACCCTTAGCCACGTAGTCTTGAAATGCTTAACTTATGTTTTGAAAATAAAACGTCAATTGATGCCTTTAGGGATAGAGCAGAAGTGTCAGAAACATGTACAATACCTAAAAGTTTCTCAATCACATGCCCGTGTTTGTCCACATAACGGATCACGGAAGCCATTTGCTCTTTAATTGATATATCACGAGCTTCATCAACTAATATGGAAAACAAAGAATCTCCATGGTCTTGAATGATAACATTTATGGTTTCGGTTGCACAAGCATTTACAATGTCTTTTTGAATTTCCGATGCTATTAATTTAAGATTCCCAGGACATTTATCCAAAGTTACCCTTTTGATGTCTTTACTGTGGTCACCAAGAAAATGTAACATTTCCAAGAAATTCCCTCGGTTGTTTGAATCACAAGATTCATCATGACCACGGAAAGCTAATCCTTGTCGGAGTAAGAATCGAATACAAACGACAGAAGCATTTAGACGAACCTTGTAATCACTTCGAGCTTCATTTGTTTGCTTATTCACAACAGTTCGAAGATGTTGTTGTTGATTCATTAAGGCTTCACAATTACTCCAAGATTGATTGTGATCACTGTTAGACCTTCCAACATGTGTTTGTAACTTATCTTTTTTCTTCCAATTGGTAAATCCTTCAACGACAAAAGCATCACAAGTACCCACATGCTCTTTACTCTCAGATCTGAAAAGGTAGCAACACAAGCAGTATGCAGCCTCTTTCTCTATGCTATATTCTAACCATGTAGGAAATTCATCAAACCAAGAAGGATTGAAACGCCGTAAGACTTTTCCTTGCAAAGTTTGCTTAAAATTATGTGTCCGAGGTTGGCAAGGACTTTTTTGCAAGTATGTTCTTCGAATTTCATCCCTTATGTTGGGATGATACTCCTTGATTGGCTTACATAATCCAGGATCTGCTAGAAGAGTTTTTGGATCAAACTCAGTCTCAAATATACAACTCCTTTTGGAACTAGGAAGTTCCTTATCAGACCTATCAGTGACAGCATAAGCAGTAGAACTAGAACTCACATCATTTATTCTTTTAAAGTATCTATACATTACTCGTAAGCACAAGTGCACAACTATTGAACTACACAAATACATCATATAATCCCAATATTCATATTAAAAAATTCTATCACAGATTCTCAAATTATCAAATTTGTAATGTAAATAAATAATTAACGCATGAAAGAGAAGAAACCTCACCAAATACCAAGAACTTGAGATAATGACCTTTTCAGCAGATGAAATTAAATACCCACTTAAGCTTCAATGATCAAATACCCACTTTATTAAAGCATAAACAAATAAACAAATTAAATTAAAAATCAAATATAAAACTCTCATTTACAAATAAAGATGATAAATTAGATACTTAAACAAACATAAAATACCCCATCAAAACTTAAACAAATATAAAACTCACCCAAAACTTAAACAACTAAATAAATATTCACCAATCTAAACATAAAGGTGATTAACAAAGTGTGAATTTGTTTTTATCTCTTTATTAAAAAAAAACTTAAAGTAAGAAACACTGAAAATCACTGAGAAACACTGAATTCTTTATTCCCTCCTCTTCTCTTTTCATATCTCTCTCTCCTCTTTTCATCCCTAATATCTGAAATGAAAAGAGGAGAAGATGTGAATTCTTTATTCTCTCTTCTCTTTTCATATCTCTCTCTTCTCTTCTCTTTTCATACCTCTATTTTCTTCTTGACTTTTATCACTGAGAAACACTGAAAATCGTGGAGATCGATTTCATCAGAAGAGAGATCGATCTCCATCAGAGTCCATCAGAGTTTCTGATCTAGGTTTCGATCTCAAAAGTTTTTGATCTAGAGTTCATCTAGGTTTCGATCTAGGTTTCTGATCTAGAGTTCATCTAAGTTTCTGATCTAGAGTTCATATAGGTTTCGATCTCAGAAGTTTATGATCTAGAGTTCATCAGAGTTTCTGATCTAGGTTTCGATCTCTCTCCATCAGAGTTCATCAGAGAAAGGTCTCAGAGTTCATCAGAGAAAGATTAGAAATCCAATCTCAGAGTTTCGATCTCTCAGAGTTCATCAGAGAAAGATCAGAGTTTCGATCTCCATCTCTCTCTCTGATCTCTCTCTCGAGTTTCTGATCTAAGTTTCGATCTCTCTCCATGAGAAGAGAGATCGATCTCCATCAGAGTTCATCAGAGTTTCTGATCAGAGTTCATTAGAAAAAGATCTCATAGTTTATCTTTCAGAGTTCATTAGAGAAAGATCAGAAATCCAATCTCAGAGTTTTGATCTCTCAGAGTTCATCAGAGAAAGATCAGAGTTTCGATCTCCATCTCTCTCTCTGATCTCTCTCCATCTCTCTCTCTGATCTCTAACTTGAGTTTCTGATCGAGGTTTTTGATTCATCAAAGAAATCCAAGGTAAGAAGAGATGTTAAGATTAAAGGTAATTTTGTTGTTCAATTGTCCTGTTGATTTCATTTAGAACCTATAATCAAACAAACGCACCTTGTTTCACAGGGATGGAGAAGAAGATATTGTTGTGGACCGAAGGCGTGGAGGCGGAGATTAGAAGTGACAACTCAATTGTTTTTGTTTTCTTCAATTGTGATCTGTAATTGTAATTAGGGATTGTAATTATGATACGTGATCTGTAATTACGATTCTTGTTTCTATAAGCGGGGCAAAATAAAATTTCTAAGGGGGGCAAGATTGAAATTTTATTTACTTTGGTAGATTTTTTTCAAAACCTAAGGGGGTCACCCCCTTACCCAAGCTGTAGATCCACCCCTGATGGAGGACATCATAACAAGTGCGAGCTCTTTCACGACCTCCAACTTCTCCGGTATTACTTATAGCTCTAGAAAGGTAGGCTCATCTACAAGGTCGTGCCAAATTTCATGGCATTATACCTATGAATGCACGACCACCTGGAGATGGAGTAAAATGTATATTTCCAATATGTTTTACATAAAATTCTCTTTCATTCTAGATCAATACATACATTTATGGCTTGTACATTAATGATAAAAAGGCCATTACTGTCAGATAAGCACTTTGGTTCATTCACAATTTATTCACCTATGGGGATAGTTGTAGTGGTTGATGAGTTGTGTAGACATTTGCATTATTAATATACAAGACACAAAATTTAAGTTAATTTGTTTGTTCTAGACATGAAAAGATTTGGTGTAATCCATAGAAAATTGGTGGCAGTGTATCATGTTTAGATGGGCTATCATGTGAAGACACTTATTTTTTATGTACCCGATCGAGCAACCATTAAAAATTATCAACTTGACCATGCATAATGTATTGGCTTAGACCTAATTTACTTTTATCGACTGAGGAGATAATACATGACAATGTGTAAACACTTTGGGATGTGTGTTGTGGATGAGTTTCACAATGTATTTGCGGATGTTTACCCCCACATAGGTGATATTCACGTAATTATTACATAATATATCCCTTAATTTATATATATTAGTGTTTCAATTAGTATATTTTATTCTAATTATTTCATTTTCATGTTTCTGCAGGAATTTGAGCGTGAACGATGAATTCGCATAAAGGCGACAATTTGAGGAAATGATATATTAATTTGTCGATTCTAGCGGTGGTACAGAGTAGAGAGTCACATACTTAAACCTAACCCAAACAAACATAGGTCCACCTAATTTAACCTAATCCCAAATGTCCGTACAAAGTAACGGGTGACAAGTCGACTATCACATGCCTAAACCTGACCCAAATTCACCTATTACCTAAAAATCCATACCCAACCTAACCAGGAGAAGAGAGAAAAACCCTATTTAGAGAGCCCTCTCCTTTCTCTCATGGAACTCTCTCCCTATCCACGTTTTCTCTTCCTCTTGCTCTTTTCCATGCCTCTCCTCTCTTCATTGGCAGAGACATAGAGACCTTCGACTCTCGCCACTAACCAACATCCCATCCATGCCTTCTCACTAGCTTGACCTCCTCCCTCGTTCCCTTCTTTTCCCTCAGCCACAGAATACACCAATAACCCCTCGCCAACTCGTTCTTCCATCGTCACTAGAACATCATTTCTCTCTCTCGTCCGCCGTCACAAACGCTTAACACCACCACCACATCTCTCACACACGAAACGGAGAGCAACCACACGACATTGCAACTGTTGTTTATCGTCTCCCTGTTCCCTCTCTCACAGCCACCATCATCGGCCGCACACCATAGTCCAGCCACACGTCTAGAGTCCAGACCACCTCTTCCTTCACTCCCTCATCCACTCTCTCATGTCTCTCTCTCTTGCAAGTTCAGTGAAGAAGAAAAAGGAAACAAGCAGCAACAAACAGGACGAAAATGCTGAGTTTTGGGCGGGAGGAAACTGCTTTTCAAAATAGTTCCACTATTAGCACCCCGAATATCATTTTGTACCACCACAGTCCCCTAGAAGTCCTTTGTGTCGCATGTTCGTGCGGGAAATGATGGATTTCACCGACACCATTGTTATGACCTCCTTGACCATGATATTCCAGACCCTCGCCGAGGCGAAGATGAAACCACAGGGTTTCCTAGAGTTTGTCGTATTTGAATTATTGTTTGCTAAATGCTTAAATGTTAAATACAATTAATTTATGGATATTAATAATTTTCTTTCATGGATTATATCTGGTATAATAATCTAGACTAATCGGTAGTTAGAAGATCTCTTTGTTGATATTTGAAGTCTGTTTTAATTAATTAATTTAAATATGTGATTGTGTGTGTCGTAAAAAAACATGCAATGCTAGGGGTTTATGCCTTTGCTAAAATCAATTGGGAATGTAGATTAATCTTTAGATTAGTCGTAGTGAATCTCGATAGGGATGGCAACACATAAATTATTCGCGAAATCGCTCCATTCGACATAGCTTTGTAGTGCGTAGTGAACAGAGGCATCATCACTTTAACTTCCCCCCTCTCTCAAAGTAGTTTCTCAGAGTTCTTGAAAGCCAAATAAGAAGATATTCGACTTATAAGATATTGCGCTGCTACTGCTGGCGTGGTTGTCTAAACGATGACCTTAAGAAAGAAACCAGCCTCCTCCACCACCAAAAGATGACCTAAATAAAGAGATACCGTCATCCAACCATCTTCGGGGAAGACACTTGGAAATATCAGATTGCCAACATAAACGTAGAAGATGCTCCATTACCACCATCGAAGAAAGAGAGTGATCAGATCCTCCAAAATAAATTATGGGGGATGAAGAGATTTCTCACAATTTTCATGTCTGTATTTCTATGTGTAGGCAAATCTCATCAATCCACTCATGCGGTGATCCATTCAAAGCCTCTGGTGGATGAAAGAGAGGCGTCTCTCCTTGGCTGTTTCAGATCTGGATGAAGAATCACCACCGCCAGCAGCGGAGTTAGCTGATGAAGAATCACCAGATCTCAGATGCCTTGGTATCAACAGAGAGATTGAAGAAGAACATTCTAGAGTGAGTGAGAGAGAGAAGGGAGAGGCAGAGTGAGAATTGAGAGATAGGGTTAAGGTTTTTTTCTTTTTCTTTTTATAGGTTAAGGGTATTTCAATAGTTTTCCCACTTAAACGGATATATGATCTGTCCAAATTCGTATTCGCCCCGAAATTCGTTTATACACATCCATAACCGCCCCACTGCCATCCAACGGGGCAGGGCGGATATCCGTGAAAATTCACCCCACTGCCATCCCTAAATCTCAAAAACTATAATTTAGGTTAACACAACTCTCGAAGAACCTGCCAATGACATGACAGCTCAACGAGTAACGCTTGGCGGATGGTACCACTAGGTCATGGGTTCAAACTCAGCTTGCGGCATCTTTATGGGTTCTAGGATCCTATAAAAACCCTGTTTGCCTTAAAAAAAAGTCTCGAAGAACCTGTGGTGGATTTGATGTCTCGATCCATTCTCTCATTATCTTATCAATTTAATTTTTAAGTTGTTCAATTTAATTCTCTTAATTTAGTAATTTCCAACTTCTGTAACCCCCAATTTAAATTAGTTTTAATAAGTTTTAGAATTTGGTTATCTCATCAATCCTCGTGGGATCGACATATATTTGCTTCTGTCTACAAGTTAGGTAGTCGTGCACTTGCGGTATTACAAGTAGGGTTTATTAGCTTATTAATTTTGGTTAATAAAATCTACATCAGTTTTCCAATATCAAATTGGGTCTAGTTATCATCAGTTATGAATTTGAAATAAGGACATACCTAAGATTCTAAGACAACATTATTTACTAGTTGCGAGTTCTATGAATGTCTCTTATTATGTTGTTCGGATTAACAAAAGTTCCTATGTAATATATGTATCTCATTAATCGGGCAGTCAAGAAAATGTGTGATATGTTTATGATTGTGATAGATTCAGACTAATAAAACACATGAAATTGCAGTAAACGAAATTAACGAAATAATACGATAAAATAATTTAACTAATAAGAAATAACTTTTATTCAATCAACTAACTAACAATGGATGATCTATGCTAAACTACCTTCTAAAACAAACCCTAAACCTAATAGGAAACCGATATGAGAACCCTAATTGAAATCTCTATTACAAGAATAATAGAATTGTCATATATTACCAAAATACTCATAGTTCAAATATTAATAAATATTATAAACCGATATGAGAACCTTAATTGAAATTTCTATTACAAGAATAATAGAATTGTCATATATTACTAAAATACTCATATTTCTAATATTAATAAATATTATAATTCTATCAACTTCCCCGGGTTGAAGAAGTTTGTCCTCGAGCTTGAAACTAAGGAAGTCATACGAGCACAAGTGGCAACAGAGAAAACACACGGTGAAGTGTCCTAAAAGAAGTCAACCTCGAAGTGTGCCTTTGTAATTACTTACACCCAAAAAAACTTTGTACCAAAAATAAAATCTAATATGAAGATCGAGTTAAAGTAGATTCACTGCCTAAGTTGAAAGTTGTGTGCCAACCGGTCCATAAAATGTGTTAGAAATTTGACCCAAATTGGATTATAAATAATATTTCCTTTGTGGTACGTGACGTTCTAAGAACCAGTGGCTCATGACATGGTCTATTATATGGTTGCAAATAGCATAAGGAGCAAAATGCGGTGGCATGCATGGGTTGGTGGGTGTAAATAGCAAGAGGAGTCTAGGGAATTAAGTGAAAATGAATAGTCAATGATCGAAATACAATTTGAAGTAGGGACCAAAAGGAAAAGGGATAGGGCCTTAAAGAAAATATATTTTTCCTCCATTCGTCTGACTAAACTAGCATTAGGGGAGGGGCTGCTGGAAGAGGAGGGAGGACAAACATCGTGGGAGTTGGGAGTGTGTGATCAATATGTCACAGCTGATCGACGGAGACGACGGTGAAGGAAATGGCAGGGACCAGACTGGCGGAAAGAGGGGTTTGCAGTGATCAAACTGATCTCAATCAATAGTGAAAGGAAGAGGTCGATAATGGGAAGTTGAGGGTAAGCGACAGTCATCGGAACAAAAGTGTGGGTGATTAAGGGGAGTCAGGGTGCTAATTGGTGTAGTCGACGGTGGGGGAAGGTGTAGGGTATGTTGGGCTTCATTGGTGTTGTCGATTGACCTGCTATAATGGCTGGCAGGTTTAATCAATAGCGTGGAGGATGACTTGTGAACTAGTTGGTGAAGGTGATGGTAGGAAGGCAGTCTGGTGACTTGCGCCACCTTCGACATGTTAGAACCTAGGAAAGAAAGCTTGTAGAACAGAGGCTTGAAAACACACAAAATGCTTAGAGAATTCTATGTTTATTAAAAAACAATCTTGGCTAATAAATAGCCTTACATTAAACAAAAGGAAATAACAACCCACGATATAACAGGTCTATAATCGTGGTGCAGACTAAAACTGAATGGAAAACAACTTGTCCTTTAAGATCGACCAGGACTTTATTAGACCACAACTCTAACCGTTACTAATCTATAGATAAGGAAACCCTGACAACTTTTATCATCCTCCCTTAAACTGAATTCCATCCACATTCAGTTTACCCTGGATATTCGCAGACACCCATGAGATCAAGCATCTTTACAAATACCTCGAGCTTTAGTGGCTTTGTCAGGATATCTGCAACTTGCTCCTGAGTGGAACATTGCACCAATTCAACAACTTCATCTTTGACGAGATTTCAAAGAAAATGAAAACGCACATCAATATGCTTGCTGCGACCATGCATGACTGGATTTTTTGACAGTTTGATGGCTGAGATGTTATCACAGTGAACGACTATTGGTCTGTTTTGACCATGATTAAGCTGATTTAAAATCCTTCTTAGCCACACAACTTGGCAAGCACTGGAGGCAGCAACAATGAATTCAGCCTCTGTAGTTGAAAGAGTGACAACAGGCTGTTTCTTTGAGGACCAAGAAACTGCATCTGAACTCAGAATAAAAACGTAACCAAATGTGCTTTTTCGATCATCCTGATCACCAGCGTAGTCGTTGTCTGTTTAGCCAACAAGATTCTCAGTTCCTCCCTTCTTGTAGACCAACCCGAAGCTGATTGTGCCCTTCACATACCTTAACACCCTCTTCACTGCTTGCAAATGAGTCCCTATGGGTTGTTCCATATACCTGCTGATTAAGCTGACCACAAACATTAAATTAGGGTGAGTGGCAGTCAAGTACATAAGGCTTCCCACCATCTGTTTGTAAAGTGTCCCGTCGATTCTTATTCCATCTTCATCCTTAGTAAGCTTAAGACCAGGAACCATTAGATTGTGCACTGGATTGCACTGATCCATGTTAAAATCTTTCCAAGACCTTCTGAGCATACTTCCTTTGACTAATGAATATACCATCCATCCTTTGCAACACTTCAATCCCGAGGAAATACCTCATCTTACCAAGATCACTCATGTCGAATTCAACCATTATGGATTTCTTAAAGTGCTCAAACATAATCTCATCATTAGTCATTACCCGTGAATATAAGGTCATCAACATAAAGGCACACAATTAAAATTTTACCTCCATCTACCATTTTGATGAACAAGGTGTGCTCATAGGGGCACTTCTTAAAGCCTTCTTGAACAAAGTACATTTTTATTCGACTGTACCAAGCTCTAGGAGCTTGTTTAAGTCCATACAAAGCCTTTTTCAGTCGATATACCTTAGATTCATGTCCCTTTTGTTCATATCCTGGTGGTTGGTCCACGAACACTTCTTCATTGATCTCTCCATCTAGTGTTTTTGGGCAATAAGTGAGATGACTACTCGAATGGTATCCAAACGTGCAACTAGAGCAAACACCTCAGCATAATCAATTCCATACTGTTGACTGTACCCTTTCGCCATGAGCCTCACCTTGTATTTGTCCACTTCCCCTGTTTCATTGAGTTTTGTTTTAAAAATCCATTTCACCCCAATTGTCTTCACTCCAGATGGCAGGTTAGTGAGCTCCCATGTGTCATTCCTCACAATTGTTTCGATCTCAGCGTCCATTGCCTTCCTCCATTTGCTACTCTTAACTGCCTCTTCGTATGTCAAAGGATCACTGTCAGAGAATAGGGCGAAGTGAGCCATATCAATATTTTCTTCATCTGATAGGCCGTGACCACTTACATAATCTTGCATCCACCCAGGTGGTCTTCAAACTCCTCCTTTAGGAGAAGGACTGTCATCATTGGAAGATCCTTTGCCTTCGGTTGAACTAGTTTGGACTGATTCATTGTTTCCCAGGTCAGCTTCAGGAGTGGCAGCTTTAGGTTCCTCTTCATAGTTGCCATTTGTATCTGTAGCAGTATCTCCTTCCCACTCCAAATAAGGCATAATTGGTTTTTCATTGTTAACATCCCAATTCCATCCTTGATCTTCCTCAAACACCACATCTCGACTCACAATTAATTTTTTTGAGATAGGGTCAAACAATCTGCAGGCTTTGGATTCTTCACTTAACCCAAGTAAAATGCATTTCAAACTTTTGGCATCGAGTTTTACTCTCTTCCTATCAGGTACATGAACGTGGGCAATGCATCCAAAGACCCTAAAGTGACTTACAGAAGGCTTGAAGTCGCTCCAGGCTTCTTCTGGTGTTTTGCTCCTCACGACAAGAGTTGGACTTCTATTTAGGATATGCACTGTCCAATTCACGGCTTCAGGCCACAAGTTCTTAGGAATTCGCTTTTCTGACGGCATGCTACGCACCATATTCATGATTGTGCGATTTTTCCTCTCAGCAACCCCGTTCTGTTGGGGTGTATATGCAGTTGTTAGTTGCCTCTGGATGCCATGCTCATCGCAGAAGAGAGTAAACTCTCCCCCACGATCAGTTCGAAGACTCCTTATGAATGCACCAGTTTCTTTTTCAACCTTAGCTTTGAAGGATTTAAAGGTAGCAAATGCTTCTGAGTTTGCAACCAGGAAATAAACCCAATTTTTCCTACTGAAGTCATCGATAAAGGTAATGAGGTACCTTTTTTTGCTGTTTGAAATTGGATTTATTGGCCCACAAATGTATGTGTGCACTAACTGAAGAATTCCAAATGCCCTCCGTATGCTCTTCTTTGGAAAAGGATCGCGATGTTGCTTTCCTATCAAACAGTCTTCGCAGATTTTCAGTGGAGCTTTTAACTGAGGCAGTCCATCCACCATATTTTTTTGTTGAAGTATTTTGAAACCATTCCAACTGAGGTGACCATAGCGACAATGCCAGAGGTGTGTTTGATCCGTGGTCATGGAGGAGAAGCAACTTTCCTCTCTTAGTGGTGGGCAACGACCAATCACAGTGAACATTCTGTTGGATGCCATCTCGGTTTCAATGATCAAACCCTTTTCAAAGTGAAGGATCTTGCATTTGCCATGTTGCATGAGCACTGCAAGACCTTTCTCTTGTAATTGACCAATGCTCAGTAGGTTGTGTTTCAGCTCTGGGATAAAAAAAACTCTTGTAACCACCTGTATGATTCCATTGATCTCCATTCGAATCTTGCCCTTCCTTTGCACAGTAAGACTTGTGTTATTGCCCAGTTTCACCTTTTCTTGGAAGTTGCCATCAAACTGAGAAAACAACTCTCTTTTCCCACACGTGGTTACTACACCGACAATCAAGGAACCACAAGTGATTCCTCTGAGCATCTTTGTCATCTACAAAGGCCATTAGAAGCATCTCCTCACTGGTCTCTGCAAAGTTGGCCTTGGTGTTGCTGACATTTTTTGGACATTCCCACTGGAAATGACCTAGTTCATGGCAATTATAACACTCTAGGGTAGATTTATCAGTCAAACCTCCCCCGTCCTCTTCCTTTTCCTCGATAGACACCTCGACCACCTCCCCTTCCTCCTAGTGAAGTGTTGTGAGTGACATGAAGGGCCTGTTCATCCACAACGTGATGGCTGATCCGCTGCTCATGCACCAAGAAACTGCTTTGAAGCTGATCTATGGATAGAGTATCCATGTCATTTGATTCCTCGATAGAGCACACAACGTAGTCGTACTTTTGAGTCATGGATCTCAGACTATAGTCTGTGATTCACACTGTTGGTCAGGCCCTGTGATGTGGCTCTGATACCAGATGTTAAAACCTACGAAAGAAAGCTTGCAGAACAGAGGCTTGAAAACACACAAAATGCTTAGAGAATTCTATGTTTATTAAAAAGCAATCTTGGCTAATAAATAACCTTACATCAAACAAAAGGAAATGATAACCCACGATATAACATGCCTATAATCGTGGTGCAGACTAAAACTGAATGGAAAACAACTTGTCCCTTAAGACTAGGACTTTATTAGACCACAACTCTAACCATTACTAATCTACAGATAAGGAAACCCTGACAACTTTTATCACGACGGTGCTGGGTGTGGCAAATCGCGGTGCTGCCAATGACGGTAGTGCTGGTTGGGTGTGTCCCATGTCTTGTCCTTGTCGAAGATCCGATCTAAGTCGGTCCTCCGTTATACTAATTAATTCTGCTCTCTTTGTTGCCCAAAATTCTACTAACATCCGGTACAACTTCTCGCCCGGTTGTATTTTTTTTTTCTGTCAACTCTTTCACAAAGTCTTCTTTTTTATACTTTTCTTCAAATACTTCTTTCGAACTTTAAAATAAAATCAAATGAAGTAGAATCGTTCCGACTCTGATACCAATTGATGGATTCAGACTAATAAAATAAATGAAATTGCAGTGAACGAAAATAACAAAATAAACTATTGATAAATAACTTTTATCAATCAACCAGCCAACAATTAGCAACATATGCCTTATTTATAACTAACGTACCTTCTAAAACAAACCTTAAACCTAATAAAAAACCAATATAAGAACCCTAATTCGAATCCTTATTACAAAATAAATAGAATTGTCTACTATTACAAAAATACTTATATTAATAAATATCCTAATTGTATTAGATTGTGTTTGCTTATGCAAACAATTTTTACAGGGAGAGTTGTGAAAGGATGGTAAGTACATAAATATATACTAGAATAAGATGATATTTTTTTTATACAATTGTTAGTCATAATTGCAGAAACTGCTACATCAAACATTGATTTAATCAACATTTTGAACAACATATACACAAGTATTTTCTTAAAGTGTTGTAGGCAATGTTTGGTTTTCCTTTTTCCTTGAAAAATAGAATCCACTTCCCTTGTTATGCAGATTTTCGTTGTTTAATTGTCTGAAAATTGACAGGAAATCGATTCTTTACAAGATTGTTTTCCCACTACTCATGGGAATCCAAGTCCGAGGGGTAGGCATCAAAATCAAATTCACAAACACAGTTTCAATTTCCATATCTATTTTCAGTCAACAGAACATACCCTTAGTTGTATGAGAGTTTGATGAAATTTTTTTTGTACAAACTGGATGGGAGGACACGACACAGAATTCAAGGTTGTTAAATGAGACATTTAGTGATTCCGCCAACAATTTTCTAGTGCCTCCTCATCATGGTAAGGTTTTTAGGTTTATTTGTTTATACATAGTAAAAAGTTTCATTCACTATTTATGTTTTACTTTCTTATTATGTTGCATATATGTATTATCTTTTGCCCTTGTTTCGTTTAGGATCAACACCTTCATATTGTTTTCCAATGCAAAAGGATATTGTTGTTGCTTGCATGGCAATGCAAAATTTCTTCCATCGAGTTTCTTTTAATAACAAATTGTTTCAACAAATTTTAGAGTGGTTACATCAATGTGATGAAAAATGCACTTTGATTTATTATGAGGTGCCCAAGAACTTAAGTTCAAAACTTCCAATAAATTAATCAAATCACAGAAGCAAGCATATATGGTCGATTTGCGTGATCAAATTGCAAATGACCTCCAGGCTAATGGTTGATTGAGATTGCCATAAGTATGTAAATGTTTTTTCTTATTTTTTTTACTAACAATTTGTACTATGAAGATATTGGTGTAATATTGTTTTGTGTTTGATAGCATGTGAGATAATTGCAAGTTGATAATTTAGCTATCAAACAAACATATTATTACGACAAGAGGTTTTAAATTAAACATATCTTTGTATTTTAGAATATTTTTGTTGATAAGTTCATTAGGTGTCAAAATATATATTCTATTATTTTTAAGCCGAATGCAATATCCATGGAATATACTATATAATATACAAAAATGGTTATAAAAAAATAAAATTTCCATAAATAACACTTGTCTCGGCAACAACTTCTTTTATGGTAGCATACAATCGAGCCTAAGCTCGATGCTTTTGTTACCTCTAACTTTATTCATGTAAAGAGTGTTTTTAATTTTGTATCACTATCTGGCTGCATCTGTCTATGTAGGTCGTAATGGTAGCACAAGAGATCCTAATCTTTGACTTTATACATAGATCCTAATTTCTATATGTATGTATGTATGTATGTATGTATGTATGTATGTATGTATGTATAACGACGGGTCAAATATGTTCATAACCACATTTTAATTTACATATGAGTTAGACACTCTAACTATAACCTAAACAAATACTTCTTGGCACTAGTTATAGATTTACCTTTAGTTAGAGATCAGAAGTTTAACTCAAACAAACACCTCTTTAGGGCATCCACTATAAGCTGATTGTATGAGAGATAAAATGTGATGGAGTCTTAAGATCAAGGGTCTTGTCCCGCAATAAGCAATTAAAGATAGATTAAATGTGTGTCAAAGAGACCAAATGTATTTAAAATGATCACATTTGATCCCTCTTGAAACCTTAAAACTAAATATTTGGGTGGGGTTCAAGTGAATAATAATTATTCATTACAATTTTTCAATTCTCTTTCCACATTCTTAGTTTTGTATTTTTCTATATTTCCCGTTTCTGCCAATCTATCAATTTTGATTAGTCTGTTAGTTTGTATATTTGGGTGTCAATCTATTATTTTCACTCATAATGTTCATCATAAACACCAAAAGTTGCTTCTTAGGGTGTGTTTGGTTGCATGAAATCCTATGTCATGGAAATTCATTAGGGGACTCCTATATTTTAGGCTAATTTGAGGTATGACTCGACATCCACCATTTGATTTTGTGATCAATGGTGGGAATAGAAATCTCATGAACTTGAGAATCACATGCCTTTGGGGACTAAGGAGTGGGATTCTCATGTTCACGAGACTTTCATTCCTACAATTGATCAAAAAATCAAATGGTGGGTGTGGAGTGATACATCAATTTAGCTTAAAATGTAGGGGTCTTCTCATGAATTCCCATGACATAGGATTCCATGCAACTAAACACACCCTTAGATCCTTGAGCATGAAACTTTATGGTCATAAGGAGAAAATTTTGTGGTTTTTTCTGTCTATGTCTAGAAGCAAAACGATAGACTTCCATTATCTGATTGATAAAGTCTCTAGTTGTTTAGCTATTTGAAAATGCAATATTATTTTCCAAGCAAGTATAACTACTTTGATTAAAGTAGTCTCCAATGTTATGTCTATTTATCCTATGCAAGGTTATTTTTAGATAAGCTAGACTCTTTGAGAACATAACTTTCTAGTAGAGGGGTACTTGTCAAAAGAAATCTTTTTTCCTTGCTAAATGGGATATAATGTCTACTCCTAAGGATCATAGTGCGATATTAAGCTTTTCATTCCTAAGAACCTTGCATTACACATTAAAATGCTTTGGATTTTGAAGAATCATCACTAAACCCAATGACCTTTGGCCTTCTACTGTAAAATCCATATAATTCAAAAACTCTAGTATTTTTAAAGTCAACTTTAGAGTTTAGGGAGCAGAGGATTGGGGGTAGGGTTGAAAACCGAACTGACGGTTCGATTTTTCACCTAAACCGTGAACCAAATTGACTGACTATTTTAAACATATTATATAATATAAAAAATATATTATATATATTCGGTCGGTTCGGTTTTGTCGGTTAAAATCATATAGAACCCGAAAACCGAACCGACCACTTCAGTTTTGAAAATTTTAAAATCGAAACCGAACCAAACTTAAATTAATCGGTTCGATCAGTTTAATCAATTTGGTCGATTTTTTGTTCAATCCCAATTGGGAGGTAATAATAAAAGTGATTAAAGAAGGTAGTATATGGACACTTGGTAATAGAATGTCATTTGATATATGGGAAGACAATTTGTTTCAAGACTAGTCTCCTTTTTATATTTTCATTGCTCCCAATATAAGGGAGCTTTTTAACTCAGTGTCATATTTGATTGTTCTGGAAGAATATGGTAGGAAGCTTTGGGATCAACCTACCATTGAGATGGTATTCCCCAGCTGTTGCTAGAGCGATTATAAGCAGCCCCATCAAACAAGACTGAAAATGATGTCATGACTTGGAAGCAATAAAATATAGGGAAACACATTGTCAAATCTGCGTATAAAAGTTTGACAATGGCAAGCGATAAAGTGATGCATGCCGATTCAGGGAGGCCGAGGGATGCGTCCATGGCCTCGCCCCAACCAGCGCCCCGCACCAAGGCCGAGGATGCGGCTTGCCTCAACCCGGCTCCTGGCTCCATGGCAGCGCTCTGTATCACCCCAGAGAACAATGATGATCTTCAGGCTGTGATCGGGTTCAAGAGACGTTTTGACAAATACGGTATCAAAAATTCTCCGGATTATCAACGAATCAGCGACAACTTGAATAAGGCTGTATCTCTCCTCAAAGAAAATGGGCAACTTCGACTGCCGAAAATCGATACACTCGAAATGACTAGCGAGGATAGTGATGAAGTCAACTCAGAAGCTGAGCTAGGTCCACAGGCAGCAAAAAGTGATTGGGATTTAGGAGCTATATCAGAAAAAAAGATGAGGCGTTACACCAAAGTTATCAGCAGTTGTCCCCGAAAATCTAATAGAACTAGGAAAGAAAACTATAGGTACAAAGACTGAGTTCTTTGTCTAGGTTTGTTTTTGGTGAATCCTATCTTTTGTGAGATTTTGTTTCGGTCTTTTAGTTAACCCTATAGGGTCAGTCATGTAGCCTTCGGGCGTTTTGATTTTTAAATGAATAAAATGGGGCACCATCCCAATTTCAAAAAAAAAAAAACAAAAACAAAAACAAAACTAGCATCACCACTGCTTCATCATCTGGAATTGATCATTAGAAGCTTTTATATGAAACTTGGCATTGCAGGGTCCTACATAGAGTGAAAATGTTGATGTAGAAGGTATATAAAGGAATGCTCACAATGAGGAAATCCTAAAACAACACTATATAGCAGTGGACAACATTTGCCCAATTTGCAACACTGAACCAGAAAGCATGCTCATGTTTTCTTCAAGTGTCAACTAGCTGTCCAAGTGTTGAGTCTTAATTTTATTCCTATTAGATAGGATATGATAACTTTGTAGCATGAGAAGGAGTGCTTCGAGTTCATTTGGGAGTTGTGTAATAATAATTCAGAGGAAATGAACAAGAACTTGGTTGTTTGTCTTTCAATAGTAGATCAAACATGGCAAGCCAGGAGCAAATTTGTGTTTGAAGGAGTGGTTTTCAATGCCATGGAAGTTGCTAGAGCTGCTAACAAGTTTGTTCATAGGTTGCTTTCTAGTAGTAATAGTAAAGATCAAAGTGATAACAATAATGGTGCTAGTGATGATTATTATAACATTATTACTAGTAACTTTGCATCTCACATTCAAGATAACATGCATTATGTTCTGCATTCCCATTGGTGTTATGGATCTCGAGACTGTTAGGATTATTATTACTGATGTGCTTTCTACAAGGCCAGAGATTAAGGAACCTTTGGGTTTTATATAATAGATGCAGGGGCAAGATAATAGGTCTTAATGGTGCGCAGTAGGAACAGACTCAAGTTATAAACCTGAATTGGAGGGCATAGAGCAACAACCCGGATTGGAGGGCATAGAGTAGGCATGCATCTGCTTGCAGGAAAGGAGAGTGGACAACATGTGGTTTTCTTATGTGATGTAGTGGCAACTATCAATGGCAGGGAAGAATGCAAAACACTTACCTATTTCTTTTTGTGAAAAGCAACACTTACCTATTTCACTTTCACTTTTCAGTAACTTATAGTGAATGACTACATTTAACAGAAATTAAATCCAGTAAAATGGTATAAGCTAATCCAATCCTATGGGAACGTAATTAGAAGGTGTTTGTTTTTTTTTTTTTTTTTGAATAGACTCATAAGACTTAATAAGAAATGAGACATTTTAAAAAGAGTATTTGTTTTTAGTTCTGATCAAAAGTTGAAGTTCTAATTGGAGTAAGCACCATGAGAGTGTTGATCACGTAGAATTGAGTACTAAATGAAAATTTATTCTAATAATAACCTCGCAATAAGTTTGTAATGTCTGCTACCACTTTCCTCTACCAACCATCCCCTATTTTCTCTACACCATCTTTATCATGCAAACAATGTCTCCACCGTAGCCATCACCCTCCTTATGGTCTTGTTCTTATTCCTATTTTATTTTATCTTCCTCTCTATTGAAGATTATATGAGAAATATAAATGAATATAGAGTGATTTCTAGTGGTGGAAAGAAATCTCAACGATATTTTGAAAAAAGAAAATAAGTGGAAAAATGTTAATGTTGGTGGTTTATGGTGAGAGTTGTGGTGGGCAAAAATGTAAAAAATTTCAAGTCAACACCTAAAAACAAACAACTTTTTAATTTTATAGCTTCTAATCAACAACTCATTCAGAAGTAAAACAAACAGTTCATTCAGAACTTATAGATCCAGTTAGAAATTGGCTTCTAAGCACTTAAAACAAAACAAACACTGAACATCTCCAAAGGTATAAACTAAAACCATCTCCCATTTTAATCAAAAGCTAATTTTAGGGGTCCCTATATTTCTTCATTACTTCAACCACATTCCATATTTTAACTTTTTCATCATTATTTAAATATGTCTTTCCCTAGTTTTATAAATTTTCTATTTAAATTTTAATGATTAGAGGAGAGAGAGAAAGAAAAATAACTTTTTAAATATTTATTAGAATTTGAGGGATGGAATGGATGCCCCAAATATAGGGGCAAAAAAAGAGGCAAAGTTAAAATGGGGGCTTAGATAAGGAATCCCTATGAGCAAGTTTTTTTTTTTTTTTTTTTTTTTTTTTCACATGAGACCCTAAAATAACTTTTTGGCTAATTTAGGGATCACTCCAAAGGTACAAGCTAAAATCATCCCCCATTTCAATCGAAAATTAATTTTAGGGGTCCCCCTATTTTTTCATCACATTAACCATATTCCATATTTTAATTTTTTCATCATTATTTAAATATATTTTTCAATAATTTTTAAATTTTCTATTTTAATTAATTTGATTGAAGGAGAGAGGCGAAAGAAAAGTGACATTTTTTTTTAAACATTTATTAGGATTTGGGGATGTAATGGATGCCCCCAAATACAGGGAGAAAAAAGATGAAAATTAAAATAGTGGTTTGGATAGGGAATCTCTTGGAGCAAGGTTTTTCTTACATGTGATCCAAAAATTTAGGGGATCCCTTAGAGCATCTCCAAGGGTAAAAGCTAAAATCATCTTCCATTTTAACCAAAAGCTAATTTTTGGAGTCCCCTTATTTATTCATCACTTCAACTATATATGTTTCTCATTTAAAATTTTTATCATTATTTAAATATATATTTTCTTAAATTTTGAAAATTTCAATTTAAATTTATTTGATTAAAGGAGAGTTGGAAGAAAAATGATTTTTTTAATATTTATAACAATTTGACGATGAAATGGATGCCCAAAATATAAGGGAGAAAAAACAGAGAAAAATTAAAATAGGAGTTTGGATAGAAAATCCCAACAAGATTTTTCTCACATGAGAGGATCTTGGGGATGCCCTATCACTAATTTTCCCAAAATAAAGCTAAAATAGACGAAAGCCAAAAGCCAAAAGGCCAAAAGAAAAAGCAGATCCTTTAACTCCCCAAACGATCGATGAAATGGTTGATCGGACGGCTCTAAACTAAGCTTCACTCATCCATTTCCGCATTTAAGCGGGAAGAAGAAGAGAGATCTGAAGAAAAGGCTAACATGCGCCGATATTTGTGATCCTCCTCCATGGATCTCCTCTGAAACCAGTAGAGAAGGAACGAAATCACGAAACTATGGATCGGATCTTGAAAGCTGCGAGAGCTTCTGGTTCTCTCAATCTCTCAAATCGATCTCTCAGGTCAGCTTTCCATTCAACCAAATTTCTTCTTTAAATCATCTCGATTTGTTTCTAGATCTATCAAATTTCCAGTATCTCTCGAGTTCATTTTAGTGTTTTGATCTCAATTTGTGCCCCCAAAAAAAACCCAATCTTGAAAAATTTTTAATGGACCCTGAAAGTTGTGAAAGATTCAAACTTTATGAGCAATTGGGTCATTTGAGCTAAATAAACATAGCTTAGGCGGTATATATTATAGTCTATGGAGTTCCCATTAGTGTATTTTTGGAGAGTGTAGCACATAGTTGCATTATTGGGAAACTTTGCTGTTTTTGCCACATTCTGTATGGAAGAATTTGAGTTGGTAAAATTGCAGAGGTTAAGAGAGTTGTTTGGGTCTTGAATTTTCTAAGACGAGTGTTTTTTAATTGCTTTCTTTAGTCGCACATTATGTAAAAATGGTTGTAAAATGAGTGTTAGTTCAAGGTGGTCAAGTAGCGCATTGAGTCTTGTCTCTTAATACCAGTATGCCAGGGAGGTACATGCATTGGGGCATAAGAACTGAGGCGGAATGTGGTGCACACCTCACTGGTGGTCAAAATCTACTTAATTTATGGTCAATTACTTGGGAAAGCTTTGTTATGTTAATGTTCTCAACCCAAGTTGATCACTCTGCTACACACTCTACCACTTCTTTGATTGAATGTAGTTCTTTTTTATTACATTTTTATCTTGTTAAATCCATTGAATGCTTGGTAGATTTGTCACTTCCAGCTCCACCTTTTTAAACATCAGGTGAAGTCATTGACTTTTGTTCTTGTTGATCAATGCTAAAGAATTTAGGGCCATAAGGGTTGTAATAAAAGTCTTGATGGAGTGATCAAAGTTTGTCCAAGTCTAACTTGATAATTTAGTGGACTGAACATAAGTGAGAACAAAAACTTGTGAAATCCCACAATTCATGTTTAGAAGTCGACCTTTATTGACTTTTGAAGTGGTTGTTCTGGGTGTCCCATTTGACTTCTATTAGCTAGATATCTGAAGTGGTGACACTCTGATATTGCATATTTAGACTACAAACACGATACATGTCGAATAAGGCCATGCTATTACTACCTTTTCTAACATCATGACTATAGTCTATACTGTAGTGCATTTTCTTATTTCAGCTTGCGGAGGAAATGTAAATTAAAGAGTTTCTAAAAATATAAGAACACAAACACACACACAAAAAAAAGAAAAAGAAATGCATTTATCCCGTCCCCAGTGTTCAATTTACTTCATGCAGAGGATCCCAGTTGGTAAAATCTAAAGGTCCTATTGGGACGGCAGTTTTCACACATTGAGAAATTGTATCTTTCTACAAAAATTTTCAACTTCTCCTCCCTATTACTATCTGTTAAGGGGATTTATTTTTATTGGTCTTAGGTTTGTGTCTTACTGTGATTTTTTGTTTCAATCCAGGGAAGTACCTAATGAAGTTTATAAAATTCTTGATACACCTGAGGAGGGTGATAAATGGTGGGAGGTATTCTTCTATATGTGTCACCTTTCGGTATCTTTCATGTGCTTCATGAACTGCAAGCTTTTGTCATCATATGAAAGAGATAATCTAATTTTTGCAGGTTGTGGAGCTACAAAAATTGATTTTGGCTCATAATGATATAGAAGTATTGAAACAAGATCTGAAAACTTTATCTTCTTTGACTGTATTGAATATGAGTCACAATAAGCTGTCTGAACTACCAGCTGCTATAGGAGAGTAAGTGCTCAGTAGTTTCCTTGGTCACAGTTCCTGTGTAGTTCTTATTTATCCGTAGCTGTTGTCGCTTCGTTGATTATCTCATACTTGTTTACAGACTTCACATGCTAAAATTGTTGGACGTTTCATTTAACTCTATAGTCCAGATGCCTGAAGAGATTGGATCAGCGACTGCTCTTGTCAAGTAGGATACATTCACTCGACTTTTTTCCCCATTGTTATTCACGCCATCTGGAAATGCACATTTTCTCCACATTTAACATGTGCAGCTGGAAATGACTTATACCGCTGTACTATCTGTAATTGATGTTTCTTATCTTGGACACATGCTGAAGAATAATTCTCATGCATTTCAAGACTTGGAAAATCACTAAGTATTAACTAGTATTTTAAATATGGCAAAGGCATTTTATGTTGAATTATGGTTCAGATGGTATTGAAATTTATAGTATACTTAAAAAAAGTATTAACTAGGATTTGAAGTATGGCAAAAGGAATGTTATTTTGAAGTATGGTTCAGATGGCAGTGAAATTGTTAAAATTTTTTGAATCTTTTGTTAAAAAAAAAGTTTAAAATATTCCATGGAAAATGTAAGGATAATAATGAAGTTAATATCCCATCACCCCTAAGAAAATCATTTCTTACAAACCTGACAGTCGTATTACCCTTGAATCTTAAAGCTGATATCACTATCTGAACCTCACCATGCTGCTGGGAAGAAGCCCACCTTGTTTTTTTGAGAGATTTAACCTTGACATTGCATTCAATATCAGGTTCTCCCAAAAGAATGACCCTTGTGTGAAAAGGCAGGTGTCAGAAGGTCTAGGTTCTGATGAATGTTTTTTTCTCTATATTAAGAAAATTTGAATGTTGGAATCAGTTCTAAGCTATGTAACAGTGACACTATTTTTATGTAAAAACAAAAGCGTGTCGATATGTATTGTGTCAGATACTCTTGTTGACACTTATGGATACTCCCTTGATCTTTGAAAAGTTTCAATTCTTCACTAATTGTTACAACTTACAAGCATACTATGGCAAGTTAGCTGCACATGATTGGTAGTATTGACCTACAAGTGAACCAATATAATTGATAATTCAAAATTCATTGTTGAAAGGTAAATATACTAAAATGTATACACGTGTCCCTAACTTATCTCGCACTGTCTTTTGCGTCCGACAATTCACATCTTTGTCGGATACAATATCTATGTCGTTACATAGGTTCTAAGTAATGATTTTCAGGATGGCAATAACTTCTCTTATTTACCATACGTCCATTTGAAGCTTTTCTATACTGTACCAATCAACTGTTTTTTTTTTATTCTGTCCATTATGGAAAACAATGGTGCTTACTGTTACCCTGTGATATACTGTTACCCTGTGATATACTTTCCAATTAGACCTTGTCTCGAGACTTCGATACAAGCATAGGCAATGGTAACAGTAAATCAAAATTTATTTATTAAGTTTGTAAGAGACATTATTTTATTTATTTCTGTAAAATCACAATTAAGCAGGAATTGTTTCCATTTATTTTAATTAACAAATGTTCACTTTCATTGACGATTCCAGGATTGATTGCTCTAATAATGCACTCAAAGAACTCCCAAACTGTCTTGGGAAATGCATATATCTATCGGAACTGAAGGTACTGCTTAGTTTGGTGGACTACTGTGCAAACTTTTTAAGACAATCTTTTTTTGATCTAAATGAAAATTTTCTTGTCCATCCACGTGTATAAGCATTTCATATGAAAAATAATCCTTGAAGTCCATTTACTTGTTTGAGTGCAGCTGGTGTCATTATTATATTCTGTATTTTGAAAGAATTCCGAAATTCAAGGAATGCTAACCTTCCACTTGATGCAAATAAGTAATCCTACTTACAACAACAATAATAACTATGTTCTACGAAAGGCAATTAAAACCAAATTACTATAATCTCCTGACAGTAACCTCCCACCAAGTTTGTACAACATTGATGTTGTAAGACCCAGTCTAGTCTCAAATTGGTTGCTCAGTTTGGAGACCAATATGTAGTTGATATAAAGTTCTAGGATCTCCTTTCAAAGAACTGCTTCCATTCACGAGCATTCGTCATATGAAGGTCAACTCTTGTGGAGCATTCGTCACTGCAACGCACGCCCGCCCCCCGCCCCCCTCCAAAAAAAAAAAAATAACGATTTATCAAGCTAGGTACTGTGATCTGATTCCTACAAACAAACTCTTAGTGGTTCTCCAGCTGCTTAGTATTAGAGGGAAGCTAAAAAACAATCTGGAAGACTTGCTGAAGAAGTTAGACAGTACAGCCAGAAGGAGATGGGGGATTAAGGGTGATATGTGCTCGAAATATTTTCACCAATCGTCTAAATACAGAAGAATTAACAACATGAAATGAGCTTCTAATTGATGGGAAAAAGTGTGAGGACGACTCTCAGATCGCCAAACACATCACTGAATACTTTTCCAACCTATTTACTGACACCGAAGCTTATTGTCATGAATCTTAACAATTTTCAGTTGAGCAAGGGGAAAATCTAACCAAAAAAAGATCACGGTAGCGATGATGAACTTGGCTTCAGGGTCAGATGGTTTCCCAACTGAAATTTTTGTGAAGAATTGGATATCACCAATTTCATGAGTGAAATCTTTCTGATTAAACCATCTGAAGCGAAGAAGAATGGGCATCCTGAGTCTCTGACCTCTTTGGGATCACTCCCCGGAATCAATCAACCACACTTTTCGCACATGTCCATTCTCTTTGAGAATCTGGTCATGCTTGGTTACTGTTTTTAAAATACTATGCCTCCCTCTACAGGCCCCTTCCAACAGTGGATTGAGCATTAGAAACTTGGTTCATCCTATAGAAGGGTAATTAGATCTGGGCCATACTACCTATAGTGACTTTGTGGGTCATCTGGGAAGAGTGTAATTGAAGAATCTTCGCAAATCAAGTGCAAAAATAGCAGTTAGTTGGGAGATTTTACAGAATGTTCAGTGGTCCTCTTTCTCTTTAACTTGGCATGCTATGCATTTTTCTTGGGCAGGCCTCTCACTGGTGTTACACTGTTACTTACCAAAAGTGGTGGGTGGGTTGGGGGGAAGAGTCGGGTATAGAAAATCATAGCGAAAATGCTTGCATTGAGACTCAAGCCTCTCATACCACAAATCAGTCCCCCAAAAGTTAGAGATGCAATATTTCCACTAAGGGTCTATTTGGTAGGTCGGAAAATAGACATGGAAATTGAAACCGTTTCCGGAACCGGGAATTCCCCTTTTTTTGGTGTGTGGGGGGTGGGGGGAATTGGATTCCCATGAGAGATGGGAAAACTAGTCAAATGCAGAATTATTTTCCAGTCATTAAATACACAACCAAATAGTGGAAAACCGCTTCTCATGGGAATTGGATTCCAATGCCCATGGAAAATGGCCGACCAAACAGACCCTAAACTCAACAATTTGCCTCAATTCAATCATATAAAAGGCTTGATTAAGAAAATCCCTTCCAGATTCTGTTTCTTCATGTGAACTACATTGATGGACAAGACCCTCACTAAAGACAACCTAGTTAAAGGGGGCGTGTAGATAAGCAGTATATGTGTCGTGTGATCCCAAGACAGAGAAATCATTGACTATCAATTTGATTAAGTGATTGTATGCAACACATATATGGAATGTTTTTCTAGCTGCCAGTTATTGGAAGTCTAATTCTTTGGGTCAACAACTGGAATAAGGGGGTCCTCAATTCTCTAGGTGTGTGGTTATGGGACAGAATCACACATGCCATTTGCTGGATCACATGCAAGGAGAGAAACTCTAGTATCTTCAGTGGGAAAGAAAGAACAGTAGATTACCTCAACTTGCATGTTAAATCTATAAAGTGGGCTTGGGCTAACCGTGCGGCCATACGGTAATGTCTAGAAACCTGAAGTTTCAAGATTTCATATTTAGTTGGTATAATTTTATAATGTAGTTCAAGGGAGTTGGTTAGAACTTGGAACACAATAGTAGAGCTTGCGAAGGGATATCTCATGAAGTGGATCGAGTTGTATTGGATTTCAAAAACTTCCTATCCTGATGGTGCAAAGGCTTTGAAAAGTTTAGAAGGGTTCATTGTGAGGATTACATAGTCAATAGGAAGAAACTTCTGTTCTTGCAAATAGTTTGGGCATTGCGTGCTTTTATTGTATTTTGAGTTTCTTGTCACTGTGTGGCCAGCTAGCGCTTAGCACAGCCTGTTTTGTGTCCTAGTTTTCATTTTTGAATGAGTTCATTTTACCTACCAAAAAAAAGGTTGTGTTGTGGTGTAATATCCATGACTAGGTGAGGCCCTAACCTACTGTAGCCACTTTATATTTGGTGATAAAATTCCTCTGTTTTGCCTGATAAAAGAAATCAATAAATAAAAATCTTTTTGGTTATCTCTTCTAGATGAATCCCATTCAATTGTTGTTCATGAAGCTGATGCAAGCTCTTTTAGCAAGGCACAATTGATATACCATAATTGCATAAGTTTAATCTCGGGGCCTTAATGCTTTTAAGGCTACCAACCCTTGTAATGTAAAAGTTTTGCCTTAGGATGTTTATTTTCCATTGAAAATCGTAAATATAGTGGAGATAGGAGAGTAAATGGGAAAAAAAATTTCAGTCTATGATGTTGAAGATAGCTATGTTTCTTGAGTCTTCCATGGAGAAATATTCTTTGCCCCGCTCCCCATAGATTTTTTTTTCCCATGTGATTTTGAGAGAAGATATGGGTGGAAGGTCATGAGTTCTATTTTCACTCCCCCACCCTCGTCTCCTCTGTTTTTTCAACTTTTTTGATAGTTTTTCAATGGAAAAAAAAAGAATCAAACACACCCTTAGAAAAAAAAATTAAAACTTCATACATCATAATTATCCACCCAAGTTAACTGGTCACTTGAGAAAATTTTGAAAGATTAACACATGGTTGTAGCTAATGAAACCGGTACCATGTTAGGTTCATATATAGGTCACTTTAGAGATATTATTCTAACACTTAAATCATACAAGCTTACTTTTTTATTCCTGTTTTACTAAATAAGTTGGTCTTTTGGTCTTGTTAACCTGTGCTACACTGTATAAGCTTTTGGAATGTCTCAAGTCATTTTTATTTTTTATGACTTTCTTACAACCCCTCAAAATGCCAGACTTAGCTTATGGAAATTTAATTATTTAAGCATGGCACCAAATATATAGACTAGGGTACAGGTTCATTTGTCTCCTGGATTTTGCCAAGGACTCTTATTTGAGCCTTGTGTCCACCCTTTTGAAGCTTTGGATTAATCTGATTGATTGACTTTTGTTTATTGTTGCATTACAGGCATCAAATAACTACATAACCGAATTGCCCGAAGATCTTTTTAATTGTTCAAAATTGATGAAATTTGATGTGGAGGTAATTACGGATACCTTTAAAACATAAAACTTAGGCAAGTTGCTGTTTCTGATTTCACCGCACAAAATAATACAATACTTCTGTAAGTGATTTGAACTGAACTATTCTACATAACTGTTATTAGGGGAACAAGTTAACAGTGTTAAGTGAGAATAACATTGCCTCGTGGGCTTTGCTTACTGAACTCAATGTTTGTAAGTGTGCAAGCTGTATGCTGTCATCTCATAAAATGTAACTTGGAATTCATTTCATGGAGATTGTGACATCATCCTTCATTCTCTTTGCAGCTAGAAATTTGCTCAGCAGTATTCCAGATAATATTGGAATCCTTTCACGACTTATTCGTCTTGATTTTCATCAGAACAGTAAGTTGATATCCACATTCATTTTCTAGAGATGAGATTCCATTGCTTCACTTGTACGAGATTATGCCAATTCTTTCCTTCTAATACTTCTGAATATGTTTTCTTGACTCCTAAGCTGGTGAGTTTTTGCAGGAATTTCTTCTATCCCGTCGTCAATCAAGGACTGTTGTTCTCTGATGGAATTCTATATGGGGTAACTTTTCATTTGGTTTTTGCCAGCCACGTGGGACACTGTATTTTTTAATTATTATGACAGTAAATATTTTCTGTCTTTCATTTTGTTTTTGTTATTCGTCTAGAAACAATGCCCTTTCTTCCTTACCACCAGAGCTAGGAGCACTTTCACAATTGGGCACATTGGATCTTCACTCAAATCAGGTGCTTACCAGTTTTTTTTAGTGGTGATTTTGTATACCATTTTATTTGATTTAAGCATCTCACTATGACTGAATGCTCCTCTCCATTTTTACTTTTAATTGAAGCTACCTTATGGGGCTAAAAAAACATTTTCTTTGGAAAGTTACTGGTTGAGCTAAGGGAGCTACCTAGAATGGACCTTGATCCTCAATAAAATGTTACCACAAAAAGTATATGGATTTACGTCATGGCCAAATTTGGGATTACTAAAAATGTGGAAGGTTACAAAGAATGAGCAAGTGGGTGGAAGAATCATCATCTAACTAGCCTGGGTTCTTTTCTTTGGAAGAGACTCCCATAAGCTTTGAAATGGACAACTTGGAAGGAGTGTAACACCATAATTTTCCAAAATGTTCTGTTCAACCCGCCACCAACTCGTCTTCATCATCAACTCCAAACTGTGGATATGAGGCAGGATGCAGGAGTAATTCACGACATCCCCTTCGACCTCTTTATTTTGTCATGTAATCAAATCTGTTAGGTCACTTTTTATTTCTGCACCGTGACTATCTCATTCTCTGTCATTGTATAATCACCCTTTCAACTCAATGAAACTAGTTTTGCCTGACCAAAAAAAAATAAAAATAAAAAAACACAAAGAGTATACTCTGTGCCTTTCTAGTGGGAATCTGTTGACTACCTCCTTTTTCATCGCTTTTTTAAGGTTTGGCCAACCTTCCTTGTTGAACTGGGGTCCATTGGTGATGCCATATAAAGCAAATACACTCCTTCCAAAAGTTGCATTTTTCATATCTCCCGAATCACGACTATTGCTATAAACACCCTTCTGCGTAACCTTATATCGTAAGAAAGATTGCTCCAATAAAGGAAGGTTCTTCACGTGTCTGTACGATCTTCTTCTTCCCAAAGCGAATCAATTGCGATTGAGGTTTCTTCTCTCCAAACGTACGCGGGCTGAAGTATCTAATCTTCTCTCTCACTGCGATTTTGTGTTTGCGAAGAGTTCTGCAAAAGACTGAAGCTGTCTATAGGGCTTTAAATCAGTATTTCATTAAAGGGTCGAAGGTCTGCAACTCTTTGGCTAGTAATTGTGTGCAAATAATTCCCAAAACACCATGTTCTCTAATGAGTTATGAACTGCTTTCTCTTCCTCTCTCAATCTCCTATTTCACACTATCTTTTGTTTTACTCAATCATCCTGGTACTTCATCTTCTTTCCTACCTATTTTTAAGACTTTTGATCAATGGACCGATGCTGCATGGGAGCAGATTGCATGGATCTTTGAAGTGGTTTGTTGGAATCCAGGGGTTTTGCTTGATTTGATTTGTTTTGCTTAGCAAAGATTGGAGTTAGAGATGAAACACATTGATCATGAAAGGAAGAAAGGTGTGTATACGACGGTAACTGATTGGTTGAGATAACTTTAGCAGAGTATATGACGGGGACTGATGGGTTGAGATAACTTTAGCAGCAGAGGCAGAAGATGGGGCTGCCGTGGTTGTAGTGGGCAGTGAGAGGATGGATTTAATGGTGGAAGTAGAATTGGTGGTGGGGTGGTGTTTGCTTTAGAGACTGCTCTTAGCAACCCAACTGTACACTTCTGAACTGTTGGACTGTTCTCATAGACTCAGATTATTTCTAAAGCACAGCATAATGGGCATAGGAACTTGAGGACTCTGAGCAATGGATAGAGGAAATAACATGATCACCAATACCAAGACTAAGAAGAACATGCAAAATGGTTAGAAGTCCATTTAACATTTTACAAAATCTGATGATGACTTATGCCACCTTAATTGAAACTAAGAATTTGAAGGAATCATAGTGCAAAACATGAAGGGGCCATCAATATTCTCACTATTCTAAGAGAGATTCTTACAAGTAAGGAAAAATGTTTCATGTGCAATACCCAATCTTAGCTAGCTAGCAAGCTTGTCCATGGGATTTTAAAGATCAATTGATGAAAGTGGTTATAGTTGGAAAGGAATTATATGTAGTTCATCTATACATAGCACATGCTAGCACGTGCAACACACGTTTCGAAGCTAGTATCTATGCAGTTAAATCAGAAAGTGGTTGCAGCGTGGTCCAGGACCGAATTACGATTAAGCGAGATTAATCGGTCAATTTTTTCAAAGTATATATTTTAAAAATTTAATCATATTTTTAGATTGCAAAAATAAATAATTAATCAAAATGGTGTAAATTTGTAATTATATAACTTTACTAATTATCTGCCAAGCTACTTAAAAAAAAAACTAAAAGAAAATTGAAGATTATTTTAACATCTAAGCTACAAAGACAAACATTTAGAAACAAAATAAATGTCAGACTTAACAGGAAGAACCAACCTACTTATCCCACAAACTCATGAAGGTAAATTGTATTACTTTGTGTCGATGATATTTCTAGAAGAGCTTGTACAAACAAAAATACTCCACATCCAGAGGATTATGCCAATATATTCTAGACCAAAGAATAAAGGAAGTCATGACATGAGAATTTTGAGTTTAGGTTTTTTTTTATATTTTTTATTGTTATTATTATTTTTTTTTTATACATAGCGATAAATGGGTGAGTCGGTTGGGCCAATTAATCGGTGACTCACCAAGTTTTTGTCGATTAATCTATGTCCGCTAAACCCCAATCGATTTCACCCAATTTGGTTCGGTCAAACCTCGAATTGCGATTAATTGCCGATTACTCAGCGATTTTTCGCCGCATTATTAACTTAGGCTAGTATATGTGTGTGTATGATTTACAGACATCATCATCATCAAAGCTCATTCCCGATACTCTCGGGGTCGGCTACACATATTTTGGTTCTCCAAGCAATGCGATTTTCCACATATCCTCACCTATTCTAAGCTCAAAGATGCCTTCCTTCACCACCTTCATCCAAGTTTTCAACAGTCTTCCCCTTCGTCTACACCCTCCATTAACTTGTCAATCTAGACATTGTCTAATTGGTGTCGTGCTTGGTCTCCTTCGCGCGTGACCAAACTACATTAATCGACATTATCTAATTTTGTCCTCTATGGGTGCTACACCTAAGTTCTCCTAATTATTTCTTTCGTAAATTTTATCCTTACGATTTTATTACTCATCCATCTTAACATGTGCATTTCTGCTACTGCCATCCTATGCGTATGTTGTCCCGTAGTAGCCCAACATTTTGAACCATAGAACATGGTTAGTCGAACAATTGTCTTATAACATTTCCCTTTTAACCTTGCAAACATCCTTTTATCGCATATAATTTACAATCAACATGACAAAAATAAAGACGAGTAGTTGTGGATAAACTAAGCACTACCAAATGCTAATGTACAACAAAACATTGGAAATGCACTCAAGTTTCGACTAAGACAAACCCCAATGCCATGGTATGTTCTAATTTTCATCTCACTACCTTGAAACAACCCTTTATTCCTTTCAAGCCATGGTCCAAGAAATAGCATATCCAAACCATAGTTACCAGAAACATGGGTCACTCCGATACGTGGTACTGGTATAGGGTACGCTATTTTGGTGGAATGTAGTACAAGGGGTTAGTCCCATTCAAGACGAAGTTTGGTGTCGCAGGTCAATTTGAAAGTCTTATTCGGGTCGTAGTTAATACTATGCGTAACTATATATAAGTATGATCTAAAACTTCCATAAATTGCACAATAAAGAAATGCTTATTGAGTGTCTAATAAAAACAATTTATAATTTATTCTCATCTAAAAATTGAATGTTATTTTAAAGTAGATTAAAAACATAAGAGTACAATAATATAAAAACTATTAAGTAGCTAATATTGAATGTTTTCCATTGTTGTTTGACTTTGAACCATTTCCCCTTACAAATCTTGATATGCTAGTATGTTAGGAATGAACAATGGCCTACTAGAAGTGGTTTGCTGGATACTAAAAGTGGGTGTGTAACGATGGTGTATCATCTTTCTTGCAACATTTGCCTGAAATATCATCACAATCACCATCTAGAAGTCTCCATTGCAAGTCTTCCAACCTCGCAAAGAATCATCTATATAACTATGTAGTGGTTTTACATCCATTTCTCAAAAGACTCGTTGTAGCTTTCATTGAAATGCGATTGGAGACAAATATTTGAATCGGTCCACTAATTTATCATCATTTTTGCAAGTATAGTGATTTTCTTACAATTTTTGTTGTTATTTTCTTAAAAATATTAAATAATTATATCTAACTCAAGTATGTTACAATACGCCAAAAGAATACTTTTTGGTATGCCTCTTTTGGTGAATTGGTGCGGGAATACACCACGTTCCGGGTCGAAGTTCCTGAATGCGGGTCAAAAGGGGTTGCAGGAATTAGGTAACTATGATCCAAACCAATTTACTTGCTCCCATGGAAAATTTTGGTTAAGATATTTACTTCCGAGACAATAACCAATTTCACCAAAACAGGTTAATAGCCCTTACACATTCAGCTTCTTGACACATGAACCAAGGACTTGTATGGCCAAAGTGACATAGATCTCCAAACAGCCCTCAACGGGCAATGCAATAACATGTGCTGAATTGTTTTTGTTTCTTCAACTCTACACGTCAAATATCCACCTTCATACATCTTATTCTAAACACTACCTTGTAGGAAGACAACTTTGCACGCTTCATCAAGTATTTTGGTGGAACATACAAACCATTTTTTGGAAGTTTACATTATCAAAGAAAATGTGATAAAAGTCCTAAGTGGAATAAGGATGATTATTGAAGTAACTAAGTGCTTGCAGAAGGGAAGCGCAAGCATATTCATATTAAATTATCACTTTTTATTCATTAAATGAACTACAATAATGGAGGTTGCACACCGAATCTAATTGGCCAGCATTAATAAAAACCTAAAAAAAATTGAATAAATCAAATAAAAGCCTTATTGATGTCGAGCTCAGAGAGGCAACAGATTTATTCAGCAACCAAAGACACAAAAGTGGCCTCAACAGGTGTAGAAGGATCAAGTGTGGAAGGGGAATGCTCCATAGCGACGTTGGGAGGACTGCCATCAACAGTTAGAATCATGTGGTTCAAATTTCTGGGGCAAGTACTGTACCGATGGGCAAATGGATCACATATGCAATGAATAATATTGGCCAATGAAGGAGAAGGTCTCATAACAGGACAGGACTGTAAAAGAGTTGACAGGGGCATTAGATTGCAAAATAGAAGGATTTCGTGGAGAAGTTCAGTTTGAGGGCATACTAAAAAACTAAAAGAACACAAATAAATTAAGCTATTCAGTGAACTCGGTCTCTTAGAACTTCGGCGCAAATCATACTAGTGCTGAACAGCTCACGAGTGTGGACATTCTCATCCTACCATATGAATGCATTGCCATCATGCTTGGTAGCTAACAACTTGTTACATGAAATGTGTATGTAATGTGCGATTCAGCTAATCAACAAAATTATCAACATCCAAACAGCCCTAAAAACTGGCGCATCCAATCTCAAAATCTCCATGTTTGAAAAAGCGATTATCACTGTTTGAGTCACAACCATCAAGTAAATCAACATCGGAATTACTATCAGAAAGGAAAGCATACAAATTGCGGTGTGGAGGGGTAGCGATCATGTGGATTTTGTCGATGAGTATATATTGTTTTGATGGGCAAGAGTGCAAGACTCGTATTGTGCAACAAAAACAAGTAATAGAGTAATAGAGGGGCTAGCTGAGAACCCCGCATGTACAAAGGCATCAGGCTTATTACAAGTACCTTTATATAAAGGTATCTTTACAGACTACATGCGAATCTGGCTCATTTCCACGCCATTTGTGATCTCTCAGTTTAATATGACATCCCCTAGCTAATAAGAAGTTGATTTAAGGCCTAATGGACTTGAACCGAAGAAATGTCTGAGGTGGATTAAATTTTACAGAATCCTCTTATCTCTCTCTTTCTTTCTATTTCTTCTTCTTTATTTTTATTTTTTACTTTTTAATAATAAAAATTTGTTTTGCACTTTTGTATTTTCTTTTGAATATTATTTGCTTTAATCAACTTGGACACTTGAATATAGTTATCTTGAAATTTCATTTCAATTTGAAGATTTTAGTAGTAATATAATTTAATTTAAAGAATGTATTTAAAAAATTATTCAATCATTTAATCATTTGCTACAATAATCAAGCCCTACTTAACAAGCGGGTGCAGAACTACTAGTGTATCAAGTCGCACGTTTTTAAAAAGTTAGTAATTCGTCTAGCTACAGAGTTAAAAACTTGTTTTATCAGTTAAATTATAGGCTACAATGGTCAAACACATGCAATGCTCATGTGCCCACTGGTTAGCTCTTAACTTTTCATTAAGTATAAACATTAAAAAGACACATAAATGGTTATTTATATATTCATGCCATGAGAATTGCAGGATCATCTTTTGAGATTCACTCTTGTTATGTTCCCTTTCTTGTTTGAGCCTTCACTTTTGCAGTCATGCAATTAAATCCTTGGTAACAAAACCTGGTTGTTAGAGCTATTTATTGTTTTGTTATCTGAACTCCCTTGAGCTGTTTGTCACATTTTGTCATCTGTTGTTGTTTACTTCAAATTACAAGCTGAGAAAGGAATCACTAAGCTTTAATGTAGATACTGATTATTTATACTGTATGCAGTTGAAGGAGTATCCAGTGGAGGCATGCAAATTGCATCTTTCAGTCCTAGATTTGTCAAATAATTCATTGTCTGGTCTGCCTCCAGAAATTGGTAAGGTTTGCATATGTTGTAAATGAACTTCTAATATCATCTTTGAATAACTTATACAGAAAATGTTCAGGTAGTCGGGAATGTATGTAACCTTTCTTTTATGAAAGTTGCAACACTACATTATTTCCTGCAACTGAATCCGAGCTAACATTTCCCGTATCCGATGACCCTGATATTAATCTATCCACCATTTAGATGATCAGAAATATATTGCTAATGTTCTGAAAAACTGAGCCGTTTGATCTTCTAGTTGCAATGATATGATTTGGTTTACTTCGCCTGGTTTCATTTGAGAGACTTTTCCACAAATTCTCATCCAAGAAAAACACAATGGAGACCACTTCTCAGTACAAGAATTTCATACCTGGACGTGGTTAATGGTCTCCACGTCCCAATACTCATAAGAAGGAAGGAATACATGTCATCAGTGCATACAAATAAAAGTAAAGAACAAGTTTAGTAGAAACACTAACATAACGAGACCTATATATCCTTTGGCTTAAAAGTGAAAAGAAAGCCTGCATCGATTCACAATAATGAAATAAAAGCATCTTACTTTGTCATTGATTTGTTAAAAAACCCAACTCCAACTTTACATTCATTTCTCTACAGAACATAAAAAGGAAGAAATCACTAAGAGAGAGTGAGGGGCCACCCTCCCATGGGATCCACCACAGTCCTAAAACTAACTAGAGGGGTCTCCAGGAATCCAAGGTCAAATGTGCATCCTTGAAGTATATTTGCACCAAGAAGCATCTAAGGCTTTTTTTTTTTGCACGCATGCACAGGAGAAGCTACTAGCAAAATTTTACATATTTTTGCCAAACTTTGACTGCCTTTGGTTGGTGACCAAGATTATATTTCTCTCTAATAAGTAATGGCTAGGGAATGTGGCTTTTATTCTGCAAATTTTAACTACTACTGTTTTCATATTTCACGATGAGAAGGGCTGTCTCAACTATTTGCTATGTTGTGTTCATGAGAGAGTGCATTCAGGCTGGCTCGGACATGATTGGATCTAATTTGATAATTGGTTTCACTTTCCGACTTTCCCTTATTTAAATGAGTTTAGCTTCATGTTGCATAAATTGGAGTTTTCTCGCAACAGAACAAAGCTAAGGGGCTAAGGGTGTGTTTGGTTGCATGGAGATGAATTCCATGGAATCCATGAGGGATGCATATTTATAAGGTCAACGTGACTTTTATCAATGGTGGGAGTTAACTCCCATGAACAAATTCCTTTCCCCTCCCTAAAGAATTTGATTCCCATGGTCATGGGAGTTCAACCCCCATTTTAGCAAAATTAGACTTAGCAGATGTGTGATGTCTATAGCTTTTTCCAGCCATAGCTAATAATTCAAGTTTACTAAGAATCTTTTGAATTTGGGGCCAACCCTGCATGGTCCCATGTAGTTTGTATAAATTGAGAACCTTTTTCTGTACCTATTATCCTATTAGAAAATATTCTCATACTTTTGTTATGCACAAAGAAACAATCCCTTAAGTAACTGATATTTGCTAATATGTCTTGTTGCTAAATCACATTGTACAAATCTCCAATATTTTGTAGGTAAAATGACGACTCTCAGAAAATTGGTGCTTGTTGGAAACCCCATTCGAACTCTGCGAAGGTTTGTTTTTTTTGTGCTTTATCATTTAATTTGACACATGCTTGAACCAATTCACTAGTTTCTCGATTGAATGTTATTGTCAGTTCCTTGGTGTCTGGTCCTACACCTACATTGTTAAAATATCTCCGAAGTAGGCTTTCAGCAGATGAAGGTATGTTACTTCTGATCTCTCATTGAGCTTTATGTTATTTCTAGATGCCTTTAGCAATGAACTTTCGTAAGCTATGTTTTTTCTGTCGCCCCTTGTGCTTATGTTGATTCCAAGCATTTAACTGTGGGTTCTAATAATAACATCAGTTTCTCAACTTTCTTATTTGAACGGAATTTCTATGTAGAATCTGGATCTGCCACACCTACTCCAAAAGAAGTTCATATCTCCATGGCAGCACGGTTGTCCATCTTTTCAAAGGTCTCTCTTTAACTTCACATTTTTGTAATCAAATTTAGTTTGGCAAAGATCGATTTCTTTACTAATTACCTTTACAACAGTAGCATTGCTACATTTCTGAACCATTTGGTGGAATCGGACCATACTGGAATCTGGCAAGCCAGTACATTGATCCATTTGGACTATCATATACAAGCATGTCTTAGCCATACAATTTTTCCTGAAGTCATTGCAACAACACATTTCATTTTCCACAGTAATGTACTACCTAGGCTTAAGACCATTCAACCTGGTTGCTCTTTATTTGGGCTAGGCAATTGATTGGTGGTTTGATTTCTTGCATTGGCCCTAGTGTTTGATTGTGGTTGTTCATGGTATAAGGTCTGAAATTCAGAAAGCTCAAGTCTTTCTAACTATTAACTTGTATGTTTGTCCCTTCAGGAGCTTTCTTTAAGTGGAATGGGTCTGCTTTCTGTCCCATCTGCAGTATGGGAATCAAGTGATATTGTAAAAGTCGATCTCTCCAAGAATTCAATTCAAGAGCTGCCAAATGAGCTCTCATCATGTTCTTCCCTACAGGTACATTTGGGCACTATCTTTGCTTTTATCAATAGAAAAATAGAGAAAATGAAGTATTTCTAGTTGAGAAATGAAAATTATGATCAAGTTTTCCATTGCATCTAGTCAGGCTATGGTTTGTCCAGTAAATATTGATCTTCAAAGGCTGTGGTGCAGACTTTTTTTTTCAGCCGTATAACAGCATTTTCTGCATACCATATTGCTTTAGCTGGATGAGTGTAACATTGATTACGGAGTTGATATGGGACAAGATTGATGATCCAAAAAAATTGTTTAGGGTTTCTTAGACACCCCCCGCAATAAATGAATAAATAAAAAATAAAGTCAAGGCCTTCTGTCCACTTGACCTTGGGGTACCTTTTCCCTTATCATTGCCTTGGGATGGATTTAATCTCGAGCATTGCTCTAAAATTGATTTCAATCAACAACAGAAGATCAATAAAAGTTCTCTTTTTCTTTCATCACACAAATTTCGACTAAGATTGAACTTCATTTTTTTCCTCGAATTCAACATTCTCATCCAATGACCAATATCATTGGTCCACCACCATCCACTATAGTCCTCTCTTCCACTACTCCTGATCTAGAATTTCTTTGGAGAAATTGGGATATGTGTTTTGTCAAAGTTCTTGACATTGTGAAGAGCTTTGAAGTTGATGTAGTTATCGGGCAAAGAAAGGAGTCCTTATTTATCTTGTCTATCAGTGATGCCTATGTTGAGAAGACTAGCCAGCCAAAATCAAGGCGTATAGCCCCGTCCAAATGAGCACAAAGCCAACAAATAGTTGCCTATCGTTCCTCTGTTCTTGTGGATTGTAGCGAGAGGACGAGCACGATCGTGACCTGGCTTGCTAACTGGGCCAAAAAGCGGGCGCATCGCTAAATATTAATGAATCCATTCTTGTTAGCTATACGATAGTTATTTAGTTACCATGTCAGCTAGATCCGCCTACGCTTGCATCACTTTGGCATGCTCAACTAGGCCATATTAGGTACCAAATGCTACAACAAATCTCCACTAAGAGGTTGAAGAAGGCAGATTCAGATGTTGTATGTCCTGGTTGTCAATTTGGAAAATCACATCGCCTTCTTTTCAAAGGATCAAAGCATCGAGTAACTTGCCTATTTTAGTTAGTTCACTCAGATCTCATGGGGTCAACAAACACCAAAAGCTATGGCGGTATGTGATGGTTATTGTGGATGATTTTTCTCACTTCATTTGGGTGTACTTTCTAGAACAAAAAAGTGATGCTCTTTCTCAATTCATCGTGTTTAAGACCCGTGTAGAAAAGGAATTTGGGTCAAGGATATTATGCTTACAAATCGATAATGGAGGAGAATACATGTCTGATGAGTTTTTCAAGTTTCGTAGTGACTATGGTATTTGTCAACAAATGACATATCCGAAGACCCCCCAACAAAACGGAGTTGTTGAGCATAAGTTGGGCCTTCTCGCTGCATTGAGCTTGTTGTGGCTGCATGACAAACACCTCCTAAGGGAGATGTGGGCTGAAGTTATTCAATGTGCTTGCCATGTGATAGACCAATTGCCTCCATGGCCATGTACTAGCAAATTTACTTTCGAAATTAAATACCATCTTGAGCCCAATGTGAGTTATTTTCGGATGTTTGAGTCTCTTTGTTATTTTCATGTACACAAAAGTAGTTGAACTAAACTTGACCCCAAAGCAAAGAAGTGTGTTTTTGTCGGTTATGATTCACGAGATCCTGTAATGCGAAAGGTGATAGTTTTGTGCGATGTTTTTGATGAAATGTTGTTATATTACTCAGATCCAAATACTAGAGTGTTGGAGCTGATCTTACTCCCCCAAATAGAGGAAGCGTATCTTATATGAACCTGCGACCTGCCCATTGATCATTTTCCTTGTGACGATGCATCTCCAATAGAGGGGAAGCAAAATTTTCATTTGAATCAAAATGAAGATCAACATGGGAAAGATTCTCGAGTATCTAAGTGGCTGTGAAGTTCAACTCAATCATTTAATCCTGTTCTTTTTTTTTAATGGAAGTGGCAACTCAAGATGAACCCAAATGGCTATAATAATGCTCAAGTTTCTCGAGTGGAAGGGTGCAATGCAAGAAGAAAATGATGCCTTGAACAAAAACTCTGTGGGAGTACCAAAGCCGAAGGATGTTGTGTTAGTCACTTGCAAATGGGTTTACAAGTTGAAGAACAAGGCTGATGGAATTATTTAGAGTTATGGAGAATTGGACCGTGACATATTTATGGAGCAAGAATAGGGTTTTGTTCCTTGGAGTTCCTAGATCATGTATGTCGACTCAAAAAGGCGTTGTATGGCCTCAAACAAGCTCAACGTGCTTGGTTTTTAAGATTGCTCAATATTTGTTTTGCGGCTTTAAATTTTCAAGTTTTGATCCTAGCTTTTTTTCAAGATGGAGTAATCGAAGTAAACGTTGATCCTTCTATATGTGGATGACATGATTATTACTAGAGACAACAATGATGGAATCCACACGTCTTCGGAATGACATCCATCCGTTTTGAAATTTTGGGTGAGGAGTTTTGGCATGGAAAATTGCAAACCTTTGGCATTCTCATGGAACCGTGTCTTCAAAGTATAGGGGAGTTGTTGGATGATGCCACCAGTTTCCGACAGCTTGTGGGGAGCTTATTTTATATAACCATCACCTGACCGGACTTGGCATATACTCAGTTGCAGTTATTTCTCATTTTATGAACATGCCATGTATCAATCATTTAATTGCCGCAAAGAGGATTCTATGCTATGTGCAAGGAACATTGAATTATTCGTTGATGTATCCACAAGATGCAAGTTTTTCTGTCAATGGTTTTGTCGATGCCGATTAGGTCGTTGACGTGACTGATAGGCGATCAACCACATGCTTTTTTTTCTACCTCTTTAATACAGGTTAAGTTATTGTATTAATGTGTAATGTTGCTCTTATTCGCTTTCCATTCACTACTGGGACCCAATGTTTCATGCTCGCACCAAACACATTGAAATTCATCATCACTTTGTTAAAAAGTGTTAACTCAAGAGTTCAAGTTGCGAAAAGTACAAAGCAAAAATCAAGTTGCAGACATCTTCACTAAGCCCCTTACGAAAGCTAAGTTTGATCAATTTTGGAGTTGTTGACTGTAAGCACGCACTAAAAGAAAGTGTCAAGATTTAATGCACGTTGTTGATATTAATGCACTTGGATGATTGTCCTTCAGTTTGCTAGGAATGGATAATATTAGTTAAGTTGTTTGATGTTGTAATGCACCCAAATGATTGTACTTCGTATGGTAGCATTGGGTAAATTTAGTTGAGTGATTTGTGGTAGGATTGAGCCCATAAACTGAGTAGTTAAGGAATGAGCTATGTCAGTGTTTCAGGAAAAAATTTAGTATAAATAGCAAAGTTTGTAGTGCCAATATATATATATTTTTTTTTTAATTGAGTTTTCATTGAATAATAAATCTTTTTTTTTTCAATTCAGCTATAGTGTTCTTTGTTAGTCATTGAAGTGTTATCTTTGAGCTGAACTGAAGTTCTTATTTCTGACAAGTATCAGAGTCGATGGTTTGGCTGGGACTTGGCGATGGTTCCTAGAGATGCATTTCCTCAGATGTTGTAGATCTCGCAAGGGGTTTCCTTATAATCCAAACGAGGTGGAGGTGTTCCTCGAGATGTAACAAACTAGGTGTTCCTATATATGTGGTTCCTCGAGATGTTGAAGATCTTTAGATTGTAGGATTAGCAAATCGCCAAGGTGGAAATTGTTGGGTTAGTGTGTTGACTTGAATTGTACCATATCTCATACTCTTATATTGGTGAACTTGTCAAGCGAATCATAAAGATGTGGTTCACTACCTAATTGCAACGAGGCCTTTTGGATTAAACCCCACACACTGAGGCCAAATAGGGGTCAATGCTATGAGTGTTTAAGATGGGGATAATATCGTTGCAATATTTAGTGGACCCAGGTGCGCGTATGTGTCTAGCGCACCAAGTGGTGCGTTGAGCGTGAAACTGCATCTCGAGGAATTATTGCCAAGTCCACGCTGAACCATCGGCTCTCATGTCACCAATAAGAACTTCATTTCAGCTCAAAATGACACTTTAATGGATAACAAAGAACACTATAGCTGAATTGAAAAAGAATGATATATTATTCAATAAAAACTCAATTGAAGATATTGGTGCTGCAGACTGCTATTTATACTGAATTTTCTTTTAAAAGACTGGCGTATCTTATTCCTTACTCAGTTTATTGGCTCAATATACCACAAATCACTCAACTACATTTACTCAATGCTACCATATGACGTACGATCGTTTGGGTAATGTTACAACATCAAACAACTTAATTAATATCATCCATTCCTAGAAAATTGAAGGACAATCATCCAAGTGCATTCATATCAGTAAGGTGCACTAAATTTTAACATGCTTCAGGGCTGTTAGTATATTAATATCAAGGATAGATTGAGATCATGCACGACGTACAAGTTATAGATGGTCCTTGTGCATAAGGAATTTGGCATCAAAATTAAAATTTGGGGCCTAAGTCATGGCGTACTTATGTCTTTGGCTATGCTTATTGTGATTTCTCCCGAATCCATGACTAGTTGCTTGTGATGGTGGATTCACTGGTTTGTGTGAAGCAGATTGCTTTGCAGGCTTGGTGGATGTCATCTGGTGCTGGGGTTAATAAAGTGAGAAAGGGTCACCTGTAGGAGGATCGCTAAACTGGTGATCAAGTCTTGTGGATAAGATGAAGAATAAGAGGAGGGTGCGGGAGAATGAGAAGCCATGGCAAGGATGAAAAACCAGGCTGTGTGTGTTCACATTGATACATGTGATGGACTCGCATTGAATGATTAGGATGAGAATTTCTGGAAGGGTCCCCTTAACCAGGGCAAGACCTAAAAAGAAAAAGAAATACAACTACTCTATAGTTTTTTCATGGATATTAGATCGAATGCAGTTTAAATTTTCTCTGGGGTCGCCGCACAATGAAACGACTAAGATCAGATTAACACCTCTCTTGCTATGAGGAAACGTGTCAAGATATAAGTTGTACATCCATAAGTACAAATTAGTTTTGGGACTCGATAACTGTTAGTGGAGACGAGAGATTGGTTCTGCTACTGCAACAAACACAGGAGAAAAAGAGGATGGTACAACGAAGAGAGGATATTTACAGATGAGAGAGATGACAATGGCGGGGTTGGAGAAGATGAACTTTCTAGGGGTTAACATCAATTGTCAAATCTTGTTATTGCATTCAGATCTCAATGCAATGGAGGGAAAGTCACACATGCCTCTTTGTTTGTATGTGGTAAGGGTACTTTCTAATTTCTATCACAACAAAAAAGAGTGGAAGGAGTTAAAAGTGGCGGACATGTCAAATTCCAAAACAACTTTGTGCGTGTGTGTTTTTTTTGGAAAGAGGCACGCACAGGGGGTCGGGTCGAGTGGTCCATTAGGGTGGGGTATTTCTTAAAAAAAGGCATGTTTTGTGGATTCAAACTCGAACCAAGAACCAAACTATATAAGTTTTTTTTTTTCCTATTGTCTCTTAATTTCAGCATTTGTCTGATATTGAGACAACCATATCTCATCTTAAAAAGATGAATCAAAGACCAAAGTTCAGTCTTTTCTTTTGACGGACGAGTCACTCCCAGAAGGGATCCGATACTTTTTTCTATGTAGAATTATTATTGGGGTAAGGAATAACCTAGAAAAGTTTGGAATCATGAAAGGTGGAAAGATTCCTGGGATATAGTTATGCTGTTTTATCATATTGATAATAAATAAAAAATTCATAGCATGAGCATTCTATTGAGACGATACGGCAGGTATGCCTCAGAGCATCTAGTGGTACAGGACATCTCTGTTTCAAGGATGCAGTGGGGATTAGACTTTGCCTGCGGTAGGTTATGACCAAGGGAATTGCTCATGGATTGCCCACAAAAGCTGGAACCCATTCCTCCTGGGTAGATACCAGTGGTTGATGTGGAGGGATGCAGATTGGTTGGTAATATCTATAACTGTTTCAAATCTGGCTCGGCCCAATAACTGGCTGATCTTTTTAGATAGTACCCAATTTGTCCTCGAAAGGATCCAATATTGAGAAATAAGGACCGTGGGGACTTGAGTTTTCATGGACATGTCGTTGGTTGGTACTAGAATTTCATGGCATTGGCTAGGTATTTCATTCACTTGGATGAGCTCTAACCAGATTAATTTTCTTTCAAAATTTATTGAACAATAACATTGCATTTGAGTTTGTTCTTGAAATCATTTTAACGCTTGTCCAATTTTGCTTGCAGACTTTGATTTTATCTAGTAATAAAATAAAAGAATGGCCAGGTTCAGTTTTGGGATCGCTTCCTAATCTGTTGTGTTTGAAGCTTGACAATAATCCTATAACACATGTAAGTTGCATTTCATTGCAGACTACACTAGTATCAAACTAAGAATATAGCAAGTTGTTTGGGAACAATTATATACAGAATCCAATAAATGTTTCATCATTCCTATTGTTCTTCAGTTTTGTTTCATTTACTCTTTTTCGTTTGTTTTACGATATTCTCAAGTGATGTTTAGCTATTTGTTTCTGGAGAATCTTCTTAGATTACACTTGTCTTTTGAAACTTAATAGGAATTGAGATTTTAGATACTTAGCAAATTGCTTTCCCAGCTTTTAGAAAACAAGATTGAGAAACTTGTTGCAGTTGTGAATCGAAACTCTTAGAAAACCTGAGAACTACTTGTGAAAACTGGCCTCAAAATTATTAAACTTGGTGGTACACCTTGATAGTGAACTCAAGAATGCATCTCATCTTCATCCATATTTCTTGTGATCTTGAACTCCATTTCTTCGAAATTTACAGATCCCATCGGATGGGTTGGCTGCTCTCTCTAAACTCCAGATTCTTGATTTGAGTGGTAACAATATTTCATCACCAGAACCTCCCACATTTTCACACTTGCCACAGTTACAGGAGCTTCATTTGAGGTATGAATAAGACAGAATATATATATAGCTTACTTTACTTTTTATTTATTTATTTAATTTAAAAGTTTTATTTTATGTAACAGACGAACGCAGCTGCATGAAGTTCCGTTAGATCTACTGAGCTTACAGCAGCTTCAAATTCTCAATATGAGCCAAAATTCCATTGTGTCAATACCAAAGGTAACTATTTATACCGTTGAACCTCACTTTGTCTGATTCTATGTTATATTTCATAATTTTCATTGGCTTGACATGATGACTGTCACAAAGACCATTCAGTCATTCATAAATGATGGTGAATACATGAATTACATTTAAATGATAAGATCTGATACTACCTTGATCTTTTGTTGAACATTCGAGTTATGTGATTACTTCAGCGTGATATTTAAATCTAATATAAACTCAGATCTGCATTATATAATTAACTTCTCATTAGTTTCAACCATCTACTCAATGGGCCCTCTCCTTGATCATCTGGTGTTGACATGATGACTTCAGTACCTCAATTTTTACCGGTTTTGAGATTTCTTTGGGTTGGAGCTGCTGATTAATTTGGCATGGGAAATATGTTAACCCTAATCCTGATTATGAAAACTCGTGAATTGTTTTTCTGATGCTGCTTAGCTATTGTGTTGGTAGATGCATTTCAGTGCAAAATTATTCTCTACTGAGACTTGTTTTCGATTAATGCAATGCAGGAATTAAAGAATCTCACTGCTCTTACCGAGCTTGACTTGACTGACAACAACATCTCAACACTCCCTCCAGAGCTAGTGAGTATAAAAAACCCTTGGATCTATCACCACCTTTGCAATAAATAACCCCAAATTCTAGAGCCAGGCTAGGCGCACCAGGCCTGCGCCAGGCCCGTCTCTCTACCCTCCATCATCCTGGAGATGATCATAATATCCCCATCTCTATAATTCCCCATCTCTAGGATGATGAAGGGTAGAGAGCGGGCCTGGCGCTCCTGGCCTGGCTCCCTAGACTTGTTCATAAATAACATGTCTCAGTGATAGCACATGCTAACATATTCGTTTCTAGTTGTTGGTAACATATTTATTTCTAGTTATAATCTGTTCGCCATTTCTGTAGTTATTCTCTAAGCAATGGTTAGCTTAGTTATATTTGTCTTTACCTTTGATCATTAGTGTTATTGTGGTGTTTTGATTCTTAAAATCAGCCATTGATTCGTAATGGTCATCGTATAATTCATATTATTCTAAGAAGGTTTCTTGAACAGGGCTTGTTGGAACCCAGTCTGCAAGCGTTGAGACTCGACGGCAACCCATTAAGAAGGTTCTCTTTTGAAGTTCTCACTCTTACATTATTTCTCCCTGGTAGAAACACAACATGCGCTTTCGTACATGGGTTAAAATCTGAGCTATTTGCCTAACACCAATTCCAAAACAACATGTACCATCTCTGTTAGGAATGCCACTATTCATTCACCCAAAGTTTGCAATTGATTAATTTTCATGCCACTGAAGATGACCAAAAGTTTGTTGGATACTTCTGAGCTAACGGAACGCTTTGAACTGTCTCTTCTGAAATCGCAAGTGTTTTAAATGGGATCATTATGGTTTGTCCAGTAGAAACATAACTCTTTTTCTAACGCCTATACTGTCATTTTGCAGCATCCGCCGGCCTATACTGGATCGAGGAACCAAAGCTGTCTTACAATACTTGAAGGACAAACTTCCAGCAGAACATCAGTAATCCATTCAGCCATTTGTTTCTTATGATCATCTTTCTTCTATTATTTCCTTTTCCACTGCTAAAAGTGTTTATTATTGGAAGACACAAACCAAACAAGCCGTGCTGTTGCTGTGGATTAGTATTAAAATCACATCGTAAACTTTTATTGATTGCCCATTTCTGACCGGTAAAAGTTATATGTTTGAAATTGAAAATACGAGAACCAATGTTTTTATTCATGTATGTTTTTTAACAGTTTGTTTGTATAACCAATGTACATAGTGCTGAAGAGTGAAGACAATGACCATTAGACTTTATTCTTGGCTTTATAGTTTGGGTTCAGTCTCTTTAATCTCACCCTAAAGCTTTGTTGTTTTGGTATGCACTGTTTTTTTTTTTTTTTTTTTTTTAAAACCATCCCCGCTCTGCATGGATCGACTGACTGATATCCACTCTGCCTCCGCCTCGATTAAAAGTAAAAGAAAAAAAAAAACAGAACTTCCTAGAAGCTGGATTTGTGCTCTAACACAGAGATCTCAAGTGAATTTGTAAAAGGAGATCGAGGAAGGTAGAAAAATGAAAGAGATAAACCAACATTGATCCTTGATCAACAAGTGCTAGACCAAACCCACCTCTCTCTCCTTTTCGTCCCCACTTGAAACTGAAAGCAAACTACAAACACACAGGCAACCAAACATCTCTATTTCCCTCTCTGAAAGATGGATCACTCGTCTTCATCTTCCTCATCACCACCAACATCTCTGCATCTTGCAATGGCAGCCTTAGTTGGCGCCTAATTGATGGCCACCTCCGCCTTCTACGTCCACAAGCGAAACGTCAACCAAGTTCTCCAACGCCTCATCGAACGGTTGAAAATCAATGCGGGGATGCTGATTTTGACGGAGGAGGAGAAGAAAAAAGACAACTGAGGAGACGATGGTGGGCAGTGGCTGCTGGCTGGTGGTGATCTTGATCGGGATTATGTCTCTGTGTGATGGATGGAGATTAGAGAGAATGATTTTGGGGTTTTATAATAAAGGGTCTTTTAGTAATAAATCATTATATATGGATATCTGTGGGATGGATTTTGCCAAATCCGTATCCGTCTCAAATTTTTACGGATACCATTTGAATCTCCTAATTTGCCTCAAAATCTATCAAGGAAAAACCAATCCGCTCTAAACGGTACGTGCAAAGTGGATATTCGCGAAAAACAACCTCACAACCATCCTTATGTAGAAGTTTTGAGATTGCCTAATATTTGGTTACCAATCCGCTCTAAACGGTACGTGCAAAGTGGATATTCGCGAAAAACAACCTCACAACCATCCTTATGTAGAAGTTTTGAGATTGCCTAATATTTGGTTAGGACGGCTTTACTACATGAGTAATGCTACGGTGCCAAGCCTAGGTGCCTGCTTTGCACCAGGCATAGAGCTGGTGCACTTGAAAAAAGCCCTTACTACATTGATCACCACAAATAAACTCAGCTAATTGTGAACCTTTATGTCTCCTCAAATTACGCCACAAACTTTATGGTGAATATGGACATTCTATGATGCTTCAACTCATAGAAATGACTTGATATTAGTAGGAGGTAAATTAATTTTTCATAAATTATACGGTTGTTTCAACATCTTTGATGTAAAAGTCACTTTTTTCAAGGATATAGGTAAAAATACGTAATTATTCAAAAACTCCAAAATGAGTAAAAAAGTTGGTTGTAATTATTCATTCTAGAAACCTTAGCCAGAGTCTCGTATTTATTGAAAAAGAGTAATTTCTAATTTTTTTGTTTTAACAAGTAATTATTCAAAAGCCCATAATTTCATATCAACTTATGCTGAAAATGTTGATCTCTTGTAATTATCCATTCTCAAAACTCCATTCACCTCATCCTTATTTACTGAAAAATGACAATTTCAAATTTTTTGTTTTAAAAGATGCCTTGACTAAGTCAACTCATACAAATTATTTTCATTTTTTTAAATTGCTACCTAATGAACCCAGGTCTGCGCTAGCGGACCACCACCTCAGAGAGATAGGGTATTTGTGTCAATTTAAGTATAGTCAAACTTAAAAAGTTTCTAAACTATGAAAATATGATTGTCTTTTTTTTTCAAACACTCATTTTCTCGTGCAAGGGCTTTTGGGCAATTCTCTCTTGTTTTAAAAATTCATTGACTGAGTCAACTCATAGGAAGTTTTCTCATAATTATTTTGATTTTCCTATATTGCCCTTATAAAACCAGGTCCTGGCCAGTATGCCACCACCTTAGAGAGAGAAAGCGGGTGTTTGCATCAATTCAATATAGTCAAATTCAAGAGCGTTTCTAGACCATGAAAATATGACTGTCAACGCTCTTTTTTTCTTTTCTTTTTTGTCTTCAGGTAAGGACTTTTAGGCAATTCTCGGTAGGTAAAAATTCAAAGCTAGTCTTGTCCTTAATAAACTTTTGAGATGTTGAGTGTTAGGTAGGGGTGGGCATCCCATCCCGCGATCCCAAACTCGCTCGTTCCGATTTTTTTGGGCCATTTTGGAATTGATCAAACTCATCCCGATCCCGTCCCATCCCGATTTAGAGTGGGATGGGATCTGAATGAAGATTTTTAATCCCGCCTATGCTGTCCCGAATTTATTTATTTAATATTTATTATTATTAATTTTAATCAAAATACTATTCTAAATTAAAGTTTAGGATGTGTTGAAATGACAATCATATAGTCATTGATTATTTTTTTTCAATGTAAGATGAATTCTATATGAAATCTAAATGAATTGAATCATTAATTCTAAATGAAATTTAATATTTATTCGTCTTCCAAAAAAAGTTTAATATTTATTTATTTAATATCTATTATTATTTATGATGTAAGTTATATGTATATAAATTTGACATTATTGGTGTGTGAGTAATGTGAGATAAAACTTTTTTTTGTAATTTTTTTTATTGAAAAGCTATTTAGTACTTGCTCAACCCATGTCTCATCTCCATTGCAACATTGTCCACTTCTGTTGAGACTTGAGATACTACGACCACCTTCATTAATACCTCCCAAGCTCAAAAACTCCCAATAACAAATCAAGACAAACTCACAGTTCCACCAAACATCAAAAACTCATTGAAGCTAAACCTTCACTCACTTATTACATTCACAAAACATCAAACACTTGGACAAAACTATTTACATCATTTTTACTCTCTTCTACATTACTACTACTCTATGGATTGAAAATGTTCCCGGAAAACTTTGAGTATCTCGGCGAAGGTGACCATTCCAGCCAAGCTATAGTCGTCTTCTATTACCCAAACATAGTTAACACGGTGAGCGATTGCCTGGATCATAACCGCGACTAGAGAACTCCTTGGATTGCACACAATTGCCTCAGCACTCCGTGCCATTCTAGCTGAATAGCTCCCTGACCTGTTAAACTTTCCGGACTTTGACAATGTTGTAGAGTTTGAGCTATCTTCGTCTGAGAAGCCTAATGATGATAGACTAGCTTCTAATAGTTTTAGCATTCCATTTAGACCTCTTTCATGTAGTCTTGCTTTAACAACACGGAGAATGTCCTCTGGCGGTGGACCACAACAGTGGATATATGTCATTAGGTCACCTGCACATAGAGTAGTGATGGCAGCTGCCACAGTCTCATCGCAGTTTGCTAATGCAAGTGGAGAGATTTCTCCGAATAGTTTCCCTTCGTCGTCCACAACTGCTATAGATGTTTGTTGTGTAAGAGAGCTAGAGATGGTATTCGGGGAGGGTGACTCGTTGTAATTCAGGGCTAATGTGTTGGTGTTGATTATGCCAAGTGACTCGATAGAGAAACCTGGAAGAGGAGAAAATAGGCCAATTGAGCTTAAAAGGAACCTAATCACATCTTCTTGTGTGATCCAACAGTACTGACGCCCATTGTGCAGACAACCGAATGACGATTTTTGTTGGAATTTCTTTCTTGAATTGCTCTTGATTGGAACCACAAGGTGTTGTGCTCCTTCTATTATAATAAGATCAATCACATCTAACAAGCTGAAACAAACAGAACAAAAAAAATCGGAGGATTTCAAGTTAGTCTCATTTGTTATAATGCATAGCAAACTAATCTAATGGGGTTGTTTAGTTTGCCAACTTTAAACCAATTTTCAACAAAATTCAGAAGAAAACTCCATAAAAACTATAACAAAATTTGCACAAAGAAATAAGAAATTTGTTCATTAACTTGCTTTAAAAAAAATCTTATTAGAGGTTTAGTTTGAGTAAAAAAAAAAAAAGTCTAGTGGACATCTCAATATAACACTCAACCCAATCAAGCTAAAAGTGGAGATTTGAACCTTGAATATGGATCAACATGGCGAACGAGTCCAGAAACATTAGAAAGTAGGACAGAAAGAGGAGACTTCAAGGCAGAGGATTGCCTAGAAATGTTCTTCTCATTACTGAGATAACACACAATATCAACCATGGAAACTTTCCCAACACAAACACAGTCATCAAAATCAGTCTTGGTAGGCGATGAGTGATCGCAATTCCATACACTGAGGAAAGTTTCTTCTGATCCTTTGAGAGCAATTAGAGCATCAGCCACAGTTGCAGAGGTTGAGAGGGACATCAGTGCTGGTTTTCCAAGGCAGAGGTCGGATACCTCGGTCGAGAAGAAGCTTACTGCCATGCAAGAAGAAGAAGAAGAACAAACCCTTTGAAGGGAAAGAGATGAAGAAGTTCAGAAAACAGAGAAATGGATAGAGAGGTACAGAGGATGCTCTGTTTCAGTGCTTTTATAGAAGGGATGGGCAAAGGATATGACAAATAGATGCTATTTTATGAGTAATAGATGTTGTTTGCATATTTGGAGGTGTTTTCCAAATGGGATAATTTTACATCAAATCTTTTTCTTTTCTTCTACTTTATGTTTTTCTAATTGGGTTAAAAAGAAAGATCTTCATGATTTAGGATTGTGGAACTACTAGTAGTGATGGGTTGAGTGTAAATAAGTTTGGCAATTTGAAGATCAATTAGTTATAAATGAAGAAGTTTTAGAAAGTTTTCTTTGTTTAGGTACACAAATATTTTCCATTTTCCAAATGTTATATGATCATTTAAGTTGTGAGTTTTGTGGAAAGCAATCAATCCTTAATGCTATTATTGGCTGTGAGTTTTGCTATTATGGGGATTCGTCGAATCCTAATAATAGGGCGAAATTTCTTCATGCAATATGAATCTCCAACCAATCATGACAAAATTTATTTACTTTTCTAATAGTTTCAACTCCACTTTTTCTTTTAGGGTATGCTAGGTTAGTCATTTTCTTTGGGAAACGTATCATTTATCTTGTTATGTAATTTTTTGCTAAATGGTTGTTTATTTAATGACATAAAATTGATTTTTCGTAAGAATGTTTCTTCACTAATGAGAGTCCAAATCCGAGGGAAGACCTTAAAATTGAATTCACGAAAACAATTTCAATTCACTTTCTATTTTTTATACAACCAAACAAACCCTTAAGACACTTCTCATTTTTTCCTCTTTATTACTCATGGGATGCAAAAGTTCATATAATTGAGTTGCATCTTCTACAAAAAGTTCTCTTCTTTTCACTATTCTTCCTTTAGTAACTTCAAGTTTACGAAACGCCACCTTCATATATGCACCATTTTTTCAAATTGCACCGTGTTCTTTTTTTTCTAGAGAAGTCCTAAACGGCGAAGATGTTGTTATGACAATAAGAATCGGGGTTTGCAGTTTAGTTATAAATTTTATTTAAAATGGATTTTGTGATGCCTAGATACAAGAAATCGACACGCTTGTCAGTTAAAGAGGATGGGATTTTTTTAAATAATAGTTGCCCGTCATTTACTACACATAAGATTATAATTGAAAGTCCATTAAAAAGGATAATATATTGTAGTTGTTGAAAAGATGCAGTAAGACTTTAGAATATTCACAAAAACAAAAAAAATGGAAAAAAAAAATATGTTTAGGAGGTAGGTTGAATGCATTTTTCCATAATATATGACAAAGTGCACACATGGATAAAATAAAATAAATCCAGGTTCAACTCAGTAGTGGAGCCAGGAATTTAATTAAGGAGGGCAAAGTGACAAAAAATATAAAATAACTTACCAACATTTATTTGCATGAATGTTGACTTATATTGTACAATATTTATTTGTGTGAATCATGAGTTATATTGTTTTATATTATTCTAATTTGAAGATTATAAAAAATGTATTTTAGGTACCAATCAAGTTATTCATTACAAATGTTTGGAAATTTTAATTGAATCTATTTGAAAATAAGATTGACGCTAGAGATTTAAAGTAATATATAGATAGATTTTATTTATAAGATGTATGTTAAAAATATTTTAGAAGACATTCAACTGGTTTTCAATCAGCTTGTTGTATTCAAAGAAAATCAATCAAAATATCGTTACCCATCTATGCTAGTCACTAAGGAAAACCAATATACATGAAGCACAAAACTACATAATGTAATGTATTTGTAATAACTATTTGATACATTATATTAGATAAAGGAGAAAATATGAACGTTTATAACATGTAAATGCTCTTTTTTAGTGGCCCGGGAAGCCCATTTATATCTCATGCTTGCCTTCCGAAAAAAACAAAAAATAAAAAACAAACTGTTGTTCAAAATAATAATAGATATCTCAATCATTCAAAGTGATTCTCAAGGTGGTGTTGAACCTGATCCACTCTGCAGCTCAGCACACAATGCTAACTATCTGTCAAAGCTGACTATATCGAGGAACTCGCCAGTGACACTGTGACTATAATATATGGATGTTGTTTTTCGACTGATGCACTTTTGAAACCTGCTAACTCCATTGCTAAAACTGTTGTTACTAACTGAGGTTTTTGTTCTTCCCCCTTATCAGGAAATTGCCTTTATTTTGATTTCTAAAGAAAGAGGCGAAAACTTTTGTCTATATTTATTAAATAAATAGCTTCTTCCGAAAACAAGGACCAAAAAAAAAAAAAAAAAAAAAAAACCCTAGTTCGATTAAAAATAAATAATAATAAGTAGAATAAACAATTAAATGTCGAATATTTTCAAGATATTCGATGGATCATACTGCAGACATTTCATGAATTCAGTGAGTGATTGAGAGGCCCACTGAAAATAAGTTGAGAATATATCAGTCTTATATCACATGCCATGCCATGCCATGAAACTCATAATTAGATTCCATTTGTCTTCTACTTATCAGCTGATAACTGATGTGCGAATTTCATAAATTTATTCCCCTATTCAAGGAAACAAACCATCCTCTGAATTTGATTTGCCAACACTTAATTATATCAATCTATATTGATTTTAAAAATTAGCTCAAATACTCCCAATTGTGATGAACATGACCTCTTCTCTCTTTTGTTGTTGTTGTTGTGCTTCTTAAAGATTGAGCATCAATGGATATTCCCTACTTATTCAGCCACAACCACCAATATATATATATATTTTAAATTGGATCATTGACTTTTTTTTATTTATTAATCAATGTCCGAAGGCTATAATATTGTTGTCACTTAATAGCCTCGACGCCTCCATCTCGCATAGAGATTTGTTTTCGCTCCGATTCATCGCCTCCACCTTGCATGAAGACTAGTCTATGAGTGGATGTCCGACAAATTGAACTACAATTAATGGACTATATATACATATATAAGTTAAGGAGATTATTCTAGGATGTGCATAATTTAAAATGATTTCAGTTTGACATATTGTTTCCAAACACTCTTAAAAGTTCTTAACAAAATAGGAGAAGTAGAAGGCCTTTAACCAAACACAGCTACATTTCGTGGATTAAGCATGACTAACCCCCTAAGGGTGGGACTTGAGAGAACTCTTAAGTGCTGAAATTGTTACAAAAGTTTATGAGATTACCCTAAAATCTAACTTATTACTTATTTTTGCATGATTGAACTTTTGCGCAAATTGTGAAGAAAAAAAAAATCACAGGTGACACAGTGGGGATAAGGAATGTACTTGCAGTGGAAGGCATTTTGTTATTTTTACTTGAGATGAAACACGAGTAGACTACCATATAGAAATATGATTTCTTTTAACCTTGTATGGTAGAATATTGGTTGCTCCCATAAAAGGTAAACCTTATCAAATTAGTCAATATATGAAATTTTAGATGTATAGAAAATGGCAGCGAGTCAGGTTGGGTTTCTCTTTTATATGCTTTATCCTAAATTCACGAAATGCTCGCTGGTTATAAGTTTTGGGGTTGAGTCAAGTTGACCTTGCAACCTCACTTCGATAAGATTTTCTATTGCCTCGTTATTATGTTTCCGAATTAAGATCACCAAACTTTAAAAGGTTCATGAGCAATTAATTTGGATAAAGCATATTACCCAAGGCCATGTGATTATGTCCTTAATTTAGTTTATATAAAAAAGTGCACATTCAATTATTATAATTAACAAGTGTATGAAAAACACATTTATTTTTCAGATTTTCCTTAACTCAATACAGTGATCCACTCCCATATAGCAAAGCTATGTATGGCTAGTTAAATTTTTATAAATAAATGTCTAGATCAGGAGGAGAGAGTTGCACTAAGATATTGATTTAACTAGCTGCTATTTCAATCATAAGTTCCTAGTTACTTCATTCCACTTGAAAGAGTACACCAATTGGGACCCGGGGTGGCTCCCGTGCACAATGCGCAGGAGTACGTCCTGTGTAGGAAGCACAGCCGTTGGATTAGATCCAACGGTTCAGATTGAAGGATTTAAAAAATTGGATTTTAAAAAAAAAAAAAAAAAAAAAAATTTGAAATCCGTGGATGTGAGCCGTTGGATCAGATCCGACGGCTGTGCTTCCTGCACAGGACGTCCTCCTGTGCATTGTGCGCAGGAGCCACCCCGAATCCCATCAATTGCCATTGCATTATTGTTTACCAAGCTGTATAATACGTGCATCTATCGATCACTTTTTAATGAATATATTGGTGTTTTCTCTTATCATGCCAGACATTCTAGATCCATTTTTAATTAGCTTTATTTAAATCTTATAAGATTATATATATGTATATGCATATCAATCAACATATATAGGCATGAACATGTCGTTATGTAAATTTAATAGGAATCTAAATCAAGAGTGAAAATATCATTCATGATATTTTGGAACTTATTTGGGGCATTTTTGAGACCGAAAGGCATATTATTTCATTCATAGTGTCCGAATGGAACATTAAATGTTGTTTTGTATATATCATGAAGGTGAGATCAAATTTTGAGAAAACTCTTGCAGAGTGAAGTCTCTTAATAAGATCTCTTCGATTGGGTATGAGATACCTAATCCATTGTAAAACTTTATTTAAGAGTTTGTAATTGATAACAAGATGAGAAGATTCTCGTTCAAGTTCAATAACTATTCTAACATAGAAAACTGCACAACTCCATAAAAATTTGAAAGGATGAATCAAGTTTTTGGATGGTAAATCTTATATTTCAAATTTACAAAATTCCATTAACTGAGAACTAAGCATCATATGTAAGATGATCAATTCCTTTTAAAAGATTGTGACTGGGCCTGTTGTTGTATTCTCTGTTTGATTAATCTATTTTTTTAGCATGCATGTTCAATTAATGATGGGACTTGTGTGTGTCCATATGTATGATCCTTGTTAAGCGGAATGGGTAGCCTACATTGTTTGACAAGATGCATGTTTACTAAGAATAATTGGAGAGAGAGAGAGAGTGAGAGTAACGGTCAATTTTATGTGAAATAATAAAAACCATGAGCTTAATTATATTTAAAAGATATCTCAATTGATAAATTAAGGGACAAGTTGCTAGAAACGTATAAGTTATATAAAATGTATGCAAAAGTGTGATAGAAAGCATAAATTGTAGATGTGGATCTTCCTCTCAATCTCGTAGTAGTGGGTTCAACAATATGTACCATCAACAACTTAACAAGGAAGTAATGAGAAATATAATTGCGAGAAAGAACGTGTAATATTTGAATATGCATGTATTTTATTTTTAGCATAATCACTATAAGTCTTATCAACTAAGTTAACACTTAAACCGTCGTTAAACAACTATTAGCTAAATAAATGATATCAACTTGATAGATGCTTTCCTAATTAAAATGCAAAACATAGAGAACAAATTATAATTGATCCAATTGATTACATTGAGCAATTCAAGTATGAGTCTCAAGTGAAGCATGCAGAGAGGCACCCACGATGGACTAAATGGCAGTGTCAGCAAGTACGTAAGCGTTGTTGGACTAAGTGTGGTTGTTGGTTGTCTAGGCTGTCAAGGTACCTCTCCTCTATCCGTACCTTTCTCTCTCTTTGTTGAATATAAAATGGGACCAGATGAGCTGCACTTCTACTTATCTCTTTCTGAACTTTCAGAATTCAGAAGACCAGAGTAAAAGACAAGCTGCTTTTGTGGACCTTCTCATATGGCTGGCCTGCCAATCCAAAAGGTTGACAAGACAACGTATAGATATATATCTTAAATTGTCACTTAATTAAGACGTTGCTGGCCATCCTTCGAGACACCATGTCGCATAAAGATTTGGCTTAACTTTGATCTATTGCATTCATTTCGTATGAAAACTTATTTTCACTTTGCTATCATTCGATTCATCTAAGCAATTATATTCAATATCTGAATATTTGTCAAATGACATAGCAGATATTCTCTTAATAATCGAACCAAAACTCAAAAAACAAAAAACCTTTATCTCTTAACTATGGTTTGGGAAAGCTTTGGCAATTCTCGGCCAAAGTCTGTATTTTAAGGCAGGCATCTAGTTAGGAACTGTGCAGTCCATGCAGCAAACACTCGGTATACCTTAATTCTATTTCCCCAAAAAGTAATTTTTCTAAACTGCCAATGCAATGCAAGGGTAGACTTGAGCATTACGGTGTCCTGAACTAGCTGGCTAGATAAATTTGTACTCAGAAAGTTATGAACTGTAATGAAAGATTAAGTAATAATTAAACTAAAAAGACAAAGGTGGTGGCCATGGTATACGTACATTCAAGGACATGAAAATGATCTATTCGATGAACAACAGTAGATGACCAACTTTATTTCTTTCAGTAGAGAAGGGGCGTTATAATCTTTCAACAACAATCGTTTCTAATATTCATGATTATTATAATTAATAGTAGGCATCAACTAAAATAAACCAAATGGTTTCATCGATGACCATACCATCTTATGATCATGAGATGTTGACGTTGTTAGGTACTAGAAGATATTTAGTGAAAGGGGGTAAGGTGATATAGTCCTAGATTCTAGAAAGAAAAAAACCCTTAACTGAAGAAATATATTTACAGGTCAGGTAAGTACGCAGGGACTTTCCTAAATATACAGTTGATGAGTTAATTGGAAGGAGCCAGGTATCAGCTCAGTGGTAGCTTTGTAAATAGAATCACAGGTCCAGAATTCAAACCCCGCGACAACTACGGTGGGATGGGTTAAGGGATAAAATAAAATTTAAAAAAAAAGTTCAATTTTTTTGTTGAGATCAGCCTCACAAGAGGTTAGAAAATTTTTAAGTAAACTTATGATCAATTAGAATAATAGTATTTAAGCCTAGAAAAAGAATCTGTCAGGGGATTGGCCTCTTAAATCATGGGCCCCTTTTTCTATGCCACCCTTGATTTTGTGGGCTTGATCTATTAAAGCCCTTTCTCTGACTGGTTCATGTTGCATTTTGATGAAACAAATCCCAGAGTATCATATTAGGAAATTCTGGACAATTGCATTATTATTGATGCGGCCAGTTTTCCTCGAGATCTGATCTGCAAAGCAAGGTTAGCTTGTCAAAGGCCACTTGTTTGGTGGCTAAAGACACTCCGATGCTTAAGTCAATTAATTGTGGTTGAGAATGAATTTGGACAAAGTATAATTGTGTCATGTTTGCACACCTCTTTCGTGAATCTCTCATTTACCTTATATAATGTGCGTAATTAACTCTCTGCGTGATTTAAGCATGTAGGGCGCGATGAGGGGAGACATTTCTCACAACGGTCTCCTCCTTCATTGAGATATGACATTGGGGGAGTGATCCCCGCCACGAATGTCTCATTCGTAACGTCTCTCTTTTCTAAGGGAAGAAATCCGTTGGGCTTGAGCCTTTAAGTTTGTTCATAGTCTATTATTATAAACTTTTTTGAGTTTTAATGATCGAGCTTGCTTTTTTGGGCTTCTAGGACCGGACACGTTATATGTTTTGAGATTGAAGTACATGTTTTTCGTGATGGATGATCTTTGTCACGTGTACGGTCGTGATCAGATAACTATTTGATGTATCATCAGCTACTCCCCCTAGTTAGTGGGCATGCTTGCGTGGCTACTAACTCTTCGGCGGTTGGCTTTTTGAGTTCATCGTTGTTTTTCTACACTACATTAAATGTCGTCAACAACTATCGATTTGGTTTCTATTCCAGTATGCTATTAGTCTGTTCGTTTTGGCTTGATTTATGGGATTTTGTGCAACCATCATATTGTGCATGACTTCCTATTAGTTGTCTTTTCGTTACCTAACCCTATAAAAGGATAGTGGAGATCTATGTTATCTTATTAAAAGGGGACATGCTATACGACTCAGAATGTTTGGCTACTATGGGACAACTTAGTCATAAGATGGCGGTAGCAACAATGTGTATGTTAAGATGATGTGTGGTAAAACCCGTAAGGATAAAATTAGGAATAAAATAATTAGGAGATACTTAGGTGTAGTGCCGATAGAGGACATGATTAGAGAAAGACATTTAACGTGGTTTGATCACGTGTGGAGGAGACCAAACACGGTGTCAATTAGAAAATGTCTAGATTAACAAGTTAATGTTGGGTGTAGACGAAGGGGACGACCATTGAAAATTTGGATGAAAGCGGTAAATGAAAACATCCTTGAGTTTGGATTAGGCTAGGATATGTTGGAAGACCACATTGCTTGGAGAACCAAAATCCGTGTAGCCGACTCCAAAAGTATTGAGAATGGGCATTGATGATGATGATGATTTGTTCTACTTTTTTTCATTTTCTTTATTCTTCAACTATTTGTTATGGCTTCCGATGAAACATCAAGTGACGATAAGCTTGCCTTCTGTGAGGCATTTTTCAAGCCTAGGTAGGCAACACAAACAACTTTAGATTATGTTCGTCAGACATTCTCTATTTCGTCTGACTTAGAACTTGTTTTGCCCAGAAAGGGTGACAACCCTGCTCGTCCGAGGTCGGGTTACATTACATTTTACCCTGGAATGTTTAGGATCAGTCTCTGTTTTTCAATTCCGGATATCTTCTGGGCTTATTTGGATTTTTGGGTATTTTTATTGCTCAAATGGGTCCCAACGGCTGGATGGTCATGGTTGGAACTATGGTAAGAGCCCTACAGTCTGGTATTTTTTTAAACGATAAGATTTTGCACGTTGTGGTGTCGTTTAAGGTTAACACGAATCGTGTTTGCTTTTTTCATGCGCCAACTTGTTTGGGGAAGTGAATAATGATTGTAGGTTCTGGTCAAAGCCTTGATTTTATGCTTCCTTGAAGTTTGAATATTTCATGCTCGACAACAGACCCATTATGAGGTTGTTCAAGGAACCAAGAAAGTGGAATGATCTGTATCTGACTGACGCGGAAGAGGAAGTGAGGAAACATTTCTTCTCGCTTCTTTATGTACGTCTGGAAGAGTTCCTAAGGCCGGATGTCGTTGAACAAAGTGGTTTGTACAGTCTAAATGCTTTGGAGCGTTCTTTGGTTTTTGAAAATTGCAACTCCGACGTCACTGTGGCCTGTGTTAGCTCTCTTGTTGTTTATGAGGTGGCAGATGAGCATATTGCTGCTAGCATTGGTGATGCAAGCGTTGATGGGAAAGTAAGCTCCGACGAGAAAGTTCTAGATCCAACTGCTCATGTTGTCATTGGTGATGGTGGTCCGACCACCAGGAAGATGAAGGCTCTTAGGCTTGTTAGTCCATCTAAGAGGCTAGTTACGAGTGAGTTGGTTAGTCCTGTCCACCCTTTAAAATGGAAAAAAGCATGTTGGTTCTGCTCCGAGGATTGTTCAGACTGCTCCTCCTCCAACTTCTTCTAGAAAGAATTATGAAGAAAATGCTCGTCTTGCTGCTCGGGAGGCTGAAGAACTAGATCGTGCTATGGAGATAAGTAAGGTGAAGGTATATTGTCTGTTGAGTGAGCACGAGAAGTCCCTCTTTTCTACTACTGGCGTTGCTGATCACAACAAAGTTTCGACTGATGATGCACATGTTATTTCAAATAAGATGACACAACTTGCATTGAAGTTGTCTCAGACTTCAAATTCGGAGTTGACTTTGGACGAATTTGACTATAATCTTGACATTGAAGTTGATTTCAGAGTTCCAAGTCTAATCCTCTTCATTCTCCTCGTCTTGCTGATTAAGTTGAGGGAGTTGTCTGTTTCTCCCCCTCCTCGTCCGAAGCCTGACCCTGTTGTTTTGAATAAGAAGAAAGGTAAGAGTGGTGTTTCTGTCATCACCGAAGCTCCGGTCGTAAAATAGGTGACTAGAGGTGGAATTTTAGTTCTTTCGGACCCTACTAATCTTCATCCACATCAGTTGGAAAAAGCTTATTCTTGGAGAGATGTGTATTAATATAGGTGAGACTTTCTACCAGTACTCGGAGACAGACATGCATGAGAGTGCACATAACCACATGAACTCGTGGCATAAGTGGTTGATGGAAAAAGTCCCAGTACCAGTGCGTCCAGCGAGAGAGCACCTTAACAAAGATGTTAAGCAAATAATGGGGGGGGGGGAATGTCTCATTTTACTTATACTGAGATGATGGGATCCGAGTACTAGACTGCTCGTGATCACGTGTTGATCTTGGAAAAGAAAATGGCGGAGCAACTATTGTAGCTTTCTGGTGCTCTATTTGAATGGATAAGCTGAATGAGAAATGTGATGAGTAGGAGAAGGTGATTAGTGCCACTCGTGCTTTTTTGAAGGAAGCATAGTCTGTCCTTGATAAGTATGCTTCAGAGCTTACTGTTACAAAGGAGGAGATGAATCGCCTGTGGGGGCGATTGACTACTATTGAAAGTGAGTTATCTGGTGAGAAGGTTGCTCGTGTTGCTGAGTTGTAATCTGCTGCTCGAAAGACTATTGAGGAGCGAATTGAGCAGCTCGCTGCAAAACTTGCTTCCGTTAAAAAACTATTTGCTGAGGAAAGAAACGGTAAATAACAAGCTTTGGAGAATCTTTCTGGAGTTGAGGAGGAGCTTGTTCGGACCAAGCAGAAACTTTCTAACTTATCGGTGAAGACTAATCATGTTATTGAAGACTAATCCTCTTTCTGATCCTACCACTGTTGACAAGACCTTATCTCTTCCGACCGATCCTGTTATTGAAGATAAAGGTACGTTTCCATCTGCTCCTGCTACTGAGGACAAGGCTCCATCTCTTTTCGAAGACAAGACTCCATCTCTTCCCGCTGATCATGCTATCAAAGATGATGTTCAACCTCCTCCAACTGTCCCTGGTAATGATGACTTAATTATTTCTTCTCCAACTGTTGTTGTTGTAACTTCTTCCCTAGATGTAATAGACTAGATCGTTAATGAATACTTTTTCTTTGATATCAGTGTGCTTTTGGTTGCTCTATCTGCCTTTATCATAATAGTCGTTGATCTGGTAGAATCCTGTTCTCCTTGACCTTGACCTGCATAGGGAACACACGTGAGCCAAAGACCACCATTGTGGTGGCCAATGACACTCCGATGCTAAAGCTAGACAAGGCTTGAGAAAGGCTTAAAGCTTTAAATTGGGTTTTGTAGCGTACCTTTGTTCATCAACCTTGTGTCATATTTATAATGCGAGAGTCCTTGTTCGGCTAGGCCTTTGGTGGCATAGTTTAGGAAAATATATCTTGATGGATATCCTTTCCTCGTTAGGAGTCGTCCATGATGAGAATTTTCCTACACGACTTGTGCTTCTAGATCTTCGAGATAAACTTCCCTTTTGGAGTGTTGTCCATGCAAGAGAGTTTTCATGCACGACTTATACTTCGGTATTTGTTTTCTAGTCGGAACCAATGTATTACTAGCCTTGCCCGTCTTAGGTTGATACCCTAGATACTTGCCTGATTATGCCTTATGAGTATTGGGCTTGACCATGTGACGTGTGGGCTTAGTAATGCACTGCAATTTGGGTCCAACCTTCTAGATTCTGCCAAAGTGGGCTTAGTATTGTCTGGGTTTTACCAGATTAGGTGGGCAATTAGGCTCGCTTAGATCTGCTAACGAGATTATCATGACACGTGTGCAGCATGAATTAAGGGACGGTTCGGTGTATCATCAACTACTCCCCTCGAGTTGGTGGGCGAGCTCACCTGTCAACTAATTGATGTCACAGAGGATCAGAATTGTCATGATGGTTGAGTCTGAATTGTCTCCTCGCGCGACACACTTTATTAATTGAGCATACGTCTGTTCGAAAAAGAAAAAGTCAGGAATTATGTTTTCTATATAAATCCCTTTCACTGCAGAGTTTATTTCCTTTACTCTTTCGATCTTAGAGACTCCGCTTTGTCGTTTCACTTTTTGCGCTTTTGAATTTGTTTATCTTCCGTAATGGAAAGCTAATACGTTCTTCAGTGGCAGGCCAGAATCTGATTTTTAATGAATTGTTTGCTAAAGGCCACAAGTTCTTCGATGAGAGGTCAATCTCCCTATCAAATTTGGAGGGCCTTCGTGAGAAATATGGGATTCCTGACGATTTGGTGCTCTTCACATTGGGAGCTGGTCAGAAGCCATTGTCTCCTCCAGAAGGATGTATCTGTTTGCATCGAGGTATGCTTCAATCAGGCATCCATTTTACAGTCATCAAGGAGATTTGGAGCTTCTTGGCATACCTCGGCATTCCACCCGCTCAGCTGGTGTCGAACGAGTATAGGACAGACATCGCCATTCTGATCAGGGCGAGGGATGCTAGTGTCCGAGTGTCTTTGAGGGTGATCCAACTGCTCACCTCTCCTTAGATAAACAAACATGTTCTATGCGTGTTGATGTCGTTGGCTTGTTTTGGCAATCTGCCTGATGATTTCAAGTTCTGGCAAAAACATTGCTTCATGGCTTTTGTGGACTTGAAGTACTTCAAGCTAGCGGGTTGTTCGATTGATAGGGAGTTCAGGCAACTGAGTAAGTTTGATTCCGTTTTGGATCTCGCTAGTGTTGATTGCATATTGAATCGTAATCCGTGTTTTCTGTAGGGAAATTTCTAATTACGCCCCTTTCTTCTAAGGATGAAGCAACCATGGATAAATTTTGTGGCATGCCTCGGATGTGGGTGGAGGATGTCATCCAACCTTCTAATATTAAACGCAACAAATTGTGGGCTTACTAGCATGAAGCTCCTACTCTGTTTAGAGTTTTGAAATCAAAGTCTAAAGACGAACCCTTTTCGAAGAAGAAGAAGTTTTCAAAGGTTAAGATTTGGATCCCGTCAATAAGGGCGGAATTGAATGAGTCACTTTCTTCTTTTGTGCGTCTGAAAAAGCCTCGTGTTGCAACTAAGCTTGCTCGTGAGCGTTTTGCCCCTTCAGAGGGGGGACGCAAAGCTGTGGGGCAAGTTCTTGATTCGTCCGTTGGGGTGGAAGTTGTTGTGTCCGAGGGGCATGATGCTCAGGCAAAGACCCATATTTCTCTCCCTAACTTGGAAAAAGAGTATCTGCAAATGGTGGGAGTTGAAAATGCAATGAAACTGAGTACTGAGCAAACAAAGCTCAAGAACAACCTGTTGCTGCAGGCGGGTATGGCAGCTCTGTCCGATACGGGTAAAACTCAATTTTTTTCGTTGAAGGATTTCAAGAACAACCCCTCCTTGGATCGTGAGTCTCCTCGGCTTGCTGAAGAGTCGTTTCACTATCGTCCTTATGGCAAAAAGTTTCATCCATGTCGCCCGTATTTTTCGCCATCCCTATCTCGTCCTCACATTCAGGTGACGACAGGTATGAGAGATAACTCTATTCCTTCTTCCCTGTCAAATGCTTCTAAGTCGGCTCATGAGAGAAAATAGATCGTTGTAAGGGGATAACAGTGGAGGATGGTCCTGATGCCGTGAAGATAACAAAGGGCAATGCTGGAGTGATTCTGGTTCCAGAGGACCTCTATCCGGATGTGCAAATCAACGTGTTCGCCTCAGATGTGGTAATGATGGGCAACCAAGCATGGCACTAGGAGGTTGATATTTCTTATGCTTCCAGAAGCATATTAGTAGATGAAACGACTGGCTGGTGAATTGCGCTTTGACACCAAAAGGTGATACCTTAGGAGAACGCATGGACGAGGGGCATAAACATTTTGTGGTCGGGCTGTCATATCTGAACCAAGTTGTCGCTGGGACAAAAGTTGAGGCTGCTCGTTAGAGAGTGTATATCTTGATGTTCTCCATGAAATTAAATAAGCAGCTTGAAGAAAGGAGGCTTGCCCAATTGGCCATTGATCTGGAGGTTTGGCAGGAAAGATCAGAGGCTCAGAGGATTCGCTTGGAAATACTTGAATCTGATTTGGCTGGGGCAATGTCCACATGGGACAAGTTCGAGGGAAAACTAAACCTTGTCCGTCGTTACTTACAATTCGCTCAAGAAATTGCAGCCAAGGCGCACGCTGAGATGTAGCTCTGAATGAGGAAAATGCAAAGAAGGATTCCAAGTGGGCTGTCTGATGACAACAGCTGGAGGTTGATGTTGATTTCAATGCCAAGAGTGTGAGGACAGTGGAAGACTCCTTCTGGTGCAAAATGATCTTAGTGCAGTAAAGGACAATCTGAGTGGTGAGCAGTATAAAACTGATGCGCTATCGGGCAAACTAAAACAACTGGAGCGAGAGCTCACTGAGTCAAGTGTACACAAGGAAAAACTCCGTTAGGCCCAGGGCATGTTCGAGTTTAGCAGAGTGTGCAAGGAAAACTGGAGTTGTTGCAATTGATGAAGGGGGAGCATGTTGATTGGGACTCTCTTACTACAGAGAGATATCCTTTGCAGAGTTTGGTGAAGCCTCTAATCAATCCGAAGAAGAGGGTGATCAAGATCAGGGTGTCCAAGTGGCAGCGCGTGCGGACACATCTTCTGCTTCTTTTCTTGCCAAGTCTAGCTCCGTTGTATCTGAACCTCCACCTAAAGAGGAGTGAACTCTGTATTTTCGGATTATCATTGAAATGTGATATATTGAGTAGCACTTTGTACTTGTGTATTTCTTTGACTTTTCCTATTGTTTTTTTTTTTAATCTTACCGCGGTGTTATCCTTTAGACAAGAGGTTTTGCTGAGTCAGGAAACTGTAGGATTTATCTGTTGATGAGAATTTTGGTTGTCTATGTTGAAATAGTTCAGGCAATCCTGTTATGTACCTTTTAGAGATCGAGAAATTGTATCGGCCAAGTCATGTAAGTTGGTTGAACTCCATGCGAAGGGGTAATCTTTGCTGGCTATAAATCGTGCTGATCAGGCCGTAATCTGCCCTCGTGATCAGGCTGGGATATAGATCAAACCAGCAGTTGTCGTTGCTAGTCTAAGCGAACTAGTTAGATTGTGGTCAAGCGTGTGCATCACTTTAAGTGGTCGAACAGTGGTCCTTGCAAGTCATCCGAGTTAAGCTTTTTGAACTGACTGGATTCTTAAGCTGTTTTTATCCGCTTCTGGTAGACTAGGTTTCATGAACCGAAAGTTATCATCATCAATCATAACTGACTAAACTTTAATAGAGTGAATACCTTGGATTTATTGATAATATCGTTGTATGCGTGTTCTTCATTCCAAGGGCACTTAAGGCCTTTGCCCTTTGTGTTTTTACATGTACTCGGTCGGATATGTCGGGGTCTTCGCTTGGGCCCACTAGTTGGTTGGGCTCTATTATAAAGATCAGCATGCCAGGTGTACAATGTAGATTTCGAGACAATTTAGTATCGGTTACTCCCCCAATTAATGGGGTAGCGCCAATAATTCGATGAATGTGGACTCGTGCAGTTACAATTGGAGCTGTCACCTCCTTGTTTCTCGTATGGCATTTAATGCTGAAATAACTGGTGGTTGACATCATTTCGTGAACTGTCAAGCCTATATATATGTTGGTTTTAACCATTTCAAGCATTGCCACAAACGTTGTAGACCATGTCCTTCAAATGCATATTTCCAAAAAATATGTTTTGGGTTCTCCAAAAGCTAAAGGAAGATCTTCGTTGTTAGAGTCTTCGAATGTTTTGACATTTGTAGCGTGAGTTTTAACAAGACTTGCTATTATGTGATGCCACATGGTTTGGGTGAACATTCAATTGGTTCCATGGGACCTTGTAATTTCTTCTCACATTGCGCAGAAGTATAGACTCTCCCTCAGGGGACGAGTTTGTCTTCCATCTTCTGTTACTCCCCAGTTTTCGCCCACTACTGCTTTTAGGAGATTATACCCACAACTAGTTTTGGGGTATATATTCCTACTGTATCTACTGGGCTTCACTCATGTTGCCACAGCTGGAAGGAAGATTGGTAAAGCAGAGTTTTGATGGACGCAACCTACGGTCCTGAGGTGCTAACTCTGCATCACCCCAAGCATTCCTTGTTTGAGAGACAACCTCATCTGCCTTTTGTTTTCCTTCTGAATCATGATGGCAAAGTAGATCGACAAAACAAGGTGTTTGTAGTATGTTTCGGGTGTCTTCGCTGTCATTTTCAAATCATCTTTGCAAGGTAGATTGGCGGAGAAAATAATCAGACATGTACCTGCAGCCTATAGGGTACTTTGGGTACTTTTGCTTTCATTTTCGAATCATCTTCTGGAGGCAGATTGTCGGAGCGAAGTCTTGATGTGCATTTAAGCGGATTCATACTCGTGCCAGACTTAGATACTTGTAGTGTCAAACTTTTGTACTAGTCAGTCGGGCAAGCTTTGTACAACTTTCTTAGTAATCAATAAAGTTTGTTTTCTCTAATTCGCGTTTTATTCCTTGGATGAATTTGTATCATATAGGCTTGTGCGAACAAATCTTCTAAAATGAAAAATAAAAGAAATCAAAGCAGTAAGATAGTTTGATTCTGAGCGGGGACTAAGCTAATCTAGCCCTAAAGGAGATGCGCATGGTCCTGGCTCAAACTGTGTAGCTCCTTTGGTAAAGTGTCACGTTTCGCCCATGTTAGCGAAGTTACCGAAAAGTAAATTTGTGCGGGCGAGTCATTCCTTGTTGGCTGCTAATTTTAGAGTAATCGCATGTTTGTTGAAGTGTTGTTACTTAGCTTTGTATTGGACTAGATAGTCTACCAGTGTTGAATTCTGGTTCATCTCATAGTTTAGCTTCAATTGTCGGAGTTTTGTCTTTGTCCGTGCGGGGTGATTCTTCCCCCTCATTTGGGCTTGGTATCTGATATGTTTTCCGGCGGGCTTGAGTTGTAATTGATAATCGAGTTGTTTCAGCACTGTGTAGTGGTAGTCTCTTGCTAAAGGTTGATCTCCTCGAATAGTTCCTTGGGCCTGGTTGGCAGTGTATTTGATGCATTGGTGTAGAGTAGAAACCACTGCCTCCATATGATGGAACCAATGCCTTCCAAGGATGATGTTATAGGCGGGCGGGGCATTGACTGATGCGCTATTTTAGTAGCTCACAACTTAATACCCTGCTTTGTGATTGTAGTATAGAATAAGTATGGATCGTTCTAGACTGGGGATTAGAGGGTTTGTCAATTAACACTAATAATAACTAAACGAAAACTAACAACCTAATTAATTAAATAAAAGGGGATTGGATTTTCTAAATTAAACTAAATATAACTACGAAAATTACTGTAAAGATAATAAAAATAAAGGGATGACAAAGATGAGAAATTAGCTAAGGGTTTATCTCCACAAACCAAACATATGTTTATAAATCAATCTTCAATAATCACTTGCTAACTCGTGAGAGACAATGCTCAAGACTAACCGTGATCGCACTGCATTAATCTTATTATTTTCCCAAGTTCGTTGAATTAAACTAAGCGTCGCTTTCAAACTATTCTTATCATGCTATCTAAACAGAAATCGCAAGTTAAATAACAATCTAAGATCATTAAGTTTTGTGAAAAATATGAACAATGACTAGGCAATTACAAGTATGATCAGCATCTTGTTCTTGCCTAGGTTTTTACTTAACCTTACCAACGTTTCTTGGTATTTACTACTTGTAAATACAGGATTATAACAATTAGGTGAAACTCTCCTATACTCTAGCCCCAGATCCTAGCATGATTACTAAGTTGGCCACCTTAACAAACATACAAAGAAAAATTCTCTATAAAGCAGTTAAACAAAACACAATCACTAATAGCAAGGAATATTAAATTCAATTAATTTATAAAGCACATGTTCGGGGCTTCAAATCCACCCTAACTAAGAGGAGTTTAGCTAGACATATTAATTATGTTCGAATAGAAATACATAATTAATATCAAACTAAAAATAAGAGAAAGAGATTAGAAAGAACATTGTCGCCTTGCGTGGTGGTACTAAGTGAAACTGGGGTGCGAATAGCATGATATCTCTTCACCTTCCTCTTCACGATCTGCTCCTTCCTCTTCACGACCTGCTTGTGAATCACAGTGTGAGAGAGAAGGGGATGACGAGGGACAGTGAAAGAGTGAGGGGATGGCGATCGGGTGACTTTGGCTGAGAACGGGAAGAAGGGACGAAGTGGGAAGGATGAGGGACTGAGACGGTGGTTTCTATGCGAGGAGGTTCTGATGGTGATGGCGATAAGGGAGTCAGGCGAGTGGCATTGTGGAAAGGTTTGGCGAGGTTATTTCGAGAAAGAGGGGTTATGGGCTGATGAGGTGTATGGCGATGGTTGGATGATGACTGAGATAGAGATGGGGGTTTATCGATTGGGTTTAGGGTTGATGATGAAGGTTATGGATGTGTTGGGTGTTAGGAAGGAGAAGGGGATGATGTAAGTGGTTGGATGATGGACTGAGACAGAAATGGGACGATAATGGTTGCGGCTGTGGATGAGGACAGTGACGATGGGTTCAGGATGATGGCTTGATGGTGGTTTGTGAAGAAGGACGACGACGGCTGTGGGAGGATGCGTGGCTTGCTGCACAGTGGATCGTGAATGCGAGTGATTGCTGGATGGATGCGAAACAGGGAGGAATTGCGGCTGTAACGAGGGTTAGGGCTTGTTATGGAGGCTGTGGATGGATGATCTCTCAAAGTCAGGTATCGTCCCCTTTTTATTCTTGTTTTCTTCTTTCTATGGTTTCCTTGTTGGTGTGGTTTCCTTGCTTGTGTGATTTCCTTGTGCAATTAGTATTCCTAAATTGCCAATTTGCTTCTATTTTAAAATATTGTAATTGAAAACCTACACAAACATGAAAATAGCAATTAGTACCATAATTAACAAGTAATAGCTAAAATATATATATATATATATAAATATGGTACTAAAAATAGCCTAATTATGCCCCTATCATTGACCACCATGAACTTCTGGACAAGGAACTTTCGTAATTGTGGCTCTTCCGCCACTACCATAAGACTGATCTTCCCAATAGGGACGCATTTCTATATGTTGAGCCTGATCATGGGGTGAATGGCGGGTGTTAGGTCCTTCTCCTTGAGTTGCATATTGCGGAATGCGTCGAGAAATAGGACGTTTAGAGAGCTTCATGTATCCACCAAGGCCCTTTTCACTTATCACTTTGTAATGAGGACCGAGATGACCATAGCGTAATTGTGAGTAGCATGGAGGCCTTGGAGGTCCTTGTCCATGAATGTCTGTGGTGGGACCGGGCCATGAATACATGCGTACTGCACTTGTTGGTCCTTGCAAGTGAGTTGCGTCAGCATCTCAAGAAGCATAATCTTTCAGGACTTGTTGAGTTGTTCACCTTCTGAGCCGACTCCATGAAGTACGTATATAATGACAAGAGCTTCTTTCTCTATCTTCTTGATGGCATCTTCCTATTCCTTTGCTCGGACTTATCTTTTGTCCGGGCTCAGAAACTCTTTTGAGCTTCCCCTTTCGAATCCAGTACTCTATCTTGTTCCTGAGACTTTTACAGTCCTCGGTGTCATGGTCGCTCTCATTGTGAAAGGAGCAGTATTTGTTGTTATCACGCCAGGAGGGATCTCCTAGTTGTTTGGCAGGACACTTCAGTTCTTCCCAATTCTTAATGGAGTTGATGACGTCGGACATATGTGAGTTGAAGGGAGTGACGAATTTAGAGTTGACGAAGTTGGAGGCCTTGTCTTGCCTTGCGCATCAGAGTCGGTTTTGCTGTCATTGTGTTTTCTTTTTCTTTCATCGTCTTTCTGATTTTTCCCTCATTCTTGTCTTTGGAACCAGAGGGTTTCTTTTCGGATTCCACCTCCTTCTCAGTGACCAACATCTTATTGAGAGGGATGTATTTCTGGGCACTCTTCATCAAGTTCGCCGTATCAGTTGGAGGCTCCAAAGTGAGGAAATCGTAGAACTTGCCTCTCATCAGACTTGAGGCGAAGACTGTGACAAAGGTGTCGTTACTGCAGCTATCGATAAGGGGTCAACTAATCATTAAACGAGTGACTTATTATCTCAATGTCTCATTCGACTTGTATTTGAGGGTGAGTAGGTAATGCGAGCCCTTTTTTATTCGTTGGCTGCCGAAGAAGCGTGTGAGAAACGTTGTTGCCAGCATCCGAAATGAGTCAATGGACTTCAGAAAGAGACTGTGGAACCTGGTTATTGCGGATTTCTTCAGGCTGGTAGGAAATAACTGACACATTATTGCCTCAAATCCTTATTTGAGCGTCATTACATGTTGGAAGCGGCATAAGTGATCGGACATGTCTGTTGTCCCGTCGTAAACTTCAGCTTTGGCGGGGTGAATTTCTTTGGCAGTGGCTCGTTCATGATGTAATCCATGAAAGGTGGGTCGATGATGATGACCAACACATCAGGATTGGTAGCCCCTAGCCGAAAGGGGTTCTGTGAGGAGGGTTTGTCAGCCCTAGACGCCTAGGTCTTCGTTGGCCGCTCCTCCGCCTCTGGTCCACTGAGAGCCCGCAAGGACAAATTGGCTCTCCTAAACGTGTTCTCTGGTGTCTTTTCTGAACGAGGCTCTTCACTTCTCCTAGTTTTTTTTTCTGCGAGTAGAGAATTCCGCTGAGTGAGTATCCCTACCACTCATGTGATTTGTTGCATCCGGGTTGACAGTAGATCCACCCTGGGGTCTGTCATGGCTGTTACCCGTGAGGGGGCCTGAGGTTGTTCCCCCGCGGTGCTGGGTGTCAGAACTAGTACCGTTGGTCAGGGAAACCAAGGTCAGAGGCCTTTCAAGACTTTCTTAATGGTCTCAAAACTCAATGTTCCCTTTTGAAAAGTGCCCAAATGCTTAGTTTCTCTATTATAGGGGAAGGTTTGAGCTCTTGAATGTGAGGACGTGTTGCCTCCATTGCATAGTCGGGCCAGACTGTACCGCTAGCATTTTTATTGTTTTCTTTGCATTGCTTTTCAACTTCAAACTTGTATTTTCATCGATCGATAGCATCGAACTAGTCTTGAGCAACGTCCTTCCGAATGTTCCTCCCCATTGTAATCTATTGAATGTGAATGAGAGCTTTTACTGACTATTGTGCATTGTTATATTGTCTACAGATTGATATTGTGCATTCTCAAGTTAATATTTGTGCCCATCAAAGTAACTACTCATAGGCTTACTAGTGAATTGGATAGCTAGTGCCGCACAGATTACTAGTCCGTGACAGTTGGTATCAAAGCCAGAGCTTGTTGAATGCCAACCAGGATGCAGAAACTAAATGAGTGCCTTAGCACTATGGAGGAACGACAAACTAGTCGAATGCATAGACTAGAAAGCAGAATGGACCAGTTGAACACTTTGGGAGAACAGATTAGTCGATTGGATGGACTCTTTTCACTGGCAGACAGAGTGGATTCGCTGTTTGAGCACGTAGATAACTTAGAGGGACGGACAGTCGCTATGGAAGAGTCGCCTCACCCTACAGCTCAGGTGATGAGTGACTTCCAATTACAGTTGGAGGACTTATTTGCAAGGGTTGGCTTGCTGACTAAGGCCACAGGGACGACTGATCACCCTAGGATGAAAGTGCCTGAGCCAAAGTCATATGCTGGGGCACGAGATGGGAAGGAGTGAGAGAACTTATTGTTTGATCTGAAGCAGTATTTTCGCGCGGTGAACCCCGAATCAGAAGAACCCAAGGTTACCATGGCGACCATGTACTTAGCAGGTGATGCGAAACTATGGTAGAGAACCAAATATGCAGATATGGAAGAAGGTCGCATCCTTATCAGAACTTGGGCAGACTTCAAGAAGGAACTCAGAAATCAATTCTTACCTGAGAACACTGATTTCTTAGCAAGGAGGAAGCTCCACACCATCAAACAGACAGGCAATATTCGAGACTATGTCCAACAATTCTCAACTTGCTTGATAGATATTCGAGACATGTCTGAGAAGGACAAAGTTTTTTGTTTCATGGAACAAGCTCAGCCGCTTCTACAAGCAGAATTGCAAAGGCAGAAGGTGACAGATATTACAAGTGCTATTGCGGCGGCAGAAAGGTTCAGCGATTATATGCCCATGACTGGATCCACTTCGCTCAATCACTCCACAGCTAGAACTGGCAGTACCAATTCAAGCTCAGGGTCGAATGCTCGCTCACCTCACCAAAACTGGGGAAACTCAAGTCAGAACCGAGAAAACTACAATTTCCGGCCGTCCAACCAGAATTGGAGTTCCAACAAAAATTGGAATGCCAGCTCTAGCAACTCAAATTACAACAACAAAGGAGGGCAAAACTACTCTGGGTAGTGGAGACCATCTGCCCCTGCCCCATGCATTCTTTGCAATAGCAGGGATCACCCAATAGGCAAATGTCCATCCAAACCAGCTCTACACTCATTAATGTCCTTGCTTCAAGCAGAACCTTCTAACTCGACCGCATCGAACTCGAACCCCACCAACAGTGAGACCTCCCAGATGGGAGCTCTACGCAAGCTCAATGCTATCAAAGGAGAAATGTATGAGCACCCACACAAGAAGGCTTTGCAATACATCGACATCACTATCAATGGGTTCCCTTCCCAAGCATTGTTGGATTCCGGAGCAACAAACAATTTTATTGCCCCAGAAGAAGCTAAACGTGTGGGTCTGAACTTAAAAGGAGACGTGGGTAAGTTGAAAGTTGTCAACTCTGAGGCAATCTATATTAATGGTATGGCTAGAGCTGTGCCACTACAGGTTGGTCCATGGGAAGGAAAATCAAACTTCTTGGTCGTTCCACTTGATGATTTTAAGGTGATTCTTGGCCAAGAATTCTTCCGAGGAGCTGCAGCAGGACCATTACCTTTCATGGACTCCTTGTTTTTCGGACCCAGACTACGCATTGTACCAACCTCAATTCGACCAACAACTCATGATAGAATATTATCAGCGCTCCAAGTCAAGAGAGGCTTGGCCAAAGGAGAAGATACATACTTAGCTGTGGCAAAGCTAGAGATGGAAGATGATACTAGCAAAATCCCTGAGGAAGTTGCCCAAGTTATTGTTGACTTCAGCGAAATGATGCCGAATGAATTGCCAAAGAATCTACCTCCCAGAAGGCTCATTGATCACGAAATTGAGTTAGTCCCTGGTGCCAAGCCACCCGCACGTAGTCCATATCGCATGAACCCTCCAGAGCTGACAGAATTGAGAATACAACTAGATGGCTTGTTGGAGTCGGGATTCATTCGGTCATCTAAAGCACCTTATGGGGCACCTGTTCTTTTTCAGCGGAAACATGATGGCAGTCTTCGCCTTTGTGTTGATTATAGAGCCTTGAACAAAGTCACTATAAAGAACAAATACTCGCTGCCGCTCATTGCAGACTTATTCGACCAACTTGGATCCACCAGATACTTCACAAAACTCGACTTGAGATCAGGTTACCATCAGGTTCGCATTGCTGCTGGTGACGAACCCAAAACTGCTTGTTCTACTAGATATGGGTCATATGAGTTCCTAGTAATGCCCTTCGGCTTGACCAATGCTCCAGCTACATTTTGCACCCTTATGAATTGCCTGTTTTGTCACCTTCTGGAGACAAGTCTGTGGTTGTCTATCTTGACGACATTGTGGTTTATAGTGGGACTATAGAAGAACACCTACATCATTTGCGAGAAGTGTTCCAAATCCTTAGGGATAATCATCTCTTTGTCAAGAAGGAAAAGTGCTCATTCGGCCAGACTCAGATCAATTTCTTGGGTCATGTTATTGGCAATGGCAAGATTTGGATGGACATGAAGAAAGTCAAGGCAATCCATGATTGGAACTCTCCTAAGAACATGTCTCAACTACGTTATTTCCTTAGACTCGCAAGTTATTATCGTCGCTTCATAAGGGACTACTGAATACAACTAAATTAGACCTAAATACATGAAAAGTGACTCAAAATGTCTTGTTTTGCACAAAGAAGTCGTGGCAGTTGACACAATGCTACATATTAGAATCCTAGTCAAGGGATGGTATCCCAAACTCTTTCTTTAAAGCTTCGACAATACACTGTACCATAAGACCATCCAAGGTTAGAGCTCCAAATGAAGAAGTTTAGTTCTGCGAATTTGATTAGCATAACAATAAACTGAGGACTCAGTCCCAAACCCATTTCATTCAGTTATGGCGCGACAATACATTGGAATTCACGTTCTTGTCAGGTTTGCGGCTGGGGTTATTGCCACACCTACAGTGACTCAAACCTTTCATTCAAATTGGCCAAAGCATGAAACTACATAGTTAAAATAAATACCTATCTTAGTATACCTTAACATAAACTATATTTAATATTTTACACAATAATTTTAGCCAGTTTTTTATTTTTTCCACTTCTACCACCGTTACCTTTTTTTTATAGGTAGTGTTTGTGATTATTCTTTAAAAATAAAAAAATATATATATATATATATAAATACAAAAAGAAAAAAATGACTCGTGGCTAGAGTTACTCTATTTTACGAGCTTTGCTACAGAGCGAGGGAGGGAGCGAGGATGGGTGGTAACCACCCATCTGCCTCGAGATAAGCACATCAAATTTTAGATGTGTAATAACACTCATCTCGAGACAAATGAATGGCTTTCACCCATCCCTTGCTCCCTCTCTCGTTCCCTCCCTCGACCCCTAGAATTTTCCCTATTTTACATTATCTAGCCAGAGTTATGAATAAAGTCTGCAGTGGATAATTTAAACAAAGTGACGTGGACGATGGCTGGCATCCCCACACGCGGTGGGCACTGATTGGATGGCGAGGAAATTCTAGCAAATCAATATCTGTGTTCCTTCACATACATGGAATCTGTGGGGAAATCCACAGTTTTTACATTGAGTCGAAGGTGTTATGTGCACCCCCGTCTTTTTCTTCTTCTCTTTCAAGTTTGGGGTGTTTTGCCGACTGTAATCCTTTGTCACTGTTACCCCTTCTGGATAAGACCCATATAGAAGTATAGAACTCTATTACGAAACTAGCTAGATAGATAAATTCCTATTTGACTAAGCACAATTAATTCTTGAAATTATCTTAACCTTTTATTAAATAGAAAAAAGAAAGTTGTGTCGGTACAGCCACCGCTCTCAATTATTAAATATCAACGTTAATCATTACAAAAAAATTGTATTGAATTGTGTGCTATGTGCCCAAAACAACATGTTTGTTTTAGCTTAATCTAATGGCTCAAGTGCACTTAGATTCATGTCGCTCGCATATACATTTCGTGGTCTAACTCATTTTTCAATTGCAATTCTTTTCTCATTTAATATTTCAAGTCAAATTTCTGTAAGCCAATTACATATTATATTAGTGAAAATCATCAACTTATAATTTATTTAAATTTTTTGAATTAACGAACCTTCAAATCCTAATGACACACCACATAAAGTGAGACCCTACCATATTCCACCCATTAAAAAATATCTTCTAGTGGTCTGCAAGCAAAAAACTAAACTTATCCAAATTTTCTTGAGATGCAACCTACCATATCCACTAGTATATATGCTATATCCTCTGCTTCACATAAAACCATCTCTCTCTCTTCCATTGTGTTTACTTGTTTGACAGATTCTGTGTGTTATACTTGTTTGAAGAAATTCTGAAAGAATCAAGAAAAGATGTTGTCCATATTTGACAAAACAATTGCCCATCCTCCTCAAGAACTGATTAGCCCAGCCTCCCCATCAAAGAGGCCAAAGCTTCCTGATGACATCATGAAAGGTTTCATCTCATCTCACCCAAACAATGCCTTCTCAATCAGCTTTGCCAACTCTGGGATGCTCTCCTATATCAAAACTGATCGCCAGTTCTCAATCCATCAAAGGTGTAAAAAAAATGTCCAAAATGCCCTCTATTGTGATTTTGCACCCTTTGATGATCAAATGTTCTTATGTTACAAGATAATAAATAATGTTGCAGGTTGTTTTGTGGGTTGGATGAGATATACTGCCTCTTCTTGGGGAGCTTGAACAATCTTTGTACACTTGTTACGCAATATGGGCTATCGAAGGGCACCAATGATGCCATGTTGGTGATCGAAGCGTACCGGACTCTTCGTGATAGGGGTCCTTATCCTGCTGATCAGGTCGTTAAGGATCTTGATGGAAGTTTTGCATTTGTTGTCTTTGATAACAAGGCCAAAACTGTATTTGCTGCTCTGGTAAAGTCCTCTCCTCCCACTTACCAAGTTTATTTATGTCATTAATTTGTAGGGATTTATTGACTAAATCATTTTATCTTATAATAATTTTTGCAGAGCTCAGATGGAGGGATTAAGTTGTTCTGGGGTATTGCAGCTGATGGCTCAATTGTAATTTCTGATGATTTGGAGGTCATTAAAGGCGGCTGTGCTAAATCCTTTGCACCATTTCCTGCAGGTAACTATTAGAGCATCAAAGCTTCACAAATTTGGCAGCCCTGTTGTGCTAAATCCTTGATAATTTGTTTGTGTTTAATTAATGTGTATGTGTTACAGGTTGTATGTTCCACAGTGATGGAGGTCTAATGAGTTTTGAGCATCCAGTCAACAAGATGAAGGCAATGCCAAGGGTGGATAGCGAGGGAGTGATGTGCGGTGCTGTCTTCAAGGTTGATTCATGTGCAAAGATCCACAGTATGCCTCGTGTCGGAAGCGAAGCCAATTGGTCTACGTGGGGGTCACATTAAGAGTAGTTATCAGAATGGATCAATCAACAACAATGTGACTGGAAATCTTATAGGTATTTGGTTTGAATGTGTTTGTTTAGTTCAGATCCTTCGAAGTGTCTAAATTAACATGCATGGGATTATGTAGGAATAAATAAAAGTTAATTTTCAACTCCGTTTGCAACACACTTTACTATTTCCATCTATTCGAAAAGTTCGAGGGGGTAACAATAATTTGATATATGAACTTCGGCAAATTATTATGATCATGTGCAAACCATTGGCAATAAATATATATATATGAATTTCGGCCTACAAGCCCCTGAAAATGATGTTGACAAGGAAGAGACCTAGGGTGAGTTTCACAAAATGATCCTCACCTTTGTCATCTTGGCCTGTGTGTCATCAGCAAGTTTTTACAGCCGATTCTTCACTCTTTAAGAATTTACTGACAAGGTAAATAATGTGAAATTAAGATCAAAACTGACGGACTCAGTTGGAGAACCAGGATGCTCCCTAAAATAATATGAGGATGGGATGGACCTGCCTATCCTAAGAGACAAACCCATCTGAGTTGGGAGAACTCTTTGTTGGAAACCGGAACATGCTGTCAAACCATCTCAAAAAGTCCGAAAATCACCCGACTGTGAGAGAATAAAATGTAGATTTACCTTCATCGAACCTATAAGAAACCACGTATCAGTTTCAACTTGAAAATCGTAGAAACTTTAAAGACAGTGTACCAAAAACAGCAGATGTCAAACGAACCTATTAACGGCAAAGCTTGAATGAGCTGATGTAGCATGTGAAATACGCCTTCTAGAACATCATTTTGCTTCCCATCTATTAGTAGACGCAGTTTTCTCTTCTTCTTTTTTTTAAATTTTATGTTTTTTATTTTTTATTAAATCTCTGTTATGGAGAGATAGTTATGGGATGCCAGACCTCAATTACACGACCCAAAACAAGATAGGAAATACAACGGGAAAACAAGAAGCTGAACACAGACAAGTTGTTCGGACCCTAATAAATAGCCTGACCAAAATCCATGGATCATTCTTTGTACTTATTATTACGTTTCTTAGTTCTAGAGGATCTTCGAGGCCTAAACCTAATGTAACACCCCTACTTTTTCAATAACAATAAATAATTTATGTTTCTATAATTCAATTGAAATTTGTGTTTTAAAAAAAAAATCTTCTTTTGTTTGACAACTCGTATTTTTTCGAAATTCAGTCAACATTCTTACCATCCGAATATCGGGACGAGATTCCATTTAACGTGTGTATAATGTAACACCCCTGAATTTCATAAAACTAATTTATTTTATTTTGAATTAAATAAAATAGGGTTAAATTTAATTGAAGGTGAATTTCAAAATTTAGGGTTTTATTTGGTGAGTTTAGAAGGGAGGATGCTCTTAGAATGTTAGTGGGGGCGAATAGCTACCCACACTATATAAACAAAAACCATTCCTTCTTTCTTCTCCTGTGCAACATAACAAGTTCTTCCTCTTTTCTTCTTTCTCCTTCCCTTCTTTGCGTTTTCTTCTTGGTGGCGGCAATGGGGAATGGTGATTTCAGCCTTTCGCTTCACTATCTCCAAAACCCGCAGATTCGAATTTCTTCTTCACTTCTTCTCTCAAATGAACTCAAACAACAGCAGGAGGAGAGCAAGAGATGGGATGATTGCGTTGGATGCGCAAATCCTTTGCGAAATCGGTGAGTTTTCTTCATTCTTTCTCTTTTACTGTTTGTTTTCTTATTCCTTGTTTCTTGCAAAACCCTTGTTTCTTTTTTGTTGAACACTCCCTGTTTATCGTCGTAATCAGTGGTTTCTTCCTGCTCTTGAAACAATCTAACAGAAAATCTTTATGGGTTCTAAATTTTTATCCACCGAAACTTGAACAAAGATTGTATTTTCCCATGAAATGTCCATGAATTGTGTAACAGCTGACTTTCAATTTTTAAGGGTAGATGTAAATTTTGTATCATATTTATCAAATTGTAATTGAATGGCCTTTATGCAAATCCCTCCCTCGATTTGTCGATCTTATCTCTGCAAAAGATAAATCTCTCTCAATTTCGCCCTCTTTGCATTGATTTCGAAACCAAATCTTCAAACGGCTACATCTTTGGCTGATTTGGTTCACAATCTTAGTGCAACCATTTGGTCTGAAAGTTGTTTCTTTCCTCATCATGTTATGCAAATTTCCACATTAATAGGATCAGATTATGGGACAGGTGGATTCGAGTATGGAAGGTTTCAACTTTAAAAAGGGGTTCGTGATGATACTAGTGATTTTGAAGATGGTGTTATTTGTGTGTTGTTTATCAAAGGTGGGAATGGTGGTCTTAGTACGAATATTCGAATTTGTAATGTTTGTAGCTAGTTGGAACAGTGACAGTGGTGTCAACAGTGACGAGAGTGGGATAACATTGATAATGTTCTGGTCAGATCAGTGACATTGGTGTTGTTGATGGTGGGGATACGAGTGAATGATGGGAATTCTTTTTGAGATGTTATCTGAGTTTTGAGGTTTGTCAGACCTAGTATTTAGATAGTGAAGTTCAAACTTTCAAGTTGGAAGAGGAAATAAACTACGTGAGAGGTGTTACTTGTGCCTGACAAGTGCTCATTCCACACACTTAATTTAATTTGGCTTACTTTGTTTGCTACTTGTATTTATAATTGTAGCATATTTTGTGTTTGCATTGGTGCGTATTTTATGTTTATGTTGTTATTGGTCTTCTTGAGGAAAGATTTGTATACACAATAGAGTGAGTTGAGTTCTATCTACAATGGGAGATACAACTGGGTTTGAGTAACTACTTCGCATAACAACTATACGGGCTAACGGTGGATTGCAAATGGGTGAGAGCTGGGGAGGAATTGCAAGTAGGGAAAAAATATTTTGTGTGATACTTAAGTTGGAAATTCATTAAAGGATTGTATTTCTGTAATACGGTCAAGAGCTATGTTCCATAAGGCAGACACCTGGTAACAATTAAGGAAACCTTATAAATGAAATAGGGAAAGAAAATAGAAATGGAACGTTTTCAATGCTTTAGAATGTCTAGGCTAATATGCAGTATCAGCTGTGATTTGTTTGAAAAAGATTATGTTCTGCAAATATAGCTTCAATTCTGATCTGCAGAATGCAATCAAATGTTTGTGAGCCATGTGTGAAGAAACTGCTTTCTATAAAACTCAAGAAAAACACTTGGTATTACAAAAGTATGATATGTTGTGTAGTAAGTGGATTTGGATAAGTATGATAGATTGTGCTGAAAGTTATTTCATAAGCTAGCCAACTAGGGAAGAATTTTCAAATTTCATTCTTCATCTTCAAGTGCAGTGGGAGGTCTCTATGGACCAGCAACAAATTTCTGGTCATATACTTCAGTTTTATTATACTATCACATTGAAAAGTCTATGAGAAGTTTCCTTTGGGGTTCAACCAAATGACTATAAAGGTTCATTTAACTGGAAGCATGTCTGCTAACTAAGATCTAAATGTGGAGTTATTTGGTGTTAACTAGGAATTAGTGAATGTTTTCAAACAACTTAAGATATGTGTGCTTGGGCTAGGATTTTAGTGCATGTTTTGGCCGGATTTGGGACAAGTTTTGGTAGAGTTTTAGAGCAGGTTTTGGATGGATTTAAGTTGGGTTTTGGATACATTTAAAATGAGTTTAAGACATTTTTTGGTTGGGCTAGATGATACAAGTGGTTGTTTTAAATAAGGGGTTGCCTTACTGAATTTAGAAATTTTTCTAATGAGTTTCGTTACTTTGATTGGTGTATAATTTGGTTGATTTGATTTGCGAAACCCTTTGTGATATTGCTGCATTTTGTTTTCTTATTTTATCATCCGTGTGGGTCTAAATGCAACTTGGTAAATGTCATTGCGTGCATTTTGAATTCATTAGCTACATGTGGTAAGGTATGATTATGAGAATTTGAGTATGGTTTCATATACACCTATGTTGGCTTTTATATAGATAACAATGTTATTAATTAATGGTATTCCTCTAAATGTATGCATTTGGAATGATTCTATTTTTCCCAAAAATAATGGGTGGATTGATTTACTTATGAATGACAAAATGTCACTTGATCGTCATGTTGTTATGAAGCATGATTTATGAATATGCTATGTTTTCCCCAAAAATGTGACTGGATACGATTGTGAATCGATTCAGAAATGACAAAATGTCATCGTGGATGAATTTCGAAATATTAAAAATAAATGATATTGGTAAACCTTGATTTCTGAAAATATAAACCACTTGGACTTGTATCACTTAGAACTACCACATCTCTTTTGTTTATTATTTCTCATCTCTTACTAGAGAAACTAAATAACCTGCGGGTCGTCTTGTGGAGTTGGGGCACCCATTTCTTACTAGAGAAACTAAAATAACCTTCAGGTTAGTCTTGCGGAAATGTGGTGAATTTATATGCCTAAAATAGGCTTTGATATTTATCCATCAAAAATTTGACGTGAGTTTATGCGCATTGATAGCCCAAGGGTGGCTTTTGGTACTCATATAGTTAGGGGTATCCGTGATGCATGCCTGTATGTGATGTCCCCACTTGGGCATGGATGACAGAGTAGTCCTCCTTTATATGAGAGAGACATACGGGCATGTATGTTCGGGACGGAGGTGGTGCGAATGTGGTATCGTCTAAGTGGTAAATCCGTTAAAAAGATGAACCTAATTCAAATAAAAGAATAAATTACGTTGCATTGTTTCTAATCCTTTTTATGCAGGATGGCAAGTCCACTAATATTTTTGCAGGTCTGACTTGCCATAGTCAACTCCTATAGGGTAAGTATAAGTAAATGCATTTTTACTTAATTGAGATGATGATATGATGGTCTCGTTGAGTAACTACCTATTGGCGTGATGGTTTGTTGTTTGTGTTTTGCTTGATGTTTATCACGTGCGATTTTATTGATTTTTGGGATGAAGATTTCTCACACCAATTTTATTGCTGACCCAAGTGAGCTTTTGCTTCTTGGGTACATTCCTTTGGGAATGTAGCCGATTAGCTTTTCAGGTTCAGAGACTTTTGAGCAGCGATACGGGAGTTTCGCTAGTGGGGCTAGCAACATCAGTATTTTCTGGTTAGAGTTTTATTAAAAATTTTAGTTTGTTCCTATTTTCTAAAATATACTTTTGTCATTGCTGCTAAATGTTTCTGTTGTTATTGAATTTCACGTCCCGAGTTTTGGGGAAACGGATAATCCTACGTGGATTTTAGGATTTCATTTTTCTCGAAAATCGGGACGTGACACCTAAAGTCTTTGGTGCAGACGTTTGGAAAATTATTAGCAGTGGATTCTCTTACAATATCTTCACTTGAAAGACGTGGCTCATGGTGTTCTTGACCAAACGTATTTCTTTTTCTCAAGTTCTTATTTTCGAATACGTCATTTAAACGTATGTAATATTCCTTTAGACCTGACAGTGTTCTTGACCTGATGGTGTTATCTCTCTCTTTGTTTTCATCCAACTTATTTGTATCAATCCCCTATTTGTTTACTATGTGTGCCTGACCAATCAGATCCCATAATCGATCAGTACTTCCATAGCTCTCCTCAAATGGTATCAGAATCACAGAAATGCCCTACTTCGACTAAAACTGAACAAAACTAGGCGTTGATGCCTGCTGTTTAGTCGCCACCAACCTGATTTTACTACTCGGGTAACCAACATCCTTTAAATCCATTTTCAATTCAGACCACGATGAAGCCACCACCATCGTGTCCATTGGAACATACTGTTGATCCAAAACATCACAAACGTTCACCAAATTTGGCCCTTCAAGTTCCCGTTCCTTAACACTCACTGCCAGGTTTTCACCGTCTTTACACATTGGTTTGACTAGATCTGCCAGAAAATGATCATCAATCTTGTTTATCTTAAATGTTGATCCGTAGACTCCAAATCATCAGGTAACTGGACCTGAACAGATTTATGTTTGTTGTTAGCGTGTGCCACCTCTTCTAATTCATGATTTTTCAGGTCTTTTAACGCGATAACAACATAAAACAGAGGCTGAAACGAGCTTTGTTTATCTCCTGACTCTTTTACTTCTTCCACGCCCTGCAAATTTAGTTGTCCTAATGCATTAGAAACATGGCATAGTAGCTGAACATCACCCTGTTTAATGCCTGAAATTGCATCCCTCTCTATCGTATGTGCAGCCAGCTCAACCACCACCCATTTGTTCACGATTGCATCCCTCTCTACCGTATGTACAACCAGCTCAACCACTGGCCATTTGTTCACATTATTAAAATGGATTCCTTCCGACAAACCTGGGACGTGCATCTGCATATTCTCAGTCAATTCCTTTCCGACTTCCTTTACAAGATAAACTAACTATCACTATCGTCTTGAGTCTACTCAAGGGCAACTTCTATACCACTACTCGAATACCTAGCTTGCTTAAATCTTGCTTAAAAACATATTTATATTTTCATGAACCCACCTTTTTCTCCCCGACAAGTTGTCTGGTAAAGCCTTTGAAGAATCACTCTTAGAAACTTCGTCTCTCAAAACAATAAAAGGATTTGCCAGCAGCAATTTATTTGAATCTGACCTTCCTTTACAATCTGAGTTAACCGTACCTTCTTCTGATCATTCACTTGGAATAATCACACCTATAGAGTTCTTGGTGCCGCTAGGACCAGCCACGATAAACTTCTCCCAAACTTGTTTCTCCACCAGTTTGTAAACCTGTTTCACCTCGTCAGTTTTGGCTTTGTTTAAGTTTTCTCGAACCGGAAGAGGGTTCTTTTTTCGAGCAAGTTGTCTCCTACAATCAACGTCCTGATGACCAATCATCGTACAATATTCACAATATTTGAACCCCAGATATTCAATTCTCTGCCAGAAACCTCTGTTATTCGCCCTGTCAATCCAGGCTCTTGTAAGAAATTTTTTCCGCTAGATTCACATAAACAGGCATCACCTAAGCAAGTTAAACATCTCATATGATCATCCATACGTAGATAATCTCCGAATGAGTCACCTATTGCTTTGAAGATTGGGGGATGAAATAGGTGTAAATGAAGATTTGGCAACTCAACTTACAATGAAACCGTTATTGGATCTGATTTCAAACTAAATCCGTCATGCCACCCAAAAGCTTTAAACCTAACTCCTTGAATAAGGAATGAATCCCTTGAGGAGGAATTTTTTTTGCTTTGGACTCAAATTGTAGCCTCACCAAACATGACCAATATTTGAACCTCAGATATTCAATTCTCTGCCAGAAACCTCTGTTATTCGCCCTGTCAATCCAGACTCTTGTAAGAAATTTTTTCCGCTAGATTCACATAAACAGGCATCACCTAAGCAAGTTAAACATCTCATATGATCATCCATACGTAGATAATCTCCGAATGAGTCACCTATTGCTTTGAAGATTGGGGGATGAAATAGGTGTAAATGAAGATTTGGCAACTCAACTTACAATGAAACCGTTATTGGATCTGATTTCAAACTAAATCCGTCATGCCGCCCAAAAGCTTTAAACCTAACTCCTCGAATAAGGAATGAATCCCTTGAGGAGGACTTTTTTTTGCTTTGGACTCAAATTGTAGCCTCACCAAACATGACGTGGGTCAAATAATCCCATCAAAAAGTCGCCCATGATTCCCCAAGTTCTATGAATGGAATCTCGAATAGCTTCCAAAGTAGACCGATAGCTTGAAAACTTAAGGACAATGACATGTTTTTCAATGAAAGACTCACCACGAAACTCATCCGTAGCGGTAATGCCAATGGTTGGATCTCCATCATTTCAAAACCGAGTACCTTCTACATGCAACTCATTGACTTCCTCCACATGAATCTTGCCAAGTATTTGAGCAAAAAAAAGTTTAGGTGGCTCAGTCGCGCTTCCCCCAAGCGCAGTCAATGGAGGAACCTCCTTAACGACTGGAGGAGCCGCCATGGAAAGGAACAAACGACCTAGATTGAAGGGTCCACGTCTGTTCCTTTGTTAATAAAGAAAAATTATTTAAGACTTGAACGCTCCAAATCGCCCAGAGCAGAGCTCCTAAAAAACTTCCTTGGGCCAAGGTGTTTTATTTTGCTGTTTCACATAACAAGGAACACATTTAATCATCCACGAAAAAAATAACAGAAGATACATAGCAAATATACACACCATAGATTAAGTGACCTTCTGGCCCCAAGCTTTTTGATCGAAAACCCATCTTCAAGAGGTTCAACAATGTATAATACACATTCTCCATCAAATATGAAAACCCTTCCTTGAAGCTGTAAGTTCCCCTCAATGATGTGATACTTCAGAGATACCTTCAAACACATTAACAAGGAGGCATTTCATATGAAATTATTCATTAGTGAGAACGAAAGGGTGAAACGGGGGATAAAACAAAAATGGCCTCCCGCAAGTTTTGCTCAGTTAGACAAGTTCGTGAGTAAAGGATTTTGCAATAATTGGTGGTTGTGAAGAAAAACTTTGTGTGCGTGGAAATAGAAGTAAATTGGAAGTGGTCGATTCGATGGAGGATGAAAGTTTCGCTAAGCGGAACTATGGAAAAACAGAAATGGAAGTAGATGTATAAGTGAAAGAGAAGTCCCTTGGTAAGTCATCGTCATTAGGCGTGAGAGCACTGACTAGACTCCTACTTCCTAGGCCATCATCATCCGTGGGCAGCGGATTAGGCGTCGAGCACACCAGAAGCCGTCGTCATCAGCCGCGAGCTAACTAAGCTTACCTAGTAAGGTTCAACGATCATTGTTTGTAGGAGAGCAATGATCCCTTAGCGAGTCATCATCATCAGGCGTGAAAGCGCTGAATAGACTCCCACTCCTAGGCCATCATCATCCGCGCTCAGTGGAATAGCGTCGGGCGCACCAGAAGTCGTCGTCATCAGCCGCAAACTGACTAAGCTTACCTAGTAAGGTTCGACAATCATTGTTTGTAGGAGATCAATGATCCTTTGGAAAGTCATCATCATCAGGCGTGAGAGAGCTAACTAGACTTCCACTTCCCAGGCCATCGTCATCCGCGCGCATTGGACTAGGTGTCGGGTGCACCAGAAGTCATCGTCATTAGTCGCGAATAGACTAAGCTTACCTAGTAAGGTTCAACGATCATTGTTTGTATGAGAGCAATGATCCCTTGGTGAGTCATCATCATCAGGTGTGAGAGCGCTGACTAGACTCCAACTTTCTAGATCATCGTCATCTGCACGTAGTGAACTAGGAGTCGGGCGCACCAGAAGTCGTCATCATTAATCGCGAATTGACTAAGCTTACCTGGTAAGGTTCAACGATCATTGTATGTAGGAGAGAAATGATCCATTGGCTAGTCATCATCATCAAGCGTGAGAGCACTGACTAGACTCCCACTTCCTAGGTCATCGTCATCCGCGCACAGCGGACTAGGCGTCGGGTGCACCAGAAGCCGTTTATCATCAATCGCGAACAGACTAAGCTTACCTAGTAAGGTTCAACAATCATTGTTTATAGGAGAGCAATGATCCATTGGTGAGTCATCGTCATCAGGCGTGAGAATGTTGAATAGACTCCCACTTCTTAGGCCATTATCATCGCGCACAGCGGACTAGGCGTCAGGCACACTAGAAGTCGTCGTCATCAGCCGCGAATTGACTAAGCTTACCTGGTAAGGTTCGACAATCATTGTTTCTAGGAGAGCAATGATCCTTTGGCGAGTCATCCTCACTCACCATTAGGTGTGAGAGCACTAACTAGACTCCCAATTTCTAGGTCATCATCATCCCCGCGCATTGGACTAGGCGTCAGGCACACCAAAAACCATCGTCATCAGTCGCGAACTGACTAAGCTTACCTAATAAGGTTCAACGATCGTTGTTTGTATGAGAGCAGTGATCCCTTGGCGAGCCATCATCATCAGGTGTGAGAGCGCTAACTAGACTCCCACTTCCTTGACCATCGTCATCCGCACGCAGTGAACTAGGAGTCGGGCACACCAAAAGCCATCATCATCAATCGCGAACTGACTAAGCTTACCTGGTAAGGTTCAACGATCATTGTCTGTAGGAGAGCAATGATCCCTTGGCGAGTCGTCATCATCAGGCGTGAAAGGGCTGACTAGACTCCCACTTCCTAAGCCATCATCATCTGAGCAGCGGACTAGGCATTAGACGCACCAGAAGTCGTCGTCATAAGTCGCGAAATGACTAAGCTTACTTGATAAGGTTCGGTGATCATTGTTTGTAGGAGAGCAATTATCCATTGGCTAATCATCGTCATCAGGGGTGAGAGACTCCCACTTCTTAGGCCATTGTCATCCGCGCACAGCAGACTAGGTGTCGGGCTGGATCTTTCAGATCTGACTACAACAAAATGATTGGTCATTGCGTTGGTTGTAACGAACAACAGTGGAAGGTCAGTACAAGCAAATATTTTTATTGATAATATTTTTTGAGTTGTTTTACATTCTACATTCTTTTAAGTCTGTCACCGTTTACATCTTCCAACCAGTATGTTCTCGGCCTTTTGACCTTAGTCACTCTGTAGGGCCCCTCCCAATTTTGGTTCAATTTTCCTGCGCCCACTTTTTTGGTGTTTTGCTGGGTTTTTCTGAGTACCAAGTTTTTTACTTTGAATTCGCGTGGTTTAACCTTCTTGTTGTAGTATTGTCTTATTCATTGTTGGTAAACATCTATCTTGGCGGAAGCTTAATGCCACTTTTCCTCGAGAATGTCTAGTCTGAAGCGCAAGGCTTCATCATTATCATCTGTTCTGAACTCCTCCATTTAGAAGGTAGGCACTTCGAGTTCTACCAGACCCATAGGCTAGGGCAAAGGGTGTTTCTCCGGTCGGGATCCTTTTGATTGTCCAATACGCCTAGAGTATTCCTGGTAGCTCTGAAACCCATTTTCCCTTGGCTGCGTCAAGCTTTCTTTTGATTGCTTGTGGATGCCCTGGTGAGGACAATTGATTATTGATATTTAGACTTTCACATAGTTTTTTAACCTTGCTACCTTCAAATTGAGTGTCGTTGTCATTGATCAATACTCTGGGGATGCCAAACCTACAAACGATGGTTGCCCATATGAACTTTTCTATTTGGATTTGCCCTATCTTGGATAGGGGCTCTGCTTCGACCCACTTGGTGAAGTAGTTGACTTCCACAAGAATGATTTTTTTACCAGTTGATGCTAAGAGTGGTCCGACGATGTTCATCCCCCATTGTGTGAATGACCACGGACTAGTTATTGATGTTAGTGGTTAGTCTGGCATGTGCATGTATGGCATGAACCTCTGACATTTGTCGCATTTACAAATAGTATCTTTGGCGTCTCGTTGCATCGTCAGTCAATAGTACCCGAGGGTTAGATCTTTGTGGGCAAGGGTTCTCCCACTCGAATGATTTTCACATATTTCGTCGTGGATCTTTTTAAGGATCTGATCTGCCTTGAGAAAGGACAAACATCGGAGCAGGGGTCAGGTTGATGATCTCCTATATAACTTGTTGTTTAGTATAGTATATCACGTTGCTCTGCTTCATAGTTTTATGGCTTCGGCCTTCTCGGCCGGCAGTGCTCCGTTTTTTATGTATTCGATAATCGAAGTCATCCAACTTGCCTCTATGCTTGTAGCGCAAACATCGTTGGGCTCTTCTTCGTCAAGGCTTGGTTGCTCTTGGTATTTGATGATGTCGTTCGAGACTTCTGCAGAGGCTGAGGCTTCCTTGACTAGTGAATCATCTATTTTATTGTCGTCTCGGGGGCATTGCAAGAGTTCACATTTCTTGAACCCAATTATTGCGTGGAGTACCTTTCCATGGTAGGCTATCATCTAGGGATCTTTGTTGTTTAATTCTCCTTTGACCTGGTTGACTACCAGTCTCGAGTCGCTATAAGCCATTAGCTGATCTATCTCGATCCTCTTTGCTAGCTTCAGGTCGGACAGAAGAGCCTCATATTCAGGTTTGTTATTTGAGGCGGGAAAACCAAATCTGGCATCTTTTTTTAGGGTGAAACCACTCAGGGAGCTGAGAGTGATTCCAGCTCCGCTTGACTTTCCTGTTGATGACCCATCGCAACGCAAGGTCCATCCTTGATTGTCTAAATCTTGGACATGAAGGTCTGCCCTTGGTTCATATTCGCCAGTAAACTCGGCGATGAAATCTACCAGCGCTTGGAATTTGATGGCAGTTCTTGGAGCATAACTTATGTAAAACTGCCCAAGTTCTACTGACCATTTCACCATTATGTCAGATAACTTTGGCATGTCTAGCACCGTGTGGAGTGGATACTTGGTCAAAACTGTTATAGAGTGGGCCTGAAAATAAGGCCTCAATTTCCTCAAGGATATGACTAAAGCCATAGCTAATTTCTCCAAGTATAGGTAATGTGCCTCTGCTTCCAAAAAGGCTTGCTGGCTTAGTACACCGGTCTTTGGATTCTCTAGTCGTCATGCACAAGGGTTGACCTAACAGTATGCTTGGAGACAAACAAATATAAGTAAAGTGTTTATTCTGTTGCCGATTTTGAGAGCATTTTAGGGCATCCCATGTACGCCTTCAGATTTTGGAAGGCTTGTTCGCACTCTTCGTCCCACGAGAATCTCTTATTTTTTCTTAGTATTTTGAAGAAATGAAGGCATTTGTCGGACGATTTGGATATAAACTTGTTGAGCGTTGCCACCCACCCAGTCGGGCTTTCAACGTCTCTGATGTTGGCTGGAGGTTTCATGTCGAGAAGAGCCTGAATTTGCTTTGGATCAGCTTCGATTCCCCTTAAGTTCACTATGTAACCTAGGAATTTCCCTGACTCGATCCCGAACATACATTTTTGTGGGTTGAGTTTCATCTAATACTTTCGGAGTTGACTGGATGCTTCAGTAAGGTATGCTATGTGATCAGGTTGCAGAGGCTATTGACCAGCATATCATCTATGTAGACCTCCATGTTCTTGCCGATTTGTTCTTTGAACATTTGGTTCACCAGTATTTGATACGCTAAACATGCGATCTTCAAGTCGAATGGCATCACCATGTAGCAGTTAGACAACCGCAAGTGCACGATGTCTAACTGGTAGACAACGGTAAGTACGGGTCGATCCCACGAGGAAGGTGGATGCAATTGAATTTTAGAAATTATCTAAACTAATTTGGAGGAAAATGGGGTTACAGTGTTTTTAAAAACTAAATTAAAAATAAATTAAAAATAAGAAAAATAAAATAAAATAAAAGATAGATGAGATGAATTTTGTGGGCTTGGACTCACCAATGAGTTAGCAAAAACATTTAAATCTAAATTACTGAAAATTTAAACGAGAAGCTTTAGGGATGAGAATCCCTTGCTTACACCGAATATGTGATCGTTAAAATCCAATGCAAATTATATCATGATTCTATCAAACATTAACAAATTATTTCAAGCAAATACGTTATTACCAAGTATTAAGTGTCTTTTTAGGGCACACTTAATCAAAGTTTGAGCTTAATATTTTTAGCAAATGCTTTAAATATTGAAAAAGGGTAATTCTAACTACCAAACATATCAAGATTAATTTCTCGAAAATGAAGGGTTATACACGTAATTATTACAAAATATATCCCTTAATTTATATATGTTAGTGCTTCAATTTATATATTTTATTCTAATTATTTCATTTTCATGTTTTTGTAGGAATTTGCGCGTGAACGATAAAATCGCATTAAGGCGACAATTTGAGGATATGATTAATTTGTTGATTCTAGCGGTGGTACAAAAGAGTAGTTCACACATCTAAACCTAACCCAAATAAGCATAGGTCCACTTACTTTAATCAAGCCCAAGCCCAGAAAGCTAGAATCCTAAGCCCAGCCTAACAAGGAAATAGGGTAACCCTATTTAGGTTTCTCTCTTGCCTTCTCTTTGGACACTCCTCTCTTCCACGTTTTCGGATCTTCCTCTCTTTCCCAGCCACCATCACCACCTCCATTGGGGCAGAGACAGAGCTCTCTCGCCACTAACTAATCACCACCTTGCCACCATCTAACCACCGTCCTCGCCCCTGTTTCATGCTATAAACCTCACCTCGCCACCGTCATCTCTGTCCATAACACAACCGCCACCACCATCTCCCTCCCTCTCTCTCACCGCCACCATCACCCGAGCACCATCACCACCACCATGCGCACGGTACTACCACGAAACAGGGAGCACCTCCCTGTTTCTCTCCCTCGCAGCCGCCCTCCTTCCTCTTTCTCTCTTCTCCACTGTCTCTCCCTCCTCCGCGCCTCTCTTTTTAGAGCCACCACCACCGCGACAGAGCACCTCCCTGTTTTGTTCCCTGTTCCTCGTCCTCCTTCCCGTTTGTGTTGATTCCACTGTTCCCTCACCTTCTCTCTGTTCTTGCAGGTGCCGGAGACGTTCGGACGACGAAGGAGCTCGAGGAAAGCGCAGTCGAAGCGGCGGGGCAGAGCGTTGTCGCGCTGGAGAAGACGAACCAGTAGAGCAGCGAATTCGCGCGGGAGAAACTGTTTTTCAAAACTGAAAAACAGTTTTGGCTATTGACACCCCGAGAACCTGCAAGAGCCACCATAGTGCAATTTCAGCCCTTTTTCTCGGGTTTGCATCCATGCAGAGATGACGTCCACCTCCACTGATGCTGTGACCACCACCACCATGAGTCACTAAACCCCACGCAAGGTGAAGAGGTGAACTCCTAGATGTAACGCACTAAATTAGTAATTGATTTGCTTTAAGTTTTCACGACGAATAATGATGTTTAATGATTCTTACTTTCATTTAATATAGAAATTTATGTTATTTCAGTGACAGGGATATCATAGATTTCTTCGTAGATTTTTATTATTCCGGTGATTATCTTTTCTTCTCCATATAAGCTTAGTCACGCTTTTATTATGTGTGGAATGTTTAAGAATTAATTGATTCCAGTAGGTTAGTTATATGTGATCGTCATTTATTACGGTATTGTCTCCGGATATATCGTAAGTTTATGATATCACATATGACAGACCTTTGTGTTTTCTTAGAAGAGGTGAAATCTAAAATTCATTTACATTAGGGTATATTAATGATTAAAATATTATTTTCCGATTACGTCGTTTGGGCTGTGAAACACGTAGTTGAGTCATCATAGCGAATCAATACTAGTTGGCGCGTGAAGTCTAGGAGGGATTCTTGGAACCTTGTGATTTTTCCAAACTTACTTTTCATTAAATTAAATTAAATTTCATATTTTAAATTTGTTAGAATTTCTTAACTTTAGTTTCGCATAGTTTGTCTTCCTTAACCTTATTTTGTAGATCATTTTTTCCTCGTGGGATCGACACCTCATTCTTTACTGCAATTGACCGCGTGTATTGTTTGGGCGTAATCAGAAAGCAATTTATCAAAAATTCAGAAATAAATTGTAATTAACAATTAAGCACACAATTCAGTAAAATAAATCAAAATGAATTATGCAATCCCTTTGGTTTGTCGCATACTCGATGTGGTGGTACTCAGCAGATCAGCAGGTGGTCCGAACACAAATCCAGTGAAAATGTTCCCAAAACGCACTGTGGTGGTACAGAGTAGATCCGTTAAAATCAATTGACTCGTTCTCGCGCCTCTGCTACAGTACCCGCCTTGCGCTACAGTGTCTGGTCGTCGTCTCCAGCGAGCAGCACCGCTACTCCGCCTTCCTCTGTGCTCCTCGCGAGGGTCCTCGTCCTCCTAATGTCTCCAGAACCTGTTTCGGTGGCAGTCGCAGCGGTGGTTTTGCGCCGTGGATGAGGTGCTCTATGATGGTGGCCGTTTATGAGGTGCTCTATGATGGTGGCCGTGAGAGATGGAGATAGGAAGGAGATGGAGACAAAGAGAGGCCGAGATGGCGGGGAGGACGGGCTGCCTGGCTCCGTCGCGAGGGGGAACAGAGTCGCGGTGATGGCGACTCTGTTTCGCGGTGGTTGTGGTGGCTTGCGAGGTGCTGTCTGGAGGGGGTGGTGGTGATTGGATGATGGACAGGGAGAGGGACAGGGACGGTGGTGAGGGATGTCTGTGCTAGTGCGAAACAGGGAAGTGATGGTGGTGGCGAGGTGACTGTCCGGAGGTGTTGGTGGTGCTCGGGTGATGGTGTTGGCGAGGTGACTGGCGGTGATTGCTGAGTGAGTGAGAAATGGATGAGTGGTGATGGTGATGGTGATGGGAATCACTTGTGAGGAAGAGGGTTTAATTTTATGCAATTCTTCTTTTCCCTTCTCTTCCTCCTCTTTTCTCACCCTATTCTCTTCTATTTATAGAGAAAGTTCAAAGTGAATAGGGATGAGATAAAGGGAAGATTTATCAAGGTATAAATGAGAGAATATTCTTTAGGGATAGGATTGGATTTGGATTTATGGGTAGGTTTTGGGTTTAGGTTTGTGACCATCTGCTTTATACTACCGTAGAATCTACCAATTGTCGTTCCTTAACTTGTCGCCTTAATATGATTTCATCGTTTACGCTCAAATTCCTACAAAGACATGAAAACGAAATAATTACTATAAAATATAATAATTGAAACACTAACATATATAAATTGAGGGATATATTATGTAATAATTATGTGAATATCAATACGCTGAACCTGCGATTTTCAAGTCGAATGGCATCACCCTGTAGCAGTATATCCCTTTCACAGTTATGAAAGAGGTTTTTTCTTGGTATGGCGAGTGCATTAATATCTGGTTGTAGCCCGAATAGGCGTCCATGAAGCTTAGGAGGCTGTGTTCGGATTGGCGTTCATGATCTGATCGATGCGGGGAAATGGGAAGTTGTTTTTCGAGTTCGCCTTGTTCTGGTCCGTGCAGTGTACGCAGACTCTCCACTTCCCATTCTTCTTCATTAGCAACATGGAGTTTGCAAGCCAGTCCGAGTATCGCGCTTCCTTGATCATGTCCGCATTGAGTAACTATTGTACCTCCTCATTGATGATTTTATTTCTTTCAAGCGCCACAGGCCTCTTCTTTTGTCATATGATTTTCCTCATGGGGTCCACCTCTAGGCGATGAGTGATCACTGACGGGTTGATTCCTACCATTTCTCGCATGGTCCAAGCAAACACGTCTTGGTTTTACTATAGTAACTTTGTCAGCTGCTCCGCAAACTCTAGGGTTAACCGAGAACCTATCTGAACGACCCTGTTATCGAGGGGGTTGTTGAGGTAAACCGTGATGATTTTTCCTCCAGTTGACCGATGTTGGGTCCGCCCTGGGGGCTCACTAGAGCTTCATTGTTTGAGATTGGTTGCTTTGTTCCATCTTCTTTGGCAAGATTAATAGACATCCTGGTTGCGGGCTTAATCGCCAGTTGAAAATTATCAGGCTGTTGTGGGGTCACGTTTTGGCATTCTCTTGCAGCTGTTATGTCACCTCGTTTGGTACCAACTATTTGATTGACTGTGTACTTTATGCATTGGTGCAGAGTGGAAACTACTTCTCCTATTTGGTGTAGCCAGGGCCTCCCCAAGACAGTGTTATAAGTGTACGGTGTGTTGTTCACTATAAACTCTTGAAACAAAATTTTTCGAAACGGTGGCTCTCCCGCGACTATTGTTAGTTGTATCTTTCCCACTAGGAAGCACTTTTAGCCACTGAAATCAATCATCGGACGACTATCCGGAATTAAGACCTCTTCTTTTAGTTGCTTGTTGCGGAACATGTGGAGAAATAGAACATTTAATGAGCTCCCCATGTCCACCAAGGATCTCCTTGCTTCCCAACTTGCTTGGGAGATTGTGACTGCCAGAGCGTCATTATGTGGAAGCTGGAAGCCCTGGAAGTCTTTGTCCATAGAGGCTAGTGATATAGGAGGATCATGGCTCCGAGCGTGTGCTTTCTATTGGTTGTCGCATATCGCTCGGACCCTCATCTATCCGAGGGCTCTTTTTTTGGACCTGTTTGATTGTTCGGATTCAGAGTGTGCCCCATGGAAGACGTGTATTGCGCTTGCCGATTCGCCCCTTACTCTCTCGTCGGAGGGTTTCTCCTTGGATTTTGCCTTTTTCCTAGCAGTCCATTCCTTGTCTTAAACGATGTAACTATGTGCTTCATTTACCGAGTCTGTCATATTTGCCGGGGGGTCCAAAGTTAGGAAGTTATAGAACTTTTCGTTCCTCAGACCGTCGGTGAAGGCTGCAACTACTTTTAGGTCGTTACAAACGTTGACGAAAGTCCACTTATCATTGAAACGAGCGACGTATGCTCTTAATAACTCATCCGACTTCTGCTTCAAGGATTTGAGTATCTTCATCGTTCGCAAGATCTGCTGTATATGGGATGATTGCAAATCCATCTTGGGGTTTGTTATCGCTGACATGGGGGTGTGAGCTTGTTCCCTCTATATCGCTAGTACTGCCAAAAGTGGTGGTACAACGCAGTCTGAGCATTTGATGTGTCCCCCTGGTCTCCATTATTGCGTGATCTGATGGTCACCATCTTCTTGAACTCTGAAGAGAGATGATGTCAGTGTTTTAATAGGAACTCTGTCATCCCCATGGATGGCGCCAAACTGATGTAATCGATTTTTGCTATCTACTTGACCTTGACCTGCGCAAGGAACACACGTGACCCACGAACCACCATTATGGTGACCGATGACATTCTGATGCTAAAGTCAGACAGGGATCTGATGAATGCTTAATGTTGTAAACAAGGAATTTGTAGTGCACCTTTGTTCGCCAACCTCATGTCTTATTTAGAGTGTTGGAGTCCTAGTTCGATCAAGCCGAAAAAGAGATATTCTTGGGGATCCTTCTCTAATTAGGAGTTGTCCTGAGGAAATAAGTTTTCCTGTTATACCAGTGCTCCTAGATACGCGGGAGATAGTTCCCCTTAGAGTGTTGTCCTTAGGTGAAAGTTTCCACGTACGATGTATACTCTGGTGTTTGTTTCCTAGTTGAAAACAAGGTGTTGATTGCTTGCTCGTTCGAAGTTGATCCCCAAGATACTTGCCTTAATAGGTCTTACGGGTTTGGGGATGGTTGTGAGTCGTGTAGGCTTAGCATGCCGTAGTAATTTGGGTCCGGCTGGCGGACAGCTCTTCGCGGACTTGATGCCATTTGGGTCGGCTCAGTGCTAAACTGACGCTTGGGCATGTTGGATATTTAATGCTAGATTGAACATTATAACAAAGTAAATGTAGGAATTTGAGCATCTTCTATTTCTTCTAACCTCCAAATGTGAAATATGTTGATCTGCAAAAAGAATAGATAGTGAGGTATTTGAAGAGAGAATAAGAGACCGGAAAAGTTGTTATATTGGAAAAAATACGAACAACAACATAGCTCTGTGATCAACACAAAAAGGACACAACTAATGTCTTCACTGTCTTGTTCTTTAAAGCGTTTGGAAAGAGACTAAAATGTTACGGGAGAGTAGCTAGGATTGAGGATGGTGTTTATATAGGAGATAATGAAGTATTGGGAGGAAGTGGCGAAGTAGAATAGAGGATGGAGCTTTAAATAGAATAAGATGAAGCAGTAGGTATAAAAGTCATTCATATTTCATTGATCAAAATCCTTTAAGAACCATCATATTATTATTATTATTATTATTATTATTATTATTATTATTTTACTTTCAAAATAGAAGAATGTATTGTTTATGTTTCATTTTCATCTTCATACTTTTTTTTCTATTTAAAAAAAAAGTTATGATGTGTCGTCGAGTCCTAGTTTTTAAATAATTGTCGAGTCGGTGTTTCGTGTCTATGTCTGACGCGACGCACGTGCATCTTACGTAATATGTAGTATGTGTGACACTGTGAGTTGTGTGACTTTTTATTCAATATTTAAGACTTTAAAATGCATTATTTATATTATTGAATTCAAAATTGTAAACAAAAGTTTTACATTTTTCTACACAAAATGAAACAGTTTACGAATTATTTCTTAAAATAAGTTGATCAAAATTAATTCGAATGACGAAATCACAACCCTTGCATAAAACTACCAACATTGCAACCCAAGACGCATCCCTTTACCATTCTAACCGTTTGTTCGTATGATTTAAATCTCGATTAGACAATGATATATACAGATTCAAGCAGTGCTAAAATGATGTTTACTTACATAGTCACTATTCTGGAATAGTTGACGCAAGTGAAAACACAACACTAGATTGCGTATATTCAAGATATATAACGTCCAATATGTAGTATAGTTTTTTCTGCTAAAAGAAAATATAATGAGATATTTGAGCATCTCATGTTTCTCTTAATTGAGATTTCATGTTACAAGGTTGGACTAAAAAAAATAAAAAGGTTTTAAACATAAGCTGCATTAACTTTTATGTATCATATTTGAAAATAATAATTAATTAGATTTAGGCATACAAGTTTCATTTTATTAAAAAAAAAACTTATTTGTCCTATATATATACACACCTATAACGAATTTTGGTGGTCACTGTTTAATGAACAGTGTTTTGTGACATTGTCTGTAAATATTTCTAATTTTTTAAAATACCCCTTATAAAATGATAATTTACTCTTTTGTATATATACAATCTTCTGAACATAATAACAAAAATCTAAATTTGCACATTATAACAAAAATTGAGTTTTACTCTGTGAACAGTGAATTTGTGCTTATGCCCATTATGTCCAACTTTTGAATTTTTGAAATTGCCCCTCATAAAGTGATAAATTACTCTTTTGTATAAAATTCAATTTAATAATAAAAAATATTTTAAAGTTTTTTTTCTAATACAATGTGAACACACCTTTAGTGCTCAATTTTAAGATTTCAAAATTGCTCCTCATTAAATCAGGACTATATAGCTCTTCTTCCCCATATGAACAATGAAGATGTATCTCTTCAACTCAAAATTTCTTTTCTATTTTGCCCTCTTCTAATACTAGTAATTATACGTGAAGCCAATAAACAATTGAACAATGCTTGGGGTATTTTTGTATTTTAATTGGAAAATACTATTACATATTTGTCTTCAACCTTATTTTCAGGTTTCGACAATGCCCTCCCAACTTTATGATATTTACAAAAACAAATCAAAAGGTGGTAAAAGTGACAAAGGGTGTTTATGTCTTTAAACAAAAAAAATACTAACACGTGTTTTTTTTTACATTTTTGCCCTCCAAAATTCAAATTATTTATAGTCAAACCCAGACCCTCTCAATTTCATTAGTTATAAATAAGCCTCCTAAAATATTTTATTTGAAGTCCTCCAATTATCTATAAATTAAAAATACACCCTTACATCTAACTTTTATATTTTTTCATTTTGCCTTCGACATTTCGTAATTTTTACAATCCAAACCAACCCCTCTTAAACGTCCACCTTTAGTAATATATAATGATTATTCCACAAATAAATGGTGATATGTATATCTTCAACTCCAAATTTCTTTTTCTCGTTTTCCTGTCCATATTCGTAATAATTACATGTGAAAGTAATAGACCAATGAATAGTGTCACTTATTTGTGTCTTTTAATTGAAAAATACTATTACACAATTTTATCATTATACTCTTTTATATTTAAATTATTATAATCAACACTAGCCCCCTGTACAATTCATAAACTATACTTAAGCCCTAATAAAATTTATCTGAAACCCTCCAATTATCTATAAATTATAAAAATGGACTTACATCTAATTTTTGGAATTTTCATTTTCCCTCCATGTTTCATACTTTTACAATCAAAACCAACCCCTCTAAAACATTGATTAATTATACATATGCCCTTAACATAATTTATTTGAACCCCCCTATTTATTTATAAATGATACATCGGCCCTTAATATTATAAATAATTATTTTGTTTAGAAATTCAATAATAATTTTTTATTGAATAGCTGTAATAACTAATAAAATAAAAAACTATTGAATATCCGCGCACGTAGAGCACGTCGACACCTGGGATTTTGAATGCTAGATTGAATGGACTATGAAGGAATTTAAATATTGTGGATTTTAATGGATTTTATAAAATACACATTGATTTTGATGGATTTAAAATGATTGGAATTTTGTGGATTTCGATGGATTCTATCTAAATTTTTATGGATTTTGAACATGTTATTAATCATAGGAACCCATGAAAAAACACCATCTACATTATTATCCATGCCCACACAAATCATAAAACATCTCTCAAAACAACCAGTTAAACAATCGTTTGTATACTATGAGAATTTTACTTTAAAGTAAACAAAAAGAACATTTCATCAATTTGGCAGTAAAAACAAAGAAAACATATAGAGACGATCGATAAATCCAAAACTTGAAACGCATAGTTTTACCTTGGTGGGAGTCTAGAAAGAAGAAGAAAAATTGAAATCTGAGGGGGGTAAGGTTGGATTTGAAAGAGTTGTCGTATTTATACCCCCTACTCACAAATCCTTCAAAATCCACCAATTTAACAAATCAATCAAAATTTACTACTTTTTGAATACCCTTGATGAAGTTGGACTTTAAAAAGTATGAATTGAATACCTTCAGATTTTGATGAATTTTAAAACAATCCTTTTAAATTATCATATTGAATACTCTTGGATTTACATGTATTATTTTAAATTCTTAGATGTATACCACGTGATTTTAAAATCTTTCACAATCCATTAAAATTCTTAGTTGAATACACCCCCTAAATGTAGGGAGTTTAAGCATCTCCTATTTTTCCTAACCTCAAATACGTAGTATAGTTGGTCTACTAAAAGAAAAGATAATGAGTTATTTGACAATCTCATGTTTATCTTAACTAAGATTTCATATTACATGGTTGGATTCGAAGTTAATACAAAATTTTAAAATGGTTGTAAACATAAGTTGCAATAAATTTTATTTATCATGTTTGAAAACAATACTTAGATAGATTTAGGCGTATAAGTTTAATTTTATTAGAAAACTTCTTAGTTAGGATAAATCTGACAATGCATAATAAAAAATGATAAATACTATAATGCAAACACGAAAATGCAATTAAGAAATACTATAATGCATTTGAAGAAATACAATAACGCATTCAAATAACCATGACGATGTGATAAAAATACAACGATACAAATAAGCGCGACATTGTGATTGAAGAAGCGCGCATTTAAAAAAGTGCAACAATGTCGAATATCCTTAGTCATTAATTGATCAGTAATAAAACTATAAATATGGCTCAAAATCTATCTTTTTTTAAATATTACTCTATTAATTATCCTCTAAAATGTAAAATCGTGAATTTAGATTGGTTTAATCACTTGTGAAATTAGGATTTTATAGATCTAATATTTTAACATATAATTTATAAGTTGTAGTAATAAAAATATTTAAATTGATATTCAATTGGCATCTAAAAACACGTGACTTGAACATCAATGACATTACATGATAATTATTGAAATTAACACATAAAAATAAAAAATATATATACGAAATAAAATTGTAATGTGACATACTGAGGATATCAAATTGATTTTTTTTCCTCTCGTCACTGTTTGCATAGAACATGTTAGATTTCTTCAACATTATTTTACTATAATTTGTCCATCACAAACTTGGTGATGAAAGCTAATGATACATAAAACGGTTGCGCCCCTAAGCCACACATGTGTCATGATGATATCGAGAAAATGCGGGCCCCAACATCTGCCCAGCGTGGATTTGGCCCAAGCAGTTCTAGGCCCGCTCAATTCAGTCCGCTAGGCGGACCCGAACTCTCACAACATGCTAGGCCCACATGTCTCACAGTTATCCTTAATACCCATAAGTCTTACTAAGACAAGTATCTCGGGGATCAACTTCGGACAGACAACTATAGTTGTTCTCTGCTTCCAATTAAGAAGCAAATACCACAGTACATTCCACACAGGGAAACTTCCTTCTATGGATTGCTCTCGCTTTGGAAATTATCTCCTGCGTATCTAGGAACACGGGGCTAACAGGGAACTTCCATTCTACAGCACGACTCCTAATTAGATAAGGATCTCTACAAATATCTCATTCCTAAACTACGCCTGAAATGGCCTGGTAGAACCAAGATTCCTTGCACTATAAATAAGACATGAGGCTGGTAAGCTAAGGGACGCTACAAATTCTCTGTTACAGCATTACACCTTCCCCAGATCACCGTCTGACTTTAGCATCGGAGTGTCATCGGCCACCACAACGATGGTCCATGGCTTACGTGCGTTATTTGTACAGGTCAGCAAGAACTAGGTCAAAGCAAAGAGCAAAAAATGACTGCATCAAAAGCGATCTAATATGTTTAATAATTTCTTTAGATACTAATTTGAAGATGATTACTACACCACAAGAAAATGGAAATTTAGCGACGGGTATTTAGCGATAGTTTGTAAAAACCGCCGCTATATACTTTATTCAACAACATTTCTTTAACCATCGCCGAATATTATTTGTTAATGACAGTTGCAGTAAATTGCAGTTGTGCTAACCGTCATTATATGCTCGGTCCAGATTCTGCGTGGTGAAAATAAGGTGCAAATGCAATGCAATTAATAGATCTTATTCTATTTCAGATCTTAATACCATCAAATGGATGAGGTTTCAGCCCCAAACCTAACTAATTTTCACTTTCTATTCACATCAAGTTAACTCGATTGTTTAACCTAGATTGCTGCTATTTGGAGGAAGAAACAAAGGAAGAAGAAGAAGAAGGAGAACAAAACTTCTTCTCTTAACGTAGCTGATTCGCACTTCCATCTCAGGTATCACTTCACTCTTCGGTTTCTTTGCAATCAATTTAATCTCATTCAACCAAAACTAGATCTGGGTGTCAAAACAATTTATACATATAAACAGTTGAGGACCGAATATAAAACCTCTTGTTTCAACTTCTGGAGTATCAGTGTTAAGCATCGAGTACATCAATAACTATGTCTGCAAAAATATGTAGCAGATAAATCAATCAAATATTAAAAAGATGATGATATCATACTAGAGTATATTTTTTTAATCATTCAATTCCAGTTATTTAGTTCAAGTTTACAACCTATTTCAGTTGGTTAACTTTTACAGAACTCACCAATAGACAGTCATTTCTATCTAGCAAAATTTTGTACCAGCTTTCTAGAAAATTTGTCAAACTAGTTGTTAGTTGCCATATGAGAAATTTGATTTCATCGATCAAGTGATAGAACTTTGGTCACTAGGAAGGAAAACCAACAATGCTTTACGTATAATTTCTTGACAGTTTAATTTGAAAATTGAGCACCCGAGTGCAAAAACAGTACACTAAAATGGGTTGGTGGGGTTTTCTTGCTCACATGCAATATGAACTATGGGGTGATACAAATATGGTTATGTATGTCATTTGGGTGTAAATTTTCATTAAACACAATCGCAGATACAATGAAACTGTGCATTCCACAATTTACATCGTGAAGAATTGCAAGTATGGAACCACTAAATACCTAGTCAATTGGAGTAGCCACCAAGCTGGGCACATTAGCTACTTTGTACCTAGGCAGAAGTTGGAATGCAAATTCCAAAATCAATCAATCTTTCTTCTTTGCACATTTATCCCTCTTTGGGGCTTTTACTTATACTTGGGCACCAAAACCCTTAATAAAAAAAACTCATTAATACAACATATAACATGAACTCCAAATCAAACTACAATAAGATGCAAAACAATGTATCATTACCTGCCACAACAGAGATGTTCATGTCCTTGTGCCTCTCAATGAACAAATCAATAGCGTCTTTGAATGCCTTTCGGTCAAGAAGCAACATAGTTATATCTTAAAACAAAATCCTTATCACAGAAAACACAAAATGCGGTCATCCTTTGCCTAAAACAAAGATACCCAAACAAATAAAATACCAGATTTTGTCTTTGGCAACACTACTAGTAGGTTTAGTGGGATGATGTCCCCACAGCCAATGCAAAATATTGTTGTTCTTCAATTGCAACGGAGAATCTACCAGCTGGAGTCACAGCTAGAGAAAAATACATTAAAGAGGCAGAGATTTGATGGAGTATTCATATACATTTTTCAGAAGTTGGATGAAAATGTGCCTACTGAGTTTGCAAACCTATTCACTACACTCGTATGTTTCTTTGGCCTTTACATAAATTGAATATATATTTGTTATCAGTGATATTGATTAGTTAATATAAATCAATTAATTACTGTAATTTTGTTCGAGTTTAGAGTAATATTGTTGACTCATCATTTTCAGGCACAAGACGAAGAAAGTGGACAAGCTTCACCAGCAACTGAAAACCCCATATCATCTAGTCAAAATAATAATTATGATCTTCATCGGCTCCACATTTCATAGCATTGTCTACTAATTTATTTCAAAAACGTGGTACAAGTTTTACTGTAGTAAATTTGAATTTAACTATCAAACTTCAAGAAATTCTATATGTACTAGTTTCGATATTTTGTTAACTTTGATGATAATATAGTTGAAGTAAAGTTTTGTTGAATGATTTCGATATAAAATAATTGTGTAAAAATGTGGGTTGCTTACAGGTTGAAAAATGTGATTATAGGTTAAAAATGTGGGTACATATCCATAATAAAATTGTCATGATAATTATGACAGTCATTAGCGACAATTGTAACCGTCGCTATAAAGATTACCAAATCGAATTTAGATGCGGTTATAAACCATTGCAGAGTGCCCACGAACTTTAGCGGTGGTTGATAACTGTCGCTAAAAATCAAAAGGTGGACGATTCTTCAGGTTTTGCCGTAGGCTAAAACCGTCGTAGCATGCTATCAAAACGGTGCCATTGTCTCGTATTTAACGACTGTTTGTAACCGTTGTTATATGGTATTTAGCGACGGTTTTACCGGCAGTTGATGAAAACCATCGTTATATGTTAATTAGCAATGATTATGCCAGCGGTTGCTGAAAATCATCGCTAAATGGCCTAGTGATGCATTTATTAGCTGTGGTTGTTCAACCGTCGCAGTATTATTTGGCGACGGTTATAATAGTTGCTAAATACCTTTGGCAACCATCACTAAAATACTATTTTCTTGTAGTGCTATCATAATATATTGCGGTATTTTAAATCAAGCAACATTATTTTCTTCTCATCAAATAGTAAAAAAAATCATTTAATTAATTTAACTAAAATATCAAGAGATGATGTGAAGAGATACAAATGAAATAACCTAAAGAGAATGAGAAAAAGTTAAAAAAAATGATTTAAAGCAAGTTGTGGATTTGATTAAATTCAACCTTGCACACTCTCAAATTCTTGGTTTGCTTTAATATATACAAACACCTAAAAAAGTCGATTATTTGATAAAAATATTTTAATATCATTTGAGAAATCACAATGAAAAATATCAACGTGAGAGAGAAGAATGAACATTGTGATAGAGATACGTGTTACGTTTGAGATAGCGAGATTAAGCTAAGCAATACTATTTAGGGGGCATATTTAAATTCAGTTGATGACTTCTTATCACACCAACCTTCCACAATTCATCTTACACTACACTTTCTAGTCATTTTTCTCTAAACAAAACCATAACCCAATTCTTCTTTCCTGGTATTATCTAAACACAAACAACTTTTCGAATCCAGTATTTAAGCGAACTATTTTGATTCAGAACTATTTCGAATCCGTAGCCTTAACCACTTTTCAAATTCATTTGTCTTCACCATTTTGGACTTCAGATGAAATCTATTAATATTCAAATCCACTCAGCTTCACCAAGTTTGGCTCAAATCCACTCGTCTTCACCAACTTGTACTTTGATTGCTCAAGTTCAATGATTTGACTATCTTGTCTCACTGCTTCAATGGTATGCACATAAATCTCTATCAACCAAACTTTTTGTTTTTTTAGTTTCAAACCATCTTCTCTGCTTTCTGCTTTGTAATATAGCAAAGTGTGCGTTGTTTTATTTGATTGCTAAATCATTGTAGCATAGAACATTCATATAATGGATCACACTTTTACAATAATAATATATCGACTTAAACCATTAATCTCAATAATCTATGAAGAATCTAGAGTACATTAATGTATTTAACATTCCTGAAACTTAGCTAATTACATTTAAGCATATAAATTTAATTTTACTAAAAAACATTTTAGTTTAGAGAAATCTGACATTGCGTAATCAGAATAATATATATAAGTGTCATTAAACAACATGACGATGCATTTAAGGACCACAGCGATGCGATAAAAATTGTGACAATACCAAAAAATGTAGACATTTGATTAAATCATCGCAATAAATCTAAAAATCAAAATATGAACTATTTTAAAAAATCATTCGATCAATTCTCTTATTGTATAAAAAGATGAATTGTGAACTTAAATTGGTTTAATTACTTAATGAATTTAAGACTTTAAAAACCGAATATCTTAACAAATCTTTTCCAAATTGTAGATATAAATATCTTTAAATCAATATTTAAAATTATTGTGAGTGCAATATCAATGACATTACAAAATAATTAATGAAATAAACAAATTACAACTATAAAAAAAAGTGAAATAATCTACCTGTGATGTGATGTGATTTGTTGAAAATGTCAAATACAGTTTTTTTCCTGCGACCATTAGTTGTACAGAATAGTGTGGTCAAAGTCATTCAAAGTCACCGCTTAAAGCTAAAAGACAAGCCACGACATCTCGCTTCGCCAGACCACTACCCTGAAGCCACAAACGACCATGGATTTTTGCGCTTTTTTACTAAAACGTGAAGCGTCCAAAGCACTCGCTTGATTAAATCGAAGTGTCTGACTACTGAACCCTAAAAGGCAATTTTTTTTGTTCTTTTTACTTTTTTCTTAGTTTCTTTCTTCGGACAGACCAGAAGAGGTGTTGCAATAGACTTTCATGTGCTTTTTTTTCCTTCTTCCTCGCATGTTTTCTTTTCTTTTGATTTCAGTATGCACAACACAACTGCGATTTTGTTTTCATTCTCCCTCTTCTGTTTTTTTCTTCTTCTTTTTTCCTCTCATTTTTCTTATCTATTTTGGATCCAAGTTTGGCCTGCTCATTTTTTGTGCACACCGCCTCAGAGCTTCCTCGCGTCTCCTATCGCTCAAGTTGTGTTGATTGGTTACTCAACTTATTCGACGGTTCTTTTACCTGCAAGAGTGGTGTAAACTTTAAATCTCAACTTGAACCCATGGTGCAAGCTTGCTGCAGTTAATCTAAGACTAAATTTTAACTTCAACTGTTTCTCTACAGACCCCTTTGTTTAAATCGATAGAGTTAAAATAGCGACAATTCATGGTTTCATTGGTTACCCGATCAATTATCTAGTCGATTGGTTACCTGCAAGAGTGGTGCAAGCTTTTAATAACACTGAGGTGGTTCAACTGCCTCAAGCATGGACCTACTGATCCTCTTTTTAGTGTCAATGTATTGTGTACTAAGATATAACGTTGCTTCTTTTACACAAAAGATTCAATAAAAAAAATGTTCAAGATTTTGGAATTGTTGCAATTGAATTCATGGTTTGGGTGTGTTTGTTTGGTGGAACACCAATGTCACTGCATGCAAACATTGCCCACCATGTGTTATAAATGAATCAAGGAAGCCATGTTGAAGAGGAAGGTAGCGAAGTCTGTACATCCATCATTTTTTGATTAAAGCCAAGCCATGGTAAATTGCTTCGCCTTCGCCTTCACTTCACACTTTGATTACCCTAGTATAGAACATGTCAAATTTCAACATCAATTTAATATGCTTTGTATATTACAAAATTATTTATGAAAAACTTTATCTTTTTGATATGCTAATTAATCTCTTTTAGATACTCATTTGTAGATAATGACTAGCACAATATATTGGCGCTACTTAAATTGAGCGAAATTCGTCTTCTTAGCAAAATAAATAGTATAAGGTTATATAGAATCACTTGTTAATATATACGAAAGACATATTTACAAAATTTCCTAGCCATACATTAAAGCATAATATAATGTATTTTGTGCCAACAAAGCAATTTAAATTAACTGAAACACTCGGTTCTAATATGGTTTTCTCAACGTTAAATTAATTGAAACACTCAGTTCTAATATGATTTTTCCAACGTTAAATTAACTGGAACACTTGGTTCTAATATGATTTTCCCAACTACTAGTATAATCCAACTTATAAAGTCGACGATTGATTAAGTTATATGTATCAAAGATTTTGTAGTAGTAAAAATACATAATCATTTTCATGAACATATGATGTTTTCCAATATTCAAATTTAAAATATAGTAAATCAATAAAAATAATATAATAAATATTCGCTTTAAAATGTTGCTTAAAGCGAATGTCCACTTTATAAAATGCCATTACAAATTCAAGTTGCCATGAGACCAAAGACTTCAAGACATAATCATCAACTTTGTGCCACTAGGTATGGCTAAAACCACCTTTTTGGTATTAAATGTTCTAGTCCCTACAAGAAATCGATATGAATTTTTCCTTTTTGTAATTAAAGTCAATTGTCATGCGTTCAACACCTCATTGGAGTTTCATTTTCGCTTTTCTCACTATGAATGTGTTGGGAACACATTATTGAATATTGAGTTCGATATCATAATAGGTAAAGATGTTTTTCTTTTTGCTTATTTGAAAAAACAAACTATTTGTGACTTACTAACACAAAAGAACAACACACACCCTGAGGCTTGAACTATAAAAAAATATTTTGAAATCTTCATTCTTTTAGTTATATCCAAATATTCCAACCTACACAACCACAAATTTTCCTGTAATGATATCACATGCTTCAAACTACACAACCCTTATCAGGGTTTTTTAACAAAAAATAAAAAATAAATAAAAAATCTCTTGATTTTGGCATAAAGTCGTTTATTGTTAGACGATTATAGGTTGATCTATTGAACTTAATTTCTACCTATTTTCCTAATGGAAACGACTACTCGACACCACCATTTATGTTGTCTCACACCGTTACACTCTCCCACACCACCTGTTTTATTTTTCACACCACCACTGCTCTCCCACACCACAAATATAAACATGCATCCATTATGTCTCCCATTCAAAATCAAATTCTTTTCTCTCTACTCCACTCTCTCCCCCATTTGATTGGTTCGATAGCTCTCCCCTTATCTTGCCACTCCACTCTCTCCCCCATTCGATTGATTGGATTCTTTCACCACCGGCTTCACTCTCTTCCCCATTCGATTGCTTCACCTCCTATTAAAAAAAATAGTAACATAAAAATAGGGTAACTTTCAACCAATTTAGACCAATTCTCAAGCTCATTACAACACAAACATTGTAGTACTCTGAGTTATCTAATAAACCCAATTTGAATTACTTGAAAATATTTTGAAATAAGAAAGTTATAGTCATTTTACTAAAGTCGCGCAAATCTGTCTTGCAATGAAAATAGGGTAGTGTCCCTGAATTTCGGCCAACTTATATGCTTAATTGAGACCGATTCTCAAACTCACCAAAATACAAAATTTTTAGTACTATGAGTTTTCTAATAAACACAATTTGAATTGAAAATATTTTGAAATGACCAAGTTATGATCATTTTACTAAAGTCGCACAAATTTTTCAGAAAACAAGTCTGTTATCACCCATTCGCCTAGACCTATGCGAGGATAAGCCTGTACCAATGTGAGGTTTAGGTTTATCCTCGCATAGGTCTGGGCGACTGAGTGAAAACAAACTTTTTTTCGAACAGATTTGCGCGACTTTAGTAAAATGACTATAACTTGCTCATTTCAAAATATTTTCAAGTGATTCAAATTGTATTTATTAGATAACTCATAGTACTAAAATTTTCGTGGATGAGCTGGAGAATCGGTCTCAATCGAGCATATAAGTTGGCCAAAATTCAGGAACACTACCCCATTTTCATTGCGAGATAGATTTGTGTGACTTTAGTAAAATGACCATAACTTGATCATTTCAAAACATTTTCAAATGATTCAAATTGTGTTCATTAGATAACCCATAGTACTATAATTGTCGTATTTTGATGAGCTTGAGAATCAGTCTCAGTCGAGAGTTTAAATTGGTTGAAACTTACTTTATTTGTAATGTTAATGTTTTTTCAAAATTTTTTTTTTTGGTAGTGTAGGTTTGTAGGAAAAAAAAATAGAAAAAATAAAATTAAAAAAATACATGATGGTGTGCAATCCTAGTTGCCTTTCACAGTATACTAGTTTGAAAAATTCACTCCATCCATCATCCAACATAGCCCCCAAAAACCCCAGCACAACCCATCTCTTTCTGAGCTTTAGCCGCTCAACTCGACCACTATAGTCTCTAGTACCCCACCAACGATCCTCTCTTCCTTTCCTCTTTGGAATCCATCCCCCCCCACCCCCCCCCCAAGTCGTTTTCGCACTTCTTTTCCATACTCTACTCATCTCTCCATCCCACAGTTTCTTTTCTTCTCCAATGAGTTCTCTTTCTACTCCTCCAAAAGACCACGAAGAGCGACCCCCACCCCTCGAAACCAGCCCCAAGGTATCATCCATCAAAGAGGAGGAAGCGGAAGAAGAAGAAGCTGTATCCATGAAAGATGATTCGGCGGAGGAGCCCTCAGTGGGTCCTGCAACTGTGTTTCGTATCAGTCTCAAACAACCCCCCTCCAATCTTAAGCACAAGATGAGCGTTCCAGGTCTTTGTAGAAATTTCAGGTCACACCCCTTCCTCTTGCTTTGTTTAATTTGATTAATTTTGGGGTCTTTGGAGTTTAACGTGAAGCAATTTGGGTCTGTTTTAGTTGAATTATGGTGTTCCTAGTTGGCTAAAGTGATCAGTTTTGTAAGCATTGCAATGGGTTTGCTTCAAAACAAGAGTTTGTCTTACAGTTGGCTGAATTGTAAGACCTACAAGGATATCGATGAAGTTCGAGTGAATTTTGACCTCAATTTGGTGCTCCGTTGGAATTGTAGACAGAGTTGGGGTTTTCTGCTAATGCCCCAAGCTTTAATGAGACTATTTTTTTCATTATTTATTTATTCAATCTAAAATCCATTTAGGAATTGTTGGCTATTTTCGTTATGTGAGTTGGTGTCTGAAAGGTTACATGTGTAATTTTCAGTGCTGTTTCTTGGTGTGGGAAGCTGAATTTAATTGCATGTGCTTCAGAAACTTGTGCAAGAATTCCAAGGTGTGTATTTCATACTAATTTTCTGTTTTATCACACGGTGTGATGAATTTTTGTAAAATTTGATAATCCATAAAGAATGTTTGTAGTTTACACATGGAGTTAATGGATAAAAGAGAGGTGTCAACTACTCATTTTGGATCTACCTGTTTTTATTAACCTCCATTTCCTTTGTAATTTTTCTTGCTATTTATGTTCATTCTTTAGTTCTATTATGGGTGTAAGGGTTGAGGGCAGTGTAATGAATTTTGATTGATCAAAAGTGTCTCAAAGTTGTAGTTTGGTCGTCTTGAGTTTTGAATGAAAGTGAGAAAGAGAGATTATTAATATAGTTATAGGTATTGCTCATGCCTACGACACTGCATGACACGACTTCAACATGAAAAATCTTGTGCGCTTATTCTCTGAAATGCCTGTGAAAGTCACGGTACTCTTTTTTATTATGAATATTAATTTCATGCTTACCACACTTTCCATTTACTAATATAATAGAATTAAAAACCTATAAACATGTCCAAATTAGCTCCATCTTTTTCTTAATTAACACTTCCTCCGATGCACTCCAAGTCTCCAACTTATACTTTGGCAACAGGTTGAGTACAATGAGAACCTTGACTCAATTATATGGGGATTCTCATGGTTGGGTGTTTTGGAGATAATTAAATTCAGGAAATGTTGGTGGAGGAGAAGAAATGCATTTATGGGGGTGGTTGGTGATAGGGGTGGGCACGGGACGGGATGGGATGAGATATACCCATCCCTATCCCATCCCGTTCATACGGGATCGGGACGGGACGGGACGGGACGGGACGGGATAAGCTATTCAATCACTAGTCATACAATTCCAATGTTACTAGCTAGGCTTTTCCCCCCTTATAGATACTTTGTCTTTTATGTAAACTAAAGCTTATCACAGAGTTTGATATACATATAGGCTATAACTTATCTTAATGTATGATCCTGAACTATCACTGAACCTCTTGAAAAAAAAAGGTGTTTTGGAACATTTTACAAACCATAAATGTCAAAGAAAGGTTGTTAATGCATGGATATGTACTATGAATACATACATTTATCTGCAAGACAGATTAAGTATAATGGTGTCTGTGATACATTAATGATTCTCGCTGATCCCTGTTATAAGCCTTAAATCTGCAAGTTTTAATTTCCTAAACTTCTCAACTTAATTTTCTATCTTCTGTTTTTCTTTTCAGACTCATTCCCAATTGCAAAAGGACATACCTGATAAATTCATGATGAATATTTTGAAGCAAGACCAATTTCATTCATTTTATTCATTAGATAGATTTTTAAACTTATTTGAAATATTAGTAATCAAATAAGAAACATATGGAGAAATAATTAGTAATCTAAAATAAATAATTAAATAAAAATATTAATAGTTAATATTAATAAATTAGTTCGGGACGGGACGGGATTGACGGGATTGAAAATCTTCATCCCATCCCATCCCATTCTAGATCGGGACGGGACGGGATCGAGATGAAATTATTCAATCCCATTAAGACCCGGAAAAATCGGGACGGGAACGGGATCGCGGGATAGGATGCCCACCCCTAATTGGTGAGATCTGAATGATCCTAAGATTGGTGTTAAAAGGAAAAGCTGAGGATGGGTGTTTGTTCTATTTACCTTACTCTTACTCGAAAGTGAAGGTGGAGAACATAGCTTTCATTTTGGAAAGGGGTTTAGGTTCTTGCGACTTGCGAGAATGTGTGATGGTCAAGGAGATTAGATTGAAGACTCAGGTCGTCACTAGTGTTTTTGATGTGTGTAGAGTGTTGGAACTTGGCTCATATAATGGGAGAAGGGCCCCTACAAGGAAGTGGCATGATTGTTCGGATTGGGTAATGGTGGAGCAAAGGGACAATAACAATGGCATTATGGCAGATGGGGCAGCTAACCATTGTGTATCCATGTGGTCATGGTGTTACATGGTGGAAAAGATATGTGAATGCACTTAAGGACGTGATTCGTGTCACTAAAGACACTAAAAGCGAGAGTAGTTCTTCGTTACTTCAGCAAATAGGTGCTATATCTACTGTGATCCTTAGACAAAATGTCGATCATGAGCTTTAGCAATCCGGATCTATTCATGGTCAATATTTTGAAAGGGGGATGAAGTGTCCCTCCCATTTGGTAGTAAGAAGAGTGTGGATGGCTTTGATTATCTACCGAGAAGTATGGTAATGCCTCATCCTGCGATCCATATCAATGGGATCTCACTTGACCATCTGTTATTGAACTGTCATTTCCTCCAGAGTAGGGGTGGGCACGGTCCGGATCGGTTCCAAATTTTAAAGAATCTAACTTGGACCGTTCAAATTTGACGGATCCGGTCCGAACTGGATTCCTTTATTTTGAACATTGGGACTGAACTTAACTGGAACCGTTTGGAACGGTCCGGTTCCTACGGTTCCAAAACGTTTTTATGAAATATTGTATGGCTAATGTTGATTGTTTCTACGTGTCCTAAATTTAGCCGAATTTCACTGGACCATACTCATTGTAACAATACCGACTGTAACAGCCAAGAAGTGCACTCACTGTAACATTTTTTATAAACCAACTTCTGCTCATTTAAACCAAAAGGGAACATGCATCAAGAATTGTCTGGGACCAAATAATATGATTTGTTGAGCCTTGAACACCCGAACTACATCTTAATTTTCAAATTTGAGAGGTTTTAGTGTTGGATTGTTTTACGAGTTAGAAGTAACACAATGGGTTTTCCTAGTTGAGTGATTTTTTATTTTTATTTTTTATGAATTGAGTGTTAAAAATGTGTAACTCTCTAAAACAGAGAGGACTAAAACATAACAGAACTTGAGCTAGATTTTCTAAGCTTAATTAGAAGGACCAAAATCAAATTTAGATGGGTCTGTTGGCTAGTAAGGAAAACGAAAACTAGATGAAAAAACAGAGCTTCTGAAGTCCAAGGTCAGAAACAAAGCAAACTAAGAAATGGGTATTAATTGGTTATATACCCATAGTTTCGAAGGTGTCGTTGCCGCCATAGAAGGTAGCGTGAGCGCTCTCCCAAGCACCACCAGTGAAGACGTTAGGGATTCGAGCATTGACGAGTGCCAAAAACGAGATGATAAGAGTGAGGCGACAAATTGCATTTCTCAGTGAAGCCATTTCTGTCACTCAGTGACAGAGAGAGAGCAGAGGAGAGGAGATCCTTCAATCCAAACGCAGACATGAATGCACATGGGTGGATCGATCGAGAGAGATCTTTCGATCTTCTTCTTCAACCAACAACTTCTACAGATCTGGAATCTGGTGGAGAGTGGAGAATAGATAGAGAGAAACGGTAGATTGAGAAGAGAGGGGAAGATAAGAGCACGGGGTCTTTTCTAACTTTCTATTTTAGGTTTCTAACTTGTAAAATCTAATATGTGACCCGGACCGTTTCACTTTAAATAATAAGAACCGGGCTTGGACTGTTTTATAATGGATTCGAACCGTATCTAAAAATACAAACTTAAAATCCGGACCGTTTGAAGCAAACCGGTCCGGTTTGGTTTGAACCCGCGGATCCTCGACCCGTTTGCCCACCCAGAGCTTTGGCTGAATTCCACGTCAATGCCTCTTCCAACTGTCTTTTATCTTGGGTGGAAGTTTGGTTCTTTGTCATCAGCTTGTCCCCAAATTTATCTGCTTTCGGCAGATGGGTCTGGAACATGATGTTTCATGCCTTAGTTTGGAACTTTAGGTCCTTTGGAGGGGAAAAAAAATCTTGAGGTGGTGGGTTCATAAATTTGTAGATAATTTGTGGATAGATGCTAAGGTTAGCTTTGGCTTTGGAGTTGTAGTTGGGAGATATTCAGACACATTCAATTACACATTCAATTCTCTATTGTATGTTCAAATGAGATATTATAGTGTTGAGTACATAGATCTGATGTATTTTTATGATCATCAATGTTATTTTTCCACTATCACGCTCATTTTTTTTTCATTATACATACATTTCCTGTTTTGCTGATAAAAAATAAAACTAGAATGATGGTTCTTTGCCTTGGTTTTACGGTGAGCAAATGGACTTAAGTCGGACTCACCACTTATAATGGTTCCAATGGATGATTACAGTTGTTGGATTTTATAGGGGACGAAGGACAAAGCGGATAAATACGAAGAAGCAATGAGAAAAGAAGGGATACGGTGGATTCATGATCCTCCTTGGGACAACTCATGACGAGGTTCTCAAAATTAATTCTCGTTGGGGGAATAACAACGGCAGTGGAGAAGGTAACTATTAGGATGGTTACACTCGACCAAATCAATCAAGGACAGTGTTACGTTTCCACTCATTTTGAAATTCCTCAAGTTAGGTTGAGAACACTACTTTCCAGACAAGTACATTAGGTGTTAATGTAATAGTTGTTAACCACAACAAAGGAAGTCAAAAAGGCTTAGCTTTTGTTTACTTATTCAGAAATTCTTGAAGTTAGGTTGAGAACACAAGTACATTAGGATTTAATGTAATAGTCACAAGTACATCAGGTTTTTATGTAATAATTGTTAACCACAACAAAGGAAGTGAAAAAGGCTTAGCTTTTGTTTTGGGGGTTGTTAGGAGGGAGGACCCGACCCCATAGCTTTGGAGTTCACAACTAAGGATGTGGTTGATTTGGAACAAGTGTTTGGGAGAGTTAGAGGGCGAGTCAGTATTTCAAGGCCCAACACTCGGAAAGGGTCCAGGAATAACAAAGATAAAGGCCCAAGTGTTATCTTTAACGAAGTGAGTTTAGCAGAGTCGCAAGGCCAAAAAGTTATTAAACTAGCCAAGGGTCTTAGCATTTGTTTATAGGGAAAAAATGTGCCTTTGCGTATATGATCCAATGGGATTCAGTCGAAGACAAATGAGTTAGCAAAAGGTCTTTTGCTTCATATCGGAGGTTCTGGGTTGTGACATTGAATACTAGAGGAAAGCTAGATGCCGGTTTGGAGGATATCGATTTTGAGAATATGTAGTTGTCGTACTATGTTTGTGGGGGCTTTGGGTGTTTTCTAGGGTTGATGCATCTGCTTTCATTGTTGTGTTTCAGCTTTTGTTTGTGTTGATTCGTGATTATATGTTTGTGTTGTATATGTAATAGTTAGAATCTAAAATTTTTAGGTTAGGTGTGTTGTAAGGGTGTAGTGTTATGCGTTGTAATGTAATGGCAAAGACTCCAGTCATGGAGTCTATGCGGATCTTCTTTCTAATCGCTTAGGATTATTAATGAAATCTTTTTTATTTATTTGTGTTGATTCGTGATTATATGTTTGTGTTGTATATGTAATAGTTAGAATCTAAGAATTTTAGGTTAGGTGTGTTGTAAGGGTGTGGTGTTATGCGTTGTAATGTAATGGCAAAGACTCCAGTCATGGAGTCTATGCGGATCTTCTTTCTAATCGCTTAGGATTATTAATGAAATCTTTTTTATTTATTTATTAAATGATCAAAGTCAACATAATCTTCTCTATCTTGATTTGACGAGGGGCAGGGATGTATGTAGCACAAAGTGGGTTTGGCAGCGAGAGTGATATGTGAGAGTGGGATTTTTAGGGTTGTTAGCAAGGAATGAGATTTCGCGAAATTTCACCTAATTTTTTTTTGAAATTTCGAAAAGAAAAAGAGCGAAAAAAATAATTACATTTTTTCGTAAATTTCGTAAAAATACAAAAATCAGCTACCAAAAATTACATTTTTTCGATGATTTTTCGGAGTTTTTTTTGTAAATTTTGAGGTTTTTTTTTTTTTTTCTTCTAATTATTTACTGATTTTTTAAACCACCCCTTGATTTCCTAATTATCGTTTATTCTACTTATATATAGATTTTTGAAACCACTCGCTAAGTTTCTAATTATATAGTGATTTCATATCTTAGTATTTAGGCTTCATTTAATATGTTTAAATTTATTTAATTGCTTCTTATTTTTGACATATTTCAAATACTCGAGAAATTCATTGTATATATTTCATGTATCATCGAAATTTTTACGTTTCTTCTGTACACATCGAAATATTTCTTTAAATCAAGAACCAAAATTAACTTGAAAAACAAAATCACAATCCTTGATTGTTAGAAATGAAGAGTTATGATCCTTCACCCATGATTTATCTGTCTTCATTTTACCAAAACCAATGATCTACATGTTTTTATTGTGCTACATTTTATCCCTTGAAAAAAGAAAAGTATATGTTAGTAGTCGAAGAAATTCATTTGATTATAACACATGTTTATAATTTTTTCATCTAATAGAGGTTAAAGGAAGCTGGATATTTCCCCTTCAATTCACATCATGTTTTATCATACTTTTCTTTGTATAGAAGAAACTTCTTTTTTGTATGAAATCTTTCTAGCGGTTGACCCTTCTTTGATTTTATTCTTTGTAGTTCCCTTGCAAATCCGGCATTTTGGATTCCTATACATATCGTCAACCCAGAGCGTCCGACTGAATGTGCAGTATTCAATGTTATTGCAGGTATAAATTGTGACAATTTGATGAATTTACATCATACTTTTAGAGGAAGTTCTTAAAATGTTTATAGTGGTTTTGCTATCTTTGATGGATAGGATTACTTGGCAATGCAAAATATTTTCTTAATTGTGCGTCTATTTTCTTTTCGGTGCATACCTTGCAGGATTCACACAAAAAATACCTTCTGTTCATTGTTAAGCTTCATAGATATTGATTTACTGTTTCACTTTTCTTCAACTTTCCTGCATTGAGTAATGAGTAATATCCGTTCCTCACAAAGAGGCTGAATTTTCAGTAGCTTGTATTTACTTTTTACTGCTTCCACTCCTATACTCCTATTTGAGTTCTTTGGAGGGGTAGAGCCTGCCAGGATATAACCCTTTTGTATTTCTTTTGTGTTTCTATCGTCAATGAAATCCTTCTTTGAGAAAGGGATGATGGAAGCCATACCTTACAATAGGTATAGGAACTTCCTGATAACACTATTTATTTATGTTTTTCTTTTCTTTTTTTCATTTCTTCACGAGACTTATGTTCAGAGTTGATTATAAAAGACATGTGTTGAGGATGATGAGAGGTGTGCAATGGAAGGTATGTGTGTTGTGTCAGAACGCAGAGGAATCTATCGAATTATCCATACATGAATTTGCACTGAGCATTTGCAATCACTGTTTGGAATGATTTCCTATGTTTCTTTTAAACAGCAATCTTTTTCTCAGTTAGTTGAACAAATTGTCTAAAGCAGCTTCCAAACCGATTTGTGAGGACCCTTTAAAAGCAAATGAAGCTATCATCAAAGGAGTTGGCAAGTGTTTGACATTGGGGGATATATATAATTTTTTTTTTCTTTAAAGTCAAACACACACCAAGTTTTATTGATCAAAGATAGGGAAAAGCTGTGAGAAATTCATCATGCAAGGAAGATAAAACAAGAAACAGTACAACTTACAAGAACAGGAGATTGTCCCAACCAAACATAAACCACCTATTAAAAGAACAATTCTCAAAGATTTTGTTAGCTGACCCTCACAACCAAATGTCTTTCTTCAGATTGATGAAACAATTATTAGAGGAGAGCTCTTTCCTTTAAAAAAGGTCTTTTACTTTCCATAAGGCCCACGAGACAAAGTGGATATCCATTTTCTCATTCTTGAGACAAAGTTGTACAAAAATTGCTTCCATTTGCTTTGTGTTGGATCAGATGGAAGGAACGCAACAATGAATCTTCAACAACAAAGTTGTAGGTATTGATAAGTGGCAGTGGAGATCTAATTACGTTGTGGGTTGAGTATCACATTACCCTGAGTTTAGAAGGCTTTATTTATTTATTTATTTATTTATTCTTTTTATGCTAATTGGAGAACTTTGATTTTAGGGTCTTAATGCTCTTAAGGCGCCTTGTTATATCCCATTGAGTAATAAAATTTTTACCTTAAAGAAAAAACAAATGTTTCCACTCTTCTCCCAATCCTTGTAGTATCTGAACATGCCAATTCACTCGAAATTCAATAAGAAAAGCAGTCCACACCTTCTTCGCATAAGGGAATTGAATTACGTAAAACACAATGATTGGAGATAGCATTACGGGGGGCCAGGGCTTAAAGGAGTATCTTCTGAACACTTCTGTGTACAACTGGAGGCCTTTGTTTGTCAACATAGCTCTACCTCTATCACATTGTTCATACTGTAATCCATCCATATTCTGCTCTTCCATCTTGAACTTAACCCTCTTCTTATAAACTTAAATAGAGCTATTGGTTACCTAGAGACAAGTGGACATCTGAAAACCCTTTAACAAATACAGTGAAATGGAAGTCACATTTATGCCTTTGTAAGTGACGGATCATTTTTTATAATCTCACATGATAAACAAATTTGTTGGCTTTTATCTGCTGATTATGTCCAGCATGACATGATGCTTTTTGAAGGGAGGTCTTTGATTTACTTCCACTGTTATTTATTGTTTATTTATTTATTTTATTTTGTTGCGCCAAGAATCTTCTGGCAGTTTATTATGTTTATCTATTTGGTTGCAGCAGTGTCATGGTGTTTACTCAGGGCATTTGATTTACTGTTTTATCTAATAATCCCAAACATCTATTAGCTTCTAGTATTTTTTATGCATATTTTAATGTAGTGATTTTTTATTTTTTATTTTATTTTTCTGTTGCCAGATTCTCCTAGGGATTCTGTTCAATTTATTGAATGGTCTCCTACTTCTTGTCCTCGTGCCTTGCTAATTGGTAATTTTCATGGGAGGATAACTATTTGGACTCAGCCTTCTCAAGTAAGTCAGAATTACTTGACTATGTCTTTTTTTGTTGTTGTCGTCGTATAGTGATGACTTAGTTTGAAGGCATAGATGAATTTGGGTAGCATTACTGTACGTCTTTCTTGTTTGTTTAATCTCTTTCAGTGTGCATAATCTTGGGCTGCTTGAGAGTTTGGTTTTAACACTTGTTAATCCTTGGTTCTAAAGGAACCCATCTCCTGATTTGTGGGGCAAATAATTTTTAAATTTATTTATTGTGAAGTCTCCTGCAAAGTGGGAGGTGGGTTTTGTAGATCCAGCGCTAGCATATTGAAACTCCTGAATTTATGTTCATTTCGTTCCCAACATCTGTTGAGCTTTTTCTGGCTTAATCCAGGGCCCTGCTAATTTGGTGAAGGATGCTAGTTTCTGGCAGTGTGAGTATGAGTGGCGACAGGATATTGCAGTTGTAACGAAATGGTTGTCATGGATGTCTCCGGTATGCCATTTTGTGCTCTTTTTTTAGTGTAATTTGGACTCACAAATTCTGTTCTCATATACTTAAGTTTAATCCTTTTTGAATCATAAATTTTCTGCTAGTTTTCTTTACTTTTTGTAATACTAAGGCATGAGTAAGGATATGTCTGATTAGCAGGAAAAAAAATGTAGTGACACAGCATCAAAAGCTTGATTATCCCAGGAACACTCAAAGTATCATCACCTTTATATCCATTCAGCAATCTCTCAACATTTCATTTTATGAGGATGCTCTTTTTTTGTCTTTAAGGCTTGATTGACAAACTTGCCTGTTAAGATTAGTCTTTGTTTGTTCATTATATTTTGATCTTTACTGTGTTTAGTGATCCAACTACGCCTACTAATGTTTCTTTGGCGTTTGAAAGTTTCTGTACTGGGTATTGCTTAATCTTGTCAGCATTTTGATGGTTCTTCTTGGTTTCAAATTATGAATGGGCTTATGATTGTTGGCGTGATGAGCAATTATTCCTATCTTTGTATTTCTCCAGCTGTTTTACTCTGAAATGTCACTTTCAATTTTCCTTTCTCAAACTCAGTATAGGTGGATTTCCTCGACTTCTAGTTCGTCTGCAAATTCTAAGTCAATTTTTGAAGAAAAGTTTCTTTCTCAACAGCCTCAAACTTCAGGTTTGTTCTTCCTAACAGTTTTTCTCTGTTGGTGTTTTTGAAATCTCTTGTTCATTGTTGATTTTGGTCATGTATATCCTTCATGGTTTTTGCATCATTAGCATCCATAATGTGTTAGTTTAACAATGTTGAGCCATCATTCAACATGTTGAATGCTGCACTTATAATTTCTAGAACTTTTCATTTTTGATAAAAATATATTGTTGCCTTTGGAGAATGAAGAAACTTGGAAACTGCTGAAATGTAACTTGCATAAGAAAGGCTTAAAAGGTGTTGCAAGAGTGGGATGAAGAGGAAAGAGCATGACTTTGTTGTATTGGAGCAGTGCTGGGAGTTGATCTAGGTAAAAGTCAAGAATTGTCTATGGATCTGGTTTAATGCACCATATTGGAATCGTAAAATCAGATTGGTTAGTGTCCAAACTTGGATCCTAATGTGGCGCAATTGGTTAAGCGACCAAGGGCAATCTAGTTCACGGTGATCCTTAAGGTTCTTACTTGTAATGGAAGGGTTTTGGGCATTGAACACAGGCGGCGTGGTATGTAGTCTAGGTAGCTTGGCGGGCGAGGCGACAGGATGTCCCTTGAGTGCCTAGGCATTCTAGGCAACTATTATTTACTCAAATTCATATATTGCATAAGCCATATTTATCCAAGGACTTCAAATTCAGTATGCATCTCCAGAATACAACAACCATAAAAAAACTCAATAATTCAATGACAACCATAACAAAGTTTAAAGATCATTAAAAACAACTCTAGGAAAAAAAATTAACAACTATAAAAAGGAAAAGAGAAAAAAATGGAGCATGCCAGACATGTGTTGATTGTTTGTTTTTTAATGGTAGCCTAGGTGACTGCCTGGGTTGCGTGGATACCTCTAAAAGAGTGGCGTACCGGTGTCGGATGTGGATACGTGTTCGACACTACAATTCTTGTGCGACACTTCCTATATTTGCAATTGAAGAAAAATAGACGACATAAACAATAAACATAAAAGCTTATGCCTAGTACTTCATTATTATTAGTCATCAGTTGCAATTTTAGTAAAGTATAACATTTTGAGTGTACCCGTTCCTTATATAATAAGTTTTATAATTGTATGTATAAAAATATATAACTAGTGAACACAACCCCGTGTCCTTGAATATTCCCTTTCTAGATTCGCAGTGTTTGACACCCCACACCCGTTTCTTTGCCTTACATGTGTAGTCGTATCTATACAACCTAGGCGAACGCGTAGCCGTATTTATGCAATCCAGGTGACCGCCATTGACTACAACCTTTGGGCTATATCCTAGGCGAAGCGAGGTTATAGATAATTTAAGGAGGCGTCTAGTGCGTCTAGGCATTACTTTTGACAATGATATTATACCCAAGGAAGTGGATGAACTAGGGACCCAACCTCTGTTACTGATGAACAAGATTTTACTTTGTAAGTGGTTGTGGAGATATGGTACAGAACGGGAGTGCTTATGGGAAGAAGTGATTAGAACAAAGTACGATCCAGTAGGATTGAGTGGCTTTCTAAGCCTCCAACATGCTCTTATTGAACGAGTACATGGAGAACTATTTCGAATCATAAAGTGGAGTTTATGCAAATGATTGAAGTAGTAGCGGGGAGATGTGATAAAGTCAGTTTTTTGGCAAGATGTAGTGATAGGGAGGGTGGCAATCAAAGAAAGATACCCTAGACTATTTGACCGGAGGGTGTATTGATAAAGTTTGGTAATTTGATCAGAGGGGATATGCAATGGGATTTTCATTTAGAACGAATAATCTTTTGATGGGGGAAGCATATGAGTTTGTGATTTTCATTGATATCTTGGTGGGAGTTAGGTTAAAGGATATTGATGAAAAATGGGTGTGGAAGGAGGATACACAAGGGATTTTCAGTGTGCTGTTTTGCGAGGTTGGCAACTGATCATATGCATATCGACGCAGTTCGATATTTTCTAATGAAGTTAGTTTGGAAGAAACGGATTCCATCTAGAGTAGCTTTCTTTATGTGGGACAACTGTGCAGAACAAGAGACAAATTGAGATACATAGAAAAGGGATGGTGTTGTGATTGGGGAAGAAGGTGAAGTGGGGTTTTAGCCCTCAAGATCTGACTAGAGATACTTATTAATATATTGAGGTATGTAGGATGGGTTTTAGATTTATGGTTTTGGATACATGTGAATGTGTGCAAAGCACGTGTGGGTGATTTGTCAAGAAAGAATAACCCCAACAGTTCAGTCAGGGATTCCATACGTTTAGGGGGTGAGTCTAATTTTGATTAGTGTAAGGGGGTATCTCAAACTTTCATAGAACATGGTCAGGGGTCAGTTCACTTGGGACTGCAAAATGGATCAAGGTTCCACATATTTTACAATCTCAGATGTTGCTTTCAACTTGATTGAAATTTTGCTAAATGAAGATGAAATGGTGATGGAATGGAAGAGTTTAGAATAGCAGATCACATTGTTTCTTATTTCAGGACCCTCTTCACCAATCTGAACATTAGCGATGTTGCTAGTGAGCTTGAATTGAAAACCATTTTGAATGTGGTCTCGATGGAAAGGTCAAGGCAGTATGAGATGAGGAAATTCCTGGTGAAATTATGGATCTTTAGAAATGATTCTGGGCATTGATGGGTTCTCCATAATTGTTTTTTTTCCAGAGATGTCAGGGAGACTGTCATACCAAAGTTCCTAAGACTCCTGAATTTTACGGTGGTTGCTAAAATGGAACTTGTAATGAGAATCTTCTATTGTTACCAAATTTTTGGGTGGTCAGTCATTCGACAAGTATCAACTTTAAATCTTCTTGTTTAAAAATAGCTTTGGAGTTTTGTCAAGGAAGATGAGGCTCTAGTAAGATTGTCTATGACACTTAGAAGCTAAGAGATTTTTAATAAGCTCTGGCTGCACATCACATTAGACTTGTCTGTTTTCTTTTTCTGACTGACATCCATATGTTTTTCAAAGTGAGTGTGGTCAACCTTCGGATTTCTACAAAGAACTTTCTGGTAATTGATTTAATGAATTGAGGGTCTAGAGAGAACCTTCTAGTAATTGATTCAGTGAATGGAGGGTCTAGAGAGAACCTCTTTGTGAATAATGTTATGTTTGTTCCTTTAATGTCATTGCCAGCAGCTCGTTCATCCTTGTAAACTTTTTTTGATTATCAATATCTATCTATGTGTGTTTGACCCAAAAGGAGGGTTGTAGATGGTGAGTCTTCAGTTCATCTCTACTCTCTCCCAGAGAACCATGTCACTTGAAGTTACATCATCAGGAGTTTCCTTGAATGGATGGGCAAATCGTGCCGCAACCAATCTTTGATAGGGTTCCAACACTAGGTTTGGTAAGTTTTATAGGTGTTTGCAGAGATTGGAGGAGATGGTGGATTTTGGTAGAATGGCCTTGATTTTACAACTACCTTTTTAGGAAGAAAGTGGAATGGGTCAAACAACTCCATTTGTGTAGTAGGTTGATTTTATGGGAATGCACTGGGTTGCAAAATACGGGTACGTGTGTTGGACTCGGACACGGGCATGGGGTGTTGGACACAACGAATCTAGAAGTGGAAGATTCTCTAAGAAATAACATATCAATTCTCACAACGTGTTATATTTCTCTAAGAAATTGTAAGCCATGACTAATAACAATAATGTGTCAGGCTATAACAATAAAGTACTAGGATAAACTTAGAGTTTTATTGTTTATGTAAGATATTTTTCTCAGATTGCAAAATACAAAGGTCACACAAGAAATTGTATCGTGTTGGACACAATAACACAGGTGCACTATTCTGTTAGTGATGTCTGCGCCAGCCAGGGAGTGTAGAAGAGATGAGGAGATGGGAAGATATGCATTTCTAAGTGATGCGAGAGGTCCCTATTAAGCTAAGTTTGAGAAATCTAATTGTATTTAGGAATGTGTTTGAAGGATGAAGAGAACCATAGGTATCAAAATTTTTTTTTTTGCGGGGGGGGGGGGGGGGGGGGGGTAGGTGAGGGTGTTCATGGGAAGGCAAAGGAGAGGACAAGCTTTGAGTAGTTGTTCTTAAGTTTCTTAACATGAGTTTGAATATCTGCATCTGCCCTAGTTTGTTGCCTCTCAAAGAATGTGAGAGCTCCCTATGTTTTGTGTTTGAAATATCAGAGCATCTCCACTTTCTCAACTTGATCGTTTTTAGAGGAGTTTGTAAAGGGTTGAGGGTGAACAACTTCCTCGGTAAAGAGAAATGGTGGTGGTTGTGGTATCTTACATGCTCTCATAACAAAGAGGAGGTCTGAAGGAATGGTGGATCTTGGCTTTACGCCGACGAAGAGGCCACAAGTGGGTGGGAATGTCTCGTAATCCCATGGACATCCTAGCATTTTGACTAGAAAACTGAATTTTGAAGATCAGTTGAGGGTGGTTCGGTCTGTTTGAATAGATGGGGTGGAGACATGATTCAAGAAGGAAGAGATAGAAGCAGGTTATTAGTTCTGTAACAAGGTAAACTTCAAAGAAAACTTAAACCAAAAACCAGGTGAAAGCAGAGGAGAGTGGTACCAAGATAGGAGGATCTTTCCCTCGATGTGCTCATCATCATTGGGAAACAAGGGACCTGGTTGACTTGACGTTCATTCAGTGGGTGCACATGAGATGGTGTAGGGAGGAGGTCATTCATGGAAGCAGATTGAAAGCCATCAAAGCTCTCACTGTCCTCTGTGTTGATGCTTTTGGGCAAATTATCTTTTGGTCTTTCAAGAATGGTGGAAATGCACATTGAAGGTAAAAGCAATTTAATAGCCTATTGTTTGGAATCTAGTTCAGGTATCCATCTGACTTGGACAGAGTGTTTGATTTGGCATACCACATGATAAATTCTTGGAATAGACATTGTTTGTCAAGTAACTTGGAGTGGAAGTTCTTATTTTGTGTGTTGTATCAACTTTTTTGTAGATAAAACATATATGCGTTTATTATTTGATTAGATTTAGTGTCAGAATATATAGAAAAAGGTAATAAATGACAATAAGAAAAAAGAATAAGTTGATGGTTTGTGGCAAGACAAAGTTCAATGCAATGCTCCATAGCACTAGGAGTGGGACCGTAGCACCTAATAGAGTTGGATAGTATGAAGTTGTTTCCTAGACACATCATCAATCCCTATTGAGAGGTCATGGTGGAGCATTTGTGACTATAGGCCATTTTATGACCTTGCATGCAACTTAGTGAATCAATAATTTGTAGAAATAATCAACTGTTGGTTTATGATAAATTTTTGTTGGCTCACTTAAGTCAACCTTGCATATTTATGATCCATTTGTCGTTTCCCATTTAAGATTTAGACTTCATCTGATCTCGGTTTCTGGTATGTGTTTGATTAAAAAAGGAAAGAAAAGAAATCTCGGTTTCTGATGCAACTATTTGTTTTTTGGACTTCAGCAAGGTGGCCAAATTTTCTTTGTGTTTGTTCTGTTTTCTCATCGGGTTCTGTCCAACTTCACTGGTCTCAGTGGCATTCTTCTCAGACCTTTTCAACATCTAAGTGGTACTCTACTAGCAAAGGACTATTGGGAGCTGGTCCTAGTGGCATCATGGCTGCTGATGTCATCATAACTGAATCCGGAACCATGCATGTAGCTGGCGTTCCAATTGTCAACCCATCTACTGTTGTGGTTTGGGAGGTTATACCTGGGCCAGGTAATGGATTTCAAGCAAACATAAAGTCGAATGTGGGCAGTGGGATTCCACCTTCATTAAACCCTCCCTGCGGGAACAGTTTTGCTCCTCTGGCAGCATACCTATATAGTTGGCAGGAGTATTTGTGCTCTGAAGGAAAGCAAGGGAAGCAAACAGATCAAGAGTCAGTTGAAACAATATCACTTCATTGTTCACCAGTTTCAAATTTTTCTGCATATGTTAGTCCTGAGGTCGCAGCTCAATCAACGGCTACTACTTGGGGTTCTGCTGTTACTGCAGTTGCATTTGATCCAACATGTGGTGGTTCTGTGGTGACGGTTGTGATAGTTGAAGGTAATTATTTTTCAAATCTTAAAATTTCAGGATAAATTATAATATTGCTTTATTGATGTCAAAGATACTTCTTTCTTTTAATAATTTAATATTCAGTAATATATTATAAAGCAATGATAGAAATGTTTCTAATAATAATAATGTTTAAAATCATTAGAAATGTCTAAGAATGTAGATAGCTTGTGAATGAACATGAAAGTATTTTTGTGGGCTTGGGGCTATACGTGGGGTATCGGGATTCCCACTTCTCTCGTATGTTTGATTGGGGAATTGTTAGCTTCATGATGAGATCATTTTGTTTTGTATATAAATACATTCTCCGAGAATAAAAAAGGTCTTCAATGAACCTCCATGTTGTCCAAACATATCATAACAAAGATAGAAAATTAAAAAAGCTAGGACAGGTTGACAAGGTTGCCCTTAAATGTATAAACATAAACATTAAATCCTTACTATTTTGTCTATTTTTTTTTAAATAAAAAATGTAAACAATCAATAATGGGTATTGAGTATATCAAACAAAACAGGGTTTGATTTACATTCTCTCAGGAAAAAAACAGAAAAACATGGAAAAGGTCTTTATTGAACTTCCATGATGCATTAATGGACACGAGTGTTATTTCAATTTCAAACATTACATGGACATGAATATCTGTACTATATATAATGCCTGCTGGCTCCAATGAATAATGTTGACGTCTTCAACCTGATTTTTGGTTTCCAATTTTGCCCTCACAACTTCATAATATTTACAAGCAATGTCAAAAGGTGAATAAAAAGTGACAAAGGGTTTTAATGTCTTTTAAATGGACTTTTGGATTTCCATTTTCCCTCTACATTTCATATTTTTTACAATCAAAACCAACCCCTCTAAAACATTGATTAATTATAACTAAGCCCCTAAAATAATTTTCGAAGCCCTCCAATTTTCTACAAAATGTAAATAGGCCCTTACATTTAACTTTTTGATTTCCATTTTGCTCTCCACATTTTATACATTTTACAATTAAAACAACATCTCTCAAACATTGATTAATTAGATCTAAGTCCCTAATATAAATTATTTAAATTCTCCATTTATTTATAAATTATAAATAGGCCCTTACAACAGTGAGAGTATGATCTTTTTACTCCATAATATTCTTTAACCTTTTTAATTATTTAAATTAAAAGTCTTATTCAAATCTCCTACAATTTTAATTTTTACTTATCATGGAATTTTTACTTATCATTGAGCTTGGATTAGGTGAGGAACTGTGGGAAGATCGCATTGCTTGGAGGACCAAAATCCATGTAGCCGACCCCGAAAATCTCGGGAATGGGCTTTGATGATGATGATGATGATGATACGCGCATTTAGAGCACATCAACACCCTATTTTTTAATAACTGGGACATGTAGACGTATTGAACCTTACAATATGTAATTTCTCTAATAGGAACATCAATACTATTTTCAAAAAATAAAAAAAATTAAACTAATCTACAATAAGGATTACCAAGTCATCATTCAGCTTTATTTTAGCTGACCCACCTACCGGCTTCTAACACCCATCTCGCGCTTGCAACAGCTGTGAACTGAAAAAAATGTCAATTTGTCATGCCAAATCCACCTGTCATTCTGCTTGTCTTTCATTTTAGCTTGCAACAAGGTGTCACTTTACCAAGTGATCGAGCTGTAAATCATTTGACTCCTTGTCTAGAATGCAAACTCCAGCAAGCCAACTGAAGAATATTTAACTCCCATCTCTGTTATAAGGAATCATACAGAGTTTTGGAAACCATCCTTCAAGGGGCAATATCTGAGCAAGCCATGATGCCAAGAGTAGACCTCTATGCACTTAAAGAATGGGATAGAAAGGCTGTTCGATGGTAAATAATGTTGTTCCACGTAGCAGCCACAAGAATTTAAATTCTGTTCTAGAGAAAATATTTTGGGGAACTACCATATTTAGCTTCAATAATTCGTCTACAAAGTACACTTTGCTCAATCCTAAATCTTTCATAAAAGTTCTCTTTAGATTGACACACCTGGCTGTGCCCTACAAAAGTTCTACCATGCACTTCTCCTTTTTCTGAGCTGTGAAAATAGGAAACCAGATTATAGCTAAAGAAGCGATGAGATGCTCAGGAATCCAAGTGAAAGTTACCCACCCTATGTTGGAGATGCATTTTTTCTTACATAGTTAATCTCTTTCATCCTTTATTCCAAACTATTTTCCAGGGCTCTGTTTTTGTATCTTGCATCCAAGCTGTTTTTCCTTGCATAGCTTCTAGTTAGCTTACCAACTGAACAAGTAAGAACTGAGGTTAATTCCTTGGCATTGGATACAACACCCCAGTGGATGATATTAGACTTTCAGAAATTCAATCAACCTGGAGGTGTCCTCAAAGAATGGGAGAACATTGCGGATAGCTTGGACTTGAGAAGCTTCGGCATCCAGGATCGTGTCACTGGCATATTGAAGAGTTGGGATAGGAAGAAAGCTGATTCTGATTTAGAAATTGAAAACCAGCAACTGGATTGGTTTCTTTGGTTCCCAAGATCATTTGAGACAGATCTTCATTATTGATGGAGAAGAAAACCCTATGATACCCATTTGAAAAGAAACCAGATTTTCATCCATTTCCAATGGTGGTGTCATATCAAGAGAGCTTTACTTAGACTAAGCTACATATATGTACTATAGCGTAGCAGCAATTTCTATTTCTTCCAGGATTCTATTGTAATGATAAGCATCCGTATCATCGGATACTGATACAATTAATTCTTAGGAAAAATCAAAATGGGTGGGTGGGGGACAGAATGTGCAATTCATGGGTGTGTGGGAGACAGAATGTGCAATTCATATTTTAATTTGAATTTAGAAATACTCTTGCTTAACGTGAACAATGCAGTTCATCCTTTGCCTTAAACAATGTTATATGAAGCTTGCTATTCTAGTTTTTTTGCAGAGCTTTGAGGGTGTTCATAGTTTTGTAAGAAAGCAGTAGTTTATTGATGCCATTTCTAGTTTCTGTTCTTTGCCCATGAAATATGTTTCCACGTTTGTAGGTCCACACATTACACATTTTTGTGATAGCAGTTTCTCAGATAACTGATCTCTTTTACAGGCCAGTACATGTCCCCTTACGATCCAGATGAGGGTCCATCGATCACAGGGTGGAGGGTGCAATGCTGGGAATCTTCTCTTAAGCCAGTTGTCCTCCATCCGATTTTTGGAAGTCCTGCTTCTAGTTTTGGGGGTCAGGTGCCTATGCAAACAGTTTGGTCAACCAGAGTTAATAAAAGCATTATTGCGTCAAATGATGTAAAAGCTTTTCGAACATCTAACGAAGGATCTGATGAACAGAACACACCTGACTCTGGTGTTGAGAAAGTGACCAAGCTTTGTTTTGATCCCTGTGAGATGCCGAGTGACATTCGAACTCTAGCTCGAATTGTTTACTCTGCTCATAGTGGCGAGATTGTCATTGCTTTCCTAAAAGGTGGAGTCCACATATTTTCTGGCGAAAGTTTTACTCCAGTGAATAATTATCATATTTCTGTTGGTTCTGCAATTGCTTTGCCTGCATTCTCTTCTACTGGCAGCTGCCTGGCTGCCGTTTGGCATGACATCAGTAAAGATTGTACTATGTTGAAGATACTTCGTGTTCTTCCTCCTGCTGTTCCCAATGCTCAAGTGAAAACTAACTCTGCCGCATGGGAACGTGCTCTTGCAGATAGGTACTTGATATAATAAGGAATATAAGTAACTGTTTTCGCTAATGCACTAAAATTATTGACCTTGGTTTATTTGAGTAGGTTCTGGTGGAGTCTTTTGGTTGGAATTGATTGGTGGGATGCTGTTGGTTGTACACAGGGTGCTGCAGAGGATGGTATTGGTATGAAAATTTTCTTCAACTTCTTTGATATTTTATAGCAAAATTGGAAAAATGAGATATTACAAGTCTTTCTGAAGTTAAATAAAGATCTTGATTAAAGTTATTTCATTAATAGAAATAGGACCTCAAGCCCTCATTTGCACTAACATGGCATGATGACTTACTAAATTTTTTACTAATTTTTGCCATTCAAGTCTTGCACTTGCTTATCATTGTGCAAAATGCATATGTTAATGTTATAGCCTTTCACTACATTTGAGCTGAAATTTTTAGAACAATTAACAAGACATCAATGGAGCCGTTTTGACAAACACGCTTCGAGATATGCATTAAAATGTGAAAAAGTGAATTTTTCTATCATAATCACGAATCGAGTGAGGTCCTACGTTTGTCGCGAGACAAGACGGCTGGAGGTCGACTAGTACCCATTGTCCAAGACCACCCTAAAGTTGGTCCTTAAGCACCACAAAGACCGTTTATCAAGATATTTATTTGTGTGGAGCTAAACATGTGTTTTGAGGAGTGATTCAAAACGGGCCGTAACTTTGGCATGTTGTTTGAAGTGTTTAATCGAAATTTTCTTCAAATTTCGGCTCAAACAAATTAGTTTACTAGGGATTTTTTTTTTATCAATAAAACCAAATCATATATTAAGACGAAGTAGAGAGAAGATTACACTAGCTAGGGGGTGAAAAAAGGCAGCCAAGTTGAAAGGAAAAAAAAAAAGAACATAGATCACATAATGAACAACCTATCCAGTTGAAAATTCATATGTGAAAATGTTGGTTAGTGATTATGCCCCAAATGACACCCTAATGCTGGACAAGAGACTTGGTGGCCTTAGTTAACTGAATAACATCTCCAATGAGCCCTTTGAAAATTCTTTTTGTTCCTTTCTTAAGTGAAGAACATCTCTAATAAGCCCTTTGAAAATTCTTTTCTTCCTGACCCACAATGTGGCCAGGAGGACTCTGTCCCAAATCTCTTTCCAGATGACCACAAGGTGGCAAGGAGGACTTTGTCCCAAAGCCATGCTCCTTCAACTGAGAGGCCATTTCTATCCTAGGCCTTTATCCACTGAAACAGATTGGAAGCAAAGAAGGGAGGGGGGAGCTTCACTGACAAAGGTTGATTGAGAAAGGGCATGAAAAGAATAAGTGTTGGGGACACACCTATTGGTGATTAAAAGGCCCATCCTAGCAAGATTGTCAATAGTTGGAATTTTCCCAAACCCAAAGCCCAAAACAAAGAAATTAACTCTTGGAGGAATTTTTCTCCAAAAAAATTTTGTGCCCAAAAGGGAAGGGAAAGGAACCCGTTGGGCCAAGGCAGTGATCTTAGCTTGAATCTTCACATGTGAGTAAGAGAAATTTCCTGATTTATCATTCGAGTTGTCTTTATTGTCAGCGAGAGCCACCTGATTCAACACTTCTAGAAGCAAGAGCAGAGAGGGAAGCTCTTCATCTTTGATGCCTCTTCTGAGTTTAAGATCCCAAATAGGAGAGCTGCAAGAGGGACCTTGGTAGAGGTGAGAAACTATAGCTGGCTTGGCTAGTGAGAGTCTATATATGGGGTTAAACACCTGGCTCAAAGGATCAGGAGTGCACCAGTTGACTTCCCAAAATTGAATCCTGTTTCCATTGCCCACGTTGAAAGATATTTGAGCTTTGAGCTACCTTTTGAGGTTCATTATTACTTTCCACCAAGAGCATCCATACGGGGGGTAGAGACAGGTTTAGCAGCTTCAGTACCATACTTTTGTTGAATAATTACTCTCACAGATGATTTTGTTCCATTCCAATTCTCCAAAGCCACTTAAATAAATCTCAAGACAAGAAAACTATAAAATAAATCTCGAACTAACAAAAACCCTAAATAAGAAGAAATCATTTGCATAATTGTAATTATTAAAATACACATTGTCTCTGGATCCCATCAAATATCTAAATACACACATAGATAGTCACTACCAAAAGTTTGAAACATAAACGAATACATAGATCTACAAGCCTAGCCCCTGGGCTAAATGGTGAACTGGTCTACAAATTAAGATAAATTAAATAACCATTATATTATACTCTTATTTTTATTTCTATCCAACCGAGTCTTCTCTCCAACAACCGTCAAATGGATTTGGGAAGAGGAGTATTAGATGGTATAGATGGTATGAACTATTATTGACAAAGGGGGACCAAACATTTTTCTCGGTCGAGGTGGGAGATGGTGACTACTGACTAGTAAGTCTAGATTTGCATCTATATTGGCATCATCTTACCTTTACTACCTATTTCAAGCAAGTATATTTTTATAAGGTAATGATGGTCATAGACTCTTAGTAATTGTGGTAGCACCCTCCTTTTTTTGAATTTTTCAATTGCCACTGTTAGCAACTGTATTTTGAGTCTTGACCTTTGATATGCTTTCATTTTGATGAATAAATTGTTTTCTTTCAGTCACACTCAACAGTGTTATTGCGGTACTGGATGCGGATTTTCATTCTCTCCCATCTATTCAGCAGCGACAACTCCATGGCCCTGTATATATCTGCTGACTTTTATCTCCTTTACTTAATTTAAAATGTAATTGAAATTTAAAAGAAATAGTATTTGCTGTTAACATGCCACCACACTGTCACTTCTGTACTTTCTTGGGCTCTTTATTATGCTAAAAGTGAAGATTATGGTATCATAACTGCTGAAAGCTCAATCATAGCCAACACCGTAAAAAAGCTTATCTGCATGATGCTAGACTGTTTTGTTTTGTTTTGTTTTGTTTTGTTTTGTCTTTGCTTCAATTATCTTTCTTTCTTTTGGTATTTGCAAGGTGGATATTTCTGCCTTATGATAATTGGGGATTCCCTTGATGATAAACATCACATTTACCAAAAGAACAATTAAAATTTTTCTGTTCAATAATAATTGCATAGTAGAAAGTTCACAAAATTTGCCTAAACTTTACCTTTTCTTTATCAATCACTCTTCTTTATCAATCACTCTGATAAATCATTACAGTAAGGTCGAATTCATATACCAGAAAAATGGGGTCCTAGATCACTTATAAATAATAATATAACAGAAAATCGGGGTCCTTAACCGGTTAAGAAAGCGTATCAAATCCTAATCTAAACAGTTTTGTAAATCTACCAAAATGAAAACTCGGAAATGTGAAATAATAAATTTTAATTTTTAACCTTCTTGAAATTAAATAAAAGTAAGTGAAATATTCAAAATTTCCATTTATGCATTTGCATATTATTATGCTAAAAAATTGTATTTTATGATGACATGTCTCACTTCCTTTGACTTGTGCAATTTAGTCTTTGATTGTAATATATCTTTAATTGAATTTGTTTGCGTTGTTTCATTTGAAACATAAGTATTTTCCAAATGGTGAAGGAAGCTCCATAGTTTTTTGCAGAGTCTAGACAAAATAAAGTGCCGGTTGCTCGAAGGTACGAATGCTCAAGAGGTTAGGGCACTAGTTTTGGATATGCAAGCAAGGTTGTTGCTTGATATGTTAGGGAAGGGAATTGAATCAGCTCTTGTAAATCCTGAATGCTTAATGCCCGAGCCTTGGCAGGTCACTGGTGAGGTGTTATCCTCGCTTGATCCCAATTCTATGATTGTTGAACCAGCGTTGATGTCAAGTGTCCAGGTTTGTTCATTGTTCTTCCATGATTTGTCTTTCCTTGTTTTGCGTATTCAATTTATATATCACTTGAAGGTTTGGATGGGAAGACTCTAATACCTCTACCCTAGTCCACTTTTGTTTTACGCGTAGCATGTAGCATCATTACATGGTGGTTCCCAATCATGTTAGTTGCATCCTACCTCTTCCTATTATACTTTGATCTTATCTTCCCATTAAGACACAAGACACCTTTGAAAAATTAATGATTTAGGAGTATTGCGTTTCTTACATCTAGCTGTTTCTTGTGATTTATCCAATAGGTATGTATTACGCAGTCATTTTTTTGGCAAAGTTATCAAAAGGTATATTGTATCGTATCGTATGGTATTTTGAAAAAACAAATACATATATACAAAATTGAAGCATATAGAAGTCACAAATAGAACTTCTTTAAGCATGTAGGTCCAAAAAACACTTCGGTTTCATTCATATGATACTTGTGTAGCATATACAAGTAACCAATATCATCCATCATCCATATGTACTCACAAAAGAAAACCTATTTCTATCCCAAAACAACCTACAAATGAAAATTTCAAGTGAAGCCTTCAAGCCTTTAGTAAACACGTACTGAGAACTGCGCAAGACCGCTACCGCCAAGATTCGAGAGCTACATGCACTATTGGATGTGGATGACCTTCCCCAGATGAGCGAAGAGCAGGCTGAGCCCTACTGTTTGTCAGCGTCCATCCTACTTTTTTAGGTAGTTCATGGCACTGTCACACGCACTCGATTTTTGACTTGTGGGTCATTTGACTTGTACGACTTTTTTACCATTTTTAGCAAACAGAGGATGTTCCTACAGTGGCAGACAGTCAGTTATGATGATTATGTTGATCAATTTTGGGACATTTTTGGGACACGAGTTTATGCACAGGCGTCTTCTCAAGTTTCTTGCAATTTCCGATTATTTGAGTCACCTTGGTTTCTTTCCGAGTTGGTTCCTAGGTTTTTAGTGTGTACCGTGGCAAGTTTCAGGAAAAACTACTTCAAGTGCACTCGTCTTCAGTGACCGGTTGGTTGCTTGTGCTCATTTGACATCTGCGACTTCAAGCTCGAGGACGAGCTTTTTCAACACGGGAGGTTGATGTAATTAGGATATTTAGTATTATTAGCAATAGTCGTATTTTAGGATATTAAGAATTTTAGTATTATTAAGACATTGTTTCATATTAGATTTAGGGTTTGTTTTAGAAGTTAGGTTAGTTATAAATAAGGTGTAGGTTGTCCATTGTTATTTAGTTGATTGATGAAAAAATGTTTATTTATTGTTTCGTTTATTTATCGTTAATTTACTTTGTCGTTCAATTTATTTGATTTCCAACATTATCTTTCAATTTTTGTTATCCGCAAATTTTATTCTATCACATTTGCAGCCGTTGCCTCATTTTCCTTGCACCATTATCTGTCTTTTTCAGGCTTTATTATGTTTCATTTTCATAGCTTAAATTAAACGTAGCTTGGATGCAAATTGGTTGTGGTTCATAGTCTATCCATCTCCCTTATCCGTAGTCCCTCGTTCTCTGTCTGTCTCTTTCTTTTTTCTTTATCTCTTTCTTTTTTCTTTAGCATCAAAATAGTAATTATCCCATCATCTTACCTTGTTATTGTACCCTGCTAACCGTTTTAATATTATACAGATGTATGTAGATGGAATCCTAGACGTAGCTTCACATTTCATTACCCGGTTACGTCGTTATGCCAGCTTTTGTCGTACACTGGCAAGTCATGCCGTTGGAGCTACTGCTGGCGCTGGCAGCAACAGGAGTATGGTTACTAGTCCTACACATAGTTCGGCATCTCCTTCAAATAGTCAAGGTAAGCGAACATTCTGAGAATCTTACAAATGAAGTTGTGTTGCACATTCTTCTCATAATTCCTCTAGTTCTTTCTTGTTCGGGGCCTATGGAAAACTAGATAGGCGTTTCCGATGTTTCTAGAAGGTTGAAATGCTGAGAACTCAGCAAGATATTGCAAATTCTGTGGCCTAATGCGAAAACATTTTGGAAAAGCAATGAGATCTAATATACTGCTACATTCTTTTACTCAAACTGCATAATTATTTTGTGCTCATTAGAAGTTGACTGTTTTAGAGGCAGGTGATTTTTTATTTTTATTTTGGTTTGTTGTTTTGCGAACTTTGGGCCTTATGTTATACCATTGAAATAAACAAATGATACAGGTATTCCATTTCCCTTGCTCTACTCCATAGTTAAACTAATCTAACATGAGCTTAAAATTCATATGCATCTCCTCCAGGAGGTCAAAGTGGAACCACTAGCTCCACTGGAAGCTCCCAAATGCAAGCTTGGGTACAAGGTGCTATAGCTAAGATTAGTGGTAGCTCCGATGGGGTTTCAAATTCAACATCCAACCCAATAAGTGGGCCATCTTCCTTTATGCCGATTAGTATCAATACGGGAACTTTTCCTGGAACTCCTGCTGTCAGGCTTATTGGAGATTGCCATTTCCTTCATAGGTTATGTCAACTTTTACTTTTCTGTTTTTTCTTTTGGAGAAAACTGTTAGCTCGCTATGCTGGAAGTACACAAAAGAATTCTCAGCTAATTGCTTCTGCCAAGGTTGAGGAGGGAAACACTGCCTCAACCAGAGGAACATCAAGTATTTTCAGGCCAGAAGAAGTCCAGTCAGCTCGAGTTTCACCACTTATTCCTGGATCAAAAGCTGACGAAGGTCCAGCAGGGAGGACACAGAGATTTAGTTCTGGAAATGGGGGCCAGGGATATAATTTTGAAGAGGTAAAAAGTGTGATTCTTGTCAAGTTACTGCTCAAGTCCAATATCTGCCATCCGCATATTATATCTAGACATAAAATATTTTCTTTGTAGTGAATAATGTGATGAGTAAATTGGCACTAAACATCAGAACTTAGGGTGTAGATATTTACCAGGAGAAGTGTGGGTGCAATAGCAAAAGATTTTCTATTTAAAGCAATCGAGAAACCCCTATGTTTGGCATACGGTTCCTTGAAATAATGGAAATAATGGACTTCTCTGCAGGTGAGGGTCCTTTTCCTCATACTCATGGATCTCTGTAAGCGAACAGCTGGTCTGTCACACCCGCTGCCAGTTTCTCAGGTTGGTAGCTCCAACATCCAGATCCGCTTGCACTATATTGACGGGAACTACACAGTCTTACCAGAGGTTGTTGAAGCATCCCTTGCCCCCCATATGCAGGTACTTAATTCTAATTGATGATTTAAATCTGTCTGTTGCGTAACCAACCTAGACAAATCTAATTCTAACTTCTTTGCAATACATCAGCTTGATTCTGGCATGGTCAAACCTAGACAATCAGTGTAATACTGCTATAAGTCAAAAAATTTGGCTCTAATAATGTTTATTTTTTCCATTAACACGTAACTTTGTTTTCCGATTTATCTTGAACATGTAACAAAGAGTTAGGTAGTCAAGTTGCCCTAAAAAGATAAGAAGAAGACAAATGGGCATAACATGGACTTGTGTTTTGGTGACAATTTCAAAGTGGCAGCTATACAAGTTAGGATCTCCTTTCATCATTTCATATCTGATTTCTTTCTTCATATTGATAGTCTACTTCTACGTTTTGAGTTTTTTTGTGCTGCAATTCAAATCTGATAAAAAAGAACCCTTGATCCAGATCAGAGCTATCCTTTAATCACAAATCTCATGTTGGTCAAATGGTCCAGATAAGTTTATATTTGTGTATTCTGCACAAGGATTTATTGGTCTCAGCGATAATGAGTGCTTTTATGGAACAGTAAGTGGTTTGATTGGAACCACGAGAGTAAGAGTCATATATGCTTGCCCATATCACAATGATTTATTCCTTTTTTGTTTGAAAAGTTATCAATATGGTGTACACAAAAATTGTTGCATGGACTTCTAAAGTGTTACGTTTTAGTTTTACTCAGCAGTGATTTCTGTAACTTCAAATTTTAGCATGCTAATTTATCTGGTAAAGAACAAAATGTCAAGTAGAGGAGATTGGCAAAATCCATTGTCAAGAGACAAAATTAAAAAGAAAGGAAAAAATATGAAAAAGAGGTATCATAATTTCCAAGAGTTCAAATGGTTTTTTGGTTAGTATTTTTATTTTTTATTTTACAGCAGAGGGGAGAACTTTTATTAAACAAATTTCAACTAATTCTCAAGTAATCCCAGGCTATTTCTTTGCCGGAGTTGAAGTTTTTTTTCTTGACAAGCAAAACCCTATCTTTCCTGGGTTTTCAAGTCATGATCTCACTTTTATTATTCAAAATAAAATAAATATATAAATAATGGAAGAGTGAGGCAAATGAATAAATATTCTCGGATGATTTTCGGATCTCCTTGATGTTTTTGGAGCAGAAATATATTAACTTGTTGGTATTGAGCTACTCTATATTATTTGTGAATATTTAAGACTTCCTGTTGTTGATCTTGAAAACCTGCCTGTTCAAATTGATATTTTTTACTGAATGAATTTGTTCATATTCTAAGATAGTGTTTTCTCTATTCCAAATGGCAGAATATGCCTAGGCCTAGAGGCGCTGATGCAGCTGGATTGTTACTCCGCGAGATGGAACTCCACCCACCAGCTGAAGAGTGGCACAGACGTAACATGTTTGGTGGGCCCTGGTCTGATCTTGATGACCCAGATGATATTCAATCCAGTTCCGATGAGCTATTTATGTATAACACTTCAGTAGATGATGACAGCTGTTATCAATCCCAAGGGCTCTGGCCAAAGAGGCGTAGGCTGTCTGAGCGGGATGCAGCTTTTGGCCTGAAAACTTCAGTTGGTTTAGGAGCATATCTTGGTATTATGGGATCAAGAAGAGATGTAGTGACAGCTGTGTGGAAAGCTGGTCTAGATGGGATTTGGTATAAGGTTCGATCTTGACACTTAATGCTTTTTTGTTTACTTTGATATGATTATTCACTTTTAGGGAATCTAAGATAGAAATGGAAACATGTATCGGCTATTGAGAATGATAGGATTAATATAACATCGAAAGAAAGTAAAGATAGCCTGATCTCGTGGGAGAAATATCGACACTTGGTTATTTAGTTTTCTGCTACACACTGAGCAGAAAACTAAATAACCACTATTAAAATAAGACAACACATTGCAAATGTCGATTGGACATCTTTTACCTGAATATATACTGTTGGTAAATGGTAACTGTTGGACATTACTTTGTTTGCGAGCATAAAAAAAATGTCCATTTTCATTTCTGTTCAACTATATGGACTTGTATTGATGTCAAATGAGGCTACCGACTACCATTTTGTTCTTAATTGTGATGGTTTGAAGTGTTAGATTGATGGCATGTACATTGGTTTTCCTAACTAAACAGATACTTTTACAATGAAATCAGAGCTTGCTCTGTTTTTTTTTTTTTTTTTTTTGAGTGTCTGTCTGTGATCTCACTTATATATGTATGGCCCTTGCTTAAAAATTTTGGAATGACTTCGGCCCATTTTGATGTTTGGAACAAAAAAATATTTTGAAGGTTTAGAAATAATTCACTGTTAGTTTAGTTAGACGAGACTAGAAAATTCAGAATCGGTTAATCTTCGTTGGCGAATGTGACCGATATAGTCAGGAAAATTTCCTCTCAAAGCATCATATGCTTTTTAACAACTAAGCCTTTTGAACAACTGGGCAGTATAAACATGAAGGGGTTAGTGCATATTTGTGTGAATTTTCTGCAGAAGCTGATCAAGATAGTGTGGAACGATCTCAATCCTAACCCATTTCTGTTAAGAATCTAAAAGTGCATATTACTTGAACAAATCACAAAAATCTTTACGTTTGTTCATACTAGTTAATTTTATGTTCTTTTCTTGGTTGCTTGTATCTGTTTTCGTTGTTTTCTTACTGCAATATGAAGTTGATAAATTCCCATGCTATACTCCACTCTTGCAGTGTATAAGATGTTTGCGGCAAACTTCAGCATTTGTATCACCAGGAAGCACTGATCCTCCTAATCAGAATGACAGAGAGGCATTCTGGATTAGTCGCTGGAGTAATTGCTGCCCGATGTGTGGTGGAGCATGGGTTCGAGTTGTATAATAATATGGGCAAAATATTTCCAACGTTACAGCATGTGTATGTTTGTGAGGGAGACCATGCAGGACACTGTGTTGCCAGAGGTCTAGCAGTGTATCCTGATTTGGTTGTTGTGCATCTGAAGGTTGTGATATCTAAAGTATCAATCGGCTCAGTCATCTTGGTTTGTCCAGTTCTGGTTTGTTTTTAGGCTTTGCATTTTGGAAAATACCAGCTCATCCTCAGTGCGCCTTTGTCGTATATGCATTGCTTGTATATATTTTTCCCAATTAACTCAGTTATCTTCTCACATTTCATGACGTAGTATGTATACACCACTTTTTCACCCCAAGGATAGTGAGAAACTGAGTTCGGATGCATTTGTTGGCAATATCACACATGTAGCGGATGAATAGCTCATGTTTATATCAGGCAGACCATGAAAGGTTAGATTTGAACTCACGACATTTCAACAGTTCCCAATGGCTGGTGTTGATGTTAATGGTTAATGAAGTTGGGAGTCTTGTAACATAGTCGAAGTTTTGAATCCCTGTGCTTCATTTTTTTTTTTTTTTTTTTGGGCCTGATATATTTGCCAATAGAGAACTTAGACTGTTCAAGGATTGTCAGGAAATTAATTTCTCCTAGCAACTCTCAGATTATAAACCTCGCATGCTTTGCAGCATATATCTACTGCAATTGAACATGATTTTTTCTAGAAAAATATATTTTCCTCATCTCTTGCCGTAAGAGAGCCTAATATTTATGGACTACCTTTCAGAAAATTTGCACTGATGAATGGATATTGAATCCCAACGCGTAATGTTTGTAGGATCACCGGAGTCATTAGTTATGAGGAGTTAGTCTATCAAATCTGGGTTTGGTTCTTTAAGTGATTAATTATGGTCTTATGAAGAGTTTTGAATTTATTGTTTTCTTTCCTCCAAATGTATAACGTATTATAATCCTTTAAACCAGTTGATCAAATTATTGTTGATAAATATAACATAGCTGGATATACATGTCAAGTTGTTTATTAAATAATGCATGATAGAAGGACAACACATCTAAATTAATTTCTACTGCTTGATATGGACATCTCAACCAGATTCACAAAGAAGCAAGCTATGCACTTTAGACGAACTCAAGTTGTGTTTATAGTTGCAAGGATAAACTCAACATAAATGAAAGTCATTGTTGGATGAATTCAGTCACCTGTCCTTTGATCCATTGGTATGGAATTTGGAGTATAAATTCTTAATGGGTGGGTCTACCAAACCCAAACCCAAGTGACCCCCAACCAATATTTTATAGTTTTGTGCAGTTGGCACTTAATAAATTTCAACGATAAAAAGCCTCAGACTCTATTGGAACAAAGCAAAGAAGGAAGCTGAATGGAGATGGGAAATGGACATGGCCGGTCTTGCTTGATGCGAAGGCTGCTGGTTCGGGGGTATGGTAGAAAAGCCTTTCTCACTCGTTTGAAAAATATTGAAAATACTCACGGCGTGAAATGTATTAGATCTTTTTTTTAAATGCATACTTAAAATTGAAGTGTTTGTAATGATCATTGGATTTGCTGAAAAGATTTTCAAAAATGAATTTCAACGATACCAAATTTATCAAAATTCGACAACTAAGTAGATAGTTATTATAATTTCATTTTGAGGTAAGAAAACATAAAAAACTTCCCTCCTCCGCCACACATTCCACTCATTTTAAATTTTATGTTTTTTTTTTCCTTTCTATATACTTTACATTACAAACATGTAATTCTAGAAAAATCAATCTTAGCCCTTGACATCTTCTTCAACTCTCAATTCTAACCATTTTTATCACCAAATCCTTATGAATAGTAAAATTTCTAGCTGATTTGTGATATAGATTAGTGTATTACCTATGTCATTGGCACGATAAGAAGTAGGTCATGGCTATAGAGTTAAACTTGAGCGAAAAGTATGAAAAAAAAACATTTTTAAAATATAGGAAGTGAGTTCTCCCCATTAAAATATAAAGTTCAAAATGTGGAAGTGGGTTCTTCCAAAACTTTGACTTTGTCAAAGTATGAAGTTAGGAATCTTTGAATAAGCTTTAAGATACTTAGATTTGTTCGAGAAAAATACTTACAACGTTAAATGTATTTGATGCTTTATCTAACATAAAATACATTTATTAAAAGTTTAAGCATTTGGATTGATAATTGATTGCATTGAAAAAATATTCAAAAATGTATTTCAACGATAATAATTTTACCAAAATTCAACAACTATGTAGATAATATGACAATTTTCATTTCAAAAAAAAATAAATACAAATTTCTCTCTCCGCCACATGTGCATTTCACTCATTCTAAATTTTATGTTTCTTTTCTTTTGCCCTTTTATATACTTCATATTTACAAACATGCACTTGTATTGATAATTGATTGCATTTGGAAGATCTTAAAAAATGCATACCAACGATACCAATTTTACTAAAATTCAACAATTACATAGATAGTTATGACAATTTTTATTTTGAAAACACAAATTTATCTCTTCTCAACATATACTATAAACTTAAGGATGAGACTCGGTTAAAATTTTAATCAGTTGAAGAAAAAAAATTCAAATACCGAGAGTGAGTTCTCCCCAAACTTTGAATTTGCAAAACATGAAGTACGTGATTTATTTTTTAAATGTGCATTAAAATGCCCATCTCATTTTTTTTTTCTGGTATGACTAGCCCGTCTCGTTTCTTTGAAAAATATTGAAGAATACCATCGACGTGAAATGCATTAGACTTTTTAATAATAAAATATATTTTAAAAAATTTAGCTCTTTGTATTTCGATCATTGGTTTCAATGGAAATATCTTCAAAAATTTATGTCAATGATAATAAGTTTACCAAAATTCGACAACCAAGTAAATAATTATCGCAATTTTACGTTTGAGACAAAAATAAGACAATTTTCTCACCCCCACGTTACATATATAAACTGTTTTCACTATATTTTTTTCTCATTTTCTTTACCCTTCTACATGTTTTATATTACAAATATGTCATTATAGAAAATGAATCTCAATCCTCAATGTCTTCTCAAACTCTCAATCCTAACTCTCTTTTATCTCTAAATCATTATGAATAGTAATTCACCTAGCTGATTTGTAATATAAATTATTATTCATTGTAAATGTTGATTTTAAGTGTTAATGTGTATGTTCTACAAAGGCCTCACAAAATCAAACTAAACACTTAAAAAATAAAAAAAAATAAAAAAAAAATGTTTAATGGGTTGAAATCATGGGAGGCATGGGACCCAATCCATTCACAATCATGACATGTGGATTAATTATGCTATCATGATTGAAGATTTCGGATCAAATTGTTTCTCTTAATTGTGTCCTTGATGCAATTATTAAAAGAAATTAATGTTATACTCTACAAAAGGTGCTTATTTCACTAAAACAAAGTCAGACTGCTTCATATTTGGCCGGCACATAAAGGAGATGTTGACGGCCGACAAATTGGAGGCTTGACCAATAATTTAATACCCACAATAATAGAGAAAACGAAAATGCTAGTAAATCATTTTTTGTAACCAAATTTTGTAATCACGGTGACGTTGCGTGATCTCAAAAGAATGATGAAATTTCTAACGTGTTTATGTGTATCTCGAGATTGTAAAAAACTCACCTAACGATGCCACATCATTCTGGTTATAAGACATGGTTGCAAAACTTGATTCCCTAGCCTCACTCGAAAACGAATATATACTATTAATGCTTGTTAAACCATATCTTTCAAGCCTATAAGATATAAATAGCCTTGTCTTAATGCATTTTCTTAAGAATGTCTACGATAATGGACAATAAATTATTTAATGCATGTCACAATGTGTATAATACATTATGACATGGTTGATCAACCATCTATTTTTAAACCTTTAAGATACAACTAAATACCATAATTAGGGTTAAGTATATGTCATCATGTCGCACGACAACTAACAATTAGTACATGTAATGAAACATATATAAACAAATAACACCTTTTGTGAAGAAATGAAAAAAAAAAAAAAAATTTATTCGTGATAAAATCCATTAACTCTCATTATCAATGTCAACACGCTAAGAATGACTACATTTTATTTTAAAAAGTATGTTATTGGACCTAAAACTCGTAAGTCAAAATATTACATTAGAGCAACAAACTAGTTTTTGTGGTGGTGTAAGTAAGCTTTTGCTTTCACACATTCTCACCAACCCCCACCTCAGAAAAGTGGCCTGCTAAACAAATAAATAATGACAGTCACTTGGTTTATTATTTATTATTTTTTTTATTTTATTTTAATCTTTTGACCTCTCCCACCCTAAATGCCGCCGGGCAGGATTTGTTGAATCTATAGTTTAAGACTCTTTCACTCGTATTTTGTATTGCCTGGCTAAGATCCTTGCAGTGATTTATTTTTTATTTAATCATCATCATCATCAAAGCTCATTTTCGATATTTTCAGGGTCGTCTACATGTATATATATATAAAAAAAAGAAAAAAAAAAGAGAAATTCCATTTTGATGATAACTTTGGAGGCATGGCTTAGCCTGAAAGACAGGAAGGAGAGAGGAGTTAGTGGCAGTGAGAGGCTAAACACAGGATCACAAAGCAGTCAGGTGGGAAAAACAAACAATATTTTGGCGGGTAGGATAGAGAAATATAAAAGAAATGTGGAGAGGTTTAACGGTCGTTTTCTCTCATCTATCTTGTGCTGTTGACAGACGCTTTCTTTTATCGAGAACAATAATAGTGTTTTGTGGTTCGTAGTGACTATTTCTTTTCCACGCGCACTATGTATTTTATACATGTGATAGTAATCTAATGTAATATAGCCGACTAATAAGGAAACTAAGAAGAAGAAGAATTTATAGACTCTCATCTATTTGACAAAATAAAAAACAAGGAAGGGATGATTTAAGTCTTGAAGATTTCTGGGGTTATGTGAACAAGCTTATTGAAAGTTGGATTTCAATCAAAACAGCTCCAAGCTCCAAGTTTGAGGTGATTCTGAATCTTCACAACGTTTTTTTGAGCTTGATTTTTCTATAAACTTTGCTCTAATATACTGTTTCTGGTCATTTTGAAAGGGGAAGTTTTGAGTTTTTATTTTTTTATTTTATGACAAGACTGTAAAATGTTTGTGTAGTTTTAGCTAGAAATATCACAAAACATGGATAAATGGATGATTATGTGTGATTGGGTTTTGGTTTAGAACTTGTTTGGTTAAATCGAGTTTAGCTTTTCATTAAGAGGATGTTTGGTTGCATTCAATTGAATTCTTATGTAAAGGGAGAGGAAAGGAGGTTGAATATGGTCAGTGTTGAATTGCAGTCATCCCCACCCCAATGATTGAATTCCCATCTAGTGAAAAACATTTCTCTTTAGTGTGAGATCAGAAATGCATTTCATACACAATACTTGTCTGATTAGATTTGGGGTTTCTTTGGCTTTGTGGTAGATTGTTGTGTTGTTTGGAGTGTAATTGAAGCCTGACAATTGCTGATTTTGCAAAAAAAATAAAAAAAAATGGAATTGACAATGATTTAAACTCATGTGGCATTTGTGAATTCTCCGGGAATATCTTCATGCAGTGTGTGTATTTGTGCATTTACATAGTGATTTTGTTCAAGAGAGGTGGAATTATTTCTGAGCCTCGTCTTAGATAATCTTCTTGTTTTTTCTGTCATTGAGGTAGACGAATTTTCCTTGAGTTGTTTTGGTTGTTATGTTTACTTGGTTTTTTTGGGTTGAGAATCTTACATCGTTCATTCTAACATGTAATAGAATAGAAAAGGGATGTGAATCCCGGGTGCAATTCATCTATTCTTGAGCATGCCAGTCACTCTGCATCCAATTCATGTCTTTTTATACAAGAAGAATATTAATAGACATATAGTGGAGAACTGATTCATGTGGCAATTACATGTGGCAGTTTGAGTACACTCAGATATGAGGTGTTGCTGCTTTGGTGCCACAAAAACTCTAAGAAGAAAGGGTCGTAGTCATGAAGACATAAGTGGTAAGGTCATTCATACACATTCAGCCTCAGCATTTTCTTCAATGTACTGCAATTTTAAATGAAATTTGATTTGTGGTACTGTATATCCAAATCAAGACAGTAATCTGCATCTGCTTGCGTGACATGTATCATTGAACCTTGTGTTAAATTTGTGAAACTTCTGTTCCTTTTCGAGGACTTCTGTTTTGGTATATTGGGGCTCTTAGCTAAGTCAATCAAGTGTTAACCCCAAAGCCCCAAGACAAATCCTTTTGAAAAAAATGAACTTCACTGAGAATTACAAGGATGCATTGCTCTTTGTATTGTAGTAAAAAAAACTTTTAACATTGCATATCGAGATCATCATATAAACCATCAGTCAATGGAGGGCCTCTAAGCTCCAACTAAGCTGCTCTATACACATTATGTAGTTTGTCAGGGCCCTTCCTACAAAATATGACCTTCCAGCTATATCATACCTCCACCAAGGATTCTGGAATACCCTAGCGAAAACAATTATAAAAATGATCGTATTTACCCCTTTCAAGGGCACAGTGAAGAATGATCAGGGTCTCTTCTTCTATATGACAACTCAAGCATGCATAACCAATTCCAAAATGGATGTTACTGGGCGAATGTGTTTATACCAAACCATTGTAGAATGGAAATTAGAGATATTATATGACCCAACTATAACTAATAGTGGTCTCTAAAGATTTAGCATAAAAGGAATTGCTCGAAAAATAGGTTTCTTATTCCACTTCCTACCCAACTATCTCCTTCTTAAGATGTGATCGCTAGAGATCCAAAAGGCTACTGGCTTCATTCTCTCTCAATTGGATAGATCTCTTATAAAGTTGGGTTTCCATACGGTGTTTTTATCAGTCCTACCAAATGAGCTGAACATGTCTTCCTCAGAGCTATGACAGATATTCTTGGAACATCTTCTTTGAGGAGCATATCTCCAAACCAAATGTTACCCAAAGTTAGATTTCACCCTCTATGGTCATTTTAAGAGACTACTTGTTAAATTGCCAACTTTTGACATATCTAGCATATAAAAGTACACCAACAATTGTGCTGGGCGAGATTCAAACCTCCTAACTTTTCGAACCAAAGCTTTGATCCCATGTTGAATTGCCAACCTTTCTAAAAGCTTAAGCTTTCAGAGAAGACATATCTAGCATATATCAAGGTCGTGATCTACAGAACGGGTGGAGTGGATTTCTAGTCTCAATACTACTTGCAAAACTCATTTTCAACTGTGCAACATGGAACTTGCTATAACAGTTAGCTCGGTCCAATAAGAGTTATACTAATCTAAGAGTGACGTCCTAGGGACATTGTTCCAATTTGCCAATAGTGCATGGGGAAGCAGTTATTGAACTAGACATGCTACACAGATCTGACAAAAGGAACAACGCGTTACTTAGTTGAGTAACAAATTATTGTTTATGTTCAGCTACCAATTATAGCTCATTGATAAAATTTTGCCAAACTCATTCCATAGTCAAACACAGTATGTAACATTGTCTGCAATGTGTAGCTACAACAAAGAAACTTAGCGCCGTTTTCTTTTCTTTCTTGATATTGAAAAAGTAGCTGTGACATTATCCTTGACATCTCTTTGTAGAAAATGGGACACCAAAAATAAAGTCTGCTTATGATGAGCTGAGGCGAAGTTACAAAATAAAAAATTAAAGTCTTCTTTTCTTTTATAAATGTTTCACTTTTCTTCATTTCATTCTATTATTTTTCTTCCGGTCAGGATCTTTACCAGTGAAGATTCAACTTTTTACATACAGAGAGTTGAAGTCTGCAACAAACGATTTTCATGCTGTCAATAAGATTGGCCGAGGAGGTTTTGGAATTGTATACAAGGTACACATAGTTCTGGAAATGGTTTAATTGTTTTAGATCAATTAAACTAATGGTTGTGAACCTTTATGAAGTGTTGAAATGCTATACAGGTTTCTGATCGATCTCTTAGGCAATCTGAATCTAACTTGTTAGAGGGTACATATTTTCACTTTCTTTAATATGAGCATCAAAATGCTCGAAGACTTATTTTAAGAAGAGAAAACAAAAAACAAAATGCTATGGAAACAGAGATTTCATCTTTATTTGTTTACCACGAATTCAAACATTTTTCTTTAAAACGTATCTTGTTTATAATTGAAAATGTGATTTTAGTGGGGCCAAGATGCACTCAGTAGATTACCACACTACAAAACAAAGTAGCACACTTTCGAAAGGAATTCAAGCTCATAATAATAGAATGGGATGCCACCAAACATCAGCCTTTATCCTTCATGTGGCAGCTTGGACATCCTGTGCATGGCAATACACTTCAGCATGAAGAGATCAAACACCGATAGGGATAGCATGCATCACACCACAATCTAATGGAGTATTCTGCAAGTTTAGTATCCAACAACTAATAACACATCCAAGGCACGTCTGTCGCTTCTTTAACATACTCTGCCCAGGTTGGGTACACATAAACAGGCTCTAGAAGAGACATATATGGTTCTCATTTCTTTCTTCATTGCAGTTCTTTAAATCAACTTGTTCTACCTCAAGTTCCAGACTTCCCCTCTTATGGCTTATATACTAGAAACCAGGGGCTATATACAATTTATACCTTCCATATTGCACACCTATATCAGCTTTTCTTTTTTAACCCAAAGTGCCAAGGTCCTTATCCATGCACTGGCATCAAAATTTAATAACTCATAAATGTTGAGACTAGAAGTCCACTCTATCTGTAAACCCTGACCTTGATATATGTTAGATATGCTCTTTCTACCAGCTTGAGCTTTTAGAGAAGATGACAATTTAACATGGTATCGGAGCTTTGGTTCGAAGAGGTCAAAGGTTTGATTCTTGGGTATTTTCCAGCCATTAGACTGAGGGGCAGTATTGAGACTATAAGTCCACTCCACTTGTTCCACAACTTAGCACTATGCCCTATGCCCATACATAATCCGGCCTCTAGGTCGTCCCTCCTGGGAATTGAACCTTGGATGTGGGGTTTGGCTCTATTGTCATCTTCTCTAAAAGCTTAAGTCGGTAGAGAGAGCATATGTAGTATATACAAGGTCGGGGTCCACTGAATGGGTGGAGTGGACTTCTAGTCTCAATAATAAATGCATTTCACTTCTTAATAAAATTCAGAATCATGAAATTGTAGTCTTACAGAAGCATACTGTTAAGCGTTTGGCCCTCTAATTAATGTTTTGCTTAATCTGACCTGTGTTCTAAGAAAACGTTATTCCCCTTTCAGCTTTCTATCCTTTGTAATATTCTCATAAGCTTTATTGAATGAAATAATCAGAATGTTATGTAATCATTATGTGATGTCTCATGAAAGCGAACACGGGCATCTGTTCTGACATTCTTGTAATCCTTGTATTTTTATTTAACTGTGCTATCTTTTTGCTAGGGGGTTCTTAGGAATGGAGTACAAGTTGCTGTTAAGGCACTCTCTGCTCAATCAAAGCAAGGAGTGCGAGAATTTTTGACTGAGATTGACACAGTCTCAAATGTCAGGCATCCGAACCTTGTTGAGTTAATTGGATGTTGCGTTGAAGAAAGTCACCGAATTTTAGTGTACGAATTTATAGAAAATAACAGTCTTGATCGTGCATTATTAGGTATATTTCTAACAAGTGGAAAGATAAAAATGCTGAAGGGCTTCAGATGTATTTATTTTTTGTTGGAATAGGCAACATAATGATATTTAATTTGTGCTATGCTGGTAGGTACAAAGAACAAGGCGAGTGAGCTAAATTGGAGCATAAGATCTGGTATCTGTATGGGTACTGCTAAGGGTCTTGCATTCCTCCATGAAGAACTTGAGCCACCTATTGTTCACAGAGACATCAAAGCTAGTAACATCCTTCTTGAAAAAGATTTTGTCCCCAAAATTGGTGATTTTGGGATGGCCAAACTTTTCCCTGAAAATATTTCTCATATCAGTACGCGAGTAGCAGGGACAAGGTAACTGATTTTTCATGCAATAGAGGCTTTTGTAAGTTATATAATTGCAGCTTTGTTGGTTTCTGGGGCATGAATTTGTGGCAAGGTTGAGTAATTTAGTTTAGACTATTGTTAGCTGTTTGGTAAAGAAATTTTTTTCACTGTCGCAAATGGAAATTATGGTTATTGTTTTGGAGAGCTCTCTTGGTTATATTTATCAAATTCATGCAAAGATATTAGTCAGAAGGGAAGGTTGAAAAAGAAAACAAATAGAAGATTTCAGCAGACATTTCCCGCATACAAGGAACTCAATATGTAGTTGATCTTTAACTGGGAAGTAGAAACTGACTTTAGCGCTTCTGCTAAGATCTGCAAACCTTTTCCATAATTTCCTAATACCTTTCAAGGTACCTGCTACACGTAAATGGAAGTAATAGAAGAAGCAATGAGCTTCTGCCCCCTTGAATTAAGGATGTGTGCAGGAAAACTCACATTACCTTGTAGCAATACTACCCCAGAGAAAATCCAACCCGTAATGTGATATAGTCTAAATGTTTTAGACATAGTGCAAAATCTAACCGTTGAATTGAGCTGTAATTTTCATATGTGCTTTTTTATGCCTTCTGTGCGAAATTTTCAGCTTGATTGGATCAGTGCATGGCCTTCGTTTGGTTTAAAGTAATCATTTTGTAACCTAGGACATGCATCATTTTGGGCTTGGTTCGGTCTTGCATCAAAATAAGTTGATGTTTCATACTTTCTTCTCTATGTAGCATTTCAGTTCTTTATCTTGATAAAAAAAATTTCTAAGCTCTGTCTAGTGGAACTAATCACTGTAAAGCCATCAGAACAGGAACAAGAGCATTCTCTTTTTTACAAATTTACCATGAAAATATATTGTGATTTTCCGCCCAAGAAAAGACGTTTAGTTATGATAAAGTTATAATTCAATCAGGTGTTTTTTGCCAAAACTACTACAGAATGAAAGAATCTATATAAAGGAATTTATCATGGAGAAGACATTTTTGCCGTCTTATCCAAACAGACAATGTGGCTTCTGTTTCATCGTTCTTTGATAAGCCAAGTTGTGTAATTCTTAACTTCTATATGCAACGCTGAGATTACATTTTGTTTTTTATTTAATTGTCTCAGACACTAGTGATATGATGTCTCATGCAGTGGTTATCTGGCACCAGAATATGCAAGGGGTGGAAAGTTAACTAAAAAGGCCGATGTGTACAGCTTTGGAATCCTCATACTTGAAATAATTAGTGGCAGAAGTAATGGAGAGGCAGCCTGGATGGGGACACAAAAGCTTCTCCTAGAATTGGTCAGTCACTTTTTCCTAAGTTTTACTGAATCACAACCTGCTTTTGTGCTTCTTTGTTCTGTTCTTCGTTGGAGAAAAGAAGGATCAAACTGTTAACTTTAGGTATCATATTGTTGCTACTTATTGTATATGTTCTCATGCACTCTTTTAGGTAGAATTGTTTAGATATCAGAGTTTCACAATTGACTGTTGTTCGCATTCTATTATGTTTCTGTACGCACTTGTGTGACAACTTCCTATGATTGTATGCAAATCTATTTCAATCAAACATTGGCTTACTCAGCAAACCCCATAATGCTGTGAAATGAAAATTAGTCTTCAGAGAATTAAGGATTTTGGTGTTTTTCAGCATAAATTGCTGCAAGTTCATAGTTGGCAAAACTGTCGATTCGACTAAATATCAAGTATTGGAATATCGTCATCTATTGTGTTTAAACTGAAATTTTTTATTTCATGTATTATTATCTTAAAACCTAATGTTTTCTTGGACAGGCATGGCAGCTTTACGAGGAAGGGAGATTGCTAGAACTAGTCGATCCAATTCTAACAAATTACCCAGAAGATGAAGTAGTCAAATATATTAAGGTGGGTCTTTTCTGCACACAAGCATCAGCGAGTAGGAGGCCTTTGATGACTCAAGTATTTACCATGCTCTCCAGAGACATTCACCTCAACGAGATGGAACTCACAGCTCCTGGTTACTTCCATTACTCAGGGTTAAGTGATACTCCACCTTCTTCCTCAAAAAAAGAAACAGCTCCCACCAATTTGACCACTGAAATCGTGATCCCTTCTGCTATTACAGAGTTGATTCCTAGATGAACCTGGGAGTGGCTAACACTTTAGGGAGACACTTCTGCATGAATCATGCAGCTGGGGAAGAACGGCTTTGTGAATCCCTTGTAGGTTGCTTTTACATACGTATATGTGTTTCTCATTTTCAGTTGTATTGAACATGCAGATGATGAATGTACAGTACTTCCTGGACATGATGAAGTGAAAATGCTGATAAATATTATGATATTTGAGCCCTGTTAATAGTTATATTTTTAATCATGATTAATAAACAGATTTACTTATTCTGAAGCTCTTCGACCTAATAATACCTGTCAGCATGATCACTAGTGCATGTAATACCTTTCAGTTTAATTTCTGAAAACCAAAACTCCCACTAGACGATCTGTTTGAAAAAGAGCTCAACTACTTAATTTTTACTTTAGATGTTCAGTTTGATCAATTTTGTTCTTGGGAGAGACCTTGGATTCAGCAATTACTCCATCTTGAAAAGAGAAAGTAGAAATAGTGAATTGTTTCATCCGATGGGTGATGGGCTGATCCTTGGGTTATATGGGTTTTGGGGATCTCCATCGAACATGCTAGTTCTTGGGGTAGGAAAGCAAACCTGTGATAAACCCCACCCATAAGGAGGAGCTAGAAAAATATGAGGTGCTTGAGAGCATAATGCATTATCAGTGTTATTAATCAAGGTGTTATAAATGGCTTTTACTTTTAAAATCACTTTTTTTTTCCTAAACCCCAAAACCAGCTTATCGGAATTGAAAGTTGAAACTACTTCTGAGAACGATTTGAATAATGTTGTTAACAAAAAACATAGGCATTAACTAAAGGGAAGTTCCAGGCTTTTTAAGTCACCAAATCACCAAAAATCAGATCTTTAGGCATTAGAAGGTTTTGAAGGCGAACAAGTTTAATTCAAAGGAGATAGAAATATAATTTTATCCAACCAGAGATCTTGCTGGGCTTCCATCCAGAAAGCTCTGAATATGTTCAAGGAAAGTTCAGTTTGTTGGGATATTTCCTTGCCAACTGAAAGAGGCATTGAAAGAATTTATTAGCTCGAACAATAAAAGACGAGTGAAAGTAGATAAAACTCCCAGAGTTTGGCATCTGAACGTCAGTCAAGCATCATCTTCAAATTCCTCATAAGAACGTTAAGGAAAACTTAAGCTTAAGAACCTTTGCACCACAAATCCATATTCAGGTTGTCAATTTCAGTAGAAAATGGAGGTGGAGAGAACAAAACTCGTAATAGTGCTTCGTAAAGATTAGATACATGGCAATGCATGAGTGGTCAAGCAACATAAGACGAGACTTGCATATCATTTTCTTTTTTGACTAGTAATAATGCCTTGCACCTTGTAGATGTCTTATGGTCACCTGGTAATAAATTTGATCTTCATGTATATTTGTTATCTGACAGAGCAAGCTCCTGCTCATCCAAGAATCGTGTTCCCATCAGAGCTTGCATGACTCAACATGCAATGGCCATGATGATACTGTTTCCATCTACATTGTAGCACTGCAGTCCCCATTTAAGTCAGAGAATATGAAGACTTTGTATAATTTTTTAGAGATGCACCTAGGAGTTAAATCGCCTCTCCCTCTCTTTCACTCTGCTCTCCCGCCATCTCACCCAATCCGATTTTTGTGTTGTTCATCAGCCCTTGGCTATTATCTGATGTGATCAGTCAGCCAGGTTCGAACTATGGTTCTTCAATTTGTATTTTCACTTGTCTTGATGAATATACTTTTTCAAAATTGCAAACATTACTAAGGACTGTAATGTATGTACTTCTTTAAAAACTTTGGGCATATGATGGTTCCTGTGCTCAAAACCATGCATCATAACCAAAAAAAGACTTTGTATTACAATTGACAATGCTTAAACATCCTTTTCAAGTTCAATATCAGAAAACTCAAGCCATTCCCACAAGTTACAGAACTTTGACTATTATCTTACTTCCAGTAAGGTGGAAGGAAAAATCCTGCAATTTCAATTGAGGCCGCAAAACAACATGAAGCATGGCAACTCTGAGATAGGACTGGCAATCAATTTGCAGTCGCTACCATATATTTGTCATTCCCAAATCACAAGCTAGCACTCAGCCCCAGCTTGTTTAAGTCGCCTGATCAACATCTTACACACATTGCCTTTCCATTAACAAGTATCAAAGTCTGAAAATTTTTGCTGAATCCACATTGGCCAAAGGCATGATCCGCATTGATCCACATTGGAGTCTCATACATCTCTGACTAAAAAAGCCGCCAACCTCTGAAAACAAAAGAGTTGGTGGCCAAAATTGCCACTCTGTTGCTCCCCCGGAATACAGTTACTCTCTATTGTATGTACAACTTAACAAATGACGGTTACTCTGTATATTGATGTAGATTCTGCAAAATCTCCCTCTTTATGAGTTAGATGGGTCAGAATCAGAAAAACCAGTTCACAACAGGTTCAGCTTTCCTTGACAGGATCTCAGAGAAGTGCTCTGAAAGGTTAGCGATGGAAATGGCAATCCAGGATCTTGATAGCTCAGGCACTTAGGTGCAATGTATGGTAAAAGATGTTTACTATATCAAATAGAAAACTGACAATAATGGGTGTCAAGGCACTGGAGGAACATTATTGGTATGTCTGCTTGACGAAGGTATTCTCTGCATAACTCTTGGTACTTCTGTCTTCAGGCGTTTACTTGAGATAGCATCAAATGACCTGAATCAAGTTAGACATACTAGGTCAAAAGGGTGAACAATAAAACAGCAGAGAACATGAGACACTAAACAGTAGAAATGAGAAACTGAGAATACCAAGACAAGTTACAAATTATTATAAAATCCCAATATAACTTCGAGCATTTTGCTCAATGAACATCAACTCCATGGCGAGGCAATGCAGGAAGTTCCATCTTAGCATCATGCCTCATTACCACCAAGTCTAGCCTCAAGGTTGAGGTTCCCACAAAATATATGCATGCTATGCTCTCTAAACATGGACCAAACTTAAACTAACACCAGCTATCAATTGTCCTATTGGTAACATGAAATAAACAATAAAATTGTCTGGAAGAAATAAGCCAAGTCACAACAAAGGAAATGACTGTCATTGAGGAATAAAAAAAAGTGTCTAGTTTGTGGGGTGCTAGCGAATATGCATTTTCAACTCACCCAGATGCAAGTGTGCAGCACCTAACATACTCACATGTAAATCAAAACAAAGTAAATAGTTAGTCAAGTCACATCCAATGGCATGCCGGCTCAAATCATATGCAAATTAAAAGCAACCTAAAATACATTGGAAAGGAAGTTCTGACACGTTTTTAATCCTTGAATTGAATAATGACAATCACTGACTGCTAATTATTCGCAACAATGAGCTATTTTGTACAAATATCATCCTCATTGAAAGTACTATTAAAACTTCTTGCTCTATTATTATCAAAGTAAACTTATAATCAAAATGACCTAGACCTACAATTTTATTCTTTAACTTAGTTCCACCCAGTGTTGTATGAATCTTTCAAAATCGCGAGTCAAATCGGCGATTTGACTCGACTCGGTCTACAACCGATTTGAATCACCCATTAAATTGGGTTTCACCCAAATCGGTGTGAATCGTCCGCAACTCAAGGTTTAATTCGCTAAATTGCGATTGTAACAGGACAGTGCGATTGTGTTGAGGAATACATCCAAATAAGTATAAGAAAATACGAACAAGAAGTCATTTCCTTTTTTCTCGACCTTCTTTGGCCACATCTTCATGTGCTTCCTTGTTTTTATTAACCTCTGAATCAGATTCTCTGCTGCCATGTTTCCAGTCACTGTCACGTTGTGTAGGTTTTTAGAGAATCCCTGATTGAAAGAGTAAAGATTTGTGGAAAAGAAGAGATGGATGGGGTTGTTCTGTCAAGGGGTTGTTTGTTGCTTCTTCAGCTGGTTTTGAAGCCATCAGAGAAAACAAAGAGTGATATAGAAAAAGTGGTGTTGGGGGAGAGAGGGGAGAGTGAAAGGGGAAGAAATGAAAGTGAAGGTGGAGACTTTAAAGATGAGAGAGTAACAGTGGTATTGTGTGTTGTGTTATTAATGGTGATGTTATGTCTCACTTCATTCATGGTGTTGTGTTGTGTTATTAATGGTGATGTCAATTCATTTAAGTGTTTCCAGAGAGAAACTTTAATGGCTTGCTTTGAACATGCAGCTTTGCATGTTGACATGTGGAGGATTGATTGGGTTTATATATTAATCAGCACAAATTAATTCAAAACACATTATAATCGAAGGGTAAATAAAATAATCAGAGCTTATGATAAATTCAATTCTCATTAATATAGTTACCTAAATAATATATATAGTGGGCCTTACCAAATGGCCTAAATCATCGTGGGTATATATTTTAAATTTGACATACAAAATCAGGTCCATGACATGTCACATGAGCTTCTAAAGATTAATGCTGAGAAATATCCATTATGACCAAGTCTTTTTATGTTTTAAAACACATAATGATAAGTCATAGGCTACAAAACCCATGCTTTTCCACTTACAAATCTTCACAAAAGAAATTTTATATTATTAAAAACTTACAAATTCAATGAAAATGCCCTCTTACATATTTGATTTTTTATTTGGATAAAATTATGGATATTTATTAATTTAAATACATATACTTATAATATTATGAATCTTACGATTTACGATTAAATCAAAATTTTACCATTTTCGATTTACTATACGATTCACTAACACTAGTTCCACCTTTTGGATTGGAATGGACTATAATTTTGTGAAGGTGCTTCAACAAATTCAGTTCCAAACACTTGGAGATGTATAATAGATAAGGTTGATTAGTGTGTCGTTGTGGGAAGGTGTGGCTGCTAGAGCTAATTAAGAAGGGTGCTGGAGCCACTTGTATGTGCCATTTAACAACTTCCCAAGCCAAGCACCAAACATACACCTCCTCCCACTTCTGATGTGGATGTGATGGATAAGGTTGAAGACCCTAAGGAAGAATCAAAACAATCCTCTTCTAGCTTTGGTTTTTCATTGCTAAGCCAATAAACTCAAACTTTGAGCTTAGTTCATTAAATCCTTGAATTCAATGGAGACAGGATGATGGTGCCCTTATCTTCAATGACCACTACAGGTCATATTTTTGGCAACAGGTGGCTTTGGTCTTAGAGGGGCAAGAAAACTGAATTATTAATTAAGAAGAAACGGGACACTAACACTCTCTGAGTATTAGTGTTCCCAACTCTTTTGGGGTTGAAGCTATGTGGTTCGACCACAAAGAATTCTCAAAATGGCCAACACTTGGAAAACATTCATGGTCACAGGGCACCCTGGGTATACTCTGGAAAAAAGCTAAAGGAATTGAAGCCGCATTTCAAAAGATGCAACTCTTTTAGCATATTTTTTTGTTATCAAAAAAACAATTATTTATACTAAATATCGAAAGGAAGAGAGGGCAGTGGAAAAGGAACACTGCCTACTCACAAAAGGTATACATTATGTATGATTTATGTGCACTAAACTAGGCCAATCAAACATCAAGAAGAGAACTGGATCTCTCTATATTTCTCCCAACTAGCACTCCAAAGCCACAAGGTGACTTTGATGTCAGTCCATAAGCTGTCTACTGACCTCGAAGACTGTCTAAGGACTGTCTACTGATTTCGAAAAACTGTCTGAAAACGCAGTCAATCCTGTCCCTCCAAATAACCACACAAATGCATGTTTGAAACCCTGTTATTCCTCTCAAGTGTTTGGAAGTACTGGTCTCCTCATCTGCAATTGTTAATCGTTAATCGCAACCTCAGGATTTCAACAGAATGGAAGAATCTAGGGACCTGATTAATGATAAATGGAGCAAGCACCTAGCACTTCGTGTTATGGACTCATTTGTTGGACGCGTGTACAAAAGACGCACTAATTAAATTCGAGCTGCAGTTTCTATTTAAATGTTGCGTTATTTTTAAGTTGTTTAGATTTGCCGGGAGCTTGTTTCCTAGATTAGGTAGTTGCTTAATTTTAGTTGTTTCCTAGATTAGGTAGTTGGTTAATTTTAGGTTTCTATTTGTAATAAACTTGTCCTATTTAAAGGACCGGATGATGAATAAGAAAGCAAGCTGAATTTTATTGTTGACCTAGAGGTTGGAGCTCTCTCTTAATGAGATCCACGGTTTCAGCATCCCTTTGACGAGCTGAACTTTATTAAAAATAGGTCGTTCAAGAAATCATAACAAAGGGAAAGGACAACTCCACAAGCTGAACTTTTCTGTGAATCGCTCGGTGACAAGATCCTTGGCAAAATAAGGTAACAAATCGCTATCAGAGCCACACAAAATGGGTGACTCTCATACCGAGGACAGACTACGAGCACTTCTCCATGAAGCACAAGCCGTGAGTGAAGCGAGGGTTGCGGAGGTAGAGCGAAGGCTAGGGAATCAATGCAGGAGCTTTCGCTGCACTTTAAGGAGATGATGTCAAGTAAAAGCTTACGTGTGGAATCCGAAGGAACCGCGGGCCATAACCCACCACTAGTGCAAACACCACCTACGACTAACACAGGCAACCCAATGCCAGGGGCTGGTGCAGCAAACGGTGGGGGATTCGTACCCCGGTATACGAAGTTGGATTTTCCAACTTATGAAGGTGTCGAAGATCCCTTAATCTGGTTGCACCGATGTGAATAGTTCTTCGCCAATCAATGCACCGCAGAAGCGGACAAGGTGAGGCTAGCCGCATTCCATCTCCTTGGGGAGGCGCAATTGTGGTATCACCAGTTGAAGAACAATTAGTTGGGTCGGATTCAAAGAGTATTGTTCGCTCCGATTTGGACCCCAGCGCGTAGCAACCCCCTAGGGGAGCTAGTCAATCTTAAACAGACAGGGTCAATTGAGGATTTTCGGTGGCAATTTCAGGAGCGATTAGCTCGGGCAAGCCGATTTGTCAGAATGGACCAGCATGTGAGTTTGTTTACTGCAGGGCTGTCCGAATCAATTCGCTTGGATGTGGAGCTCCACGCATCATCAGATTTAACTCATGCCATGAATCTCACCAGAGCCTTTGAGGCAAAACATAGTGTGTTGCGAGAATCAAGACAGAAGAAGGGAATGTGGCAAGACAACCACGGCATTCCGTCTCCCAACACAACACAATCCACACCCCTAGTCAGAAACAACACTAGTTCAGGAGTGCAGCCTGACAACAAAATTGTAAGTTCTTTGCCTTTCATTAAGAAATTGACAAGGGTTGGGCTGAGCTGAGCTGGCAAACAGAATAGCGTGAGGACTCTGTTATAATTGTGACGAGCCATATTCAGCGAGTCACCAGTGTAAAAAGCTTTTTTGGCTTGAGTTGGATGAGCAGAACAGGGAAGAAACAGGTCTAGAATCAATGGCATTTCTGCAATGCTTACCCAACCTTTGAGCTTGCGGACAAGCTCTTTCTTCAAAGGAAGGGTGATGTTATGGACTCATTTGTTGGACGCGTGTACAAAAGACGTGCTAATTAAATTCAAGCTGCAGTTTTTATTTAAATGTTGCGTTAATTTTAAGTTGTTTAGATTTGTTGGGAACTTGTTTCCTAGATTAAGTAGTTGTTTAATTTTAGTTGTTTCCTAGATTAGGTAGTTGCTTAATTTTAGGTTTCTATTTGTAATAAACTTGTCCTATTTAAAGGACCGGATGATGAATAAGAAAGCAAGTTGAATTTTATTGTTAAACTAGAGGTTGGTGCTCTCTTAATGAGATCCAAGGTTTCAACATCCCTTTGACAAGCTGAACTTTATTAAAGATAGGTCGTTCAAGGAATCATAACAAAAGGAAAAGACAACTCCACGAGCTGGACTTTTCTGTGAATCGCCCGGTGACAAGATCCTTGGCAAAAGAAGGTATCACTTCGCTCCTTAAGCAGGACTGCAGAAAGCTAGAAGAGATGGGCTGGGATCATATGGGTAAGAATGGTGATTTTTGCTCTAAATATTTTCATAATATCGCTAACTAACACAGGATTCACAATTTTATCTTTATTTAAAAAAAAGAAGTCTCTCTCCTCATGGATAGGAGTAGCACTGCTGAGCACATTATTTGTTTCTTTGAAGTATTGTTTACTGAACCTTATGATTGGTGCCCCAACCTTGATGGTCTCCAATTCAATGCCATCTCTCTTGATTAAGCCTGGAATTTAGAAATGGATATTTCTGAAGCAGAGGTCCTTAAAGCTATTAAATCTCTCTCAACAGACGTTTAACTGGGCATTGATGAGTTCCACTTGAAATTCTCTGCGAGTTGTTGGGATAGCATTAAAAGAGACTTAATGAAGGTGGTCAAGACTTCAATTAGAAAGCTTTTCTTGATTGGAAGCTCAGCTCCACACTCATATCTCTGATCCCCAAGAGTACGAAAGCCTCGAAAATAGAGTACCACCCCATAAGTCTTATCTCCTTAGCTGCCAAGATAGTGTCCAAGGTTGTAGCAACTCGACTCCCTCCAGTCATGGAGTGTTTGGTCCGGTTGGTTTTTCAAAGCTTCAGGGAGATTAGGCAAGGGATCCCATCTCTGCAATACTCTTTTCTTTGATTGGGGGGGCCTTGACCAGAATGACAATGATAACGACAAAAAAATTGTTCAAAGGGCTTTCAAGCCACGGAAGAGAAACATGTGCTTATCCTTCAGTTTGTTAATGAAACAATTATTTTTCCTTCATGTGGAAAGGGAGGATCTCGCCAACCTTCAGTTGGTGTTGATCTGGTTCGAGGTAGTTTCTTGGTTGAGAGTTGATCTTAGCAAAACAGTCATCCACCCAGTGGGTGAAGGCCCAGATAATTATCTCTAGCTTCTATGCTAGGTTGTAACTACGCCAACCTACCCATTCAGTGCTTAGGTCTCCCCCTTGGTGACAGATATAAGAGAAGAGTAGTATGTGACCAAATCACTGAAAGCTCACAATCCAAATAGGCAGTTTATCTTTTTAAATGCGGGGGAACTCCCTTTAATTGAAGGACAATGGCCAACATATACCTGTCTTCACTATCTCATTGGTCACCATCATCTCTCAGCTGAAACTGAAAAGATCTGTAAGCAGCTTCCACTGGTCAAGTGATCATAAGTATCATCTTGTCAATTGGCATACTGTCTGTCTGCCTAAGAGAGCGGTCTGGGCATTCAGAGAGTGAAAAGTACCCAATACGGCTCTTCTAGGTAAGTGGCTTTGGTGAAGGCCATCTAAAGTAGATATTGACTGCAACAAATAAGACATTGCTGGAAAATTGGTTTTTCCAAATTATAAGATTAGTCAAAAGATAGTGCTCCCCAGTCCCCACATTGTATTCGCTTACCGAATCAATACTAGAACCTCCATGATGACCCTCTTTTCTTCTAGGGCCAAGCCTTGGAGGGTTTGTATGTTTCTTTCCAGCCAAATTCTCCAACAAATTGCACATAGCACTAGGCATCACATCCAGTTTACTTCATTTTGTTGTATGCTACATTCCCAACTCTTGCTACGGATTGTGGAAATACCAACAAGCCACCCAATTTCGAGAAAGGGTAATAATGTAATCAAAACAAAAATTGTAACATATACGGATCTTCCAAGAGGATTTAGAGAATCACAAAACTCCCACAATTTACGATAAGCAGTTTGAATCTCACCCTTTGAAACTAAGGCTTTATTGATGTTGAATTCCAAATGCAACTAACAAAACGTCTACTGGCAATCAATTCCTCCCTATTGAAAATTTTAGCATTTCTAGCATTCCAAATGATCCAACAAACAGCAGAAAGGGAAAGCTTCCAAAACGCTTTAGGGTAGACCTCACGCTTCCTACAATAAAATAGCTCCAACCACAATCTAGGCCTGACTCTAAGATACCTGGAACATGTAAAGAAAATTATCTGATTGTGCAAAAGGACTATGAATGAGGAGATGGCTCTCAATTTCGAGCCCCCTAAAGCACAAGTCCATACAAACCAAATGGAGAGTTAGAAAAAATAAGGTTATCATACAAAGGTGTCTCAACTTTTCATAGAATGACGAAACGGAGAAAACACATTTTTGTCACCTTTCCAAACACACTAGGTCTTCCTTCACACCTTATGGTAGAAGTCCAATTCCCCCTCTGCTTTCCTCACCTAGTCTAAATGTGTTACCCATCCGCTTCAAAATTTTCTTAGGAAAAAGTTTCACGCTACTTAAGCTAGAGAAATAAATGAAGAGATTGTCCTTGTCACAACAACTCACACACATGTTGTCCCAATCCCTAGTGGAAAGGCACCTTCAAAAACCTAAGGGTCCCTTTGAAGGTATATTTTACAATTACCACTCTCATATGGAAGTTTCATTCTCTCAAGTTTCCTTCACCTTTCCGAAAGATGGATTTTCGTTATTCGTATTTCCGTATATACAGATCCTCATCCATGCGGTTTGTCAAATTCAATTCAGTAATCGAATACATTTTCTCGCTGCTTGCCAAATAAATCCCTGCAAAAGTGGAGATCTTACCCTGAATGTGCATTGAAACTAATCCAAGCCACTAATGAAACCCTTTTCTTATGCACAACTCGTGATATGATCAGGAAAACTGCAGGAGTTCACCTATTCCAAAGCCATTGTCTACCCCTTGATCTCCCTTACCCAGTTCTTTGAGACACCCATTACAGTTCTACGTTCAAAATGTTCCTCCATAAATTCACCATAAGGCTTGCCTTGGCAGCCACTCAGAGCTTACGCCTTAGATTCAATAGTCATCCACAAGCTATCTTTTTCTAGACGAAATCGCAGTTGTCACTTCGCAAAAGAGCATGGTATGCAACTAGAGAGGGTCTTTGCCCAACCCCATTTCTTGTTTAGCTAAAAATCCATTCCCAAACAAGATACTGACTCGAGCCAAGTGCCATTTAATGCTGAAACTGTTTTACATTGCACATCAGTAATTCTTTCCTTGAAGAGCTCTTGGTCACAACTCACATCATTGTTCAAGAAATTGTAGTATAGTAGTGTCTAAGAAAGGATAATTGCCTTGAGCTAGACAAGGTAGAGAAGCATACTAGTTCGGAAGTAGTAACAGTGGGTGGGATAGAAGTATGAGATTTCATTACCAATCAGAACCTATGTCCAAAACAGTATATGTTTCAGGCCAAAATTACAGCTGTAAAATTCATTTATATGATAAACTTTCTTGAAACTCGTATCTTTCATTTTCTATCGTATGTTTTTCCAAGCCAAGTTTTTACTATTCTTGATTTTTTATTTGTTTTTAACAAAATCGCCATGTCTTTGACATAGCTTTTGAGGATTAACTAATTGAGTTCAAATGGACTTCTCTTGTTAATTTTTTAATCTAGTGTCAAACTCTCACCATATATGCATAGGTGTATCTCATGCAAATCTCCAGGGACCCATTTGGAGATGACTCTAGACGTAAGAAACCACACACAGTTTCTCTACTAAAAAAGTTTCATATTACAAAAAAAAATTAACCCAGCTATATTACTTGCCTGGAAGAATCTGCATTCTGAGAACCTTGTTCAAGTGTAGAGTTTAGGTTGTGAAGAGCCTCTTCAGCTGCCTGTCAAAAGCGATGCGACGTGACTAAGAACAAATATAACGACAGAGATCATGCTAGTAAGAAAGACAAGGAAATATGAGATCACTACCTTCATCTTAGCTTCATCCCAGGTTAATCCACTTCCCTTGCCTAAGACCTCTCCTCCAATTACCACCTAAATAAATGGTCGGAAATTACAATAGTGTATGGAGAAAGGAGAGCCAGAAATACATGAGCAGCTAATAGTAATCTTTTCATCTTGATATCATCAATTATCATTTATCCAAAGTAGTAAGTCACGAAGCAGAGCTTCCATTAGAGCTTATAATTTCAAAATATTTCATAGAGATAACCAAATGAAAGCTAGTTGGATCTATCAAGACATTATTTAGCAGACAGTTCAATCACACTAACACAAGTACTACTTAGGTAACCAAATGAAAGGTAGTTGGAACCATCCAGACATTTAGTCACATCATTTAAAAAAGCATCTGCATTTACTACAATAAAAAAAAGGCTTTCATCCATCTCACTAAAATCTTAAAGTTTTCAATTAATATGAGTTTTGTATCATCAAGAAGATGGAACAATTACTGACTAATCAAACAACCACTTATTTGTATCAAATCATTACAAAAAACATTGCCCCTTTTAATCATGGACATTGTAAGATAGTAAGTGTGAACGCTTCAAGATTTGTAAATTGGCTTAGGTTTGTTTGGTTTCTCATGTGCTTGGGCCTTGTAATATATATATATTATGCACTGTTTTAGTCAGTAAAAAAAGTGTGAATGCTCCAAGATCAATCAGATTTGATAAGGGCCTAACTCTAAATTCAAAACCAGTTGGGAAGTTTACAAGATGTTCATAAATGGTTATAGCGAACTTCTTCTGCAACTTACTTTTCTTTACCTCACTATTTCGTATGTTTCTAAGTTCCATTTTACGTTTTATCAAGTTCATTTTTACTTGGGTCCCTTTATGTAGCCATTGCCTCTTGTAAGTTTTTTGGTTATTGACGCTTATTTGAAGCCTCTATTGTGTTTTTCCTTTCTCTTTAATGGATAAAATTCCCTGTTTTAACAGTTTTATCAGGTCTAAAACAAGTCATAAACCATTTCAGCCAGGATATCCAGCAACGAGATGACCACATCAAATAGCAGATTGTAAAATTTAGCTAACTTATGCAAACAATTTGAGCTCAGAATCTTGCATGTTCTAACCTGTGCATGAACTCCTCCTTCATGGATTAAGTTTGTAGGAAGCGGAGATTGATCTTGAAAAACCAGGGACAGTTCTTCCTTCATGCACTGAAAGATGGATTCTTAGAATGTCAATTATCAATATGCCACAGGCATTAATATTGAGAAAAGCAATGGTAGGAGATTAAGTAGAATTATGAAGATGTAAAAAAGTTCTTGATATCCTACTAGTTCCTTGAGGGCAGAAACTGGACCCTGTACTTTGTTAGCTCCGTCCAGCCTTGAGTCCAGACTCCTGGATGACTCGGTTGAACTTGATAGTGGGACAGGATCCTCCTTGGGGATTGTTTGAGGCCCCAATGAATTTGAGTCACTTGGAAAACCATTCTCCTTTGCAATGACAGCCTTATTGAGGTCCCCATTCGCAGAAGTTGAATCAGACAACGCATTAGACAGATATTTATCTGGTTAAAAACAAAAAACAAAAAAACACTAATCAGAATCCTTAATGAAGCTTGATAAAGTAAAATAAAACATCCAGTGGAAGAAAGTCACTTCAAACAAAGATTAACCCTTCATTGATTCAGGGAAGATAGAAGGCAATCAAACAGCCGCATTTACATGAGAATCTCTTTCCTAAACAAAATTATTGAGAAACCATGTTTACATGAGAATTTCTTTCCTTTATAGCTCAGACATGGTTAACCATTAGACATGTTACTAGATTAGAGAAGAACAAGCAAAGTCAGATAAGAACAGACAAGAAAAAGAACCAAGCAATGTCACTTATCCCTCGCGTGTCAATTGACTGAAACAAATTAGTTTTTGCTTTTACATAGAAATCATTAAAAAAAAAAAGTATTGCTACATCTGTTAGCATTATGACACTACATCCAAGTATAGACATGCTAGTGTTAACTGATGCATGTTAGGCTTCATGTAGAATTTGGATTTTGACAAGTGATGACTGTTAAGAAAAGAGATTTGTGAAGCAAATAGATAGAATGGCACAGGTAAACAAATATGCACCACTAAAAGCATTAATACAAGTATGAGTTAAATTTATACACATACGTCAATAAATACATAACAGCATGGACAAACAAATTTGATTCTTACTGGCCAAATTCCTAAGAGCATGCTCAGCAGCCTGACATTGAGCTTCTTTTCTTGTTCTACCAATCCCTTCACCCACTATTTCACCACTAAACCAAACCTGCAACGACAAAAAAGGACAATACATAAACTGAGTTACTGTGCGACTTCAAGATAAGGAAACTTCTGAACTTTTATAGAGTTATTTCATGATTCCAATATGATCCCACACTTTCATTTGAACTCTATTTTGGAATGCCAAGCTTCTTCTTGAAATATCTTCCAGGTACCAACTCCCTCCTCTTCTTTTTAGCAAAAATATACCATCCATTAAGAGTGTTTCATTCCAGGTACTAACTCCCTCCTCTTCTTTTTAGCAAAATACGCCATCCACTAAGTGTTTCATTCCCTCCCTGCACCTCTTCTGCTATTCCCATTCTCAGTTGAATGGTGACAACATGACATTATGTGCCTTTGATCCTTATTTTTGAAGGAGAAAAAAAATGTGCCTTCAATCACCTTCTCTATCAAAAAATTTCAGAAAGAAACTTCCTATGATGCTTTTGTTGGCAAGCTCATCTTCATGAAAAACGTAGGTGTATGTTTCACTTGTATACTATTAATATTATTAATTATTTTTTATCAGTAAAGTGGAGTTAATACTTATATTTGTGTGCAAAATAAGCAAAAGCAGTAGCGAGATAGAGAGACTCTATCACTTTCACTTACAAGAGATGGCTAAAAAGCTATGAGTTTACAACAGGATCCCAGCTATACTATTTAAAGAAAACGGGTGTCTTTTAGGGGACAGCATAAATGATACTTCTAATATCTTTCTAAGGGTATTTGAAAAAATATAGTCACCCTCACATGATAAATAGAAGAAAAGGTGAAATTTTCTTGTTAAAAATTGCTTATTTTTGTCTCAAATCTCTTGATCGTTTGTTCGTGGTGCTCGAGCACAAGCTATATTCTTAGGGGCAAGGCGAAGTGCCATGCTCTCCAACTAGCGCCTTGGCAAACTTTTGTTTAAAGGTCAGTGACAAATAATTTTGGGAAAGTAGAAAAGTAACAAATATCAATGAAAATCTAGGTTTTAAGTTAAAACTCCAACTTTTGACATTAAAATTCAACTCAAACAACTATTACATCACAAGGCCTCCAGACTTATTTATAATAAAACAAATCTAATCCTACGAGGAAAACTATGTTTAATCCTAATAGGGAGCCTTGAATAACTTGCTAAACACTACAAATTCCTAACAAAATATCTTTCAAAAATTTTAATTAAAAAGAATATCTCGAGATGCAATTCCTACCATCCAGACTTTTAGATTGTTATTAAAAAATTTATCATATGTTGAAGCTTGAAAAAGAAACGGGTAGTGATTTAAGTTGTTTGTATAAATAATTGTATTTATTTATTTCTTGAACTCTTTGCTTAAGTTTACCTTTCTAAAAAGAAATACATATTACCACATGTAGGCTGCACCTAAAGAAAACCATTAAGATTCTCTATACAAGCAAATTTTTACTATTTCATAAAATAGAGACCCAAATTTCAGCCCACATTAGCAAGGAGAGGAGAACTATGAACAAGTCATCACATAGAAGGTAGGTGAGCATATTCAATGACGTGTGGTGAAAATAGCTGGTATAAAGTAGTATTTAAGAAAATAAAGATAAAACGTTATTTAACTAGTGATGATACAAAACAATTTCAAGCAGCATTGTTCCTTTAAAGCTATTTTGATTAGATTGTCTGTGTATGCATGCAGCTGCACTTGTGTGTATCTGGATTTGAAGCTAGGAAACTCCAGTTGGCATTTCCGTTATTATAAGTTAAAACATAATTAATTAAGACTAATTCACTTGGGAGAAGAGTTGGCAACTTGGCATATCATTGTCGCCATAGCCACCATAGTTCAAATTGATGAAACAAACGCCAACTTTTCTTCATATTATGGAAAGAAACTTAAATCTAGGAAATTTTGCATTAGTCAAGGCACTAGTGATTAATACAACCTGAATGGAGAACTGCAATTCCTTGATAGAGACCAAAGCTGTCCTGAATTCCACCTACAGGTAATAGAAACATAAAACTAAGTTAGACAGAGCATTAGCAAAAAGGGGCATGCAAATATTTAGACAAAAGTTTATTATAGACCAAAAGGTCGAAAACCTTCTGTTTGTCTTCCAAAAAGTAAAATACTAATACAATAAACAAGCACTCCTGAATACCTTTGTACCACATTTCATTGCAATTTCTTCTAGAACACCAGCAGGATGATCCTTACCAGTAGAAGCTGATCTTCCCCAGGGCATCCTCTCACCTTTGAATCAAAGAGATGGCAGAAAAAGATTGAACATTAAAACAATAGACATTAGAGAAATGAATAATATAGCTCAAACCAAAGAAAATGAAACCATCCAGCTTGAAATCAAATAAAGAACATGATTAAAATGAAACTCGAATAAAAACTCCAAAATGAACAGGTTAAACACAAATTCCATGATATCAGAATCAATCAATCAAAAGGATTCTGCGCTTGGTTTGGGATCCAAGAAGTGCGCCAACAAAATGAAACTGTTGATGCGAGTGTCAAATAGGGAACTAATAAAGGTCAAGTTTTTTAATATGACCTTTTACCCTTTAGAACCCAAACTTGCTTTAAATTACAACCCATTCCCCAAAGTAATGGAAACTATAATTAGTACATCTCACCTCGACATGATTACATTTACTGCTTGCTAACATTTCCGTAGAGAACTAATCCGCAGTTCTAATCAACGATTTGATAGAACAAAAAAAGTTTTTAATGCCAGAATATTACACTTGACAACAACAAAAAAGTATTCCGGTCAGCCGGAAATACATGGGCTGGTCCCCACTAAAAAGTTAACATATTTGCTTGAAATCCCTTGGGATGTCAGCGGGTGATCTACTCTTTTGTTATTACTTAAAAAAATAAAACTGAAGAACATGGTACTTGAGCATCATTTCCATCAATGTTCTCTTTCCTAGTTTCTGAAAAGAATGAAGGTCCTAATCAAACCATAAACTTAAAGATCTGAGTGTCTTCAGTTTTAACCATGGCTTGAAGAAAACAGTTATGATCTCCAATCATAGATTTAAAAAAAAAAGGTAACTGTAATAACACAACATCCAAATTGCAGTCAATATACCATCAAAATTTGTTCAGCCGGAACCTCAAAGCATCCCCCACCCACACACACACACACAACGAAAGAAAAAATTATTTTAATATAAGACAACATTCCTTGATATTCAAGGAAGGAAAAAAGGCAAGAATGTAAAAGCAAACAAAACAATATAAAATTGCAATACAATATGTTCAAGATAGTCACTATTTTGTCATAAAACTTACCTGAAAAGGAGCGAGAATTTGAAAGCGGACGGTTTCTTCTCGAGCGATTGTCTCCACGATGTACCTACAATTGCACTGACTTTATTGAAGATTATGCCTCACCACACACAATGCCTACAAGCTCACTTTCAACTTTCAAGAATATGGCATCACACGTATGAGAACGGAAAATCACCATCACTTACCTCCTTAGGGAATCTTTTATTTTCGTGAAGAGTTCTATCAGAAGAAATAGAACTGCCCGATCCACGAAAAAATGATGGTTGACGACCTCGGGGCTTATCATAATGCAAAGGTTCTGGTTCCAAAGGGAACTCTTTGGGTACCGGTTTTGGTAATGCTCGGTTCACGTTCTTTGGATTTATCTCTCCCTCTAATGGAAACCAACTTCCACAAGGTTGCGTCAATGGGACCGGAGGTTGTATAGGGGGTATAGCCGGAAAAGGAGGTTCGCTCGAAGTATGATCTCTCGTGTCTTGTCCATGCTGCAATATGAGAAGCCTTCTCCTTGTATCAGGATCTAGTTCAGATTCAGGAACTTCACCCTCTTCTCTAGCTGGAGAACCTTGTAAGCTTGGTTCAGGACATAAATCACCCAAGGGTTTACCAGATGGAACTGCTTGAGGAAACTGCTTATTTGGCATAGGTATCATCGGTCCGTGAGGAATTGCTTGTGCAATTGTGTTAGATAAAGAAGCTACCAAATGTTGAAGAGAAGCCTGCCTTGGGTCTAGATTACTGACCACTGAAGAAGCTGGAATTGCATCCTGAGGGAAGAAATTACAAGAGAATTGTCATAAAACAAGCCTTTCAAGTGACGAGGAAGGGATTAAGAAACAAGAAAAATACAAAGGTGCAATATCATATTCAGATAAGAAAAATAAAGGTTAAGGAAACAATATCAAGTACAAAAGGAAAAGCTAAAGATAAGAAGAATATGGACGTAAAGCATTGATGAAACTGAATGCCAGTATCAGCATCCTTTCATGTAGATGTAATAGTATGGGCACATGAAGTATCTGGTTTGAAGTAATATTCAAGAATATGTGCATCTTTCAGTATCCAGGGTTTAATCTATCCAGTACAGTATTGGGCTGCATCAATATCACTTTCAAGTGAGAGGATGTAAACGGCATTGCACAAACAAAAAAGAACAGATATTCACAGTAAGGTAGCGGACCTTTAATCTTCTTTCAACCTCAGCATCTGCCATGCCCTCAAAACTAAGTGGATCTTTGCTTGGAGCAGAGGCATCATCCTGAAGACATTTATTTTCAAGTATTAACTACTTGATACTTGATAAATTTGCAGGAAATAAAAAACAACTGTTCAGCTAGACCATTGCAACTGCATAGCCATATAGAAGTGCATATACAGGATCACGGAATCATCAAATTGGCAGCATCTAAAGAAACAAAATTCCTTCTTTACATGCAATTTACCAACAAGATCTAATGGAAGTTATAAATTTCAATCAAGTAAGTAACTTCATTGAAATCTAATATGTACATCCCAAGGACGGGTGGATAAACCACTTGGATCCTGCACATGTTTGGCTACTATTTTAGCAGTCTTTATGTCCTAACTGAGGACAACAATCAGTTCTAGGTCACGATTTACCTCTGAAATTAGATAGTTGCTGACATCAGGAGCAGATGGAAAATCTACCAGATCATCCTCATAAGAAACCTCAAAAATCTTTTGCAAAAGACCTTCATCAAAATCCCTGTAATATTTACATTAATAACTTGTAGCATAGGCGAACTGGTGAATTATTACACAGTACAGTACTATCCCTAGACTTTATAGAAGTTCTAAATTCTTACTTGAAAAATCCACCTCTCACATTGCATGCAACATTTCTTGCAACACAGAGAACCGGGATCACATTGTTTGCCTACAATGAAAAGAGATAGTTTTTTCAGAGAGGATAGTCAAGTAATACGTGTAACGATCTGATAATAACATGTCAATGATATAGTAGAACCTAATATACCTCAGCTTGAGGAGCATAGTACGGAGCAAATGCAGGAACTACATGTACCCTAGGTTGATCTTTCTCGTCCCACACTTTCAAACGATCATCAATCACCAGAGCCATCTTAGGATGGCAGATCCCGTCATGGAAAACATTGAGCAAGGACTTCCTTGAACCTATAAGATCGTTATAATGGGTTATAGTAGGATAGAGTTACAACTGAGACAACATTACACCGGTTCATTATTTATGGAAATATATGATTCTAAAGGAAAGGAAGAGGACACAACAGAAGAAAAAGGATCACAGCCTTATATACAGGAATACAGTAACATGCAAAATCATAGAGACAGAGTCCCATCAAATGCACACAAGCAGATCTAAAAGTGACTTACCAGCCTTGACACATACAATACGATCCAGTAATTCCTTTGAAGCGATCAAATTTGATTCGGGATCAAGAAGCCTCCACATTTCCAAGGCATAGTCTCTTTCAGCCATTGTGCAAACATAAACCTCAAAACGCTTTCGACCTCTTGCAGTTAAGTAGCTCCGTAAATCCTCCCATGCAGGTCTAAGCCTTACCAGAACGCTTGTATCACGAATCTACGAAGATACATATGGTGTTTATTACTTAACATAATATAGTTAACATAATTGAGATTGTGAATCATTGTAACATAATATAGTTAATACGCAAAGTGTACATAAAATAAGAAGGAATACTAAAGCGATAGCACCAATTGGAGCTTTTATGTTACTCGTGCAGTGATCATGTTCATCTAATCAACCATTTACTTCCTACCAGCATAACATAAATATCCATGGTGAAAGAATTCCCGCTGAAAGCTGATTCATTAGATTAACAGGAATTACGGGCAGGTTCTTGAGTTTGAATTTTGCAGTTGAACCCATCACAAGCACACCAACAACAATTAAATGCACAATACCATACTAATGAGACTATGGGAGCATCTCATTTTCCTAATAACAAACAAGGACCTCTAGTGGAGTTTATACTTTGCGCCTAATGGCCGTATCTTGAGAATTGACACTGACATATAGATAAAGTAAATAGCAACAATATGATCATGAGATTGGGACGTCATCCAATTTAGAACATGACACCACAATTAGACATTGCACACTCTCACATAAATCGTGGGAATAATGGTAATATATGGTCATTGTCCCTAATGAAAATAGAAAAAAAAAAAAAAAAGTCTAATGAGTGTGAAACTTTTGAACATGCTACAACATCAATCTACTCCAAAAACACATGCACAGAACACATATACCAATATGGTGTTTACATTGGATATTCAATTCAACTCCAATTCACTGCATAAAGAAGTTTAGGTAATCTGATATTAAGCTAATATAGAAGGAGTTTTGATTAATCATTACCTGTGGGTTGATTCGAGTTAATATGATGTTCTTCTCACGTAACCTTATAATTGGACGAACCATTGATGGATGATCATCGGACAAAGCAGGAACCATCTCAGGCTGAACTTTGATCACTTTCCCATTCTCTACGACTTGGTCATGTTCCAAATACTGCTTTAAGAAGATCTTGTCGTCCTGATATCGCTTCATCTCTGCTAACATGCCAGAAAGACGTTGTGGATCCATCTCAGTGTTTATTTTTCTCTGTAAGGCATCAATTCGATCCTCAAACGATCGCATAGTATTGGCAACTATAAGAGTTTCATCAAGGTCAAAGACAATGCCCAGACATCTAAGGTTCAGCATGACAAGACATGAATTGTAAAGCCCCTGCGCAACAATAAATCCCCAAAAGCATAAATGTTGCTCGAGGTTGTTCCTTGAGGTCATGGCCACCAAATGTAGTTCCTCCTCTCCTAGTGGTACTACTGCAGTCTGTAAGATAGAAGTTCCCACCAACAGATGTTATTTTATATTTTTTGGAAAGCGAGCGACCAACAGATGTTATTTGCGAAAGTATGCATTCAACGGTAGAAATAAAAATGAATTACCATATGTTGGTCAGCGTACAAAATGTAACATGATTAACAGAACAGGAAAGAAAAATTATCCTATCAAAATTACTAGAATTAGAACAGAATGAAAGTCACTTTTGCACATAAAAGCAAGAGTAATGGCTACTATTAGTACTATACATATCTCATCAAATCTACTATGACGTTAAACTTGTAAAACTGAGAATAAAAATGGAAACAGCTATATTTAAAAAAAAAAGTTCATTAACACTATCCAAATGACTTCAATGTTTTATTCATTTCACTTTGGACCTCATTGACTTAGCTTGTTGAATGCAAGAATCGTAATTCCCTTAGATAACTTTCACTCACTTACTTCCAACTAAACGTGAGTCAACATAAGTCAAAGAAGGGAATTACTCAATCTAAAAGGGGGGAGAAATAATAAATAAATACGATCATTCCATCACAACCAGTTACTACTGAACAAACATTTCAAAAGTGAATACAACAACTACAATATGGCATCGCAAAACAAGTATATGTTGGTAAAAAGGAAAGAAAAAAAAAACATAACAAATTCATCAAAAGAACTACATCCAAGTATCATCCACTTAAGAATCTGCAGAACAATTCAAGATCTTCTATATCCAAACTTGCAAGCATATCATGACAATCATATCTTCCAGAGTTCATCTGAGACATTTATCCAACTATATCTTTGTAAAATTGAACTTGTTCCCAAAGGGCACCCCACCTCCCAAACCCTAGAGCAATCTGGGGGTTAGGAGAGTTGGGGCAATGATTCATAGTCTTAAATGCAAAGTACAATAACATTTGCCAAGTTTCATAAGTACAGTTGTAAGGTCAGAAAGAATCACAATAATTATTCAGACAAGTAGAAATCGAAAACCAAATGTTGGGACTCATCAATCAGTGTTACTGTTGAAAGGGTCCTCAGTAAATTTGTCAAATATGAATATAAAAGAAGTTAAGAGTCCAGAAATTTTTGTTGTAGGGGAGGTTTATTTTTTAATCAGTCAATGATGATTGATTGATACCTTATTCTCTCTGAGACAAGTAGAATGCAAATAAAAGAATGGTGAATCTTCGGACTGCAACTTCGGCTCCATTTTGAAGCAAACACCACCATAAGGGGCGGAAGATGAGATAGTGTGAAGTACTGCTAGTGGTGGGCATCTCTCACTTGGTTGAGACAAGTGAGAGATTCTGATTTCCTTGTTCAACATGTCTGTTTTCTGGTTCTTCGGGTATATCTCTACTTCCCCCATTACACAATCCCCCTTATATACCACTGATTTGAACATTTTTATCTTTCCCTTTCGCTTCGAAGTTCTTGTTCTTGTTCTTGTTGGTGAAGGTGAAGATGGGAGGTGGAATGAAAAACAAACAAACAAATAGTCAGAAAAGAAGGTCCTTTTCTTCTTCTCTCATCTCGTGAGAGAGATTCGTCATCAAAGATCGTTTAGATTTCGATTTTGTCAAAAAAAAAAAAACACCCAAAATTTTGTGTCTAGTTTATCATCGCTTGTGATTCTGAAATTTTAGGTTTTGATGACGAGAGGACGATCGATCGATATCGAATGATTGAACTATCTATCTATCGATCGATTGAGCGAGCGATTGAGTTGAAAAGGGGATCTAGGGTTTGACAAAAGCGGTCGAAATAGGAACCCTAGAAAGTCCAAGGCGTTCGAAGTCGGGCACGATAAAGTGATAGGGGAAAAGTTTTCAGATACATGGGCTTGAATCCCTGTACCGGGTCTCGGTGATGTCAACCGATGCCACGCACAGCTAGCTATCGCACATCTTCTAACAACAACATATAATAATACTATTTGGCGCACTAGGGAGACCTTTGTTGTTTGTGGAGATGCTTTATATACAACTACAGGCTGCACCTAGCAAGAATAGCGTGTTCGATCACCAATTCATAAAACCCTAAAATCCATGGCAATGACATTTCACACAACCTAATCCATACATTAATTATTGTGTTCTCGTATTGGAGGCCCTAATTGACCTCTTCTTTTCTCTTTCACGATCATTTTCTTCTTATATTTACAGGAGTTATTCTAAATGGCGAGGAAATGAGCGAGGGGAGGGTGGCGGGATGGAGACCGTTCACCTCCCTCGGGATGTATGCACCAAAAAAGATGGCATACATCTCAAGGGAGGTGAACGGTCCCCACCCCTCCACCTCCCTCCCCTCGCTCATTTCCTCGCCCACTTCCTCGACAATTAGAATTTCTGTATTTACAATTTTTATTTGTTACTAGCATTTATTTGTGTGAGTCTCGTCGCGGTTTATGCAAATTAGTCTAGTTTTCCTTATCTTGTGATGAGTTTGAGTTAGAAAAGTCTAAACATTTGGTTGTTCTTAAATGATTTAATATTTTTGACTTTTTTACACTTTTACCTCATCTATAAAAAAAAAATAAAAAAAATATGGCATTTGTGATTATGTTTGAAAGATAATGGATAAAAAGTGTTAAAAAATAAATCAAAATTTGGCTCAAAAGTGGCTACTAAACACCTAACTGGCTAGACTTGCTCAATTTTATACAAAAAACAATTGTTAATGCCTACTTTTTCACAAAATATACTATTTAGATATCGTATTCGATGTAATAGCTAACTTGTGTCTACTTTTATGACCAACAAAAACTCTATTATTAACTTAGGTTAACTCGTAAAGTTATAGAATATTTTTACCATTCCTAAACAAATAGAAAACATAATTTTATAATTTTATAACCAACAAAGACTTTTTAATTAATAATTCTATTTTTTTGTACTCTTAACCCCTCCCACCCCATGTCGCTGATAGGTATTGATATTAATAATTCTAATTGTAAGCAATCAATTATAAGTTTTCATTGTCCGACAAGTTAATCAAATTATTATGCTAATGTTTGGTAAATTTTTCATAATATAGTTAATGATGATTAGAAATTTGATTTTAATTATTTACTAAAATCAATTTGATTAATGTTTTATAAATTTGATTAGAAAAGTTTACAGGTACCTGTGCATTAACTTTCTTAATGATGATTAAAATTTTGGTTTTAATTATCATTGCTTTTTATTTCATAATGTAATTAATAAAATCAATTTTTCTACTGTCGAAATTTGATTTCCTATTCTTCAATGCATTGGTACCTGTAAAGTAATATATTTTATTCTCTGTCTTATTTAGTCACAAGCTATCTACCACAAAGCATGATCATAACCTCAAAAGTAAAATGGAAATTAATATTAAATAAGATAATTTCATATAAACTAAATACAAATTGAAGCAATCATTAATTGAAACAAAAAACTTCAAACTCAGATATACCTTCACAACTAGTCAACTCAAATACATTCAGAGTGACAAAACATTTAAGAATAAAAAAAAAATGATAACATTAAAATATTAATGTAGCTAACAAATATCATAAAATAATTGCTCAAACTGCAATTAAAGAACAATATAAATAAAAATTAAAAATTAACAAAAAATAATAATAATGATTAATGGGGTGGGAAGGTTAGGGTTTAAAAAAGTAAAAATAACAAAAAAATAAAAATTAGAATTATTAATAAAAGAGTATGTGTTGGTCACAAAAGTATAAAATTAGGTTTTATATTTGTTTAGGATTGGTAAATATGTCATATAAGTTTATTAGTTAAAATTGGTTAATGAAATAGTCATTGTTGGTCATAAAATTATAAAAGTTGGCACAAATTGGCCATTACATCAACTATAGTATCTAAATTGTCTATTTTGTGAAAAAGTAAGCCTTAAAAGTCATTTTTCATAATTTTATAACATAATGACTATAAAATAAAATGGGTTATTTACATTTTGCCTCCTATTATACATGTCTTATTCAGCTTTACCCCCAATTATTAATCGTATTGCACTTACCCCCTAAGACTAACAGTCAACGTGCCTTGACCGTCAAGGTGTATGATAGTTTCAAAAAGGTCATATTTTACTGCCCAAAATACCATTTAATGATCTGAAGGCTAAGATTCAAAGTTGATGCAATTAAAATCGAGGGCTGAGATTCTAACTTCTCATTAGCCGTTAGGCTAATCCACCTCCTCCTATTCCTTCACCACCACACTCTCTACTTGACCACCAATAACTCTCGCCTTTACTTCTATCACTACATCTACATGTTATTTCACTGTAGATAAAAGCTTGCCAAGTTTTAAAGTTAAGCTTGAGTTGCAGGTCCATCTTTATTATCAGTCAGGTCTGTTCCGTTTCAGAGAGCAAAATTAAATTCAAATTTTTTTATGGGGTTAAGTTACTGCCACTAATTTATTATATGGGGCAATTACAATACTTAATTGATTTTCTTGCAGATCTTATGGTGTCAAAAACACAATCAAACAAGTGAATATGGGGTTTAAAGTAGACATGATTTTGAATGAGTACATGTAAAGCACAATGTAAATTCATTTGATGTTATGTTCTTGAAAAGTACTACACTATATCTCAATGAAAATTGATCTCTTTACTCCCACCATTACATGGATTTGACATAAAGTTGTTGGGAAGTCTCATACTTCGCACCATGGTGATTGTAGAAATAATAATTCCTTATTGAGATCAATAAAAGCACGCCCTGCATTGTCAAGGGTGTCTAACCTCCTAGGCATCTTGTAGTTATTCAGTAAGAGAGAACAACAAACAACACTGACAGAGGAGGCTACCATTGCAGCCCCAACAATCCATGAAGGAAGACGAAGTCCAGTGGACGGGAAAAGAACCCCTGCTGTAATAGGAATTCCAAGAATATTGTAACCCAAAGCCCAAATGTAATTCATACGGATGCGCAAAAAAGTTTTTCTGGATATGACAATCGCTATTATTACATCCTCCAAGTTGCTTTTCATTAGAACAATATCAGCTGCTCAATTGCTATGTCTGTACCAGCTCCAATTGCCATTCCAATATCAGCAGCTACTAGTGTCGGGGAATCATTAATTCCATCTCCAACCATGGCGACAGTTAGGCCCAAACTCTAGGAACGAAAAAAAGATATTGATTGTGAAATCAACTAGCATCAATAGTTTTTATGGGTAGAAGCAACAATGCAGATCATGAAATCATAAGAAAATTCTCATTTTTATACTTGTAGTCAAACATCACCATTTGGCAAAGTTCGACGACAACTTTTGGGGCTAACAAAAAACTTGTAAGTTTTCAAAACAAGTTTAAAGTAATTAGAAAATGGATGGAGCTAACAGAAAACAAGTTTAAAGTAATTAGAAAACTCATTAACTGGAAACTAAAAAAGGACCAACTTCTCAAAATGGACGGGGCTAATAGAAAACCTGTAAGTTTAACAGAAGATTAGTACCATTGATTCATATTTGAACCCTTTAGAGTTCAGCCACTGAACAAAGAACTAAAAAAATATAGAACAGAAAGATTGGAACCTAATCAAATAAATAAAATCTTCATTTAAACACATCGAGAAACTTTTTTAAAAACTTAGGATTGAGTTTCAGCTTATTCTATTTTGTGTTATACAGGAACTCTCGGCAACCAACTTAAAGCAGCAGATTTCTTCTAAAGTCTGTGGTCTGCCCCTATTGGCACCATTTTATTGCCAGCACTTGTACCAACTATAAGATAGGATTATCTTGATCTTCCTCTCACAGGAAGAAAAGTGTACCATTGAAGTGTTATAGATGACCTGACCATCAATGTGTATTGATACAATTTATGACAGGCTTTTAGAAGGTAAAATCAGTTTTTATCAAATTACTTGTTTGCAAGAATGCTCAAAGAAACTTACTCAAATTTTGTGAATGTTCTGACACAGAGCATTTATGAAAGATCCCAAATGTTGACTAAAGAATCAGCGCTCCCAATAGCAAAATATCTGCAACAGTAGGAAAAGGTAGAAACACAAGTTAAACTATTGAACTAAATTGCTTTAGTTCTATATTCTAGACTACCATTAACTAAATCTGATAATATATAAACAACCTCGACACAAGAAAATCACAAAGCTACTTATAAGTTTAAGCAAATACCAACTAACTCTAAAATTTCAAAGAAATCATCAGTGAAAAGTAAAAATTCGGAAGGAAGACGAATGGTCTATTATGTTTCAATATCATAAATTTGTAATCATATTTGATGTTTTCTACTTGAAGTTAACTGTGAGACAGATCACATAAAACTACCTTCCAAGTGGATCAATTGCAATGCAATAACAACCTGTTGTATGAGCTAAAAGAGTGTGAAGCGCTTTAAAAGATGGGTATGCTAGTACCTCAACTGTGCCTAGCAAATTATGACAAACAATAAGATAATCAGAAATTCACATAAATTTGAATTGGGACAACTGGCTGGAAGGTGAATGTGAATCAGATTTGGAGGGAAAGACAAACTCAAATTTCCAAATTAACACACAAAAAAGGTAGCATGGATCTAAGGATCTATTTGATTGCAAGAAAACTGTGGAAAAGTAAATAAAAAATAAAACTTAAGCATCGAAAACATGTGTTAAACATTGATAAAAGCCTCATTTTAAACAATGTTCTGTTCAACTGAAGCCTAGCTCACCTAAGAGCATATCCAATAAGCGAGCAAATAGGGCGAGCATAGAAGATCGTAGCAAGGGGAGAGAGGAGAAGGGTCGGGTTGTGTTTTTAGGTTTCAAGAAGACATGAGAACATTGCGTTAAGTGAAATATTTGGGTGAGCGCCAAAACGCCCGTCTGATTTTATATAGTGTTTTTACATTTCAAAGTCATTAAAACTTGACTTTTATAGGAAATTTGTAAAAATGCCATTAGTAAATGCTATCAATGATGATGTGTGGTATGCAATCCTACAAAATGTGATGAACAAACTGATAAGGTATCAAAAATATGATGAATATTTTTAACTAGACACCATACATACATCTACATAGGAGAGAAACGTCATTCAAGCATTCAAGGTTAAAACACTTTTTCATCTTTTCAATGAAAATTGGTCAAATTATGGCCTTGCATCCAATTGGCCATACACACATCAAGATTAAGATTTTATTTTGCAAATCTTCAAAAATGCAAGAGTGGAAGTTATAATATCACATTTGCCAATGATTATATATGTCTAAATACTCACTTTGAAACTGGCACTAACGAAGCTGTCAACCAACTTGGAGACCATGTTATTCCTCGATACTCTATTTATTAATTTTGTCTTATACCCCTAATTGAAGGATGGTTCAAATGTACCCAATGATGGTTCGTGTCCATATGAAGATTTGCAAAGCAAAAGTGGCTTAAAGCCTTAAAGTATATATGTTTTATGTTAATTAAATTATTGTGAAGATTATATAAAGAAAATTTAATTGGATATGTTTGTCTTTCGTCACAATTAAACTATTAAAGCATGGTAGAGTGCCAAACAACATTGGTTGTTCTTCCAAAAGTATGTTTATCTAAATTTTCTAATTTCTAAATGTATATTATGTTTTTGGAGGGATTAATGTATAACCCAGTTTTCCTCGTTACTTTATATACAGATTGCAAATCACGTGACTAAAGAAGTGCTAGGGAGGACAAGGACTACTTGGATTTTGCTTTACACTCTTGCAGCTAAGGTACGTTAACCTTTTGTTCATGAAAATTAACCTTAAATCTTGTGAATTGGATGTTTCATAAATATTGTTAGAGTTTGTATGTTTTTCCATGATAACAATGCTTGAAAGTAAATATTATATTTTTATTTACTTAACTAATATTTTATTTACTTAATTAATATTTTATTTATTTTTTCCAGCTATGGACAAGTTTTTGAAAAAAAAGTTTGTGTCAGAGTTACCATCCCCTAGCTTACAAAATAATGAGGGTGGTCAGTTAGATCCAATCTCAAAGCCAATTCATGTGGATTATGATATGTCAAATCTCCCAACAGATCCCGGATCAAGACCTCGAATCTCAGACTATCATCCTAATGATCAAGACATAATTAGAAAAACATATTTACAAAGATATCTATGTCAGCCTAAGAATCGCAAATTTCCACAAAAGAAAATGGGAGGTGGGATAAGACGTTTTAATATAGCTTGGTTCGACCAACATAAGGATTAGTTGGAGTATAACATAGAAAAAGATGTTGCATTTTGTTTACATTGCTATCTCTTCAAACCAAATTTCGGGGATCAAAGTGGTGGCGACACTTTTGTAGTGGAAGGGTTAGATAATTGAAAGAAACCGGAAAAACTACAAGGTCATTTGGGAAAGACTCATTTTGAAGTTTATACAATGAGTCAAAATTTGATGAAGCAAAAACAACATATCCAAACCTTTTTCGTTAAGCAATCAGACCAAGCTAAACTTGAGTATCAGACCCGCTTAAATGCTTCAATTGACTGTGTTTGATTTCTTTTGCATCAATGATTGGTTTTTCGTGGTCATGATGAATCTGAATACTCAAATAATAGAGGAAACTTTCTTGAATTTTTGGAGTATACAACTAATCACAATGAAGACATAAAGAAAGTTGTTTTAAAATATGCTCCTGAAAATCACAAGTTGATTTCACCTAAAGTTCAGAAAGACATTACAAAAGCGGTTGCAATTAAGACTTCCAACGTTATTCTTGAAGATCTTGGTGACTCATTATTTGCAGTTTTGGTTGATGAATCTTGTGATTTTTCAATCAAAGAGCAAATGGCAGTTGTTTTACATTTTGGGGACAAAAAGGGGTGTGTTATTGAACGATTCTTAGGTATAACTCATGATTATAATACAACCGCAATTTCATTGAAGATGACACTAGAAAAAATTATTTCCAAGTATAATTTGAGCATAACAAGGTTGCGTGGACAAGGTTACAATGGGGCCAGTAATATGCAAGGTGAGTTCAACAGACTTAAAGCACTGATTATGAAAGAAAACCAATCTGCATTTTATGTCCATTGTTTTGCGCATCAGCTTCAACTGACACTTGTACATGTCACAAAAAAACCATCATCGGATCACATTATTCTTTAATTTAGTTTCTACTGCAGTGAATATTGTTGGGGTTTCATGCAAACGCAAAGATATTCTTCGAGATAAACAAACTATTGACCTTATTGAGAAATTCAATAGTGGTGAACTTTCAACTGGTAAAGAGTTGAACCAAGAGACAACTCTCACACGAGCTGGTGATACTTGATGGGGTTCTCATTATACTACAATAATAAGGTTGATTCTTATGTTTTCTTTGGTGATAGATGTACTTGAGATTGTCGTTGGCGATGGCACCAGCTCAGAACAAAGGGGTGAAACTTGTGTTTTACTAAAATCAATGCAAAGTTTTGATTGTATCCTGATTTTACATATGATGAAGGATGTATTAGGAATTACTAATGAATTATCAAAATCATTGCAAAAAAAAGATCAAGACATTGTGAATGCCATCAATCTCGTTGAAATATCTAAGCAAAAGTTCCGAATGATGAGAGAAAATGAATGGGATTCACTCATTGCTAATGTATCTTTATTTTGTGGGAAACATAATATCACCGTTCCTCGAATGGATGAGGACTTTGTACCTCGGGGGCAATCACGGCGTAGACAAGAAGTAGTTACAAATCTCTATCACTGTCAAGCTGAATTATTTTATACGTGCATAGATATGCAGCTTCAAGAGCTCAATAATCGTTTTGACGAGGTGAATACAAAGTTACTTTTGTGTATGACATGCTTAAGTCCAAACAATTTATTTTCAGCATTTGACCACCAGAAGTTGATTCGCCTTGCTCAATTTTATCCAATGGATTTCTCAGATTTTGATTTGATGGTGCTTAAAAATCAATTGAAAACTTATATCATGGATGTGCGATCAAATAGGGAATTTTCAAATATAATTGGTATAGGTGGTGTTGCTAAGAAGATGGTTGAAACAAAAAAGGATGTCGTATATCCTATAGTTTATTTTCTCATCACGTTATCATTGATTCTACATGTTGCCACTTCTACAATTGAAATAACATTTTCAGCTATGCATACTATGAAGAGTCGTCTAAGGAATCAAATGGGAGATGATTAGATGAATGATTGTTTGGTGACATATATTGAAAGGGATGTTTTGGATACCATTGAAAATGAAACCATCATGCAACAATTCCAGAACATGAGATCGCAACGTGAAGATTTGTAAAAATGTGGTTAAATGATATGGCTAGAAAGAAATAGTAGGTGTTTTGAAGGGTCCTTATAAGGACATTTTTTATAGATAATACTTTTTTGTACGTATGAGTTGCATAGTTGCAATTTATAGATAATACGTTTTGTAAATTGGCGAGGTGAATTCCTCTCACCTCTTTTCGAAAAAGGGTTATTTTAGTAAATAATTATTATCGACAAATATTGTTTTGTCATTTCGCCCTCCCTGGAGTGAAATCCTGGGTCCGCCTCTGGTCTTGATTTAGTAATAAACCATGGGAGAGCTCCTTAATGTACTTATAATTTTACTAATAAACATCAATGCCAGTGACATATTCTCACTGCTTTTAGTTGAGAGAATAAAGTAAAGAAACCATTTCGCATCACCAACAAATTGTAACTCTACAACTGAAAAAAGAAAGAAAAAAAAAGACCAGGAATCGATTCAGATAAAAAACACACAAATCAATAACATACCATCCTCTAAAACACTAACAAAGCAAGATAAAAAAAAAACAACTGAACAGAAGGAAAATACTACTGAAGTGCTATTTATGGTGCATCAAGACATGTAACACCAAAATTCACAACTCACAAAATAAAGACAGGATCTCATAAAGTAAACAAACTAAAAATTGGTCGAGGTTGCATAAAAGTTTCCATGAGCTTAGCATTCTCTCAGGATTGCAATATGGCCATCTAGAAGCCAAGCTACAAATTCACATGTAAAGTAGCATTGGTGGTCTAACATGTCAACTTAATTAAACTCATAATTAATTCCCTTCATAGCAATGTCAAACTCACACAATTACCTAATGCCAACATTCAATTAAATGTAATTCTGTACAACACAACAAAAATTTAAAATAGTTGAAGGGAATACATTCTTTCGCAATCGAAGCTCTTGTTCAACAATAGATGGATAAAAAAAATCAAAGATCACATCATAATTGCTTATGTAGCTGCCAATCACTTCGTTTACTTCATTAATATATTGCACACATTATTGACTCATATTGTGATCAACATAATTATTGAATTCCTTCATGATTTTAAGGCTATTTCATAGAAAAAAGTGGTCAAAATGAACATGTTTAGAACATAATTTTATTTGCAAATCTCTGAAGCATATTTCAAAGTGTTGAAATGCATTCTCTTAAGAATTTCAAATATGTTTCCAAGAGCATTCCAAATTTCAAAATTTGATTATTGCTTTTGAATTTATCGAATGTGTTTCGACCACAAAACCCAAACAATTTTTCTGCAATAATGGAAAAAACAATGTTTGTTAGTGTCCACGGATGAAATGCAAATCAAAGTCATTGTCTTCAATCACTGGAACCCTTTCAATTTCACACCAAAATAATTAAATCAAATATCTCAAAGAGGTGGAAAGAACCAACCTATTTACTGCTTTTGAATTAATTGAATGTGTTTTGAACACAAAACCAAACCAATTTTTTCTGCAATAATGGACAGAACAATCTTTGTTAGTTTCAAACCAACCAATTTTTTATTTTTTTTGTAATCATGGAAAGAAGAATCATATTTATTTTCATGTTTAATTTGTGTAAATATGAACAACAGTAAAGAACTTAGATATGTCCTTATAGATTAGCTATTGATTACTCACCTCATGGCTCCACTTATTGAGACCGTTTTTGTTTTAGAGCTCATTTACATATAGTTGTTCAGAGCATCATGGAATGCATGCCATGTGTAAAGGGAGGAGGAGGAGGTGAGAGGAGGCGTGGAATCGATTAGAGAGGGCGGTAGTAGTTGGGGAGATGGAAATCGATCTAAGAGAATGGGGATTTGTTTAATTGTGTAGAGGGAGGAAAGTCAAAACGAAGAAGAAAGTAGAGAGATTACCTGAAGATGAGATGGAGGAGAGCAAGGCGTGATGGATCTGTTGGTGGCTGCGATATGGACATGTGGCTAGCGACGTGAAGAGAAGGTTGTAGAGATGGTGTTTGTTGTTTGCGTGGAGGAAGAAGAGCGAGACAGATATGAGAACTCTTTAATTGGTCTGTGGATCTGTCACTCCTCCGATTTATGTCTCTCAATTTCTCTCACACTAGATCTCTCTCGCTCATAGTCTTAAGTCAAAGAAAATTGGGGACTTTCAATAACCCTAGCTCCAAAATCAACTGAGAAATGGAAGAAGCAGATAAACAGAGAGGAAAAGCTAGACTAAATGGAGAGAGTAGAGAAGAAGACAGAGAGTTGGATAGACAGAGTGGGAGAGAGATGGCAACAACATGAGCGAGATGGAGGGAAGGAGCGAGTGAGAGGGAGTTGTGTTCTTTTTTTTTGCTTTTGGTGAAAAGAGAGGAGCGGTTTTTTGAAAATTTTGAGCAAAATTTAGCGGTGTCATTTTTTCAATCCCCCGCTATGTTATTCCATAGCGTTTTAATAATGGAATGTGATTAAAACTGGTCTTATCATAGCACAAGTATTAAAAAAGCTATAGTCAAATGCTATTAATAGGCAATTGTGGTGTAGTGAGTATACTTCCACATAGGCCTTCACAGAATGATAGAAGTTGCAGTACTTGCATCTAATGAAAATAAGTATGGGAACAAGATTATAGAAGTAGATATGGTGATGGTGAGAAAACTTATACTTACTCTGCCTACTGAGGTCTCTGATTGACGAGAGTCAAGACTCCATGCACACATATGATGCATGTGAGCTCCCATTGTCTACAGTCACAATATCTAATAGATGTCTTGACTCTAGACCTATCACCAATGTCATTACGATGCACTGTGATGAATCCATTACGGGACCCAAACATCCTGAATTGGTTCTTCATTTCCTTGTACTTGTCAACTAGCTTCTGAGCCCTGGGTACTAACCCACTGATGTCCAGATTGCTACTTTTTACCCTTCTGTCATATATAAGTCTCATGACAAGATGTGATAGTCATCAATGAACTTGCATATTGGTTTGTCCCTTAGGTGAATGATCCAGTTATTGAAGCTTTCACTAAAATTATTTGTGATGTGCTTTGAGCATAGCCTAGTGTCAAAATAGGATCTGCACCAACTCTTCGCATCCCTATCAACCAGCCACTTACGAGCCTTGGATTAGCTTCCTTAATCTCTTTCAAGTAGGAAACACACTCAAACTCTTTGTATGCCCTAATAGCCTTCCAACTTAGTTTCATCAAGAAAATTTATCAAAAATCAGTCTTCTTTAAGTTCTTGTACATATGCCTGAAACAAAATCTATGATATGAATCTGGAAAGAGCTGCTTCACTACTTCAATCAAGCCTTTCTGTTGGTCAGAGATAAAGGTTAGCTTCCCTGCATGCATCTTCAAGTGCATCTCAATTATACTCAAAAAGGTGTACCAAGTTTGGTAGCTTAATGATTGGAAAATGTAGATGGTTAATGGAAACAAGCCATTGTTGGCATCCACAGCTGTAACTGACAAACAACAACCCCCATATTTGGTCTTGAAAAAACATTCATCCCACCTCACCAAGGGTCTACAACCATGCAACCATGCTGCAAACCAAGTAGACTACTAGAGAACGTCAAATAAAGGCATGTGAACCATTCATCATCATTATTTCTTGAGCATGTAGCAATGCTTCGTGGGTTTGCTATCAATAACTCCGTGCAACAAGAAGGGGCCATCTTGTAACTGCCCCCATAACTACCAATTACTTTTTCCATCAGTTTCTGTTGTGTCCTCCACCCTACATGGTAGCTAGCGTCAATAGTGTGCTCATTCCATGTCTATTTGACAAGAGAGTCGGGTGTGATAGATTGGAAGTGTGTATTAAACATAGACTCACACTCCTTAGCAACAAACCTAACATCCACCATTGGGTGCTTCCCATCAACAATCCCAGACATGTGTGTTCTTGCCCCATGGTCCTAACACCGATGGTGGGCCCATTTTTGTTTCTTTCTGAATGCCATTTGCAGTCTTCATCCGTACACCACTAAAAGTCTGTCAGGATCATTCCTTTTAAATCTCATCAGAAACTTATTTTTACTGCATATTTCCTCAACTAGAACCTAGCATCATCTATTGTAGGTCATTCCTTCCCAACCTCTAAGACTCAATCCTCACGGTGAGCCTTGTTATCACTATCATCACCATGAACATTCTCAGTTTCAGCAACAAAACCGGCATGCACACCTGAAGGTGCCTCCTGCTTATCTTTAGTGTTATGGCCTGAATGGTACTCCTCTTCTATTGGTAGATCATTTAGTTTTGCAAACTCATTTTTAGATGGACTTGCTTCAGATGGACCTTCTGGCTAGCTTTGGGCTTGTTCATGGGTTTGTTCCTCATCAGGTACTTGTGACACTACATCAGGTAGGTATTCATCTAGTGCTTTACTCAACTCATCATATAACTTTTTCACACATGTTCCTTCTTTGCTACTTTATTTACTACCTTTGATCTTTTCTTGGCACAACTACCATATTTCCTTGGAGAGTACCAATTACTAGGTTTACTCTTCGTTGGGGTTGGAACATTCCTCCTGGTCCAAGGCCTTTTGGCCCTCACCTTAGGCCTCAAATGAATTTTATTAGGAGGGGTGGGTTGTGTCAGTTGTGTTATAGGGGCATAGTCTACATCAACAATAGGTGGGGTTGAAATGGGTTCAGGTTCATTAAACTAATCCCAGGTGTGTTCTTTTCATGAACTTGTGCTGCACTTTAACCTCAACAAACAAATGCAAAGCATCAATGTCTACATGGGTCCAAAAGTACATATGTCTTTATAATTGGTAATGTCCATTCTCACCCCATTATCTACAAAAATATGTGTTGTTCCAAGGGTTAAGACATGCTTATGTGGGTTGGGGATAGTTTCAATGATACTCTTTTTAACTTATCCCAATTAAGGTAATCACCATGCACTTATACAAAGTCTATACATACCCCATCTTTATAATCACTAACCTTCCACATACCAGGGATTTCTGCAATCTTACTCCACTTTCCATCATAATGAATCACTAAGTTCTAGACCTCCAGTTCTTGTTCCCATTTTCCATTGCAACAATGACACCAATTAAAACGAATTGATTAATACTATAGAAAACAAACAAAACCATGCAATCTAACATGAATAATAAACTGAAACAGAAGACAAGTACAACACATATAACATTAAAAATCCATGGACATACATATGTGCATTACCCTAATCAACATTATGTGAACACTGCAAGTCTGTGACTGATCCATGGAAGCACCAACCAGTATCAACACAAAACGACCCAACAAAATTTAGTTTCAGAATGAGCATTGTCACTAATCCATGGAAGCACCAACCACTAGCAACACTAAATCACTTTCAGAAAGAACATTTCACTGATGCAAACAACAACCACAATAAACATCGGAAAAACCCAAATTTGTGCAAATGAACAAAATACTAACAAAATCATACCATTCACACCATCCATTCAAACATGCATTACATATAAAAGCATCAAAATGAAAACCCTAAAATAACAAAGAAGACTTACAATATATCACGCCAATGAACAGGATGAGGTTTCACGTCCTCATCTGTGTATGATGGGGTGAAATCTCGCCTCAGATTTGGTTCCTCATTGCTTGAAATCTGGCGGAAAAAGTCACTAAAATCAATGAATGAACTGCAATCATCCCAATATACGTTAGACGAGTGCTCCCATCATCATCGCTGCTACTGATAGTGATTTTGACATCGAATACAACCTTCTTCCCCTTATTCATTTTGGTTTTCTCCTTATTCGTTTCGGTATTCCCCTTCTTCAATTTGGTTCGAAATCAGAGAGAGTGAAAATGGAAGGAGAGAGGAGAAACAAACCAGAGATAATGAAAACGGAGGGAATTTTTACTCCACTGTTCGTCTCTTCAATTGTACGACCTATCAGGAGTAATCCCTAGCCATCCACATGCTTAGTTCAGGTAACAGACAGTTGAGATTGACATGTTATCACATCAGGCGTGATAAGCACGTGAAGGTCGTTTTTGTCATCCAAAACTGGCGAAATGATGACACATGAGGTGTTTGGCAGTCAAGGCACATTGACTGCTAGTCTTAGGGAGTAAGTGCAATATGATTAATAATTGGGGGTAAAGCTGAATAATGCATGTATAATAAGGGGCAAAATGCAAATAACCCAAAAAACAATATGTTGGTGTATTTGATATCACAATACATACTTCTTTCTATGTTGTGGTGACCTTATCTTCGTAAGTTAGTCAATTAGTCATGTCTAAAAATGAAGACAACTTAAATATAAAAAATAAGGTTATTTCCCATTTGGCCCTTATTTGTTTATGTCTTTTCTTATTTAACCCCCATTTTTTCTTGTATTATAGTCTAACATCTATGACCGTCTGTTCAAGGATGTTGACTAACAAATTTCATCCAAAAATTTTAAATTGACAAATCTACCATCACATAATTTTCCAAATCAAATAATTTTTTTCCCACAATCCACCCACTCTTCCTTTTTATTTTATTTTATTTTTTCTCCCCCCCCCCCACCCCCACAAACACACTTTTTTTTTCTTTCTAATAAGTCATTTATGTCACAGTGTTTCCTTACTTTCGATTCCAGTTTATGTAATTTTAACAAACAAATATTTAGTCGTCACACAGGATTGAACGAAAAATAAATTTCATATTTGTGTTTAGAGACAACATAAAGGACTCTCATTCAGATTTTCTTACCATTTGTTCCGAACTAGCATCTTCAATTTAGCAAACGAGTGAAAGTCATTTCCTTCAATACAGTGTTGTTCGAGGTTGTACTTCGATTTGGTCTAGAACAACAATCCGGTTCCCCTTGGCATTCACCTTCAATGATCCAATCGCTAGGGAATGAACCTTCATAGCCACGGGCACCAGCATATAACTTTTATCAATCTAGGGTCTCGTTCAAGCTGACAACGTCAATCTGCTTGTCCGCTGACTAGTTCATTAGATTCCCTTCTGTCAGTAAGAAAAGGAAAGCGTATAAGCCTCTGTTCACACAGCCAGTTTCAAATAAAGCACCACCATTCGACCTATCCTCCATAAGAGACTCGTCCCATATAGCCCTGACCTTGAAGACCCCCATTTTTCCATCCATGTGCAAACGCATAAACAAATTCCTTTCAACATAAATACCTTTCAACACCAGGAAGTGTAGATTGGGCATGACTTGAAGTAAAGAAATCAAAAGATCGCTTTAGGGATTTGAAACTGAGTTTCTTTAGTGATTAGGGTTCTATTGGATCCATCCCTGCTGTCGACCCTGGCATCTCTTACTCCCTCATTCACCTTACGCACTCTAGGTATAGCACAGAGAAGTGTGCCTTGCAGATGTAGATGAGATTTATAAATTATTCATGTTGTTTTTTTAGGGTCGAGTTTACCTCTTCTTATTATTTTCCGGCTTGTGATAAAAAAATGAGAATTCTCTAACTTGTGCAGATAATGGTTGACTGAGATAGAATAATATTAGGGTAGAAGGAGGGTAATGAGTTTGGAAAACAACCTAAGAAGATTTTGGGTGAAATATTTTATTAAAATAAAGAAAAATTGAGTGGAAAGTGCAGTGAAATGGGAAGCATCTTACGCCTAAGAAGTAGAAAGACTTTAAATTGTTATTGTGAAAGAAGAAGGAAGACAAATTTTGACGTGCTTAGTGAGAGAACAGTGGATCACTCTAAATTGATGTTCAGCAATAGTCATAACCAACTTTGACCATTGACAAAAATTATGACAAATTGGGCACATCAAATTAAGACCTTTCATTGTGTCATTTTTTGAGTTTTTCTTATAATGAATTTTATGTTTTATATCAATCATATGAAAGGAACATGATATATGTCTAAAAAAATTTATGATGTTTTATTGTTCCTTACAAATACTTAATCAAATAGGATAACGATTTCTTTGTTCCATGATACTTATGATGACTTTATCTATAATTTTCTAAAAAAACATAACTTTTTAATGTGATGAATATAAATAGTTATCTGTTGGTAGCTACAAAATTATAAAGTATATAGATGCAATGTTAATAATATGATGAATACATAATAAAAAATTGACTCTTATCCAAATGTAATATAATAAATGATGTTATTTGTGGTTAAAAATAATAGTTTGAACAAATGAAACTAAAATCGAATGGTGATTGTTAAATAATGCTACTATTAATTTTTAAAAAAAATCTTTATTTATTATCTTCCAATAAAATTAGTAGTTTGGGTGTCTGTTTGAATGATTATTATTCGATAAATTGTCATAAAAGCTAGTTTTAATAATGTAAGATTCGAATAGAGTATTAATTCAAACCATAAATATCGTATCTTGTTGTCAAACAATTATTTCATTCTCATTTCATTCAATCCAAGCTCTTAATAGCCAAATGTTTCTTGAGCTTATTCTGATGCAAAAGGGGCATGCAGATCATTCTTGTTTGATTTTTATAAGGTAAATGCAATCAAAGTAACACAAAATTAATTTAGAAACAATATGGTTGTATTGTCACCAATTATAGAGACAATATGGTTGTATTGTCACCAATTATGCATTAATCATGAAATTGATTATCCGTTCATACACTAGCATAAAAGTGAAATGATCACATTCTACAACGATAACAAATATATTATACTTTATGTGTTTGGATGTTGGTCTAAAGAATTGATCGAAGATATTTTTTTACACAATTTTGTATCAAATATGCATATTTTTTGTTTGACAATCCGCGTGACATCTCCACTCTTGAACTCTTTTTGTCTCCCAATTATTTTATATATTTCAATATTTCATCTCTTTCCTTCCATTCCAACCGATCACTCCTAACATTCACATTCACATTACGAAAGTTACTCACCCCAATCCACCACATGTACGCACGCAGGTGTTTCAAGAAATTTCAATCAGAAAACACCATCAATAGTGAAGTGAGTTCTTGTTGTTCAAATTCAGTCTTCTTGCGTTCTGGTAATCTTCGTCATCATTCTTTCTAAGTTTATTTGATAGCTCTGCTTTCTTGACATCGTATGGTGGTTTGCATTTCAATATATTGCTTTTGCAAGTAGGATTTCGAAGTAGTGTTTAGGCTTTAATTGTTGGTTGAAAGACTAAAATTTCATGCCATTTTTGTTTATAATTTTCATTTATGTATGTTATGAAGTTTTTTAATGTGTGAACAATGAACACACATCAAAATGGAAAAGTTAATAGACGAAACGAAACAAATTGGCTGGAGCTTAAGGAATATTGCTCACTGCGCCATGGGGCATCAAAACAATGGGTAGAATAATGCCCTCCAATAATTAATTTAGATAAATTTTATTTTGGGCCAAAATTAAATACTGATTCATAATTCAATTAGAGTTCCATTATTTAGTCTTTAGCTCCAATTCGAAGCTAATAATAATTTTTCGTTGAATTAGCTCATTTAGGTGATGAACTTATGCTTATTTCCAAATTGGAGCTTAGTATGATTTGCACAAGTTTGTTATATGATTGCTAATTCCTCCTTGCCCCCTTGAGATCCAATGCATGAAAGAGTGATGAAGACCTATTTCTCTCTCTCTTTACCCGGTGTTTGTTATGGTTTTCATGTTCGAGATCTTACAAGGTATTAACCTTGACTTAATAAGAAACTCATATTCTCTACTTTTAATCATTTCTAAATTTCCTTGTATTTTAACTCAAGAGTTTGTCCGTTTAGGAAACAAATCTGATTATAAAGTAAGATTCTAAGAATTTTCAACTCAGATTTCAAAAACTATAAAATCTTTTGGTAGTTCCATGATATTTCTATTAATAATGTCATTTAAGATTTGTATCCAAATATCTTTAGTTGAATTGTTAATTCTTTCTAAGAATCACATATAGATAAGATTATTTTATGTTTCAATTCTTGTTAATAATATGATATTTATTATTTGGAAAGGTTGGGGCTTATGTACTTATTTCATAGACCAAAAGACAATGCTTTTACAGAAGCATATGATTGAAAAAAGGTTTGTCTAAACAGCGAGGGAATGGGCGAGGAAACCAGCGAGGGAGGGGGTGAAAGCCGTTCACCCCCTCGAGATGCGTCAAAGCGCCTCGAGACACTGGCTTGCACGCATCTCGAGGGGGTGAACGGCTTCACCCCTTCCCTCGCTGGTTCCCTCGACATTTAGAATTTCCCTTGAAAAAAAGGACAAGAATAATTAGGGATCTATCCGTTGATGATATTCTAATAGTATATTTCTATGAAAATAAAATGGTACAAAATGCTTGTTGAAGGAAGCGACAACACTTTTGCACGCTTTGGGAGTTGCACCTGGAGAAGTACTTCACCAGCTACCAATTTACTTTCAAAATTCAAAACAGTCATGACACAGGGAATATAAGAAATGTCACATACTTTGTTAGGAAGATAGGAGAAAGGAAGAAGAAAAGACAAAGAAAAGGTGATGTAGTTGATTCCTCCTTCCTTGCTGCTTACCTAGACCTGCACATGTAGCAAACGTGAGCTAAGGACCACCGTGTGGCGGCCAATGGCACTCCAATGTTTAAGTTAGTTAAGGCTTAGGAGAGGCTTAAAATTGTAAACTGGGATTATGTAACGGACCTCAAGTTCATCGACCTTATCTCCCTTTTATAGTGAAAGAATCCTTGTTTAGATATGCCTTTGGGGACGTAGTTCAAGGAAAGATATCCTGTTGTGGAAATCATTTCCTAATTGGGAGCTGTCCATGTGGGATAGTTTCCCTACATGACTCGTGCTCCTAGATCTGTGGGAGAGTTTTCTCTTTCTGAGTGTTGTCCATGCAAGGAAGTTTTATTGTCCGACTTATACTCTAATATATGTTTCCTAGTCGGATCTAATGTGTTGCTGGCCTGCCTATCTTGGGTAGATCTCTCAGATACTTGCCTTAGAGGTCTAATGAGTATTGGGCCTAACCGCGTGACACGTGAGCTTAATGGCTCACTGCAACTCGGATCTGATTGTCTGGATCCTACCAATAATGGACTTAGTGTTGTTTGGGCCTTGCTGGATTGAGAATGCAATCAGACCTACTATGTTATGTTGGAAACATTATCATGATAAGTGTACGGTGTTGATCAGATAATGGTTTGATGTATCATCAACTACTCCCCCCGAGTCAGTGGGTCGTCTTATCGGTGCACTAGGTCATTTCATGATGCAACTGTGCAGTCATGATGATTGAATCTGAGTGATTTTCTCGAGTGACGAATTGCATTAATTGAGCGTGCGCCAGCTTGAAAGCAGGATAGGAAGGATTTCAGTTTTCTATATAGATATTCTGCTTGGTGGTGGTGGTGGCTGTTTGGCGTGATGGAACAGGAAGGAGATAGACGTGGAGGACATGGATGTGCTTCTTGTTTTGTGAGCGAGGACGTGATGGATGATGGTGGTGCTCAGTGGTTGGCTACTAGAGAGAGATCGGGAAAGTGAAGGAAGATGAGAGAATGGGGTTGCGATGTGGCTGTTGGACGGAGGTGAAGTGAAGAGAGAAATAAGAAAACAGAGGAAGAAGAGGGGCGGTGATGGCTGCCGTTTGTGTGAAACAGGGTGATCGCGCTGCCGGTCCTCCTATCGAGTAAGGATTGCTAGCAGAGTGGATGTGGCGTGGTGGCTGGAAAAAAAGAAGGAAGAAGGAAACGTAGAAAAAGAGATGGGGGAGGAGAAGGGAGAGAGGAAGCCTAAATAGGGTTCTCCGTTTTCCTTGTTAGGTTGGGTTTGGGTTTCTAAGTCAACTTTTGGGCTTGAGCTTAGGTTAAATTAGGTGGATTTAGGTTTGTTTAGGTTAAGTTTAGACATGTGACCCACTACTTTGTACCGCCATTTGAATCAACCAATTGATCATTCCTCAAATTGTCGCCTTAATGCAATTTCATCGTTCACGCTCAAATTCCTACAAAAACATGAAAAAAAATAATTAGAATAAAATATAATAATCTAAATTCTATCAAATATAAATTAAGGGATACATTATGTAATAATTATGTGAATATCAGTTAGTGGGTCGTCTTATCGTTGCACTAGGTCATTTCATGAGGCAACATGCAGTCATGATGATTGAGTCTGAGCGATTTTTTCGAGCGACGAATTGCATTAATTGAGCGAGCGCCAGCTTGAAAGCAGGAAAGGCGGGATTTCAGTTTTCTATATAGATCTTCTACCTGTGGTGTATAACTCCTTTATTTTTTCGATCTCAGAGATTATGTTTTGTTGTATTGTAGGTTGTGCTTTTGACTTTGCTTAACCTTCGTATTAGAAAGCTTATACTTTCTTTCATGGCGAGCCGAGATCAACTTTTTGATGAACCGTTCGCCAAGGGCCATAAGTTTTTTTAGAAGAGGTTGCTCTTTGAATCTGATCTAGAAGTCCTCCGTGAAACTTACAAAATTCTTGATGATCTGGTATTCTGCACTTTGGGCACCGATTTGTCGTCATTGTACCCTCCTAAGGGGCTTATCTATATTCACCAATGTATGCTTCAATCGGGTGTTCACTTTTCTATTATCAAGGAGATCTGGGAATTCCTGGCGTAGCTCGGCATTGCACCCGCTCAACTTGTGCCGAAGGGGTCTAGGACTTTGATTGCCATTCTGATTAGGGCTAAGGACGCTGATGTCCGGTGTCTTCGAAGGCAATGCAATTTCTTACTTCTCCTTGGATAAACAAGCTCGTTGTGTGTGTGCTGACGTCACCAGACTGCTTTGGCAAATTGCCTGATGATTTTAAATCATGGCAGAAGTTTTGGTTCATGGCTCTGGCGAACTCGATGTACTTTGAGCTTGTTGGTCGTCCGGTTGGGCGTGAACTTAGACTACTGAGTAAGTTGATTCCTTTTCCGGACTTGCTTGTGTTAACTACATATTAGATTGACCTGTTGTGGTATTTGCATGGAAATTCTTAACTTCACCTATTACTGCTAAAGATAAAACAACTTTGGATGCATTCCGTGACATGCCTCGTCTGGAGGTAGAAGATGTCGTTAAGCCTTCTAATATTGAACGCAACGGACTATGGGCATATTGGTATGTGGCTCATACTATTTTTCAAGTAAAGAAGCCAAAGCCCGAAGGTGCGTCTGTTTTGCAGAAAAATAAGTTTCCCAATATCAAGGTTCCAAACCCTTCGAGTAGGGCAGAAATACATGAGGTGTTTCCTTCTATTGTGCATCAGAAGAGATCTCGTGCTTTGTTTAGGTCCGTCTACAAGTGTCTGGCCTCGTCCGAAGGACATGGTGTTGTCGGGCAAAAGGGAAAAAGCCTGATGAGATTGTTATTTTTTAGAGGCGTGATGTTCAAGCCGGGGCCACTGTTTGCAAATGGTGGGCATGGAGGATGTTACCAAACTGAGCACCAAACAGGCAAATCTTCTGAATAAGATGTTGTTGCAGGCGAGCATGAATGCTTCGAATAATCATCTTTTTTCAACAAATGACTTTGAGCTCCGCCTCTCTATGGATCATGAACCTATTGAAGAGTTGTTCGATTGTCGGCGTCATGGTGAAGGGTCCCCTTCTTGTCACTCGTACTGTACTCCATTCATTCTCGTCCTAATATTCAACTGACGAGGGGTCCAAGGATAACTCGCTTCCTTTTTCTCCATCAACTAATGCTGGATCGGTGCATGAAAAAGAATCGATTGTTGCGAGCAAATGGAAAGTTGTTGATGAGGGCCCTAATGCAGTGAAAACGGCTAAGGGCGGTGCTAAGGTGATTCCGGCTGTGAATGATCTTCATCCGGATGCTTGGATCAGTTTGCTTGCTCCAGATGTAATAAAGATTCACAACCAAGCTTAGCATCGGGAGGTTGACATCTCTTACACTGCGAGGAAGCATATCAATAGGTGGAATGACTGGCTGGTGAATTGTGCTCCAAAGGCAGTGGGAAAGACGCTAGAAGAGCGTTTGGATAAAGGGCTGAAACATATTGTCCTGGGGATGTCATATCTGAATCAAGTAGTCGTGGCTGGAATTGAAGTCGAGGCCGCTCATAAGAAAGTGTATACCATGGAGCGGGTTTTTGCAAATGTGAAGAAGTCATACTCTGACGCTTTCCACGAGATTGAGTTGTTGAGGAAGCAACTTGAAGTTTTCTCAGATACTGGGGCGGAGTCCATGTCCATTAGGTCGGAGGCTCAGAAGGCTCGCTTGGAAGCGCTTGAGTCCGACTTGGCGGGGGCAGTGTCCGCAAGGGATTGGTTTGAGAAAGAATTGAATTTTGTCCGTCGTGACTTGCAGTTTTCCCGTGAGACTGTGGCTAGAGTGCAGGTTGAACTGCAGGCTTTGCATGTTGAGAGGGTCAAGAAGGAATCCAAATGAACTGTCCAATGTCAATAGTTGGGGGCTGATATTGAGTTCAATGCCAAGAGTGCGCATACTACTGGAGAGCAGTTCCTTCTGGCACAGAGTGAGCTGAATATCGTCAATGATAAGTTGGGCGCTTAGCAGTCTAATACCGAAATGTTGTCGGACGAGTTGGACAACTGAAGCAAGAGCTCGTTGAGTCAAAAGGTCGCAAAGATAAGATTTTCAAGGCCCATGGCACATTTGAATTCAGCAGAGGCGTGCATGGAAGGATGGAGTTGTTGCATCTGATGAAGGAAGAGCATCCACCGACTGGGGATCTCTTATTCTAAAAAGATTGCATATGCATATTTTGTAGCGCCCTCCGATTTGAAGAAGAAGGCGGCCCTGATGAGGGAGATCGAGAGGCGACACCTACATATGTGTCTCCTACTTCTTCCCCTGCTAAGTCTAGTTTTGTTGTATCTAATTGTCCTCCCGATGAGGGGTGAATCTTGTATTCAAGTTTGCCAATGAATAGTACTTTGCACTTGTTTGTCTTTCTTTGCTTTTCCTGCTAGCTTTTACCTGCTTTGTCTTATTTCAACATTAATTGTTAGACGAGGAACTCTGCTAGGCTAGGAAGATTTATGTTTGATTCGATGTTGGGAGCTTTGACTTCTTGTGCTGTAATAGTTTGTGCAGTTCTGGTCAGACACCTTTTTAGATATCAGGGAGTGTGATACACCCTCTGTCTGGCGGGTTGGCTATCTGTTGGACCAGCAGTTGTTGTTGTAAGCGTATTAGTCAGACTGTGGTCCCAGCACTTGCACCCTTGTAGATGATCAAACAGTAGTCCCTGCGAGTCGTCTGGGTCGAGTTTTTAGAACTCTGACTGGACCTTTGACTCGTATTTATTGCTATCCGTAGACTAGGCTTAATTGGACCGGGGTAGTTATCGCTAGTTCTGACTGACTAAACCGGGGTCAGGGTTCGGCGACCATGGTGGTCTTTGGAAAGCCACTTGATCAGGCATCAAGGGCATTGACTAGACTCCCACTTTCCAACCCATCTTGATCCATTCATGGCGGACTAGGAATTGGAACGAGCCAGTAGTTATCATCGTCAGTTGTTCTGACTAAATTTTTGGCGGTGGTTCAGTGATCATTGTTTGTAGTTGGCCAATAATCCCTGACAATTCATCCTCACCAGGCTACATGAGCACTGATTAAGTTTCTTTCTAGGCTGTCGGAATCCGTACGTAGCGATCTAGGCTTTGAGCAGACCAAAACCATCGTCATCAGCGGCTACTGACTAAGCATTGGTTTGGCGATCACTGTCTGCGTACGAATAGTGACCCCTGGCAAGCCATCTTAATCAGGCATATTAGAGCAATAAATTGAGCGCGCTCTTTTGTCTTCTGTTGCAGATGTTTTACTTTAACCACCTTCTCTTCTGGAGGCGAATTAGCATATCAGAGTGTCTACCCTTATTTCAGCGAATAGGTGCTTGGATTGAACTTAGATACTTATAGTGTATAAACTAATGTACTAGATAGTCGGCAAGTGTAATAACTCTCATTGCAATCAATAAAATCTATTTTATTTCTGGAATGTGTCTTGTACAAACAACTCTTCTAAACTGAAATAAAAAAACATAAAACAAGAATCGAAATCAAAGTAACAAATAATTTAACTCCAATTGAAGACTGAGCTAATCCGACCATGAAGGAGGCGCAAATGGTCCTCGCTTGGGTTTCATTTTCTCTCTAGCGAAGTTTTGTTTAAATGCCAATGAAGTTACTGAATAGTGGACTTCGTGCTGGTAGGCAGTTCCTTGTTGATTAACAGCTCTTGGAGTTGGTGTATGTTTGCTGAAATATCGTTACTTAGCTCTTTATTAGTCTTGATTGTGTTGCTAGCTTTGATTTATGGATCTCCACATGGTTGCACTTTGATTATCTGGGCTCCTCCGCCCTTATAGAGTGATTTGCCTATTTTGTCTAAGCATGATGCCTGCCACATTAGCTCTGTGGGCTCGAGCTGTAACTGACAACAATTCAGCTGCTTCAAGGCTGCATAATGACAGTCTCTTGTTGTTGGTTGATCCCCTTAGATAGTCCCTTAGGCATGGCTAGCTGTATATTTTATGCATTGGTGTAGGGTGGACACCACTGCTTCCATATGATGAAGTCACAACCTTCCTAAAGTGATGTTGTAGGTGGACAAGGCATAAATTACCATGAACTCTTAGACAATGTACTTCCGTAACTGTAGCTCTCCTGCCACCACCATTAGATTGATATTTCCGATGAGGAAACATTTCTCTGCGCTAAATCTGACCATAGGGTGGGTGGCAAGAGTTAGGTTTTTTTTTCTGTAGCTGCATGTTGCGGAATGCATTAAGGAACATGACATTTAGTGAGCTTCCAGTGTCCACCAAGGCTCTCTTTACCTCTCACTTAGCTATAAGGACGAAAATGTCCAGGGCGTCATTGTGAGGAAAATGTAGCCCCTGGAGATCCCTCTCCGTAAACGTCAGTGATGGGATCAGGTTGTGAACTCGTGCGTGCTGCACTTGTCAGTCCTCATATTGAGATGGTGTTCGCATTTCAGTTAGTGTCCTTTTGTGGGACCTGTTTGATTGCTCTCCTTCGGGACCGACCTCGTGGAGGACATAAATGACGCCACAACCTTCCTTTTCAATCTCCTTGATAGCGTTCGATTTTTCCTTTGCTTAGCCTTGCCTCCTGTCCGAGCCTAAGAACTCCTTGAGTTTGCATTTCCTTGTCCAGTACTCGACTTTTTCTATGAGGTTTCTACAATCCTTAGTATCATGTCCACCTTCCTTATGGTAGGCGCAGTATTTGCTGTTGTCGTGTCGAACAAGGTCTCCTCGCTGCTTAGGCGACCACTTCAGCTCTTTCGAATCCTTGATGGAATTTAGGATGTCGAACAGACTGGTATTGAGAGGGGTGACATATGTGGACTCACCGTAATTTGAGGCATTGTCCTGCCTGGGGCGACCCGAGTCGATCTTGTTGTATGTGTGCTTCCTCTTGTTACTGTCATCATCCTATTTTTTCTTACCCTATTTCCTATCCTTTGGAACATAGGATTTCTTCTTTGACTCCGCCTTTATCTTGGTGGCCAACATTTCGTCCAGAGTGATGTATCTCTGGACATCTCTGAGCAAGTCTGTCATATTGGTTGGGGGGGGGTCCAGGGTGAGGAAGTCATAGATCTTGCCTCTTCTCAGATCGGAAGTGAAAGTCGTGACAGCGGTGTCATCACTATAGTTGTCAATGAGGGTCAACTCATCATTAAAACAAGTAACGTACACCCTCAAAATCTCAATTTTTTTTTGTTTTAGGATCAACAGATAATGCAGGCTCTCCTGAGCCATTGGCTGCCCATGAAGCGTGTGAGAAATGCCAATGCCAACGTCCGGAATTAATCGATGGATTTCAGAGGAAGACTGTGGAATCATGTCACTGTTGATGTTTTCAGGCTTACAGGGAATGTCCGATATATTATTGCATCATACCCTTCCTTGAACGCTATAACGTGCTAGAAGTGACGCAAGTGATCGGACGAGTCTTATTTGGCAGTGGTTCGTCCATATCCATGAATGGAGGGACCATGAGATTAAATAGACGTCTTGGTTAGTGGCCCCATTGGGATGGGATTGTGCAAACATGCCTGTTGGCTATGGATGTTGGGTCTCTATTGGCCTTGCCTTCGCTTTTTGTTCATTGAGAAGTCGTGGGGGCAGCGCGGCTCTCTGGAACTTTCTGGGGACCGGGCACCTCTCTGCTCACGACCTCCTTCCGCAAGTGGAGGATTTCGTTGTTTTGAGGGCTTCCAACGTTTCTGTGTTGAAAGTAGGTCAACTATTGGGTCTGTGGTGGTCGCCACTGCGGCGGGGGTCTGAGAAGGTTCCTCCGTGGCGATGGTGGAAAGGGCGGCGCTCTGCTGGTTTGAGCGTTCGAAGGCTCAACAATGTCTTCATTGTTGCGAGACCTTGTTGTCACTATCTCACTGATTATCTGGAAAAGGTGGAACTTTAGTTTTTCTGAGGAACTTTGTCATTCCTCACGGACGACACCAAATTTATGTAGTCGATTTCTGCTCTCCTTCCTTGCTGCTTAGCTAGACCTGTGTAGGTAGCAAACGTGAGCCAAAGACAACCGTGTGGAGGCCGATGACACTTTGATGCTTTTAAGTTAGATAAGGCTTAGGAGAGACTTAAAACTGTTAACTGGGATTATGTAGCGTACCTCAAGTTCATTGACCTTATCTCACTTTTATAGTGAAGGAGTCCTTGTTCGACTAGGCCTTTGGTGGCATAGTTCAGAGAAAGAGATCATGTTGTGGAGATCCTTTCCTAATTGGGAGTTGTCCATGTGGGATAGTTTCCCTATACGACTCGTATTCCTAGATCTGTGGGAGAAATTTCCCTTTCTGAGTGTTGTCCATGCAATGAAGTTTCATTGCCTGACTTATACGTTAATATATGTTTCCTAGTCAAATTCTGTGTGTTGTTGGTCTGCCTGTCTTGAGTAGATCTATCAAATATTTTCCTTAGAGATCTTATGAGTATTAGGCCTGACCACGTGACGTGTGGGCTTAATGGCTCATTGCAACACGGATCCAACTGTCTGGATCCTACCAATATTGGGCTTAGTGTTGTTTGAGCCTCGCTGGATTGAGAATTAAACCGGGCCCAATATGTTCTGTTGACGAGATTATCATGACACGTGTACGGTGCTGATCAAATGACGGTTTGATATATCATCAAAATGAATGTAGAAATCAGCAATAACAATCAATCAATAATTGTTTTAAATTTTGAACTAAAGTTCCTTATATAGATAATTGTTCAAATACTTAATATTTTTTAAGGCTAAAGGAAAGTAATGCGAAACACAAATGATGATAGCTGAAAAGATTTTTGATTGAGTTCAATAAACACTTAATGCAAATTTCAACTTAAATAAAAGTCTAATTTGGTCTGCAAGTAGCACAAACACCACTACACAAATTTTTGTGTAACAACCCAGGACACAACAAACTGAAATCAACATGGTTACCGACCTAACCATGACTCCTACAAACTATATATTATGCTATAGTCTAGGTCATGACTAAACCAAATTACAATCTTTTATCTTCCTAAGAATTGTTATTCCTTGAACATCTCGTTATACTGGCTTACACCTAGTATCAACACCGTTCTGCCTAACATTTTAAAGAAAGAATTCTTGTATTTATCTATTTTGTTCATTGTTTTCTATTAGGATTTCTGCATATCATCTGTTTATCATCCCTGTCATCTATTATATCTCTTGTTAGCAGTCCTGGGTAGAAATGGTATCAGAGCCATGTTTCAGTTTCTTCGGGGGGAAATAGTCGGTGAGTCCTAGGTATCATTGGTCAGCCGTTGATAGCGTTGGTAAACATGTAAGGTATGTTGGTCAGCCGTTCAGAGCCCTGTGTAAGTCGCCATGTTGAGTGCAGTGGTTATGGGTTAGGTGGTCCCATACTGGTGTTCTAGCTGTAGGTGGTCCGTATACAGTGTTCCCAATCCTCAAACCCCAAAGACTTTGAAGTATGTTTTTGCTTTCAAAATTTACCCGAGCTTCTAGCTATAGGTTAAGACAGATTCCAGATAATGTTAATCATATGGAATGTAGAATTTCAGAAGTAGAAAAGAATTTACAAAAATGGTCAATACCCGAAATTCCTTACAAAAACATTTACAATATTTCCAAATCCCTGTTTTCTCAAAAAACAGAAGATCTAATTGACATAGCTGAACAAACCATATCTTTCGATGGATCTATGGAATCAAAACAACTGTTTTCAAATCAAACTTTGGAATTTCTTCAAAGCAATGACTACAAATATATCTATATTGGATTGATTCAAATTGGGATAAAACCCCTTACAAGAACAGGGTTAGACACCTGTGCTCTTATCGCTCTTCGCGATTGTCGGCATAATAGGTTTGATGACTCGCTCTTAGGAATTGAAGAGTCAACCCTCGCAATGGTTCCAATCTATTTTGATTGTTACCCCAATTTCTCAGTATCTCTCACGGATCCACATGTCATTGAGACACTGACACTCAATATCCAGACATCTGGATATGATATGCTTCCCGGATCAAAACCACTGGCTTTGATCTACAAAATCATAAACAAAGCCATGAAGACTCAACTAAGTCCTAAGGCTTTGATGGAGTCTGCTAAAGGATATACTATCATTTTTCAGGCTAACAAAGAGAAAACAAGTGTTATTGTCCCAAAGACAATTCAATGGAATCAAATCACACTTTCAGTCACTTGGCAGGTTCCAACTGAACCTCGTAGACCTATTTCAAGCCGACTGAGTCAAATTCTGACTCTTGAAGATGGAATAGTTGAATTACAATTCTCTGAGTCCAGAAAGACAAGTTTAAAATTGTCCGACTCGGGAAGAAGATTTGTTTCTTCTTTCAAAACAACACCCACACATATCCCAATGACTCAGACACCTCCTGAGGTCCTTCCTCATATTGATCTTGCTAGTCTGAGAAATAATCCACAATTTCCTCAGATTTCGTAACCAATTTACAATCCTGAGTCCCCTACCCAGTCTGAGATGGAAGATCGTCCTCCCTCTCACCCTCAATTGTATGTTTTACAAACAGAATTCGTTCTTGATAAAGAATTGATTAAAAAAGAATTTGTACAACCATACAATCAGCAAAATAGAGATAAATTGTATGCTCAAACCACTGAAGAATAAAGGGATGAATTAGGAAAACAATTTTATACTTGTTGTGAATAACTGAAGCAGAACTTATCATTCTTAGAATGGTATTTTTCTGACTATCTTCCTAGTATAAATGTTATTAAAACTAATTCAAAACCTTGGCATACAACTGAGACAAACTCGATCAAATAATCGATTTTGCCACCATTAGAGGAAATAACATTATTCACCCTTGGATGTGATGTTCTCGCATCACCTTTCAAAGATCCTTAGGTAACAAATACACTTGGAGGAATTGGTAGAGTTATTCATCAAAATAACTATACTAATTTGTTGCTTCATGAGATTGGTGAAAAATTGATCCAAGATCAAGTCCACCAAGATCAATTGGCTAGCACCCAATTAGCTCATAAGCAATATTTGCATATTCCAAAACTAGTAGCGTATTTTGTACCTACCTTTGTGGAAAAGAATGTTTTAACAACTCCAAATCAGTTAATTAAAGAAATTGATCTCAAATTAGCTGCTCCCAATATTAACAACCCGCAAATCAATACACTGTCTTCCAAGGCAATGTCTGAAAGTGATTTTGATCCTATGGCTGAATTGGATCGTTTAAATTACATCCATTATGAAGTCAATCCTATTAAGTATGCTAAAACTTATGGGAAAAATCAAAATCCACTTCCTACAACTAGAAATTATTATCCAAGACCATCGTTCCCTAACATGCAATATGAAGGGAAACCTCTTCAAGTCTATGAGTTATTTTTTACCAGTAACCTCTATAATTGGAATATAGATGGATTAACTGAAGAAAATATTATTGAGTTAACCCAGGAAATGGTTATGATGGCTTCGACTCATTGTAGTAAAGGAAAAAACGATAGGACTATTGCCTTTCTTATCATTGTTGGCTTTTCTAAGCTTCTCAAAGGATGGTGGGATAATTACCTACAACTGCGGAACAACAATCAATCTTTAATTCAGTTAAAGTTGATTTATTAGGCAGTCCTATAAAATCTGAAGCAGAAGGTTTAGAGATTCCTGATTCAGTTCATATTCTAATTTTTTTGCATTCTGAAACACTTTATGGGTGACCCTAGTGAGTTCCAAAACAAATCTAAAGATTTGTTGATGATCCACAAATGTCCAACTTTGAGCCACTTTAGGTGGTATAAAAATATATTTCTTAAAAAGTTATGTTTCAGGCAAACGCCAATAACCCCTTTTGGAAGAGAATGTTCATTTCTGGTATTCCGCCAATCTTTGTTGAAATTGTTAGAAAACGGTTACAAAACACTTACACGGATGAAATTCCATATGATCGCCTTACATTTTGCGATATTATCAGCTTCATTAATAAATGTGATTTGCATATTTGTAATGATCTTAGATTGAAACACCTGCTTAAGAAACACAATATCAATGGACCAAGAGAGCTCGGTGATTTCTATCAACAATATGACTTTGATGATTCAAGTTTCCTCATAAGTCATCTCAATCTAAAGCCCTTTACAGGTCTCATCATGCTAGGCAAGTTAAGTAAAAAAAACAATATGGACCTAAACAACTTCAGCCCAAAGACTATCCTCAATACTATTGTCAACCAAAGAAGTACGACACGCACAAGCCTAAGCCTACCAAACCCTTCAAAAAATATCCATCCCAAACTCATTCAAAGCCCATTTGCTTTAAATGTGGTCGCCCAGACCATTATGCAAAGAATTGCAGAACGACCCAAAAGATTCAAGAGCTTCAGGCTCCTGAAGATATCAAAAACATGTTTCTACAAGTCCTTATGAATTCTGAGTCTGATAATTTAGATGAAGATTTTCAGATATTCAATCTGAATTACTCTTCTGATTCTGATCAATCGGTGCTAGAAAATAATGAGGAATGTGCAGAAGCATGCCATTGCCACAATATCCAAAACATCCATATGCTTTCCAAAACAAAATAATCTAGTATTCCTTTAGATTTTGTTGATCGTATTGAAGATCCTAAATTGAAAACATAATATCTTCAACACATCAAAACAAATCTAACACCCAAACCAACTCCAGAAGTCATAAACCTATTTTATGACCACAAACAAATTATTGACAGATTTAAAAGATTAACTTCTTCTATTCTTGTCAATATTTCTGATCTTCCGCAAGAAGTTAATCATATCAAAAAAAATATTATGATTTTAAAACAAAATTATTCTCTCCTTGATCTTCGTATCAATGGATTGCAACAATCATCTTTGCATGATATTCCATCTTCTTCTGAACCTTCTGTAGAAATCACTCCTCCCAAATTTCTCAATGAAATCAACCAAGTTACTCATCAGTGATGGTTTTGTCATATAAACTTTGTTATCAATAAAGAAATTATCATTCCATGTAAAACTCTTATTGATTCAGGCACCGATCTTAACTGTGTTGCAGAAGGATTAATTCCTAATAAATATTTTGAATTAACCAAACAAAAATTGTATACCGCCACAAATTATAGTTTGGCTATACAATACAAATTATCCAATGCTCACATATGCCAAGACAAAGTTTGTATCAAACATGATTTCTTGCTTGTTCAAAATATGGCCCAGAAGATGATTCTTTGTACACCATTTTTTGTAGCAATTTATCCATTTTTAGTTACAACTTTAGGCATCAAAACTCAAATTCATGGAATGGATGTTGAATTCCCTTTCATTTACAAACTTGAAATTATTGAGATTAACAATATCAGAAAAGATAATTGTTTTCTTAATTTCATTACTAAAAAACAACAACATTTGCAATCTCTTAAAACAAAAATTGCATTTAGACGCATTGATGATCAAGTTTTAGATCATAAACTCCAAACTCAAGTTGTTCAATTCCAAGAACATTTGAAGAATGATTTATGTTCTGAACTTCCCAACGCCTTTTGGCATCGTCGTCGTCATGTTGTTAGACTCCCTTATGAAACTTCCTTCACAGACTCAATGATTCCCACAAAAGCTCGACCAATTCAAATAAATTCAGAGCTTATAGAACATTGCAAGAAAGAAATCAAAGCTCTGCTTTCCAAACAACTTATTAGACATTCCAAATCCCCATGGAATTGTGCAGTTTTTTATGTTAACAAAGCAGCTGAATTAGAATGAGGAAGTCCTCGTTTATTCATCAATTATATGCCTTTGAACCAAGCTTTACAATGTATTAAATATCCTATTCCAAACAAGAAAGATCTTTTAAAACAACACATTAGATTAAAAAATAAATCTAGGGAGTCAGCCCCTAGCGCCAGGGGATCGGAATGCGTGTGACTGTGTTTGATTCGGCCAATATGAGCATCTCTAGAGTTATGGAGGGTATTGGGCCTATCTAGCGTGGGCCTGCCCGGCTCTCTAGACATTCTCTGAACAGAAATTCTAAATGTCGAGGGATTGAGCGAGGAAACCAGCGAGGGAAATGAGGTGGAGGGGGTGGAAACTGTCCACCCCCCTCGAGATGTGAGCGTTGACTTTTCGCTCGCACATCTCGAGAGGGGTGGACGGTTTCCACCCCCTCCACCTCATTTCCCTCGCTGGTTTCCTCGCTCAATCCCTCGACATTTAGCAAAGCTCATCTCTAGACATTCCACCCCATCCCTCGCCCGTTTCCTCGCCAATTAGACTAGACAAGCCCGGATTAAAATCAAAACATCCAAATCAATTCAAATTTTCAAATCAATCACATCTCTCTCGCTGCGCATCGCAACATATCTCTCTTCCTCGAAACGCAAAACCCTTCAAAATATTTTCTTCTCGTTTCTCGCTCAAAACACAAACAAAAAAAACGAAAAGAAAAACCGTTCTTTCTTTCTTCCTTCCAAATCAGCTCAAACTCTCCCAAATCCGCCATTAAGGTCGACCTCTCGAAGCTTTGGGATCTCGCTTTCGATGATTGTTCAAAAGTACGGGCGGCGGAGCCGATGCATCGGGAGGGGCTTCTCAGATTCAAGCTTCGATGGAGTAGATGAACACGAAGCTGAAGAAACCACCACCTTTCGTGAGTCTCTGTCGCAGGAGAACCCCTCACAAGATGTCTACAATTTCGCCTTCTCGTCGCAAGATTCGTCCCCCTGGACCTTCGATTCCGACCTCTACGCTTCCAATTCGTTGCCTCCGCTACCGAAAAGGAACGACAACAACAAAGGAGGGGCGAAAGGGTCGAAGAAAGTTAGGGCTTTAACGAGGAAGAATGACAAGAATTTAAATTTGAAAGAAATTAAGAAATCGGGGGTTTTGAAAGGAGGAGGGTCAATGTCGTCGATGAATTTGCCCTCCACGTCGACTTTGATGGAGGCACAGGAGTTTGGGGAGATGATGGAGCATGTGGATGAGGTGAATTTTGCATTGGGTGGGCTTAGGAAGGGGCAGCAGGCTCGGATTCGGCGCGCCAGTTTGCTTTCTCTGTTGTCGATCTGCGCGACTGCTTCAAAGCGGAGACTTCTTAGAACTAATGGGTTGGTGAAATTCTTGAATTTTTTGTTTTAAAATTATCAGGAAATTTGGCATCTGTATGATTGTTTCTTTTTATTCGGTGATAATTTTTTCCTGAATTATCAACCCCATTTCAGGTTTTGTATTCAATGCATGTTTTCTTTTGATTTTTGGTAATTTTCTCATGAAAATTATTTACCAAACCTGCCTTATGGGGTCACTCATTTGACCATACTGTATTATACACATTAGTTTACTTGCGTATTGTGTATTTGAATTCCCAACATGGATTAGAATGAAAGCATCATAACTTTACTTCGTGCCCTTGTTTTTGTGTTTTAGAACAAATTGAAAAAACGTGTGTTTCTTGGATTATGAGAGGTTATCTTAGAGTATCTCAATTTGTTAATTAAACCAAAGAAATTCATGTAACAAACAAGTGTTGAGTGCTCAGTGTTGTTAATCAAATTTCATCTCTTGTCACATATTTGAGTGCCTTTAGACAGGATTCATTGTGTCGTTCTATACAACTCTCTATATTCAAAAACTCCACCAAAGATTCTAGAGAGAAAGAGAGGGTGGTACCAACTTGAGAAGTTTCGATAATGATGCAAGGATTAAATTAGTGACGGAGCCAAAATTTTTGTTAGGGGGGCGGAGTGATGTCATAATTATTTAAATATAATATAAAAATTAGTTACTTTGACACAAATTTTTTTTTAAATACAACAAAAAGGGGAGTACAACAAAGACATTCATTGAAGATGATTACTACTATATTCATTGAAGATTATTACTACTTCTAGAAATACAATACAAGAGAAGAGTTTGAATCGTTGATTACTACTACATGAAGAAAAGGAGGAGGAGATTGGGTTGTTTACGATTTTTTGTGGAGATGTCCAACACAGTGATTAATGAAGACACTTGGTACCTAGAAGAAGAAGAATAAGGTGGTTTGGACCCTGTTAGATCTTGTGAAGATGAGCTCAAATAACTCAATAGTTATAGATCTTTGAAGATGATGAAATATGGAGGTTTCCCTCATCTTATCCAAATTGAAAAAATGTGTGTTTCTTGGATTATGAGAGGTTATCTTAGAGTATCTCAATTTGTTAATTAGACCAAAGAAATTCATGTAACAAACAAGTGTTGAGTGCTCAATGTTGTTAATCGAATTTCATCTCTTGTCACATATTTGAGTGCCTTTAGATGGGATTCATTGTGTCGTTCTATACAACTCTCTATATTCAAAAACTCCACCAAAGATTCTAGAGAGAAAGAGAGAGTGGTACCAACTTGAGAAGTTTTGATAATGATGCAAGGATTAAATTAGTGACGGAGCCAAAATTTTTGTTAGGGGGGTGGAGTGATGTCATAATTATTTAAATATAATATAAAAATTAGTTAATTTGACACATTTTTTTTTAAATACAACAAAAAGGGGAGTACAACAAAGACAGTCATTGAAGATGATTACTACTATATTCATTGAAGATTATTACTACTTCTAGAAACACAATACAATAGAAGGGTTTGAATCGTTGATTACTACTACATGAAGAAAAGGAGGAGGAGATTGGGTTGCTTACGATTTTTTTTGTGGAGATGTCCAACACAGTGATTAATGAAGACACCTGGTACCTAGAAGAAGAAGAATAAGGTGGTTTGGACTCTGTTGGATCTTGTGTAGATGAGCTTAAATAACTCAATAGTTATAGATCTTTGAAGATGATGAAATATGGAGGTTTCCCTCATCTTATCCAATCGATAAAGTGTGAAGAATAAACTGTGGATTTTGGTTTCTTGGAGAGATTTGAGGGATTTAACCTCTATCTCTAACTCTAAAAGTAGAGTTTGAATTTGATATATACATGATTTGAAGGATGAAGTCCTGATTGAAATGAAAAGTGAGAATAGAGGGGCAAATAAAAAACTAATTGGGGGATAAATAATAATAAAAAATTCTCAAAAGTCAGTGGGGGCAAGTGCCCCCACTTTCCCCCACGTGAATCCGTGCCTAGATTAAATAAACACCCATCATAAACATAGAAGTTGAATTACCGAAGGAAGGGTAATTTGGGAAGTTTGCTGTACCTGCTTCAAAACCCATTCTAGATCTGGCTTGACCTCCACTGGGTTCAACCATACTCTCCTTTCCCTTCTGCAAGTTCGCTAAGCCAATTCTAATCATCTTCAACATTTGTTCAAATTGTTCCTCATTCTTTTGCTCTGCTGTGTGGTTTGCTTATCTTTTGCAACTCGAGTTTGATGAAATTGATTTGTCCCATGATCATAGACTTTCAGCCATCGTGAATTTTATTCCTTAATCAATAGTTGTAAACAATTGGCTCGGACACCAATTGTCAAGTACTCTTGACTAATTTGAATAAATTAGAGAAACGGAAATAGAATCAAATAGAACAAAGATTCAATAGAAGGAAAAACCAACTGAACTTGTATTGAAACAAAAGTTTGGTGTGAAAATTGAAATACAATCTCTTCTCACGAGTAAGAGCCTCCAACTATACTCAGCAACAAAACTTATAGAATTCAGACCATCTATTCTACTTATTCTCCAGCCCTAACAAACTCTTAAAATGAATGGATAATAACCAGGCACGTGGCCGAATCAGATACAAAATAACAAATGGGTTTAACAGAAAACTTCCCAAATTACCCTTCCTTCAGTGATTCAAATTCTGTGTTTATGACAACACCCTCTTAATCAAGATTGGTGGAGCCCTAGTGCAAAGAAGTCGCCTTAATCTCCATTGGGCCGTGCATGGTTCCGGTTGTTTCAAGAGAAACCTATATAAAGAGCCCCGGTTTAGTAGTTTTCTAACCAAACGTTCAACTGGCCTGCTAAACCCGACCTAGAATTGAGTCGATTTGTCAACTCGGTAAAGGTTAAGGTCATATAAAATTTTAAAAAGTATACATAGCACTTTGCTCTGCTTGGATTTTAAAGTAGAAAACGGACCTGGTTTTTCTTTTTAACATTCATTAAACCGAATAGTTTAAAAGAAAATAACCTAATCAAAATGGTCAGGTCTGTTGGTTGGTTCTATAGGTTTCTTTGCATGGAGCTATCCTAGACTCCATTTTGTCGTGGTCGAATTTTCTCGTGTTTACACTTTTTGATTCATTTATTTCCTGAAAATGTTTTGAAGCTGTCAAGTTAATTTTCTATAATGTTTTATGTCAATCTATGATGACTTTTGCTAAATTTTTTTCCAATATGGAAATCCTTTAGCTCACTGTTTACAAAAATATGAAAGTTGTAGGTCTCACTGATGAAAAACTACAAATATTCCCTTTTGTCACCCTGGAAAGACCATATAATTTTATATTTCGTTGTTTCATCTATGATTGCCATGCTGCAGAAGTTTGGGTTGAGGCTCTGCAGTTTTTTGTGTTTTTCTTCATAAATTGACTTACCATGTTCATAAAACATAAAAAAAGTAAGATCGTATCTGTTGTGGAGATTGTGGAAATGGATTGGTATAGATGTTTTCTCGGCCAATGGAACATTTGATTTTAGGGATGGTAAGGTAAGTGGGGAACCATTCATTAAGCCCATCTGGTAGCGGTGGTTCTAAGATAATTGCATAGTCAGCAGGGGAGATTTTTTAGACATTCCTTACGGTTTATCTTTATCATGTTTTTGATCTCATTTAAACATAGTTTCATAGTCTCTTCTGTGGCTAGAAGGTGTTTTGCTTCATGCATCTAACATTGCGAATTTTTGAACAATCTTTCAGGATGGCCAAGATAATATTTGATGCTGTTTTGGCTCTCAGCTTTGATGACTCTCCTAGTACTCTAGCTGCTGCAGCTCTCTTCTATGTTTTGGCAAGTGACGTGAGTAGTTGAATAATCTGCATGGAAAATTTTTAGTTTTCGGAAAACATAATAGAGATGTGAAGCGAATTCGTCCAGTTGAAGTGATTATTGATCTTTTTACTAGAATTTTACCTCTTAAGTAGACTTCTATTTTGTCTGTCTTGGACTGATGAATCCTGGAAACTAGTGAGCACATTGTCTGTCTTGTTCTGTGGGGCGCCTTGTTCTCCTCTAAATGCGATACTCGTACTTATTCTTCTAACATGTGTTTACACTGTTATAAAGTAATTGAAACATAATCTAAATCAAATGTGTCAAATTGTCCATTAGGATTTGCCGGAGAGTAGATTACATCCTGCATTTCCTAATAACATTTCTATCTCATATACCTTGTAGTTGAACTATCATCAACCATATACCAATAAAACTTCATTTAGGACACTGGTACCTCCACTTTTTTGGATGCTCCATCAAAATTTATGCATAATTGTTGCCTTTTTCATGTTTCTTTCGAAGGTTCTAATTCTGTATATATGTTGATAAGCCTGCTCCCACTTTAAGTCCTCATTGTGATCCAGAACAGGAATGTGGGGTGCTGTGTGGAAGAGTATAGTGCATTGATTGGAGGACTTTGAAAAGTAGTTGTATTTGAAGTCGGGCTAAGAATCAAGATGCGCACTAATGAGGATGCTTAGTATGGTGAACCCCCTTTATGATAAGAGTGCATATCTTAGGCGGTAGGGTCTTAGGGTGGCTAGAATTTTTGAGACCTCAATCCTAGAAGGAATAAGACAATTGATATAGACAAGGCTAACTAAAGCATGTACCCCTTGTTGTCGAATGGCTACAAGAGGAAGAACTGCAGTGGCCAGGCTATATTATAGGAGTTGGCACTATCTCAGATACGGTGCACTATCTGACATGCACTATTTGTAGCCAAATCACATGCTTAGTTACATGTTTTGTTGTCTTTAATATAGAATGTTCCTGCCTTCCAGATCATCTGTGATTGTGTTCAAAGTCAAGTGTCTTTGCAATGTGTCTTGGTTGCAGTTTCACCCCTTCCTCCTCCTACAAAAAAAGGATGGAGGAGTACATTGTTGATATGAAGGTACTAGAGGGCCTGCCTTGAGCTTATAGGTGTTCCATTTGACACTTTGGTGATCAAGTAGGGATCTCTTGGTGTTCCTTGCTGGTTGACATTAGTCTTATGCAGAGGGTGCTATTTTTTCGTGTTTTTGTTTTTGTTTTTATTTTGTTTTGTTTTGTTTCTTTGTTCCCTTTCCGAGTTTCTGTGTTTTGTAGTAAATTTTTTGTTGTACCTTTATTTTATCTCAGTTTTGAAAGGAGCTGGTGAGTTTGGTATTTTTACATTTCTTATAATTGGCGAAAGGAAGTTTTTCTGATACAAGAAAATCAGTCAACCTAATTTGTGCAATATAAATGCTAAGCTCTGTAGCAAACTCTGCTAGGTGTTAGTTTTTTCTGGTGCTTTCTCATGGCTGTAGCATGGTGATATCTGATCATACTGTTACTTATTCTACTTTCCTTTTACCCTGTCTATAAATGAATTGCTATTTACTCCGTGATTGGTTCAAAGGAAAGAAATTCCATTGGAAAACTGTAAAACAAGAGAGGGGAGAGATAAATAGGAGGGATTAGAGTCTGACCGGTAAATAGGAGGGGATTAGAGTCTGACCGGTAAATAAGAGGGATTAGAGTCTGACCCTTGGGGATTTTTTCCCAAAAAGATCTTAGTTGATCTTCAACGTCAAATGTTCACAGTTTCCCCTCTTTTCTCACCTCATCCTTTTGTTTTGATAATTTTCCACAGGAAAGTTTTTCTTAAACCAAGCATAACCTTTGTGTAAATTAACAAGTGCTTCCTATTCTTCTACTTGATTTCCTTCATAACTTAAGTGTTAATTAATTCAAGTTCCTTATTTAGAGCCAATGTTATCTCAGAGATTCTTGTAACGGTGGAGTTTGATTAGTTCATTTCCATCTCTTCTATTAAGTGGCATACTGCAGTGAACATCTTTAAGCTTTTCAAGCTTTTGAAAACTTATTTTGTAGGGTCAAGACGATAACCTTCTGGATTCTCCTACTTGCATCCGCTTCCTAATTAGGCTCTTGAGTCCATCTATGCCCACCACAACAGAGGACAGGCGACCAACTATTGGCCGTAAGCTTCTAGCATTATGTAAGGATCCAGGTACAGTGGGAGATCGAGTGGAGAAACTTGATGCTAGTTCCACTGCAATTATCTCAAAAGTTCAGGAGATCCTCCTAAGTTGCAAGGAGTTACAGTCAAGCAAAAGTATTGATAGGGGAGTGGGAAGTCCAGAGTTGAGCCCAAAATGGATAGCTTTGTTGACAATGGAGAAGGCATGCTTATCTACTGTTTCTCTTGAAGGTACAGTATATTGTGCCCTATCTTTGTGTTTTTAATTGTTAAAATGTGTTATCTGTTTTAATGGTTACCACCCCACCCTCTCTGTTTTTGTTGGGAGTTACCATGTCTTTTGCCTTTGTTTTAAGTTATGACTTTCTACATCAGTCTTATTCTCTAAAGTGCAGACACTGCAAAAAAATCCAAAGTGTCTGTGTCGGACACGTACACTCCTCAGACACGTGTCGGACACTTGGTCAAGGTGTCCGGAATGTTTGACCTGGTTGGACACTCCCTAGACACTAATTGGATGCTCTTATTTGAAAGCTTTGTTTTAGATTTAGGAAAATGGTGCAAATAAGCAGCTGTACCCCAAAATAGGCAATGTAATCGAAAGAATGAAGCATTTTGTGTTATGAAGAATTAAACGTTAATGTCAATATAGTAAGATTTCGACTTTGCCATTAGTTATAAATTTGAATTATGTGAATGTTTTGGATTTGACCTTTATAGTATTATTTTAATAAGGTGTTGGAGTGTTGTTCATTCTACTTAAGGTCTTGCATGCATTTTGACAATTAATATACATTAATTATATTATTATTGCAGTGTCCGTTTCATTTTTTGAGATTTCTCGTATCGCAGTGTCCATGTCAGTCCGAGTCCGTGCTTCCTAGGTATTTTACATAAATTTTATTAATATGACAATCCAATCGCTCCTTAGTCAGCTATCTTGAAATGTCACCATGAAGAACAAGGTCCACCAAAACATCTAAGTTTTGAGCATTTGTGAAGACTTAGAGATTCCTTTCAATCAAGCTTACCTTATTTCAAAGATACATGGATTGTTTTATCCTGCTTTCCCTGTATGGGTGTAATAGTGCACATGAATTTATTTATACCTGTTTTGCTTGATAAAGAAAGAAAAACCATTTACAGCATATACACATAAATTAGCAACAACACTAATTATATCATCAATGTTAATATGAAACAATCTGTGTATCATTTTATTTGAAGGGTGTTTCCTTCTATATAATTTTCTTTTCTTCTACTTTTGTTCATCCAGAGACGACTGGTACAGTGAAAAGGTCTGGAGGAAATTTTAAGGAAAGATTACGTGAACTTGGAGGATTAGACGCTGTGTTTGATGTTGCTATCAGTTGTCATTCGGTTATGGAGGTAAAATTCAAAGTGTTTATTCTCATTTTATATAGAGGTATTTAATGTCAATGTTAGTTGAGTGAAGGATATGAACCAAGTTATTTCGGGCGCAAGGCTAGGTGAAAGAGTGTTCCCTAGGTGCCTGGCGACCTAGGAATCTCAAGTAGAAGAATTTCAAAATTGTTTTTGAATTATATATGCTTGCCAATAAATGTAATTTAAACCAATAAGATCAAGTTCTTTTCATTAAATGTTGCACGTTCTTCGTTACAGAGTTCCAATTCCTTTTATATTATACAATTGTTCAACTTCTTACACTCTCAAGTTTGCCCCTCTTCTTCGAACTAGTCTAACTATTTGAAGAAGGGCTTCTTTCCTTGTTGAGAAAGAAACAGTTAGAAATCGTGAGGGTTTAAATCCCTCTGTCCCCCCAAAAGATAGGTTTTTTGTGAGAAAAAGAGAAAGGAAAAATAAAAGTGGAAAAAATAAAATAAAAATTGATAGTAGCACATGCTGCTATGTCCTCATTTTGTTGATCTGAGTAGTCGGCCTGCCTTGGGCTACAAGGTTTTGGCTATAGCTGGAGATCGTTGTTTCTGGTCCTAATCAGTGGGAGTGTTTACTAGAGTTAAGTCTCTCCTTGTTGAATTCTTACATATTGAACTGCTCTCTCTGCAAGTGCTTACCAGTGTCAGTCGTAGTAGTATTGTTTTTTCCTTATAGTTTTACCATGTACATATTTATTTGCAGAAGTGGTCAGACAATAGTTTTCATGCGATACGGGAGTTGAAAGATGATATTGCTTTTCAAACTATGGTACTGCTTTTGAAGTGTTTGAAGATCATGGAGAATGCTACTTTCTTGAGCAAGGATAATCAGGTATAAGCACGAATGCTAGTGCATTTTTAATTGTTATTGGCTTCAGTATTTGTAGTTAAAAAGGTTGATAAACACACATCATTTCAAAACTCTTCTGTCCTTTTGTGATAGGATCATTTACTTGGGATGAATGGGAAGCTGGAGGGATCTTCTGTATCATTCACGGGTTTAGTGATAAGTCTTATCAGAATTCTTTCAGGTAATAAAACAAGTCGGAGCGTAATTATGTTTTGAAAATGTTTCTGTTAGTTGGCCACCAAATTCCTGTTGTTGTACATAATATTTCAAATGTGGTCTCATAAATCTGGGCCTTGCTTTGTAGGTCTCTCTATTCTCCAATATTCTTCCACTTCCAGTGATGATAGATCTCATCGTCATTCTGCTGGGATGGATTCTGCTTCCGAAAGTCTGTTGGAGATAGAACAAGAAGGTCCTATTTCTTCCTCAGCTAATGCCTTGTTTATGTTTTCTATAAGTATCCAAGACTATTGATGCTCTATGTTGTATTTTACCTCTAATTTAGCATGGACATTTTTTGGAAAAAAAATAATTTTATTTGTATCTTTCCAATAAATCTACAGTAGACCGGATCTTATCAAGCAATTCCTATACAAGGTGTTATAGCACGGTGGAGAATTCTCAAGTAGAAAGCTCTAAAACATCCCAGAAGCGTCAAAAGTTGTCAGATTCTCAATCAGTGTATTCAGTGTCTAATTCTGAAACCACTGCTGCATTTATCACTGATAGCTGTTCAGTGAAGAAGGAAGCCAGCACATCAAGTTCATGTAATGGGACACTGAAGAGTTCAAATGCTGGAAGTTTCAAGAAAACTTGCACTCCAAAGATGAACTTAGGTTTGTGTAAGAAACCAAGTACTAAAAGAACCGAGTACATTATCCTAGATGATAGCCCAGATCCATTTGCTTTTGATGAAACTGTCAAGCAAACTTGCAGTATGAAAATGAACTTGGGACAGTGTAAGAAACCTAGCACAACTGAGAGCACCGAATACATACTTGTAGAAGACAGCCAAGATCCATTTGCTTTTGATGAAGGTGAATTTGTGCCATCCAAATGGGATTTGTTATCCAAGAGAAAGGAAGTATTTCGCAGTCAAGAGAGTAAAGGTGTTGTTAGAGACGTGGAAAATGGATGCCGACCCTTGGAAAGTGGATGCCGACCCTTGGAAAGTGGATGGCAATCCCAGTCGATGAAAACCCACACTGAATCAAATAGTCGACAAGATTTTCATTTTCATGATTTCTCTTGTTTGCGTTCAGTCGTCGAGGAAAACTCTGACCTTCTAGCGGACTGTCTTCTTACTGCTATAAAGGTATTGAACTCTTCACTTAATTTTATGAAATGAGTGTATACATTCCTTTTGATTTTATTTTCTTTCTTTTATCTCTTTTCCCTATGAACCAAGTTTTTGAATTTAATGTGTGGATGACCTTGTTTGTCCAACTATTTACTTTTGCCTGCCTACGATCTCTTTGATAACTGCCACTTATGGTCAGCTTACCTTAATTGCTTTTATTCACTCCTCTCTGCATAAGTAGTAGTCTCTCCATAAAATATTCAGGGAGCTTATCTCTGATCACCTCTGTAATCTGTTTTCTGAGTTATCTAACTAGCATCGTGTTGTTATTTTTGTTATTATCTTATTCCAACAACCTTATCACGGTGAGTTGTTTCTTCCTAATATCAGTCAGATTTTGATCATTCATTTATTTTTTCATGTCTTGGCAGGTTCTGATGAACTTAACAAATGACAATTTTGTTGGGTGTAAGCAAATTGCTTCTCACGGTGGACTAGAAACTGTGCCTACCTTAATTGTTGGGCACTTTCCTAGGTTCAGTAGCATGTCCCCTAACAGTCAAACAGAAGAGACTATGGTGCAACTCGAATCTAGTTCAAAACTTGAGCATCGGAATGACAGACATATGACTGATCTAGAATTAGACTTTCTTGTTGCCATTCTGGGCTTACTCGTTAACTTGGTGGAGAAGGATAGCCAAAACAGGTTGTGTTTCATGTTTCAGTATTTGCTATTTATGTTTGTCTAATATACCTGGCAATAAAATTATTAAACTTGTGACTTGAAAAAAATTAAATTTTCTGTGGTAGACACATGTTGGACCTGCCGTTACTCTAATGAACTCTTCATGTTTGACCATTAACTGCTCCACTAATCTTTTGAAGGTTTTAACAGATATATATGCTGATTTTGGCAGTTGTTAATGTTGGAATGTGATTCAATTGCTGATGTGTTGTTTTGGTTCATAATTGTGCCTACTGTTTTGAGTTTATTATGGTTTTAACTTTTAATCCTTCAGCTGGCTGATACTCGAAAATGTTCATTACATTGTTATTTTGCATTACTTACAATTATTTCTTCAACAGATCTCGGCTTGCCGCAGCCAGTGTTCTACTACCTGCATCAGAAGGAAGACATAAACGTATGGATGTGATTCGGTTACTGTGCTCCATTTTTCTGTCGAACCAAGGTGCTGGTGAGGTAGCTGACGAGGGAAAACTGTTCTCATTGGTATGTGACTTGGCCTCCCTATTTTATTGAATGTAAGCATTATCAAGGCTGTGCTTCACATCTATTGTGCCTGAAGCTTGGGGTACATAGAATGTAAAGATAGTCACGCATGATTATTTTGAGACTCTGTGCAGTGAGGACTGAAAAGCTATAAAAGTGGCAACAATTTCTCATCGTAACTAAGTTTACTTGTTAGTTGACACTTGACGTAGAGATAACACTGAAATGAAAGTTCTCTTTGGCCTTTCCATAGAGTGAACGTGGAGTATAACTAAATAGTAAAATAACTGAACAGTGGAGAAGATATAAATAGCCTTTTATTTTCCTAGTTTCATTTCGAATATTTTGTCATCATTAGTTCCTATTATTCCATTGCTGTCAAAGTTCTTTATGTGGAAGATCGTTTAGTTTGGATCTTTTGGAATCCTGTTATTTTAGGAACCTGCAATTTAAGACGAATAATTAATTATGTGTGATACTGTTTAGGATGATGAGGACGCATTGCTGCATGGGGAGCGTGAAGCTGAGAAGATGATAGTAGAAGCTTATTCAGCTCTTCTTCTTGCCTTTCTTTCCACGGAAAGGTTTGTGTACCTCTCGATTCCTAAAGAGAAGCTTTTATATAAGATATTTGCTCAAAAATTTGTTTGCTGCATTCATCAGTAAGGATGTACGTGAAGCGATTGCGTGCTGCCTCCCAAATCACAAGTTAGAGATTCTTGTGCCTGTCCTAGAGAGATTTGTGGTACGCATTCATTACTTACTACATAGTGCATGTGAAACTTGCGTCATTATTAGTTATCTAGAAATGGTTGATATACCGTTTAAAAAAAATATAATGATCTGATTATGTGAAGTAATTCTAAGTTTCTCCGGGATGGTTTCGATTAATGTTTAAGTTCTGTTCTCTGTGCAGGAATTTCATCTGACGCTGAACATGATTTCACCCGAAACCCATACGGCTGTAACTGAAGTAATAAAATCTTGCAAGGGGCATTGAGAACAGGAAGCTTTTAGCATTGTACTCTCTTAGGTCATTTATTACTTGACCTTCTTCCTGGTTACATAGGATGTTTGCATTTTTTCATTTTTCATTCCACTTACGCCCTGAGTGGGCTACATCTCCATGGGCTTGATGTTTCATAAGGTTTTGTTGTAATATTTCATTTTTTCTTTTTCCTTGTATAGTTATAATATAAAAAAATTTCTTTTGTAAACTTGTCTCTTTCTGAGTTTGTGTTTAGGGGATCCTGGCTGATGAACAACTATGGGGTTTATCCAACATTTGGTTGGTTGGTTGGTTGTTGAAACACGGTATCAGTCAGATTCTTAATACTGGTGATATGTACGAGTTCACAATTCTGTGGTAACAGAGGCAATGACGGTTTGTGCATAACCTAGTTTTACGAATTTGTATTAATTGGGTTTAAAATGATGGAATCTGTAAATCAGAAGGAACGGGGAGTAAATATGTGCTCAATGTTTTCAAAATTGAAATTACGTGACCAAACACGAGGTAGACATCCACCACCAACATAACCACCACTACCAACTCAAAACAAGCATGATGTGCTACAACCACTTCCTCCATCGCAACCAACACTATGCTCACATGTAGATGTAGCAAATACTTGTTGAAGCTTACATAAACTTTGATTAACTTCTACGAGGCAACTATAGATACTGTGTCTAGAAATCAGCCTTTCTAGGTGTCGAGGAAAGGGGCGAGGGGTGGGGTTTTACCACTCATCCCCCTAGAGATTTGCGAAGCTGCACATCTTGAGGGCGCAAGCGCGCATCTCGGGGGGATGAGAGGAAAGGGGCGAGGGGTGGGGTTTTACTACTCATCCCTCTCGAGACTCGCGAAGCTACACATCTCGGGAGTGCGGGCGCGCATCTTGGGGGGATGAGCGGTCACACCCACCCCCTCGCCCGTTTCCTCACCCCTTTCCTGGCCATTTAGAATTTTCCGTCTAGAAATTGATGGCTTTCTGAGCGGGTTGGGTTTTGAGGTTTTTAGATCAGCAAGGTGTGTTTTTCAATCAATAAAATACTAGGACGAGAACACTAATGATCATGAGTCTGGGCAACTATTTGCCTCAATGTGTGGGTTGACAAACTATGTACGGACTAATCTTCTTGATCAAAATAACCACTTGGTTCATTTTGGTTAGGGTTTTGGGATTCTCAAAATCCCAGTTCTCTTTCCAAAAACAAAAAAAGGCCACTTGTTGTTACTGAAGATTGTTCATAAAAAGTAACAATGCAAGATAGCGAGTATCTGAGATTTTTAATACACAAGTTTTCAATACAAAACACAGATCTCTAGATACATGCATACAAGATAAATACAACCCATGGCCACCTCAACTAAATTAAAAGGGTAGCTTTTTGTTGGAAAAAAAATAAAAAGAAACAACTTATTCTTATAGAAACTCCACCTTTCTCTTTCATGATTTTGATGGCCAGAGCCCTCAACATATCATGCATTCTTATAGAAACTCCACCTTTCTCTTTCATGATTTTGATGGCCAGAGCCCTCAACATATCATGCATTCTTATAGAAACAGTTCTAACTTTTATTGAATTTTTATTGGATCTATCAAAGACATTAAGATGTTGTAACTTTTAAAAAAAGAATTTGAAATGAAAGAACTTAGGAAATTTTTTTTGTTTCAACCTGCAGATTGAATGAAGTATTAGTGAAATATTTATCCAATAGTTATGCTATATATTGAATTTTTTCTTAAAACACTTTAATATTAAACAATCTCATCGACTTAGTGTCCCAATGGTAGTTTGATCTTTATACTTAAATAAATATACATGTTGATCAAAAGAAGAAAATGATGAGATATTTGGTCCTAAAGTACCTTATAAGTGTCAATGGTGCATTGATATACTTGACACAATGTACAAGATCATATATAGCCATTTCTATGAATTTATTAACGATGTATAGTTCTGTACCTACTCGTATACACTGGAATGAAATTAAACACATTTAGATATCTTTGTGGGACAATTGATATAGTTTTTTTTAAATGCTTTATCTAACAATTCTCACCTAGTTGGCTATGCAAATTTAGGCTATTTTTCTAACCCCCATAAGGGTTGTCCACATACAACTAGCCGAGAATGTGTTTGGCTTCGATCATAACTCAACATATAAGAAATAACTGTCAATTGCCCTCAATATTGATAAAGCTGACTACAATATATGAAGATAATGTTGAATGTATTGTTCAAATGCAGGAAGACTTCGTCAAAGGAGATTAAAAAAATGGATTCTAGTAAGTTCTTATACCTACGTGAGCTTCAGAAGAACCATGTCTAAAGTCAAACAAATTCGTCTAGTAAAGACCTTGCAGATCTCTTTACCAACGCATTGCCGACATCAATGATCCAGGCATTTGTTTATGATATTAATATTTGTCGGCTTAGTTCAACAAACTAAGGTTGTGTTTGCATGAAGGGGAGTCATTATTAGGGAAAATATCAAAAAGTATACACCCCCCCCCCCCCCCCCCCCCCCCGATGAGCATCCAGAAGTATGCAACGAGAGCATTCCAAAGTTTATGCTACAAGAGCATCAAGAAGTATGCTACATTGATATTGAGCGTGTTGTACCCTTTTTCTTCGAAACAATTTTTATTCCATTGGATTTCTTGTCAAGGTTTTAACGAGGCATCATTATGCACACCCACTATATTTCTGAATTATGTTGTATTGCTTTTCTCTTCGTCAAGGTTTTTCCCACAAAATTTTACTTGCAAGGTTTTTAATGAGACAATATATGGTGAACATCCAAGGGGGAGTGTTGTGAAACCTTAGGGATGTTCATCTCATGCTTTTGGGGTGACATGATGGGAGATAGATTTCATGAGGTGGTAATTTTATATTAATAGGGCATCACTGCCTCATGCCTCAATATTTGATTCCTCAGATATACATATGTGTACATAAGGTTTCATTCCTACGAAGGAATAACAATATAAGCATAGGGGTTTAATTGTTCGATCGGTTCAAAATTGGTCCAAAACAGAACTAGGTATTTGGTTTTCGGTTCGATTTGATTTTTTCAGTTTTTTTTTCCATCACAATCTGTAGATAAGCAGGCTCTGCTGAAAAGAAAGAACTCAAACAAAAAGAAAAAGAGAAGACTGAGGAAGCTCCTCATCACCACCTTTCTTCATCTCTCTGTTCTAATCACCCACCATCTCCACCGCCCCTTTTCTCTCAATTTCTACCTGATTACACTACCTCATTCCACCCCACCACCAATGTCTACCCTTTTTGTCTCTGCCTGATTGAAGCTCCTCAATTTTGAGACTTTTTTCGTTAATTTTGAATTTTTTTTCTTAAATTTCACTTTTTCTGTAAAAATACAAAACCTAGCTACCAAGAATTACATTTTTTGAGTCTTTTTTGGAAAAATTTCAGAGTTTTTTTTCGTAAAATTTGGGGTTTTTTCGTATTATCAATTCTTCTAATTATTTATTAATTTTTAAAACCACCCCCTGATTTTCTAATTATCATTTCTTCTACTTATATATTGATTTTTGAAACTCTGATTTTCTAATTATACATTGATTTCATGTTTGTTTCAAGTCTTGGTATTTAGGCCTAATTTAATATCTTTAATAAATTTATTTACTTGCATCTATTTTTTTTTCTCATTTTCATATACCCTTAAAATTCATTATATAGTATTTTATGTATCCTTAAAATTTTTACGTTTTTTTTGTACGCATCAAAATATTTCTTAAAATCAAAATATTGAAATGAACTTGAAAAACGAAATCACAATCCTAAATAGCAGCAGAACTTGCCAAAGGCTTCTCTACTATAAACAAGCTCCAAAAGTTGTCCCTTTAGACTATCTAAATATGAGTATTCACAGTTGTTCCCTATTTTAAATATTTAAAGCACCATTGAACGATCCTTATATCAAGTTTTGAAAATTTGTTAGAAATTCTAACAGTTTATGAATGTAATCATTATCAAGTATAGGATGCAGGAAGATGTGATTTCAGGTTATAAGATCGATACAGGATCAAGTGTAGACACACCATTTTCTGTGATATAGAAGCAAGATCAAGCTACTATTGTAGGAAGATCTTGCATCCATAATGTGTAAATTTATATTTTGTCCCTAATGTGTCAATATTTAATAAGACCCGTGTCTTGTACACGCATTGCGCATATATTTTGCATTGTGTTGTTAATGTTACACGAGCAAGAGGCAAAGTTGTAATTTTAAAATCCGTCAAAATTTTATTTTATTTTATGAAAATCACATGAAATGGTTGATTTATTATGATTTACATAAAAAAATTTAGATAAAGTAACCTATGTATTCACCCTTTTATTTACAACGTTTTTGGTATTACCACATCTAATAACTTAAAAAATATTTATAAAAGAATTATCAAATAACTTATTGATATACATAAATAAATAGTTACAACAGCAACTTTTAATATTAAAATTTTGAATGGGTGCTATATAATTACAACTAAGGTACTTTTAATAATTTCTCATTGTTGAAGGGGTTATTTGTAAATAATATGATTGCTAACACTACACCAAAATGGATATTTTGTAATGTCAATAATCTTCGCCTTGTAACACTCGTGCATGTTACAAAGTTTGTAACCTCAAAGTATGTTACAAATTATAATAGACTTACTAAAAACTAAAATTTAAAATTTTACTTATACAATATTTGATGCGATAAATAATGAACCCATAACACAAACAAACTCATCCCCTGTCCTTTCAACAAAACCTTATAGACTAGCAAATCTCTTCTGCTCATTCTCTCGTGCACACTCTCTTGCTCTGGATCGATTTCTTTCGATCAAATATCTCTTTCGATCTCTCTGGATTGATTTCTTCTTGAACAATAGTCCTCGAATCAAGACTTCTCTATTGAACACTTTGTTACTTCAGATTAGATTTCCAATCAGCTTCAACAAGGTCTCATTTTTGAAACCTACACACAATTGAGTTGACGAAAGAGAATAAGAAACTTGAAATGTCCATATCTCTATAGGCTTTATCTCTGCGAGAAAGAGAGAGAGAGTCTGATGCTCGATGATGAATCACGCGTGACTAAGAAGCACTCACTAATCTAGCCAAGTCGCGACCATTGCCATTGTTGTGGTTGAGAGAGAAAGAGAGCTGAAGAGAGAGCAATTAAGTAGTAAGGAATAGCGAAGGAAGTGAAGAGAGATAATGCTGGCGAAACCCTAAGAAATCATCTCATCATCCTCCCTCCCCACTCCGAATGTTGAATAAGCTCCAACAACTTCACTTGTAAACAAATAGATCAATCAAAAAAGTTCTTCAAAAACCCTAAATTTTTTCCTTATCGAACAAAAACAAGACAAACTGAAGTAGATTCCAAGTTGCAAATTGCCTTTTATGGTGTAGTGTAAAGTTTGTTTACATAACAATTACCCAAAATACCCATCCATTTTTTTTAATCTTCTACACCAAGTTCATTGTAATTTTATACTCTTTATGAGGTCATTTTGGGAATACCACAAATGGTGATGAAGATATACGCACTATTCCTTTTGGGATGATTTATAATAGCAGAAATGATTTTTTTTTCTTGTTCAAACATCCATATAAAAAAAACTTCGTGTTGAAAAAGTCATAGTTGTACTGAAAAAAGAAACTCAATGAGAAACTAATGGAGAAAGTTTACACTTAGAAAAAATCCATACTATTACATTAGGGATTTGTAAGTACAAACTAGGAAGCCACACAATTTATCATTCCTCTACATGTGACGTCTAAGAGCTACCCCAAGTTTTCTTTTAAATATGCTAAGAGGAAGATGATGTAAAAGTTGATAATTCTTGTGATACAACTTTCATTGTGGGGCGACATTCTAGAGTGATATGTAAGCATGCAACTGCTAATTTTGCAATAGAAATGATTTCCCTGAGGTTTTGTCCAACAGGAAGTGGAAGCCATTTGTCCAATATATCCTTTACAAATGCACTATGATTCATTTTTGAAGAGGAAGATGAAGTAATGTAGGAGAAAACTTCACCTGGATGCCTTCCCATTATCACTTCTAATGAAAGCACTCCAAAGCTATAGATGTCACATTTTTCGGTCACCGTCATTGTATAAGCAAGTTCTGCATCAAACGAGCAAATGTTATATATATATATATATATATATATATATATATATATATATATATATATATATATATTTTATAACTTTTCTTGTAATAAATAGGGAGAATGTATAACAAACTTTTGTAGTCAAAGTAAGTGGATAGTCTAAGTGCATAGACTTCCTCAGGCTATAATGCAAAATATTGACCATGCTTAGTGAAAAAAGTACTAGTTGTTAATTTTTTTTATGAGATTTCAATTAAAAACATTTTTAAAACAAAAAAATGAAGAAAAGGAAAAGTGAAGATGAAATGTGATATTACCAGGGGCAAGGTATCTGTAAGTTCTTGCAAGCATTGTCTAATTAGATGAGTCTGGCTTTAGAATTTTTGCAATACCAAAGTATGAAACAGAAGCCTCATACTCCAAATTCATCAAAACATTACTACTAGACAAATCCATGTGAACAACTGGCGGAGAGCAATCATGGAGCATATAGGACAAGGCACCAACTACACCTTTAATGACATTTGCTCTTTTTAACCAATCAAGGTTTTGTGTTGCCTCTGCTCTGGTCAAGATCTTAGCTAAATTCCCCATCTCCAAATACTCGTAGATTAAAAACGAGTGTCGAGGATGTTGACGAAATCCATACAATTTCACAATGTTGCGGTGTCGAACTTATGATAATACACGTTAACTCATTTTGGAATGACCTTAAATCAACCAACTCATCTTCTTGTGTTGGGTGATGAAGCTTCTTTATGGCCACCACTTGACTTGAGGATAGTTCTGCCCTATAAACATCTCCACATCCTCCACTACCGACATGCTGCTTGGTGTCAAAGTCTTCTATTGCTTGGATAATCTCTTGATATAGTATCTCCCCATCGTAATTCCATATGCAAAACAAATTGTCAGTTGGCAATTCTCTCTGTGATATGTCAAAATCTTCTTTCTTTTGACGAAAGCCCAAGAAATAGATTTCAACAAGGGCGAATATGAAAACAAGTGTTCCTAGAAAACAAAGAACAACTATAATCACAATCCTTCGCTTCCCATTTGTTCCATGTTTACTTGTTGTAATCGGGAATTTACAGGGTTTCAAACCCTTGATATGACCACAAACCCTTTGTTACTTGTGAAGGAATGCATTGAAGCATTTTGAAAAGCTTTGTTGTCTGGGAGATGACCCTCCAAGTGATTGTAAGAGACATCAACTAACATCAAACTAATCATCCCACTCAACAATGGTGGAATCTGACCAGAGAACATATTATGCGAGAGATTCAACTGCACCAATTTCTTTAAATTTCCTAGCTCTCGTTCCATCTCATCGTAAAACATGTTTTGGCTTAGATCAATTAAGATTTGCAAGAAAACTAGCTGACCAGTTGTGCAGGAATGCTACCACTAAGTTTGTTTCCTCCAACATCCAGAAGCAATAATTTATAGCAACTCCCTACTTGTTTGGATATGGATCCATTCAAGTTGTTAGATGAGAGATCAAGGTGTTAAAGATTTAACAAGATCCCATCTGATAAGGAATTGGGCCATGTAAGTGGTTATGACTCAAATTCAAGTTTTCTAAAGATGTCATCTTTTTCATTGCCTTTGGGATTTCCCCTTGTAGATAATTTGATGACATGTCAAACATTTTTATGTGAGTCAACTCAGTGAGCATATGTGACAACCCAATTTCGAGGAAGTTCTCCATGCAGTTCATTATGACTCAAATCAATGTACTCTACATTGTGGTACATAGATCTGAAGAACTGTGATATATCTCCAAAAAGTTGATTTTTGTCTACTCATACTCTTTTTAAGCTTGTGTAGTTGTTCAATCCTTCGGGTGTTAGGCCTCTAAGTTGATTGTCAGTTGCTGCAAAGTATACAAGTGACCCACATTTGCATATAACACTTTGTGACAAATTGCCACTCAACTTGTTATTGCTAAGTTGTAGGTTAGCCAAGATTCTTATGTCACTTATTACTTTTGGAATAGAATTAGGAAGTAAATTCTCTTGGAATAATATACTCATCAGCTTTGGCAAATTACCAATAGAAGAGGGGATAAAACTAGAGAGTAAATTTCCTGAAAGGGATATATTCGTAAACTCTGTCAAATTATTGATAGAAGTGGGGATACAACCAGAGAGTAAATTGTCTGAAAGGAACATACTCATCAACTTTGTCAAATTACCAATGGAAGAGGGGATTGGACTAGTGAGATTATTTTTTAACAACTGTAAAGTTGCAAGAGATTTGAGATTTTGTATTTGGGAAGAAATATGACCAGAAAGTTGATTTTGATAAAGGTATAAAAAGATGAGATTAGTCAAATTACCAATACAAGAAGGGATTGAACATGTAAGAAAATTTTGAGACAGGTCCAACTTAGAAAGATATTTTAGATTTCCAATTTCTAGAGGAATATGATGAGAAAATTAATTATTGGAAATGTAGAGATAAGTCAAATTACCAATTGAAGAGGGGATTGAACCACTCAGCTTGTTTTCATACCAATATACCGACTCAAGAGATTTGACATTTCCCATTTCGGAAAGAATAGGAACATAAAGTTGGTTTCCCCATAGAGTCAGTTCAGACAAATTGGTCAGGTTGCTCAAGGCCACAGGGATAGAACCACTAAATTGATTTTCATTAATAACAAATGATTGAAGATTAGAAAATTGACCTATTACAGAAGGAATTTTCCCAGAGAACTTATTATAAGTGAGATTGAGATAATTAAGTTGAGAAAGGTTGCTAATATGGAATGGAACTGTCCCAAAGAGTGAGTTATTCATGATACCTAAGACAGTAAGGTATGGAAAGAAATGAAAGTCGAAGGTATGAAGTGTACCTACCAAACCCAAGTCTCATAGATCTATTTTAACCACCGTCGTTGTTGTTGCAAGAAGTTTCGAACCAACTGCATGCATTGGAGGAATTATTGGAATCAGTATGAGAACTAAGAGTCCATGAAGGAAGGAAAAATTGGGTTTGATTATTTTGGAGGCTGGCTTTGTTGAGAAAGTGTTGGCTTGAATAGTCTCACATCAAGTAAGGAAGAGTACTCACAAAGGTTTATAAGGATATGGTCTACTCCCTAATAGCAATGAGACATTTTGGGAAAAACCCCACTCCACCTAGGTCCATATGGAAGGCCCGATCAGATAGGTGGTGTTTAAGTTGGGGACAATATCGTTGCTAAGTATAGTGGACCAAAGGGTGCGTGCAAGTGCATGTGCGCGACGCCCCAACAATTGGTATCAGAGTCGATGGTTCGACTGAGACTTGATCAGCGAGGTGGAGGTGCAGTCGACACATTGTTCAGGGGATAGGCGTAGGCGCAGGGCAACGAGCCAGATTCAGGTGAGAGCGCAAGTCTTCTGGGTGAACGATCAAGATCCTCCAACGTTCAAAGAAAGTAGGCGCATGACAGCGAGCCAGACCAGGTGGTGCATCGCAGGTGCGCAGTCTGCCAGATGAATGATCTAGATTAGGCTCCAGATCCTTGCTTAGATGGTGTCCGAAAGTATCTTACAATTTCGGACGAGGTGGAGTTAGTACGGAGGTTGCAACTAGGTGGAGCCAACAATGCCGAAAATAGTCAAGCCTCTACACCGAGTGCTACACACAGGATCGTGGTTGCACATGAGACTCGAGGATGAGGTGTACTTCGAGATGTTGCAGACCGGTGGATGGATTGTAGGATGTGTGATGATTCGCGCCAAGGTGTAGATTGTTGAGAAAGTGTTGGCTTGAATAGTCCAACATCAAGTAAGGAAAAATTGTCACAAATGTTTACAAAGAGATGGTCTACTCCCTAATAGCAACGAGGCCTTTTGGAGAAAATCCCACACCACCTAAGCTCAGATGGAAGGACCGACTTGATAGGTGGTGTTTAAGTTGTTTGGGAAAAATCTCATACTGCCTGTGGTGAGGGCAACATAACTTTCATCATGATCAAGGGAGAAAAAATGTTGTTGGCAATGTGGTTTTCAGATTTATTTAAACCCACGTTTATTTCATTATTAGTTTTGTTTTGTGTTTACTTAGTCTCCTATTCTGTAGGTGGTTGTTAATGAGTGGAACACTTATTTAGTTCATGGATGAAGTGGTCGTAGTAGTAGCCATTTCTTATAGGACTCATGGGTGTGGGTTGTTAATAATGTTTTATGTATTTAAGGGGTCTGATGTAATTGGATCTTCATGTGCAGAAAATCAAACATTTTATCTTGCAATATTTCTTTCTCTCAAAGTTTCTTTCGTTGTATCTTTTTTAACAGTCGTATCAGAGCCACAACGAGAGGAGTGTGGTTAAAAAGGGGCAAAAAAACAAATAGGGGAGTGAAACAGTGTGTATTATCCTCCAAGTCAATTTTTTTTTTTTTGTAGCAGCAATGACAATGGCCCCTGAAGGTTTTGTACAGCCTGTTATCCCTCGCTTTGATGGTCATTATGACCATTGGAGCATGTCGATGGAGAATTTCCTTAGGTCCAAAGAATTTTGGTCAGTTGTAAGTAATGGTGCGAAACAACCAACAACTGGTACTGCAATGTCCGAAGCACAGTGAGCAGAGTTGGACGCACTAAGGTTGAAGGATCTCAAAGCAAAAAAATTTCTTTTCCAAGCTATTGATCGCTCAATACTGGAAACTATTCTTTGCAAGGACACTTCCAAAGAGATATGGGACTCCATGAAGAGGAAGTATCAAGGGACGACAAAGGCAAAACGAACGCAGCTTCAAGCTCTTGGTGCAGAGTTCAAAACTTTGCGCATGAATGCAGAAGAGTCAGTTACAGAGTATTTTTCAAGAGCAATGGCTATTGCAAATAAGATGTGAATCTATGGTGAAAAGCTAGAAGACGTAACCATCATTGAGAGAATACTACGCTTGATGACATCAAAGTTCAATTATATATTGTTTGTTCCATCGAAGAATCCAAAGATATTGACGATCTCTCAATTGATGAGTTGCAGAGTTCCTTGTTGGTTCATGAGAAAAATAAACCAACAAGACAAGTAGGAACAAGCATAAAAAACAACAATCTTTTCAAAAGGAGCTGGTCATGAGAAAGGCAAATGGAAGGGAAAACACGGGCAACACAAATATGAGAAGAACAAAGCTGGTGATTTTCAAGGAAAAGATAAATGGCGTGACAAGTCCCAAGTGGAATGATTTCGATGTCATCGGTATGGACACTATCGTTCTGAATGTCGAACTAATTTAAGTAAATATCATGGTGGAAGGTCTAACTTTGCAGAGACCAAGGAAGAAGTGGTTTATCTTTTGATGGAGTGTAATCCCAAGGAGAAAATTTCTTCTTCCTTATGGTATTTTGATAACGGTTGCAACAATCACATGTGTGGTAATAAATTAGTTTTCTTTGAATTGGATGAAACTTTTCATGATACTTTGAAGTTTGGAGATGATTCCATCGTCTTTGTAATGGGAAAAGGGAAGGTACAAATCTCGACCAAAGACAACTCCATTAATACTATTAGTGTCTTCTATGTTCCAGCTTTGAAGACGAACTTACTAAGTGTTGGGCAGCTTCAAGAAAAGGGATACAAGGTTAATATCAAAGGTGGAGTTTGTCAAATTCGAGATTCACATTTGGGCTTAATTGCTCAAATCAATATGTCATCCAATTGATTGTTTCCTTTATATCTTCACAACACCACTCCATCATGTTTTTCTGCTACGGTGAAGGATGATGCCTGATTATGGCATTTTCGATATGGGCATTTGAATTTCAGTGGCTTGAAGACTTTACAGTAGAAAAGAATGGTGTTGGGTCTTCAAAAATTTGAGCCTCCCAAAGTAGTATGTGAAGAGTATGTTGTTAGCAAACAACACCGTGATCCATTTCCAACAACCAAATCTTGGAGGGCAAAAAAGGTGTTGGAATTAGTGCACTCTGATATTTGTGGTCTTATAAGCCCTACATCTAATGGAGGTAAACGTTATTTCATCATTTTCATTGATGATTATAGCAGAAACACGTGGGCCTATTTTTTGCAGGAAAAATATGAGGCATTCAAAACTTTTAGAAGTTTAAAGTGCTTGTTGAAAAAGAAGCAGGTTGTCAAATTAAAAGCTTGCGCAATGATCATGGTGGAGAATACAACTCACAAGCATTTACAAAATTTTGTGAGAAGCATGAAATCAAAAGGCACCTTACAGTAGCCTATACGCCTCAGCAAAACGGTATATCCGAGCAAAAAAACCGCACTATCCTTAATATGGTGCGTAGTCTTTTGAAGAGAAGTGGTTTGCCGAATTTTTTTTGGCCAGAAGCAGTTCATTGGAGCATTCACATACTGAATAGAAGTCCTACGTTTTCTGTTCAAAATATGACTCCTCATGAAGTTTGGAGCGGACGCAAACCAACTGTTGCTTACTTTCAAAATTTTGGGTGTATTGCATATGCCCATATACCAGATGATATGAGAAAGAAGTTGGATGATAAAGGGCAAAAATGCATTTTTCTTGGTATTAGATATGAGTCAAAAGCTTAAAAATTATTTAATCCTATTACCAAGAAAATGGTTATTAGCCGAGATGTTATTTTTGATGAAGAGGCAACCTGGAATTGGAGCAATAATGGTTTTCACCAACATATTCTAGCAAGCTTTGATGACGAGGAAGGAGAACATCAACCATTTGGAAAATAATTCACAAACAGACTCAACAATACAAGACCATAGAGGAGCTGAAATTTCATCAAGTCTAATAGAAGATGAATCAAATGATGTTCAACCCATCAATGAACGTCCTCAACGTAGTAGAAGTGCACCTGTGTGGATGGAAGACTACTAGGTATATGGAATTGGTCAATCTAAAAATTCAGTTACTCATTTTGCTTTTGTTTTCTTTAGATTGTGATCCTATAGCCCTTAAAGATGCAGTCAAAGATCCAAAGTGGCAGCAAGCAATGGATGATGAGATTAAAGCAATTGAAAAAAATAACACTTGGGAATTGACAGACCTTCCAGAAAACTAAAAGACTATTGGTGTGAAATTGGTCTACAAGACAAAGCTAAAAGAAAATGGAGAAGTTGACAAGTACAAAGCTCATTTAGTAGCGAAGGGCTATAAGAAAGAGCATGGTGTTGACTACGAAGAAGTATTTGCTCTAGTTGCAAGGCTAGATACCATAAGATTGATAATTGCTTTGGTTGCCCAAAATGCGTGGCATATCTTTCAGTTAGACGTGAAGTCCGCGTTCTTACATGGTGAACTAAAAGAAAAAGGTGTTTATCGAACTGCCTCCTGGTTATGTGAAATTTGGTAGTGAACATAAGGTGTACAAATTGAAAAAAACTCTATATGGACTAAAACAAGCACCGAGAGCTTGGTATAGTCGTATAGATGCTTATTTTTCAAAGGAGGGATTTTGGAAATGCCCATATGAACATACTCTCTACATTAAAAAGGTTGAAGGAAATTTTTTAATGGTATGTTTATATGTAGATGACTTGATTTATACTGGAAATGATATGGCTATGATTAAGAATTTCAAAAAGTCTATGATGCTTGAGTTTGACATGTCCGATTTGGGTAAGATGCATTATTTTCTTGGCATTGAAGTGAACCAATCTGCTACTAGAATTTTTATTTCCCAAAAGAAGTGTGTGCAAGATATTCTAGACAGGTTAAAGATGAAGGATTGCAATCATGTGAGCACACCAATGGAGAAGGGTTTGAAGCTGAATAAAGAACCTGAAGGAATTGAAGAAAGGTGGACAGTACCCTGTACAAGCAAATCATTGGAAGTTTAATGTATTTGACATCAATTAAACTTTCCAAAAATCCAGTTTTGCATGGGAGTAGTAAGCACATATATGTTAAATATCACTTCTTACGTGAACTCACGAAAGATGAAAAGATCAATCTCATTCATTGTAGAAGTGAAGAGCATATTGCAGATATGTTTACCAAGCCCGTGAAATTAGAGTCATTTTTGAAGCTACAAGACTTGGAGTTTGCAAATTAAACTGAAATATTTTTAGTTTAAGGGAGGGAATGTTGGCAATGTCGTTTTTTGATTTATGTAAACCCACGTTTATTTCATTATTAGTTTTGTTTTGTGTTTACTTAGTCTCCTATTCTGTAGGTGGTTGTTAATGAATGAAACACTTCTTTAGGTCATGGATGAAGTAGTCGTAGTAGTAGTACTAGTAGTCTTTACTTATAGGAGTCATGGGTGTGAGTTGTTAATAAGATTTTATGTATTAAGGGATATGATGTAATTGAATTTTAATGTGCAAAAAATCAAGCATTTTATCTTGCAATATTTCTTTGTCTCAATTTTTCTTTCGTTGAATCTTTGTTAACAAATGCAAGTGTTTGATATTGAAGAATGAATTGCATGGACAGCTATAAATAGAGGTTGATGAAACGATAGATTCAAGAAACAATTTGCTAGTCCAGGAAGAGAGGGGATTAAATCACTTGCAAAGACTTTGTATTGACTTTTTAAACAAACGTAACAGCTAGGAAAGTAAAAGAAGAAGAAAAAAGACAGGAAGAAGAGAAAAAGGACGTTTCAGAAATCATTAATGTCAAGAAAAGGTTTGACAAGAATGAAAGAGAAGAGAGACAACCGATGCGATGGGACTGACGAACCCCTTCGTTACCATCCATCCCACCACATGGCCTCTGTGACATCTGTCCTTTGATGGGTCCAGTCTAAACCGTCCAGTAGTATCAATAATGCTTTATCACTGCACTCTGTAGGCCATAGGCTTCTCCACTGTAAACAAGTTTCAAAAGTTGTCCCTTTAGACTATCCATGTACAAGTATTCAGAGCTGTTTCACATTTTAAATATTTAAAGCACCAGTGAACGATCCCTTACATCACAGTTATGAAATGTTGTCATTATCAAGTATAGGATGCGGGAAGTTTTGATTTCAGGTTAATTATAGACACAAGATCAAGTGTAGACACGCCATTTTCCGTGATATAGAAGCAAGATCAAGCTGCTCTTGCATCCGTACTCCATTACAAATTTGCATTCCTGTCCTATGATACAAGTTAGCAGTGGAAATGAAATTTCTCATCAGTTATAATAAGATACAAAAGCATATGATTTGATCCCTAAACACTAGGAAACTAAATAAAGCTCTGTTTCAAGGTTGGAGCAGATAGAAGATATAATATTTAAACTTTTTAACCATAAAAAAATATATATATAACGAAATATTACAAAGCCTACCCATTTTCTTAATCTTTATTTAAATTTCTTGGATATTCTACAACATCATTTCGTAGGAAATATATGGTCATCAGATATTGTTGCTTAAGAAGCTGAGAATGAGCTGGTTCACTTGGTCCGGAGATTGCTCTTGAACGAAATGTGATCCTTCAGGCAAAAATATGATCTCCAAATTAGGAACCTGTTCCTTCACCTTTCCACTTTTTATGTACTCCTCGATGCCTGGAAACTTGAGGACATAGTCCTTCTCTCCCATAATCAGCAGTGCTGGAGTTAGAATGGTTAGATTGTTCATAACGGCCCCTTCATCCAATGACCTACACGAGGCCTAGATGTTAAGAATCTAAGTAGTACTGTAACATAATCAAAACGTATAGATGAATTATACCTGTATGGTATTTGCAACGGAGTACGGAATCCGGATTTTTCATATAATGTTGCGTATGTTGTTAAATCCTCTTCGGTCAACCAAGGTGGTAGAGGAGTAGATTCATCCACTAAGTCCATGATCTCCTCATCTTCCTTGGCTATAGGGATCTCACTTTTAGAGAAGAGTATGTAAACATTCCTTACTACTGTCTTGACATCAAGTCGTCCAAAATCCGCCTCAGCTCTTCCTGGTTTCTGATTATAAATCATATATGGATCCACATCTTACTATTAGCATATAAGTAAAATTGAACACAACGGCCCAAGCTTTCATAGGAAGAAGCAACTATATATTTGAAAGGATTGGAGAAGTAACACAAACTGAAAATAGTTAACATAGTTTTTACTATTTCTGTTCCATAAAAAAAAAAAAAGGTTAGGTTGATGAAGAAAGTAACAATACCTTCCATCTCAAGATATAGAATCCTTCAGGAAGCTTGTCTTCATATGCATTGGCGATACCAGGAGGATTGAATGGCACACCCAGTGTGACAACAGCTGACACTCGATCTGGGTAAAGAAGGGCTAAACTATAAGCTGGAAGTGCTCCAAAATCTTTTCCAATTACAAAAGCCTGTCAATCATAAAAGTAGCTGAAAATTCATTCTCCGATGGGTTTTTTTTCTACTACTCCTGTAAGAATTAGCTTAGCAGGTAATAAATGAGAAAATTTACTTTTGATCAAAATTTTTCCTATAGTCAATGATCTTCGTTATAAGGGCCTTTTTCATACCTTTGGGATCCCCAAGTAATTAAGAATTTCAAGAGTATCTTCGACGAGATCACTGAAGGAAACCTTTTCAGGCTCTGATGGAATTTCTGACAGTCCATATCCCCTGAAATCAGGTGCAATTGCACGGTATCCCGCCTTAGCAACTGCAATCATCTGATGCCTCCAAGTATACCATATCTCTGGAAATCCATGTAAGAAAACCACCACTGAATCACCTGCATACAAGAAGATACTGGATATGACAAAGTGTAAAATTCAAATCATGAACGTTTTTTGGCATCACAAATACAGTTATTTACCTGTTCCTATCTCAGCTATGTGAAGCTTGAGGCCTCTTACTTCTACATAATTGTGTTGAATCTGATCCATCGCGGTCTACGGAGGTTTCAACAAAGAGTTGAGCCTTATGAAGTCAGTGTGCTCGTCCTCTTCTTTTGTGTATAAGCGTTGTACCCCTAGGAGGGATACTCTATACCTACGAATGTAAATAGCAAGTAGAGATACTCACACACGAGATTTAAGTGGTTCGGTTATGTCAACATTCACGGGGTGACAAGAGATTCCAATATAATAAAGAACACCGACGACTTGCACAACCCGCAAGTTCGTCCCAAAAAAGAGCTTTGATCTACCCAAGAGAAGAACAACTTCTTCCTTGTACAATCACTTCAAGCTCACGCTCTCTATAAGTTTTTCATTTTCTCTCTCTTGAGTTCTACCACTCATACAACCTTATCACATATCTCATATGTTCTACCACATATGTGTTTATATACTTGACCACATATCTTGTTAGTTGCACCCTAACAATTTCTCTTTTATGTTTTACCACACAAAGAACAAAGCTGTTGACTGTGAACAGTTCTGAACCCATGCTTCACAATAAGAATGTCGAAAAGTTAATGTTATATACTGGAGTGATTCTGGCCTGAGCCCAGCTGCCTGGGGGGAAGCGAAAATATACTTTTGCCCCCTCTTTAAATACCTTTTTCCAAAAAGTGATTAAAAGGGGGGGGGCAAAAGTGTACATTTACCACCCCCCCCCGGGGCGGCAACCTCGCCCCTTTCCCACGCCAGCTAGAATTGGGGTATATACTGTTAAGGATCCAAGAAAAATTGTTTGATATTGTAAATTTCATATTAAATGTAAATGGTATGTTATGTCGTCGTGGGAAAGTACCTTGATCATGACATATCAGTAAACTAAGGCACAAGCCTGCAAGATTTTTAAAGTGTATTTTCTCCGTAATCTATTTGGAATAATGGTTGAAGACACTGGTAACAGTTTAAACGTACAATTAGTTCATTTATTTGTTAAACCATGCTTTCTTCTTGTCCTAGCTTAGTACACTTTATCATTTTAAAATTTTTTTTCGAACCGTAACTACAAGGTAGGGATCAAAATCTGAAAAATTCATAACTTGTTTTTCTCATCTGAATTTCCATTTACCCTTCAATAGTAGAGGTCAAGTAATAGACTTTTAGTAGGGGTCAAGGATGGAGTAATTAGATCACTGTAGCTATAACAGGTATGTTTAATCTGTTAGTCTCCTCACAATATATAGAACAAAAGGACGGGAAGCTTGGAGCTTGGAAGGGAAACATTTTTAGGAAATCTTGCTTTCTTCAAGACTAGCTAAGGTCAATGAACTCCCCTTATAAAAGCATACCAAGTAGACATGCTCAAATGTAGAGCTTTTAGGGTGTGTTTTTAAGTTGTAACGCATGGCTTAAAACCCATTTCATTCAAGGTTATTGCGCAACTCATTACCAGAAAGGAGTGTGCTCGACTCTATTTGGGCAAAGTTATCTACTCAGTTGTTATTTGCACAGAGGCGACTTCTTCAACTATACAAACATCAAGTTCCTACTGCAGGAAAATCTTGTACCCACACTCTTGAAGTTTGCTTTAAGGGAACCAATATGAGATATTGAAACAACATGATCGTAAGGATCCACAGTTGAACACTGGAGATCCCCAGATCGTTGGGCCAAAAGTTAACTTTGATAGAGCTTTGCTACAGATGCGCTCATCCCGAGGAGGATCGCTCCCTAGAATTTTTCCTACATTTAGGGATTCATAAACATATGAATCAGTTATGTTTTTTGGCAAGAGAGTGATCTGTAAAAGTATATACATCTTCCTGACATAAGAATTACACAGTACACTGGCAAAATATGAACATCAAAACTGCCTATCTCCCAAACTCCTAGTGTGTTAATAAATCCATGGAAAATGACCAATACATTGTTTTCCTAATTGGTTCGATGATTTTATAACAATTAATTGGTTTGAGCACGGAGACCATATAGCCATTGTGATGGAATGAAATCAAGAATAAATTAGAAGCTTGTGCAGTTTTCCTTGTTAAGGCAAGAAGAGTGGGGGGAGGCAATGGACAGAGATTCTTGAATTATGTCGCATAGGTGACTTTCTTATGAAGATATATAGTCCATACCTTAAGAAAGTACAGAATTGTGAAAGTTTCTTTTTCCTTATTTATTTGGATAATGAAACTGTTAATGGAGTATAATTTGCACTCACCCATCCTGTAACATAGTTAGCAATGGAAATGAAATTCCGTCAGTTATAAGATACAAAAACACAGGATTTGAAGCCTAAATAGCAGGAAGCTAAATAAAGCTCAGTTTCAAGGTTGGAGCAGATAGAAGATACTTTATTGAAAATATTTGACCGTAACAACTGGAAATATCACAATGTGTTACAAACCTTCCCCATTTTTCTGAATTTTCATTCAAGTATCTTGCATATTCTAAAACGTGATTTCCTAGAAAATGATCATCAGATATGGTTGCTCAAGAAGTTGATAATGAGCTGGTCTTCATCCGGAGATTGCTCTTGAACAAAATGTGATCCTTCAAGCAGAAATATGAACTCTAGACTAGGAACTTCTTTCGCCTTTCCACTTTTTATCTACTCCTTGACGACTGGGAACTTGAGGAGATAGTCCTTCCCTTACATAATCAGCAGCGCTGGAGTTGGAACGGTTGGATTGCTGATATTAACCCCTTTATCAAGTGACCTACATGAGACCTAGATGTTAAGAGTCCAAGTACACAGCACTGTTCTCAAGGATAAAGTGAGAAATACGACTAGATAAACATGATTATAGTTTATTGATGAATTATACCTGTATGTTATTTGTAACGGAGTATGAAATCCTTTCTTTTTCATATAATGTTGCATAGGATGTTAAATCTTCTTCTGTAAACCATGGTGGCAGCAGAGTAGACTCGTCTACCAAGTCCATGATCTACTCATCTTCCTTCGCTAGAGGAATGTCACTGTTAGAGAAGAGTATGTAGACATTCCTCACTATTGTCTTAATTACAAGTTGTCCAAAATCTGCCTCAGCTCTTCCTGGTTTCTGGTTGATAGGTTGAACACTCACAAAACACGTAAATATAAGTTTGCTTGAACACTCAAATGCTGGGAAAACTGAAAGCTAAAAATATGCAGCTCACGTTTTTACAGTCCTAACAACGGGTACATGACTAAATCAAATCAAATAACTTATTCCTAAAGAATATGACTTATTAACAACAATACAAACTAGGACAACTAACCTTTACAGCTAGGAAAT